>CM024520.1:9992275-11254873 GCA_014182375.1 Eucalyptus virginea
CAAGGTTCAGGTAGAGACCAAGACGGTGATCGCAGTTCTGATCGTGGCCCTAATAGGGATAGTGGCACTCAAGGAGGATCAGGAAATGACTGCTGAATCAGGGCCATTCTGGTCCCTATGAACATTGTGGTACAGGAAACTTCCGTACGGGCTAGAAAGAATATTCCTGATAGGTATGCACACAGGTTTTTTTCCAGATATATTAAAGCAGTTGATGCTGTGCTGATGGAAAAATATTTTGTGCTTGTAGCAGTGCAATTGGAGGTACTGCTGTTACTTGCTGGAGCTAAAGTCCCTTCTGTTGCATCTCTTTTTTATTGTTCTCTGGGTGGACAAATCTGCTTGATCAGTCTTTTAATGTGCAAACTCTGGCTAAAAGATTCAACTGTTCAATGTCCGTGAATGCTCACTTTGATACTTTGGTCTGACGACATTGCTTGCTTGACTTAAACAATCAAATTTAGCCTTAATCTGTCAAGGCTACGATGCGTAGTGAATTCTCTTTCACTTACAAGCTTTAGCAAGTGCAAATGCATCTGAGATTGATCTTGGTTGACTTCTTCATTGCTATTTGCAACTGTGGGGCGCATACAGCTTTCTGGTGTCTAGAAGGTTCTTTTGAGGATAGGACAAGAGATTCACCCATGGAAGTAATGTGTTCTCTTTTTGCAAAAGAGAGGCTGCCTTAGAAATGAATGCCTCTTTTGGCTACGATTTTTCAAAAGTTTTGAACTTTTTGAAGAGTTAAGCGGGTAAACGCTATCTTTTCCTATACACATTTAACATGTGAGCTTCCTGTCCATAGTCTGCACTATATTAACTCTGCTAAGCTTTCGGCAGTATTCTTGGCTGTTTGTGGTGTTTTGATACACGTTCCTGTTACTTTCATGTCATAGGACGTGGTTTTAGTCTTAAAAATTCTGAATAGTCCTTTTGTCCTTAGGAAGCTATTACTTTCCGCAATTAACTCTGTAAAATTCCATCTCACATTCCACACATTGTACTGATGGATGAGTTCTTTCTCAGTAAAACGTGATCTTTTGGAAGCTTTGGTGAGCATGTCAATTTGATTTGCATTGTCTTCTTCCTAGCGATCTCCTGTCTGTTGTCATCATCTTCAGTGGAAGATATCTGGTCTCTGTCTCCTCCGTTTGCATGGTGCTTCTATCTTGTTAGGTTTCCTGGTTAAGTTACCCTTTCAGGTGTAATGACGGCTCTTCCTTTGAACTGGCAATGTTCCTAATAAACACATGGTTCTTTTCGCTTGGGCAGCTGTGCGTGCATTGACTTGCATTTCTGCACTAATTGTCTTAGCTACACACTTTCAGCCAATCATTTGTGATTGATCTTGTATCTTCCCCCTTATTCTTCCAGAAGATGTGCTTGCTCCATTTAAAATTGGTACTGGGTTTGATACTCTAGGAATAAGAAAAAACCGGATATGACCATCTCCTTTTCAGTTTTTCTCTGTAGTTGCTTGGTTAAGGTTATTGTGAATTCTTAAATATGGCTCTGTAAATGAATATTTTCTTTTCCAGTTGCTTGTCAAAATTTTTCGAGATCAAATTGGCAATATGTTTCCAGCAGGGAAGAGTAAACTATTCTTCCTTGTCAGAATCAGAGAGGAATTTTATCAAAGTATTGGTTAATTTTCAAGTAGAGTTTGACAGTAGATTCTATCAATTTTCAGTTAATCTATGCCACTTTTTTTATATAGTTATTTCTTCAATCTCAGAATTAGTCACATGCATAACTTGATCCCTAATGTCAAGGACTTTCTTAGTAGATTTTTCATAATTTCAAAATCATTCTAGAGTCCCCCCCCCCCCCCCCCAAAAGAAAAAAAAAAAGAAGGGAAGCTGAAATAGGAAACCCCAATGATCTTAATCAAATTACAAAGTAAAAAAATGTCATTGGAGCGCGGTGACCAAATCACCAAATGAGTTATAATAACTCCACAATAGGAAATGAAAACCATAGCGGTCCACGAAATCACGTTTATGGAAATTCGAGACTAGGAATTTAATTATGTAGAGGTCATACTTGGAGGAAAAAGCTTTTGTGCGCAATGTTAGCCAAGTCTAGTTCTGATGATGGACGAGGAGACCATACTAGCATGCATGGACTGCATTTTCATCTGGTGCTGAAACATCATCATCATAAGCCCTATGTCTTCAGTCTCATCTCCTCCATTATCCACCGATGCTTCCATTGCTTCAGCCTCTGCACAGTCCAAGTGCGTGCCATAATCGCAGTCTGTGCAATAGTAGCACCAGCATCCCTTGGCGATGCTCTCCCGGCACGTCAGATCAGGCTCTATTCTTGCGTCTGGGAATAGCACAATGTGAGGGTGCTCGTGGTCCTTGCGCTTTGCCCTTGTCACCAAGTCGGTGCACTCCGCATAGAGATCGTATTGGTGGATCGAGCAGTTGTAGGAGGATGTGTCCCCATCGTCCCCACATGCATTACATGTGAACTCTTTCCCCTCGTAAGGTGGCGAGGGGAGGAAATAAAGTGGGTACTCGGGATGCAACTCATGATGAATAGTTCTTATCGGTTGTCGCTGTCCACCACTGTCTGGTAATGCTCTTGGTACTTTGACAGGCCCATGTTATTGGGTTGCTGGGACGACGGTGCCCTGAAGGTTGGTGTAGGGAAGTTGGTAGCAGGGGATTGGTGCTCTTCAATAGCCTCCGCATTTGGTTGCTTTGCCAACATCCCGAAGCTCGATGGCCTGGCAATGTCCTGAGCCGGTGATTGGTGCTCGAGGTAGGAGGAGAAGAGTCAGGCCGTATAGCTCACGTGTGGGAGAATGATCTCCCGAGGCGGGAGAGGATTGTTGTTACAATGGACATGGAGGTCGAAGTTGCACGATGCACAAGAGTAAGAGACGCCGGTGCAAGGGAGCAAGGGCAGCAGAGGAAGGAGGCAGAGGGGTAGGTTGGGGAGGACATTAGGGTGAGAGGGGTGGGAATGGTGGTGGACCAGGGCGTTTCGCATGGAACCAGTGCAAATGAAGGAAGTAGCTGCACTGGATGCAGTCGAAGACGTCCAATGGCGCTTCAACTTGTGATTCGCATTCGAAGCATTGAATCGGATGGTCAAGCCCTTATTGGGTTGGCAAAGGATCAGGTTGTGTGGATGGCTGAAATGCTTGTGTGACTCCATCCAATAATTAGGCTATGTGTGTGTGAAAGAGCGAAGGGAGGGAGGAAGGTTGCCTTATGAATTCCACTGGGAACTGTTCATATAGGCAGGAAATACTGGCTGTCCAGGAATCAATGGAAAAATATTGAATATGCTCTAAATGATGTGTTGGACATAGTCAATTACAATATACAAAACTTACGTAAAAACTTGTGATTTTCAGTTGGATCCAATGTGAATTTTATTATGTCTTGATATGTGATTGGCATAATATATTACACTAACCCCATATAATATCCTCGGGAAATTATTTAAAAAGTCATAAATCTATTGGATGGCGGTCAATTGTATTATAAATCTTTCAATTTTATCAATTCAGTCATAAGTATTTTGACAATTTGCAATGAAGTTTTTCCAACCAAATATGACTAGAAAATCAATAAGGTGAATGCCAGCTACCCTAAATGGCATGACTAGTGTTGACGTGGACAACTTTTGTAATTTATATATATTTTGAATTTTGTTTTTCTTTTGTTGGGATTCTGGCTAGTAGAGCCCCGCAATGACTGGTGATGCCCTAGTTGGCCATAGGCAAGCACCTTCGGGCCCTTGTCAGCTACAAGTGAGGGAGTCACAACCCTCCCCTGTGGCTAGTGAGGATCAATTGGCAACTTCACCAGCCCAAAGTTGGAAAAAAAAAATTGAAAAGAAAATAAGACAAGAGAAAATAAAAAATAAAAAATTAGAAAAAGATTAAAAAAGCTATCCACATCAACACCAATCATACCATATAGGATAGTCGGTGTCTACATCCACGATTTCCGACCAATCATTAAAAAATCGTTAAAATGTTTAGAACTAAATTGGTCAAATTGAAATATTTATGATTGCATTGGCCATTGTATAATAAATTTAGAACTTTTTGATGATATTTTCTAACAACTTCACCAAGTAATGTTAATCGTATTCCTTTTTTGGCGCATTAAAGGGAAGTGCATCTAACATGGCAACCTATGAAATTACCCGGTATATAACATCCTCAGAGAAGAGAGAAAGTTGTCAATCACCTCTCGCTCTCTCTCAGGTGAGGTTTACTAATTCAGATCACTGTAGACAGCTTCTCACCCGCAAGAAGTGGTCGTGGAAATCATAGCCCATGCTGCTCTCTCTTTTCTTCAAGTTCATGCACATGCATGTCACTGGCAGAGTAGGGTGATTCTTCCGTTTAATTGACTCGATTATTCCTTGTGATCACGCTACACCTACAAATTCATAAAAATCGTCCATTTATTTTTTTTTGCATCATGTGTCCTTACGTAAAGGGCAAGTCAAGTTGTTTCTTCTTCCATGTATGCTTTGCTAAAATGGTTAAACTACACTTTTGATCCCTGAACTTGAGAGCAATTTTTTTTTCTCCAATCAAATGCTCCTCAACTTTTAGCTTGTTTCATCAAGTTATGAACTTGTATAGCTTTTCTAATCAAGTCCCTTCAGCTTCAAATATAGTTAATCGGATCCAACACATCTTTTTCCATAAACTATCACATCTTCCTCGTCTATTTTCATCACTTACATATTCTTTCTATTCTCAATCTTTCTTTGACACACCGTTGGGTTTAACCGTCTCATTTTTGGTACAATTGCAGATGAGTTAAACCATCAGGAGGAATCTGTTGAATTTTGCTAAATAAAGGGACCATTCATTGAATAGTCTCACACGCTAGTATTCCTTTTAGTCTTTTTATAACAATGAGATGTCTGGGGCAGAGCACTCTAATCATTACTGAGTATTGCGGTCTTTCATCCCCCTCACATCATGGGTAATCACCGAAAATACATGGATCTGTGCTGCTAGGGTGGCTCAAGAGAAAATTGCAAGTCTGGCAATTTGAACTCATGTCATGAGTGAAAAAGAGAAACACAAATTTACCACTTAAGCAACCCCTTCGATTTAAATCTGGAGATTATTCTAAATTGAATGAATATGAGACATGGCAAAGTCTAAAACGGTTATCATTACATGTGAGACATATATGAATGCACGGACAAAATTTTAGCATAATATTTAGTTAGTGTTTCTCATCGTTCTGATTCTACAATTTAGGAGTGATTTGTACAACTCTATATAATGAGTCGCATGAATCTAATTCTAATTACTTATAGGTCTTGTTTATAAATGTAATTATAGCCTCCTATTAGGGAAGTGTTTTTCCTATTGGTGGACAAGTCGATCTTGAGGAGTCTGCCGGAACTCCAGTCTACACACACAAACACGGGTTGAAGTGTTCGAATATTTTATCTACATTGGCGGTCCGATATCTAAGTTAGTTAGGGAAGAATATGTGCAGATACTGAGGTTTTTGTTTTTGTTTTGTTTTTTTTTTTTTTTTTTTTTTGAGCAAGGTGCAGATACTGAGGTTAAAAGGGTGATTATAAGCTAAATGCTATAAACTTTACTTGAGTCCCTTGGCAGTATTTATAGACAAGCTTACCCTGGCGGGTGAATGGTCGCTAACATAACGTCATTTGGTTGAGACAGGTGACGGTTTGCTTGGACATGTGAAGACTTTGACATGCCAGGCGGGTCACTTACAATTTTACAAATGGGTGGAAATTAGTCTATGATATTTGAGCCCAACTCTATATGGGATCTATATGGGTTTGCACAACCCATATTCAACCCATTTCGTTTATCAGCTCCAACCCATAATTTGAGACGAAGAAACTTGTTCGGCTGCAAGAAGAGCACCACTTGGCTATTGTATCCTACATCACGAACACTTTTGACTCTTGTAAGTTAATTCTTAAAGAGTTGATGATTGGAAAATATAATTGAAAGGACGAAACTAAAAAGTTTAATGTACGTTATTCACAAGATAAAAGGGAAAACAATAGTATTATACTTAAGTGAACCTTAAAACCTAAAAAGCTCATGTTAGCATCGAACCAAAGCTTGAACGTGTTTCATAATTTATGGATGGACTTTTACCACCATCTTCACCCCTCCGACGATAACCGATGCTCAAGCTCCCTCGCTTACTTAACGAGTCAGCCCATAGAGCTTTTCATTCTTCAAATGCAACAATTTAAGAAAAAAATTATTACAAATAGATCATGATCGGGTCGGGCACGGGTTGCCGAATTTATACTTTATGTAAATTAGTCAATTTTAGCTGAATATTTTCGACTCAACCCAACAAACCCGTTTGACGGGTGTACATAGACCAATGGGCACTGGAATTTTGACTAGCGGACGAGCCATTGCTCCCTCCAGTGGATTTATGCAAGGTGGAGGTCTCGTCGAGGGATGACCTATCAAGAGCAATGGACACACCTCATTATCAAAGGATCGACTTGCCCCGTCGGACAAGGCATGTAACATATTAGATCAAGTAAGGACATGTGATGTGGGTCCAATAATGAGCTGGGCACTGGAATTTTGAGTAGGGGACGAGCCATTGCTCCCTCCAGTGGATTTATGCAAGGTGGAGGTCTCATCGAGGGATGACCCGTCAAGGGTGATGGACATAACTCATTATCAAAGGATCACCTTACCCCGTCGGACAAGGCATGTAACATGTTAGATCAAGTAAGGACATGTGATGTGGGTCCAATAAGGAGCTGGGCATTGGAATTTTGAGTAGCAGACGAGCCATTGCTCCCTCTAGTGGATTTATGCGAGGTGGAGGTCTCGTTGAGGGATGACCCGTCAAGGGCGATGGACACGCCTCATTATCAAAGGATCGCCTTGCCCCGTCGGACAAGGCATGTAACATGTCAGATCAGGTAAGGACATGTGATGTGGGTCCAATAATGAGCTAAATCCGGAATTGCGGTTTTTTTTTTTTAATTCCACATCATGTGTTATCAGAATAAGAGCAAGTTAAATGGATGAAAAGGATCGACGCTCTTACGACTTTTCCCATGTGAGCTGTCTCGCTCATGCCACTGTCAAAAGAAGAAGCAGGATCATTGACTTGACTCAAACTCTCGAACTTCTTCAATGAAATGCATCTGCCAGCTGCACCTTGTTTGCGTTTCAAACTGGCTATATACCTGCGTATTTAAATACGTACCGAGTCTTTTTACAATTACAAAGAATCTTTTGAAATAAAAATGTGATTTTGTTAAAATAATAGTGTGGACTTTTTTTATCAGCATTGATTAGTATAATCTATAAGCATTTAAGGTCTAAAATATAATTTTCCTATTAATGTAATAAGCTGGTCCGACATGGATCTAAAAAGTAATAATTTTGAAAGGGATCCTTCTTCAACATAGCGGAGATTTTGCTCTCTTTTTCGGTATAAGCACTATTTCGAACTTTGAAATAACAAACAATATTCTGACTGCATAAGGTGGGACATTACAAATATATGAATTTCAGTTTGTAATATTCTACAATTTCTTAAATATTGTGCACTCAACGTGACATTGTAAATTATAGGAAAGATCATCTCAAATACTTGACTCCTCTTGCAACTTTGACCTTTCTCTATGTTTATCATTTCACACTCCTCCGCAACAAAATGCTGATATAACAACTTCATCGAGCCTAGACTTTGTTAGTTTTAGTCTCAATGTGATTGGAAAGAAGATATTTTCTTGAAACTCACGCTAATTGTATTCCATGTACCAGAAAATCAAATATTTTATATGCACGAAAAAGACTAAAGTCTTCACCCTTACTAGACGGCACGCGCCAATTAGAGATTCAAAGGTAGATTGTAGCCTTGCAGGATAAGGACACCAATGATAATGAACAAAAGTAGGCCACATGGTGTTTTGGCTTTCATTGATTGGCTTGATCATCAGTAGTTTCCTTGCAAGGTGCAACCCACAGCCTTGTAATGTTCTCAACTTGAGAGGTCTATAAAAGATCCGTCATGACTATTCTTGCATTGACGACATCCACGTGTCTTCATATCAAAGATCATGTTGCCTGTTGATATATTTTGCCAATTGTCTCTAAACAATGTCGCACGAATACCTTAAGAGACTCAAGTTGAGAATGCTTTTACTAATCCTTATGGACTTTTCCTATAGAGATAGGTTACATTTGGTCATTTGGATTTCTATTAGAATAGGATTGAATAAAATAAAATATGAAATCTAGGGTTTTTGCTATATCATATCCACTGTGTAGAGATTTCGGTAATAAAATTAGATATATTAACATCATATCATACATATTATTTGGTATAAACGGTACATCAGTATAAATAGACTTAAACATAACTAGAGATAGTAAAAATCTCTCACAACACTTTTGCTTACTTTATTTTTATTTATTTTTATTTTACTTTCCTCTCTTTTTTAATTAATTTTTTCCCTTCCATCATTCTTTAATAAGATTTTATTAAATAATAAGCTAAACCAATATATCGAAAATACTAAAATTCCTAAAATATTCCAAAATGTATAATTTGTAGTAAAGATATATATTATAACTGACAAATGAGAGTAAAGTTGATTATAAATTGTGAAAAAGACCTACTTACATGTACGGTCAATACTGTTCTGTTTACGAGTATTGGAAAGTCAAAATGATATACGTGTGGAAAAGATTGAAGGTATCACCCCCTACTGAACGGCCCGGTAATTTAGGAATTGGAAAGACCCAATTGACAATGAACAAAAGTTGGCGCCCATGGTGCTTCAGCTTTCATTGACCTACCTGATCACCGGCTATTAACTTGCATGTCACGGCCTTGTAATTTTCTCATTTTGAGAGGAGGATAAAATTTTCTGTCATGACTATTCTTGCATTTGATGATATCATCATGTCTTAGTATGGTCGAACGTATTGCTTGCTAGTATATATTCACGAATTGTTTCGAAACAACGTCAAGAGAGAACCAAAAAGACTCGAGCTGAGAGCGTTTTGCTACAAATCCTCATGGACCTTGCCTATAGATATCAGCTTTTGCCCATGTCATTCTCATGCCTAGCTACAATCGTTCTTCTATTAGGGAGTGTCCTAGCTTTAGTAAAAGATGGCCGGGACGAGATTGATCGATTGGCTTTATTAGAATTCAAGGCTCGAATAGCTGATCCTAGTGGGGTTTTGAGCTCGTGGAATGATTCTAGCCACTTTTGCGATTGGGATGGTGTCACTTGTGGTTGCAAACACCGAAGAGTCACCATACTAGACCTTGGCTCCAAGAACTTATCCGGGGTCGTGCCGCCCCATATTGGTAATCTGAGCTTTTTGAGGGGCGTCAATCTAGAGAACAACAGTTTTCATTCCGAAATTCCCCCGCAGTTTGGCCGCTTGTTTCGATTGCAGAAATTGTCCCTTGATAACAACTCGTTCAGTGGTCAAATCCCTTCGAATCTCTCCTATTGCTCTAATTTGCTCGTTCTTCACTTAGGCTTCAACATGCTCAAAGGAAATTTGCCGACAGAATTGGGCTCATTGTCCAAGCTCCGAGAACTTAAACTTTGAGTCAACAACTTGATGGGAAACATCCCGCCGTCTATTGGAAACTTATCATCTCTTCAAAAGTTCGGAATAACGATGAATAACTTTGATGGTACAATCCCAGAGACTCTTGGCCAGCTGAGAAATCTAAAGCTCCTCTATCTTGGCGGAAATAAATTTGTTGGTACAATTCCTATCTCAATCTTCAATATATCTACTCTAGCATGCCTTGATGTAGGTAAAAACCAATTAGAAGGGGATTTACCTGGCGACTTAGGCTTCACTCTTCCGAATATCGAGTATATTAGTACGATGCAAAACCACCTCACTGGACCCATTCCCAAGTCAATAGCCAACGCCTCTAACCTTGAGGTAATCCAAATTGTCGGGAACAATTTTACTGGGAAAGTTCCTTCTTTTTCAAAGATAAGAGGACTCCATTGGTTTAATATTGCCTACAACAACTTAGGAGTTGAGCAATCTACTGATTTGGACTTCCTCTGCTCTTTAACCAATTCCACAAAATTGGATGTTTTGCACATAGGGGTAAATGCTTTTCGAGGACTAATACCCGATTGTATCAGTAACCTCTCAATCACCCTTTCCATGTTTGGGTTAGCATACAGCCATATTTATGGAACCTTACCTTACGGGATCGGAAGTCTCATTAATTTGGAGATCCTGCAAATGCAGGGCAATAACATCTCAGGAAATATTCCTTCCGAGATCGGAAATCTGAACAAACTGAAGGTTTTGAATCTCGGCAAAAATAAATTATCTGGGCAAATACCGGAATCATTTGGGAATTTAAGGATGTTAATCCTATTGCACTTGAATAGCAATAATTTTCAGGGTTCGATACCATCGTCTCTAAAAAATTGCCAAAATCTACTTCTCTTGAACCTTTCGACCAACAACCTCAGCGGTTATGTACCCCCGGAGATTATGGGCCTCTCATCTTTGTCAATTTACCTCGACCTATCTCGAAATAGTCTTACCGGCTCCCTTCCAAAGGAAGTTGGAAAATTGCAAAATCTTGGTGAACTACGTCTTGATGGGAATAGATTATCGCAACATATTCCAAGTAGTATAGGCAGTTGTATAAGCATGGAACGCCTGTATGTACAAGAAAACTTCTTTGAAGGGCCCCTCCCATCGATTATGAGTTCCATGAGAGGCCTTCAGGTTTTGAATGTTTCCAATAACCAATTGTCCGGCCAAATCCCAAAATTTCTAGAGTCGCTAAATCTGACGAATTTGAGCCTATCTTACAACGATTTCGAGGGTGCATTGCCTACAAGAGGAGTTTTCAAAAGTGCCATTTCAACTTCGGTTGTTGGAAACAAGAAGCTTTGCGGGGGTCTCCCAGATTTTCAACTACCAAAATGCTACTACAAAGAGTCAAAACAGACGAGAATAAGTGGAATTGCAAAAATTATTATATCCACTGTCTCTGCTCTTGTTGGAGTAGCTTGCATATTGTCTTTATACTTCTTCTGGTTTGGACACAATAAGAATGCATCAGCTTCAACCTCTTCTGAAGATGGGCTTTTGCATGTTTCTTATCACAATCTACTAAAAGCGACAGGTGGATTCTCCTCCACCAATCTGCTTGGCGTGGGCAATTTTGGGTCCGTGTACAAAGGGCTACTTGATCAAACTCAGTTGGATGTGGCCATCAAGATTCTCGACCTTACATGTGATGGAGCTTCCAAGAGCTTCATAGCCGAGTGCGAGGTCTTGAGAAGAATCCGACACCGTAATCTTGTGAAGGTACTCACGGCATGTTCTGGGTTTGATTTTAATGGAAATGATTTCAAGGCACTTGTTTACGAATTCATGTCAAATGGAAGCTTGGATGAGTGGCTGCACCCAACTGCATCACAACATACGGAGAGAAACAAGTTGAGTCTACTTGAGAGAGTGAATATCGCAATTGATGTTGCTTGTGCACTAGATTATCTCCATCATCACTATGAAATGCCAATAGTTCATTGTGATCTAAAGCCAAGTAATGTCCTTCTTGACGATGAAATGAATGGACATGTAGGCGATTTTGGGCTTGCTAGGTTCCTTCCAGAAGCAACACATAAGTTGCTAGCAGATCAATCGAGCTCTATTGGAGTAAAGGGATCTTTTGGCTACGTAGCTCCAGGTAATGAAGCATACCTTGGGTCATTCAGTTTGTTTCTTTGAACACATAATCGTAGACAGATCCTTAAAGAAAAAGGCATCGACATAAAACGTCATCGAGAATATATTTCAAACTTAATCATTCACCTTGCATCAATACATTGTTGATTGTTGTAGAGTATGGCATGGGAAGTGCGGTATCTATAGAAGGAGATGTGTATAGCTTTGGAGTCCTCGTTTTGGAGATGTTCACAGGAAAGAGGCCGATTGATGACATGTTTGAAAATGGATTGGACCTTCATCGCTTCACAAAGGCAGCTTTGGCAGACCGAGTGGAGAAGGCAATTGATCCCATTTTGCTTCAGGAAATCGAGGAGTTAGAGAAGAGACGAACAATTGCTCCAGAGGGCAAGAACAAGAGCTGGTGTGGCATCAAGGATTGTTTGGTGTTGATCATCGAAGTAGGAATCACTTGCTCTTTTGAGTCTTCGAAGGAGCGAATGGACATTTATGATGCATTGACTAAACTCCAAGGAATGAGGAAGAAACTTCTTGAGTTCATTGTCACTGTCTAGTTGATGTCAAATTTGAACTTCATAAGGAGTCATGTGGTTTTCATGGTCCTTGCTTTTTGGTTTTTCTTCCTTTGTAATTCAACTCTAGATGTTACGTTTTGTCTTTCAACAATTTGGTCTTCATGGTGGGTATGCACTACTTCTACCTACAATTTTAGTAAATGTTAATTTTGTTGTGTCATGCGGACCAATAAGCTAGGCTACTGAAACCCAGTACTTCATTCTTTCTTTGGTTCTTGTTTGTGTGTGTGGCTACTATTAATGGTGCCTTTGGGTTTGCATAAACAAAAGTGGTACACCCTTAGTTGTTCGTTTGGCTTCCACCTGAAGTATCCTTTGGTCAAAGAAGCTCTAAAAAAAGCTGCTTCAGTGACTCCTGATAATACTGTCATTGTAAAACAAAGTATCCAGGCATGGGAGCCCCTCTGCAAGTTTCTTCTATTGTGATGAGGATTCTTTCGCAGCCATGGAAGAAACCAATTCTTTGCTGTTAATCATTGTGTAGCGCATATTGACTGGCTCTAATGATCCCGTTGTGTTGTATGCAAGTGGTGAAAACACATCGGTAATTGCCTATAGTGAGAGAAGGCATCGGATTTTGTTGACAATGTGATATTGCTGCTGCAAACTGCTTAGACAGATTTGCTAGAATCTTGACACTGTCCAATAAGTCGAGCCCTGGATACGTCATGGAGCAGGTATGTCACCAGAAGTGCCCGGGAAGATCTCCACTTTGTCCATGTGCCCTTGACTTTGTCTTAGTACTGTTCTTATTTGCACTTCACTTTATTTTAACTAATTGATTTGCTAGAATCTTGACACTGTCCAATAAGTCGAGCCCTGGATACGTCATGGACCGGTGAACCTGCCTATTTGTCATGATTCTGATCCAGCAGTCGAACACGCATCAACGTATATATCCTAGGTGATAGGGTCGAGGTACATTGGAGAACGAGCAAAAGGTACCACAACTTCGTATAAAACTTGCCTGTTTGTCCAGCAAAGGCCCATTTCTGTTCGCTACTCTGTGACGCTGCATGTTCAAAGCAAGCGCAAGCATCAGAACGCTGAACAAACGCTCTGTTTGTCCAGCAAAGGCCGAGTAGAAACTTCTACACCAAACCGCTCGCTTCCTTGCACTATCTCATTCCAAAACACATCACCAAAACTCCCATGGGATATCGTTTCACCGATTTCCCAGCAAAGCAGCCGACGCGTAAATCCTAGAAAACTCAATCACAACAGGAAACACCATTTCCGTGACACTGCATGATCAAAGCGACCGCATGACCAAGCATCAGAGTGCTGGACAACGCTCTGTTTGTCTAGCAAAGGCCGAGTAGAAACTTCTACTCCGAACCACATATCGTCTCCCTGAGTTACTGGTAAAGCAACCGATGCGTGAATCCCTGAGACCTCAATCGCAACCAGAAAGGCCATTTTCCGTTCGCTAAATCCGTGACGCTGCATGTTCGAAGCGAGCGCGCGATCGAGCATCAGGATGCCGAACAAACACTCTGTTTGTCTACTACACTGAACCGATTGCTTCGTTGCATGATCTCATTAAAAGAAAAGATGAAGAAGAAGAAGAAGAAGAAGAAGAAGAAGAAAAAGAAGACCGTAATCGTCTCTCGAAAACGATGAACTCACGAGGAAGACGACGACGGAGACAACCGGTCGAAGAGATGATAAAAGGAGAGGAAAAGGCGCGAGAGCAGCGACGCGAGAGCTGACCTTCGACGGCTCCTTCACGTAGAGATAGGCGGCGAAGGAAGCCAGCAGGATCAGCGCCGGCAGGATCCGCCATTGCAGATGCTTCATTCCACCCTCCCTCTCTCTCTCTAGAATCTCGATGACGCAGAAAGGAGAGAGAGCGCTTCGCAGAAATTTGCGCTCCCTCACGAGTCGCGAAGCGCTTTCAGAGTCAGCTCCCTCTTGTCGTTTTTTCTTCCCTCTCTCTTTAATATTTTGATTTTTCGGTGTTAAGTTTATGGCTCGAGATTCCATTCCACGGGAGCAGCGTGGCTCCGTAAAGAATATTTACTTACCGACCAACGGAACTCTGACACGTGTCGCTCGGCGGTGGGCCTGTATCCAGTCGTTCCGCGCCACGTGTAGGATTCCTCGAAGTAATTTAATAAAAGTTTTTTTAATTGATAAGGGGGAAAGAATATATGTTTTTCTTGGCACGGCCAAACACTTTGATTCTTCCAGCGATGTCTTTAGTGGAGCGTGCGTGCATCCGTGTAAGCCCACTTGTCTCCCATTGGCGAAATTTTATTATGTACACGATATCATTTTATATTATAACTAATGCGATATTATGTATTTTTCTATGTTCAATTCCATTTTAATTTGGAAAATGTCAAGTGTTAATCGACATTAAATTATTAACCGAGGCTTTTTTGTGGAGTAGGTTATGACATAAGTGGAAAACGAGTATTATAAATGTAGGCAGATATTAATGACCGGGCATGACGAACAAATGAGTAGAATCTAATTTTGGCTAGAGAAAGCTCAAGATGCTCTAATGGCTTTGGTTTTCAATATATATAGATAGAAATATAATTTAATAGATTGAAATTCATAATTGATCCCTCAAATCTACGCACTGAAACGAACCTTTGATAAGTTCTATAATAGTAAGATTGGTCTAACAACAAAAAGTAGTTTTTACGTTTTTTTTTTCAGGTTAATCTCTCAAGTGACGATAATATGACAACTTAAATTTGGAGACAACATTAAATATTTTAATATAATTCATAGACTAAATTGAACATATATTGAAAATCTAGGGACCTCATTGCACAATAAATTAGAATTTAGGGACCATATGAAATAAATTTAAAGTTAATGGATGAATTATGCAATTTTATCTAACAAAGGTAGTTTTGAGGAGGGAAGCGCAGGGATTTTAAAGCCGTCTTTTTCGGGGATCCGGAGGTCTTCTTCATCCGCAAAAACCGTCTGGAGCGTCGGTTATCGTAGATAACCGCAGCGGTTTTCTTCTTCGGAGGCGCCATTTTTTAGAGAGAGAAACGGATACCGTACGCAGAGAGTCAAAGAGGCTTCGAGAGAGTGAAAAATCGATCCGTTTCTCCCCTGGATGAGAAGTCTGATTGATCCCGGTCTCCATTGAAGCTTCGCCACCCGGCCCGTGTCTTCATCAGCGACGAGTTTCCATGGCTGTCTTGGGGTTTCGCTTGATCATTAATCCTGATTAGAACTCCGTTTCATTGAGGCGTTTCTCGGTTGTCGACAGTGCTGGTCTGTCTGTCAGAAGTGGCCCGGAGTTTGTGTAACGCTTCGACAATGATGACCGGAGGTGAGCTTTTCTCAATCTTTTTCTCCTTTTATATTTTCATCGTGCTGTTCATGTGTTGAATTATAATCTGTGACGCTGTGTGTTCAAAGATCTTCGAACGATCGGTGGCGGTCGATGGCGGTGTTGTAGTAATGGATGGTGTTCGGAGGCGACAGCCATGGCAGCGATGGTGTTCGGTAAGATTTGAACCCTGCGTGTTATTTTCTTTTTTCTGCTTTAACATTGAACAGCCACAAATACTCGCCGCCAGTGTCAATCTTACAGCCGAGACAGCAGTTATACGGCCTCTATTTGAAGCCAAGGCTGTACATAACCCTCGAGGTAAGCAATTTTATTCACTATATGCTTGTTGCAGTAGAATGAGGTTTGGCTGTCATTTGGGAATATCATTGCCGCATATAACATGCCTTTTATCACAGATTTTCTGTGTCTTTTACTCCATCTACTAGGTTGAAGTGTAAGCTTTTATATCTCTTTGGCTTGTGGCAGATACATATCAAGAGTTGGGTTTTACTCGCTTAAGATGCACTTCCTTGTTAGAAGGAAAAAAAGGCTAAAGGTTACGTAACAAGGAAAGCTGTTGGGCACAACTGTAAAAGGTTTTCTTTTGAAATATTGAAGTGGCCACTTTAGGAATCTTTCTTTAGTATGGAGAATCTCAGTCACAATTATAGTCAAATAGTTAAAGTTGTCGCCAATACAGAAATGTTGCCAGCCCTTGAGTTGCTACATTAGTTCAACATGGTGCTCGCAATAACTGTACCTTTTTTGTGTCATCATCATTGGTTAGCCTTGGCTTCATGAATCTTTGTTGCTCATTGAGATTAGTCTGGAAATTCTTACTTCAACCGAGCTCAACAAGGAGTTGGAATCTCTGTTGCTCATTGAGATTTGGTGTACTTATTTTAGCGTGGAAATTCGGCAATCACAATGCATGACAGGAGAGGACAACCAAATAAAACTTCAAAGTTCTGACTTTTTATCATTTTGAAACCCTGAGAACCTAGCTAGGGAAAAAGGGGCAAATTATGAAGGATAAAATATGTTACTTTTGCTAGCCTTTCTTGTGGAAAAACCATATTCGTGGCTATGGAGACTGAATTGTGGTCCCTGATTTGACTGAACAGTTTAATTTGATAAGTAGTGTTAGACTCTAAGAATCCTCATTTCTTATTCTTTCCGAATGCTTAGGTTCAGATCGCTGGTTGGATTTGAATGAAAAATCTCTTATTGTACTTTTAGGGGCTAGTCATATTGCTTTTAGAATGGATCAGAGTCGATACTTCATGTTCATTGGCTGAACTTGCCAAGTTTTGGATTGGTGCTCTTATCTACAACATGGTTTTGTGTCATCTATTAGGACATTGTACACTTTTTTTTTAAAGAATAGTTGACAGAGAACATCTAGAGATGGAAAATGTGTGCGAAGTTGTATTTCCCATTGTGAGCTAGTGTGGGTCTCCAGAATTTTGTAATTTGATCACTGTATGGGCAATAACAGCTCTAGCATTGTGGTTAGTTTGTATGCTTGAGATCAATTAACTCTAGAAACCTAAGGTTTTCATTTTTTATTAAAAGAAATTTTTTTAAACAGTCAATCTATTGACCCCAGCAATTCGTGGCCATGTTCATCTCCTCGCTCCCGTCCCGTGGCTCTACTCAAATTGAGAGGCTTACAGGGAGAGTTTAGAGAGAGAAGGCGAGCTTCGATGGAGTCAACCATATCCAAGACTCTCTCTCTATCCTTATTTCCGTCCTCCCTCAACCCCTTCGTCTTCCGCCTTTACCACTACGCCGCCCGATCGCTGCATCGCCGATGCCAATGGGTGTTTGGCACCAATGATCGCATCACCTTCGACATAACCCCTGGAAGGTTGAGTGAAGCTTGGTATGAATTTGTTGCTAGTAAAGTGCTGACCACTATAAGAATTTCTTCTTTATATTGAGTCGGGACCTTGAACTTTGCGAATTCGCCGAAGATCAGTTTGATATGAGAGAGGGAGGTAGAGAGAGATTGAGAGAGGAGAGAGGGAGGAAGGTAGAAATAGAGAGAGAGAGAGAGAGAGGCCTTCCATATTATTCAGATCCGAAGATCACATGATCTTCCCGTCTCTATTTCTACCTGCCTCCCTCTCAATCTCTCTCTACCTCCCTCCCTCCCTCCTTCATATCAAACTAATTTTCGGTGAATTCGCAAAGTACAAAGTCCCGATGACTCAATATAAGGAAGAAATTCTTATAGTGGTCAGCACTTTACTGACAACAAATTCGTATCAAGCTTCACTCGATCCTCCGGGGGTTTTGCCGAAGGTGATGCGATCATTGGTGCCAAACACCCGTCTCGGCCAATCGCCACAGGCTCCGCTGCATCTATGCAGACCGCATCCACACCCTGAGCCTCACTCCGGCCCCGTCTATCTTCCCCGGTTCCCACGAGGTTCCGCTTGCGGTGCGTTCCGAGCTCCGCTGCTCCTCTTGGCGAATTCGGCTTGCGGTGCGTTCCGGGCCCCTTTATGTGAATGCACGAGCTAAAGGTTTGATTTTTTATATTTTTTATGGTGTGCGGCCACTTGAGTGTCTTTGTTTCGTCTTTGTAGGGAATGACTCGTGGGGGATGTGCAGCAAGTGTGAAGAGAATTTGGGAAAATCAAGTGAGTTTGCCATTACTTTCGTTTTTCTATTATAATCTCTAAGGTAACTGGGATTGTCCATTTTTCATAATAAAAAATTGTTCATCAACTTAAATTAAACTTAGTGTGACAGAACAGTCATCCCCCGGGTTACGCTTTTTGTCCTCTCGTATATGTGAAGAGAAATAAGGTTCTAAATGATCTTATGTGGGGTCTCAAAGAATGGCAGGAGAAATGGCTTTCATCATTTTTTTTTGGTAAGATTTGAACTCTTGTGTGTTTTTTTTTCTTTTTTCTGCTCTAACATGGAACAGCCACAAATACGTGCCGCCAGTGTCAATCTTACATCCGAGAACAGCAGTTATATGGCCTCTATTTGAAGCCGAGGCCATACATAACTGGCAAAAAAAGTTGGGACAAACAGTTGCAAAACACTTGACAAATTGTGGATTTAAGTCTAATCCTCAAGGGATCATCTGCTTGTTGCAGTAGAATGAGGTTTGGCTGTCATTTGGGAATATCAGTGCTGCATAAAGCGTGCCCTTTATCACAGATTTTCTGTGTCGATTACTCCATCTACTAGTTTAAAGTATGAACTTCTATCTATTTGGCTTGTCACAGGTACATATCAAGAGTTGGGTTTTACTCTCTTTGGCTTGTTACGTAAGCTTTGGCCTTTGTTTTCTTCCTTGTCATCAGAAGAAAACAAAGGCCAAAGCTTACATAACAAGGAAAGTTGTTGAGCACAACTGTAAAAGGTTTTCTTTTGAAATATTGAACTGGCCACTATAGGAATCTTTCTTTAGTATGGAGAATCTCAATCACATTTGTAATCAAATAGTTAGAGTTGTTACCAGTACAAAAATGTTGCCAGCCCTTGAGTTGCTACATTAGTTCAAACATGGTGCTTGCAATAACTGTACCTTTTACCTTTTTTGTGTCATCGTCATTGGTCAGCCTTGGCTTCATGAATCTTTGTTGCTCATTGAGATTAGTCTGGAAATTCTTACTTCAACCGAGCTCAACATGGAGTTGGAATCTCTGTTGCTCATTGAGATTTGGTGTACTTATTGCTTTTTAAATGGATCAGAGTTGCTACTCCATGTCCATTGGCGGAACTCACCAAGTTTTGGATTGGTGCTCTCATCTACAACATGGTTTTGTGTCAACTATTAGGATATTGTACACTTTTTTAATAGAACAGTTGACAGAGCTCATCTAGAGATGGAAAATGTGTGTGAAGTTGTATTTCCCATTGTGAGCTAGTGTGGGTCCCCAGAATTTTGTAATTTGATTAGTGTATGGGCAATAATTGCTCTAGCATTGTGGTTAGTTTGCGTGCTTGAGATCAATTAACTCTAGAAACTTAAGGTTTTCAATTTTTTGAACATGAGATGTATCTTTGCTGAAATTTCATTTGGTATGGTTACTATCATATTAATGTCATATAGCGTAATTGCAAAAACCATCCTCAATTTTGCTTTTCATATTAAATACCCTCCTCTCATTTCAAAATCTACATCGTGCATCTCCCAACATAAATTGACCTATTTGCCCTTACACGCTTGAGATCTACATCCACACCCAGAAAGTGGAATTGCAACATTGAGGATGTAGTAATTCGAGAAATATGTGTGGGTGCGAGATGCAACCTGACTCCACAACAACACAAAAAAATGAGAGTGATAATTGAATGTTCTAAAATGTGAGAATAGGGCGTTTGATATGAGGAGCAAAGTCCAGGATGATATCTGTAATTTTCCATGTCATAAAATACATACTAACTCCGGGAAGAATATTTTTAAAGCAGGTGGTGGTTGACAAGTTCTCTGGATGCTCGCGTGGATTTGGTTTTGTAACTTTTGAATGAGAACTAAGCAATGGATGAGGCTATTGAGGCCATGAATGGGACAGACTTGGATTGGAGGCATATCATTGTGGAAAAAGCTCAGCCTCAAGGTTCAGGTGATGACCAAGATGGTGATTGCTGTTGTGACTATGGTCATTTGATCGTAGCCCTAATCAGGACCATGGTGGTGGAGGTGAAGGTGGAGATGGAGAGTGCTTGAGGCAAGCCTGGGCATTCTACAATGGAGTGTCCTAGTGAAGAGGGCAGAGGAGGTCGGTATGCGGGGAGGAATGACAGGTATGGAGGTGGAGGTGGTGGACACTAAGGTCTTGGTCAAAATGGTGGTCGATCTGGTGGGAGCAATAGAGATAGTGGTACTTGAGGAGGATCATGAAATGACTGCTATAATCAGGACCGTTCTGGTCCCTATGGACGTTCGTGGTACAGGAAAATTCTGTTCAGGGTAGAAAGAATACCCCTGATAGGTATGCACACAATTTTTTCCTTTTATAGTGAAGCAGTTGATTCTGTACTGATTGAAAAGTGCTTGTTGAAAAGTGCTTGTAGGAGAGCAGTTGGAGATACTGCTGTTACTTGCTGGAGGTGTCAAAGTCTCTTCTGTTGTGTCTCTTCTTCAGGGTTCTGTGCTGATTGAAAAGATTCAACTTTTTAATGTCCATGAGTGCTCGTTTTGATGTTTTGGTCCAATGACATTGCTTCCTTGACTTAAACAACCAAATTTGGCCTTACTATTTCAATGCTAGGATGGGTACTGGATTCTCTTTCGATTACATGCTTTAGCAATTGCAAATGCATCTGAGATCAATGGTGGTTGACTTCTTCATTGGCATTTGCAATTATGGAGTGCAGGAGTGCAGACAGCTGTTTGGTGTCTAGTTGGCTCTGTTGAGGATAGGGCAAGAGATTCACCTGTGGAAGTAATGCGTTCTCTCTTTGCAAAAGAGAAGCTACCTTAGAAATGGATGCCCGTTATGACTATGATTTTCAGATTGTCTAACTTTTTGAAAAGGAGTTAAGCTGGTAAACGCTATATTTTCTTATACACATTTAGTATTTGAACTTCCTGTCTATAGTTTGCACTATATTGACTCTGCTAAGCTTTTGGCAGGAATCTTGGCTGTTTGTGGTGTTTTGATATGCGATCCCGTTACTTTCATGTCATAAGACGTGGTTTTGGTCTTAAAAACTCTGAAATGTCCTTTTGGCCTCAAGAAGCTATTCTATGCAATTAACTCGGTAAATTCCGTCTTACCTTCCACCCATTGTACTGATGGAGGAGTTCCTTTCTCAACTAAACGAGGAGATCTTTTGGAAGCTTTGGTGAGCATGGCAATTTGATTTGCATGACCTTCTTCCTAGCTATCTCCTGTCTCTTATCTTCAGTAGAGGATTGTTGGTCTCTGTCTCACCTGTGTGGATGGTGCTGCTATCGTCCTAGGTTTCCTGGATAAATTTCCGTGTCTGGTGTAATGACGGCCCTTCCTATGAATCGGCAATGTTGCTAATAAACACATGGTTCTTTTCGCATGGGCAGCAGGCAAGACTTATTTATTGTCGTTGGAATCAGGAGGAATTTTACCAAAGTATCGGTTAATTTTCAAGTAGAGCTTGACAGTACAATATGTCAATTTTCTGTTAGTCTATGCGACTTTTTTATATAGTTATTTTTTTAATCTCAGAGCTAGACACATACAAAACTTGATTTCTAATGTCAAGGGTATTCTTAAATAGAGTTTTCATAAATTTCAAAATCATTTCGGAATCAGAAAAAAGAGAAAGAAAAGGAAGCTGAAACAGGAAACCCAAAGGACCACAATCAACTGGTACAAGGATCTTAATCTTCGATTTACGAAGTACGCAAGGAGGCGGCGGGGGGTTCACATCCGGAGCATTGAATTGGATGGCGAAACCCTTGTAAGGTTTGACATAGGATCACGTTGTGTGGATGGCTTAAATGCTTGTGCGACTCCATCTATGTATGAGGCTGTGCAAAAGAGCGGAGGGAGGGTGGAAGGTTGGCTTTTGCTTTAACTAGGAGCTGCTCATATAGGTAGGAAACATTGACGGTTCAAGAATCAATAGTAAAAATATTGAATATCTTTTGGATGACCTGACGGATAGAGTCATTTATAATATGCAAAAACCGTGCAAAAACTTTCGCTTTAGAGTTGGATCCAAAATGAACCACATTATCTCTTAACATGTGATTGGCATGATATATTGTCTTAACTCTATACAACAACTTTCTCAAGCAATATTAATCATTTTTCTTCTTTCGCACTTTAAGGGGAAGCTTATTGAATATGGTAACCTATAAGGCTATGTTCAATCGGCCAGATTGGGATTGGGATATGATAGAATAGGATAAAAGGGGATCTGAAATCCTCCATATAATCCCCTGGATAGTAGAAATATGTCATTAAATGTTTGGTGCAACCTAAGATAGAATTTAGAATCTTTAAAAAATTTCTTGTTTGAAAATCTTTAAATATCCATCTCCAATTGAAATCTTTAAATATCCATCTCCAACGGAATCCTCATGTAGTTGACCATTGTCGTCAACCAGGGGAGCTTAACGACTTTCAAAGATCGACCTGGGAGCGTGACGACTTTCAACAGACATGTCTTCTATTGAACAAAATTCTAAATTGAATGAGAGGAAGATCTCTCTCTGGCGTTCATCAAGTTGCCTAGTTCAAAGTCAACCAAAAGAAAGATCATGTAACAATGGAGGCCGAGATTGAGTAATCATATGTTAAGTAGAGAAAGGAACCGAGAGATGATTCAGTGGTGGTGGAAAAGTTGAAAAACTAATTGAGAAAGAGAGGGAGCCACGGATGAGGTGGTGAGCTCGAGCCTTCCAAGTGAGTCGTGAACCATGGCATCAGCAAGGATGCTCAAAGACGCCAGAGCAAGGAACTGTCATGGTGGACGGCTATCAAAGTGTTGGTGGCATACTGCCAGTGACAAACGCCAAGGATGGTGAGTCTTGTTTAATATGGGATTTTCTTGGTGCATGTTAATTTCTAAAATTTTATATTCAATCCGTGTTTATTCCACCCGTAAACTGGATTTCTTATCTAGCATTTTGTCCATATGTATCTAGGTCAATCCAGTCCGGAGAATGCCACCAAACACTAGATGTGATAAATTAATATTCTATTTGGACTCAAACCCAAACCACCATGACTTAGTATATAGCATGCAAAAGAAGAGAGACTAATGTAGTTCACTGAATACAGCTTCCTAATACATGGTCTTGGAAATAATGCCAATCTCTCTCTCTCTCTCTTCTTCAAGTTCATGCTCATGCATGTTATTGGCAAGGTAGCATGATCTCGATTTGTCCCCATAATTCAGCTTGTTTCACGACTTGTGCTAAGTCCACTTGTCTCGTATTCCCTATGTGCTATTAATATGACAAAACTATAATTTTGATCCCTAATTTTGAGCATTTTTTTTCCTATCAAATCCTCTAAACTTTAAGTTTTTTCTAATCAAATATGTATAGCTTTATCTAATTAATATTTCTTTTGCTTCAAATCTAACTAATTGGAACTAACACACCTTATGCAATAACTTTTGCAATTTTCACCATTATATTCTCATCACCTATGTATTCTTTCTATCCTCGACTTTTTTGGAATACCATTCAGTTACTACATACACACCAATAAAATTTTGCCATCTTGCACTTAATCAGAATTTTTCTTCTTATAAATTCCACGGTCTAGGGTGATGTCTACAACTCCATATAGCAATTCTCAGGAACCTAATCCAATGTAAAATTTAATTTGTTGATGGAGACTTTGCTTAAAGAATGCATAGTTTGTAAAAGGGACGCAAAGTAATTTCACATGTCCCTCTTTGTCCCACTTCACTCAATCATATTGCCTTCTCATGCCATTCTTGTTTGATTCCCCTTGGATAAGGATTAGGTCGTGCAACAAGAATCTTCATTATTTCTTGATTACAATCTGATTCCCAATATGGTTAATGATTATTTCTTGGTTGTCTAGTTCTAATTGGTCTTAGGTGATTCCTATACTATTTCTTCATTATCTAATTAAAGGACAATTTAGAGTTAATTCATGGAAGTAAATCCAATTACTATTCAATGGGCCTATACGTGTAGGAAATGTGGTCGGCATGGGAACCAAAGATGGCTTACCGTGCACTTTGAGGCGATGTGCCTAAGTTGCTTTCTTACATGTGAACGCGTTCGAATTACTACTTTCTTTTATGGTCTTTTTCTCTACTTTTGCTTTTGGAAAGTATAATGCTGAACACCCTCCCTCGGATTTTCAATACCGAAGGCACAACATGGCGTGGCACTTAATATGTCAGATCAATTAAGGACACTGTGGTATGTGTCTAATAATTAGCTACATTGGTGTTATGACTTTCCATAATTTGGTTTTTGTTTGTAATTTCTTGATTTCGGGGAAGTAAGAACAAATGAAAGGTTGGACAAATGTAACATATTGACGTTCCCACAACTTTTATCATGTGAACGGTGTGACATCCAGAATTTTCAGTATTGTTTTCTATTAAATTAATTGGGCATTTCATTGACGCATCTATAGGGTTGTTCTCAGAGCTGATCACTCTTGAGATAACTAGACTAGCTGGGTAAGCTATTAAAGAATATTAAGGCAATGGACTTGAGAATTCGACTAGGAATCGGTTTCTCGACCGTGTTCATCTTTAGAGGTCATTACAGCACAGTTAAAAATCGAATTGAGATCAGAGATAGGTTGGCTCGACTGAGATGTGTGACCGATCGTGGGTGACTCCACTAAATTGGAAAATTCTCGTCGACCGGCGCTAATTTGATTTTTCTATCGTTTTGGTACCCTGTGTCTGTAATCGAGCCCCAAGATTTTCACAATAATCGAGAGTCGCTAATGTGTCGAGTGGGTTCATTGTGGCTCGAAGAAAATCGACCACGAGTCAATTGCCCTGAAAAGTTATGAAAACTACCCGGTAGTCTAGGTCACGCTAAAAGCACGCTGAAGTGAAATTAACCGTCAATTTGAGTTCGATTTCAGAAATTGAAAGTTCTGTGGTGTCACGAGCTATTTTTGGAACATCAACTCAGTCTCAGAAGATTTTTTAGAGGTTCCAAAATTTTTACGGAAAATGGGTTCGGACGTCACGGAAGTTTGGCGGAAATTCAGATTGGCTAAATTAATGGAAAATTGGACTCTCAGGCTGAGCCTTTGAGTGTCAGGGACTTGCAGAAGATTGTACGAGATTTTCCTTTAGAGAAATTGGACCTCAATTTGGAGAGATTGGAATTGAAATTTAGTTCGAACTTAGTTAAAATCAAATCTTAAGATGGGGGTGTGCAACATTGGTATCAATTTGGATTTTTGGTGGATTCTTGAGTGAGGAAAAATGCAGAGACGATCAATGAATGATCAATTGAATTTGTGAGAATCAAATTGAGATGGAATCAAGAGGATTTAACCAATTGGCGCCATCTCTCTCAATTTCGTAACCCCCTTTAGCCTAGCAAAATTGGACCACTTGGGAGGTTATATAGGACATTTGGATGGCCTATTGAAGGCCAAGTATTAATGCATGGCTAAGAATGGCTTTTGGAAGATATTTTGCAAAATATCCAACCAAGTGGAGCCCAACTCTCCCTCATCCTCTCCATCTTGCTGCCGTGAGATGTTTCCCTTCCATCATTCCCAATTCATGCGACACCTCCATCAACAGCTGAAGAAAACTGGAGCTCCATCAACTCTCCCTCATCCTCTTTTGGCCGCGCCAGCTCACGAACAAAAACCAAGCTGCTGAAGCGTTGAAGAAGCCCTGCAACGACGTCTCTCGAAGATCCAGCGCACGCCAGCTGCTCTCCAGTCAACTTCATTCTCCACCGCTCTGTTTCCTCGCACAAGCCAACAGCGAAGAAGCATCGAAAGCAGAAGCAGCCAGCAACACCTGCAAGCTGCCAGGCATCTTCCACTTCTTCGGTCAACCCTTCCTTCAATTTTTGTGCCGTTGAAACCCACCGAAATCCCACCATTGTTCCTCTCTCTTCTGCCACGAATCAAACCCCACCGAGATTCCATCCTGTTGACTACAGAAGCCTCATCATCCGAAGACCAAAGCGGTTCGTCCGCTTCTTCCGCGTAGCCCACGAATTTCCGCCCAGCAGCGACAAAATGCTGCAGCTTCTTGGTCGGATTGTTGACTGCAATTTCCACGCTTGTTTGTACACGACGTCACCTAGCCCAACGTTTGCGAGCGGCTTCGTCGTCGCTGCTTCGTGCGTCTCCAGCCACAATGTCCGGAGAAGCCAAGATCTTCGCAGCATCAATTGAAGCCGCACGCCAGCGAAGCCCAGTCCACCGATCCTTCAGCAAGCCCACGCAAACCAGCAGCCCATCTCAGCCTGTGAATTTCAGTCTTCAAGCCCGCAGGAATGAGGCCCAATTTCAGCCCTCAATTTGAAGCCCAAGTTAGTTCAGTCCAGAAATTCAGCAGGCCCAGCCCAACTTGGGTCTGGCCCAAAAGCAAGAACAAATCTAAGTTGGGCTGAGATTTGTTGGGCCCATTCTAGGCCTGGCCCAAGCCGCCGGTGTCGTCGAAAGTCCGATCTCGGCCACTGTTGCGTCGCCGTCGCGGTGATCCGGTCTTTGCTCTTATCAAGTGAGTTTTACTCACTAATGCTTTATTAGTTTGCTAATTACGCTTAGGGGTTGGTTAGATTTAATTAAATGCAATTAGGTGGTTAGATTAATTTATATCAATTAAATTAGAGACTTAATGATGCATGTTAGGTGGTTAGAAATAGACATTAGCAGTAGGCATGCCATGTTATTTATGGAACGAGTCTCGGTAATTTTCCAGGTTCGTATCGGCTTCCAATTAGGCTATAACGGGCCTAAGTTGGATTTATTGCATTTATTTAATATTTTTTCGTAATTATTTAATTATTTATTTATTTTCCGGAAATTAGGCTGGGATAGCCAACGACCGAAATTTTGTGCTAATTCCAATGGTGCTTTCTGTTTATTTATTCGAACATCAAATTATGAAATTTTAGTGAAATTGGTGAATATGAGAATTTATCCCAAAATTGGGAAAATGTCAGTACTTGAAGGGAAAGTAACTGTGTGAGGTTGTGAGTTGGATTAAAGATTGCCAAGTGGGGCCGTGATGCCACCAAGTTGAGAAGATTGCCAGGTGGGGCCGTGATGCCACTAAGTTGAGAAAAATTGCCAGGTGGGGCCGTGATGCCACCAAGTCTAGAACATTTGCCAGGTGGGGCCGTGATGCCACCAAGTCTAGAAAATTTGCCGAGTGGGGCCGTGATTCTACTAAAAATAAATTATGCCTATAGGGTCGTGATTCAGAGTCAAGAATGAAGAGTCGGGATGACCATGTAATGGTTTTGATGACATGTAATCGACTAAGTCGATTGATCGTTAAGTCGATCTGATTGGTTGGATGCTATGATTGTCAGTATTTATTATTTGAACTGACTTGCAGGAAGGAAATTGAGGCCAAGGTAAGCCCTCTGACCCATGATGTGCTTAGGCAGCCCTCAGGGCGTATTTTCTTACTAATCGGGTCTTAAGCGGTAGAACTCGCTGAGACGTGGTCTCATTGGTTATTGAATAACCATTTCAGGACCCTGAGAAGGAGCCGAGGAGGAGGAACCTGAGGAAGATAAAGATTTTTGAAGAAGAAGAAGATGATCCAGAGAGGGATCTTGAGTACAACCCGGATGTGGATTGAAATCCCATCCCTTTTGTGAACCCTGTCTTAGTGTAGATAGGTATGAGACTTAGTTGATGTAAATAGTATTGTAAAGATACTATGAGTTGCACTGTTATTAAAAATGTGATTGTGGATTTCAATATGAAAAATATGGCATGCTTTTCTATCCCATTGTTTTATTGTTTGGGGATTCATAACTGCTTCCGCATGCGTAATAAACAGAAAGGGTCGGCGATACTTAATCCTGGGATATCGCACTAATAAATCGACCATTTAGAAGGATGGGCGCGTCCCCGAGGATTGGGGCGTGACAAACGGTCTCGATTACGCCCTATCAAAAGAAGAAAAAGCAGAAGAAATATCGTTTACTTGACTTGACTTGACTTGACTTGAACCATTGCACTTTTTCAATTAAACATCATATGCCAACTATAACTTGTTTACTTTTTTTGACTAGCTATATACCTTAGGGATTAAATATATATATCTAGTTTTTTAATTCCAATAATTTATTAAATAACAATATGAATAGACTAAAATGTTAAAGGTCATGATATAATAGCGTGGGCTTTGTTACTTTCAATTAATAATTCATCTATAAATACTCAAGAAGCAAAATTCAATTTGCTTATCAATATAACAAGTTAAATGCCGGTACCAAATTAATCCCAAAGGTAATATTTTGAAATAAATTATTTTTTACCATAATAGAGATTTTACTCTCTTTTATGTATAACCACCATTTTCAATTTTAATAATAATTCCAAAATGTATAATTTATAGAAAAGATATATACTATAATAAACAAATGAAAGTAAAGTTGATTACAAATTATGAAATAGACTTACTTACATATATGGTTAATTGTGTTATGCTTTTGAGGAAAGTAAAGATTTTATGTGCGCAAAAAAGACTAGAGTTGTCGCCCCCTACTAAACGGCCCGTAAATTTAGCAATTGGAAAGACACAATTGACAATGAAAGAAAAAGTAGGTCCCCATAGTGTTTCAGCTTTCATCGACAGACTTGATCATTAATAGTTCACCTTGCACGTCAAGGTCCCCATTTGAACTGACTTTTGTCATGTGAACTGACTAAAGGAAGAGAATAAGGATCGTTGACTTGACTTGAACTCTCCACTTCTTCAATTATATATCATCTGCCAGCTGCAACTTTTTACTTTTCTAACTAGTGGTATACCTTGGAGATTAAATACATACCTTTTCTTATAATTCCAATAATTTGAATATTAATTGGAACTATATCAAAATGTTAAAGATCATTATTTTGTTGTTATTAATTAATAATCCATCTATAAAGTATTCAAAATGCCAAAAGCAATTTGCATATTGGTATAAGAAGTTAAAGGTCGGTACAACATGGACAGAAAAAGGTAATATTTTGAAATAAATTCTTCACCATAGAAGAGATTTTGCTCTCTTTATGTATGAGCACCATTTTCAACTATATAATAACAAAAAATATTCCAAAACATATATTTATAGAAAATATATACTATAATTGACAAGAAAAAAATCTATTGCAATTTTGTCAAGTCAATACTAAACCTTTCAATTTTGCCAATTAAGTCCAAAACATTTTCACATTTTGTTAGTTGAGTCCATCCGGTCAATTTTGACCAAAATTCACTAACGTGGATGCCGATCATACCATGTGGCATGACCAACAATGATGTGGACGTTTTTAAATAGTTTTTTTTTTTTAATTTTAATGGTTTTTTTCCTTTTCTTTTTGGGTTTTGGAGAGGGTCAACGAGGTTGGCCTGCATACCCTCTCGAGTCATAGGTGAGGGCTAGCCACCCTCGCTGGCTCTAGGCAAGGGCGTTGCGCCGTTCGCCAGCTCTAGGTGAGGGCCACAATGCCCTTGCCAGCTAAAGCAAGGGCATGCACGCCTTCACATAGAATCGGTGAGGACCACAACACCCTTGCTCGACCTGGCCTAGCAATGGCCGCGGCCTTACTTGGGATTGGTGAGGGTTGCCAAGCACTTGCCTGGCCAAATCTAACAAGGGCATTGCGACCCTTGCCTAAAGCCAGCAAGGGTGGGCCGGCCCATGCTTGTGATTGGAGAGGGTTTATTAGCCACCCTCACTAGCCCTCTCCAAAGACCCCCCGCGGGAAAAAAAACAAAGCAAAGGAAAAAAAAAACCGTAAAGATTCAAAAAATAATTTCAAAATGTCCACATTAGTGCCGGCCAGGCCACGTGGCGCAACCAACATCCACGTCAGTAAATTCCTGGCAAAATTAATTGAATAAACTCAATTGGCAAAAGGTGAAAAGTTTTAATACTAAATTGGCAAAATGTGAAAATATTTAGAACTCAATTGGCAAAATTGAAATGTTTCAGACTAAATTAACAAGAGTGCAATAAATTTAGGACTTTTTGGACAATTTTTCCTAATTGACAAATGGAAGTAAAGTTGATTATGAATTGTAAAGTAGACATACATACATGTAAAGTCAAAGTCCTCAGCTTTGGAGGATTGGAAGGTTATTATTACGCATAGAAAAGACTAGAGTCATCCCCCTGCTAAACGACCCGATAATTCAGGGATTGGAAAGACACAATTGATAATGAACAAACCTCGGGCCCATGGGAGAAAGGACTTAACAAGTGCCATAACTTTTGCACGGCCCTCATATGAGTACCATAAATTTTTCTTTTTCGATTACTTGAGTGTCATAACTTATGTATGGCGTTCATTTGAATGTCATAACTTTTTTAAAACATTCACACAAGTGTTATGTGATGTTGGATTTTTGGCACTTGAGTGAACGATTTAAAAAGAAAAATTGCACTTAAGTGATTGATTGAAAATTATGGTACTCAAGTAAACATGTTTTAGAAGTCATGGCATTTAATGGTGCGTTTAGTAACATCTTTGTTCGGGAAACAATTTTTGTTTAGAGATATTTTTTTCTATTTCTATTCCCTAGACGAGTTTTTGAGTCGAAGAGTGTGCTTCGTAATTGCAAATAAAATCTATACCTAGAACAAAAAGAAAGAACATAAATGCATTTAGTATGACCCTAAAAATTTCTATTCCCATTTTTTTTTGTTTAATTATAAAAATGCCAATGGAGACTTAACATTCCATATTTGAATAAAAATGGATTTTCGTAATGCTTTAATTGATCAAGATATTCTAAGATGGCCTAAGAAAATCCATGCAATAGTTAGTTAAAGATAGATGACTAGAAATGGGGATGACTACATATGACAGCAGAGAGTCACGCTAGTTTATAACTCATGATATGAAGAGGTTAATAATATATCTTTGGGGCATTACAATAAACAGGTGCATAAACCAAGAAGAAGAGCAAACATTGCTGGAAGTTGCCAAATGATCACAACTTAGCATGTCTCTAAAAGAAAACGGCATTCAAAAATACATAGAGTAAAGCCCAAAAGCTTATTCAATTTTGAAACCAATTTTCATCAAAAGATATTCACATTTTTTATAATAAACTAATTCTAAACTGGAATTAACACTAAAATCTAGTAAAACACTCAAATTCTAATTTCTAAATTCTTTTCCCAAATTTCTGAATTTTATTATTTTATTATTATTTTTATTTCGAAAAATGGGAAATTGGACCAAATCAAGACCAGACCTAGTGTTGATTTTGTGAAGACAAGCATTGGATTACGTTGAGTTTTTTTCTTTTTTTTTTCAAAATGACCTTATTTCTCTTTTTGTTCTCGGAAATGAAAAGGTAAGTTTTTTTCTACATCTTGTTTCTATTCCAAATCTATTCCCTAGCATTGATCTATTTTAGGAAATAGAAAAATTAATCGGTAATACCAAATAAATGTTAGTTCTTTTTCCTATTTCGAGAAATAAAAGAACGGAACAATAGAGGAACATAAACGTTACCAAACATGACTTAATTATTCGCAAAAAAAATTATGACAATTAAGTGAGTGCCATGTGAAAGTTATGTCACTTATTATGTCTTTACCCCCACCTCATCATGTTTTTGATTTCATTGATTGACTTGATCATCAATAGTTTCATTGACTGACTTGATCATCATGACCTTGTAATTTTCTCAACTGGAGAGGCCCATGAAAGATATGTCACCACTATTCTTGTATTGATGACATCAACGCGTCTTTGCATGGAAGATCATGTTGCCCCCTATTATATATTTCGCAAATTGTTTCGATATAACACCACATAAAAACCAAAAGAAACTCGCTTTGCTAAAAATCCTCATGGACCTTCGCAATAGGGATCGGGTTTTATCCGGGTCATTCTCATGCTTAGCTACCATAATTTTTCTATTAGGGAGTGTCCTGGCTTTGGTAGAAGCTGGAGGGGACAAGATTGATCAACTGGCTCTCTTGGAATTTAAGGCATAGATAGCTGATCCTAGCGGGGTTTTGAGCTCGTGGAATGATACTAGCGCCATCTGCAATTGGTTCGGTATCACATGCGGTCGTAGACATCGTAGAGTCACCGTATTGGACCTTGCCTCCAATAACCTGTTCGGGATCGTGCCACCCCATATTGGTAATTTGAGCTTCTTGAGAGGAGTCTTTTTGCAGAACAACAGCTTCTACTCTGGAATTCCCCCACAATTTGGCCGCTTGTTTCGGTTGCGGACGTTGCTCCTCAATAACAACTCATTCAGCGGACAGATCCCTTCAAATCTCTCCCATTGCTCTAATTTGCTAAATCTTGACTTAAGCTTCAACATGCTCGAAGGAAATTTGCATGCAGAACTTAGCTGCTTGTCCAAGCTCCATTCACTCATTCTTCAACACAACAAGTTGACGGGAAACATGCCCCCGTCATTCGGAAACCTCTCCTCTCTTCACATCTTCGCCACATCTTCAAAAAACCTTGACGGTATGATTCCAGAGACTCTTGGCTGGCTTAGAAATCTAAAAGTGCTCGTTCTCAACATGAATAAGTTTGTTGGTATGATTCCTATCTCAATCTTTAATATATCCACTCTGACAATTCTTTCTGTGGGTGAAAACCAATTAGAGGGGGGCTTACCCATTGACTTAGGCTTCACTCTTCCGAATCTCCAAAGAATTGGTTTGTTTGACAATCACCTCACCGGACCCATTCCTGAGTCAATATCCAACATATCTAATCTCGGTCAAATCCAACTCAAGTCGAACAACTTTATTGGAAAAGTTCCTTCTTTCTCAAAGATGAGAGGACTCTATTGGTTTAGCATCAGCAGTAACAACTTTGGAAGTGGGCAATATGCTAATCTTGACTTCCTATGCTCTTTAACCAATTCTACAAACTTGGAATATTTTAATGTAGAGAGCAATGCTTTTAGAGGACCAATCCCAGGATGTATCAGTAACCTCTCTATCTCTCTTTCAAGATTTGGGTTAGGTTACAATTACATTTTTGGAACCTTACCTTCTGGAATCGGAAATCTCATCAACATGGAGCTCCTACAAATAGTAGGCAACAACATCTCGGGAAAAATTCCTCCTGAGATCGGAAATCTGATCAAACTGAAGTATTTGGATCTCGGTTCAAATAATTTCTCGGGGCAGATACCAGAATGCATCGGGAATTTAAGGATGTTAACCAAATTGTACTTGGATAGCAATAATTTCCAGGGCTCGATACCATTGTCTCTAGGAAATTGCCAGAATCTACTTCTCTTGGACCTTTCAACCAATGACCTCAACGGTAATATTCCCCCAAAAATTGTGGGCCTCTCATCTTTGTTGATTTATCTGAACTTGTCACAAAATAGTCTTACCGGCTCCCTTCCCGAAGAAGTTGGAAATTTGCGAAATCTCAATGAATTAAGTCTTAATGGGAACAAATTATCTCAACAAATCCCAAGCAGTATCGGCAGTTGTACATCCATGGAGCGCCTATATGTACAGGATAACTTTTTTGAAGGGCCCCTACCATCAACTATGAGTTCCATGAGAGGCCTTCAAGTTTTGAACGTTTCGAAAAACCGATTGTCGGGCCAAATCCCAGAATATCTAGCATCACTAAATCTAATGAATTTGAGCCTATCCTACAACGATTTTGAGGGTGCATTGCCTACAGGAGGAATTTTCAGAAGCACCATTTCAACTTCAGTTGTTGGAAACAAGAAGCTTTGTGGGGGTTTGCTAGATTTTCAACTACCGAAATGCGACTATGAAGAGTCAAAACAAAGGAGAATAAGTGGAACTGCTAAAGTTTCGATATCCGTAGTCTCTGCTCTTGTAGGAGTAGCCTGCATATTGTCTCTGTTATACTTCTTCTGGTTTAGGCGCAATAAGAAAGCGTCTACTTCAAGCTCTTCTAAAGATGGGTTTTTGCATGTTTCTTATCACAGTCTACTAAAAGCGACAGGTGGATTCTCTTCCACCAATTTGCTTGGCGTGGGAAATTTTGGGTCCGTGTATAGAGGACTTCTTGATCAAACTCAATTGATTGTGGCCATCAAGATTCTCGACCTTACATGTCATGGAGCTTCCAATAGCTTTGTAGCAGAGTGCGAGGTCTTGAGAAGAATCCGACACCGTAATCTTGTGAAGGTGCTCACCGTGTGTTCTGGGTTTGATTTTAAAGGAAATGATTTCAAGGCACTGGTCTATGAATTCATGCCAAATGGAAGCTTGGATGAGTGGTTGCACCCAATTGCATCACAATATACAGAGAGAAGCAAGTTGAGTCTACTTGAGAGAGTGAACATTTCCATTGATGTTGCTTGTGCACTAGATTATCTCCATCATCACTATGAAATGCCAATAGTTCATTGTGATCTAAACCCAAGCAATATCCTTCTTGACGATGAAAAGACTGGACATTTGGGCGATTTCGGGCTTGCAAGGTTCCTCCCAGAAGCAATGCATAAGTTACTAGCCAATCTATCAAAGTCAAAGGATCTTTCGGCTACATAGCTCCAGGTAACGACACACAAGTTAGGTTTTTTAAGTTTATCTCTTTATAAGAACACGTGAAAAGAAGGCACACAAAACATCATCGACATGATATTTCAACATCAATTATTCACCTTGCATCACTATGCTTTGTTTATTGTTGTAGAGTACGGCATGGGAAGTGTCGTATCCACACAAGGAGATGTGTATAGCTTCGGGGTCCTCATTTTGGAGATGTTCATAGGCAAGAGGCCAACCGATGACATGTTTGAAAATGGGTTGGACCTTCATCACTTTGCAAAGGCAACTTTGACGGACCGAGTGGAGAAGGCAATTGATCCCGTTCTGCTTCAGGAAATCGAGGAATTGAATAAGACACAAAGAGTCACTCTGGAGGGCAAGAACAAAAGCTGGAGCAACATTCAGGATTGTTTGGCTTCAATTATCAAAATAGGAGTCACTTGCTCTTCCAAGTCTCCAAGGGAACGAATGGACATCGGTGATACATTGACTAAACTCCAAGGAATCAAGAAGAAACTTCTTAATTTCATTGTCATTGCCTAGTTGATGTCAAATCTAAACTTCATATGGAGTCATGTGATCTCTGTGGTCATTGCTTTGTGTGGAACTAGATATGTTGTTTTGTCATTCACAAACAGTTTGAATCTAGCTATGACTTCGCAATTCGAGGATGATCAAAATAATTTATGTTGTCTTAAGCGAAAGAGCACTATCTTTGAGTTGGTATGAAAAATTATTGTACTTTATTTTGTTAGGTCTCAGAGAGTTACTAAGAGAGTCTCTGGATGTTAGGTCTCATTGTCATTACAGAATATTAGATTTTAACTATGACTTTTCAATGCAATCGTAAGTAAATAAGCACGTTGAGCTAGAATTTTTTTTTCATGACATTGTTTGATTGTGATTAACTCTTTTATGTCCGGCTGCCAAATTGGGTCATATACAAGAAAGTGTATCGTTAATATGAAAAATCTGACTTATGAAATGTTTTCTCGCATTTTTTTTATAAAATAAATACCATATATATTGGACATTGCCAAATCCCAGATAATTATCGTGTATTGAATTTTTGCATTTTTATAATTAATGTTTTCGACGCCGTCAGTTTCCGACCATGTTCATCTCCTCCCTTCCGTCCGGTGGCTCTCCTCAAACCGAGAGGCTTGCAGAGAGTTTAGAGAGAGAGAGGGAAGACGAGCTTCGATGGAGTCAACCATATCCAAGACTCTCTCTCTCTCTCTCTCTCTCTCTCTCTCTCTATCCTCATCTCCCTCCTCCGTCAATCCCTTCATCTCCTCCGGCTCTCGCAAGGTTCCGCTTGCGGTGCGTTCCGAGCTTCGCTGCGGCTGACACGGTGGCGGCGGCGGCAGCGGCGGAGTTGACGGTGAGGATGGGAAGGCGAAATTGGCCGTGGATGGAGCCGATGAAGCCTCAGCCGTCTGCTCGGATGTCATAATTCTCGACGTCGGAGTAAGCCCCTCTCTCTTCATATATTTCTCTCGCAGTTTATGTGAACGTACGAGCTATAGCTTAGATTTTGTCTATGCGTGTCCAACTTTCCCTGCTTTATATTGCTGAAGATGTTACTCCACGGTGCATATCATTTTTTTTTCCTTTTCTTTTGTGCGGTCAGTTAAGTGGCTCTGTTTCGTCTCTGCAGGGAATGACTTGTGGGGGATGTGCAGCGAGCTTGAAGAGAATTCTGGAAAATCGAGTGAGTTCGCCATTTGCTTTTGTCTTTCCTCTAATTCGTGAAGAGTGTTTGCTATTATATTCTCTAAAGTAACTAGGATCGTCCATTTTTCATATGAAGATAAATCGTCATCAACTTGAATTGAACTTAGTGTGACATGATATTCATCTAGAGGGTTAAGTGAAATAAGGTTCCAAATTATCCCTTATGTGGGTGGAAAGAATTGCAGGAGAAATGGCTTTCATCAATTTTTGTGCTAAGATTTGAACCCTGCGTGTTTTATATTTTTCTGCTCTAACTTTGGACAGCCACAGGTATCCGCCGCAAGCGTCAATCTTACAACTGAGACAGCAATTGTATGGCCTGTTTCTGAAGCCAAGGCTATACCTAATTGGCAAAAGGAGTTGGGGATAAACACTTGCAAAACACTCAGACAAATTGTGGCTTAAGTCAAAGTGAGTTTACCATTGCTTTTCTCTTTCTTGTAACTCGTGAAGAATCATCCATTTTTCTTCATGAAAAGAATTGCCATCGACTTCAATTTAACTTAGTGTGAGAAATGTCATTTTCTGGGCGTGATTTGAACCGGGCATGGTTTTCTCTTTTTTCTGCTCTAAACATTGGACAGCCACAAGTATCTGCCACCTGCTTCAATCTGACAACCAGGATAGCAGTTGTACGGCCAGTATCTGAAGCCAAGGATGGCAAAAAGTGTTGGGAGAAACACTTGCAGAAGACTTGACAAATTTTGCCTTTATGTCTAACCCTCAACGTAAGTAGTTTTATTCACCATCTGCTTGTTGCATCTGAATGAGGTTTGGCTGACATTTGTGAATATCATTGCCACATATAACGTACATTTTATCACAGATTTTCTGTGTTGATGACTCCATCTAAAAGTTGGAAGTACAAGCTCTTATATCTGTAATTATCCCTGCCATATAATACAAACTACCTCGGATAAGAATATTTTTAATGCAGGGGGTGGTTGACAAGTTCTCTGGATGCTCTCGTGGATTTAGTTACGAGAAGCAAGCAATGGATGAGGCTATTGAGGAAATGAATGGACTTATCATTGAGGAAAAAGTTCAGACTCAAGGTTCAGGTAGAGACTGAGATGGTGATTGCAGTCGTGATTGCGGTCGTGATTGTGGCCCCAGTCGGGACTCTGGTGGACGACATGGAGGTGGAGGTGGAGAGTGCTTTAAGTGTGACAAGCCTGGGCATTGTGCAAGGGAGTGTCCTCGTGAAGGGGGCTGGGGAGGTAGGTATGGGGGGAGGGATGACAGGTATGGAGTTGGTGGTGGTGGGCACTATGGTCCTGATCGAAATGGTGATCGATCTGGAGGGCACAATAGGGATAGTGGTACTCAAGGAGGATCAGGAAATGCTCCTATAATCAGGACTGTTCTGGTCCCTATGAACATTGTGGTACAGGGAACTTTAGTCCGGGGTAGAAAAAAAACTACTGATAGCTATGCACATAATTTTTTCCAGTTATAGTAAAGCAGTTGATTCTGCGCTGATTGAAAAATATTTTGTGCTTGTAGCAGAGCAATTGGAGGTACTGCTGTTACTTTCTGGAGGTGTCAAAGTCCCTTCTGCTGAATCTATTCTTTATTATTCTCTGGGTGGACAAATCTGCTTGATCAGTCTTTTGTTGTGCGAACTTTGGCTAAAAGATTCTACTGTTTAATATCCGTGAATGCTTGTTTTGATGTTATGGTCTGACGGCATTGGTTGCTTGGCTTAAACAATCAAATTTGGCCTTAAGCTTTCAATGATATGATCGGTAATGGATTCTCTTTCACTTACATGCTTTAGCAATTGCAAATGCATCTGAGATCAATCTTGGTCGACTTCTTCATTGGCATTTGTGACTCTGGAGTGCAGACGGCTTTTTGGTGTCTAGATGGCTCTTTTGAGGATAGGGCAAGAGATTCACCTGTGGAAGTAATGTGTTTTTTCTCTGCAAAAGAGAAGCTGCCTTAGAAATGAATGCTCTTTTTGGCTACAAGTTTTCAGATGTCTTTCTTTTTGAAAAGGACTTAAGCGGCTAAGCTCTATGTTTTCTTATATGCATTTAGTTAGCATTCTATTAATACTGCTAAGCTCCTGGCAGGATTCTTGGCTGTTTGTGGTGTTTGGATATACGGTCACGTTGCTTTCATGTCATATGACATGACTGTAGTCTTAAAAATGCTGAAAAGTCCTTTTGGCCTCAAGAAGCGATTCCTTTATGGAATTAACTCTGAAAAATCCTGTCTCACGTTCCCCACATGATTGCTGGTCTGTGTCTCCTCCATGTGCACGGTGCTGCTATCGTCTTAGGTTTCCTTGATAAATTTCCCTCTCTGATGTAATGACGTCTCTTCCTAAGAATCGGCAATGTCGTAATAAACACATGGTTCTTTTCACTTCGGCGGCTTTGCGTGCATGGACTTGCATTTCTGCATTAATGATCGTGTATCTTCCCCTAATTCTTTTAGAAGTTGTGCTTGCTCCATCTGAAATCGATACTGGGTTTGTGACTCCTAGATGAGGTACACTCTTGGCATAAGCAAAAACTGGATATGATCATTTCCTTTTCGGATTTTCTCTGTAGTTACTTGGTTAAGGTTATTGTGCGTACTTAACTATGGCTCTGTAAACGTTTCAAGTCATTTTAAGTTGAAGAAATCTCCCCAGCACCCCCAAAAACTTTTTTGTTCTGGTTGGTATACAAAATTGTGGATTGCTGTTTCGCACGTCTCGTAATCCGAGTAATATCACCATTTCTTGCATTGTTCACTACAAGCCTCATTCACATCCCCAGCAGAGGTGGTTCTTGAACAGAGCAAGCCTTGCCTCCGTTTCACATTCTTAAATGACCCGGGAAGGGAATTTCGAGCGACCATTCTTCATGAGATGCAGACCTTAAAATGACTCAAAGGGGATGATACGCGGCTTCGATTTCTCCCTTACCAATTCAAGAAAGATGCCAGGATTTCCTTCGAGTGAGCTCATTGACCGCGAAATCTGGTTGATCGTATCGGGATGCGTTGTCCAGGTGGGTCCCGTTCTCTCTGGGCCAGAGCGTTTTTGTCACTTACACCTCCATTTACGACAAGCAGGGACAGCACATCTGAAGGGAACACTTTCAAGGTGTCGTTAGGATGAGCACATCCCAGCAACATGATGTTGTGAGTACCCCAAGCTTTGACTCTTCCTATATATGAAAAGCTCGAGGCAGGAGACCCACCACCCCATATTCGCACGGGCCCTAGAAAGGGAGGCATCTCCGATGGGTGATCTTGGCAACACAGGCGCTGTTCCTTTGTGTGTATTCATATTTTTCCATATGACTGGCACTATTATATCAGCGCCTGTGTTTTCAGGTCACCCCTTTGAGATGATCGCATTATTTCCCTTCCACATATCGATAATAGCCCTCCCAAATCAATCTTTAAAGGGTAAATGTGCGTTGCCAAGAGTGGTGGGTTCTGATGACTCTGTCTCGTCGAGATCAGGTGACTCACTTTCACAGTTCAATGCTGTGATTGAGGTGCATTTTTGTGGTTGTACTTAGCTTCTTTTTCTATATTTATAATAAGAACCTCTGCGCCGTTTCTTCGTCCCCATAATTCCTAGGGAACTATACTACAATTAATATATAAGGCTACTTATTATCATTGAGATTTTTCGACCCTTTTTTACGGCTGCTTTCGTCGCTTCCTCTGGTCATGCTGAGTTGAGATTAAAGTGCTTCATTGGTGACATTTGGTGCTCGTGTTTTGTCGAGTCATTTTAGCTTCGTTAGCGATTCAGCTCAGTAGAGCGCAAGTGAGATCATAATAGCCTCTTGGACCAGAGGTGGTCTAGGAAAAGTAATTCTCTCTAATTCCTCATTGTAATGTGGATGATCTTGCACAGGATGCCAGTCTGATGCGGTGCAATTTTGGCTAAAAACTCAAGGCACAAGCGATGAATATGAAGAAATGGCTTTCACGTTTGAGATGTATGCTGACCCTCGCCGGCCATATCGGAGGGCATGGGCGCACGAGCCCTTGACCAGATCTGGGCGAGCACCGTGATGCCCTCTCTAGATCTGTCCAGGCGCCTAATCCAAGCAAGCAAGGTAGCGAGGCTGTTGAGGACCTTGCATAGACTATGCGAGGGCTGGCCGGCGACCTTCGCCCTCCCCAATTGGAGGGGAAAAAAGCTAAAGAAAAGAAAAAAAAAATTATAGAATATCACTTATTGGGTGTAGAAGTGTCGTAGAGTTAATACAAGAAAATTATCCCAAGCAACTTGAGAAACATATATATTTTTAATTACAGTACAAGTATGACACTCTAATAAAATATCATCTCCCACAACTATTACAATTTAATTTTCTCACCCCGCACACAAAACACTTAAGCAAACTAGCTTATATGAAGGCATTGGTATGGGTTTTCTCTCGCTCTTGTTAGAGTTCTCTCTCGCGATATGATCGAGTTTGTCTTCATGCCTTCATCGTTGGACTTTATCCCTCGCAACTGGACTCTCACTCCATCCTTCTCCAGTCTCCATCGAAGCTCTTCTCTGGTTTTAACCCCTTCCACCTTGCTCATTTGATTGTGCCTCGTGCTTTACTTTCGAATTTTTCTGCTGCATGTTGGCCGATCCTTGACATGCATCCAAGTCATCTTCCTATCTGCTCTTTGGAGCTGTAAAATCATCTTATATAAGTATCGATCTTTTCAAATGGCCACTGATGAGGAAGAAAATTCCTCTCGGATTGCATCTCTATGTCATCGCCTGGGACGCCTCTGCTCAGAACAAGAATTGGAGGTTTGGGAAGATGTCAATGATACGGATAATATAGCAGAATGTCGCCTCATCCTTGTGGGTAATATTTTCACAAACCCTACAGTTAACTTACCTGCTTTTCAAATTGCCATGAAGAAAGCGTGGCGAGTAGATTATGTGGACATCTCTCCTAGCAACAGTGGCATCTACATTATCAAATGCCGATCTGAAACAAAAAAACGTCGGATATTAGATGGTTGTCCTTGGTTATATTTTCTGGTCATCTAGTTAATTTACGTCCGTGGCAACCAAAAACCCCCTTACACTGTTACGATTTCTCCAAATGTCCCTTCTGGGTTCATGTTATTGGGCTACCTCTGGAATGGAACACTCCTCAACTGTTAAGCAGAGCAGTTCAGCACATGGGTAGAGTCTTGGAGGTCAAACCTGATACCTCTGGCAGAGTGCGTATTGAGATTGACCTGCAAGCACCTTTAAAATCAGGTAAACTTATTAGCATAGCAGGTAAAGCCCTATGGATCGATTTCAGGTATGAAAAACTCTCCCACTTCTGTTTTTCATGTGGGAAACTTGGGCATTATGCAGCGTCCTGCAAAGAGTTCCCTTATGATGAAACACAATTCGAGGGACGAGAAACAATGGTGTATGGCCCGTGGTTAAGGGCTGAAGTCAGACAACATAGCCCCTATTGGGATGCCTTTTACAACCCCAAACCTCATTTGGAACCTATGGAAGAAACCATACCTGAAACTCCTCCAACTTTGCCTCTTCCCCTCCCCGCATTACCTCCACCAGAGCCTGCTCCTAAGGTATCTGCTCCCCCCCCTGTTATTCCAACTGAACCACAGTTTCCTCATCCAGTTTCTTGAACAACAGATTTGGTTCCTGCAAATACAAAATTAAAAGGCATCCAATGTCCTTCTATCGACACTATTCCACAGAAGAAACAAAAGAATCCTCGTACTCCGATAGCAGGGGGATCAAGCAAGAAAACAAAGAGATATTCCCCATATGAGATTAAACTTAACTATCTACCCGAGTTGGATGAATCTCACCTATTAGATACCCCTGTCTTAATGGCTGATGATACCTCTCAATGGGCTTTGGAGGCTGGCCCGCAACAGCCTCCACGTTACCAATGAAACTACTAAGTTGGAATTGTCAGGGGTTGGGCAATCCCCTGACAATTCAATCTCTTAAGGCCATGATAGCCTCTGAAAAGCCCGATCTAGTCTTTCTAATGGAAACTAAGAATGGAGAAATAGTTTTGAAGAACTTACAACGTCGCTTTCATTTCACTCACTCTTTTTTAAGAGATCCTGAAGGTCTGTCTGGTGGTCTGGCAGTTTTTTGGACAGATCTTTATGATGTTACTGTTGCAAATGATGGTCAGAATTTTATTGATCTGATAATACTGGATCCTTCCTCGGCTGCCTCGATGCACATCACCTGTCTACATGCTCCTGCCATATATCAAGCTCGACAGGATTTTTGGGACATAATCAGAACTATCTATGCAACTAATTACCTTCCTTGGATTTGCATTGGGGACTTCAATGATTTCCTGTTTCCCTGGAACAAAGTAGGAAGAAGGCCAGCAATGCTTTCCAGATTGCAATCCTTTCGGAAATTGATTAATGATTGTGCTTTAATTGAGCTGGAGAACAAAGGTTGTGAATTTACCTGGTTAAACAATAGAGAGGGTGCAGATTTGGTGAAGGAGAAGTTAGATCATGCTTTTTGTTCTTTGGACTAGAGTTTATCTTATCCCTCTACAGAAGTTTTTGCCCTTCCCTCGATTGGATCAGATCACTGCCCTCTTATGCTGCATACTCACTATCAATCTGCAAAGTCAAAAACCACCTTCCATTATGAAGCTTTCTGGAGTAATCATTCTGAATGTAAAGAGGTCGTTAAATCAGCATGGGAAAGTAGTCCTACCTCCTTAAATTCCAAATTACAGACTGTCTCCCGCAACCTTGAAAGATGGAGCCGATCCCGTTTTAGTAATGCCAAACAACACATCCTTCAATTACAGCAACATCTTCAAATCATCACCAACAGAACTTCCTATCAGGAAGGAGACAAAGAATTAGCATCTTCTATCAGAACTGAAATTCAACAGTTATGGAATCAAGAGGAACAGTTTTGGGCGTTGCGCTCCCGCCTAAACTGGTTAACATGGGGAGACAAAAATTCAAGATTTTTCCATGCATGTACTGTGCAACGACGACAAAGAAATCGCATTTGTATGTTAATGGATGAAGACCAAAACTGGATACGGGAACCACAGCAACTTAAAGATATGACCATGGGCTTCTTTTTTCAACTATATCAATCAGTTGGGGCCAGAGACTTTACTCCTTTTCTAGGTCAGTGTCCTCCTATTGTTACTCCACAAATTAATGATCACTTACTGAGTCAGGTGACTGAGGAGGAGGTATATCAAGCTACTTTCCAGCTGGGTGCTTCCAAGGCTCCTGGCCCCGATGGTCTCAACGGGCTGTTCTATCGACATCACTAGAACATCATCAAAACAACTATTGTCAAAACAGTGCAAGAGTTCTTCCAATCAGGTTTCATGCATCCAAACTTAAATAAAACAATTCTGACTTTGGTACCAAAAGTAAAACATCCAGAAAGCATATCCCAGTATCGCCCCATTAGCCTATGTAACTTCGCATACAAGATTATTTCAAAAGTCATGGCTAATAGACTCAGATCATGCTTACCTAGATTGATCAATCCAGAACAGGCAGCTTTTGTTAGAGGCAGACAGATTCAAGACAATATCATGATTGTCCAGGAAGTTCTTCACCAGTTCAAGGTTAGATCTAGATCAAAACGATTCAATCTTATTCTGAAAACTGACATGCAAAAAGCCTATGACAAGGTTGAATGGGACTTTCTAGCGGCTTATTTACAACAATTGGGTTTTGCAAATCAATGGGTTACTATGGTCATGGCCTGCATTACTACAACTTCTTTCAGCATCTGATTCAATGGAGAACAGCTCCCATATTTCAAACCTACTCGAGGAATTCGGCAAGGTGATCCCTTATCCCCTTACATATTCATATTGCTTGCTAATGCATTATCTACTGTTATAAATCAAGCGGTAAGCACGGGTCACTTACAGGGGATTCAATTCAACCAAACATGTCCTAAGCTATCTCATTTAATGTTTGCCGATGACTCAGTTTTTTTCCTCAAAGCTACAGTGCTGGAATGCCAAAATCTTATGAATATACTTAACCAATACTGCCATGCTACAGGACAGCTTATCAATAGAAATAAATCTGGTATTTTTTTCGGCAAGAATTGCCCTATGACTCTACAGCATAATTTAGCCAGAGAAATGCGCATACTTGTGATTAGCAAATATGGCAAATATCTGGGCATTCCTTCGGACTGGGGACGTTCCAAACGTGAGATGTTCTCTTGGATCCTGGCCAAAATTAATGCAAAGTTAGCAGGTTGGAAGGAAAATCTTTTATCCAAAGGGGGCAAGGAGATTTTATTGAAAGCTGTAGTTCAGGCTTTACCTTAGTATGCCATGTCCATCTTCAAGCTTCCCCTGTCACTCTGCAGATTGATAGAAAGGAAAATATCAGCATTTTGGTGGAGCAAGAACAATAGTGATTCTGGTCTTCATTGGACAGCATGGACAGAACTAAAGAACTCTAAAGCAGAGGGAGGCATGGGTTTTCGTGATCTTATATTATTCAACCTAGCGATGCTCGGGAGGCAAGCATGGCGTCTATTCCAGCAACCTAATGCCATATGGAGTCAACTTTTCAGAGGCCTATATTTTAGACAATCCTCTTTTCAAAATGCTACCCCATGATATAGACCTTCTTGGGGGTGGCAGAGCATATTAAAAGGCCGAGATGCAATTCTTCCTAAACTCCGGTGGTTAGTGGGGGATGGTTCAAAGATTAATATTCGAGCTGACAATTGGCTGTCAATAGGCAAAATAGGAGGGCAACCAGAGGAGGGTGAACCAATTATCGTTGCTAACATTCTAAACTCAGATACTTCTACATGGAAGAAGGATCTCATCTCTAATCTATTCAATGCCCAGGTTTGTGAATCCATTTTCAATACACCCATAAACTCGGCTCTGGGTTCGGATCAATTAGTCTGGACGGACACTTCATCAGGTGATTTCTCTGTTAAGAGTTGTTACCATTACTTATCTTCAATCCATAAACACTCTCCCACTTCGGCCTCATCCTCCTACCAAAACCCTGGTCATCTATGGAAAAAGATATGGCATATGAAGACGGCCCCAAAGATCAGAGTGTTTATGTGGTTAGCATGTAAAAACGCTCTTGCGACCAAAGCCAACCTATATCACAGACACATTGCCCCTAACCCAAACTGTAGTCTATGCCATCAGAACACTCCTGAAACCATTGAACATCTTTTTTTCTATTGCCCTTGGACGAGTGGAATTTGGAATCATAATATGATCAAAATCCCTATATCTATTACCTCTGTCCGACGCCTGGATGAATGGGTAGCCTCTAGAGCTGCTCAATCTCGGATGTCCCCAAGCTTTGAAGATATTGCCTATTTGATGTGGGAAATCTGGCGTCATCGAAACAATGCCATCTTCAGACAGAAAGCCCCCGATCCCACTCGAGCTGTGGAGAATGCTCTAGCCCACAACCGCATATTCCAGTCTCTTCAACCCTATCAACCTCGATTTCAAGAAGCTAGGGTTAATATTGGTCGTCAATGGAAACCTCCGGTTCAGGGAACTATCAAATGTAATATTGATGGATCTTTCATTCCAGGTGATCAGCATGGTACAGTAGCTTGTATTTATAGGAATCATGAAGGAATTCTTACCGATATGTTCACGAACACAGTTCCAGCCCTTTCGGCGTTTCAGGCGGAAACTTTTGCCCTCATTCGAGCTCTCCAGCACTTGAGCAATCAGGGCCTTCATCTTCAACGAGTACAGCTTGAATCGGACTGTTTACATCTGGTGGATGTCCTTCGGAATCGTTAGCCGCAACCTTGGAATGAGCGGCACCTGTTCTCTGTTCTTCAAGATCTTCTCTCGCGTTGCCCTAATGTTTCTGTTCATTACGTTCGTAGAGATGCTAACCTAGCCGCTGACTGGGCCGCCAAATCCCATAGATCTATCGGCCCAGTCAGACACTGGCTTCTCTTTCCTCCCCCCCCCCTTTTGTTGATATTATTCTCTCTGACGCTGTACTAGCAGGATGTACATCTTTTACTCTTTAATATAAATCGGTACTTATGACCAAAAAAAAAAAAAAAACTAGCTTATATGAAGACTCGCGCAAATCTTTTATTTTTCTCTTCCTTACGGACGGGCAAGTTTCTTTCTCTCTCCTACTTGTGAAGCTATGGCCATTGCGGCTTTTGTGTGGCTTTCTCTAAAGCTCATCGTTTTGTGGCTTGCCAAACGAATGCTTATGATGGTCTTGTTTATAGCTGGGATAAATATCAAATTAGTTTTAAATCTACTGTATATATGCCAATTTAGTTCTAAACTTTTCAATTTTCTTAATGTAGTCTTAAACATTTGTGTCAAATTTTAATGTAAATTTTTCGGTCGATTAATTGCTGACGTGACGTTCAACCATCCTACATGGCACTGGACAACTTTACTTGAAATAACATTCTATGGATTGCTACGTCGACGATTTCCCTTGGTAAAAAATTCAGCCGCCATGTTAAGTTGCTTTTGAAACTCTTCACCAGCCTTATCGGCTTATTCCTTTAGCCACTTCAATTGTACGCCACCATCCGAAGAAGACGAGTAGGGTTGACCAGACTTGAATCCTCGCACTTCTTCAATTAAGCGCATTTGCCAATTGCAGCTTGTTTACTTTTCTAGCTACCTATATATCCGCGGAGTTCAATACAATACCTAGGTTTATTTACAATCACATAGTCATAATATGATAATGTGGACTCTGTTGTCATTAATCAATGATTTGTCTGGAACTATTCAAGATGTAAAATTTACTTTCCGTGTTAATATGGGTGTAAAAGTAAAATTTTTGAAGTAAATTCTCCTTCACCATGGTAGACTTTTCTCTCTTTTCAGTCTAGGAACTATTCAAATTTTAAAATGAAAAACTATATTCAAACGCATAAAGTCCTAAACCTATTGCAATTGTGCCAATTTAGTCTTAAACTTTTTTTTTAGTCAATTTAGTCCTAAACCTTTTACAATTATGCCAATTTAGTCCATCCGGCCAAAATTGGCCGCCCGGCGCTGACGTGGACACCGGCCGTCCTGCGAAAGCTGACATGGCAAATTTTTTAATTTTTTTTAAAATTTTTTTCGAAATTTTAAATATTTTTTTGAATTTTTTAATTCTTTTTTTTTTTTTTTTTAGCTTCTCCTTCCTCTGGCAGGCTAGCGCCGGCCAGAGGCGAGGGCCGGCGAGGCCAACCTCGCCGGCCAATGGCAAGGCCGGCCTCACCCATGGATGACGAGGTCAACCGTCGCCTTGGCTAGGCGAGGCCGACCTTCGCCTTGGATCTGGCAAGGGTCGCCTCGCCCGGCCATGGCGAGGGTCGATCTTGCCAGTGCCGGCGAGCTCGGCCCTCGCCATGGCTGGGCGAGGCCAAGCCTCGCCAGATCTAGCGGGGCCTCGCCCAACGACGGCGAGGTCGGCCTTGCCAGCGACTTTTGTGAGCGTGGCCAGCGCCCTATTCGCTGCCTCCATTATCAAAGCTTGCGAGAGGACCCGAGGGTTTTTCAGCTCGTTTTGTAGAGGATGGATTGGAGAAGACGACGACCTAACTCGGCTTCCACAGCAACGAATCGCGGAAGCTGGAGTCGTCGGAAACGCAAAGCAGCAGGCGGGACCGTCGCCTTGGCTGGGCGAGGCCGACCCTCGCCTTGGATCTGGCGAGGCTCGGCCCCACCCAACCATGGCAAGGGTCGATCTTACCAGTGCCGGCGAGCTCGGCCCTCGCCATGGTTGGGCGAGGCCGGCCTCGGACCTCGCCAGATCTGGTGGGGCCTTGCTATTGGCCGACGAGGTCAGCCTCGTCGGCCCTCACCTCTGGCCGGTTGGCCAAAGGATGGAGAAGCTTAAAAAAAAAATTCAAAAATTCAAAAAAATATTTAAAAATTCGAAATAAAAAATAAATAAAATTGTCGTGTCAGCTTTCACCGAACGATCGGTGTCTATGTCAACGCCGACCGGCCAATTTTGACTGGATGAACTAAACTGGCACAATTATAAAAGGTTTAGGATTAAATTGGCTAAAAAAAAAGTTTAAGACTGAATTGGCACAATTGCAATAGGTTTAGGACTTTTTTGGTAATTCTCCCCGTTTTACTCCTATGATCAAGAGATTTGCGAGTGTGGGTACTTGATTGTGCTAGATTAACTTAACGCACTTTTACTACCTTTTCTCTTTTAAAGAGGATTTTTTCTTGCAATATTTTCTAATTTTAATCCTTAACGTGCCTCTAGATGTCCATGCACAGATACTCAAGCAAATTAATCAATAATAAAGCATATAAAATATGGAAAGCAAAATAGCTGGAGCTGTATCGGACAAAATTAATGAAAAACCTTGCAAGACCCCGTGAGCGGTAAATTGAAAGTATAATCAATAAGTAATCTAAACCCTGGGGATGTCTTAAGCTACCTTTAAAGCCCCAAAGTTCATTTGCAAAGTTTAATCTTTTTCTTTTTATCAGTTTTTATCCTTCACATTTATTTAATGATAAAAACCAATCAAAACCTAAGAAAAAACTAAATGCTGACCAATCTTGTAATACAATTCCAAATCTCACAAAATTTAGCACTGATGACTAACTGACATTCATTTGGACTTTTAACTTCATGTTTCCTGCAGGAACGGAGTTGGCACACGCCGAAACAGGACGTAACGCAATGATGAAAATCAAGACGAAAACTTAATTAAACCTGATGTAAGGATGGAGGACACAAATATGCGCGAGTAAACAGTGTTGCCAAATTAGTCATTAGAAGCAAAGAAAGCACCTATAGGCATGACACGTTTTACACATATTTTCAAAAATCATACCCACGAGAGATGAAACCTTGAAAATAAAACAGATTAGTGATCCAGAGAAGCCAATATGAATCATGATCCGTATAATTGAAGACAGGAAGATGAAGCTGGTGTAGATAGCGGACGATGATGAAGAGGCCTCAGAAAATAAAAATAAAGCGTGAGATGGATGGTGTTGGTAGTGGATGATAATGGCCGAATTCCTTTGATCTGCTCCCATTGGTTTTTCTCTAGTCCCCCTCTTACTCCACTTCGATGCCAACATGACATTCTTAAATAAAAAAAATGTCCCTTATTTCTAAATGTGGAAGAATAATATAAAGAATGAAATTGGAACGATGCATAGTATAGATATTTTTGTTAAGGGATAATATTATGTCATTATCGACAAGTTCGATCCATAATTTCTACAAAATGAATGATGAGTATGCTAGTGAAAATTTAGGTGTGAACAAGGAAGATCAGAGGAAAAATTGGATTGAATGGCAACTGAAGGTGAAGATTAATTTTATCCCAAAGTAGAAAAAAAATCCACTACTAAAAGGCACAGGCAAAGTAGATTATAAGATGAGGGCACAAGTGATACTAAACCAAACTAGGCCTCATGATGTTTCAGATTTCATTAACTGACTTGATCATTAATAGTTTCCTTGCAACTCGCAGCCTCACTCTTTCCCCTCAACTTGAGAGGCCCACGATATCTCTGTCATCAACATGCCTTAGTATAGAAGAGCCCATTGATGTATTTCAAATTGTTTCAAAACACCTAAAGAGACTCGAGCTGAGAGGGCTTTACTACAAATCCTCATGGACCTTCCAGATAGAGATCGAGTATTATCCGAGTCATTCTCATGCGTAACTACCATCATTCTTCCGTTGGGAAGTGTCATAGCTTTGGTAGAAGCCAAGGGGATGAGACTGAACGGCTAGCTCTATTGGATTTCAAGACTCTAATAGCTTTTCCTGGTGGGGTTTTAAGCTCGTGGCATGATAATAGCCGCATCTACAGAGGGTACTAGTGCCATATGTGGTTGTAGACACCACAAAGTCACCATATTGGACCTCCCCACCGAGAACCTAGCCGGGGGAGGTCAATTTTCAGAACAAAGGTTTTGGCTCCGATATTCCTATGAAATTCGATTGCTTGTTTCGGTTGCAAAAGTTGTTCCCCGTAACTTAATTACTAGTTCTCTTCTTACAAATTCTACGGTTTAGGTGTGATGTATACGACTCTATAGAATGAGTTGTAGGAATCTCATCCAAATAAAATTTAAACTTGTTGACGAATACTTTGCTTAAAGAATGCATAGTTAGTACAAAGGATGCAAAGTAATTCCACAGTTCCCTCTTTGTCCCATGTCACCCAATCACGTTGCTTTCTCATGCCATTCTTGTTTGATTTCCATTGGTTAAGAAAGGATCGTATCATTCAACAAGAATGCCATTCTTGTTTGATTTCCATTGGTTAAGAAAGGATTGTATCATTCAACAAGAATCTCAATTATTTCCCAATTACGGTCTTATTCCCATGATGATTAATGTTCATTTTTTGTTTGTCTAATTCTAATGGTCTTAGGTGATTGCTAAAAAAATAAATTCTTTTTATTTATGTCGCATAAAAAATATTTGATGACCCTAAAACTATTTTTTTTTCATTTTTTTTTTTGCATGGATGTCACTATTAATCAAAGAATAATTTGGAGTTAATTAAAGAAAATAATCTAATTACGATCTAATGGGCCTATACGTGGTGGAAATTTGGTTAGTGAAAGAGGTAAACTCGGCTTGCCGTGCACTTTGAGATGATGCGCCTAAGTCGCTTTCTTACACGTGAACAGCTTTGAATTCCAACCTTCTTTTTATGGTCTTTTTCTCTATTTTTTCTTTTGGAAAGTATAACGCTGAACACCCTCCCCTGGATTTTCAATACAAAGAATGATCTTCGCCCATCAGGCACGGGCATGTAACTGGTCAGATCAAGTAAAGACAGGTAGTGTGTGTCTAATAATTAGCTAAATCCGGTATTATGACTTTCCGCAATTCGGTTTTTCTTTTAATTCCTTGTTACCGAGTCAAAGAGCAAATGAAAGGTTGGACGGATTCGTTCGCAGGACCTTTCCCATTTCCCCATGTCAAAGAGCAAATAAAAGGTCGGACAGATGAAACACGTTGCTACTATTTTTCCCATTTTCGTATGTTAACAGAGTAAACAAAAGGTTGAACGGATGAATGTGTTTCCCCATTTTCCCATGTCAAAGAGCAAACAAAAGGTTAGACAAATGAAACACATTCCTACCAATTTTCCCATTTTCCCATGTTAACAGAGTAAACGAAAGGTTAAACGGATGAATGTGTTTCCCCATTTTTCATGTCAAAGAGCAAACAAAAGGTTAGACAGATGAAACACGTTCCTACGACTTTTCCCATTTTCCCATGTTAACAGAGTAAACAAAAGGTTGAACGGATGAATATGTTTCCCCATTTTCCCAAGTCAAAGAGCAAACAAAAGGTTAGACGGATGAAATATATTCCTACGACTTCTCCCATTTTCCTATGTCAAAGAGCGAAGGAAGGTTTGGACAGATGAAACACGTTCCTTTGGCTTATCCCATGTGAACTGTCAAAAGAAGAAGGAGAAGAAGGATCCTTGACTTGACTTGAACTCTCAAACTACTTCAATTAAATATGATCTACCCACTGCGACTTTTTTCTTCTTCTAACTAGCTGTATACCTTGGGGATTATTTTCATACCTAGTCTATGATAATTCCAACACTTTGAAAAATTAATGCAGACTATTAAAATGTTAAATATCATAATATAATAGAGTGGACTTTGTTATAACAAATCAATAATAAAGCATATAGAGTAAGGAAAGCAAAATAGCTTGAGCCGAACAAAATTAACACAAAACCTTGTTAGTACACCCAGGGACAAGAATCCCGTGAGCAATAAATGGAAAGTACAATCAATAAGGAGTCTTGACCCTAGTTGTCTTAAGTTGCCTCTAGAGCCCCTAAAGCCCATTTATAAAGTCCAACCAAGGGCAACATTAATTATCAACGTTAAAGTCTACAAGAATTCAAAAAAGAAAACATGAAAAGTTTTTTTAACCTTTTTCTTTCTATCGCTTTGTATCCTTTTCATTTATTTAATGACAAAAGCTAAACAAAACCCAAAAACAAACTCAATGCTGCCCAATCTTGTAATACGATTCCAAATCTTACAAAAAATTGCCAATAAATAACCATCATTCATTTGGACTTGCAAATTTAAAAGTTTCTTGCAAGAACAGAGTAAGTACACGTCGAAACAGGATGTTATGCAATGGTGGAAACAAAGACGAAAAGCTTAACTAAACGTGACGTAAGGATGGAGGACATAAATACGTGCGAGTAAGCAGTGCTGCCAAATTAGTCATTAGAAGCAAAGAAAGAACCTATTGGCTTGACACGTTTTGCACATATTTTTGAAAATCAACTCCACAAGAGATGCAACCTTGAAAACAAACAGATTGGTGCTCCAGAAAATCCAATATGAATCGTGATCAGTGTAATTGAAGATAGGAAGATGAAGCTGGTGTTGATAGTGGATGATGCTGAAGAGTCCTCAGAAAATTAAATGATAAGGGTGAGATGGATGGTGTTGATAGTGTGGATGATATTGGCCGAATCCCTTTGATCTGCTTCCCGCTTGTTCTTTCATTTTATTTCCTACTCACATTTATTTTTTCTCAAGTACCCCTCTTACTTAAGTTCGATACGGACATGCCATTCTTAAATAAAAGATGTCCTAATTTCTAAATGCAGAAGAATGTATTAAAGAACGAATATGCAACAATGCACAGTTTGGATCTTTTTTTAGGGATAAAATTATGTTGTTATCGATGAGTTCAGTCCATAATTTCTATAAACTGAATGATGAGTCTGCTAGCGAAATTAAGGCGTTAACAAGGGAGATCAAATGGAAAAAGGGGATTAAATGGCATTGATTAATTTTATCCCTAAACAGAAAAAATCCACTACTAAAAAGGCACGGGCAAAGTGGATTAAAAGATGAGGACACAAGTGATAATGAGCCAAACTAGGCCCCATGATGTTTTAATTTTCATTGACTGACTTGATCGTCAATTGTTTCCTTGCAACTCGCAGCCTCATTGTTTTTTTCAACTTGAGAGGCCCACGAAATCTCTGTCATCGACATGCCCTGGTATTGAAAAAAATTTTGCCGGTTGATGTATTTCGCAAATTGTTAAAAAACATGGAGACTCGAGCTAAGGACACTCTATTACAAATCCTCATGGACATTCCCCACAGAGATTGGGTTTCATCCGGGTAAATCTCATACTTAACTACCCTCATTCATTTGTTAAAAAGTGTCTTAGCTTTGCAGAAGCCGGCAGGGACGAGACTGATCGACTGGCTCTGATGGAATTTAAGACCTAAATAGCTGATCCTGGTGGGTTTTTGAGCTTGTGCATGATTTTAGCCACATCTGTGAATGGTACAGTGTCACATGTGCTCGTAAAAATCGCAGAGTCACCGTAATAGACCTCGGCTCTGAAAACCTGGCCAGGGACGTGCCACCGCATTTTGGTATCCTGATCTTTATGAGGGAATTCAATCCGCAAAACAAGTAGTTTCCCCACCAAAATTTCCCCGCAATTTAGCCGCTTTTTTCGGTTGCAGAAGTTGTCCCTTTTAACTTAATTTGTACTTCTTCTTCTCATGTCAAAGAACAAATGAAAAGTTAGACGGATGAAACACGTTCCTTTGGCTTCTCCCATGTGAGCTGTCAATAGAAGAAGAAGGAGATAAAGGATCGCTGACTTCACTGGACTTTAACTATCGCACTTTTTCAATTTAATATCATCTGCCAAGTGGAGAAGGCAATTGATCTCGTTCTGCTTCAGGAAATTGAGGAATTGAATAAGAGACAAAGAGTCACTCCAGAGGGCAAGAACAAAAGCCGAAGCAATATTCAGGACTGTTTGGCTTCAATTATCAAAATAGGAGTCGCTTGCTCTTCTGAGTCTCCAAGGGAACGAATGGACATCGGCGATGCATTGACTAAACTCAAAGGAATCCGGAAGAAACTTCTTATTTTAATTGACATTGCCTAGTTGATGTCAAATATGAATTTCATATGGAGTCATGTGGTCTTTGTGGCCATTGCTTTGTTTGGAACTGGATATGTTGTTTTGTCATTCACAAACACAATTGGAGGAAGGTCAAAATAGTTTATGTTGTCTTAAGCAAAAGAGCACTATCTTTGAGCTGTATGAAAAATCATTGTACTTTATTTTGTTTTAGCCCAAAAGAAAGAAATTATAACCTAATTGAGAGTTGCACCAAGAAAATGTAATAAATATAAAAATCACCAAAGGATAGCTCCTAATGTAAGTATTTCTAGACATCGGGCAATATGGACTTTTGTCTTGCTCTCTTTCAAACTTGGCCTATTTGTTTTACCTTTTAAAGTAGCTTAAATGAAAAAATAAAAAATTACTAAATGGCTTTCCTCTAAAAGTTAAATGGTGTTTCAATTTCATACAAGCTTATGAAAATGAATATGTGATTACATGTGTCAAAATTTATTCATGTTATATCTATAGATGAAGCCAGCGCTGAGAGAATATGAGCTTCTATGATCACCAAGTGGCAAATTTTACCTCTATTATTGTAATGTGCAAACCATATGGCATAATTGTGCCACATGGCCGTTATTCCTCCAATTAGCATTAGTTTTATGATTAATCATCCTCAAGTATCTATCATTTATTGTATTTGAATTTAAACTCAAGAATGGATGAAAAGCAAGTGTATTATTCTTTAGTGTATTCATCAATAAAAAAGAAAATAAAATAAAATCTTGAAATACATTTCGATTATCCTTCCTAAAGTTTATCTTCTTTTGGCTTATGTGATTGATTTTATATTTGAAAAGAGAGCAAATAAAGATAAAGTCTCTTTAATTATGCAACTAATCTATTTAATTTGAAATTAATTCAAAAAATAAATATATCATATTAAATGGATAACTCTCTTAATTTTTGAAGTACAGTTCGGGTTAACTACATGAATAAAATCATCAATTATCCATTTAACTCAAAATTAAATTCAAATAATGTGATTGATAACTTATTTTATTGCTTGAATAAATTTTACTTAATATGCACTAAATTTAAAATATTCTTTCCCAAAATCCACTTAATTTGACAAGGAGTCATTTACATTTATGCAATTGAAATTTGAAATAGATTGGATATACCTTTTAATTCCATATTATGAATAAAAAAACCCTAAATTTGTCAACTCAAGTATGAGGATAGAGAGTACTTTCCTTTTTGTGAATTGGGGGGGGTGCTGTCCATTTATTTCAATACCTGTGATAGACAAAGAAATACTGAAAATTTATCGAATTGTTCTTTCTTGGATATAGCATAGGTCGTCAGGACCTAAGGATTTGAAATTTTTTGAGTTATTTGAGATTAAGCCATGAAGGCCCTCAATTTTTCAGTGATTATATTTATTAATGTTGAAAATGAAAAAAAAAATATGCTTTCATAATAACTAAATATTCAATACCAAATAATACTTTGGTAAAATATTTAGCAAGATTCTTATTGCAAATAATTTTTTCTATCGAATGATTAAGTGACCTTTCCTTACCTAGCAAATTTGTGATTTTCTGACTTAATTAAACCTTTTAAGTTTATTCTTATTATGATAACTGAATGTGTTTAATTTTACTGAGTGCTAAATATTTAAGTTTTCAAGACTCAATCGAGTTATCAAATAACCTACAAATTTCAAAACTACTCTTCTCGGATTTATTCTTAGTAAACACCATTTCAATGTATTGTAGCATAGATGTAAATTTTGCAACTATACATAAAATCTAAATGCAAACTAGTAAGTTACTGATTACCTTGATATTGAAATTCAAATATTATATATTTTATGTAGACTTTGGGAATTTTAAATGTGAGATAGTAATTTCTTGAGAAAATTTCAAATAAAGATTTGAAATATTCTCACTTTCTCAAAGGTAAGAAGTGGTCATGTCAATCTCAAATAAGAGCCTGAAGTAGCTATGATCAAATAAGCTTGATCTCGCCGATTGCCGGCCTGCTAGATATTCTACTCGATCAAGGGCATTTTTAGTCAAAAATAATTTCAATTTTAAATTCTTTTTTCTTTTATTTTTTTCTTTCCAATATATGCGATGAGGGCCCGATGACCCTCACCAACCACTGGCCGAGGGCTTGCAAGCCCTCGTCGGTCGCTAGCGAGGGCTGCGACCCTTGCCCAAATTTGGTGAGGGCTTGCCTCACTTAAGGCCGGTGACGTCGTCCCTTGTTTATTGCTAGGGCATCGCTAGTGGCTGGCCATCACTTGACACCAGCCATTGGCAAAGAAGAAAGGGAAAACCCAAAATAGAAAAAACGAAAGAAAAAATTCAAAAGAAGATAAATGATGAAAATGCCTTCGACCAACTGCAAAGTTAAGTTCTTTTTTGAAACTTATATTATCACTTTAAGCTTTTATTTAAAACAAAATCTACTTTAAGTTCTTATCTGAAATAAGGTCAATTTCAAGTCATTATTTAATAAAATGAGGGTATTTCAGACTGTTAATTAGAATTTTCCTTAATTTTTTTTATCAGTAAAAAAAGTGGAAATAGGCAATTGAGAGTTACTCTCTAGATTGTTAGGTCTCATTATCATTGTAGAATATTAGATTTTAACCATGACTTTTCAATGCAATCATAAGTATACAAACACATTGAGCCAGAATTTTTTTTCATGACATTGCTTGATCGTGATTAACTCTTTTATATCCAGCTACCTTGTTGGGTGATATACAAGAAAGTATCTCGTTAATATGAAGAATCTAACTTATGAAATGTTTTCTCACATATTTCTTATAAAATAAATACCATATATATTGGACAATGCCAAATCCCAGATAATTATCGTGTATTGAATATTTGAATTTTTTTATAATTAATGTTTTTGACGCCGTCAGTTTCCGACCATGTTCATCTCCTCCCTTCCGTCCGGTGGCTCTGCTCAAGCTGAGAGGCTTGCAGAGAGTTTAGAGAGAGAGAGAGAGAAGACGAGCTTCGATGGGGTCAACCATATCCAAGACTCTCTCTCTCTCTCTCTCTCTCTCTCTCTCTCTCTCTATCCTCATCTCCCTCCTCCGTCAATCCCTTCGTCTCCTCCGGCTCTCGCGAGGTTCCGCTTGCGGTGCCTTCCGAGCTTCGCTGCGGCTGACACGGCGGCGGCGGCGGCGGCGGCGGAGTTGACGGTGAGGATGGGAAGGTGAAATCAGCCGTGGATGGAGCCCAGGAAGCCTCGGCCGTCTGCTCGGATGTCATAATTCTCGACGTCGGAGTAAGCCCCTCTCTCTTTATATATTTCTCTCGCAGTTTATGTGAATGTACGAGCTAAAGCTTCGATTTTGTCAATGCGTGTCCAACTTTCCCTGCATTATATTGCTGAAGATGTTACTCCACGATGCATATCATTTTTTTTTTCTTTTTCCTTTTCTTTTGTGCGGTCACTTGAGTGGCTCTGTTTCGTATCTGCAGGGAATGACTTGAGGGGGATGTGCAGCGAGCTTGAAGAGAATTCTGGAAAATCAAGTGAGTTCGCCATTTGCTTTTGTCTTTCTTCTAATTCGTGAAGAGTGTTTGCTATATTATTCTCTAAATTAACTAGGATCCTCCATTTTTCATATGAAGATCAATCGTCATCAACTTGAATTGAACTTAGTGTGACAGGATATTCATCTAGTGGGTTAAGTGAAATAAGGTTCCAAATTATCCCTTATGTGGGTGGAAAGAATTGCAGGAGAAATGGCTTTCATCAATTTTTGTGCTAAGATTTGAACCCTGTGTGTTTTTTATTTTTCTGCTCTTAACTTTGGACAGCCACAGGTATCCGCCACAAGCGTCAATCTTACAACTGAGACAGCAATTGTATGGCCTGTTTCTGAAACCAAGGCTATACCTAATTGACAAAAGGAGTTGGGGATAAACACTTGCAAAACACTCAGACAAATTGTGGCTTAAGTCTAAGTAAGTTTACCATTGCCTTTCTCTTTCTCGTAACTCGTGAAGAATCATCCATTTTTCATCATGAAAAGAATCGCCATTGACTTCAATTTAACTTAGTGTGAGAAATGTCATTTTCTGGGTGTGATTTGAACCGGGCATGGTTTTCTCTTTTTTCTGCTCTAAACATTGGACAGCCACAAGTATCTGCTACCAGCGCCAATCGACAACCGGGATAGCAGTTGTATGTCCAAAGATCGAAGCCAAGGATGGCAAAAAGTGTTGGGAGAAACACTTGCAGAAGACTTGACAAATTTTGCCTTTATGTCTAACCCTCGACGTAAGTAGTTTTATTCACCATCTGCTTGTTGCATCTGAAGGAGGTTTGGCTGACATTTGTGAATATCATTGCCACATATAACGTACATTTTATCACAGATTTTCTGTGTACAGCTCTTATATCTGTAATTATCCCTGTCATATAATACAAACTACCTCGGATAAGAATATTTTTAATGCAGGGGGTGGTTGACAAGTTCTCTGGATGCTCTCGTGGATTTGGTTATGAGAAGCAAGCAATGGATGAGGCTCTTGAGGAAATGAATGGACTTGGACGGGAGAAATATCATTGAGGAAAAAGCTCAGCCTTGAGGTTCAGGTAGAGACTGAGATGGTGATCACAGTCGTGATTGTGGCCCCAATCAGGACTATGGTGGTGGACATGGATGTGGAGGTGGAGAGTGCTTTAAGTGTGACAAGCCTGGGCATTTTGCAAGGGAGTGTCCTCATGAAGGGGGCTGGGGAGGTAGGTATGGGGGGAGAGATGACAGTATGGCGTTGGTGGTGGTGGGCACTATGATCCTGATCAAAACGGTGATTGATCTGGAGGGTGCATTAGCGATAGTGGTACCTGAGGAGGACCAGGAATTGCTCCTATAATCAGGACCGTTCTGGTCCCTATGAACATTGTGGTACAGGGAACTTCCGTCTGGGGTAGAAAGAATACTCCTGATAGCTATGCACACAAATTTTTTCCAGTTATAGTAAAGCAGTTGATTCTGTGCTGATCGAAAAATATTCTGTGCTTGTAGCAGAGCAATTGGAGGTACTGCTGTTACTTTCTGGAGGTGTCAAAGTCCCTTCTGTTGATCTCTTCTTTATTATTATCTGCTTGATCAATCTTTTGATGTGGGAACTTTGGCTAAAAGATTCAACTGTTTAATATCCGTGAATGCTTGTTTGATGTTATGGTCTGATGGCATTGCTTGCTTGACTTAAACAATCAAATTTGCACTTAAGCTTTCAATGATATGATGGGTACTGGATTCTCTTTTGCTTACATGCTTTAGCAATTTCAAATGCATCTGAGATCAATCTTGGTTGACTTCTTCATTGGCATTTGTGACTGGAGTGCAGACAGCTTTTTGGTGTCTAGATGGCTCTTTTGAGGATAGGGCAAGAGATTCACTTGTGGAAGTAATGCGTTTTTTCTATGCAAAAGAGAAGCTGCCTTAGAAATGAATGCTCTTATTGGCTACAAGTTTTCAGATGTCTTTCTTTTTGAAAAGGACTTAAGCGGCTAAGCTCTATGTTTTCTTATACGCATTTAGTTAGCACTCTATTAATACTGCTAAGCTCCTGGCAGGATTCTTGGCTGTTTGTGGTGCTTTGATACACGGTCACGTTGCTTTCATGTCATATGACATGACTGTAGTCTTAAAAATGCTGGAAAGTCCTTTATGCAATTAACTCTGTAAAATCCTGTCTCACGTTCCCCACATGATTGCTGGTCTCTGTCTCCTCCATGTGCACGGAGCTGCTATTGTCTTAGGTTTCCTTGATAAATTTCCCTTTCAGGTGTAATGACGTCTCTTCCTAAGAATCGGCAATGTCATAATAAACACATGGTTCTTTTCACTTCGCCAGCTTTGCGTGCATGGACTTGCATTTCTGCATTAATGATCATGTATCTTCCCCTAATTGTTTTTGAAGTTGTGCTTGCTCCATCTGAAATCGATACTGGATTTGTGCATACTATGGCTCTGTCTGACCAAAAAAAGAAAAGAAAAAACTATGGCTCCGTAAATGTTTCAAGTCATTTTAAGTTGGAGAAATCTCCCCAGCACCCCAAAAACTTTTTTGTTCTGGTTGGTATACAAAATTGTGGATTGCTGTTCCGCAAGTCTCATAGTCCGAGTAATATCACCATTTCTTGCCCATTGTTCATTACAAGCCTCATTCACATCCCCAGCAGAGGCGTTTCTTGAACAGACCAAGACTTGCCTCCGAATCACATTCTTGAATGACCCGGGAAGGGAATTTCGAGCAACCGCGCTTCATGAGATGCAGACCTTAAAATGACTCAAAGGGGATGATAGGCGGCTTCGATTTCTCCCTTACCAATTCAAGAAAGATGCCAGGATTTCCTTCGAGTGAGCTCATTGACCGCGAAATCTGGTTAATCGTATCGGGATGCGTTGTCCACGTGGGTCCCGTTCTCTCTGGGCCAGAGCGTTTTTGTCACTTACACCTCCATATACGACAAGCTTTCAGGGTGTCGTTAGGATGAGCACATTCTAGCGAAATGATGTTGTGAGTGCCCCAAGCTTTGACTCTTCCTATATAAGAAATGGTCGAGGCAGGAGACCCACCGCCCCAGATTCGCGCAGGCCTTAGAAAGGGAGGCATCTCCGATGGGTGATCTTGGCAACACAGGCACTGTTCCTTTGCGTGTATTCGTATTTGTCCATATGATTCATGCTATTATATCAGCGTCTGTGTTTTCAGGTCACCCCTTTGAGATGATCGCATTCTTTTCCTTCCGCATATCAATAATAGTCCTCCCAAATCAATCTCTAAAGGGTAGATGTGCGTTGCCAAGAGCGGTGGGTTCCAATGACTCTCTGTCTCGTCGAGATCAGGTGACTCACTTTCACGGTTCAATGCTGTGATTGAGGTGCTCCCAATATTCATTTTTGTGGTTGTACTTAGCTTCTTTTTCTATATTTATAATAAGAACCACTGCCCCGTTTCTTCGTCCCATTATTGCTATGGAAGTATACTACAATTAGTATATAGGCTACTTATTATCATTGAGATTTTTCGACCCTTTTTGACGGTTGCTTTCGTCACTTCCTCTGGTCATGCTGAGTTGAGATTAAAATGCTTCGTTGGTGACATTTGGTGCTCGTGTTTTGTCGAGTCATTTTAGCTTCGTTAGCGATTCACCACAACAGAGCGCGAGTGAGGTCATAATAGCCTCTTGGACAAAGAGGTGGTCCAGGAAAAGTAATTCTCTCTAGTTCCTCATCGTTATGTGGATGATCTTGCACAGGATGCCAGTCTAATGCTGTGCAATTTCGGGTGAAAACTCGAGGCACAAGCGATGAATATGAAGAAATGGCTTTCACGTTTGAGATGTATGCCGACCCTCGCCAGCTATATGGGAGGGGATGGGCGCGCAATCCCTTGACCAGATCTGAGCGAGCGCCGTGATGCCCTCTCCAGATCTGACCCTCGCCTGATCCAAGCAAGCAAGCAGCGAGGCTGTCGGGGCCCCGCCTAGACTATGTGAGGGCTGGCCAGCGACCTTCGCTGGCCCCAATTGGAGAGGAAAAAACCTAAAGAAAAGACAGAAAAATTGTAGAATATCACTGGTTGTGTGTAGAAGTGTCGTGGAGGTAATACAAGAAAATTATCTCAAGCAACTTGAGAAACATATATATCTAATTGTAGTACAAGTATGACACTCTAATAAAATATCATCTCCCACAACTATTATAATTTAATTTTCTTATCCCACACACAAAACACTTGAGCAAACTAGCTTATATGAAGACTCGCGCAAATCTTTTATTTTTCTCTCCCTTACGGACGGGCGAGTTTCTTTCTCTCTCCTAATTGTGAAGCTGTGGCTGTTGCGGCTTTTGTGTGGCTTTCTCTAAAGCTCATCGTTTTGTGGCTTGCCAAACGAATGCTTCTGATGGTCTTGTTTATAGCTGGGATAAAAAGCAAATTAGTTTTAAATCTACTGTATATATGTCAATTTAATTATAAACTTTTCAACTTTCTTAATGTAGTCTTAAACATTTGCGTGAAATTCTAATGTAAATTTTTTGGTTGATTAATTGCTAATGTGACGTTCAGCCGTCCTACGTGGCACTGGACAACTTTACTTGAAATAACATTCTATGGATCCCTAATTCAACGATTTCCCTTGGTAAAAAATTCAGCCGCCGTGTTAAGTTGCTTTTGAAACTCTTCAACTGCCTTATTGGCTTATTCCTTTAGACAATTCAATTGTACGCCACCATCCAAAGAAGACGAGTAGGGCTGACCAGACTTGAATCCTCGTACTTCTTCAATTAAGCGCATTTGCCAATTGCAGCTTGTTTACTTTTCTAGCAACCTATATATCTGCGGAGTTCAATACAATACCTAGGTTTATTTACAATCGCATTGTCATAATATGATAATGTGGACTCTGTTGTCATTAATCAATGATTCGTTTGGAACTATTCAAGATGTAAAATCTACTTTCCGTGTTAATATGGGTGTAAAAGTAAAATTTTTGAAGTAAATTCTCCTTCACCATTGTAGACTTTGCTCTCTTTTCAGTCTAGGAACTATTCAAACACATAATGTGCCACGTTACACACGAAACTTTTAGCTAGAACAATCTACAAGATCTGGCAGGTGCAGTAGGGATAGTGGTACTCGAGGAGGATGAGGAAATGACGCTTTAATCGGTTCCGTTCTTGTCCCTATGAACATCGCGGTACAGGAAACTTCTGTTCGGGTAGAAAGAATACTCCTGAGAGGTATGCACACAATTGTTTTCAGTTATAGTAGAGCAATTGATTATTTGCTGATTGAAAAATAATTTGTGCTTGTAGCAGGGCAATTGGAGGTGCTGGAGGTGTCTAGGTTTCTTCTGTCGCATCTCTTCTTCGTGGTTGTCTGGGTGGACAAATCTGCTTGGTCAGTCTTTCAATGTGCGAACTATGGCTAATAGGTTCAACTGTTTGATGTCCGTGAATGCTCATTTTGATGTTTTGGTCTGATGACATTGTTTGCTTGACTTCTAAAGTCAAATTTGGCCTTACTCTCAATTCTTTGATGGGTACTGTATTCTCTTTCGATTATATGCTATAGCGATTGCAAATGCATCTGAGATCATTCTTGGTTGGTCGACTTCTTAATTGGCATTTGCGACTGCACAGTGCAGACAGCTTTTTGGTGTCTAGAAGGTTCTTTTGAGGATAGGGCAAGAGATTCACCTGTGGAAGTAATGCCTTTTATCTTTGCAAAAGATATAGTAATTTTCATATTTTCTAATAGTTGAAGTACCATGCCTGCAAACTTTATATTACACTCATGGCCCAAGATTCAAAGTTCTATGAAATCAAGAATATTCTAATCACATTATTAGGAAAGTCGCAACCCTCGCGAAGGCTGTAAGATGTCCCGAGGAGGTTTGATAGATTACTAAGCGAGCACAAATGGTCCCTCTTGCCCATTGGTGCTAGCACTTGGTACAGGTGTGGCATTCCAGAATTTCAACTCCGTTTTCTACTGAATAAATCGGGCATTTCATTGACGTGCCTATAGGGTTGTTCTCAGAGCTGATCACTCTCGAGATAACTAGACTATCTAAGGAAACTATTAAGGATTTTAAGGCAAATAGACTTGAGAATTTGACCTGGAATTGGCTGCTCGACCGTGTTCATCTGCCGAGATCATTACAGCACAGACGTAAATTGATTAGAGATCAGAGATAGGTCGGTTCGACTGAGATGTGTGGCTAATCGTGGGTGAAACTACTAAATTGGAAAATTCTCGTCCGCCGACACTAAACTGATTTTCTCTATTGTTTTGGTATCTTGTGTCCGTATTTGAATTCTCGAGATTTTCACGACAATCGAGAGTCGCCAATGTGTCGAGTGGGTTCATAGTGGCTCAAAGAAAATTGACCATGGCTCATTTGCACTAAAAATCTATGAAAGTTACCCAATAATCTAGGTCACGCTAAAAACGCGTCAAATGGAAATTAACCGTGAATTCGAGTTCGATTTCAGAATTTGAAGATTCTGTCATATTACAATAAATTCTAGGAACGTCGACTCAGTCTCAGAAGATTTTTCAGAGATTCCGAGATTTTTACGGAAAAGCGATTTGGACATCACAGAAATTAACGGAAATTTGTACAGGTCGAATTTAAGGGAGTTTTGACTTTCAAGCCGAGCTATTTGGCGATGGGCACCTGCAAAAATGGTATGGGCTTTTTCTCTGAGGAAATTGGACATCAAATATGGGGAATTTGTCGAAAATATCGAAGTCCAAAAATTAGTGAAATTCGGAGCTTCAAGGAAGGGGTGCAATATTTGGTTTTAAGTTGGATCAATTGTGGTATTATTGAGCAAGAAAGTAATATAGGGGACATGAGGATAAGCTTGAAGACACAAAGCTTTAATTGAATCAAGATATTTTGGTGGATATTTAGCTCTTCATCCTCATCCTCCCGTGCCCTTCGACATGATCAACTTCTCCTCCGCAACATCTGCTTTCCCTCATTTCTTTCACCAAATGAATTGCTGCCCCATCTCTCTCTTCCACTCACTCTCTCTCGCGGCCACAGAAGCCACAAACCGAAGCCACAGCTGCCAGCGTTTCCTCTCCATCTTCAACGACCGAAGCTCTAGCTGCCACGAAGACTGCTCCACTCTCGATTGTCTGGCCGAGTCAACAAAACCAGCAAGTTTCCCCATCGTTGACCGAAGCTACGCCAGCAGCTGCTTCCTCACTCCTCTGCCCTTCCACGCGTCTAGCAGCTCCTTTGGAGTCAACCATCCACCGGCTAAAGCTCCTTCGTTGACCCAGCATCCGCGTGTCTTCCATCTTCGGCCAGCATCTGCTCCCTCCGTCTCTGCCACGTCCCAGTCAACCAAAGGAGCGTTGAAGACACCGAAATTGACTCAGCACTGGACGAGCTTCCCCTGCCAGCGAAGCTCGAAGCAACTGAAGCAGCAGTCCAGCGTTTCCGCGAGGTCTTCCCTAGCTCGACGCCGTAAGCCACTGCTTCCTTCGTCCGCGTGTCTACAGCCCCAGCGTTCAGCCCACGATTTGGGCGAGCAAATCCAGCAGCATTCGGCCCAGCAGACTACAATTTTCGGGCCCAGCTCGGATCCAGCCCATTCAAGGCCTGTTCAGCCCATCTCTGTGAAAGCCAGCCCAGCGATTTCCATTGGGTCCATCAAGCCCAGTTTGTATAATTCCAGCAAGTCCATTGAAGCCCTCAAGAGCAGCCCATTTGAAGCCCAGCCCAAGTTGAAAACAAATCTCAGTTAGGCTAAGATTTGTTGGGCCCGTTCTAGGCCCAGCCTGAGTGTTCGTCGACGTCGCCGAAAGCCCGATTTTCGACCGCCATTGCACAGTCGTCGCGGTGACCCAGTCTTCGCAAATCAAGTGAGTTTTACTCACTAATGCTTTCTTAGTTTGCTAATTATGCTTAAGGGTTGATTAGATTTAATTAAGTGCAATTAGGTGGTTGGATTAGAGTAGATTAGTGATTATTAGATAATTGTGATGCATGTTAGGCAATTAAATTGTGCAATTAGCAAGTAGAGATGTACTATTATTTATTGAATGCATCTCGGGATTTTTCTTGACCTGTTTCGAGCTTCAATCAAGCATTACGGGCCTAATTGGATTTTTAGTATTTATTTATTAATTTTCGAAATTATTTATTTATTTATTTATTTTTCGAAAATTAGGCTGGGATAATCGACGACCGAAATTCTGTGCTGATTGTCGTGGTGCAGTCTATTTATTTATTTGAGCACTGGTTTGTAAAAATTGAGTGAGTTGATGAGTATGTGGGGATTTATCCCAAGATTGATCAATGTCGGTGTTCAATTAGAATTTGACCGTGAGAGGTTGTAAGTAGAACCTTGAAAGCCGCCAAAGTATGGCTGTGCCAATGGGGCTGAGTTTTGCCATCGAATTTGGAGTTGGTTGTGCCCGTTGGGCCATAAATTGCCACCCGATAGGGGTTGCGCTTAATAAGGTCGTAACCTGCCACCTATTAAAGGTCACGCTTGTTGGGCCGTAAATTGCCACCTGATAGAGGTCGCGCCCGTTGGGCCGTAAATTGCCACCCGATAAGGGTCGCACCTAATAAGGCCGTAATCTGCCACCTATTAAAGGTCGCGCCCTTTGGGCCGTAATTTGCCACCTAAAGATAGGTCATGTCCTTTGGACCGTAATTTGTTGCCAAGAAATTTGATAGACTGTGCTTGTGAAGCCACGAGTAAGATTTGAGACTGAATAAGGGAGACGACCGGGGAATGGTCAGATTGACATGAAATCGACTAGGTCGATTGATCGAGATATCGATCTGTGATGTGATTGCTTGGGTGCCTATTGAACTGTGCTAATATGCAGGTGGAATTTGAGGCCAAGGTAAGTCCTCTGACCCGTGCGTGCATAGGCAACCCGGATAACGTATTGATTTACTAATTGAGTCTTAGGGGGTAAAACTTGCTGAGACGTAGTCTCATCCTGGTTGTGGGACAACATTTCAGGACCCTGATGAGGAGTTTGAGGAGAAAGAACCCGAAGAGGAGTACCTGGAGAAGAACCCCGATGATGATCCGAGTACGACTCAGATGAGGACTATGATCCCATCCTCTTTGTGAACCCTATTTATAGGTGGTTAAGTGTGAGACTAGACCTTTGTAAATAGTATGGTAAAATACTTTGAGGTGTGGTTGTATAAAAGTTTGGTTGTGAATTTCAATATGAAAAATATGGCCCTACTTTTTTATCCCATTGTTTTATTGTCTGGGGATTATAATTGCTTCCGTATGTGCATATTAAAATGAAAAGGGTCGGCGATACGTCCTAGGATATCGCTTTTAAAATCGACCAAATGTAAGGGATGTGTGCGTGCCTGAGGATCGAGGCGTGACAACAGGCCTCCCAAACCCTACTAATCTCAACTTGATTTTCTTATTTGATTTACTTTGGAGTCATCGCTAACCCATTATGGGTTGGTTAGAAGCTCAAGCAAGACACATGAGCCCATTTTACTCCCATGATCAAGAGATTCGCGAGTGTGGGTACTTTGATTGCGCTAGATTAACTTAATGCACTTTTACTACCTTTTCTCTTTTAAAGAGTATTTTTTTCTTGCAATATTTTCTAATTTTACTCCTTAACGTGCCTCTAGATGTCCATGCACAAATACTCAAGCAAATTAATCAATAATAAATCATATGAAATATGGAAAGCAAAATAGCTGGAGCTGTATCGGACAAAATTAATGAAAAACCTTGCAAGACCCCCGTGAGCGGTAAATGGAAAGGATAATCAATAAGTAATCTAAACCCAGTGGATGTCTTAAGCTACCTTTAAAGCCCCAAAGCTCATTTGCAAAGTTTAATCTTTTTCTTTTTATCAGTTTTTATCCTTCACATTTATTTAATGATAAAAGCCCATCAAAACCTAAGAATAAACTAAATGCTGACCAATCTGGTAATACGATTCCAAATCTCACAAAATTTAGCACCGATGACTAACTGACATTCCTTTGGACTTTTGACTTCATGTTTCCTGCAGGAACGGAGTTGGCACACGCCGAAACAGGGCGTAACGCAATGATGAAAATCAAGACGAAAACTTATTTAAACGTGATGTAAGGATGGAGGACACAAATATGCGTGAGTAAACAGTGTTGCCAAATTAGTCATTAGAAGCAAAGAAAGCACCTATTGGCATGACACGTTTTGCACATATTTTCGAAAATCATACCCACGAGAGATGAAACCTTGAAAATAAAACAGATTAGTGATCCAGAAAAGCCAATAGGAATCGTGATCCGTATAATTGAAGACAGGAAGATGAAGCTGGTGTAGATAGCGGACGATGATGAAGAGGCCTCAGAAAATAAAAACAAAGCGTGAGATGGATGGTGTTGGTAGTGGATGATAATGGCCGAATTCCTTTGATCTGCTCCCCTCTTGTTTTTTTGTTTCGTTTCCCACTCACATTGGTTTTTCTCTAGTCCCCCTCTTACTTTACTTCGATGCCGACATGACATTCTTAAATAAAATATGTCCTTTATTTCTAATTGTGGAAGAATAATGTAAAGAACGAAAGATGCATAGTATGGATTTTTTTGTTTAGGGATAATATTATGTCATCGTCGACAAGTTTGATCCATAATTTCTATAAAATGAATGATGAGTATGCTAGTGAAAATTTAGGTGTGAAGAAGGAAGATCAGAGGAAAATTTGGATTGAATGGCACTGAAGATGAAGATTAATTTTATCCCAAAGTAGAAAAAAATCCACTACTAAAAGGCACAAGCAAAGTGGATTATAAGATGAGGGCACAAGCGATACTGAACCAAACTAGGCCTCATGATGTTTCAGATTTCATTAACTGACTTGCTCATTAATAGTTTCCTTGCAACTCGCAGCCTCACTCATTCCCCTCAACTCGAGAGGCCCACGATATCTCTGTCATCGACATGCCTTAGTATAGAAGAGCCCATTGATGTATTTCAAGTTGTTTCAAAACACCTAAAGAGACTCGAGCTGAGAGGGCTTTACTACAAATCCTCATGGACCTTCCGGATAGAGATCGAGTATTACCCGAGTCATTCTCATGCTTAACTACCATCATTCTTCCATTGGGGAGTGTCGTAGCTTTGGTAGAAGCCAAGGGGATGAGACTGAACGGCTAGCTCTATTGGATTTCAAGACTCTAATAGCTTTTTCTGGTGGGGTTTTAAGCTCGTGGCATGATAATAGCCGCATCTACATAGGGTACTAGTGCCATATGTGGTTGTAGACACCACAAAGTCACCATATTGGACCTCGCCACCAAGAACCTAGCAGGGGGAGGTCAATCTGCAGAACAAAGGTTTTGGCTCCGATAGTCCTATGTAATTCAATTGCTCGTTTCGGTTGCAAAAGTTGTTCCCTATAACTTAATTACTATTTCTCTTCTTACAAATTCTACGGTTTAGGTGTGATGTATACAACTCTATAGAATGAGTTGTAGGAATCTCATCCAAATAAAATTTAAACTTGTTGACAAATACTTTGCTTAAAGAATGCATAGTTAGTACAAAGGATGCAAAGTAATTTCATAGTTGCCTCTTTGTCCCATGTCACCCAATCACATTGCTTTCTCATGCCATTCTTGTTTGATTTCCCTTGGTTAAGAAAGGATCATATCATTCAACAAGAATCTCAATTATTTCCCAATTACAGTCTTTTTCCCGTGATGGTTAATGTTCATTTTTTGTTTGTCTAGTTCTAATGGTCTTAGGTGATTGCTAAAAAAAATAAATTCTTTTTATTTATGTCGCATAAAAAATATTTGATGACCCTGAAACTATTTTTTCATTTTTTTTCGCATGGATGTCACAATTAATCAAAGAATATTTTGGAGTTAATTAAAGAAAATAATCTAATTACGATCCAATGGGCCTATACGTGGGGGAAATTTGGTTAGTGTAAGAGGTAAAGTCGGCTTGCCGTGCACTTTGAGATTTCTTACACATGAACAGTTTTGAATTCCAACCTTCTTTTTATGGTCTTTTTCTCTATTTTTGCTTTTTGAAGGTATAACACCGAACACCCTCCTCTGGATTTTCAATATCAAAGAATCATCTTCGCCCATCAGGCACGGGCATGTAACTGGTCAGATCAAGCAGAGACAGGTAGTGTGTGTCTAATAATTAGCTAAATCCGGTATTATGACTTTTTGCAATTCAGTTTTTCTTTTAATTCCTTGTTACCGAGTCAAAGAGCAAATGAAAGGTTGGATGGATTTGTTCGTAGGACCTTTCCCATTTTCCCATTCAAAGAGCAACTAAAAGGTCGGACAGATGAAACAAGTTCCTACAACTTTTCCCATTTTTGTATGTTAACGGAGTAAATGCAAGGTTGAACAGATTAATGTGTTTCCCATTTTTCCATGTCAAAGAGCAAACAAAATGTTAGACAGATGAAACACGTTCCCACGACTTTTCCCATTTTCCCATGTTAACAGAGTAGACGAAAGGTTGAACGGATGAATGTGTTTCTCCATTTTCCCATGTCAAAGAGCAAACAAAAGGTTAGATAGATGAAACACATTCCTACGACTTTTTCCATTTTCCCATGTTAACAAAGTAAACGAAAGGTTGAACGGATGAATGTGTTTCCCCATTTTCCCATATCAAAGAGCAAACAAAAGGTTAGACAGACGGGTACTGTTCATCGCCTCTCTTCCTCTGGGGTTTTGAACTGTAGCTCGCCGGCATCAGCTGCTAGATTCGGCCGATCCAGACCTCCGATTGGCGTGAAAATTGGGGGTTCAGCTCCTCTAGGAAGGCCCTCGCTCCTCACCGAACGGATTCGACTCTCTCCATCTCTGCGGCGAGATCTGAGCTGCCTCTCCACGAGAATCGCCTGCTGCTGCGCTGCTCGGCCCTGTGAGGTGCGGTGCTGGTGCGGCTCGGTCTGCGGTTCGCAGGCGTCCCAGCACCCTCAGGTAAGCCTCCCTCGGCTCTGATCTTGAACGGTTGCTGGTGCTCCCCTGCTGTGCCGCGCCCTGCACCGAACTGTTGCTGGTGCTCCCCTGTTCCGACCCTGCTGTGCCGCGCCCTGCTCTTGAACGGTTGCTGGCGCTCCCCTCTGCTGTGCCGCGCCCTGCACCGAACTGCTGCGTTGCTCGGCCCTTGAGGAGCAGTGCTGGTGCGTCTCGGACCTGATCGCAGCGGGAAGAGGGCGTCAGGTAAGCCGCATTGCTCCTGAACGGTCTGTTGGTCCTCCACCCTGCCCCGTCCTTGCTGCGTCCAGCCAACCCGAGAGGTGCGAGGCGTCCGATCGGTTAGTCTCTTGCTCTCTAGATGGCTGATGTGTAGAGGTCTGGGTTTAGCTGGCTGGGTAATGTTATGGCTGCTCCAATGGCTATGGGTGGTGAGCCGAGTAATATGGCACAATTGAGAGATGAATCGGAGAGGACGTCTAGCCCCCTCAATCGATACAAGGAGGCCCGGGCCTCCATGCTCACGGGCAAGGCTCCTGCACTAGCAGAGACCTCAAACCGTGGTCCCAAAGATGTAGGCCGGGATAGGCGCTCGAGAGGACGAAGTAGAGCGAGGTCGGCTTCCAAACGGCCCCAAGCCTCGCAAAAACAAGCGAGGAAACCAGACGCCCCGGCTGTCCGGACGTGGGCAAATGTTGCGAAACTTGCAGCGAAAGGGTATGACCTTACCTTTGTTCCTCCCTCGTTTGAGGATGATATCCCGGTGGTGGATCTTCCTGAAGAAGTGTTAGATGCGGTGGATCCCAAATGGCATGAGTGTCTGGTTGGATATTATGTAGGAAAGAGTTTGCCGTTCCAACTCACGGAGAACTCGCTCAAGCTATGTTGGGGACCGAAGCTTGTTGAGGTTTTTGCCGATGACCAGGGTTTCTTTTTCTTCCGCATCCCTGACCCCGAGTTCAGAAGGAAGATTTTGGAAGAAGGTCCTATAACGGTTGCAAGGGTTGCACTTGTTTTGCAACAATGGAAGCCGCTCCTAGAGTTGAAGAGGGAGAAGCAAACCACGGTGCCAGTGTGGATTCGCTTGAAGAACCTACCTCTTGACCTATGGACAGCCCCGGCAATTAGCGCCATCGCGAGCACCATTGGCAAGCCGTTATTTGTTGATCAACGCACGGAGCAATCTCAAAGGATCTCTTTTGCAAGAGTTTGTGTGGAGATTCAAGTAAACAAGCCAAGGTTCTACCTGACCAAGGTAAGACTAAACGGAGTTGTTCGGTCGATTGCCATCGAGTATGAGTGGAAGCCAGCGGAATGCTTGAAGTGTGGCTCCTTTGGGCACAATTGTGCAGCCTCTTTGAATGGTCGGACGGTGGCGCAAGGCCAGAAGCAAGTTCAGACCATCCCCCCCACCGGGTGGAGGCCCGCCCCTCTGAGACTTCACCGATGCTGGTGGTAGATCTGAATGAGGTTGATCTTGGATGGAAACAAGTCAAGGGAAAGAAGAACAAATCTCCCCCCCCCCCAAGGAGACATATTTGGACCATCCGGCAAGCTCTGGAGAAGAGGAACCACCTCTCAAGCAGTCAGCAGCAGCTCTTAAAAGCTTGCCATCAACCTCCACCCGGAGGGCTCAGAGTGGGTTTCAAGCACTAATCAGTGTGGATGACCACACCTCGACAATGGAGGAAGATCCCATTAGCCATCCAGATGCGGGCCTGGGGAGTGGAGCGGAGTTGATTGAGTCTGTCAACCACCTTAGCTCAGATGAAGATCTTCTCTCGCCTTGTCAATCGCCGAAGGCCCCTCTAGGTCTATCGCCGAAGGCTCCTCCAACGAGAAACAGGGAGGAGAATACCCAGGACAAGCCCCTGGTGCTTCCTCCAGACCCACCTCCTCCAGCGGCTCGAGCGGCTCCCACTCCGAGCCGTCGCAAGCCACCGAAAAGGAGGTAACCCTTCCTCGTTTCCTCTTTTGTACATATGTATATAGGTTGCTGGAATATTAGAGGTATGGTTGATTCGACTAGACAAGCGGAGATTCGTAACTTTATTACTTCGAACCACTTGTGCTGTGTTGGTTTGGTGGAAACTAAGGTGCCATAGGATCGCTTTAACTCCATATCCGAAGCTCTATTGAGAGGTTGGTGTTGGACTGCAAACTATGACTTTTCCCCAGGGGTAGAATTTGGGTCGGATGGGACCCCATGAGAGTCAAGTTTGAAACCTTCTCTCTTACCAAGCAGGCAATTCATGGGAACCTTGAGAGCCTAGACTCTGGGGTGGCTTGCTGTATTTCTTTTATTTATGGAGATCACTCTTTTTCGCTGAGGAGACCGTTGTGGGAAGACATCATCATGAAAAGCACCCATCTCCGAGACACTCCTTGGCTTGTCTTGGGGGACTTCAATGCTATTAAGGATCCATCGGACCAGGTCGGTGGCTCCGAAGATTGGCTCCCTTGTTTTAATGAGTTTGGACAGTGCTTGGAGCAAGCTGAGCTGGAAGACTTGAGGTTCGTTGGGTTTAGATACACTTGGACTACGTCTTCAGGGCATTCTAGGAAAGCAAGGAAGATTGACAGGGTTCTAGTGAATGCCAAGTGGAGCTTGGATCTATCTTACTCAGAAGCCTCCTTCCTTGCTCCTGGAATCTCGGACCACTCGCCTATGGTGGTGAAGATTCTTAATCCGACCCATAGAAGGAAGCCCTTCAAGTTCTTCGACTTCTGGATGAAGCACCCGGAGTTCAATGAAATTGTCTCACAAGTGTGGAATGCGCCGGGGAATGGTGTCCCTATGTACAAGCTTGTTTCTAAACTCAAGGCTCTCAAATGTCGACTCAAGCAACTCAACAGAGATTCCTTCTCTAATATATCTGCTAGAACTCTTGATGCGCGGAAGATGATGGAGGCCACTCAAGCAGAACTACAGCTAAATCCCTTTTCTGCCGACCTTGCTGAGGTGGAGAAAAGCCAAAGATGTATCTTTGCAGAGTTGCGCTCCTCGGAGGAGTCCTTCTTCAGGCAAAAGTCCAGGGTCAGATGGCTTAGGGAGGGAGATCGAAATACCAAATTCTTCCATCAATATGTCAACAAAAGACAGTTGAGGAACAGAGTCCTCTCCGTCCTCGACTCTTCGGGGAACACACTGACGGAGCCACGCCTGGTGCAACGAAGGTTTGTAGAGTTCTTTGAGGACCTCTTGATGCCGCAAGAGGAGATTATTAGACCTTCGTTAGAGGACTTGAGGGAGGTTATCCAACATCCACTGTCGTTTGATCAGGCTGCTCTTCTTGCTCAACCAGTTACAGAGATGGAGATCCGGAACACTATCTTCTCTTTGCCTAAGGGAAAGGCTCCTGGGCCAGATGGCTTCACAGCGGAGTTTCTCAAAGAAAACTGGGACACGGTAGGTCCTTTAGTAACGACTGCAGTGTTGGATTTCTTCAACTCCGGAAAACTCTTGAGGGAGGTTAACAATACCATCTTGGTAATGGTTCCGAAAGTGCTCAACGCCACTTCTGTGGAGGATTATAGGCCTATCGCCTGCTGCAACACTATCTACAAGTGTATTACAAAGGTGCTAGCTAATCGGGTGGCCCTAGCTTTGAAGAACACGATAGGCCCTTTTCAGACTGCTTTTATAAAAGGTAGACGAATTAGGGACAATATATTACTGGCTCAGGAGCTATTCTCTAGCTTCCACCTTCAGCCTTATCTACCTAAATGTGCGATAAAGGTGGACTTCAGGAAAGCATATGATACTGTGGATTGGGGCTTCCTTGAGAATGTGATGCTGGCCTTTGGCTTCCCTCACTCTGTCACTAGCCTAATTATGACGTGTGTTCGCACTCCTAAATTCTCAATTGCTTTGAATGGAGAGCTCCACGGGTTTTTTGCGAGCGGTCGAGGCCTTCGCCAAGGTGACCCCATCTCTCCTTACCTTTTCACTATGGTCATGGAAGTGCTCTCAGGGATCATTCTTAAGCAATCCTCGAGGCCTGATTTCAAATTCTTCTGGAGGTGCAAGGCAGTGGGTCTTTCACATCTCTTCTTTGCAGATGATGTCTTCCTTTTTTGTGAGGCGCACCTTCCTACGGCGACTCTCCTTAAGGAAGCTCTAAATATATTTTCCTCTTGGAGTGGCCTTCTTCTTAACTCGTGCAAGAGTGAAATTTTCTTGGCGGGTGGCAATCCCTCCCTAAGGAATAATATTCTATTGGAGTTGGGCTTTCGAGAAGGAAGCCTGCCAGTTCGATACCTGGGGGTTCCCATTATCACCTCGAGAATCAATAAAGCAGACTGTTGTACCCTGGTCAATCGCATCACTGCAAGGGTTCAGTCTTGGACCCACCGCTTCCTCTCTATTGCTGGTCGGCTTCAGCTTATCAGGTCAGTTCTTCATGCTATACAAGCCTACTGGGCTAGTGTCTTTGTTTTACCTTCAGCTGTGATGGAACAGATAGAGAAAATATTTAGACAATTCCTATGGAAAGGTCCGGACCTAGGCAGGGGTGGTGCTAAGGTAGCCTGGGATGACGTTTGCCTTCCAAAGGATGAAGGAGGGCTAGGTGTTAGGAGGCTCCAAGATTGCAATAAAGCCTCCATGCTAAAGCATATTTGGATCTTGTTCTCCGACAAGGAAGCGCTATGGTGTAGATGGGTCCACTCCACGTTCTTAAAAAACAAGAATTTTTGGGTTGCTAGGAAGCCAACATCTGGATCCTGGGCCTGGAAGAGCTTGTTGACCCTAAGAAGGAATTTCAGGATGGCCTTCTACTGGAAAATTGGCGATGGCCAAACAACCTCTCTGTGGTTTGACAACTGGCACCCTAGAGGGCCCTTGAACCTGTTCTTTTCATACTCTCTTATCTATAGCTCAGGGCTCTCTAGACAAGCTTGTGTTGCTGACCTCTTCTCAGATGCTGGCCAAGCTCTTAGGTTGGTGCTTCAATCGTGGGGGCAACCTCTTCCGACCCTGACGAATGACCCGGATCGTTGCTGTTGGCGAGAAAGCTCTTCGGGCCAATTCACTATGGCATCGGCGTGGAACTTCATCAGGAAGAAGAGGACGCGGGTCCACTGGTACTCCTTTGTATGGGACAACGCCATAGTGCCTCGATATCAACTCAATCTTTGGCTCATGGCCAAACGTAGGCTTCCAACCCAGGACCTCCTTTTGGCCTATGGTATTATTGGAAATGCTGCCTGTGCGTTTTGCAAGAATGTGCCTGACTCTCTTGACCACTTGTTTTTTGACTGCTGTGTCATGGCTAGCGTTGCTTTCTTTTGGGCGTCCAGATGCAATTTACCCTGGCACAACAGAGGTTGGGGGGAGAATTTCAGATGGGCAACTACCTATTTGATGGGGAAAGATTTCTATAAGTGCATAGCCCGTTTTTCATTTGGCGCGTTGTGTCATATCATTTGGAAAAATAGGAATGACATCATCTTTAGAGACCAGCCTCTCTCTATTCCAGCCATTAAGAACCACCTCTTTAAAGTGGTTCGAGACAAGGCTATCACCTTCAGGAACGTCGAAGACAATTTCAGAAACAGAAGGCTGCAAAGAAGTTGGAGTCTAGACCCGATTATTTTCAATGGGGACCCGTAGGTCCTTGATCAGACGATGGCCTCCGCTTTGCTTTTGTGTCTGCTTGATAGCTGGTCGAGCTAGCCGTGCTTAGTTTGGCCTTGTTGTTGTTGTTGTTGTGCCGCCTCTGCGGCTTTTGCATCACGTCACCCTTCCACTTCTTTTGTTACTACATTTGGAGTGCAAGTTACTGGTGTCGAGATCTTTTTGTACTTTTGGCTTTTCTTAATATATATCTTACCTTTACCAAAAAAAACAAAAGGTTAGACAGACGAAACACGTTCCTACGACTTTTCCCATTTTCCCATGTTAACAGAGTAAACGAAAGGTTGAACGGATGAATGTGTTTCCCCATTTTCCCATGTCAAAGAGCAAACAAAAGGTTAACAGAGTAAACGAAAGGTTGAACGGATAAATGTGTTTCCCCATTTTCCCATGTCAAAGAGCAAACAAAAGGTTAGACAGATGAAACACGTTCCTATGACATTTCCCATTTTCCCATGTTAACAAAGTAAACGAAAGGTTGAACGGATGAATCTTCCGTTGAACGGATGAATGTGTTTCCCCATCATGTCAAAGAGCAAACAAAAGGTTACACAGATGAAACATGTTCCGAAGACTTTTCCCATTTTCCCATGTTAATAGAGTAAACGAAAGGTTGAACAGATGAATGTGTTTCCCCATTTTCCCATGTCAAAGGGCAAACAAAAGGTTAGACAGATGAAACACGTTCCTACGACTTTTCCCATTTTCCCATGTTAACAAAGTAAACGAAAGGTTGAATGGATGAATGTGTTTCCCCATTTTCCCATGTCAAAGAGCAAACAAAAGGTTAGACAGATGAAACACGTTCCTACGACTTTTCCCATTTCCCATGTTAATAGAGTAAACGAAAGGTTGAACGGATGAACGTGTTTCCCCCTTTTCCCATGTCAAAGAGTAAACAAAAGGTTAGACAGATGAAATTCTCCCATTTTCCCATGTCAAAGAGCGAAGGAAGGTTTGGACAAATGAAACACGTTCCTTTGGCTTATCCCATGTGAACTGTCAAAAGAAGAAGGAGAAGAGGGATCCTTGACTTTGACTTGACTTGAACTCTCAAACTTCTTCAATTAAATATGATCTACCCACCGTGACTTTTTTCTTCTTCTAACTAGCTGTATACCTTGGGAATTATTTTCATACCTAGTATATGATAATTCCCACACTTTGAAAAATTAATGCAGACAATATTAAAATGTTAAATATCATAATATAATAGAGTGGACTTTGTTATAACAAATCAATAATAAAGCATATAGAGTAAGGAAAGCAAAATAGCTTGAGCCGGACAAAATTAACACAAAACCTTGTTAGTACACCCTGGGACAAGAATCCCGTGAGCAATAAATGAAAAGTACAATCAATAAGGAATCTTGACCCTAGTTGTCTTAAGTTGCCTCTAGAGCCCCTAAAGCGCATTTATAAAATCCAACCAAAGGCAATCTTAATTATCAACGTTAAAATCTACAAGAATTCAAACAACGAAACATGAAAAAATTTTTTTAGCTTTTTCTTTCTATCGCTTTTTATCCTTATCAATTATTTAATGACAAAAGCTAAACAAAACCCAAAAATAAACTGAATGCTGCCCAATCTTGTAATACGATTCCAAATCTTACAAAAAATTAGCGCCAATGAATAACCGACTTTCATTTGGACTTGCAACTTTAAAAGTTTCTTGCAAGAACAAAGTAAGTACACGTCGAAACAGGATGTTATGCAATGGTGGAAACAAAGACGAAAAGCTTAACTAAACGTGACGTAAGGATGGAGAACATAAATACGTGCAAGTAAGCACTGTTGCCAAATCAGTCATTAGAAGCAAAGAAAGAACCTATTGGCATGACACGTTTTGCACATTTTTGAAAATCATCTCCACAAGAGATGCAACCTTGAAAACAAACAGATTGGTGCTCCAGAAAATCCAATATGAATCGTGATCAGTGTAATTGAAGATAGGAAGATGAAGCTGGTGTTGATAGTGGATGATGCTGAAGAGTCCTCAGAAAATTAAATGATAAGGGTGAGATGGATGGTGTTGATAGTGTGGATGATATTGGCCGAATCCCTTTGATCTCCTTCCCGCTTGTTCTTTTATTTTGTTTCCCACTCACATTTATTTTTCCTCAAGTACCCCTCTTACTCAACTTCGATACGGAAATGCCATTCTTAAATAAAAGATGTCCTAATTTCTAAATGCGGAAGAATGTATTAAAGAACAAATATGCAACAATGCACAGTTTGGATCTTTTTTTAGGGATAAAATTGTCGTTATCGATGAGTTCAATCCATAATTTCTATAAACTGAATGATGAGTCTGCTAGCAAAAATTAAGGTGTTAACAAGGGAGATCAAATGGAAAAAGGGGATTGAATGGCATTGATTGATTTTATCCCTAAACAGAAAAATCCTCTACTAAAAAGGCACGGGCAAAGTGGACTAAAAGATGAGGACACAAGTGATAATGAGCCAAACTAGGCCCCATGATGTTTTAATTTTCATTGACTGACTTGTTCGTCAATTGTTTCCTTGCAACTCGCAGCCTCATTGTTTTTTCTTCAACTTGAGAGGCCCACGAATTCTCTGTCATCGACATGCCCTGGTATTGAAAAATTGTTTGTCGGTTGATGTATTCCGCAAATTGTTTCAAAACATGGAGACTCGAGCTAAGGACACTCTATTACAAATCCTCATGGACATTCCCCACAGAGATTGGGTTTCATCCGGGTAAATCTCATACTTAACTATCCTCATTCATTTGTTAAAAAGTGTCTTAGCTTTGGCAGAAGCCGGCGGGGACGAGACTGATCGGCTGGCTCTGCTGGAATTTAAGACCTAAATAGCTGATCCTGGTGGGTTTTTGAGCTTGTGCATGATTTTAGCCACATCTGTGAATGGTACAGTGTCACATGTGGTCGTAAAAATCACAGAGTCATGGTAATAGACCTCGGCTCTGAAAACCTGGCCAGGGACGTGCCACCTCATTTTTGCACCCTGATCTTTATGAGGGAATTCAATCCGCAAAACTGGTAGTTTCCCCACCAAAATTTCCCCGCAATTCAGCCGCTTTTTTCGGTTGCAGAAGTTGTTCCTTTTAACTTAATTAGTAGTTCTCTTCCTACAAATTTTATGGTCTAGGTGTGATGTGTACAACTCTATATAATGAGTTGCAAGAATCTAATCCAATATAAAATTTAAATTTGTTTATGAAGACTTCGCTTAAAGGATGCGTATTTAGGACAAAGGACATGAAGTAATTCCACATATCCCTCCTTGCCCCATGTCACCCAATCACATTGCTTTCTCATGCCATTCTTGTTTGATTTCCCTTGGATAAGGATCACGCCGTGCGCCAAGTGTTGGAGAAAACTTCTTTGAGTGTTTTGAAGTTAACAAAACATTTCCATCAGTCTAGTCTAAAGACTTGCAGACTCTACTATCAAAGTCTGAAGACCTCCGGACTGCCAGACTCAAGACTCAAAGTCTATCCTCATTGACAGCTTCTAAAGACGTCAAAGAAGGCTTATCCGAAACGAAGTATTTCGTTAAGGATTTGCTTTTGTCGACTGAAGAAGATCTCTTGGCTGGATACAGCTTGTCGGAATCCATTATTCAAATCAAGATAGATTCAAGGATATTGGATCCGTTGATTGGCGAAATATACTTGGAAGGTTCTACTTATGGAAACCTAGATCCTGATTGTATGGGCAAGCAGGATTGATGGGCTATCGTCATGTTCCTTAAATAGCTCGAAGATCTTCCTAATTGATTCTGTCCAATGGGTAGATTGGAAGAATTCCTTTGGTAAGTGCCAACGGGTGTGATGGCATAAATGAGTATATAAGGAAGACATTCCAGTTGTTCGAGTGGGTGCGCGATAGAAAAATTCTAAAGTCTGAAACTCCTTGTTCTTTGTCAATTAAACTGTTGAGCGAAATCTTGTACGCAAAAGAGAGTTTATATCTTTGAGAGACCTTGAGGAAGTGTAGCAGAGTCTCTACACTATGGAATCAAGGAAGGGCTTTTCTGTAATAACTCTTTTGTTCATAGTGGAATCCAGTCGGTGGGCTGTCAGTGTGGAAGAGTGGACGTAGGCTTGGATTAAGCCTAACCACTATAATCTCTGTGTTCATATTCTCTTCTCTACGCTCTTTTACTTTGATCATAACTCGTTTTGTTTACAAGAAGCAAATTTCCTTTTCATAGTCTATTGTTGATTAGTGCTGCACACTTATCTCGAGAAATTGTTTTTACACCTATTCACCCCCTCTAGGTGCTCATACTAGCTTTCACACCAAGAATCTTAATAATTTCCTAGTTCCAGTCTTAATCCCAAGGTGGTTAATGTTCATTTTTTGTTTGTCTAGTTTTGATTCGTCTTATGTGATTGCTTAAAAAAATAAACCCTTTTTAGTTATATCACACCAAAAAGATTTGATGACCCTAAAACTATTTTTTCATTTTTTTTTTTTTTGCATGGACATTATAAGTAACTAAAGGATAATTTGGAGTTAATTAAAGGAAGTAAATCCAATTACGATCGAATAGGTCTATACATGGAGGAAATTCAGGGATTGAATGATGGATTATAGGATAAAGGACACAACTGATAAATAATGAAGAAAACTAGGCCCCATGGTGTTTCACCTTTCATAGACTGACTTGATAATCAATAATTGCCTTGCTTGCAGGGCCTCGTTATTTTCTCAACTTGTGTGGATGGCTGAAATGCTTGTGTGGTTCCATCCATGTTTTAAGTTGTGTGCTTGTCTATGATGGAAGTGGAGGAGGGAGGTTGGCTTATAAACTCCACAAGGACTTGCTCGTATATGTAGGAAATATTGGAGGTTTGAAAATCAGTGAAAAAAATATCAAATGTCCCCTTAATGACATGCAGGACATAGTCAACTATAATATACCAAAATTTAGTAAAACTTATGTTTCTCAGTTGGTTCCAATATGAATCACATTATCTCTTGATAGTTGATTGGCATAATCTATCAGCGGAATTTTACCAAAGTGTGGATAATTTTCAAGTAAAGCTTGACAGTACATTCTATCAATTTTCTGTCAATCTATGCGACTTTATTTATATAGTTATTTTCTTTAATCTCACCGCTAGTCACATACATAACTTTATTTCTAATGTCAAGGATCTTCTTAAATATATTTTTCATAATTCCAAAACCATTTTGGAATCCAAAAAAGAATATTGAATATCCTTTGAATGACTCAATGATTCAGTTGGATTCAATATGAATCACATTATCTCTTAATATGTGATTGGCATAACATATCATATTAACTCTATATAACAACTTTCTCAAGCAATGTTAATCATTTTTCTTTTTTGCACTTTAGGGGGAAGTACATTGAACATGGTAACCTATAACATTACCTAGTATATAACATGCAAAAGAAGAGTGACTGATGCAATTCACTGAATACAACTTTCTACTTTCTACATGCATGAAGTGGTCTTGGAAAATCATGCTAATCTCTCTGTCTGTTTGTTCTTTGAGTTCATGCTTGTGCATGTTATTGGCAAATTAGTGTGATCTCGGTCTATCCCCGTAATTTAAATTTGTTTCACGATGTCTCCTTATTTGAAGGGTAAGTCCACTTGTCTCATATTCTGCATATGATTAATCAAAATGATAAAACCATACTTTTGATCCCTAAGTTTGAGGCTTTTTTTTTTTTTTTGATAAAATCCTCTAAATTTTGAGTTTTGTCTCATCAAACCATTGAATTTGTGTAGCTTTTTCTAATTAAAATTTCTTTAGCTCCAAGTGTAACTAATTGAAACTGACATACCTTATTCATTACCTTTTGCATTTTTCACTATTCTATTTTCATCACCTACATATTCTTTCTACCCTCAATTTTTTTGGCATACCATTTAATTATCACAAACACACCAATAAAATTTTAGCATATTACACTTAATTAGTATATCTCTTTTTACAAATTCTACGGTCTGGGTAATGTCTACGACTTTATACAATGACTTGCAGGAATCTAATCCATTTTAAATTTCAAATTTGTTGATGAAAGACTTCGCTTAAAGAATGCATAGTAAAAAGGACATAAAGTAATCCCGATTGTCTCTCTTTGTCTCACATGATCCAATCACATTGCCTTCTCATGCCATTCTTGTTTGATTCCCCTTTGATAAAGATCATTTGGTGCAACACGAATCTTTATTATTTCCTAATTACAATCCTATTCCCATGATGGTCAATGTTCGTTTCTTTATTTGTCAAGTTCAAATTGGTCTAAGGTGATTGCTATAAAACAAAAAACAAATTCCTTTTAGTTACATCGCATCATAAAGATTTGACGATCCTAAAACTATTTTTTCATTTTTTTGGCGTGGATATTGTGACTAATTAAATGATAATTTGGAGTTAATTAAAGGAGGTAAATCCAACTACGATCAAATGGGCCCATACATGGAGGAAATTTGGTATGGGCGGCAAAGTAGACTTGCCGTGCACTTTGAGGCGATGTGCCTAAGTCACTCTCTTACGTGCAAACAGCTTTCAATTCCCATCTTCATTTTATGGTCTATTTCTCTACCTTTTTCTTTTGGAAAGTATAACATTGAACACCCTCTTCCGAATTTTTAATACCAAAGGATCATCTTCACCCATCAAGCACGGACACATAACCAGTCAAATCAAGTAAGGACACGTTATGTGTGTCTAATAATTAGCTAAAATCTGGTATTTTGACTTTTCTAGTTGGGTTTCTTGTTTATAATTCCTTGATTTTAGGGAATTAAGAGCAATCGAAAGGTTGGACAGATTAAACACGTTCCCCTAACTTTTACTGTTTTCCCATGTCAAAGAACAAATGAAAAGTTAGACGGATGAAACACGTTCCTTTGGCTTCTCCCATGTGAGCTGTCAATAGAAAAAGAAGAAGGAGATAAAGGATCGCTGACTTCACTGGACTTTAACTATCACACTTAAATTTTCGACCAAAAAAAAAAAACTATCGCACTTTTTCAATTTAATATCATCTGCCAACTACTATTTGTTTACTTTTTGACTAGCTATATACCTTTAGGAGTAAATACATTACTCAGTTTTTTAAAATTCCAATAATGTTTTCAATGACCGCGTGACTATATTGAAATGTTAAAAATCATAATAGAATTCTGTCATTATTAATTAGTAATACATCTGTTAGTGTTCAAGATGCAAAATTCAATTTGCATATCAATATAACAAGTTTAATGCCAGTACAACATGGATCTAATAGGCAGTAGTTTGAAATAAATTCTTTTTCGCCAAAGTAGAGATTTTGCTCTCTTTTATTTATGAGCATTATTTTCAATGTTAATAATAGTGGATGATATTTCGACCGCATAAAAGAGGACATTACGAATGTATAATTTATAGAGAAGATATATATATATATATATATATATATATATATATTATAATTGACAAATGGAAGTAAAGGTGATTATAAATTGTGAAATAGACCTACATGGTTCATAGTGTTCTGCCTTTGAGAACCCAAAAGTCAAGATTTTATATGTTTGTGAAATAGGCCTACATTGGCTGGGGGTTTGCGCCAGTGAGCGACAACCCTTGGCCTGTTTAGGCGAGGGCCGCCGACCCTCGTCAAATCTAGGGAGGGCCTCAACCCTCACACCAAATTTGGCTACCCTAGCCTACCTTCACCCACCATTGTTAGCCCTTCCCAACGACGATAGGAGGCGACAACGAGGGTTTGCACAACCCTTTCCATCCTACAATCTCTTCCCCTTCTCTTAATATTTAGTTTTAAATTATATTAAATTAATATTTACATTAAAGTTCAAATTCGAGATAAAACGACGTTGTTTTTTACTTATCTAGCCACGTCAGTATGCAAAACAACGTCGTTTTCAGTTTATCTAACCACGTTAGCGTGCAAAACAACGTCGTTTTGCACTTGTCTCGCTGGAAAAATACCACGTCAGTATTTTGGCTAGATTTTCTCATCGTTGGCACTTAATTAATCAATTTTACTTCGATTTTAGTACTTATGCGTATCTTTCCGAATTTTTGGCACTTACATATCTCCCCGTGTCAAGTTTTGACACTTCAGGTATTCGTATCCCTTCTTGTCTACAATCCCACATAGGTTTAAAAAGTAATATATCGAAATAAATTATTTGTTGCCATAGTAGAGAGTTCGCTCTCTCTCTCTTAGTTTTAAATTTAATAATAACAAATGATATTCCAACCAAATATAATGGAACATCATAAATGTATAATTCAGAGCAAAAATATACATTATTATTGACAAATGGAAGTAAAGGTAATTATAAATTGTGAAATGGTCCTACTTCAATGTACGGTCAATAGTGTCTGGTTATGAGAATCGCAAAGTCGGGATTTTAGATGTGCGGAGAAGCTTGAAGTCGTCCATTCTACTAACCGACCCGATAATTCAGGGATTGGAAAGAAACAATTGACAATGAACAAAACAAGGGCCTCCCGACGTTTCAGCTTTCATTGACTGACTATCGATAGTTACCTAGCTTGTCACGGCCTTGTAATTTTTTAAACTAAAGACGACCGAAAAAAGATCCGTCATACTATTCTTGCATTGATGACATCAACGTGTCTTAGTATGAGAATATATTTTGCCCCCAATTATATATTCGGAATAACTTCGAAACAACATCGCAAGAAAACCAAAAAGTAGGCCCCCATGGTGTTTTCAGCTTTCATTGACCGACCTTATCATCAATTGTTAACTTGAATGTCACGGCCTTGTAATTTTCTCATTTTGAGAGGAGGATAAAAATTTCTGTCATGACTATTCTTGCATTTGAGGATATCATCATGTCTTAGTATGGTCGAACATATTGCCTGCTAGTATATATTCACGAATTGTTTCGAAACAACGTCAAGAGAGAACCAAAAAGACTCGAGCTGAGAGCGTTTTGCTAAAAATCCTCATGGACCTTGCCTATAGATATCAGCTTTTGCCCATGTCATTCTCATGCCTAACTACAATCGTTCTTCTATTAGGGAGTGTCCTAGCTTTAGTAAAAGATGGCCAGGACGAGATTGATCGATTGGCTTTATTAGAATTCAAGGCTCGAATAGTTGATCCTAGTGGGGTTTTGAGCTCGTGGAATGATTCTAACCACTTTTGCGATTGGGATGGTGTCACTTGTGGTCGCAAACACCGAAGAGTCACCATACTAGACCTTCCCTCCAAGAACTTATATGGGGTCATGCCACCCCATATCGGTAATCTGAGCTTTCTGAGGGGCGTCAATGTGGTGAACAACAGTTTTCATGCGAAAATTCCCCCACATTTTGGCCGCTTGCTTTGATTGCAGAAGTTGTTCCTCAATAACAACTCATTCAGTGGTCAAATCCCTTCGAATCTCTCCTATTGCTCTAATTTGCTCATTCTTAACTTAGGCTTCAACATGCTCAAAGGAAATTTGCCAACAGAATTGGGCTCATTGTCCAAGCTCCAAGGACTGATACTTCAAGTCAACAGCTTGATGGGAAACATCCTATCTCAATCTTCAATATATGCTCTGGCATGGCTTGATGTAGGTGAAAACCAATTAGAAGGGGGTTTACCTGACGACTTAGGCTTCACTCTTCCGAATATCAAGTTTATCGGTACACAAGAGAACCACCTCACTGGACTCATTCCCGAGTCAATATCCAACGCCTCTAACCTTGAGCTAATCCAAATCAGCAAGAACAATTTTACTGGAAAAGTTCCTTCTTTTTCAAAGATAAGAGGACTCTATTGGTTTATTATTGGCTCCAACAACTTAGGAGGTGAGCAATCTATTGATTTGGACTTCCTATGTTCTTTAACCAATTCCACAAAATTGGATAGTTTGGAGATAGGGGACAATGCTTTTCTAGGACTAATACCCAACTGTATGAGTAACCTCTCAACTACCCTTTCCTGGTTTGATTTAGCATACAACCATATTTCTGGAACCTTAACTTACGGGATCGGAAGTCTCATCAATTTAGAGGTCTTGGTAATGCCGGGCAATAACATCTCAGGAAACATTCCTTCGAAGATCGGAAATCTGAACAAACTAAAAATATTGGATCTCGGCCTCAACGAACTCTCGGGGCAAATACCGGAATCTTTTGCGAATTTAAGTATGTTAATCCAATTGTACTTGGACAGCAATAATTTCCGAGGCTCGATACCATCGTCTTTGAAAAATTGCCAAAATCTACTTCTCTTGAACCTCTCGACCAACCACCTCAGCGGTTACGTACCCCCGAATATTATGGGCCTCTCATCTTTGTCGATTTACCTTGACTTGTCTCGAAATAGTCTTACCGGCTCCCTTCCAGAAGAAGTTGGAAAATTGCAAAATCTCGGCGAACTACATCTTGACGGGGACAAATTATCTCAACAGATTCCAAGCAGTATAGGCAGTTGTATAAGCATGGAACGCCTATATGTACAGGATAACTTCTTTGAAGGGCCCTTACCATCAATTATGAGTTCCATGAGAGGCCTTTAGGTTTTGAATGTTTCCAACAACCAATTGTCCGGCCAAATCCCGAAATTTCTAGAGTCGCTAAATCTGACAAATTTGAGCCTATCTTACAACGATTTCGAGGGTGCATTGCCTACTGGAGGAGTTTTCAAAAGTGCCAACTTCGGTTGTTGGAAACAAGAAGCTTTGCGGGGGTCTCCCAGATTTTCAACTACCGAAATGCTTCTACAAAGAGTCAAAACGGATGAGAATAAGCGGAATTGCAAAAATTCTTATATCTACAGTCTCTGCTCTTGTTGGAGTAGCTTGCATACTGTCTTTGTTATACTTCTTCTGGTTTAGACACAATAAGAACACATCAGCTTCAAGCTCTTATGAAGATGGGTTTTTGCATGTTTCTTATCACAATCTCCTAAAAGCGACAGGTGGATTCTCCTCCACCAATCTGCTTGGCGTGGGCAGTTTTGGGTCCGTGTATAGAGGGCTGCTTGATCAAACTCAATCGGTTGTGGCAATCAAGATTCTCAACCTTACAAGTGATGGAGCTTCCAAGAGCTTCATAGCCGAGTGCGAGGTCTTGAGAAGAATCCGACACCGTAATCTCGTGAAGGTACTCACGGCATGCTCTGGATTTGATTTTAATGGAAATGATTTCAAGGCACTGGTCTACGAATTCATGTCAAACGGAAGCTTGGATGAGTGGCTGCACCCAAGTACATCACAATATACGGAGAGAAACAAGTTGAGTCTACTTGAGAGAGTGAATATTGCAATGGATGTTGCTTGTGCACTAGATTATCTCCATCATCACTATGAAATGCCAATAGTTCATTGTGATCTAAAGCCAAGTAATGTCCTTCTTGACGATGAAATGAATGGACATGTAGGCGATTTTGGGCTTGTTAGGTTCCTTCCAGAAGCAACACATAAGTTGCTAACAGATCAATCGAGCTCTGTCGGAGTAAAGGGATCTTTTGGCTACGTAGCTCCAGGTAATGAAGCATACCTTGGGTCATTCAGTTTGTTTCTTTGAACACATAATCGTAAATAGATCTTTAAAGAAAAAGGCATAGACATAAAACGTCACCGAGAATATATTTCAAACTTAATCATTCACCTTGCATCAATACATTGTTGATTGTTGTAGAGTATGGCGCGGGAAGTGCGGTATCTACAGAAGGAGATGTGTATAGCTTCGGAGTCTTCGTTTTGGAGATGTTCACAGGCAAGAGGCCGATTGATGACATGTTTGAAAATGGGTTGGACCTTCATCGCTTCACGAAGGCAGCTTTGGCAGACCGAGTTGAGAAGGCAATTGATCCCATTTTGCTTCAGGAAATCGAGGAGTTGGAGAAGAGACGAACAATTGCTCTAGAGGGCAAGAACAAGAGCTGGTGTAGTATCAAGGATTGTTTGGTTTTGATCATCGAAGTAGGAATCACTTGCTCTTTTGAGTCTTGGAAGGAGCGAATGGACATCTATGATGCATTGACTAAACTCATTGACTAAACTCCAAGGATTGAGGAAGAAACTTCTTGAGTTCATTGTCACTATCTAGTTGATGTCAAATTTGAACTTCATATGGAGTCATGTGGTCTTCATGGTCCTTACTTTTTGGTTTTTCTTCCTTTGTAATTCAACCATTCTCTAGATGTTACGTTTTGTCTTTCAACAATTTGGTCTTCATGGTGGGTATGCACTACTTGTACCTATAATTTTAGTAAATGTTAATTTTGTTGCGTCATGCGGACTAATAAGCTAGGCTACTGAAACCTAGTACTTCATTCTTTCTTTGGTTCTTGTTTGTGTGTGTGGCTGCTATTAATGGTGCCTTTGGCTTTGCATAAACAAAAGCGGTACACCCTTAGTGGTTCGATTGGCTTCCACCAGAAGTATCCTTTGGTCAAAGAAGCTCCAAAAAAAGCTGCTCCAGTGACTCCTGATAATACTGTCATTGTAAAACAAAGTATCTAGGTATGGGAACCCCTCTACAAGTTTCTTCTATTGTGATGAGAATTCTTTGACAGCCATGGAAGAAACCAATTCTTTGCTGTTAATCATTGTGTAGCGCATATTGAAATGGACAGGATGGTGACTGGCTCTAATGATCCCGTTGTGTTGTATGCAAGTGGTGGAAACACATCGGTAATTGCCTATAGTGAGGAAAGGCATCGGATTTTGGAGACAAAGTGATATTGCTGCTGCAAACTGCTTTAGACAAATTTGCTAGAATCTTGACACTGTCCAACAATTCGAGCCTTGGATACATCATGGAGCAGGTATGTCACCAGAATTGCCCGTGAAGATCTCTACTTTGTCCATGTGCCCTAGACTTTGTCTTAAAACTGTTCTTATTTGCACTTCACTTTATTTTAACTAATTGATTTATTTTTTATCCTTCTATAAGTAAAAGGGAGGATATAAGGATCTCAACATGAAAGTTGTGGGAAACGAGCAATTTTTTTCACAAATGTGAGAGCAAGAGGACTAACGCTATCAAGAAAACCAGCAAGACATTTTTCATTGATGTGCAAATGTCGCTCTCTATTTTGTTGTTGCCTCTTGCAAGAGTGATGTGAACTGATGATGTCAAATGCGGATACGGATTAATGTTCGTCAATTTCAGTACCATGATGTTTCAATGATGTGCAAATGTAGCTTTCTCCTGTATTTATTTCCCTTAGAGAACAATACGAGAAAGTTGTTTCACAGAGTGTTTTGGCCAAAATGATAACTAGTTTTAGCTTTGATAGTTAAGAACTCTGTGTATGTTCATAGCAGATGCAGACGTTCATCATCAACTCATCATTAAACACTTATATTCATTGAATTTTAATATTCTCATTACAAAAAGAGACAACAACAGTTACAACTTTAATATGTGCTCAAAGCACGCACAACACTATAAGAAAGAGAAGATAACAGATGAGTTTACAATATAGTTAGACCTCCCACTGATCACGTGCAATCTACAACAACCAATCAAAGTCCTGTCACATCTTGCCACATTATTATCCATGAAATTAACAAACATCCAATAGAATCCTCTCCTTTCTCTTCGTTGAAGGTCAACTTCAATCGTTTTTCACGAGAGGCCTAAAATGATATGCTGGAAGTGATTATCACCAATGGGGAATCAATCCACTGGAACCATTTGAGGGGTTTCTGTGAGTTCTCGAAATGGGATGATGCCGGAAAGAATTTGAAGAAATTGCAATTTCCTTGCTACAATATTAAGAGGAAAGAGCATTGTCAGTACACTCAGTATTTCCACATCAAGCAATAAGAAACGGCATATAAAGGAGAACTATAAAAGTTATATCTAGAAAACGCGGCAATATTCAATGAGCTAAAATCAACATAGCAAAGAAGCTCAACTAGACTGCAAACCTAGAACATCTGAAAGGCCGTGAATCAGAAATGAGAGACTTGCTCCGACGATTGGAAGAACATAGAAAATTGCAATGCTGAATGATTAGCTTAGCTGAGCAGAACATGCTTCTGTAATTTGATTCTGTTTGAACTAGTCAAAACACATTTATAACTTTCACAGTGCAATGTTAGGAAGGTAAAGAACCCATGCATGCACACGAGCTATATATGCCCAATGCATTGGAAACATTTGGTGGACCGGTGAACCTGCCTGTTTATTATGATTCTGATCCAGCAGTCGAACACGCATCAACGTATATATCCTAGGTGACAGGGTCGAGGTACAATGGAGAACGAGCAAAAGGTACCATAACTTCGTATAAAACTTGCCTGTTTGTCCAGCAAAGGCCCATTTATGTTCGCTACTCTGTGACGCTGCATGTTCAAAGCAAGCGCAAGCATCAGAACGCTGAACAAACGCTCTGTTTGTCCAGCAAAGGCCGAGTAGAAATTTCTACACCAAACCGCTCACTTCCTTGCACTATCTCATTCCAAAACACATCACCAAAACTCCCATGGGCATATCGTTTCACCGATTTTCCAGCAAAGCAGCCTACGCGTAAATCCTAGAAAACTCAATCGCAACAGGAAACACCATTTCCGTGACACTGCATGATCAAAGCGACCGCGTGACCGAGCATCAGAGTGCTGGACAACGCTCTGTTTGTCTAGCAAAGGCCGAGTAGAAACTTCTACTCCGAACCACATATCGTCTCCCTGAGTTACTGGCAAAGCAACCGACGCGTGAATCCTTGAGACCTCAATCGCAACCAGAAAGGCCATTTTCCGTTCGCTAAATCCGTGACGCTGCATGTTCAAAGCGAGCGCGTGATCAAGCATCACGATGCCAAACAAACACTCTGTTTTTCTACTACACCGAACCGATTGCTTCGTTGCACGATCTCATTAAAAAGAAGAAGAAGAAGAAGAAGAACGTAATCGTCTCTCGAAACGATGAACTCGTGAGGAAGACGACGACGGAGTCGACCGGTCGAAGGGATGATAAAAGGAAAGGAAAAGGCGCGAGAGCAGCGACGCGAGAGCTGACCTTCGACGGCTCCTTCACGTAGAGATAGGCGGCGAAGGAAGCCAGCAGGATCAGCGCCGGCAGGATCCGCCATTGCAGATGCTTCGTTCCTCCCTCCCTCTCTCTCTAGAATCTCGATGACGCAGAAAGGAGAGAGAGCGCTTCGCAGAAATTGGCGCTCCCTCACGAGTCGCGAAGCGCTTTCAGAGTCAGCTCCCTCTTGTCGTTTTTTCTTCCCTCTTTCCTTAATATTTCGCTCGAGATTCCATTCCATGGGAGCAGCGTGGCTGCGTAAAGAATATTTACTTACCGACCAATGGAACTCTGACACGTGTCGCTCGGCGATGGGCCTGTATCCAGTCGTTCCGTACCACGTGTAGGATTCCTCGAAGGAATTTAATAAAAGTTTTTTTAATTGATAAGGGGGAAAGAATATATGTTTTTCTTGGCACGACCAAACACTTTGATTTTTCCAGCGATGTCTTTAGTGGAGCGTGCGTGCATCCGTGTAAGCCCACTTGTCTCCCATTGGCGAAATTTTATTATGTACACGATATCATTTTATATTATAACTAATGCGATATTATGTATTTTTCTATGTTCAATTCCATTTTAATTTGGAAAATGTCAAGTGTTAATCGACATTAAATTATTAACTGAGGCTTTTTTGTGGAGTAGGTTATGACATAAGTGGAAAACGAGTATTATAAATATAGGCAGATATTAATGACCGGGCATGACGAACAAATGAGCAGAATCTAATTTTGGCTAGAGAAAGCTCGAGATGCTCTAATGGCTTTGGTTTTCAATATATAATATAGATAGAAATATAATTTAATAGGTTGAAATTCATAATTGATTCCTCAAATCTACGCACTGAAACGAACCTTTGATAAGTTCTATAATAGCTAGGTTGGTCTAATAACAAAAAGTAGTTTTTACGTTTTTTTTTTCATGTGAATCTCTCAAGTGAGGATAATATGACAATTTAAATTTGGAGACAACATTAAATATTTTAATATAATTCATAGATTAAATTGAACATATATTGAAAATCTAAGGACCTCATTGTACGATAAATTAGAATTTAGGGACCATATGAAATAAATTTAAAGTTAATGCATGAATTATGCAATTTTATCTAACAAAGGTAGTTTTGAGGAGGGAAGCGCAGGGATTTTAACCGCAGCGGTTTTCTTCATTCGCGAAAACCGTCTGGAGCATCGGTTATCGTAGATAACCACAGCGGTTTTCTTCTTCGGAGACGCCGTTTTTTAGAGAGAGAAACTGATACCGTACGCAGAGAGTCAAAGAGGCTTCGAGAGAGTGAAAAATGGATCCTCCAGGTTCGTCGATCGTCTCCGAAATCGCCCGTCGTCATTCATCGCCGCTGGGCTCCGGTTCCGGAAAAGCCTAGGTCTCCATTGAAGCTTCGCCACACGGCCCGTATCTTTGTCGGCAACGAGTTTTCATTGCTGTCTCAGGGTTTTGCTTGATCATCAATCGTGATTAGAACTCCGTTTCATTGAGGCATTTCTCAGTCGTCAACAGTGCTGGTCTGTCTGTGAGAAGTGGCCGGAGTTTGTGTAACGCTTCAACAATGATGACCGGAGGTGAGCTTTTCTCAATCTTTTTCTCCTTTTATATTTTCATCGTGCTGTTCATTTGTTGAATTATTATCTGCGACGCTGTGTGTTCGAAGATCTTCGAACGATCGGTGGCGGTCGATGGCGGTGTTGTAGTAATGGATGGTGTTCGGAGGCGACAGCCATGGCAGCGATGGTTTTCGGTAAGATTTGAACCCTGCGTGTTATTTTCTTTTTTCTGCTTTAACATTGAACAGCCACAAATACCTGCCGCCAGTGTCAATCTTACAGCCGAGATAGCAGTTATACGGCCTCTATTTGAAGCCAAGACTGTACATAACCCTCGAGGTAAGCAATTTTATTCACTATATGCTTGTTGCAGTAGAATGAGGTTTGGCTGTCATTTGGGAATATCATTGCTGCATATAACGCGCCTTTTATCACGGATTTTCTGGGTCGATTACTCCATCTACTAGGTTGAAGTGTAAGCTTTTATATCTCTTTGGCTTGTCACAGATACGTATCAAGAGTTGGGTTTTACTCGCTTATGATGCACTTCCTTGTTAGATGGAAAAAAAAAAAGGCCAACGGTTACGTAACAAGGAAAGCTATTGGGCACGATTGTAATAGGTTTTCTTTTGAAATATTGAGCTGGCCACTTTAAGAATCTTTCTTTAGTATGGAGAATCTCAGTCACGATTATAATCAAATAGTTAGAGTTGTCGCCAATACAGAAATGTTGCCAGCCCTTGAGTTGCTACATTAGTTCAACATGGTGCTTGCAATAACTATACCTTTTTTGTGTCATCGTCATTGGTCAGCCTTGGCTTCATGAATCTTTGTTGCTCATTGAGATTAGTCCGGAAATTCTTACTTCAACCGAGCTCAACAAGGAGTTGGAATCTCTGTTGCTCCTTGAGATTTGGTGTACTTATTTTAGCGTGGAAATTTGGCAGTCACAATGCAAGACAGGAGAGGACAACCAAATAAAACTTCATAGTTCTGACTAAACTTATGCATTATATTGATTTATCAATTTCAAACCCTGAGAACCTAGCTAGGGAAAAAGGGGCAAATTATGAAGGATAAAATATGTTGCTTTTGCTAGCCTTTCTTGTGGAAAAACCATATTCGTGGCAATGGAGACTGAATTGTGGTCCCTGATTTGACTAAACAATTTAATTTGATAGCTAGTTTTAGACTCCAAAATCCTCATTACTTATTCTTGCTGAACTCTTGGATGCAGGTTGCTGGTTTGATTTGAATGAAAAATCTCTTGTTGTAGTTTTAGAGGCTAGTCATATTGCCTTTTCAATGGATCAGAGTCGATACTCCATGGTCATTGGCGGAACTCACCAAGTTTTGGATTGGTGCTCCTATCTACAAAATGGTTTTGTGTCATCTATTAAAAAATTGTAGACTCTTTCAATAGAACAGTTAACAGAAGAAATCTAGTATGGAAAATGTAGGGGAAGTTATATTTCCCATTATGAGCTAGTGTGGGGGTCCCCAGAATTTTGTAAGTTGATCAGTTAGGTCTAGTTTAGTGAGTGTGGGCAATAATTGCCCTAGCATTGTATTTAGTTTGTATGCTTCGGATCAATTAACTCTAGAAACCTAAGGTTCTCATTTTTTGGAACATGAGATGCATTTGTGCTGAAATTTCATTTGGTATATTTACTATCCTTGATATGATTATGTGGTGATGAAGTAAGCATATTACGTGGCCATGTTCATCTCCTCGCTCCCATCCCGTGGCTCTACTCAAACTGAGAGGCTTACAGGGAGAGTTTAGAGAGAGAAGGCGAGCTTCGATGGAGTCAACCATATCCAAGACTCTCTCTATCCTTGTCTCCATCCTCCCTCAACCCCTTTGTCTTCCACCTTTACCGCTACGTCACCTGATCGCTGCATCGCCGATGACAGTGGGTGTTTGGCACCCATGATCGCATCACCTTCGGCATAAGCCCCGAAGGGTTGAGTGAAGCTTGATATGAATTTGTTGCTAGGAGGGTGTTGACTAGTATAAGAATTTCTTCTTTATATTGAGTCAACCTTGAACTTTGCGAATTCGCGGAAGATCAATTTGATATGAGGGAGGGAGGTAGAGAGAGATTGAGAGAGGGAGGGAGGTAGAAATAGAGAGACAGGCCTTCCATATTATTCAGATCCGAAGATCAAGGCTGATCTATGGATTTGAATAATACGGAAGGCCTGTCCTTCTATTTCTACCTCCCTCCCTCCCTCATATCAAACTGATCTTCGGCGAATTCGCAAAGTTCAAGATCCCGATGACTTAATATAAGGAAGAAATTCTTATAGTGGTCAGCACTTTGCTGGCAACAAATTCATATCAAGCTTCACTCAACCCTCTGGGGGTTATGCCGAAGGTGATGCGATCATTGGTGCCAAACACCCGTCTTGGTTAATCGCCCACAGGCTCCACTGCATCTCCGCCAACCACATCTGCACCCCGAGCCTCGCTCCGGCCCCGTCTATCTCTCCCGGTTCCCACGAGGTTCCACTTGTGGTGCGTTCCGAGCTCCGCTGCTCCTCTTGGCGGATGCGGCAGCGGCAGCAGAGTTGACGGTGAGGATGGGAAGGAGAAATCGGTCTTGGATGGAGCCGAGGCGGCCTCAGGGGTGTCACCTCCGATGTCATAATTCTCAACATTGGAGTAAGCCCCCTCTCTCTATATATATATCTCTCGCACTTTATGTGAATGCACGAGCTAAAGGTTCGATTTTTTTATTTTTTTTGGTGTGCGGCCACTTGAGTGTCTCTGTTTCGTCTCTGCAGGGAGTGACTCGTGGGGATGTGCAGCGAGTGTGAAGAGAATTTGGGAAAATCAAGTGAGTTTGCCATTTGCTTTTGTCTTTCTTCTAATTCGTGAAGAGTGTTTGCTATTATATCCTCTAAAGTAACTAGGATCGTCCATTTTTCACATGAAGATAAATCGTCATCAACTTGAATTGAACTTAGTGTGAGAGGATATTCATCTAGTGGGTTAAGTGAAATAAGGTTCCAAATTATCCCTTATGTGGGTGGAAACAATTGCAGGAGAAATGGCTTTCATCAATTTTTGTGCTAAGATTTGAACCCTGTGTGTTTTTTATTTTTCTGCTCTAACTTTGGACAGCCACAGGTATCCGCCGCAAGCGTCAATCTTACAACTGAGCTAGCAATTGTATGGCCTGTTTCTGAAGCCAAGGCTATACTAATTGTCAAAAGGAGTTGGGGATAAACACTTGCAAAACACTCAGACAAATTGTGGCTTAAGTCAAAGTGAGTTTACCATTGCTTTTCTCTTTCTCGTAACTCGTGAAGAATCATCCATTTTTCTTCATGAAAAGAATCGCCATCGACTTCAATTTAACTTAGTGTGAGAAATGTCATTTTCTGGGCGTGATTTGAACCGGGCATGGTTTTCTCTTTTTTCTGCTCTAAACATTGGACAGCCACAAGTATACGCCACCGGCGTCAATCGACAACCAGGATAGCAGTTGTATGGCCAGTATCTAAAGCCAAGGATGGCAAAAAGTGTTGGGAGAAACACTTGCAGAAGACTTGACAAATTTTGCCTTTATGTCTAACCCTCGACGTAAGTAGATTTATTCACCATTTGCTTGTTCCATCTGAGTGAGGTTTGGCTGACATTTGTGAATATCATTGCCACATATAACGTACATTTTACCACAAATTTTCTGTGTTGATGACTCCATCTAAAAGTTGGAAGTACAAGCTCTTATATCTGTAATTATCCCTGTCATATAATACAAACTACCTCGGATAAGAATATTTTTAATGCAGGGGGTGGTTGACAAGTTCTCTGGATGCTCTTGTGGATCTGGTTATGAGAAGTAAGCAATGGATGAGGCTATTGAGGAAATGAATGCACTTATCATTGAGGAAAAAGTACAGCCTCAAGGTTCAGGTAGAGACTGAGATGGTGATGACAGTCGTGATTGTGGTCATGATTGTGGCCCTAGTCAGGACTCTGGTGGTAAACATGGAGGTGGAGGTGGAGAGTGCTTTAAGTGTGACAAGCCTGGGCATTGTGCAAGGGAGTGTCCTCGTGAAGGGGGCTGGGGAGGTAGGTATGGGGGGAGGGATGACAGGTATGGTGTTGGTGGTGGTGGGCACTATGGTCCTGATCGAAATGGTGATCGATCTGGAGGGCGCAATAGGGATAGTGGTACTCAAGGAGGATCAGCAAATGTTCCTATAATCAGGACCGTTCTGGTCCCTATGAACGTTGTGGTACAGGGAACTTCCGTCCGGGGTAGAAAGAATACTACTGAATCTTTTCCAGTTATAGTAAAGCAGTCGATTCTGCGCTGATTGAAAAATATTTTGTGCTTGTAGCAGAGCAATTGGAGGTGCTGCTGTTACTTTCTGGAGGTGTCAAAGTCCCTTCTGCTGAATCTATTCTTTATTATTCTCTGGGTGGACAAATCTGCTTGATCAGTCTTTTGTTGTGCGAACTTTGGCTAAAAGATTCTACTGTTTAATATCCGTGAATGCTTGTTTTGATATTATGGTCTGACGGCATTGGTTGCTTAACTTAAACAATCAAATTTGGCCTTAAGCGTTCAATGATATGATCGGTAATGGATTCTCTTTCACTTACATGCTTTAGCAGTTGCAAATGCATGTGAGATCAATCTTGGTGGACTTCTTCATTGGCATTTGTAACTGTGGAGTGCAGACAGCTTTTTGGTGTCTAGATGGCTCTTTTGAGGATGGGGCAAGAGATTCACCTGTGGAAGTAATGCGTTTTTTCTATGCAAAAGAGAAGCTGCCTTAGAAATGAATGCTCTTTTTGGCTACAAGTTTTCAGATGTCTTTCTTTTTGAAAAGGACTTAAGCGGCTATGCTCTATGTTTTCTTATTTGCATTTAGTTAGCACTCTATTAATCTTGCTAAGCTCCGGGGATTCTTGGCTGTTTGTGGTGTTTTGATACACGGTCACATTGCTTTCATATGACATGACTGTAGTCTTAAAAATGCTGAAAAGTCCTTTTGGCCTCAAGAAGCTATTCCTTTATGCAATTAACTCTGTAAAATCCTGTCTCACATTCCCCACATGATTGCTGGTATGTGTCTGCTCCATGTGCATGGTGCTGCTATCGTCTTAGGTTTCCTTGATAAATTTCCCTTTCAGGTGTAATGACGTCTTTTCCTAAGTATCGGCAATGTCGTAATAAACACATGGTTCTTTTCACTTCGGCGGCTTTGCGTGCATGGACTTGCATTTCTGCATTAATGATCATGTATCTTCCCCTTATTCTTTTAGAAGTTGCGCTTGCTCCATCGAAATCGATCGGGTTTGCGACTCCTAGATGAGGTACACTCTTGGCATAAGCAAAAACTGGATATGATCATTTCGTTTTCGGATTTTCTCGTAGTTACTTGGTTAAGGTTATTGTGCATACTTAACTATGGCTCTGTAAATGTTTCAAGTCATTTTAAGTTGGAGAAATCTCCCCAGCACCCCCAAAAACCTTTTTGTTCTGGTTGGTATACAAAATTGTGGATTGCTGTTTCACCATTTCTTGCCCATTGTTCACTACAAGCCTCATTCACATCCCCAGCAGAGGCGGTTCTTGAACAGAGCAAGACTTGCCTCCGTTCCACATTCTTGAATGACCCGGGAAGGGAATTTCGAGCAACCGCGCTTCATGAGATGCAGACCTTAAAATGACTCAAAGGGGATGATACGCGGCTTCGATTTCTCCCTTACCAGTTCAAGAAAGATGCCAGGATTTCGTTCTAGCGAGCTCATTGACCGCGAAATCTGGTTGATCGTATCGGGATGCGTTGTCCACGTGGGTCCCGTTCTCGGGCCGGAGCGTTTTGTCACTTACACCTCCATTTACGACAAGCAGGGACAGCACATCTGAAGGGAACACTTTCAAGGTGTCGTTAGGATGAGCACATCCCAGCGACATGATGTTGTGAGTACCCCAAGCTTTGACTCTTCCTATATATGAAAAGCTCGAGGCGGGAGACCCACCACCCCAAATTCGCACGGGCCCTAGAAAGGGAGGCATCTCCGATGGGTGATCTTGGCAACACAGGCGCTGTTCCTTTGCGTGTATTCATATTTGTCCATATGACTCACGTAATTATATCAGCGCCTGTGTTTTCAGGTCACCCCTTTGAGATGATCGCATTATTTCCCTTCCACATATCGATAATAGCCCTCTCAAATCAATCTATAAAGGGTAAATGTGCGTTGCCAAGAGTGGTGGGTTCCGATGACTCTGTCTCGTCGAGATCAAGTGACTCACTTTCACAGTTCAATGCTGTGATTGAGGTGCATTTGTGGTTGTACTTAGCTTCTTTTTCTATATTTATAATAAGAACCTCTACGCCGTTTCTTCGTCTCCATAATTCCTAGAGAACTATACTACAATTAATATGTAAGGCTACTTATTATCATTGAGATTTTTCGACCTTTTTTTACGGTTGCTTTCGTCGCTTCCTCTGGTCATGCTGAGTTGAGATTAAAGTGCTTCATTGGTGACATTTGGTGCTCGTGTTTTGTCGAGTCATTTTAGCTTCGTTACCGATTCAGCTCAGTAGAGCGTGAGTGAGGTCATAATAGCCTCTTGGACCAGAGGTGGTCTAGGAAAAGTAATTCTCTCTAATTCCTCATCGTAATGTGGATGATCTTGCACAGGATGCCAGTCTGATGTGGTGCAATTTTGGCCAAAAACTCAAGGCACAAGCGATGAATATGAAGAAATGGCTTTCACGTTTGAGATGTATGCCGACCCTCGCCGGCCATATCAGAGGGCATGGGTGTGCGACCCCTTGACCGGATCTGGGCGAGCACCGTGACGCCCTCTCTAGATCTGTCCAGGCAAGGGTGCCGTGACCCTCGCCTGATCCAAGCAAGCAAGGTAGCGAGGCTGTCGAGGACCTTGCCTAGACTATGCGAGGGCTGGCCGGCGACCTTCGCCCTCCCCAATTGGAGGGGAAAAAAGCTAAAGAAAAGACAAAAAAAAAAAATTATAGAATATCACTTGTTGGGTGTAGAAGTGTCGTAGAGGTAATACAAGAAAATTATCCCAAGCAACTTGAGAAACATATATATTTTTAATTGCAGGACAAGTATGACAGTCTAATAAAATATCATCTCCCACAATTATTACAATTTAATTTTCTCACCCCACACACAAAACACTTAAGCAAACTAGCTTATATGAAGACTCGCGCAAACCTTTTATTTTTCTCTTCCTTACGGACGGGCAAGTTTCTTTCTCTCTCCTACTTGTGAAGCTGCGGCCATTGCGGCTTTTGTGTGGCTTTCTCTAAAGCTCATCGTTTTGTGGCTTGCTAAATGAATGCTTATGATGGTCTTGTTTATAGCTGGGATAAATATCAAATTAGTTTTAAATCTACTGTATATATGCCAATTTAGTTCTAAATTTTTCAATTTTCTTAATGTAAACTTAAACATTTGCGTGAAATTTTTAATGTAAATTTTTTGGTCGATTAATTGCTGACGTGACGTTCAGCCATCCTACATGGCACTGGACAACTTTACTTGAAATAACATTCTATGGATTGCTACATCGACGATTTCCCTTGGTAAAAAATTCAGCCGCCATGTTAAGTTGCTTTTGAAACTCTTCTACTGCCTTATCGGCTTATTCCTTTAGCCACTTCAATTGTACGCCACCATCCGAAGAAGACGAGTAGGGTTGACCAGACTTGAATCCTCACACTTCTTCAATTGAGCGCATTTGCCAATTGCAGCTTGTTTACTCTTCTAGCTACCTATATATCTGCGGAGTTTAATACAATACCTAGGTTTATTTACAATCGCATAGTCATAATATGATAATGTGGACTCTGTTGTCATAATCAATGATTCGTCTAGAACTATTCAAGATGTAAAATTTACTTTCCGTGTTAATATGGGTGTAAAAGTAAAAATTTTGAAGTAAATTCTCCTTCACCATGGTAGACTTTGCTCTCTTTTCAGTCTAGGAACTATTCAAATATTAAAATGAAAAACTATGTTAAAACGCATAATGTGCCACATTACATACGACACTTTTAGCTAGAACAGTCTACAAGATCTGGTAGGTGCAATAGGGATAGAGGTACTCGAGGAGGATGAGGAAATGACGCTTTAATCGGTTCCGTTCTTGTCCCTATGAACATCGCGGTACAGGAAACTTCTGTTCGGGTAGAAAGAATACTCCTGAGAGGTATGCACACAATTTTTTTCAGTTATAGTAGAGCAATTGATTATTTGCTGATTGAAAAATAAGTTGTGCTTGCAGCAGGGCAATTGGAGGAGCTGGAGGTGTCAAGGTCTCTTCTGTCGCATCTCTTCTTCGTGGTTGTCTGGGTGGACAAATCTGCTTGGTCAGTCTTTCGATGTGCGAACTATGGCTAATAGATTCAATTGTTTGATGTCCGTGAATGCTCGTTTTGATGTTTTGGTCTGATGACATTGCTCGCTTGACTTCTAAAGTCAAATTTGGCCTAACTCTCAATTCTTTGATGGGTGCTGGATTCTCTTTCGGTTATATCCTTTAGCGATTGCAAATGCATCTAAGATCATTCTTGGTTGGTCGACTTCTTCATTGGCATTTGCGACTGCATAGTGCAGACAGCTTTTTGGTGTCTAGAAGGTTCTTTTGAGGATAGGGCGAGAGATTCACCAGTGGAAGTAATGCCTTTTATCTTTGCAAAATATATAGTAATTTTCATATTTTCTAATAGTTGAAGTACCATGCATGCAAACTTTATATTACACTCATGCCCCAAGATTCAAAGTTCTATGAAATCAAAAATATTCTAATTACATTATTAGGAAAGTCGCAACCCTCGCGAGGCTATAAGATGTCCCGAGGAGGTTTGACGGATTACTGAGTGGGCACAAATGGTCCCTCTTGCCCGTTGGTGCTAGCACTTGGTACAGACCTCCCAAACCCTACTAATCTCAACTTAAATTTCTTATTTGATTTACTTTGGAGTCATCATTAACCCATTATGGGTTGGTTAGAAGCTCAAGCAAGACATAGGAGCCCGTTTTACTCCTATGATCAAGAGATTCGCGAGTGTGGGTACTTGATTGCGCTAGATTAACTTAATGCACTTTTACTACCTTTTCTCTTTTAAAGAGGATTTTTTCTTGCAATATTTTCTAATTTTACTCCTTAACGTGCCTCTAGATGTCCATGCACAAATACTCAAGCAAATTAATCAATAATAAAGCATATGAAATATGGAAAGCAAAATAGCTGGAGCTGTATCGGACAAAATTAATGAAAAACCTTGCAAGACCCCCGTGAACGGTAAATGGAAAGTATAATCAATAAGTAATCTAAACCCTGTGGATGTCTTAAGCTACCTTTAAAGCCCCAAAGCTCATTTGCAAAGTTTAATCTTTTTCTTTTTATCAGTTTTTATCCTTCACATTTATTTAATGATAAAAGCCCATCAAAACCTAAGAATAAACTAAATGCTGACCAATCTTGTAATACGATTCCAAATCTTACAAAATTTAGCACCGATGACTAACTGACATTCATTTGGACTTTTAACTTCATGTTTCCTGCAGGAACGGAGTTAGCACACGCCGAAACAGGACGTAACGCAATGATGAAAATCAAGACGAAAACTTAATTAAACCTGATGTAAGGATGGAGGACACAAATATGTGCGAGTAAACAATGTTGCCAAATTAGTCATTAGAAGCATAGAAAGCACCTATTGGCATGACACGTTTTGCACATATTTTCGAAAATCATACCCACGAGAGATGCAACCTTGAAAATAAAACAGATTAGTGATCCAGAAAATCCAATATGAATCATGATCCATATAATTGAAGACAGGAAGATGAAGCTGGTGTAGATAGCGGACGATGATGAAGAGGCCTCAGAAAATAAAAATAAAGCGTGAGATGGATGGTGTTGGTAGTGGATGATAATGGCCGAATTCCTTTGATCTGCTCCCCTCTTGTTCTTTTGTTTCGTTTCCCAGTCACATTTGTTTTCCTCTAGTCCCCCTCTTACTCAAATTCGATGCCGACATGACATTCTTAAATAAAATATGTCCCTTATTTCTAAATGTGGAAGAATAATATAAAGAACGAAATTGGAACGATGCATAGTATGGATTTTTTTTTGTTTAAGGATAATATTATGTCATTATCGACAAGTTCGATCCATAATTTCTACAAAATGAATGATGAGTATGCTGGTGAAAATTTAGATGTGAACAAGGAAGATCAGAGGAAAAATTGGATTGAATGGCACTGAAGGTGAAGATTAATTTTATCCAAAGTAGAAAAAAGTCCACTACTAAAAGGCACAGGCAAAGTGGATTATAAGATGAGGGCACAAGTGATACTGAACCAAACTAGGCCTCATGATGTTTCAGATTTCATTAACTGACTTGATCATTAATAGTTTCCTTGCAACTCGCAGCCTCAATCTTTACCCTCAACTTAAGAGGCCCATGATATCTCTTTCATCGACATGCCTTAGTATAGAAGAGCCCATTGATGTATTTCAAATTGTTTCAAAACACCTAAAGAGACTCAAGCTAAGAGGGCTTTACTACAAATCCTCATGGACCTTCCGGATAGAGATCGAGTATTATCCGAGTCATTCTCATGCTTAACTACCATCATTCTTCCGTTGGGGAGTGTCGTAGCTTTGGTAGAAGCCAAGGGGATGAGACTGAACGACTAGCTCTATTGGATTTCAAGACTCTAATAGCTTTTTCTGGTGGGGTTTTAAGCTTGTGGCATGATAATAGCCGCATCTACAGAGGGTACTAGTGCTATATGTGGTTGTAGACACCACAAAGTCACCATATTGGACCTCACCACCGAGAACCTAGCCGGGGGAGGTCAATCTGCAGAACAAAGGTTTTGGCTTTGATATTCCTATGTAATTCGATTGCTTGTTTCGGTTGCAAAAGTTGTTCCCTATAACTTAATTACTATTTCTCTTCTTACAAATTCTACGGTTTAGGTGTGATATATACAACTCTATCTCATCCAATTAAAATTTAAACTTGTTGACGAATACTTTGCTTAAAGAATGCATAGTTAGTACAAAGGATGCAAAGTAATTCCACAGTTCCCTCTTTGTCCCATGTCACCTAGTCACATTGCTTTCTCATGCCATTCTTGTTTGATTTCCCTTGGTTAAGAAAGGATCGTATCATTCAACAAGAATCTCAATTATTTCCCAATTACAGTCTTATTCCCATGATGGTTAATGTTCATTTTTTGTTTGTCTAGTTCTAATGGTCTTAGGTGGTTGCTAAAAAAATAAATTCTTTTTATTTATGTTGCATAAAAAATATTTGATGACCCTAAAACTATTTTTTCATTTTTTTTTTGCATGGATGTCACAATTAATTAAAGAATAATTTAAAGTTAATTAAAGAAAATAATCTAATTACGATCTAATGGGCCTATACGTGGTGGAAATTTGGTTAGTGGAAGAGGTAAACTCGGCTTGCCGTGCATTTTGAGATGATGCGCCTAAGTCGCTTTCTTACACGTGAACAGCTTTGAATTCCAACCTTCTTTTTATGGTCTTTTTCTCTATTTTTGCTTTTCGAAAGTATAACACTAAACACCCTCCCTTGGATTTTAAATATCAAAGAATCATCTTCGCCCATCAGGCACGGGCATGTAACTAGTTAGATCAAGTAAAGACAGGTAGTGTGTGTCTAATAATTAGCTAAATCCGGTATTATGACTTTCCGCAATTCAGTTTTTCTTTTAATTTCTTGTTAGTGAGTCAAAGAGCAAATGAAAGGTTGGACGGATTCATTCACAGGACCTTTCCCATTTTCCCACGTCAAAGAGCAAATAAAAGGTTGGACAGATGAAACAGTTCCTACGACTTTTCCCATTTTCGTATGTTAACAGAGTAAATGCAAGGTTGAACGGAATAATGTGTTTCCCATTTTCCCTTGTCAAAGAGCAAACAAAAGGTTAGACAGATGAAACACGTTCCTACGACTTATCCCATTTTCCCATATTAACCGAGTAGACGAAAGGTTGAACAGATGAATGTGTTTCTCCATTTTCCCATGTCAAAGAGCAAACAAAAGGTTAGACAGATGAAACACGTTCCTACGACTTTTCCCATTTTCCCATGTTAACAGAGTAAACGAAAGGTTGAACGGATGAATGTGTTTCCTCATTTTCCCATGTCAAAGTGCAAACAAAAGGTTAGACAAATGAAACACGTTCATACGACTTTTCCCATTTTCCCATGTTAACAGAATAAATGAAAGGTTGAACGGATGAATGTGTTTCCCATTTTCCCATGTCAAAGAGTAAACAAAAGATTAGACAGATGAAATACGTTCCTATGACTTCTTCCATTTTCCCATGTCAAAGAGCGAAGGAAGGTTTGGACAGATGAAACACATTCCTTTGGCTTATCCCATGTGAACTGTCAAAAGAATAAGGAGAAAAGGGATCCTTGACTTGATTTAACTTGAACTCTCAAACTTCTTCAATTAAATATGATTTACCCACTGCGACTTTTTTCTTCTTCTAACTAGCTGTATACCTTGGGGATTATTTTCATACCTAGTCTATGATAATTCCAACACTTTGAAAAATTAATGCAGACAATATTAAAATGTTAAATATCATAACATAATAGAGTGGACTTTGTTATAACAAATCAATAATAAAGCATATAGAGTAAGGAAAGCAAAATAGCTTGAGCCGGACAAAATTAACACAAAACCTTGTTAGTACACCCTGGGACAAGAATCCCGCGAGCAATAAATGGAAAGTACAATCAATAAGGAATGTTGACCCTAGTTGTCTTAAGTTGCCTCTAGAGCCCCTAAAGCCCATTTGTAACGTCCAATCAAAGGCAACCTTAATTATCAACGTAAAAATCTACAAGAATTTAAAAAACAAAAAATGAAAAGTTTTTTTTAACCTTTTTCTTCCTATCGCTTTTTTATCATTTTCATTTATTTAATGACAAAAGCTAAACAAAACCCAAAAATAAACTGAATGCTGCCCAATCTTGTAATACGATTCCAAATCTTACAAAAAAAATTAGCGCCAATGAATAACCGACATTCATTTGGACTTGCAACTTTAAAAGTTTCTTGCAAGAACAGAGTAAGTACACGTCGAAACAGGATGTTCGCAATGGTGGAAACAAAGACGAAAAGCTTAACTAAACGTGACATAAGGATGGAGAACATAAATACGTGCAAGTAAGCAGTGTTGCCAAATCAGTCATTAGAAGCAAAGAAAGAACCTATTGGCATGACACGTTTTGCACATATTTTTGAAAATCATCTCCACAAGAGATGCAACCTTGAAAACAAACAGATTGGTGCTCCAGAAAATCTAATATGAATCGTGATCAGTGTAATTGAAGATAGGAAGATGAAGCTGGTGTTGATAGTGGATGATGCTGAAGAGTCCTCAGAAAATTAAATGATGAGGGTGAGATGGATGGTGTTGATAGTGTGGATGATATTGGCCGAATCCCTTTGATCTGCTTCCCGCTTGTTCTTTTATTTTGTTTCTCACATTTATTTTTTCTCAAGTACCCCTCTTACTTAACTTCGATACGGACATGCCATTCTTAAATAAAAGATGTCCTAATTTCTAAATGCGGAAGAATATTTAAAGAACGAATATGCAACAATGCACAGTTTGGATCTTTTTTTAGGGATAAAATTATGTCGTTATCGATGAGTTCAGTCCAAAATTTCTATAAACTGAATGATGAGTCTGCTAGCGAAAATTAAGGTGTTAACAAGGGAGATCAAATTGAAAAAGGGGATTGAATGGCATTGATTGATTTTATCCCTAAACAGAAAAAATCCACTAATAAAAAGGCACAGGCAAAGTGGATTAAAAGATGAGGACACGAGTGATAATGAGCCAAACTAGGCCCCATGATGTTTTAATTTTCATTGACTGACTCTATCGTCAATTGTTTGGGAAAAGTACCAAAAAAGTCCTAAACCTATTGCATTGGTACCAATTCAGTCCTAAACTTTTCAATTGGACCAATTCAATCCTAAACCTTTTAATATTGGTTTCAATTCAGTCCATCCGGCCAATTTTGGCCGGCCAGCACTGACATGGATGTCGGCCGGTGGCCAGACGCTGACGTGGCAATTTTTATGATTTTTTTATGATTTTTTTATTAATTTTTATTAATTTTTTTCCTTTTTTCTTTTCTTTTTCCTTTTCTTTTCTGCTTTCTTCTTTGTGGTTGCCGGCGAGGCGGCTTCACCTGGATCTGGGCGAGGCCAGCCTCGCCCGCGGTTGGCGAGGCCATGGCGGCCATCGCCAGGGTGGAGGCGAGGGCCGCAAAGCCCTCGCCAGCCACCGGCGAGGGTCACGACCCTCGCTCGGCCTCGCCGCCGCGGTTGAAGCCAGCCTCGGAAGAAGGAGAGGAGGGTGTTGGGGCGACGGGCTAGGGTTTCAGAGGTGAAGATCGGGCGGAGGAGCGACGGCATGAGTCGCGGGAGGTGAGGGACCAGGGCCTCAAATTGGGATTTCGTGGAGGTGAGGACGGCGGTGACAAGGTCGAGAAGCTCTGGGGTCGACAGCGGAGGAGGCGCCAGGGACTCGCGGCAAGACCAAGGCGAGGCTAAGCAAGGGTCGCGACCCTCGCCAGCGGCTGTCGAGGGCTTCGCAGCCCTCGCCTCCGCCCTGGCGATGGCCGCCATGGCCTTGCCAGCCGCGGGCAAGGCTGGCCTTGCCCAAATCCGGGCGAAGCCGCCTCTCCGATGGCTCTAGGAGAGGCCGGGCAAGGGCCGCCCTCGCCCGGGGCGGCAAGCCTCACCTTTGGAGGCTCGTCGGCAACCACGAAGAAGAAAGCAGAAAAGAAAAGGAAAAAGAAAAGAAAAAGGAAAAAATTAATAAAAAGATTAATAAAAAATATAAAAAAATCATAAAAAATTCGAAAAAATCATAAAAATTGCCACGTCGGCATCGGCCGGCCAAAATTGGCCAGATGGACTAAATTGGCACCAATATTAAAAGGTTTAGGACTGAATTGGTCCAATTGAAAAGTTTAGGACTGAATTGGTACTAATACAATAGGTTTATGACTTTTTTGGTACTTTTCCCTCAATTGATTCCTTGCAACTCGCAGCCTCATTGTTTTTTTCAACTTGAGAGGCCCACGAAATCTCTGTCATCGACATGCCCTGGTATTGACAAATTTTTTGCCGGTTGATGTATTTCGCAAATTGTTTCAAAACATGGAGACTCGAGCTAAGGACACTCTATTACAAATCCCCATGGACATTCCCCACAGAGATTGGGTTTCATCGGGTAAATCTCATACTTAACTACCCTCATTCATTTGTTAAAAAGTGTCTTAGCTTTGGCGAAGCCGGCGGGGACGAGGCGATCGGCTTGCTCTGCTGGAATTTAAGACCTAAATAGCTGATCTGGTGGGTTTTTGAGCTTGTGCATGATTTTAGCCACATCGTGAATGGTACAGTGTCACATGTGGTCGTAAAAAATCACAGTCTTTGTAATAGACCTCGGCTCGAAAACCTGGCCGGGGACGTGCCACCCCATTTTAGTACCCTGATCTTTATGAGGGAATTCAATCCGCAAAACAAGTAGTTTCCCTACCAAAATTTCCCCGCAATTCAGCCGCTTTTTTCGGGTACAGAAGTTGTTCCTTTTAACTTAATTAGTATTTCTCTTCCTACAAATTTTATGGTCTAGGTGTGATGTGTACAACTTTATATAATGAGTTGCAAGAATCTAATCCAATATAAAATTTAAATTTGTTTATGAAGACTTCGCTGAAAGAATGCGTATTTAGTACAAAGGACATGAAGTAATTCCACATATCCCTCCTTGTCCCATGTCACCCAATCACATTGCTTTCTCATGCCATTCTTGTTTGATTTCCCTTGGATAAGGATCATGTCGTGCGCCAAGAATCTTAATAATTTTCTAGTTCCAGTCTTAATCCCAAGGTGGTTAATGTTCATTTTTTGTTTGTCTAGTTTTGATTGATCTTATGTTATTGCTTTAAAAAAAAAAACCCTTTTTAGTTATATCACACCAAAAAGATTTGATGACCCTAAAACTATTTTTTTCATTTTTTTGCGTGGACATTATAAGTAACTAAAGGATTATTTGGAGTTAATTAAAGGAAGTAAATCCAATTACGATCGAATAGGTCTATACATGGAGGAAATTCAGGGATTGAAAGATGGATTATAGGATAAAGGACACAACTGATAAATAATGAAGAAAACTAGGCCCCATGGTGTTTCACCTTTTGTTGACTGACTTGATCATCAATAATTGCCTTGCTTGCTGGGCCTCGTTATTTTCTCAACTTGTGTGGATGGCTGAAATGCTTGTGTGGTTCCATCCATGTTTTAAGTTGTGTGCTTGTCTGTGATGGAAGTGGAGGAGGGAGATTGGCTTATAAACTCCACAAGGAATTGCTCATATATGTAGGAAATATTGGAGGTTTGAAAATCAGTGAAAAAAATATCAAATGTCCCCTTTATGACGTGCGGGACAGAGTCAACTATAATATACCAAAATCATATAAAACTTATGTTTTTCAGCTGCATCCAATATGAATCACATTATCTCTTGATAGTTGATTGGCATAATCTATCAGAGGAATTTTACTAAAGTGTGGATAATTTTCAAGTAAAGCTTGACAGTACATTCTATCAATTTTCTGTCAATCTATGCGACTTTATTTATATAGTTATTTTCTTTAATCTCACAGATAGTCACATACATAATTTGATTTCTAATGTCAAGGATCTCCTTAAATATATCTTTCATAATTCCAAAATCATTTTGGAATCCAAAAAAGAATATTGAATATCCTTTGAATGACTCAATGATTCAGTTGGATTCAATATGAATCACATTATCTCATAATATGTGATTGGCATAACATATCATATCAACTCTATATAACAACTTTCTCAAGCAATGTTAATCATTTTTCTTTTTTTGCACTTTAGGGGGAAGTACTTTGAACATGGTAACCTATAACATTACCTAGTATATAACATGCAAAAGAAGTACTTTTGCATTTTTCACTATTCTATTTTCATCAGCTACGTATTCTTTCTACCCTCAATTTTTCTGGCATAACATTTAATTATCACAAACACACCAATAAAATTTTAGCATATTACACTTAATTAGTATATCTCTTTTTCCAAATTCTACAGTCTGGGTAATGTCTACGACTTTATACAACGACTTGCAGGAATCTAATCCATTTTAAATTTCAATTTTGTTGATGAAAGACTTCGCTTAAAGAATGCATAGTAAAAAGGACATAAAGTAATCTCGATTGTCTCTCTTTGTCTCACATGATCCAATCACATTGCCTTCTCATGCAATTATTGTTTGATTCCCCTTTGATAAAGATCATGTGGTGCGACACGAATCTTCATTATTTCCTGATTCTAATCCTATTCCCATGATGGTCAATGTTTGTTTCTTGATTTGTCAAGTTCTAATTGGTCTAAGGTGATTTCTATAAAAGAAAAAACAAATTCCTTATAGTTACATCGGATCTCCGCTGCATCTACGCCAACCGCATCTGCACCCCGAGCCGAGCTCCCCCGAGGTTCCGCGCACGGTGCGTTCCGAGCTCCGCTGCTCTTCTCGGCGCATTCGGCGGATGCGGCGGCGGCGGCGGCGGAGTCGACAGTGAGGATGGGAAGGCGAAATCGGTCGTGAATGGAGCCAAGGAGGCCTTAGGGGTGTCACCTCCGATGTCATAATTCTCCACGTCGGAGTAAGCCCCCTCTGTCTCTCTCGTATCTCTCGCACTTCATGTATTGTACGAGCTAAAGCCTCGATTTTTTTTTTCTTTTTTTTTGGTGTGCGGCCACTTGACAGTCTCTGTTTCGTCTATGCAAGGAATGACTCGCGGGGGATGTTCTCCTGAATATATGCCCGGTGCCGACGTACTTGGCCTGGAGATGCTTGAGCTGGGAATTGATGTTGAACCTGTCGCTGGCCTGCATGAGAAAGAAACGCGAAAGATTACAAATTGAGGAGGGGTAGGGTTTTTTCGGGGCTCGGCTCCGAGGAGGAGCAAGAAGACACCGCCGGTGTCGGCGGCGGTGGCGGAGAGAGATCGTGGCTTACCTGCATGTTCGGATGTTGAGGATGCTCGATAATCTCGTCAAGCCTTTGACGAGCCCTATTTCGCCCAATTATGTTGTTGCAGGAGCCCTTTTTTTTTTTTTTTTTTTTTTAAAGCTATTTTGGTTTATGAAATGAAAACTTTTTTTATTTTTTGGATAATTACACAAATAATTTGTAAAAATTGATCGAATGTGTAATATTGTGCATGAACTTTTAATCTATTTAATATAGTTTTTTAAACTTTAACTCAATGTATAAAGTCATAATTTAGTCCATATACCCCATTCTTTTACCTTGATAAGAATTAAGTAGCACCAGCATCGATACGTGACACAATACAACAATATGTAGTTCCTTAAAAAATTTTGATTCGTTTTAATTGTTTTGATTGTTCTGGTTGCAATTTGCATCTATTTATGAGAAAATACATGGGTAAATTTTGTCACATGATATTGGTGTTATAGGAAAAAGAGGATCCGTGTTCATTTTACTAATAAGTTAGAGCTTGTAAAATTTTTAAATTATCCTTTTTTTTCTGGCTAATTTTAAATTTAGTGGATCATAGATAAAATTATTTTCGTTTTTATTTTGATCTCAATGAACTCTTTTAAATGATTTCAGATACACTTAAAGAAAAGAAATCCAAACGTAAAATGTAAAAAAAAAAAAAGTGCAAAAATTGTACGGGCATTTTACATGCAATTTTCCGTGCCTTAGCCATGGGCATTTTCTTCCCAAATTATTGAAACATAATCTAAATTTCCTCAATTTAACCCTAATCACCAAATCTCCAAAATTTTCAAATTGAATATTAGGTTTATTTATTTATATAAGAAAAGGGGGCATTCACTTTATCCGATAAGCCCCATTTCTTACCAACTCCATATCTTTCAATCCGCCATTCCGGATCACATTCTCATCTAACGAACCAGCCTCTATCTATGAGAAAACGCATGAGTAACCTCGGTCACACGATGACCATTTGGTGTTGCAGAAAAACTATTGAGATTAAGCCATAAAGGCCCTCAATTTTTCAGTACTTATATTTATCAATGTTGAAAATGAAAGTAAAATATGCTCCATAATAACTGAATATTGAATACCAAATAATACCAGTTTGTTAACTAAGCATGAGCACCTTTAATGAGTTTTTTGCAAAATATTTAGCAAGATTCTTATTGCCAGTAAGTATCTTTTTTCTATTGAATGAATAAGTGGCCTTCCCTTGCCTAGTAATTTGGTGATTTTCTGACTTAATTAAACCTTTTAAGCTTATTTTTATTATGATAACAAAATGTGTTTAATTTTACTAATTGCTAAATATTTAAGTTTTCAAGACTTAATCAAGTTATCAAATAACCTGCAAATTTGGAAACTACTCTCCTCGGATTTACTCTTAGTAAACACGATTTTAATGTATTGTAGCATAGATGTAAATTGGTTGACTATACATAAAATTTAGATGCAAACCTATAAGTTACTGATCACCTTGACATTGAAATTCAAATATTAGATATTTTATGTTGACTTTAGTAAATTTAAGGGTTAATACCCTAAAAAACCCCAAACTGGTACACTTGTGACAAATTTACCCCAAATTATTTCTTTGACCATGAAAAACCACAAACTGGTACACCTGTGACAAATTTACCCCGACTGACCATAAAAAACTCTAAACTGATACATTTATGACAAATTTACCCCAAACTAATTTATTCGACCACAAAAAACCCCAAACTAATAAATTTGTGACAAATATACTCTTCGCTAAATTGTATTAATACTACAAAAAAATAAAAAAAAAATTGTAAACTCTGACAAACAGATCGTAAAATCTCAAATTGGTATACTAGTCAATTGTCATGTGTCATTAAACTTAATAATTTGACAATAAAATTTAACGAAAACTAACAGAGGGTAAATTTGTCAGAAGTGTACCAGTTTGGGGTAAATTTATCAAAGGTATACCAGTTTGGGGTTTTTTGTGGTCAAAAAAATAGTTTGGGGTAAATTTGTCACAAGTGTACCAGTTTAGGGTTTTTCAGGGTATTAACCCTAAATTTAAATATGAAGTAGTAATTTCTTTTACAAGTAAAAAAAAAACAAAGGTGAAAATGGGCAATCGGTATTTACTCTCTATATGTTAGGTCTCACTGTCATCATGAAATATTAGATTTTAACCATGACTTTTCAATGCAATAGTAAGTATACAAACACATCGAGTCGGGATTTTCTTCATAACATTGCTTGACTATGATTAACTCTTTTATATCGGGCTACCACGTTGGCTGATACACAAGAAACATTAAATATTTTTACATATCTACGAATTAAATTGAACATACATCAAAAGTCCATTAAACCACATTGAATAGATTAAAATCCAAAGATCACATCGCATATTGAATTAAAGTTCAGCTCATATTAAATAAATTAAAGTTTACGGACCATGTTGTACGCTATGCCTAAGTTCGAAAATCATTCCGAAGCCCTAGGCTTATCATTGCACAACCCAAGACAAACTCATCAACTGAGTCCACTCTGCGCAGCCCATTCCCTTCAAGCCCATCAGAATTGAATTCACCAGGTCCACCCATTAATCTCGGTCAAGGCTTTGAAACTCACCCGTAATCGACTTCACGTTCAGGCCAAGAGGTTGAGAGGGAAACGGCGCTTTTTTCGATTACGGTTCTTGAAGGAGTTGGAGTCGCTTTTCCTCGCCGATTTAAACTCCGCGCCATCACTACAGAGGACTTCCCCCGTCGCCCTCCCCACGCCTTCAGCCATCTTGTCGCCGCTGCTTCTCACCATTCCGAAGCGGTGTGCACCCCCTTGTTTCCGAGACGACCAGGATCCCGAGGTGCGCTGACATCCAGTTTGAAGCTCTTCCGCATGTATATTGGACATAGGTGGAAAACTGAGTATTATAAATGTAGGCAGATATCAATGACTGGGCATGACGAACGAATGAATAGAATCTAATTTTGGTTAGAGGAAGCTCGAGATGCTCTAATGGCTTTGGTTTTCAATATATAATATAGATAGAAATATAATTTAATAGGTTGAAATTCATAATTGATTTCTCAAATCTACACACTGAAACGAACCTTTAATAAGTTCCGTAATAGCTAGATTGGTCTAACAACAAAAAGTAGTTTTTACGTTTTTTTTTTTTTAATTAATCTCTCGAGTGACAATAATATGACAATTTAAATTTGGAGACAACATTAGATATTTTAATATAATTCATAGACTAAATTGAATATATGTTGAGAATCTAGGGACCTCATTGTACAATAAATTAGAATTAGGGACCATATGAAATAAATTTAAAGTTAATGGATGAATTATGCAATTTTATCTTAGCTTTAAGGAGGGAAGCGCAGGGATTTTAAAGCCGTCTCTTTCGGGGATCCGGAGGTGGTCTTAATCCGCGAAAAGCGTCCGTAGCATCGGTTATCGTAGATATTGCATTCCAATTCCATCACGGTGTCTCAAGTTAACTGTTAACCGCAGCGGTTTTCTTCTTCGGAGGCACTGTTTTTTAGAGAGAGAAACGGACACCGTACGAAGAGAGTCAAACAGGCTTCGAGAGAGTGAAAAATCGATCCTCCAGGTTCGTTGATGGTCACCGAAATTGCCCGTCGTCATTCATCGCCACTGCTCTGTTTCTCCCTTGGTCGAGAACTCTGATTGATCCCGGTCTCCAATGAAGCTTCGCCACCCAGCCTGTATCTTAGTCGGCAACGAGTTTCCATGGCTGTCTCGGGGTTTCGCTTGATCATGAATCATGATTAGAACTCCGTTTCATTGAGGCGTTTCTCAGTCGTCGACAGTGCTGGTCTGTCTGTGAGAAGTGGCCCGGAGTTTGTGAAACGCTTCGACAATGATGACCGGAGGTGAGCTTTTCTCAATCTTTTTCACCTTTTATATTTTCATCGTGCTGTTCATGTGTTGAATTATTATCTGTGATGCTATGTGTTCGAAGATCTTCGAACGATCAGTGGCGGTCGATGGCAGTGTTGTAGTAATGGATGGTGTTCGGAGGCAACGGCCATGGCAGCGATGGTTTTCGGTAAGATTTGAACCCTGCGTGTTATTTTCATTTTTCTGCTTTAACATTGAACAGCCACAAATACCTGCCGCCAGTGTCAATCTTACAGTCGAGACAGCAGTTATACGGCCTCTATTTGAAGCCAAGATTGTACATAACCCTCGAGGTAAGCAATTTTATTCACTATATGCTTGTTGCAGTAGAATGAGGTTTGGCAGTCATTTGGGAATATCATTACTGCATATAACGTGCCTTTTGTCACAGATTTTTTGTGTCGATTACTCCATCTACTAGGTTGAAGTGTAAGCTTTTATATCTCTTTGGCTTGTCACAGATATGTATCAAGAGTTGGGTTTTACTCGCTTACGATGCACTTCCTTGTTAGATGGAAAAAAAAAAAGGCCAAAGGTTACATAACAAGGAAAGCTGTTGGGCACGATTGTAAAAGGTTTTCTTTTGAAATATTGAACTGGCCACTTTAGGAATCTTTCTTTAGTATGGAGAATCTCAGTCACGATTATAATCAAATAGTTAGAGTTGTCGCCAGTACTGAAATGTTGCTAGCCCTTGAGTTGCTACATTAGTCCAACATGGTGCTTGCAATAACTATACCTTTTTTTATGTCATCGTCATTGGTCAGCCTTGGCTTCATGAATCTTTGTTGCTCATTGAGAGTAGTCCAGAAATTCTTACTTCAACCGAGCTCAACGTGGAGTTGAAATATCTGTTGCTCGTTGAGATTTGGTGTACTTATTTTAACATGGAAATTCGGCAGTCACAATGCATGATAGGAGAGGACAACCAAATAAAACTTCATTGTTCTGACTAAACTTATGCATTATATTGATTTATCAATTTCAAACCCTGAGAACCTAGCTAGGGAAAAAGGGGCAAATTATGAAGGATAAAATATGTTGCTTTTGCTAGCCTTTCTTGTGGAAAAACCATATTCGTGGCAATGGAGACTGAATTGTGGTCCCTGATTTGACTGAACAATTTAATTTGATAGCTAGTTTTAGACTCTAAAATCCTCGTTACTTGTTCTTGCTGAACGCTTGGATGCGGGTTGCTGGTTGGATTTGAAAGAAAAATCTCTTGTTGTAGTTTTAGAGGCTAGTCGTATTGCTTTTTAAATGGATCAAAGTCGACACTCCATGTTCATTGGCGGAACTCACAAAGTTTTGGATTGGTACTCCTATCTACAAAATGGTTTTGTGTCATCTATTAAAAAATTGTAGACTCTTTCAATAGAACAGTTGATAGAACAAATCTAGTAGGGAAAATGTAGGGGAAGTTGTGTTTCCCATTATGAGCGAGTGTGGGTCCCCAGAATTTTGTAAGTTGATCAGTCAGGTCTAGTTTAGTGAGTGTGGGCAATAACTACTCTAGCATTGTATTTAGTTTGTATGCTTCGGATCAATTAACTCTAGAAACCTAAGGTTCTCATTTTTTGGAACATGAGATGCATCTGTGCTAAAATTTCATTTGGTATATTTACGTGCCCATGTTCATCTCCTTGCTCCCGTCCCATGGCTCTGCTCAAACTGAGAGGCTTACAGGGAGAGTTTCGCTTAAGATGCACTTCCTTGTTAGAAGGAAAAAAAGGCCAAAGGTTACATAACAAGGAAAGCTGTTGGGCACAACTGCAAAAGGTTTTCTTTTGAAATATTGAACTGGCAGGAATCTTTCTTGAGTATGGAGAATCTCAGTCACATTTGTAATCAAACAGTTAGAGTTGTCGCCAGTATAGAAATGTTGCCAGCCCTTGAGTTGCTACATTAGTCCAACATGGTGGTTGCAATAACTAATTTTTCGTTTATGTCATTGTCATTGGTCACCCTTGACTTCATGAATCTTTGCTGCTCATTGAGAGTAGTCCAGAAATTCTTACCTCAACCGATCTCAATGTGGAGTTGAAATCTCTGTTGCTCATTGAGATTTTTGGGTTGAACAAGCCACACAACGTGCAAATACCGTACTTATTTTAGTGTTGAAATTTGGCAGTCACGATGCATGACAAGAGAGGACAACCAAAAAAAACTTCATAGTTCTGACTAAACTTATGCGGCATATTGACTTGCGGTTTGAAACCCTGAGAACCTAGCTAGGGAAAAAGGGGCAAACTATGAAGGATAAAACATGTTGCTTTTGGTAGCTTTTCTTGTGGAAAAACCATATTTGTGGCAAATTGTGGTCCTTGATTTGACTGAAACAATTTAATTTGATAAGTAGTTTTAGACTCTAAGAATCCTCATTTCTTATTCTTTCCAAATGCTTAGGTTCAGATCGATGGTTGGATTCAAATGAAAAATCTCTTATTGTACTTTTAGGGGCTAGTCGTATTGCTTTTAGAATGGATCAGAGTCGATATTGGCTGAACTTGCCAAGTTTTGGATGGTTGCTCTTATCTACAAAATGCTTTTGTGTCATCAATTAAAAAATTGTAGACTCTTTTAATAGAACAGTTGACAGAACACATCTAGTGAAAAAAAGGGGTTATCGTGTATGCTTAGGATCAATTAACTCTAGAAACCTAAGGTTCTCATTTTTTGGAACATGAGATGCATCTTTGCGAAATTTGATTTAGTATAGTTTTTATCCTTGATATGATTATGTGGTGATGAAGTAAGCATATTAATATTACATAGCGTAATTGCAAAAACTATCCTCAATTTTGCTTTTCATATTAAATACTCTCCTCACATTTCAAAATCTATATAGTGCATCTCCCGACCTAAATTAACTATTTGCCCTTATGCACGCATGAGATCTACACCTAGAAAGTGGAATGCAACATTGAGGTTGGGGTAATTTGAAAAATATGTGTGGGTGCGAGATGCAACCTGAAATCCACAACCAAAAAAAAAAATGGAGAGTGATGATTGGATGTCTGAAATATGAGAATAGCGCGTTTGATATGAGTAGCAAAGTCTAGGATGATATCTGTAATTTTTCATGTCATATAATACAAACTAACTCCAGGATGAATATTTCTAAAGCAAGCGGTGGTTGACAAGTTCTCTGCCTCGAGGTTCAGGTAGTGACCAACATGGTGATTGCGGTCGTGGATCGTGGTCGTGATCGTGGCCCTAATCGGGCTGTGGTGGTGGATGTGGAGGTGGAGATGGAGAGTGCTTGCGGAAAGCCTGGGCATTCTACAAGCGAGTGTCCTAGTGAAGAGGGCAGAGGAGGTAGTTATGCGGGGAGCAATGACAGGTATGGAGGTGGAGGTAGTGGACACTATGGTCCTGATCGAAATGGTGGTCGACCTGGCGGGTGCAATAGAGATAGTGGTACTCAAGGAAGATCATGAAATGACTGCTATAATCAGGACTGCTCTGGTCCCTATGGATGTCGTCGTACAGAAACTTACATTCGGGGTAGAAAGAATTCTCGATAGGTATGCACACAGGTTTTTCCTTTTATAGTGAAGTAGTTGATCCTGTGCTGATTGAAAAGTGCTTGTAACAGAGCAATTGAAGATACCTGCTGTTACTTGGCTTTGGAGGTGTCAAAGTCTCTTCTGTTGCATCTCTTCTTCATGGTTCTCCAGGTGGACAAATCTGCTTGATCAAACTGTTGATGTGCGATCTTTGGCTAAAAGATTCAACTGTTTAATGTCTGTGAATGCTCGTTTTGATGTTTTGGATCCAATGACATTGCTTGCTTTACTTAAACAATCAAATTTGGCCTTACTATTTCAATGCTATGATGAATACTGGATTCTCTTTTGCTCACATGCTTTAGCAATTGCAGATGCATCTGAGATCAATCTTGGTTGACTTCATCATTGGCATTTGTGACTATGGAGTGTGGACAGCTTTTTGGTGTCTAGATGGCTCTTTTGAGGATAGGACGAGATTCACGTAAGGAAGTAATGCATTTTCTCTTCACAAAAGAGAAGTTGCCTTAGAAATGAATGCCTGTTTTGGCTACGATTTTTCAAATGTTTAACTTTTTGAAAAGGAGTTAAGCGGGTAAACTCTATGTTTTCTTCTACACATTTAGTATGTGAGCTTTCTGTCTATAGTTTGCACTATATTAACTCTGCTAAGCTTTTGGCAGGATCCTATGCTGTTTATGGTGTTTTGATGCGCAGTTCCATTACTCTTATATCATGATACGGGGGTTTAGTCTTAAAAACTCTGAAAAGTCCTTTTGGTCTCAAGAAGCATTACGAGCAATTAACTCGGTAAATTTCGTCTCACCTTTCACACATTGTACCGATGGAGGAGTTCCTTTCTCAGTAAAATGTAGAGATCTTTGGAAGCTTTAGTGAGCATGGCAATTTGATTTTCACGATCTTCTTCCTAGCTATCTGCTGTCTCTTATCACCATCTTCAGTGGAGGATTGCTGGTCTCTGTCTCACCCGTGTACATGATGCTGCTATTGTCTTAGGTTTCCTGGATAAATTTCCCTTTCAGGTGTGATGCGGCTCTTCCTATGAATCAGCTATGTTGCTAATAGACACACGGTTCTTTTCGCTTCTGCATTAATGATCTTCGCCATGCTCTTGCAGCCAGTCATTTGCGATTGATAATGTATCTTCCCTGAATTCTTTCAGAAGTTGTGCTAGCTCCATTTGAAATTGATATTGGCTTTGCGACTCCTAGATGTGGATATTCTCGCCACAAGCAAAAAAAGCGGATATGATCATTTCCTTTTCAGCTCTCTCTCTGTAATTACTTGGTTAAGGTTATTGGGCATTCTTAACTATGGCTTTGTAAGTGAATATTTTCTTTTCCCGTTATGCTTGTCAACGAATTTGGAGATCAAATTGGCAATACGTGCTCAGCAGGAAAGAGTTATCTATTCTAGTTTGAAATTGAAAGGAATTTTACCGAAGTAGAGCTTAATAGTACATTGTATCGATTTTCTGTTAATCTTTGCGACTTTCTTTATATGCTTATTTCTTCAATGTCAGATCTAGTCACATACTTAAGTTGATCCCATCTTAAATAGATTTTTCATAATTCCAAAATCATTTCAGAGTCCAAAAGAAAAGAACGGAACCTGAAACAGGAAACCAAAAGGACCACAATCAAACAATACAATGATCTTCATCATCAATATACAAAGTACACTGGGAGAAGGCCGGGGGTTTGCAGAGCATTGAATTGGATGGTGAAGCTTTTGTTGAAGGTTTGACAAAAGACCGCGCTGTGTGGATGGCTGAAATGCTCGTGTGACTTCATCTCTGTATTAGGCTGCGCGTGCTTATGTGAGTGAAAGAGCGCAGGGAGGGAGGAAGGTTGGCTTTTGTTTTAACTAGGAACTGCTCGTGTATGTAGGAAACAGCGAAGGTTCAAGAATCAATGTTTAAGATATCGAATATCCTTTGGATGATTTGATGAATAAAGTCAAACACAATATACGGAACTGTGTGAAATCTTTTTTTTTTTTTTTCACTTGGATTCAACATGAATCCCGTTATCTCTTAATATGCGATTGGCATAATATATTGTCTTAACTCTATATAACAACTTTTTAAAGCAATGTAATCATTTTTCTTCTTTTGCACTTTAAGGGGAAGTACATTGGCTATATGCGAAAGAAGAAAGACTGATGCAGCTCATTGAATACAGCTTCCTACATAAATGAAGTGGTCTTGGAAATCATGCGGATCTCCCCGTCTCCCTCTCTCTTCTTTCGAGTTCATCCTTGTGCATGTTATTGGCAAAGTAGTGTGATCTCGATCTGGCCCCGTGATTCAAACTTGTTTCACAATATGTCCTTATTTGAAGGGTAAGTCCACTTGTCTCATATTCCCCGTTACTTCATCAAATGATAAAACTATACTTTTATTCCCTAAGTTTGAGCATTCTTTTCTGTTCAAATCCTCTAAGCTTTGAGTTTTGTCAGCAGCTTCAATATATGATTTCATTCTTTGTTTCCAATAGCCATAGTTGCTTCCATCAAAGTAAGGTAGCTTGTTGGGAGCTTGAGTATCATTGGTAAAGAAGCCGCCAAGATTAGCCATGATAAAGGATCTTTGTATTCAGAAGAAATACACTTTAGATAAAAGAGTAATAGAGCTTTGATACTAATTGTTGAGATTAACAATACAACTTAGAGGGAGTGAATGTGTTGTTTTCAAATTTTGATGATCTTTTGCGGAAATTAGCTAATAGCTAAGTAAAGATCACCATGACTTGATATTTAACCAAACTCACACTAACTATATGCCAATATGAATGAGAAGATGAAAAATAGCGAGACACAAAGAGTTATAGTGGTTTGGTTTTATTCTCAAACCTATGTCCACTCTTTAAACTGATAGCCTCAAAATGGTTGGATTCCACTAACAATATGCTTGAAAAGTTATAACCGGCTAGCATTGATCTTTTATGTGATAGACCACACTATCTGGACCCAGTACTACTCTTACACTTGTACATTTAATCCGTAGGACAATTGTTAAATAGCACGACAAGCAAGATAGTAAAACATAGAGATTTAATATGAGAATAATAGTATGTAAGCTACTTGATCCTTTAATATGAGAATAATAGTATGTAAGCTACTTGATCTTTTATGTGCCGCACTCTCTTGGTTCCTTAAATCCTTCTCTTTTATAATCTTTCTCAAACTATTCGTTGAGGTTGATTTAGAGAGATAGGTGATCGTTGAAGAGTTTCCATTGAACTGTTGTCTAGAAAGATACTACCGATACAGTTTCTTTTTTAGGACTCCTGCAAACTGACCAAAAATGACAACTACTATTGTCTTCTTACTACAGTTTTTAACTAACTTATTAGACACTCTAGCTACTCTACTACATGCTTTATTTTTATTCTGCTGCTTTAAGAATCCAAATCTTACAATAGCTCTTTAGCTAATCCAATGAACATCAACTAACGTAGTTGGTTATTACATCACCATCAACCTGATCTTTACTGCTCTAATATAAACATCATTAGTACCTTATCTTTTTGGTTGACTAGTGTTGTTTGTAATAATAGGAGAATTGCAAACTTTTTCCAATTGGTCACACCATGGATGTTGCATGGTCCTTTGGTCCAAACATCTGCAAACAACATAGTACGTAATATACTAAGGATAGTTTGAGCATAATCAAAATCTCTTGAAGATGTTTTTTCCAATAAAGACTACTTTCCTTTTTGTGGATGGGGGGCTATCCATTTATTTCAACACCTTTGATAGACGAAGAAATATCAAAAATTTATCAAATTGTTCTTTCTGGATACATCATATTTCACCCAAAATGAAGCTCTGCTGAATTCAAGGTCGTCAGGACATGAGGATTCGATTTTTTTTTTTTTTGAGTGATTTGAGATTAGGCCATGAAGGCCCTCAATTTTTTAATACTTTTATTTATCAATGTTGAAATGAAAATAAATATGCTTCATAATAACTGAATATTGAATACCAAATAATACCAATTAACTAAGCATGAGCACCTTTAATAAGTTTTTTGCAAAATATTTAGCAACATTCTATTGTCAATAAGTATCTTTTTCCATTGAATGAATATAAGTGGCCTTCCCTTGCCTAGTGAATTAGTGATTTTTTGACTTAATTAAACCTTTTAAACTTATTTTTATTGTGATAACGGAATGTGTTTAATTTTAGTGAGTGCTAAATATTTAAGTTTTGAAGACTTAATCGAGTTATCAAAAAGCCTACAAATTTCGAAACTACTCACCTCGGATTCACTCTTAGTAAACACCGTTTTAATGTATTGTAGCATGGACGTAAATTTTGGTGACTACATATAAAATTTAGATGCAAACTAGTAAGTTATTAATCACCTCGACAATGAAATTCAAATATTAGATATTTTATGTTGACTTTAGGAAATTTAAATATGAGATAGTAATTTCTTTTACTAGTAAAGAAAGGTGGAAATAGGTGATCAACATTTACCCTCTAAATGTTAGGTTTCACTGTCATCGTGGAATATTAGATTTTAACCATAATTTTTCAACGTAACGGTAAATATGCAAACACGTGGAGCTGGGTTTTTTTTTTGCATGTTTCTTTTTTCAGTGTGCGGCCACTTGAGTGTCTCTGTTTCGTCTCTGCAGGAAATGACTTGTGGGGGGTGTGCAGCGGGTATGAAGAGAATTTTGGAAAATCAAGTGAGTTTGCCACTCTGCTTTTGTCTTTCTTGTATGCCATCTTTCGTATGAAAAGAATTGTCATGGACTTGAGTTAAACCAAGTGTGAGAACTGTCATTTTCTGAATGTGATTTGAACCCAGCGTGTTCTCTCTTTTTTTCTGCTCTAGCATTGGACAGCCTCAAGTATCTGCTGCCAGCGTAAATCTTACAACTGGGACGTCTATTGTATGGCCTGTATCTGAAGCCAAGGCTATGCCTGATTGGCAAAAAGAGTTGGGAGAAACACTAGCACAACACTTGACAAATTGTGGCTTTAAGTCTAACCTAAGCAGTTTTATTCACCATCTGCTTGTTGCAGTTGAATGGGGTTTGGCTGACATTTGTGGATATCATTGCCACATATAATGTACCTTTTATCACAGATTGTCTGTGTCGAAGACTCCATCTACTAGTTGGAAGTACGAGTTTTTATATCTGTAATTTTCCCTGTCATATAATGCAAACTAACTCCGAGAAGAATATTTTTAATGCTGGGGGTGGTTGACAAGTTCTCTGAACGCTCTCATAGATTTGGTTTTGTGACTTTTGATGAGAAGCAAGCAATGGATGAGGCTATTGATGCTATGAATGGGATGGACTTGGATGGGAGAAATATCAGTGAGGAAAAAGCTCAGCCTCAAGGTTCAGGTAGAGACCAAGATGGTGATTGCAGTTGTGATCATGGCCCTAATAGGGATAGTGGTACTCGAGGAGGATCAGGAAATGACTGCTAAATCAGGACTGCTCTGGTCCCTACGAACATCGTGGTACAGGAAACTTCTGTTTGGGGGAGAAAGAATATTCCTGATAGGTATGCACACAGGTTTTTTTTCAGATATATTAAAGCAGTTGATCTTTGTGCTGATTGAAAAATATTTTGTGCTTGTAGCAACGCAATTGGAGGTACTGCATTGTTACTTGCTGGAGCCAAAGTCCCTTATGTTGCATCTCTCCTTTATTGTTCTCTGGGTGGACAAATCTGCTTGATCAGTCTTTTGATGTGCAAACTTTGGCTAAAAGATTCAACTATTTAAGTCCGTGAATGCTCGTTTTGATATTTTGGTCTGATGCATTGCTTGCTTGACTTAAACAATCAAATTTGGCCTTACTCTGTCAAGGCTACGATGGGTAGTGGATTCTCTTTTGCTTACAAGCTTTAGCAACTGCAAATGCATCTGAGATTGATCTTGGTTGACTTCTTCATTGGCATTTGCAACCGTGGAGTATGGACAGCTTTCTGGTGTCTAGATGGCTCTTTTGAGTATAGGGCAAGAGATTCACTTGTGGAAATAATGCATTCTCTCTTTGCAAAAGAGAAGCTGCCTTAGATATGAATGCCTCTTTTGGTTATGATTTTTCAAAAGTCTTAACTTTTTGAAGAGGAGTTAAGCAGGTAAACGCTATCTTTTATACACATTTAATATGTGAGCTTCGTCCATAGTACGCACTATATAACTCGCTAAGCTTTCGGCAGTATTCTTGGCTGTTTGTGGTGTTTTGATACACGGTCCTGTTACTTTCATGTCACAGGACGTGGTTTTAGTCTTAAAAATTCTGAATAGTCCTTTTGGCCTCAGGAAGCCATTACTTTCCGCAATTAACTCTGTAAAATTCCATCTAAACCTTCCACACATTTTACTGATGGATGAGTTCTTTCTCAGTAAAACGTGATCTTTTGGAAGCTTTGGTGAGCATGTCAATTTGATTTGCACTGTCTTCTTCCTAGTGATCTCCTGTCTGTTGTCATCATCTTCAGTGGAAGATATCTGGTCTCTGCTCCTCCTTTTGCATGGTGCTTCTATCTTGTTAGGTTTCCTGGATAAGTTACCCTTTCAGGTGTAATGACGGCTCTTCCTTTGAAGCGGCAATGTTCCTAACAAACACATGGTTCTTTTCGCTTGGGCAGCTGTGCGTGCATTGACTTGCATTTCTGCTCAAATGATCTTCGCTACACACTTTCAGCCAATCGTTTGTGATTGATCATGTATCTTCCCCCTTAGAAGTTGTGCTTGCTCCATCTAAAATTGGTACTGGGTTTGATACTGTTGGAATAAGAAAAAACGGGATATGACCATCTCCTTTTCAGTTTTTCTCTGTAGTTACTTGGTTAAGGTTATTGTGCATTCTTAAATATGGCTCTGTAAATGAATATTTTCTTTTCCAGTTGATTGTCAAAATTTTTGGAGATCAAATTGGCAATATGTGCTCGACAGGGAAGAGTGAACTATTCTTGGTAGAATCAGAGAGGAATTTTATCAAAGTATTGGTTAAATTTCAAGTAGAGTTTGATAGTAGATTCTATCAATTTTCTGTTAATCTATGTGACTTTCTTTATATAGTTATTTCTTCAATCTCAGAATTAGTCACATGCATAACTTGATACCTAATGTCAAGGACTTTCTTAGTAGGTTTTTCATAATTTCAAAATCATTCCAGAGTCCCAAAAAGGAAAAAAAAAAAAAGGAAGCTGAAATAGGAAACCCCAAGAATCTTAATCATCAAATTACAAAGTGAAAAAATGTCATTGGAGCGCGGTGACCAAATCACCATATGAGTTATAATAACTCCACAATAGGAAATAAAAACCATAGCAGACCACGAAATCACATTTTTGGAAATTTGAGATTAGGAATTTAATCATGTAGAGTTCATACTTGAAAGGAAAAGCTTTTGTGCTAGTTCGTTAGCGAAGTCTTGTTTCGTTGATGGACGAGGAGACCATACTAGTATGCATGGACTGCATTTTCATCTGGTGCTGAAACATCATCATCATAAGCCCTATGTCTTCAGTCTCATCTCCTCCGTTATCCACCGATGCTTCCATTGCTTCATCCTCTACACAGTCCAAGTGTGTGCCATAATCGCAGTCTGTGCAATAGTAGCACCAGCATCCCTTGGCGATGCTCTCCCGGCACGTCAGATCAGGCTCTATTCTTACGTCTGGGAATAGCACAATGTGAGGGTGCTCGTGGTCCTTGCGCTTTGCCCTTGTCACCAAAGTCGGTGCACACCGCATAGAGATCGTATTGGTCGATCGAGCAGTTGTAGGAGGATGTGTCCCCATCGTCCCCACATGCATTACATGTGAACTCTCTCCCCTCGTAAGGTGGCGAGGGGAGGAAATGAAGTGGGCGCTCGGGGTGCAACTCATGATGAAAAGTTCTTATCGGTTGTCGCTGTCCACCGCTGTCTGCGGTAATGCCGTTGATACTTTGATAGACCCATGTTATTGGGTTCTTTGGGACAACGGTGCCCCGAAGGTTGGTGTAGGGGTGTTGGTAGCAGGGGATTGGTGCTCTTCGATAGCCTCCACATTTGGTTGCTTTGCCAACATCCCGAAGCTTGGCCTGGCGATGTCCTGAGCCGGTGATCAGTGCTCGAGGTAGGAGGAGAAGAGTGAGGCTATATAGCTCACGTGTGGCTTAATGATCTCCCGAGGCGGGAGAGGGTTGTTGGTACAATGGACATGGAGGTCGAAGTTGCATGGTGCACAAGAGTAAGAGACGCCGGTGCAAGGGTGGCGAGGGCAGTAGAGGAAGGAGGCAGAGGGTTAGGTTGGGGAGGACATTAGGGTGAGGTGTGACATCCAGATTTTCGGGTTTTAATTTGACTGGATAAATTGGATCCTGTCTCATCGCTCGTCAGTTTGTTGACGGGTCCGAAATTTCAATAAAGAAATTATCGGAAGAAAATTGAAGACCAAATTAAAATAGAAAGAGAAAAGGAAAATTTGCATAAAGGAAATATGCATTTTATTTTTCTTTTTCTTTCTCTCCCCTTTTCTTTTTCTCTCTTTTCTCTCCTCTCCCTTTTCCCCTCCCCCTCGTGCGATTCCCCACCGCCCATTCCCTCTCTCTCTCTTTCTTTGACTGGTCAATGCATATCCCCCCTTCTCTCTCTTCTCTCTCTCTTCTCTCTCTCTCTCTTCTTCCTCCCGCACGCGACCGAACCCTCCCTTTTTCTTCTTCTCCTTCGTGCGAAACTAGAAAGTAGAAGCCGAGCGGAAGCTGCAGCCCCGTCGCCGCCCGTCCCGCCGCCGCACCGCCGCCCGCGACGCTCGCCCGCGCACGCCGTGCGCTCCGCCCGCGTCCGTCGCGCCGCCGCTCGTCCCCGCGCGACCCAGCTCGCTCAGCCCCGTTCGCCTCGTCCGGCCGCCGTCCGGCCACCTCCGGCCACCACCCGGCTCCGCCGGACCCTCCCCCATGTTCCCCTCTTCCTCCGCCGGCCTCCCCTTGCTGTTTTGGCCGTCGGATCGGCTCCGGCCAGCCTAGGGCAGAAACCCACGAATGGGTTTCCAGCGGCTTTAGGCCCGCTTTTGGGCCGGTTCCGAGCCCCGAACCCGAGTCGTGCTTTGGGAAGTTTCGTTCCTCGCGCCGCCGCCGTCGGATTGATCCGATTTGCGCGCGATTTGGTGAGTAATCTCACTAATTCTGGATTAGTTGACTAATTATGCTTTAAGGCTGGTTTAGTTTTAATTAATTATGTTTATGTTGTTAGATTAGTATGGATTAGTGTTTATTAGCCAATTGTGATGCGAATTAGATAAATTGATTGTGCAATTAGCAAGTAGACGTGGTCTACTATTTATTGAAGTGTCTCGGGAATTTTCGGACCCCTAATTGAGCTTCAATTTGATGATTCGGGCCTAAGGGAGATTTTTGGCATTTAAATATTAATTTTCGGAATTAAATTAAATAATTAATTATTCTCCGAAAAACCAAGGAGATGGTATGGAACCGGAAAATTATGCTGATGACCGTGGTGGAGTCCGTTTATTTAATCGGACTTTATTTTAAACTAAATTGAATTTTTAATATTAATTAATTTTTGAAATTAATTAAATAATTATTTATTTCCTGAAAATTCAATTGGGATGGCCCGTGACCGGAAAATTATGCTGATGACCGTGGTGAAGTTCGTTTATTGAATTGGGCCTTATTTTGAGCTAAACGGAATTTGTAATATTTAATAATTAATTTTCGAAATTAATTAATTATTTATTTATTTTTCGGAAATTAAGTTTGAGATGGCCGACGACCGAAATCTCGTGCTGATTGTCATGGCGCAGTCCGTTTATTTATTTGAGCTTTGAATTGTGCCAAATTGATTTAATTGTGGATATTTAGGATATGTTCCTAAATTGATTATTTGGGTAAATTGAGTACGAATTAAGGTTGTGGATAATTACTTTAGAAATGGGATGAATCATCATGAAAGGCACGGGGCTTGATGATTAGATATATCACCTCGGAGAATGCACGTGGGCTCGGTGACTTGATGCATCGCCTCGGAGAATGCACGTGGGCTCGCCTGGTTCAAAATGGCATTTTAAAGGGCACGTGGGCTCGGTAATTTGATGCATTACCTCGGAGAATGCACGTGGTCCCAATGATTAAGTTTGGCATCTAAAAGGACACGTGGGCTCGGTAATTTGATGCATTACCTCGGAGAATGCACGTGGTCCCAATGAGTACATTTGGCATCTAAAAGGACACGTGGGCTCGGTAATTTGATGCATTACCTCGGAGAATGCACGTGGTCCCAATGAGTACATTTGGCATCTTGAAGAGACACGTGGGCTCGGTGACTTGATGCATCGCCTCGGAGAATGCACGTGGGCTCGCTGGTTCAAAATGGCATTTTAAAGGGCACGTGGGCTCGGTAAATTAATGCATTACCTCGGAGAATGCACGTGGCTCGGTAATTGGTTTTATCAATTGAGTATGTATAGCAATAGCTTGAATGACCGGAAATGGTCGGGCTGTTATGAAATCGACTAGGTCGATTGATCATTGCTTTGATTTGATGTCGTGGATTGATTGACTTATTGGAAATGACCGTGAGTGGTCTTGTTGGCTTGTAATCGACTATGTCGATTTGACTGATGTTTCGATCTGTGAAATGATTATTTGGGTGCCTATTGTGAATTGTACTGACTTGCAGGTGGAATCTGAGGCCAAGGTACGTCTTCTGACCTATGCGTGTTTAGGCAGCCTTTAGTATAATGGTTTACTAATCGGGCTTAGTGGGGTAGAACTCGCTGAGACGTAGTCTCATCCCAGTTTGGGGAAAACATTTCAGGACCCCGATGAGGAGCTGAGGAGGAGTCTAAGAAGGAGAACTCGGAGGTGAAACTTAAAGAGAAGGGTTTTTTTGGAAGAAGAAAATAATCCCGAGAGGGGCCTTGAGTATGGCCCAAATGGACTGAGAGTTTATCTTCTTTTGTGAACTCCAATTGATGTGAATAGTTGTGAAGTTCTCTAGTTGATGTCATGTACAAAAGTTTGGTTATAAATTTCAATATGAAAAATATGGCCCTGCTTTTCTATCCCATCGTTTTATTGTGCAGGGATTTTAACTGCTTCCGCATGTGCTTAAAGAAATGAAAGGGTCGGCGATACCTTGTCCTGGGATATCGCATTATAAAATCGACAAAGTTAGAAGGATGTGTGCGTGCCTGAGGATCGGGGCGTGACATCCAGTTTAAGTGGTATCAGAGCGAAGTTGAAGATTGGAGTGATAAGGAGCGTTGACCATGGGATAGTTAGTAGGATGGCCTTTAAATTCATGCCGATGCATGTCTGTGTTAGCTGAGTGCTAGAATTGATTGTCGTGTGAGGATCGCTCATCTTCTAATCCAGTGTGGATTTGGAAGGCAGGTTTCAGTGTAAAGACTGAACATGAGCGAGCGGGAGTTGAGTACTCCTAGTAAGAGGGCAGTGTCCTCTGTGACTCGAGATAAAGCATCGACAAAGGTCGGTACCCGAGGTGGTTATGGCAGAGTGTTGGCTCTGGCCAGCTCGAGTGTAAGAGTACCATCGCAGATTGGTACTAGTGTAGCAGCGTCGAATGATCCTAAGTTCGATAGGATCGTTCTGATGCTAGTGTTCCTTGGGAATTGGATGAGCCAGCAGGCTCAGGATAGAGCTGCCGTCAGTGCTGCAACCGTCGTTGTCGCCTCACCTGCTGAGATCCAGAGTGGAGATGTGATCCGGGAGCGAGTCATTGCATTCAAGCTGAGGTATAGATCCAGTTCAGGCAGAAATGGAAATCGGTCAGGGAAAGATCGAGGTCGAGAGTGGTCCTAGCAGACTGATGGGGCAACCAGAAAGAGTGTGTGCAGTCACTCGGCAAGAGATAGAAGACTCACCTGATAAGTGTCGGAATCGTAGAAGGAAGCATGGATAAATCTAGTGTCCGAGTATGACTAGAATATGTTGTGATGATGACCAGCATGGCCATCAGGTGAAAGACTGTCAGTAAAAGTCTAAGGTGGCATAGACATCGTTACTACGCCCAGGAAGGAATGGAAGTAGAATGGACCTTGCACCGATCTGAAAAAGAAATAGAAAGTGCAATCGAGCTAGCACTAGGATAAAGCTACTCTCGAAGGCTTCTTACCAGTTGTTATTGTCTGAATTGGTAGAATTGAAGATGCAGATGTGAAGATTGATGAATGAGGAATTCGTGCATATCAGTGCATCACTTTAGGGAAACATCAGTTGTGTTTGTGAGAAGAAGAAAGATAGTTTGTTGCGAGTGTGCATCGACTATCATCAACTCAATTAGGTGAAGATCAAGGACAAGTGTTCTTTGCCAAAGATCGATGAATGGTGTGACTAGTTATAAAGAGTATCGATATTTTAAAGGTCGACTTGAGATTATGAAGTCATCAGTTACGAACCAGGGAGGAAGTTGTACGAAAGACAGCTGTTCGTACTTGATATAGTCTTTACGAGAGTATTGTAAGATCGATTAGCCTGGTGAACACTCCAGTTGTTGTCATGGATTTGACAAATAGAATGTTCAAGGAATATCTAGATCGATGGTGATCGTGTGGTGTAGCGACATTCGAGGGTATTCATTAAGTGCTGAGGATTAGGGAAGCCTCTAAGAATGGTTGTGTGATTACAGGTAAGAGAATCTTCATGAACCAAGCCAAGATCAAATCAGTTGTTAGCGGATCGAGATTGACAATAGTGTCAGAGATCAGAAGCTGTGGGGATTGGACAGATTACTACAGAAGGTATGAGGATAATTTCTAGAGCTTAAAGGATGGGGTACGTATTGATGCAACATGAGAAGATTGTTGCATAACCATTCCACCAGTTGAGACCCAATAAGTGGAATACGAAGCGGTGTCGTGAACCAGAATTTTGGCAGAACTACAATGATGTTATCTGGTATTATCTTGGGAGAATGAAAGAAGTAATTTATGGGTTGAGCCAAGAGTCTTCGATTATACATAGGCTGGCTAAAGTATAAACTTTACTTAAAAATGGTTCGAAATTTGGTTTTCAAATTTGAGGTAGGCTACCTTTTTAAAATTTTATAGCCGCCCTCAAAATTGAACCAAATGTCCAAGTTAGAATCGGCGCCTTGTTGACAGACAGAGATGTTCAGAAGATCTTATAAGAGGATACTGGCAAGAAAGAATCTAACTTTGAAACTTCTGAGGATGGAACGTTCGGGTTCCATGAGGAATTGAGTGCACTTGACAGTGTAGCACTCAGGGAAAAGATCTTGTCAGAAGTTCACTATAGTATTGCAACTTTGACCAGATGGTGCAAGTAAATCAGAATCGGCATTAGCTAGATTGGTAAGCTGATGTGAAGGTAAATAAAGCTGAGCAGGTTGAAAGCGTCAGAAGTGTCAATAAGTGGAAGTTCGGTAACTCGAACCGGGAGAATTTTTACCATCACTTGAGAGTCCCAAGTGGAGATTGAAATATATGGCTTACTAAGGATTCAGGGGATTACTGATACCATTTGAGAATAGTGGTTGATTGATAGATGGAGTTGGTCCACTTTGGTACAGTATGAGTAGATCTTGTTTTGAGTATGTAACATCCAGATTTCGGGCTCTGATTTCGATTAGATAAATTGGGCATTTCATCGATGCGATTACAGTGTTTTTCTCTGAGTTGGCCACTCATGAGATAACTAGACTAGCTGGGTGAGTTATTAAAGACCTTAAGGCAAATAGACTTGAGAACTTGACCAGGGATCGACTTCTCGACCGTGCTCATCTTTAGAGATCATTACGGCACAGTATAAAACCCGATTTGAAATCAAAGATAGATCGGTTCGACTGAGATGAATGACCGATCGTGGGTGACTCCACTAAATTGGAAAATTCTCATCGACCGACACTAATTTGATGTTTCTATCGTTTTGGCGCCTGTGTACGTATTTGAATCTTTGAGATTTCACGACAATCGAGAGTTACCAATGGGTCGAGTGGGTTTATTGTGGCTCGAAGAAAATCGACCACGGGTCATTTGTCCTAAAAGCTCGAACACTACCCAAGTAGCCTAGGTCACACAAAAGCGTGTCGGAGTGAAATTAACCGCCAATCTAAATTCGATTTAGAAATTGAAGATTCTATCTTATCGAGTGGGTATACCGAAGTGTGTGTGCATCAGATAATTCGCCGACATGGAGTGCCGGGGATGGATTATATTTCGAATTTAGATCAGAGATTATAAGTTTGGCAAAGTTTCAGAGAGTTCTTTATTAAGCAGTGTATATCAGATGGTACAGAATTTCAGTGGTGAAAAGAAAGTGAATAAAGATTTCAGGCCAAAGTCAGTACAGTAGTCAGTGATTGTAGTTGCCAAGATCAGTGCCAGAGTTATATCAGATATTGACCAGAGATTCCCAGTTTCAGCAGATCAGTCAGATAGTTTCTTGTTAATCAGTGCAAAGCAGAGTGTACAAGATTTCAATCGGTTGAGATGAAATCAGAAATCAGAAAATCGCAAGTCCAGAGTCAGCTCAGTGATCATTATTTGCAGTTGTCAGATCAATGTCAGAGTAAAGATTGCTCAGAATTGTCAGAAATTTTGAATCGTCGAGGTTCGAAGGTTTATTAGAGAGTCGAGAAAAAGAAATCAGACGTGGATGACAAAATGTCTTATGTGAGAAGCTCAGTTCAGTTGTTGGTTCAGAAAGAGCAGATTTTGTGTACAAAGATGATCTCCTTGGTCAAAGTGGTCAGACAACGCCACGAGACCGAATGATCAGCGTGGAAAAGTGAAACTCGATGAGACGACAATACCCCCACCTTTCGTTTATGGATTGGTAAAGGTTTAAATTTCGAGGACGAAATTTTTATAAGAGGAAGAGTTTGTGACATCCGATAAAGTGAAATGGGATTTTCGGGTTTTAATTTAACCTATTGGATAAATTGGATCCTGTCTCATTATTTCGTCGGTTGTTGACGGGTCCGAAATTTCAATAAAGAAATTATCGGAAGAAAATTGAAGACCAAATTAAAATAGAAAAGAAAAGGAAAATTTGCATAAAGGAAGTATGCATTTTATTTTTCTTTTTCTCTCTCTCCCCTTTCTTTTTCTCTCTTTTCTCTCCTCTCCCTTTTCCCCTCCCCCTCGTGCGATTCCCCACCGCCCATTCCCTCTCTCTCTCTTTCTTTGACTGGTCAATGCATATCCCCCCTTCTCTCTCTTCTCTCTCTCTTCTCTCTCCTCTCTCTTCTTCCTCCCGCACGCGACCGAACCCTCCCTTTTTCTTCTTCTCCTTCGTGCGAAACTAGAAAGTAGAAGCCGAGCGGAAGCTGCAGCCCCGTCGCCGCCCGTCCCGCCGCCGCGCCCGCCGCCCGCGACGCTCGCCCGCGCACGCCGTGCGCTCCGCCCGCGTCCGTCGCGCCGCCGCTCGTCCCCGCGCGACCCAGCTCTGCTCAGCCCTGTTCGCCTCTGTCCAGCCGCCGTCCGGCCACCTCCGGCCACCACCCAGCTCCGCCGGACCCTCCCCCATGTTCCCCTCTTCCTCCGCCGGCCTCCCCTTGCTGTTTTGGCCGTCGGATCGGCTCCGGCCAGCCTAGGGCAGAAACCCACGAATGGGTTTCCAGCGGCTTTAGGCCCGCTTTTGGGCCTGTTCCGAGCCCTGAACCCGAGCCGTGCTTTGGGAAGTTTCGTTCCTCGCGTCGCCGCCGTCGGATTGATCCGATTTGCGCGCGATTTGGTGAGTAATCTCACTAATTCTGGATTGGTTGACTAATTATGCTTTAAGGTTGGTTTAGTTTTAATTAATTATGTTTGTGTTGTTAGATTAGTATGGATTAGTGTTTATTAGCCAATTGTGATGCGAATTAGATAAATTGATTGTGCAATTAGCAAGTAGACGTGGTCTACTATTTATTGGAAGTGTCTCGGGAATTTTCGGACCCCTAATTGAGCTTCAATTTGATGATTCGGGCCTAAGGGAGATTTTTGGCATTTAAATATTAATTTTCGGAATTAAATTAAATAATTAATTATTCTCCGAAAAACCAAGGGAGATGGTATGGAACCGGAAAATTATGCTGATGACCGTGGTGGAGTCCGTTTATTTAATCGGACTTTATTTTAAACTAAATTGAATTTTTAATATTAATTAATTTTTGAAATTAATTAAATAATTATTTATTTCCTGAAAATTCAATTGGGATGGCCCGTGACCGGAAAATTATGCTGATGACCGTGGTGAAGTTCGTTTATTGAATTGGGCCTTATTTTGAGCTAAACGGAATTTGTAATATTTAATAATTAATTTTCGAAATTAATTAATTAATTATTTATTTTTCGGAAATTAAGTTTGAGATGGCCGACGACCGAAATCTCGTGCTGATTGTCATGGCGCAGTCCGTTTATTTATTTGAGCTTTGAATTGTGCCAAATTGATTTAATTGTGGATATTTAGGATATGTTCCTAAATTGATTATTTGGGTAAATTGAGTACGAATTAAGGTTGTGGATAATTACTTTAGAAATGGGATGAATCATCATGAAAGGCACGGGGCTTGATGATTAGATATATCACCTCGGAGAATGCACGTGGGCTCGGTGACTTGATGCATCGCCTCGGAGAATGCACGTGGGCTCGCTGGTTCAAAATGGCATTTTAAAGGGCACGTGGGCTCGGTAATTTGATGCATTACCTCGGAGAATGCACGTGGTCCCAATGATTAAGTTTGGCATCTAAAAGGACACGTGGGCTCGGTAATTTGATGCATTACCTCGGAGAATGCACGTGGTCCCAATGAGTACATTTGGCATCTAAAAGGACACGTGGGCTCGGTAATTTGATGCATTACCTCGGAGAATGCACGTGGTCCCAATGAGTACATTTGGCATCTTGAAGAGACACGTGGGCTCGGTGACTTGATGCATCGCCTCGGAGAATGCACGTGGGCTCGCTGGTTCAAAATGGCATTTTAAAGGGCACGTGGGCTCGGTAAATTAATGCATTACCTCGGAGAATGCACGTGGCTCGGTAATTGGTTTTATCAATTGAGTATGTATAGCAATAGCTTGAATGACCGGGAAATGGTCAGGCTGTTATGAAATCGACTAGGTCGATTGATCATTGCTTTGATTTGATGTCGTGGATTGATTGACTTATTGGAAATGACCGTGAGTGGTCTTGTTGGCTTGTAATCGACTATGTCGATTTGACTGATGTTTCGATCGTGAAATGATTATTTGGGTGCCTATTGTGAATTGTACCGACTTGCGGGTGGAATGCGAGGCCAAGGTACGTCTTCTGACCTATGCGTGTTTAGGCAGCCTTTAGTATAATGGTTTACTAATCGGGCTTAGTGGGGTAGAACTCGCTGAGACGTAGTCTCATCCCAGTTTGGGGAAAAACATTTCAGGACCCCGATGAGGAGCTGAGGAGGAGTCTAAGAAGGAGAACTCGGAGGTGAAACTTAAAGAGAAGGATTTTTGGAAGAAGAAAATAATCCTGAGAGGGGCCTTGAGTATGGCCCAAATGGACTGAGAGTTTATCTTATTTTGTGAACTCCAATTGATGTGAATAGTTGTGAAGTTCTCTAGTTGATGTCATGTACAAAAGTTTGGTTATAAATTTCAATATGAAAAATATGGCCCTGCTTTTCTATCCCATCGTTTTATTGTCTGGGGATTTTAACTGCTTCCGCATGTGCTTAAAGAAATGAAAGGGTCGGCGATACCTTGTCCTGGGATATCGCATTATAAAATCGACAAAGTTAGAAGGATGTGTGCGTGCCTGAGGATCGGGGCGTGACATGAGGGGTGTGGAAATGGTGGTGGACAGGGCGCTTCGCATGGAAGCAGTGCAAATGAAGGAAGTAGCCGCACTAGATGCAGGCGAAGACGTCCAATGGCGCTTCAACCTGGGATTCGCATTCGAAGCATTGAATCGGATGGTCAAGCCCTTATTGAAAGGGTTGGCAAAGGATCATGTTGTGTGGATGGCTGAAATGCTTGTGTGACTCCATCAATGAATTAGGCTGCGCGTGTGAAAGAGCGAAGGGAGGGAGGAAGGTTGGCTTATGAATTCCACTGGGAACTGCTCATATAGGCAGGAAATACTGGATGTCCAGGAATCAATGGAAAAACATTCAATATGCTCTAAATGATTACAATATACAAAATTTACGTAAAAACATGTGTTTTCAGTTGAATCCAATGTGAATTTTATTATGTCTTGATATGTGATTGGCACAATATATTACACTAACCCCATTTAATACCCTCTAGAAATTATTAAAAAAGTCCTAAATCTATTGGATGGCAGTCAATTGTGTTATAAACCTTTCAATTTTACCAATTCAGTCACAAGTATTTTGACAATTTGCAATGAAGTTTTTCCAACCAAATATGACTAGAAAATCAATAAGGTGAATGCCAACTATCCCAAGTGACACGACTGGTGTTGATGTGGATAATGTTTGCAATTTTTTTTTTTAAAAAAATGTTATGAATTTTGTTTTTCTTTGTTGGGATTCTAGCTAGTAGGGCCCTCGCAATGACCGATGATGCCCTCGCCAGCCACAAGCAAGTGCCTGTGTGCCCTCATTAGCCACAAGCAAGTGCCTTTGGACCCTTATTGATTGCAAGTGAGGGAGTCACATCCCTCCCTTGTGGCCAATGAGGGTCAACTAGTAGCCTCACCAGCTCAAAGTTGGAAAAAAAAAAAAAAAAAAAGAAAAGAAGAGAACATAAAAGAAAAAAGTTAAAAATTAAAAAATTAAAAAAGCTATCCACATCAACATCAATCATGCCACATAGAATAATAGCAAGTACATGTATATTAGTTTAAGATCTCAACCAGATTTTGCAATTGTGCCCACCCGATTTTCCAAGAAAGTCCCTCAAAATTGGCCATCTTCTTATCCGAAAATACCCAATTCAATGCAAGTTTGGTCATTTTGGCCCAATTTGATAGATTCGACCCGGCCCAAATTCAATTTCAACTCAATTGGAGGCCTAGATGATGATTTACGGGCTCGGGCACAAATTTTGCAAAATTTGCAAATTGGTCCCTCAACTTTTGGAAATTGCATTTTGGCCCCAACTTGCCATTTGAATTCCAATCTGACCTCCTGGGCTTGGCTAGTCACATTTAGATCATTGGCCCCAACTTTTTCTTTTTTTTTTTTTTTAATCCTTTTTTTATATTTTCAATTTTTTTAAAAGTAAAAACATCTTCTATTTAAAACATTATATTAAATGCCTAGATAATCTATATGCCAGAATGAAATATTTTTGGGCAAAAATTTAGGTGTCAACATTATAACAATGAGATGTCTGGGGCGGGGCACTCGACTAATTATTACTGAGTATTGTGGTCCTTCATCCCCCACACATCATGGGTAATCACCGAAAATACAAGGATTTGTGCTCCTAGTGGCTCAAGAGAAAAGTGCTAGTGTGATAATTTGAACTCATGTCATGAGTGAAAAAGAGACAAATTTACCACTTAAGCAACCCCTTGGATTTAAATATGGAGATTATTCTAAATTGAATGAATATGAGACATGGTAAAGTCTAAAACGGTTATTATTGCATGTGAGACATATATGAATACACGGACAAAATTTTAGCATAGTATTTAGTTGGTGCTTTTCATCGTTCTAATTCTACAATATAGGAGTGCTTTTTACAACTCTATATAATGAGTTGCGTGATTCTAATTCTAGTATAAACTATATATATTTACTTATAGGTCTTGTTTATAAATGTAATTATAGCCTCCTATTAGGGAAGTGTTTTACTTCCTATTGGTGGACAAGTCGGTCTTGAGGAATATGCCGGAACTCCGATCTGCACACTCAAACACGGGTTGAAGTGTCCGAATATTTTATCTAGATTGGCTCTCCGATATTTAAGTTAGGTAGGGAAGAATATGTGCAGATACTGAGCTTTAAAGGAAGATTATAAGCTAAATACTATAAACTTTACTTGAGTCCCTTGGCAGTATTTATAGACAAGCTTACCTTGGCGGGTGAATGGTCGCTAACATAGGTGATGGCTTGCTTGGACACGTGAGGACTTTGACATGCCAGGTGGGTCACTTACAATTTTACAAATGGGGAAATTAGTCTATGGGAAATTAGTCTATGATATTTGAGCCCAACTCTTTATGGGGTCTATATGGATTTGCACAAGGCCCATATTCAACCCATTTAGTTTATCAGCTCCAACCCATAATTTGAGACGAAGAAACTTCTTCGGCTGCAAGAAGAGCACACTTGGCTATTACATCCTACGTCACGAACACTTCTGACTCTTGCAAGTTAAGTCTTAAAGAGTTGATAATTGGAAAATATAATTGAAAGGACGAAACAAAAAAGTTTAATGTATGTTATTCACAAGATAAAAGGGAAAATAATAGTTTTATACTTAAGTGAACCTTAAAACCTTAAAAGGTCATGTTAGCATCAAATCAAAGCTTGAACGAGATTCATAATTTATGGAATGATTTTTACCATCACCTTCACACCTCCATCCATAACCGATGCTCAAGCTCCCTCACTAACTCGATGAGTCAATCCATGGAGCTGCCCATTCTTCGAATACAACAATTTAAAAAAAAATTTATTAAAAATAGATCATGATTGGGTTGGGCACAGGTTGTCGAATATGTACTTTATGTAAATTAGTCAATTTTGGCTTAATATTTTCGACTTAACCGAAAAAACCCGTTTGACGTGTGTACATAGACCAATGGGCACTGGAATTTTGAGTAGCGGACAAACCATTGCTCCCCCTAGTGGATTTATGCAAGGTGGTGGTGGTGGTGGTCTTGTCAAGGGACGACCTGTCAAGTGCGATGGATGCGCTTCATTATCAAAGGCTCACCTTGACCTGTTGGACAAGGCATGTAACATGTTGGATCAGGTAAGGACATGTAGTGTGGGTCCGATAATGAGCTAAATCCGGAATGGGTTTTTTTTTTTTTTTTTTTTTTTTAAATTATCCCACATCATGTGTGATCAGGAAATAAGAGCAAGTTGAATAGATGAAACGGATCGACGCTCCTACGACTTTTCACATGTGAGCTGTCTCGCTCATGCCACTGTCAAAAGAAGAAGCAGGATCATTGACTTGACTGAAACTCTCGCACTTCTTCAATGAAATGCATCTGCCAACTGCACCTTGTTTACATTTCTAACTAGCTATATACCTGCGGATTTGTATACGTGCCGAGTCTTTTTACAATTACAAAGAATCTTTTGAATAAAAATGTGATTTTGTTAATATAATAGTATGGACTTTTTATCATCATTAATTAGTGTGAAAATTCAAGAGAGATAGATTTTGGCATAATGTTGCCTTGAGGAAAGTTTTATTATATTGAGAGCTATATAAATCTTTGTACAAAAGAACCAATATATAATACAAAGAATGATTAATAAAAAGAGATAGTGTATTTTCCTATTCAAGGTGTATCAATTGTAATCCTAGATTGATTCAATTAATCACTGTGAAGATTCAAGAGAGATACATCTTGGATGATCTTCCTTGGAGAGAAAGTTGCAGTGATTCTTGGGTGATTCATTTATAAGCATTTAAGGTGTAAAATATAATTTTCATAGTAATATAATAAGTTTGTCCGACATGGATCTAGAAAGTAATATTTTTGAGAGGGATCCTTCTTCACCATAGCGGAGATTTTGCTCTTTTTCTCGGTATAAGCACTATTTCGAACTTTAAAATAACAAACGATATTTTGACCGCATAAGGTGGGACATTACAGATGTATGAATTTCATTTTGCAATAATCTACGATTTTTCTTAAATATTGTGCGGATAAATGGATTGTCTCATCGTAATATTGTAAATTATGGAAAAGATCATCTCAAATACTTGACTTCTCTTGCAACTTTGACCTTTCCCTATGTTTATCATTTCACACTCTCCACAACAAAATGCTGATATAACAATTTCATCGAGTCTGGACTTTGTTAATTTTAGTCTCAATGTGATTGGGAAGAAGATATTTTCTGGAAACTCACGCTAATTATGTTCCATGTACCGGAAAGTCAAAAGATTTTATATTCACGGAAAAGACTAAAGTCCTCGCCCTTACCAGACGGCATGGGCTAATTAGAGATTCAAAGGTAGATTGTAGCCTTGTAGGATAAGGACGCAAATGATAATGAACAAAAGTAGGCCACATGGTGTTTTGGCTTTCAGTGATTGACTTCATCATCAATAGTTTCCTTGCAAAGTGCAACTCACAGCCTTGTAATGTTCTCAACTTGAGAGGTCAATGAAAGATCTGTCATGACTATTCTTGCATTGACGACATCCACATGTCTTAATATCAAATATCTTGTTGCCTGTTGATATATTTTGCCAATTGTTTCTAAACAATGTCACACGGATACCTAAAGAGACTCAAGTTGAGAATGCTTTTACTAATCCTTATGGACTTTTCCTATAGAGATAGGTTACATTTGATTGTTTGGATTTCTAACTAGAATAGGACTAGATAGGATACAACATGAAATCTAAGGATTTTGATATATCCTATCAATAAGTAATAAAATCAAATATATTAACATCATATTATATATATTATTTGAAATTAACAGCACATTAGTATAAATAAACCTAAACATAAATGAAGATAGTAAAAATCTCTCACGACACTCTTGCCTACTTTATTTTTATTTACTTTTTTATTCTATTTTCCTCCCTTTTTTAATTAATTTTTTTCCCTTCCATCATTCTTTAATAAGATTTTATTAAATAGTAGACTTAATAAACAAATGAAAGTAAAGTTGATTACAAATTATGAAATAGACTTACTTACATATATGGTTAATTGTGTTTTGCTTTTGAGGAAAGTAAAGATTTTATGTGCGCAAAAAAGACTAGAGTCGTCGCCCCTACTTTTTTTTTTTGGTCAGATCGTCGCCCCTACTAAACGGCCCGTAAATTTAGAGATTGGAAAGACACAATTGACAATGAAAGAAAAAGTAGGTCCCCATAGTGTTATCAGCTTTCATCGATAGGCTTGATCATTAATAGTTAGCCTTGCATGTCAAGGCCCCCATTTGAACCGACTTTTCTCATGTGAACTGACTAAAGAACGAGGAGAATAAGGATCGTTGACTTGACTTGAACTCTCCACTTCTTCAATTATATATCATCTGCCCGCTGCAACTTTTTACTTTTCTAACTAGTGGTATACCTTGGAGATTAAATACATACCTTTTCTTATTATTCCAACAATTTGAATGTTAATTCGAACTATATCAAAATGTTAAAGATCATTATTTTGTTGTTATTAATTAATAATCCATCTATAAAGTATTCAAAATGCCAAAAGCAAATTGCATATTGGTATAAGAAGTTATCGATCGGTACAACATGGACAGAAAAAGGTAATATTTTGAAATAAATTCTTCACCATAGAAGAGATTTTGCTCTCTTTTATGTATGAGCACTATTTTCAACTGTATAATAACAAACAATATTCCAAAACATATATTTATAGAAAATATATACTATAATTGATAAGAAAAAAATCTATTGCAATTTTGTCAATTCAATACTAAACTTTTCAATTTTGCCAATTAAGTCCAAAATATTTTCACCTTTTGTCGGTTGAGTCCATTCGGTCAATTTTGACCAAAATTCACTAACGTGGATGCCGATCGTGCCATGTGGCATGACTAACAATGATGTGGATGTTTTTAAATAATTTTTTGAATTTTAATGGTTTTTTCTTCTTCTTTTTTTCCTTTTCTTTTTGGGTTTTGGAGAGGGTCGGCGAGGTTGGCCTGCATACCCTCTCCGGCCATAGGTGAGGGCTAGCCAACCCTCGCTAGCTTTAGGCAAGGGCGTTGTGCCACTCGCCAGCTCTAGGCAAGCGCCACAATGCCCTCGCCAACTAAAGCGAGGGCGTGCACACCTTCGTGCAGAATTGGTGAGGGCCACGACGCCCTTACTAGATCTAGCTTGGCAATGGCCGTGACCTTACTCGGGATCGGTGAGGGTCGCCAAGCCCTTGCCTAGCCAGATCTAACGAAGGCATCGCGACCCTCGCCTAGAGCAAGCAAGGGTGGGCCGGGCCTTGCTTGTGATCAAAGAGGGTCTATTAGCCACCCTCGTTGTCCCTCTCCAAAACTCCCCCCCCCAAAAAAAAAACAAAGCAAAGGAAAAAAAAAACTGTAAAGATTCAAAAAATAATTTCAAAATGTTCACATTAGTGCCAGCCCGGTCACGTGACGCAACCAACATCCACGTCAATAAATTCCAGGCAAAATTAATTGAATGGACTCAATTGGTAAAATGTGAAAAGTTTTAAGACTCAACTGGCAAAATGTGAATATATTTAGAACTCAATTGGCAAAATTGTAATGTTTCGGAGTAAATTAGCAAGAGTGCAATAAATTTAGGATTTTTTGGACAGTTTTTTCTAATTGACAAATGGAAGTAAAGTTGACTATAAATTGTGAAGTAGACATACTTACATGTAAAGCCAAAGTACTCAGCTTTGGAGGATTGGAAGGTTATTATTACGCGCAGAAAAGACAAGAGTCATCCCCCTGCTAAACGACCCGATAATTCAGGGATTGGAAAGACAATTGATAATGAACAAACCTAGGGCCCCATGGGAGAAAGGACATAACAAGTGCCATGACTTTCGCACGGTCCTCATATGAGTGTCATAACTTATGTATGACGTTCATTTGAATGCCATGACTTTTTTAAAACATTTACACAAGTGTTATAATAACAATACGACTATATTAAAATGTTAAATATTATAATATAATAGCGTGGGCTTTGTTACTATCAATTTATAATTCATCTATAAGTACTCTAGAAGCAAAGTTCAATTTGCATATCAATATAAGAAGCTAAATGCGGGTGCAACATTAATCTAAGAGGTAATATTTTGAAATAAATTATTCTTCATCATAGTAGAAATTTCGCTCTCTTCTATGTATAAGCACTATTTTCAATTTAAATATTAACAAACAATATTCCAAAATGTATAATTTATATATAAAAAAGATATGTATTATAATTGACAAATGAAGGTAAAGTTAATTTTAAATTGTGAGATAGACCTACTTACGTGTATGGTTAATATTGTTCCGCTTTTGAATATTGGAGAGTCAAAATTTTATATGTATAGACCGGAAATTCAGGGATTGTAAAAGACACAATTGACAATGGAAAAAAAGTAGGCCCCCGTTTTCAGCTTTCATTGACTGACCTTCTCGCCAATTGTTAACTTGCATGTCACGGCCTTGTAATTTTCTCATTTTGAGAGGAGGATAAAAATTTCTGTCATGACTATTCTTGCATTTGATGATATCATCATGTCTTAGTATGGCCGAACATATTGCCTACTAGTATATATTCGCAAATTGTTTCAAAACAACGTCAAGAGAGAACCAAAAAGACTCGAGCTGAGAGCGTTTTGCTACAAATCCTCATGGACCTTGCCTATAGATATCAGCTTTTGCCCATGTCATTCTCATGCTTAACTACAATCGTTCTTCTATTAGGGAGTGTCCTAGCTTTAGTAAAAGATGGCCGGGACGAGATTGATCGATTGGCTTTATTAGAATTCAAGGCTCGAATAGCTGATCCTAGTGGGGTTTTGAGTTCGTGGAATGATTCTAGTCACTTTTGTGATTGGGATGGTGTCACTTGCGGTCGCAAACACCGAAGAGTCACCATACTAGACCTTGGCTCCAAGAACTTATCCGGGGTCGTGCCGCCCCATATTGGTAATCTAAGCTTTCTAAGGCGCGTCGATTTGGAGAACAACAGTTTTCATGCCAAAATTCCCCCGCAAGTTGGCCGCTTGCTTCGGTTGCAGAAGTTGTTCCTTAATAACAACTCGTTCAGTGGTGAAATCCCTTCGAATCTCTCCTATTGCTCTACTATGCTCTTTCTTGACTTAGGCTTCAACATGCTCAAAGGAAATTTGCCGACAGAACTGGGCTCATTGTCCAAGCTCGAACAACTTATTCTTCAAGTCAACAGCTTGATGGGAAACATCCCGCCGTCTATTGGAAACTTATCATCTCTTCAAGTGTTCGCAACATCGACGAATAACTTCGGTGTACGATCCCAGAGACTCTTGGCCAGTTGAGAAATCTAAAGAGGCTCAGTCTCTCCGCAAATAAATTTGTCGATACAATTCCTATCTCAATCTTCAATATATCCGCTCTGGCATGGCTTGGTGTAGGTGAAAACCAATTAGAAGGGGGTTTACCTGGCGACTTAGGCTTCACTCTTCCGAATATCAAGTTTATTAATATGGGGCGCAACCACCTCACTGGACCCATTCCCGAGTCAATATCCAACGCCTCTAATCTCGGGGTAATCCAAATCGACCAGAACAATTTTACTGGGAAAGTTCCTTCTTTTTCAAAGATAAGAGAACTCTATCGATTTACTATTAACCTCAACAACTTAGGGGGTGAGCAATCTACTGATTTGAACTTCCTCTGTTCTTTAACCAATTCCACAAAATTGAACATTTTCAGTATAGGGATAAATGCTTTTCGAGGACTAATACCCGACTGTATCAGTAACCTCTCAACTACCCTTTCCATGTTTGGGTTAGCAGACAACTATATTTCTGGAACCTTACCTTCCGGGATCGGAAATCTTATCAATTTGGAGCTCTTCGAAATGCAGGGCAATAACATCTCGGGAAACATTCCTTTTGAGATCGGAAATCTGAACAAAATGAAGTATTTGGATCTTGGCTACAATGAACTCTCGGGGCAAATACCGGAATCTTTTGGGAATTTAAGGTTGTTAATCAAATTGTACTTGGACAGCAATAATTTCCGGGGCTCGATACCATCATCTCTGAAAAATTGCCAAATTCTACTTCTCTTGAACCTTTCGATCAACAACCTCAGTGGTTACATACCCCCGGAGATTATGGGCCTCTCATCTTTGTCGATTTACCTCGACTTGTCTCGAAATAGTCTTATTGGCTCCCTTCCAGAAGACGTTGGAAAATTGCAAAATCTCGGTGAACTACGTCTTGACGGGAACAGATTATCTCAACAAATTCCTAGTAGTATAGGCAGTTGTATAAGCATGGAACACTTATATGTACAGGATAACTTCTTTGAAGGGCCCCTACCATCAATTATGAGTTCCATGAGAGGCCTTCAGGTTTTGAATGTTTCCAACAACCAATTGTCTGGCCAAATCCCGAAATTTCTAGAGTCGCTAAATCTGACGAATTTGAGCCTATCTTACAATGATTTCGAGGGTGCGTTGCCTACAGGAGGAGTTTTTAGAAGTGCCATTTCAACTTCGGTCGTTGGAAACAAGAAGCTTTGCGGGGGTCTCCCAGATTTTCAACTACCGAAATGCTACTACAAAGAGTCGAAACAGACGAGAATAAGCGGAATTGCAAAAATTCTTATATCTACAATCTCTGCTCTTGTTGGAGTAGCTTGCATACTGTCTTTGTTATACTTCTTCTGGTTTAGACAGAATAAGAATGCATCAGCTTCAAGCTCTTCTGAAGATGGGTTTTTGCATGTTTCTTATCACAATCTACTAAAAGCGACAGGTGGATTCTCCTCCACCAATCTGCTTGGTGTGGGCAGGTTTGGGTCCGTGTATAGAGGGCTGCTTGATCAAACTCAGTCGGTTGTGGCCATCAAGATTCTCGACCTTACATGTGATGGAGCTTCCAAGAGCTTCATAGCCGAGTGTGAGGTACTGAGAAGAATCCGACACCGTAATCTCGTGAAGGTACTCACGGCATGTTCTGGGTTTGATTTTAATGGAAATGATTTCAAGGCACTAGTCTATGAATTCATGTCAAACGGAAGCTTGGATGAGTGGCTGCACCCAACCGCAACACAATATACGGAGAGAAACAAGTTGAGTCTACTTGAGAGAGTGAATATTGCAATCGATGTTGCTTGTGCACTAGATTATCTCCCTCATCACTATGAAATGCCAATAGTTCATTGTGATCTAAAGCCAAGTAATGTCCTTCTTGACGGTGAAATGAATGGACATGTAGGCGATTTTGGGCTTGCCAGGTTCCTTCCAGAAGCAACACATAAGTTGCTAGTAGATCAATCGAGCTCTGTCGGAGTAAAAGGATCTTTTGGCTACGTAGCTCCAGGTAATGAAGCACACCTTGGGTCATTCAGTTTGTTTCTTTGAACACATAATCATAGACAGATCCTTAAAGAAAAAGGCATAGACATAAAACGTCACCGAGAATATATTTCAAACTTAATCATTCACCTTGCATCAATACATTGTTGATTGTTGTAGAGTATGGTGCGGGAAGTGCGGTATCTACAGAAGGAGATGTGTATAGCTTCGGAGTCCTCATTTTGGAGATGTTCACAGGCAAGAGGCCGATTGATGACATGTTTGAAAATGGGTTGGACCTTCATCGCTTCACAAAGGCAGCTTTGGCAAACCGAGTGGAGAAGGCAATTGATCCCATTTTGCTTCAGGAAATCGAGGAGTTGGAGAAGAGACGAAAAATTGCTCTAGAGGGCAAGAACAAGAGCTGGTGTAGTATCAAGGATTGTTTGGTTTTGATCATCGAAGTAGGAATCACTTGCTCTTTTGAGTCTTCGAAGGAGCGAATGGACATCTATGATGCATTGACTAAACTCCAAGGAATAAGGAAGAAACTTCTTGAGTTCATTGTCATTGTCTAGTTGATGTCAAATTTGAACTTCATATGGAGTCATGTGGTCTTCATGGTCCTTGCTTTTTGGTTTTTCTTACCTTTGTAATTCAACCATTCTCTAGATGTTACGTTTTGTCTTTCAACAATTTGGTCTTCATGGTGGGTATGCACTACTTGTACCTATAATTTTAGTAAATGTTAATTTTGTTGCGTCATGCGGACCAATAAGCTAGGCTACTGAAACCCAGTACTTCATTCTTTCTTTTGTTCTTGTTTGTGTGTGTGGCTGCTATTAATGGTGCCTTTGGGTTTGCATAGACAAAAGTGGTACACCCTTAGTTGTTCGATTGGCTTCCACCTGAAGTATCCTTTGGTCAAAGAAGCTCTAAAAAAAGCTGCTCCAGTGACTCCTGATAATACTGTCATTGTAAAACAAAGCATCCAGGCTTGGGAGCCCCTCTGCAAGTTTCTTCTATTGTGATGAGGATTCTTTCACAGCCATGGAAGAAACCAATTCTTTGCTGTTAATCATTGTGTAGCGCATATTGAAATGGGCAGGATGGTGACTGGCTCTAATGATCTCGTTGTGTTGTACGCAAGTGGTGGAAACACATCGGTAATTGCCTATAGTGAGGGAACGCATCGGATTTTGGACACAATGTGATATTGCTGCTGCAAACTGCTTAGACAAATTTGCTAGAATCTTGACACTGTCCAACAATTCGAGCCTTGGATACATCATGGAGCAGGTGTGTCACCAGAAGTGCCCGTGAAGATCTCTACTTTGTCCATGTGCCCTTGACTTTGTCTTAAAACTGTTCTTATTTGCACTTCACTTTATTTTAACTAATTGATTTATTTTTTATCCTTCTATAAGTAAAAAGGAGGATGTAAGGATCTCAACATGAAAGTTGTGGGAAACGAGCAATTTTTTTCACAAATGCGAGAGCAAGAGGACAAATGCTATCGAGAAAACCAGCAACACATTTTTCATTGATGTGCAAATGTCGCTCTCTATTTTGCTGTTGCCTCTTGCAATAGTGATGTGAACTGATGATGTCAAATGCAGATATGGATTAATGTTCGTCAATTTCAGTACTATGATGTTTCAATGATGTGCAAATGTAGCTTTCTCGTGTATTTATTTCCCTTAGAGAATAATACTAGAATGTTGTTTCACAGAGTGTTTTGGCCAAAATGGTAACTAGTTTTATCTTTGATAGTTAAGAACTCTGTGTATGTTCATAGCAGATGCAGACGTTCATCATCAACTTATCATTGAACATTTGAATTCATTAAATTTTAATATTCTCATTACAAAAAGAGACAACAACAGTTACAACTTTAATATGTGCTCAAAGCATGCATAACACTATAAGAAAGAGAAGATAACAGATGAGTTTACAATATAGTTAGACCTCCCACTGATCACGTGCAACCTACAACAACCAATCAAAGTCCTATCACATCTTGCTACATTATTATCCATGAAATTAACAAACATCCAATAGAATCCTCTCTTTTCTCTTCGTTGAAGGTCAACTTCAATCGTTTTTCACAAAAGGCCTAAAATGATTTGCTGGAAGTGATTATCACCAATGGGGAATCAATCCACTGGAACCATCTGAGGGGTTTCTGTGATTTCTCGAAATGGGATGATGCCGGAAAGAATTTGAAGAAATTGCAATTTCCTTGCTACAATATTAAGAGGAAAGTGCATTGTCAGTACACTTAGTATTTCCACATCAAGCAATAAAAAACTGCATATAAAGGAGAACTATAAAAGTTATATCTAGAAAATGCGGCAATATTCAATGAGCTAAAACCAACATACCAAAGAAGCTAAACCAGACTGCAAATCTAGAACATCTGAAAGGCTGTGAATCGGAAATGAGAGACTTGCTCCAAGGATTGGAAGCACATAGAAAATTTCAAAGCTAAATGATTAGCTTAGCTGAGCAGAACATGCTTCTGTAGTTTGATTCTGTTCGAACTAGTCAAAACACATTTATAACTTTCACAATGCAATGTCAGGAAGGTAAAGAACCCATGCTTGCACAGGAGCTATATGCCCAATGCATTGGAAACTTTGGTGGACCGGTGAACCTTCCTGTTTTTCATGATTCTGATCCAGCAGTTGAATACGCATCAATGTATATGCAAACAACATTATATGATACAACCTCTTGGTTGAAGTGATTTGCGTAGAACCAGAATATGCCCTTCATGTTTTCAGTTTGTTCCTATTTGTAATGCCTAGCACGGCAATCATGAAAATGGTAACTGCACTCCCACCAAACGTCAAAACTGTGGACACCGTTCAAGAGAAGCGAATTTAAGAAAAGTGAAACTGCCATACTATTCCATTTGAACCAGAAAAGACAAGCTATCAAATTTAAAGGATAATATATTACTGAAGCACTCCGACAATCTATTTCCAGTCTACATTCGAAAAGCCACGAACCGAGATGTTCAATCAAAATCCACTTACAATAAGCAACTAAAAGAAATGGAATGGATCTAGCATCAATCGAAAGTGAATCGACAAATGTCAAATTCCAAGACCTCATATTCACCTTAGAAGTTGCTAAGAAACCCTACAGGAAGAGGAAGGGGGAGGAGTGGTGTAGTGAACAGAGGAGGAGCGACATGGTGGCGTTGTCGTGGTGGGTCCGAAAGTTTTCAGCTCAACCTTCAAAGACAGGCAAAATGGCCTCAAAAGATTGCATAACGCTCCTTCAGCGGGTTTAAAATCAACTAAAAACAAATTACGGTGGCAAGGAAGGGACAACAACAATTTTGCTTCAGCAGTAGGCAAAGGAAGAAGCGAACGGTAGAAAAAGCAAAGGAGGAAGCAAACGGTAGAAATCTAAGGGAAAAATTCAATTAAAGGCCTGAAGTGGAACCGTTTTCTCAAAAAAGGGCCTAAAGTGGACATTGTATCAAATAAGGGCCCGAAGTGACCGATTTAGTCTCGAATAAGGGTTTCAACTTGAAAGCCAGTCAAATCTTATTTGCAGCTAGGGGTATTTTCGTCTAAAGACTTTTCTTTTTCTTTTCTTTCTTTTTTCTTCTTGCTCACCTCCTTCTTGACAAATGCATCAGACTCCTCACGCATAAGCTTGCACAGGTGCAAAACAATTTGAACAATTTAGGAAAAGAAGAAAACGAAAAGATATTCGAGAAGTTATGTAGTTTTGTAAAACTGCAAATTGCGTGCTTCAGTTCTGCAGCCTCCCCATCAAAAAACTTCAAAGCGCATGCTCTTTACAATATGCAATTTTGCATCCTCACCAAAGTACTCATCGATTTTAGCATAAGCCGGTTTTTAAGTTATTCGCCACCACTCACCTTCTTCGATGACGATAATAAACTTGAGAATCAAGAAATATCCATCAGTGGGTTTTGTTTTTATTCAATTTGCTTGTAAAAACTTATTATGGCAATTAAAGTAACAGTTTCATGCTCTCCCCGCCAATGAAATTGCCTATGCCATGATAACTTTCACTCGTAGCTTCTTGGGAATGTTTTATTGGGTTTGGGTTGGATTATTCATAAAATTCATAGACGTAGCTTGCATTGAGGTGGAATATGTGGCTTCTTGAGAGGGTTCAATTGTGTCGTGCATGCTGGTTATTTTCAAAAGCTACTGAATCATTCTGACTCATGATTGAAGATACTCGCCTTTAGTGGCGATTCGAATTAGACAGCACTCAATCTAAAAAATGAATGACTTTGGTCTACACATGTTTCTCTAACTCTAAAATATTATCTACACAGATTTGAGAGAGAATAACAAGATGAAAAAAGTGCAAAATCGCTCAGAAATTCCCAAAACCACGTATTTCACTATACAAATCAATGCACATGAGTACCACAGAGATTCCTCAAAAGCCTCTAATACGTTTGGCTTAGGCACTTCAATCTAGCTTCTCCTCGCTAACATCGATCATAGCTTGCGTGAGCACCGATTCGAATTCAAGCATCGATGACAACGAGGGCAGCAAGCTAATGGCTTACACCTTATCATGCTTCGTGCTTGACCACAACCACAAGATATGGGGATCGAATCGAGCTGAGCGTCACATCTTGGTTCACTCGTGCTCGATCTAGGGCTTGGATTGACCTCCATCTTTCAACAACGGTACTAGAATTGCTGTTGAGGGCAATGACAAATGATGTTGAGGGCGTTGATGGCTAATTCGGCAAGGAAGATAGAGATGGACTTTGGAGAATGCGATCTAAAGAGTGAAAAAGGTGAAGGCACGATGATGATGAAGAAAAGAAAGAGAAGGAGAAAATAAATTAAAAAAAGAAGGAAAAAAAGTCTTTAGACGAAAATACCCCTAGATGCAAATAAGATTTGGTTGGCTTTTAAGTTGAGGCCCTTATTTGAAATTAAGTTGGTCACTTCACGTTACGCCCCAATCCTCGAGCACGCGCCCATCCCTTACTTTGGTCGATTTTAAAATGCGATATCCTAGGACTACATATTGCCGACCATTTCCTTTTGATTTTATAGCACATGCGGAAGCAGTTATAAAAATCCCCAAACAATAAATCAATGGGATATACAAGTAGAACTAGAAACTTGAACCTAAAAACCACACCCTTATGTACATATATAACAACTCAGTCATACATGTACATATACAAGCCATGCTAAAAAGGTTGGTTTCTACTCAAACAGATTCTACAGCAACAGCCATTAGATAAGAGTGTCGGCTCAATTCTCATCAGGATCCTACTTCGGATCATCCTCGGGGTTCTCCTTCTGGTACTCCTCTTCAGGTTCTTTCTCCTCAGGTTCTTCATCAGGGTCCTGAAATGTTGTCCCACAACCGGGATGAGACTACGTCTCAGCAAGTTCTACCCCCTAAGGCCCGATTAGTAAACTAATACACCTTAGGGCTGCCTATGCACAACATGAGTCAGAGGACTTACCTTGGCCTAAGATTCCACCTGCATATTAGCACAGATCAAATAGGCACCCAAGTAATCACATCACTGATCGAAGCATCGATCAAATCGACCTAGTCGATTACACACCAACAAGACCACTCACGGTCATTTCCATTCAATCAATTAATTCACAACATCAAATCAAAGCAAAGATCAAATCGACCTAATTGATTTCATGCCAATCGGACCAACTCTAGGTCATTTCCGAACATCAATTACATGTACTCTCTCGGGCGTCTTTTTCTGCCAACTACCATACCATCATTGATCACGTGCATTCTTTAAGGCGCCATTTTCGCTAGTGATATCCCAATCACTGAATCACGTATCATTTTTGTGGCGTCGTTTTCGCCAATGACATACCGATCACCGACATCGTGCGTTCTTAAGGCGCCATTTTCACCAGTGATATCCTCAATCACCGAACCACGTGTCTTTTCTAGGACGTCGTTTTCGCCAAGGCAACATCGACAATAGACAACATCGTGGGTTTTTAAGACGTCGTTTTCACCAGTGACATTTCCTTAATCACCGAACCACGTTTTGTCTATAAGTCATTCACGTGCGCTCTTTAAGGCGCCGTTTTCGTCAGTGATACTTCAAATCACCTAACCACGTATGTCCAATAACATCGTACCTGATTGGTCTCAGCCAATAACATTCTCAGTTAGCTCTCACCATTCCCTCTACTATATAGCCCATCAACGTAACTGGCGCTATATACCCATACTCGGCCATCTACCAATCAAATATTCAATAACAAACAATTTAGGACAAATCCTCAAATTTCACAATTAATTCAATTCCACGCAACGTAGAGCTCAAATAAATAAATGGGCTGCACCACAACAATTAGCACGAAATTCTGGTCACCGGCCATCCCGGTTGAATTTCCCGAAAAATAATTAATTTCGAAAATTAAATAAATAAATATTAAAAATCTAATTTAGGCCTGTATTGCCTGATTGGAGCCCGAAACGGGTCGGGAAAAATCCCAAGATGCATTCAATAAATAATAGTACATCTCTACTTGCTAATGACTAAGTCTAACCACCTAACATGCATCATTAAGTCACTAATTTAATTGTTCTAAACTAATCTAACCACATAATTGCACTTAATTAAATCTAATAAACCCTTAAGCATAATTAGCAAACTAAGACAGCATTAGTGAGTAAAACTCACTAGATTAAAAGCAGGGACCGGGACACCGCGACGGCGGCCGAAATCCAAATTTTCGGTGGCATCGGCAGACACTCGGGCCGGGCCCAAAGGCCTTGCAGGCCCATAGAAACTTCTGGGCTTGGTTGATGGGCTTGGGCCTTAAAAACTGGGCTGCTGGACTGAGGTTCACTTGGGCCGAAAACTAAAGATGGGCTGCACTTGTAGACTTGGGCTTCAAAGGCTGAATTTCACCTGGGCTGTAGCTTGACTCCTTGGGCTGAATTGCTGAAATCGTGTGGGCTGGAGATAGGCCTGCTGAAGTTGCTGAGCTGGACCGAAAAGCAAGAGAGGATGGGCTGGACTGCTTCAATGGATGGGCTGACTGCTGTAACTGAAAATACGGGCTGAAGACACTGGATGGGCCGCTGGGCTTGTGGCTTCAACTGGACTGAACAAGGAAGCAACAAAGCTGCTGTTGGGCCGAGCTTCGCTGGGCTGTCTTCGGTGGATACGGACGAGCGGGCGGCAGCTTGGTCGCTGCTTGTCTTCGAGGCAGAGGAGCAGCAGCGAAGAAGATCGGACAGCTGAGGCGGTCAACACTTGGGGACTTCTATTGGTGTTTTTGACCGAGAGAAGCAGCGAAGATGGAGAGGAACGTGGACTGGCTTCGTGGCAGGGTTTCGCTGGCTTCATGAGCGGAAGACACAGCAGAGGTGGAGACGCAAGGAGCAGCGAAGACTCGGTGCTGCTGGATCCGCGCGAGGCTTCGGTCAGCAGAAGAGGAGGAGAGGGCTTCGGTCATCACACGGATGGGCAGGCGTCGCTGGCAGAAGCTGGGACGTCTGGCAGCAGCAACGTGGGCTGGTGTGGCCCGCGAAGGAAGCTGCAAGGAGGAAATGAAGCAGCTGCGTTGGTGGTGTTTCGGACGCGTGGAGGAGCAGAAAGCTTCGGTCAACACTTGGGAACCGCTTGAAGTGTGTTGACTGGAGGAGACAAAATTCGGTGGAGATGCAGGCGGTGGAAGAAGACACGGTGGTGTTGCACGAAGTGGAGGAGATGGGATGGATTCGGTCAACTCGGGGAAGGAGGAGATGGCAAATTGTGGGGTTGTTTCGGTCGAGTAAAAGGCCAACGGATGGAGAGAGAGATGCGACAATGCAGAGGGAAGAAAATTGGAAATGAAAGCAAAGTCAGAATGGAAGACTAAAGCAGCCGGTCTTCTGTGGAAAAATTGTCGCATGAAGAAGATAGGAACGGCCAAGAAAATGGAGGGCAGCTGGTGTGTTGAAGAAGTCACGGAGATGAGGGCCCCAAAACTCAAGCAAATATCTTCAAATGCTTGCTCCCCTAGATCTTTCTTGAAGATAAATCCACCCTTAAACTCAATTTTTTTGATACAAATGTTGCACCCCTAGGCCTAGCTCCGAATTTTGTAAATATTGGCTTCAATTTCTTCATGAAATTTCTCAAATCAACGTCCAATTTAGTCGTGGAAAAAGCCCACGAGATTTCCACACTTTCCTGTCGTCAAGTAGTTCGGTCTGGAAGTCAGAATTTCATTCAAATGAGCTAACCCGAATTTCTGCTAATTTTCTGTGACGTCTGAATCCATTTTTCATAAAAATCTCGGAATCTCTGAAAAATTTTCAAAGGATGAGTAGACGTTCCAAGAATAACTCGTGACACCACAGAACTTTCAATTTCTGAAATTGGACTCGAGTTCACGGTTAATTTCACTCGGACGCGTTTTGAGCGTGACCTAGGCTATTGGGTAGTTTTCAGAACTCTTTAGGGCAAATGACCCGTGGTCGATTTTCTTCGAGCTACAATGAACCCACTCGATACATTGACGACTCTCGATTGTCGTGAAAATCTCGAGGATTCAAATACGGACATAGGGTACCAAAAGGATAGTAAAATCAAATTAATGCCGGTCGATGAGAATTTTCCAATTTAGTGAAGTCACTCACGATCGGTCATTTATCTCAGTCGAACTGAGCTATCTCTGATCTTAATTCGATTTTTAACTATGCCGTAATGATCTCTAAATATGAGCAAGGTCAAGAAATCGATTCATGGTCGAATTTTCAAGTCTATTTGCCTTAAAGTCCTTAATAGCTTACCTAGTTAGTCTAGTTATCTCGTGAGTGGCCAACTCAGAGAAAAACATTGTAGTCTCGTCGATGAAATGCCCAATTTATCTAATCGAAATCAGAACCCGAAAATCTGGATGTCACACTTCAGGTCCTTTTTTGAGACAATATATATTTTGGTTTTTTGAGAAAATGGTTCCGCTTTAGGCTCTTAATTGAAATTTTCCCGAAATCTAATTCATGCATTTTTTTAATCAATTGCAAATTTTGGACGAGAATTTCAGTTTGTCGGAAGAAGTCGGCTAATAAAAATTTCATTGGCCGGCAAACTCGGCCCCTTAATTGAGATTATCTTAATCACTTATTTGAATGAAAAAAATTACTTCTACCTATTTAATCATAACCACTGGGGTTTACCCCAGTGGCCATCCTTCCAACATGGAAGGGGGAGGTGGGGGGTTCGAATCTCCACCTTCGCGGGGGGGTTGGGGTGGGGACGAATTAATTTCAGAAATGGGTTTCGACTCCCACGCCTTGCAAGGAGGTAGGGCAAAAGTCTAAGAGTGAGGGTTAGAATAGGAATAGTTTAGGATCGACCGAAGAAAAAAAAGAAAAAAAAAAAACTAATCATAAGCATGGAATAAATGCGATTTTTTTTATTGAAAGAAATGTTTTTAAACAGGTCAATCTATTCACCCCAGCAATTTGTGACCATCTCCAAGACTCTCTCTCTATCGTCATCTCCGTCCTCCCTCGACCCCCTTGTCTTCCGCCTCCATCGCCTTCGCTCGGCTCTGTTCGGTTCTCTCTCTCTCTCTCTCTCTCTCTCTCTCTCTCTCTCTCGCGCACTGGTTTTTTGGTCTTTGCCTCGGAGCTTTAGCACGGCGGACTGTGTAAACTGCGTCAACCGTTGACGTTGGAAGCAAGAACTTGCTGGCTGTCTGGTCGTCGAGGAGCGGGTTTACCTCGAAAGACTTCTAAAAGGATTATCTTTTTTCTTTCTTTCTTTTCTTGTTAATTTTAATTTATCCCTCAAGTTTCGATAAATATTTGAGAAAATAACACGAATGGTCCATGAACTTTGATTTAATGTGTAACGTGATCCTTAAACTTTTAATTTATTCAATGTGAGCCTTAAACTTTAGCTCATGTGTAATATCACCTCTAAACTTTTGAATTTGTCTGTCTCTGAACTTTTAGTGTACGTTCAGTTTAATTCATAATCATTGAACATTTTCATATAATTTAAAGGTTATACTGAATACAAACCAAAAGGTCGAGGACCGCATTAAACAAATTAAAAGTTAAGGGATCATATTGCATATTAACTTAAAGCTCAAAAATTATTTGTATCATTATCACTAAATATTTCTCAAACCTCAAGACTCATCTTTCTTTCGTTACAAAGATTATCATGTATGTTCGACTCATGTGAGCCTCATGCACATAGATCATTGGATCGAGTGAATTTCACTTTGAATGTCTATTTGGTGTGCTCATTTCACGATAAACTAGCTTTGAGAGGTACTTTTTTTTTTTTTTCATTTTCGATAATTTTTCTAAAATGATCATTCGAAATTCACTTCAATCCCCATAATGTCATGGACCGGCCAAACACCCAAGCTTGGCTTCATAAGGCATTATTGGAAGCGCCAACCTCCAACACCCAAGTGGCAAGCCATGTACTTGAATAACCCACGTCACTATACTCAAATCTAAGATCTCAAAACTCAATACTCAGCTTTTTAGAATTTTTTGTGACATAAAAATTGGTTTAAAGTAAATGTGACACGGACATAATTTTGGTAGTTGCAGCTTTTTTTTTTGGCTTATTCAAAATAGATTACGCATTAATAGGCATTACCATGACACAGAGCCAAGACAGCAGCACATGCACAACCCGTAGTGATGGGATCATGAGTCAGGCGAGCACACCCACATGAACTTGGCTAGTCTGGGGCTAGACACGCCACCGTAAGCCAGATCGGGATGCTCATCGGTGAATCGTGCATTTTCCTTTGAAGCCCATTCTCTGAAATTCGAAATTCAAAAATAATTTGTGTCATTATCCCCAAAAAATAAAAATCATTTCATTCGTCCAATATTAATTTCGAAAAATACACAATGACCATGTATTTTTATTTGAATTAATACCATAAAAAACTTCAATTCGTGTCACATAAACCTCTCTAAGTATCGCGTCGCATTTAATCCAAACCGATATATTCGTGCCACATTCACTTCAAATTAATTTTTATGTCACAAAAGAAAAAACAAATCTCAAAACGGTAGACCACAATAAGCCAGACCGACACTTTTTGAAGCCCATTCTCCAAAATTGGAAATTCAAATCACAAAACCAAATCATCATCATCATTATTATAATTATTTTGAAAGGAATGCCACGTCCTCGGTAAGATTATGTGGGTCCCACTCATCGTGCCATGAAATCTGATAATCACCTAACCGAACGGGCAACTTAATTAAAACGAGAGCGCCCGCGCAGCGCAAGGCCGGTTCCGCGGCGCTAACGGAAACCGAGTCGAACCTTCCGAAAGATCCTACTTGACCAGACTACGCCTGGCCTCCCGTGCGAGGGCCGCCAACTGCCCGAGGGCTCTTCCCGTCATTTCACGAGGGCAGTTCGTATTTCCGCGTTGCCGGTTCCGCAAGTTCAAAACCAGCCAACCTGCGTCCGCCGATTTCCCCCTTCTATTTCTCTGCGGTGCGAAAGCTCTTTCCGGGAGAAATCGACCGCATCCGCACCCTAAGCCTCGCTCCGGCCCCCGCGAGGTTCCGCTTGCGGTGCTTTCCGAGCTCCGCTGCTCCTCTCGGCGCATTTGGAGGACGTGGTGGCAGCGGTGGAGTCGATGGTGAGGATGGGAAGGCGAAATCGGTTGTAGATGGAGCCGAGGAGGCCTCAGGGGTGTCACCTCTGATGTCATAATTCTCGACGTCGGAGTAAGCCCATCTCTCTCTCTATATATCTCTCGCGCTTTATGTGAATGCACGAGCTAAAGGTTCGCTTTTTTTACTTTTTTAGGTGTGCGGCCACTTGAGTGTCTCTGTTTCGTCTCTGCAGGGAATGACTCGTGGGGGATGTGCAGCGAGTGTGAAGAGAATTTGGGAAAATCAAGTGAGTTTGCCATTGCTTTCGTTTTGCTATTGTAATTTCTAAGGTAACTGGGATCGTCCATTTTTCATAATAAAAAATTGTTCATTAACTTAAATTAAACTTAGTGCGACAGAGCAGTCATCCCCCGGGTTACGCTTTTTGTCCTCTCGTAAATGTGAAGAGAAATAAGGTTTTAAATGATCTTATGTGGGATCAAAGAATGGCAGAACAAATGGCTTTCATCATTTTTTTTTTTGGTAAGATTTGAACCTTGCGTGTTATTTTCTTTTTTCTGCTCTAACATTGAACAGCCACAAATACCTGCTGTCAGTGTCAATCTTACAGCCGATACAGCAGTTATATGGCCTCTATTTGAAGCCGAGGCTGTACATAACTGGCAAACAAAGTTGCGACAAACAATTGCAAAACACTTGGCAAATTGTGAATTTAAGTCTAACCCTGGAGGGATCATCTACTTGTTGCTGTAGAATGATGTTTGGCTGTCATTTGGGAATATCAGTGCTGCATAAAACGTGCCATTTATTGTGACATCCAAGATTTTCAATCTTGTTTTCTATTGAATAAATCAGGCATTTCATTGACGTGCCTATAAGGCTGTTCTCAGAGCTAATCACTCTCGAGATAACTAGACTATCCGGGGAAGCCATTAAGGTATTTTAGGGCAATAGACTTGAGAATTCGACTAAGAATCGGCTTTTCGATCGTGATCATCTTTAGAGGCCATTACGGCACAGTTAAAAATCGATTTGAGATCAGAGATAGGTCAGTTCGACTGAGATGTGTGGCAAATCATGGGTACCAAAACAATAGAAAATTTTCGTCGGCCGGCACTAGACTGATTTTTCTATTGTTTTGGTACCCTATATCCGTATTTAAATCCTCAAGATTTTCATGACAACTGAGAGTCGCCAATGTGTCGAGTGGGTTCATTGTGGCTCCAAGAAAATCAACCACGGGTCATTTGCACTAAAAATTTCTGAAAGTTACCCGGTAGCCTAGGTTACGCTAAAATCGTGCCAAATGGAAATTAACCGCGAATTTGAATCCGATTTTAGAAATTGAAAGTTCTGTCATGTCACAATAAACTCTAGGAGCATCGACTCACTCTCAGAACATTTTTCTACAAACTGAGACTTTTTGAGAAAAAGTCGTCCTAGGACCGTTTTTGTCCAAAAAAAGACAGAGACCGTTTTTGATCGCGAAATTGGGAAACAAGTGGGATCCATTGGTGAGAAAAAATGCCGATTGGATCGTAGTGTCGGTTGAATTTTTTAGGGCCAAATTGAATTGAATCAAGAAGGAAATTAAATCCAATTGAGGGAGAAATCCTTGAAATTCGTAACTCCCCCTATGCCTATGGTTTTGGACTATCTCAAGAGTTGTAATTGAAGCTTTGTTGGTTGAATTGAGGCCAAGGAAGGCAACTATGGCTGAGGATTAGTCAAGGGGACATTGGAAGAGAAAATGTGACCATGTGGCTCCCTCTTGCCCCCTCTCTCTCCCTCAAGTTGGCCGGCCATCACCCTTGCTCTCTTCCTCGCCATTTTCGACCAACAGCAGCTGAAGAAGAGCTGCCAAAGCCAGCCAACAACCCCCGGAGCCACATGACACCACTGCCTCCGCTCGTCGACGTCCACGCGCGCCACCGCCCGCGCGCGCTGCCCACGCACGTCCGCCATGTCCTCCACCTCCAGCTGCGTCTCTGCCTCTGTCCGTGCGTCCAGGAGGTTCTTCAGCCCACACAGACCGCTGTTCAACCACCTTCGACCGCCGTGAGTGCCCACCAAGGCCCGGTTTAGCCCTTTTCACCTTCCTCGGTCCATTCCTGTCTTAAACCAGCTTTGTTGCTCTTTGTTTCAGCCAAGAATAGAGCAGAAACTAGTGGGTTTCCAGCAACCTTCGGGCCAGTTTTGAGGTGGTTCCGGACCTCGGTTGCTTGGCCCGCTTTGAGGAAAGTTGAGCCTCGTTGCGTCCCCATCGATTTGAACCGACCGACTCGCCGAACAAGTGAGTTTAACTCACTAATCCTCGCTTAGTAGGCTAATGATGCTTAGGGGTTGATTAGATTAAATTAAGCATAGTTTAGATGGATAGATTATATTATATTAGTTAATTTAATTATCTGCCGATGCATGTTAGGTGGTTAGTTAGTGTAATTAGGGCTTAGACGAACTCTAGTATTTATCTAGAGTGATTCGGAAATTTTATGGGTCCGTTTCGACGTTCAGTTAGGCTTTTTCGGGCCTAAGTTGATTTATTGGCATTTATTTAGTAATTTTCGTAATTATTTAATTATTTATTTATTTTCCGAAAATTAGACCGGGATAGCCGTTGACTAGAATTTTATGCTGATTATCGTGGTACAATCTGTTTATTTATTCAAGCTCTAATTTGTGTTGAATTGATTTAATTGTGATTTTAGGATTTTATTCCTAAATTAATTAATTTAGGTAATTAATTGGAGAATTACCAGGCGTCGGTCTACAGTGCCAAAAATCTAATTTTGGACTGCTAAAAATAGTGGGAGGTTCGAAAGTGAAAATCTTATATTTTGGTTAAAGCCGGACATGTATCCACACACGTATAATTTTTATCCAGGATGATAAAAATGGTAAATTGATAGTACTATTGGAAAAGTATACAATACTGACTCGATGACTATTTATGTCGTTTTGAAGACAGAACGGTATACAATACTGGCTCGATGACTATATATGTCATCTTAGAGACAAAACGGTATACAATACCGGCTCTATGACTATATGTCGTCTTGGAGATAGAATGGTATAATATATTATGCTCGGTGACTTGTTATGTCATCTTGAAGAAGGAACAGTATCTTATATTGGCTCGGTGACTCGATAGGTCACCTTAGAGAAAGAATGATATACTATTATTAGCCTTTGGGGCAAGTGACTATCTATATATCACCTAGAGTAAATAGTCTTGGATTTTGATCGGACTTATAAATAGTATTGACTGAGATAACCAGGGAATGGTCTGGTTGATATGGAATCGATAGAGTCAATTGATCGATGATTCGATCTGTGGTGATTGTTTGGATGTCTATTGAACTGTGCTGATTTGGAGGGAGGAACTAAGACCAAGGTAAGTCCTCTGACCTGTGTTGTGCTTAGGCAGCTCTTAGGACGTATTGGCTTCCTAATTGAGTCTTAGGGAGTTGAACTTGCTGAAACATCGTCTCACTGGTTATTGCATAACCATTTTCAAGTCTTTAGATGGTAGAGGACCGAGAACCTCGGAGTCTGGGAAGGAGGAGACCAAAGAATCGGCGAACGTGTCCGACCAGTGGGTCATAGTACAGTTCCCTTTTGTTATTAAGCCGATATTTTGTAAAAAGCCCGATATTGTATATAAATCTGTTTGTTTATAAAAGGCCCTTTTGGTGGGAAAATTTGTAGTCATACTTTTCTATCCCATTGTTTTATTGTCTGGGGATTTTATGTCTGCTTCCGCATGCGTATTAAAATGAAAGGGTCGGCGATGCGTCCTTGGACGTCGCTATTAATCGACCAAGTGAGGGATGGGCGTGCGCTCGAGGATCGGGGCGTGACAACCCCGTTTAGTGGTATCAGAGCGAATGTTAAGATTGAAGTGATAAGGAGCGATGGTTCATGGGATAGTAGTAGGAAAAAAACCTTTAAATTCATGCTGGTGCATGTTTGTGGTAGTTGATTGGTAGACTTGCTTGTCACTTAGATCACTCTATTTCTAATTCAGTCTGGAATTGGAAGCAGGCTTTAGTAGATAAAGTTGAGCCATAAGTGATCAAGAACAGCGAACCCTTAGTAAGAGGACTATTAGGGCCGTAACTCAGGGTAGAACGCCGACTAGGATTGGTACCCGAGGCGGCAGAGGTAAAGTGCCAGCGCATGCTAGCGCAAGTGGAGTGGCACCACCTCCAGTAAGTGTTGAGGTAGCAGCCCCTGGTGATCCCAGAATTGAGGGGATCATGCAGCTGCTAGAAGCCATGAGGGACATGATGGCATAGCAGGCATAGAATCAAGTCGTTGTTGCTGCCGCCGCTGCCACCGCACCCGTTGCTACACCTGTCGGAGTCCAACCTGAGAATGTGATGGTGCAGAGAGAGAGGCCGATCCATAAACTCATCAAGCAGTTTTTGAAGCTGAACCCGCCGAGGTTTGTTGGTGCTGGAGATCCAGAAGCTGCTTCGCTATGGATTCAAGATCTCGAGAAAGCGTTTGCACTTCTGATGTGCAATGAAGAGGAGAAGGTAGTATTGGCGGTGTACCAACTTCAAGGTAATGCAAACATCTAGTGGAGAGCCGCCAAGAATACAATATTCCCGGAAGGTGTGATCCCGGTGTAGGACGCCTTCCTCAGAGTTTTTAATGATCAATATTTTTTGGGTACTGCCCGAGAACAAAAGATGGAGGAGTTCCAGCGCCTTCGTCAAGGATCGATGTCTGTCGATCAGTATGGGGTCAAGTTCGCTGAACTTTCTCAGTATGCGCCGAGATTAGTTGAAGACCCAGAAGAAAAAGCCTGAAGATTCAGAAATGGTCTTCGTTCTGAACTGAAGCAACCTCTGCTACCATTAGATCTAAAAGAATATCAAGAAGTCTATCGTTGAGCTCAAATGATAGAGAGAGGTTTAAGTGAAAAAGCTGCCTCGTCTAGATCGAGGTTTAGCTCTCATCGAGAAGGAATCCGCTATGAGAAGAGGCCCATGACTGGAGGTAGATTCCAAGTCCCACCAAATAGGAAAGGTGGAGTTGGCAAGCTAGTGCCAAATAGGAATGATTTGTGTTGCGCTTGTAGAAGGCGACATGACGCAAATTAGTGCCCTCGAAGGATGGGCGCTTGTTGTGAGTGTGGCCAACAATGTCACATGGCCAAGGATTGTCCTAGAAGGCCAAGAGGACAACCATAGTTGCCGCCGCCGCCACCTATGGGACAGATTAGGGGGTATGCACCACAGAACACACCACAGGGAGGATAGCTGAGACCCCCAGTACAAGGCATGGTGTATGCCATTACGCAAGGTCAGGTAGAAGCTGCGCCTGACGTGATCACAGGTATGGTTTCGCTAAACAACCATCCTGCTTACGCTTTATTTGATCCAAGAGTGACCCATTCCTTCATTGCTAAACAGTATGTTAAGTTGTTAGGATTAAGTCCTATATTGTTGGAATCGGCAGTTTGCATATCTACACCATTGAAGGATAAATTTATTGCTGCTTTAGGTTGTTCTGGTTGCAAGTTAGAGGTTGGTGAGCGAGTGGGGAAAATAGATATGTTAGTCCTAGCCATGTATGACTTCGATTTAATAATTGACATGGACTGGCTCACCAAGCAACGAGCTAAAATGGACTGCTATCGCAAGGCGATTCAGTTTGACCCATTAGAGGGTGAGAGCTTCGAGTTTATTGGGAATCGAGGGTCCTCCTCGATTATCTTGATCTCGTCACCAGAGACAACTCGTCTATTAGACGAGGGTTGCCAAGGTTATTTGGCAACTGTCGTGGATACGACAGTTGAGGAGCTGAAGATGGAAGACATTGTTGTGGTGCAAGAATTTCCAAATGTCTTTCCAAAGGAATTGCCAGGACTACCGCTCGAAAGAGAAATTGAGTTCGTAATCGAGCTAGCACCTGGGACAGAGCCAATCTCTAAGGGGTAAGTACATTATCAGTGTCAAAACTTGTGTACGGCGCTCACTTTGGTGCCAAAAGTTTCAATCGAATCACTTAAATGCCAAAACTTTTGAAAAACGATCATTTCAGTGCCAATGCCGATCTGGTTGGCTAGAAATCTGATGTGGCATTTTTTTATTAATTTTTGAAGCTGATGTGGCTCGCCAGAGAATACATTCAGCATTTAAACAACAAAATGATGCCGTTTGGTGTCACTCCTCCAATTCAAAACCCTAAGCCCTAAATCTGCCGGATAATCTCGGCCACTGCCGCCCTCTCCTCCCTTTCCGTTTTCTCCGCCGCTGCCTATGGCGTTGCGAAGCACCACCACCTCCTCCACTACCTCGAAGAGTTCGGCTACCACGGCGAGCAAGTCACCATCGACCCCTTCGCCTCCTTCGAGAACCCGTGCCTTTGTAACGCCTACGTCGCCCTCTAGGCCCTAAAGCAAGCCATCCTCTCCAACCCCAACAACTTCACTGCCAACCGGGTCGGCCCCGACATCTACGGCTACTCCAACGTCTTCTGCTCCCCCGCCCCCGATAACCCCGGTGTCCGCACCGTCGCCGGCGTCAACCTCAACCACGGTGACATCGCCAGGTACCTCCCCAAGGAGCTCAGCCTGCTCGCCGACCTCGTGCTCTTCCACCTCAACTCCAACCGCTTTTGTGGCAACATGCTGCAGAACTTCTGGAACTTGAAGCGGTTCTTCAAGCTTGATCTGAGCAATAACCGATTCACCGGGAAGTTCCCGAGGGTCGTGCTGGAGCTCCCAGCACTTAAGTTCTTAGACCTCCGGTTCAACAAGTTCGATGGGTCGGTCCCGTGGGAGCTCTTCGACAAGGATTTGGACGACATTTTCATCAACGACAATCGGTTCTAGTTCGACCGGCCGAATAATCTCGGCTACTCCCCAGTGTTGTTTTAAAAATTACGATGGTTTTCCCTCCTCCTCCCCCTTGAACCGCCCACATCCCTCGCCTCCGCCTCCGCCGGTGATGGGCCAGTTGCTGTCCTCGGCGGCCCTCACGCTCAGCAGCTGCGACTCCGACCCCGACCCCGACCCCGACCCCGACGACGGCTACTCGGCGGCCAAGTCGAAGGCCGTGATCTCGCTTAGTGCGAACCTCACGTCACCAAGCGACGGCGGCCGAGCAATGACGGCCGAGCAAGCTAGGTCGGCATTGGGTGAGGATCGGACAAAAACCCTAATTTCAATCCCAAATAAATAAAAAAAATTCTGAAATGAGTTGTGCGGCATCGTTTTTGTGAGGCCATCCACATAGGACGGCAAAATGACGTCGTTTTCTTAAGGAGGATAGAAAACGACGTCGTTTATAAGGCATGTCGATTTTTTTTTTTAAATATAAAAGCCACGTCATCATTTTGGCCGGAATCTCTTGCTGGTGGCACCAAAGTGATTATTTTCCTCCGATTTGGCACTTAAGTGATCCGACAGAAACTTTTGGCATTAAAGTGAGCGCCATACACAACTTTTGGCACTGATAGTGTACTTACCCCCAATCTCTAAGACTCTTTACCGGATGGCGTTATCTGAATTGAAGGAACTGAAGGTGCAGATGCAAGAGCTTTTGGATAGGGGATTTATTCGTCCCAGTGCATCACCTTGGGGAGCACAAGTTCTGTTTGTAAAGAGGAAAGATAGTTCGTTGCACCTATGCATCGACTATCGACAACTCAATCAGGTAACGATTAAAAATAATTATCCACTCCCAAGGATCGATGATTTGTTCGATCAATTACAAGGAGCGTCGATATTTTCAAAGATTGACTTGAGGACAGGATATCATTAGCTGAAGATTAGTAAGGAGGATATTCCTAAGTCAGCATTTCGTACTCGGTATAGTCACTATGAGTTCACAGTGATGCCATTCGAGTTGACGAATGTTCCAGCTGCCTTTATGGATTTGATGAACAAAGTTTTCAAGGAATATCTAGATTAATTTGTGATCGTGTTCATCAATGATATTCTGGTGTATTCGAGAAGTGATGAAAAGCACGAGAGTCACTTGAGATTAGTGTTGTAGAAGCTGAGAATTCATCAGTTGTACGCCAAGTTTAGCAAGTGTAAGTTTTCGTTGACTCATGTTGCTTAGGTCACGTGATTTCAGCCAAAGGAATCTCTGTGGACCCGAGCAAGATAGAAGCCGTGATCAATTGGCCAAGACTGACTACAGTGACAGAAATCAGAAGTTTACTAGGTTTGGCAGGATATTACAAACGGTTTGTGGAAGGGTTCCTTTGACAAAACTCCTGAAAAAGAAGAGAAGTTTGTGTGGTCAGACAAGTGCGAGTGTAGTTTCCAAGAGCTGAAGCAAAAGCTTACTACCGCACCTGTGCTGACTATTCCATCTGGTCCTGGAGGATTCAAGATCTATAGTGATGCATCGTTCGGAGGATTGGGTTGCGTGTTGATGCAACATAGCCGAGTTGTTGCATACGTCTCTCGTCAGTTGAGACCTCATAAACAGAACTATCCGACGCATGATTTAGAACTCACGGTGATTATCTTTGCCTTGAAGATTTTGAGACACTATTTGTGCAGAGAAAAATTCCAGATCTTCACGGACCATCAAAGCCTCAAGTATCTATTCTCTCAGAAGGAGTTGAACATGAGACAACACAGATGGATGGAATTGCTGAAGGACTACGACTGCGATATTTTATATCACCCAGGAAAGGTGAATAAGGTCGTCAATGCTTTGAGTTGAAAGTCTTCATTTGCACATATTCTGATTAAGGAATGGAACTTAATCGAGAGAGCTCGAGATTCGGTATCAAGTTTGAGGTAGGCCACCTTTCGAGCCTTATGGCCACCCTCATAATTGAGCCATATGTCCATATCAAAATTAAATTACTCCAACCGACAGACTCTAATGTGCAAATTCTACAAGAGGACACCGAGAAAAGAAAGACTGACTTTCAGATTTCTGATGAAGGAACCATGAGATTCCAAGGACATTTGGTTGTACCTGACGATGTAGAGCTTAGAGAGGATATTCTATCTGAAGTGCATAGTAGCAGTTACAGCATTCATCCCGGAAGTACCAAGATGTATCAGAATCTGCGTCAACACTATTGGTGGTCAGCTATTAAGGCGGACATCGCCAAGCATGTCGCTAAGTGTTTGACGTGTTAGTAGGTCAAAGCTCAGCATCACAAGCCGGGAGGACTTCTGCAACCTCTCGAGATCCTAGAATGGAAATGGGAGCATATCACGATGGATTTCGTGACTGGACTACCGATGAGTCAAAGAGAAAATGATTCGATATGGGTGGTAGTCAACAGACTGACGAAATCGGCCCACTTCATTGCAGTTTGAAAAGACCTCAATCTAGATAAACATGTAAACCTGTATGTGTGTCATGTAGTTTGTATGCATGGAATGCCGGTTATGATAACCTCAGATTGAGACCCGCGATTTACTGCCACTTTTTGGAAGAGCTTGCAAAGTGCTTTAGGTACCAAGCTGCAATACAATACAGTGTATCATCCTCAGACGGATGGCCAGTCTGAGAGGACAATTTAGACCCTTGAGAGCTTGTATACTAGACTTCAAAGGAAGTTGGGAAGATCAGCTACACCTAGTGGAATTTGCCTACAACAATAGTTATCAACAGAGCATCCAAATGGCTCCATTTGAAGTGTTATATGGCATATCGTGCAGGACACCAGTGTGTCGGGATGAAGTTGGGGAAATGAAGATTACAGGCCCAGAGTTGGTCCAGCAGTCAATGGATGCTATGGCAGTGATCAGAGGCAGATTAAAGACTGCTCAGAGCAGACAGAAAAGTTACGCGGATAAGTGCCGGAGATTATTGGAATTCCAAGTTGGTGATCACGTTTTTCTGAAGGTGTCAGCGATGAGGGGAACTTCGCGCTTTGGAAAGAAATGAAAACTAAGTCCGAAGTACGTAGGTCCGTTTGAGATTCTTTTGAGAATCGGGACCCAAGTGTATTGTCTTGCGTTGCGGCCGAGATTGGTGCAAGTGCACGACGTCTTTCACGTGTCAATGTTGAGTAAGTACAAGCCTGACCCGACCCACGTGCTTAATTTTAAAAAATTAGACGTGGATGACCGAGTGTCATATGTTGAAAGCCCAATTCATATAGTGTAATCTCTAAGGTAACTGGAATCGTTCATTTTTCATAATAAAAAATTATTCGTCAACTTAAATTAAACTTAGTGCGACAGAGCAGTCATCCCCCGAGTTACGCTTTTTGTCCTCTCGTTAATGTGAAGAGAAATAAGGTTTTAAATGATCTTATGTGGGGTCAAAGAATGGCAGGACAAATGGCTTTCATCATTTTTTTTGCAAAGATTTGAACTCTGTGTGTTTTTTTCTTTTTTCTGCTCTAACATAGAACAGCCATAAATACGTGCCGCCAGTGTCAATCTTACAGCTGAGAACAACAGTTATATGGCCTCTATTTGACGCCGAGGCCGTACATAACTGGCAACCAAAGTTGGGACAAACAGTTGCAAAACACTTCACAAATTGTGGATTTAAGTCTAACCCTCAAGGGATCATCTGCTTGTTGCGGTAGAGTGAGGTTTGGCTGTCATTTGGGAATATCAGTGCTGCATAAAATGTGCCCTTTATTGTGACATCCCAGATTTTCAATCCTATTTTCTATTGAATAAATCGGGCATTTCATTGACGCGCCTATATGGCTGTTCTCAGAGCTTATCACTCTCGAGATAACTAGACTATATGGGGAAGCCATTAAGGAATTTTAAGGCAATAGACTTGAGAATTCGACCAGGAATCGGCTTTTCGACCGTGCTCATCTTTAGAGGCCATTACGGCATAATTAAAAATCGATTTGAGATCAGAGATAGGTTGGTTCGACTGAGATGTGTGACAAATCGTGGGTGACACCACTAAATTTGAAAATTCTCGTCGACCGGCACTAGATTGATTTTTCTATCGTTTTGGTACCTTATGTCCGTATTTGAATCCTCGAGATTTACACGACAACCGAGAGTTGCCAATATATTGAGTGGGTTCATTGTGGCTCGAAGAAAATCGACCACGGGTCATTTGTACTAAAAATTTCTGAAAGTTACCCGGTAGCCTAGGTCACGCTAAAATCGCGCCAAATGGAAATTAACTTCGAATTTGAGTCTGATTTCAGAAATTGAAAGGTCTGTCATGCCATAATAAATTCTAGGAGCATGGACTCACTCTCATAAGATTTTTCTGCATATCGAGACTTTTTGGGAAAAAGTCGTCCAAGGGCCGTTTTTGTCCAGAAAAAGGCAGAGACCGTTTTTATCGCGAAATTGGGAAGAAGTGGGATCCATTGGTGAGGAAAAATACCAATTGGATCGTAGAGGTGTCGGTTGAATTTTTAAGGGCCAAATTGGATTGAATCAAGAAGGAAAGTAAGTCCAATTGAGGGAGAAATCCTTGAAATTCGTAACTTCCCCTATGCCTATGGTTTTGGACCATCTCAAGAGTTGTAATTGAAGCTTTGTTGGCTGAATTGAGGCCAAGGAAGGCAGCTATGGCTAAGGATTAGTCAATGGGACATCGGAAGAGAAAATGTGACCATGTGGCCCCATCTTGCTCCCTCTCTCTCCCTCAAGCTAGCTGGCCATCACCCTTGCTCTCGTCCTCCCCATTTTTAACCAACAGCAGCTGAAGAAGAGCCGTTGAAGCCAACCAGCAGCCCCTGGAGCCGCATGACACCACCGCCTCCGCCCGTCACCATCCACGTGCGCCACCGCTCATGAGTGCTGCCCACGCACGTCCACCCAGCCCTCCGCCTCCAACCGTGTCTCCGCCTCTGCCCGTGTGTCCAGGAGGTTCTTCGGCCCACATAGACCGCCGTTCAGCCACCTTCGACTGCCGTGAGTACCCGCCAAGGCCCGATTTAGCCCTTTTCACCTTCCTCGGTCCATTCCCACCTTAAACCAACTTTGTTGCTCTCTGTTTCAGCCAAGAACAGAGTAGAAAACAGTGGGTTTCTAGCAACCTTCGGGCCCGTTTTGAGGTGGTTCCGGATCTCGGTTGCTTGGCCCTCTTTGAGGAAAGTTGAGCCTCGTTGCATCCCCTTCGATTTGAACCTACCGACTTGCCGAACAAATGAGTTTAACTCACTAATCCTCACTTAGTAGGCTAATGATGCTTAGGGGTTGTTTAGATTACATTAAGCATGGTTTAGGTGGATAGATTAGATTGGATTAGTTAATTTAATTATCTACCGATGCATGTTAGGTGGTTAGTTAGTGCAATTAGGGCCTAGACAAACTCTAGTATTTATCTAGAGTGATTCGGAAATTTTATGGGTCCGTTTCGACGTTCAGTTAGGCTTTTTTGGGCCTAAGTTGATTTATTGACATTTATTTAGTAATTTTCGTAATTATTTAATTATTTATTTATTTTCCGAAAATTAGACCGGGATAGCCGGTGACCAGAATTTTATGCTGGTTATCGTGGTACTATCCGTTTATTTATTCAAGCTCTAATTTGTGCTGAATTGATTTAATTGTGATTTTAAGATTTTATTCCTAAATGAATTAATTTAGGTAATTAATTGGAGAATTACCGGGCGTCGATCTACAGAGCCAAAAATCTATTTTTGGATTGCTGAAAATAGTGAGATGTTCGAAAGTGAAAACCTTGTATTTTGGCTAAGGCCGGCCGTGTACCCACACACATATAATTTTTATCCAGGATGATAAAAATGGTAAATTGATGGTACGATTGGAAAAGTATACAATACCGACTTGATGACTATATATGTCGTCTTGGAGATAGAATGGTATACAATACTGGCTCGATGACTCTATATGTCATCTTGGAGATAGAACGGTACAATATAATATGCTTGGTGACTCGATATGTTATCTTGGAGAAGGAACAGTATCTTATATCGGCTCGGTGACTCGATAGGTCACCTTAGAGAAAGAACGATATACTATTATTAGCCTTTGGGGCAAGTTACTATCTATATATCACCTAGAGTGAATAGTCTTGGATTTTGATTGGACTTATAGATAGTATTGACTGAGATGACTGGGGGATGGTTTGGTTGACATGGAATCGACAGAGTCGATTGATCGATGATTTGATTTGTGGTGATTGTTTGGATGTCTATTGAACTGTGCTGATTTGCAGGGAGGAACTGAGGCCAAGGTAAGTCCTCTGACTCGTGTTGTGCTTAGGCAGCTTTTAGAACGTATTGGCTTCCTAATCAAGTCTTAGGGGGTTGAACTTGCTGAGACATTGTCTCACTGGTTATTGCATAACCATTTTCAAGTCCTTAGATGGTGTTGGTGGAGAACCGGGAACCTCGGAGTCTAGGAAGGAGGAGACCAAAGAATCGGCAAACGTGTCCGACCAGTGGGTCATAGGACAGTTCCCTTTTGTTATTAAACCAATATTTTGTAAATAGCTTGATATCGTATATAAATCTTTTTGTTTATAAAAGGCTGTTTTGGTGGGAAAATTTGTAGTCCTACTTTTGTATGCGGATTTTATGTCTTATTCTGCATGCGTATTAAAATGAAAGGGTCGGCGATGCGTCCTAGGACATCACATTAATCGACCAGATGAGGGATGGGTGCACGCTCGAGGATCGGTGCGTGACATTTATCACAGATTTTCTGTGTCGATTACTCCATCTACTAGTTTAAAGTATTAACTTCTATTTCTCTTTAGCTTGTCACAGGTACATATCAAGAGTTGGGTTTTACTCGCTTAAGATGTACTTCCTTGTCATCAGAAGAAAATAAAGGCCAAAGGTTACGTAACAAGGAAAGCTGTTGGGCACTACTGTAAAAGGTTTTCTTTTGAAATATTGAACTGGCCACTTTAGGAATCTTCCTTGAGTATGGAGAATCTCAGTCACGTTTGTGATCAAACAATTAGAGTTGTCACCAGTACAGAAATGTTGCCAACCCTTGAGAGTCTACATTAGTCCAAGATGGTGCTTGCAATAACTATACCTTTTTTATGTCACCGTCATTGGTCAGCCTTGGCTTCATGAATGTTTGTTGCTCATTGAGATTAGTCCAGAAATTCTTATTTCAACCGAGCTCAACGTGGAGTTGAAACCTCTATTGCTCATTGAGATTTTGGGGTTTAACAAGCCACACAGTGTGCAAATACAGTACTTATTTTAGTGTTGAAATTTGGCAGTCACAATGCATGACAGGAGAGGACAACCAAATAAAACTTCATAGTTATGACTAAACTTATGCGGCATACTGACTTGCAGTTTGAAACCCTAAGAACCTGGGGCAAACTATGAAGGATAAAACATGTTGCTGTTGCTAGCTTTTCTTGTGGAAAAACCATATTCGTGGCAATGGAGACTGAATTGTGGTCCCTGATTTGACTGAACAATTTAATTTGATAAATAGTTTTAGACTCTAAGAATCCTCATTTCTTATTCTTTCCGAATGCTGATGTTCAGATCTCTGGTTGGATTTGAATGAAAAATCTCTTATTGTACTTTTAGGGGCTAGTCGTATTGCTTTTAGAATGGATCAGAGTCGATACTTCATGTTCATTGGCTGAACTTGCCAAGTTTTGGCTTGGTGCTCTTATCTACAAAATGATTTGTGTCATCTATTAGGACATTGTACACTTCATTAATAGAACAATTGACAGAGCATATCTGGAGATGGAAAATGTGTAAGAAGTTGTATTTCCCAATGTGAGCTAGTGTGGGCCCCCAAAATTTTGTAATTTGATCAGTGTATGGGCAATAACTGCTCTAGCATTGTGATTAGTTTGCATGCTTGAGATCAATTAACTCTAGAAATCTAAGGTTTTCATTTTTTTGAACATGAGATGTATCTTTGCTGAAATTTCATTTGGTATAGTTACTATCATATTAATGTCATATAGCATAATTGCAAAAACCATCCTCAATTTTGCTTTTCATATTAAATACCCTCCTCATTTTGAAATCTACATCGTGCATCTCCCAACATAAATTGACCTATTTTGCCCTTACGCACGTTTGAGATCTACATCTACACCCAGAAAGTGGAATGCAACATCGAGGATGTGGTAATTCGAGAAATATGTGTGGGTGCGAGATGCAACCTGACTCCACAACAACAACACAAAAAAATGAGAGTGATAATTGAATGTTCTAAAGTGTGAGAATAGGGCGTTTGATATGAGGAGCAAAGTCCAGGATGATATCTGTAATTTTCCATGTCATATAATACATACTAACTCCGGGAAGAATATTTTTAAAGCAGGTGGTGGTTGACGAGTTCTCTGGATGCTCTCGTGGATTTGGTTTTGTAACTTTTGAATGAGAACTAAGCAATGGATGAGGCTATTGAGGCCATGAATGGGACAGACTTGGATTAGAGGCATATCATTGTGGAAAAAGCTCAGCCTCAAGGTTCAGGTGATAACCAAGATGGTGATTGCAGTAGTGACTATGGTTGTTTGATCGTAGCCCTAATCAGGACTTTGGTGGTGGAGGTGAAGCTGGAGATGGAGAGTGCTTGAGGCAAGCCTGGGCATTCTACAAGGGAGTGTCCTAGTGAAGAGGGCAGAGGAGGTAGGTATGCGGGGAGGAATGACAGGTATGGAGGTGGAGGCGGTGGACTCTAAGGTCTTGGTTAAAATGGTGGTCGATCTGGCGGGTGCAATAGAGATGGTGGTACTCGAGGAGGATCATGAAATGACTGCTATAATCAGGACCGTTCTGGTCCCTATGGACGTCGTGGTACAGGAAACTTCTGTTCAGGGTAGAAAGAATACCCTTGATAGGTATGCACACAATTTTTTCCTTTTATAGTGAAGCTGTTGATTCTGTGCTGATTGAAAAGTGCTTGTAGCAGAGCAGTTGGAGATACTGCTGTTACTTGCTGGAGGTGTCAAAGTCTCTTCTGTTGCGTCTCTTCTTCATGGTTCTGTGCTGACTGAAAAGATTCAACTGTTTAATGTCCGTGAACGCTCCTTTTGATGTTTTGGTCTAATGACATTACTTGCTTGACATAAACAATCAAATTTGGCCTTACTATTTCAATGCTAGGATGGGTACTGGATTCTCTTTCGATTACATGCTTTAGCAATTGCAAATGCATCTGAGATCAATGGTGGTTGACTTCTTCATTGGCATTTGCAACTATGGAGTGCAGACAGCTGTTTGGTGTCTAGTTGGCTCTGTTGAGGATAGGGCAAGATATTCACCTGTGGAATTAATGCGTTCTCTCTTTGCAAAAGAAAAGCTGCCTTAGAAATGAATGCCCGTTATGACTATGATTTTCAGATTGTCTAACTTTTTGAAAAGGAGTTAAGCCGGTAAATGCTATGTTTTCTTATACACATTTAGTATTTGAACTTCCTGTCTATAGTTTGCACTATATTGACTCTGCTAAGCTTTTGGCAGGAATCTTGGCTGTTTGTGGTGTTTTGATATGCAATCCCGTTACTTTCATCGCATAAGACGCGGTTTTAGTCTTAAAAACTCTGAAATGTCCTTTTGGCCTCAAGAAGCTATTCTATGCAATTAACTCGGTAAATTCCGTCTTACCTTCCACCCATTGTACTGATGGAGGAGTTCCTTTCTCAATTAAACGAGATCTTTTGGAAGCTTTGGTGAGCATGGCAATTCGATTTGCATGACCTTCTTCCTAGCTATCTCCTGTCTCTCATCTTCAGTAGAGGATTGTTGGTCTCTGTCTCACCTGTGTGGATGGTGCTGCTATCGTCCTAGGTTTCCTGGATAAATTTCCCTGTCTGGTGTAATGACGGCCCTTCCTATGAATCGGCAATGTGGCTAATAAACACATGGTTCTTTTCGCATGGGCAGCTGTGCGTGCATTGACTTGCATTTCTGCATTGATGATCTTTGCCACGCTCTTTCAGCCAGTCATTCGTGCTTGATAATGTATCTCTTCCTAATTCTTTCAGAAGTGGTGCTAGCTCCATTTAAAATTGATACTGGGTTTGTGACTCCTATATGGGGCATATTCTTGGCATAAGCAAAAAAGTGGACATGATCATTTCCTATTCAATTTTTCTCGGTAGTTACTTGGGTAAGGTAATTGTGCATTTTTAACTATGGCTTTGTAAATGAATATTTCCTTTTCCCGTCATGCTTGAAAAAAAAAATGTGGAGATCAAATTGGCAATACGTGCTCAAGGGTATTCTTAAATAGATTTTTAATAAATTTCAAAATCATTTCGGAATACGAAAAAAGAGAAAGAAAAGGAAGCTGAAACAGGAAACCCAAAGGACCATAATCAACTGGTACAGGGATCTTAATCTTCAATTTACGAAGTACACAAGGAGGCGGCAGGGGGTTCACATCCGGAGCATTGAATTGGATGGCGAAACCCTTGTTAGGTTTGACAAAGGATCACGTTGTGTGGATGGCTGAAATGCTTGTGCGACTCCATCTATGTATGAGGCTGTGCGAAAGAGCGGAGGGAGGGAGGAAGGTTGGCTTTTGTTTTAACTAGGAGCTGCTCATATATGTAGGAAACATTGACGGTTCAAAAATCAATAGTAAAAATATTGAATATCTTTTGGATGACCTGACGGATAGAGTCATTTATAATATGCAAAAACCGTGCAAAAACTTCCGCTTTAGAGTTGGATCCAAAATGAATCACATTATCTCTTAACATGTGATTGGCATGATATATTGTATTAACTCTACACAACAACTTTCTCAAGCAATATTAATCATTTTTCTTCTTTCACACTTTAAGGGGAAGCATATTGAATATGGTAACCTATAAGGCTATGTTCAATCGGCCAGATTGGGATTGGGATATGATAGAATAGGATAAAAGGGGATTTGAAATCCTCCATATATCCCCTGGATAGTAGAAATATGTCATTAAATGTTTGGTGCAACCTAAGATAGAAGTTAGAATCTTTAAAAAATTTCATGTTTGAAAATCTTTAAATATCCATCTCCAATTGAAATCTTTAAATATCCATCTCCAACGGAATCCTCATGTAGTTGACCATTGTCGTCAACCAGGGGAGCTTAACGACTTTCAAAGATCGACCTGGAAGCGTGACGACTTTCAACAGACATGTCTTCTATTGAACAAAATTCTAAATTGAATGAGAGGAAGATCTCTCTCTGGCGTTCATCAAGTTGCCTAGTTCAAAGTCAACCAAAAGAAAGATCATGCAACAATGGAGGCCGAGATTGAGTAATCATATGTTAAGTAGAGAAAGGAACCGAGAGATGATTCAGTGGTGGTGGAAAAGTTGAAAAAACTAATTGAGAAAGAGAGGGAGCCACGGATGAGGTGGTGAGCTCGAGCCTTCCAAGTGAGTCGTGAACCATGGCATCAGCAAGGATGCTCAAAGACGCCGGAGCAAGGAACTATCATGGTGGACGGCTATCAAAGTGCTGGTGGCATACCGCCAGTGACAAACGCCAAGGATGGTGAGTCTTGTTTAATATGGGATTTTCTTGGTGCATGGGAATTATTAAGTTAATTTCTAAAATTTTATATTCAATCTGTGTTTATTCCACCCGTAACTGGATTTCTTATCTAGCATTTTGTCCATATGTATCTAGGTCAATCCAGTCCGGAGAATGCCACCAAACACTAGATGTGATAAATTAATATTCTATTTGGACTCAAACCCAAACCACCATGACTTAGTATATAGCATGCAAAAGAAGAGAGACTAATGTAGTTCACTGAATACAGCTTCCTAATACATGGTCTTGGAAATAATGCCAATCTCTCTCTCTCTTCTTCAAGTTCATGCTCATGCATGTTATTGGCAAGGTAGCGTGATCTCGATCTGTCCCCATAATTCAACTTGTTTCACGACTTGTCCTTCTTTGAAGGCTAAGTCCACTTGTCTCGTATTCCGTATGTGCTACATTAATATGACAAAACTATACTTTTGATCCCTAAGTTTAAGCATTTTTTTTCCTATCAAATCCTCTAAACTTTAAGTTTTGTCTAATCAAATATGTATAGCTATATCTAATTAATATTTCTTTTGCTTCAAATCTAACTAATTGGAACTAACACACCTTATGCAATAACTTTTGCAATTTTCACCATTATATCCTCGACTTTTTTGGAATACCATTCAATTACTACATACACACCAATAAAATTTTGCCATTTTGCACTTAATCAGAAGTTTTCTTCTTATAAATTCCACGGTCTAGGGTGATGTCTACAACTCCATATAACAATTCTCAGGAACCTAATCCAATGTAAAATTTAATTTGTTGATGGAGACTTTGCTTAAAGAATGCATAGTTTGTACAAGGGACGCAAAGTAATTTCACATGTCCCTCTTTGTCCCACTTCACTCAATCATATTGCCTTCTCATGCCATTCTTGTTTGATTCCCCTTGGATAAGGATCAGGTCGTGCAACAAGAATCTTCATTATTTCTTGATTACAATCTGATTCCCAATATGGTTAATGATTATTTCTTGGTTGTCTAGTTCTAATTGGTCTTAGGTGATTCCTATACTATTTCTTTATTATCTTTTGTGTGGACGTCATGGCTAATTAAAGGACAATTTAGAGTTAATTCATGGAAGTAAATCCAATTACTATTCAATGGGCCTATACGTGTAGGAAATGTGGTCGGCATGGGAACCAAAGATGGCTTACCGTGCACTTTGAGGCGATGTGCCTAAGTTGCTTTCTTACATGTGAACATGTTCGAATTACCCCTTTCTTTTATGGTCTTTTTCTCTACTTTTGCTTTTGGAAAGTATAACGTTGAACACCCTCCCTCGGATTTTCAATACCGAAGGCACAACACGGCACGGCACTTAATATGTCAGATCAATTAAGGACATTGTGGTGTGTGTCTAATAATTAGCTACATTGGTGTTATGACTTTCCATAATTTGGTTTTTGTTTATAATTTCTTGATTTATTGACGTTCCCACAACTTTTATCATGTGAATGGTCTCGATTACGCCCTGTCAAAAGAAGAAAAAGCAGAAGAAATATCGTTTAATTGACTTGACTTGAACCATTGCACTTTTTCAATTAAACAACTTATGCCAACTATAACTTGTTTACTTTTTTGACTAGCTATATACCTTTGGGATTAAATATATATACCTAGTTTTTTAATTCCAATAATTTATTAAATAACAATATGAATAGACTAAAATGATAAAGGTCATGTATAATAGCGTGGGCTTTGTTACTTTCAATTAATAATTCATCTATAAATACTCAAGAAGCAAAATTCAATTTGCTTATCAATATAACAAGTTAAATGCTGGTACCAAATTAATCCCAAAGGTAATATTTTGAAATAAATTATTTTTTACCATAATAGAGATTTTACTCTCTTTTATGTATAACCACCATTTTCAATTTTAATAATAATTCCAAAAGGTATAATTTATAGAAAAGATATATACTATAATAAACAAATGAAAGTAAAGTTGATTACAAATTATGAAATAGACTTACTTACATATATGGTTAATTGTGTTATGCTTTTGAGGAAAGTAAAGATTTTATGTGCGCAGAAAAGACTAGAGTTGTCACCCCCTACTAAACGGCCCGTAAATTTAGAAATTGGAAAGACACAATTGACAATGAAAGAAAAAGTAGGTCCCCATAGTGTTATCAGCTTCCATCAACAGACTTGATCATTAATAGTTCACCTTGCACGTCAAGGTCCCCATTTGAACTGACTTTTGTCATGTGAACTGACTAAAGGAAGAGAATAAGGATCGTTGACTTGACTTGAACTCTGCACTTCTTCAATTATATATCATATGCCAGCTGCAACTTTTTACTTTTCTAACTAGTGGTATACCTTTTTGATCCAAAAAAAAAAAAAAACTAGTGGCATACCTTGGAGATTAAATACATACATTTTCTTATAATTCCAATAATTTGAATATTAATTGGAACTATATCAAAATGTTAAAGATCATTATTTTGTTGTTATTAATTAATAATCCATCTATAAAGCATTCAAAATGCCAAAAGCAATTTGCATATTGGTATAAGAAGTTAAAGGTCGGTACAACATGGACAGAAAAAGGTAATATTTTGAAATAAATTCTTCACCATAGAAGAGATTTTGCTCTCTTTATGTATGAGCACCATTTTCAACTGTATAATAACAAACAATATTCCAAAACATATATTTATAGAAAATATATACTATAATTGACAAGAAAAAAATCTATTGCAATTTTGTCAAGTCAATACTAAACCTTTCAATTTTGCCAATTAAGTCCAAAACATTTTCATATTTTGTCAATTGAGTCCATCCGGCCAATTTTGACCAAAATTCACTAACGTCGACGCTGATCATACCATGTGGCATGACCAACAATGATTTGGATGTTTTTAAATAGTTTTTTGAATTTTAATGGTTTTTTTTCCTTTTCTTTTTGGGTTTTGGAGAGGGTCAACGAGGTTGGCCTGCATACCCTCTCCGGCCATAGGTGAGGGCTAGCCACCCTCGCTAGCTCTAGGCAAGGGCATTGCGCCGCTCGCCAACTCTAGGCGAGGGCCACAATGCCCTTGCCAGCTAAAGCAAGGGCGTGCACGCCTTCAAGTAGAATCGGTGAGGGCCACAATGCCCTTGCTCGACCTGGCCTAGCAATGGCCGCGACCTTACTCGGGATTGGTGAGGGTTGCCAAGCCCTTGCCTGGCCAAATCTAACAAGGGCATCGCGACCCTTGCCTAGAGCCAGCAAGGGTGGGCCGGGCCATGCTTGTGATTGGAGAGGGTCTATTAGCCACCCTCGCTGGCCCTCTCCAAAGACCCCCCAAGGAAAAAAACAAAGCAAAGGAAAAAAAAACAGTAAAGATTCAAAAAATAATTTCAAAATGTCCACATTAGTGCCAGCCAAGCCACGCGGTGCAACCAACATCTACGTCAGTAAATTCCCGGAAAAATTAATTGAATAAACTCAATTGGCAAAAGGTGAAAAGTTTTAATACTAAACTGGCAAAATGTGAAAATATTTAGAACTCAATTGGCAAAATTGAAATGTTTTTTTTTTTCCGGACTAAATTAGCAAGAGTGCAATAAATTTAGGACTTTTTGGACAATTTTTCCTAATTGACAAATGGAAGTAAAGTTGATTATGAATTGTAAAGTAGACATACTTACATGTAAAGTCAAAGTCCTCAACTTTGGAGGATTGGAAGGTTATTATTACGCATGGAAAAGACTAGAGTCATCCCCCTGCTAAACGACCTGATAATTTAGGGATTGGAAAGACACAATTGATAATGAACAAACCTCGGGCCCATGGGAGAAAGGACATAACAAGTGCCATAATTTTTGCACGGCCCTCATGTCACACCCTAAACCCCGAGTGCGTGCCCATCCCTATCTGGTCGATAATAATTTGCGACTTCCCAGGATGAGTCGCCGACCCTTTCTATTTTATTGCACATGCGGAAGCGAAAAGAAATCCCCTGACAGTAATCATCTCAGGATAGAAAAGCAGGACAATAGCTTTACAAACAAACATGCTTTTATATATACACTGAGTCATGTACACAGGTCTATGGCCAAAAGACTACAAAAGACTGGCCTTCTAAAAAGAAGTGGTCCTAACTGACCTATGCTTCCGATCACCTCCTCTCAACTCCAGGTCCTCCACTCGACGGCCCTGAAAATATTGTCCCACAACGGGGTGAGATATCATCTCAGCGAGTCTAAGCTCTAAACCCCAATTAGGAGGGAAATACGCCTAGAAGTGTCCTAATCACATAATCACACAATCAATGAAACTTACCTCATCTCAGATTCACCCTGCAGGTCAATACAATTTATATCCCAGACAACATAAAAGCATGAGCAACAATAAGCTCCAATAACTGAAACGCTACACTCAATTAATCATGCGTTCCTAGTTTTGATCTCGGCATATAGCACGGCCTACTCTCAGTTCAGCGGTCTTCTGGCATTGCCAGGCATCGTCTCACTCCATTGAGCACGGCACGTCTCTTTATCAGACGGCTTTCCCGAAGGAGCATAGGGTCTAGAATCAACTGCGACCGGCTTCCCGTTGTCCAGGGGGTATCCCAAATAGGGATAACGTCCAGCTCAACAGCCTAGGACGATTTCTCTTGACCATCACACGATTACTCAAATATAGCCATGGGCACCGTGCATTGCACTCAAATGCTTCCATTAAAATGGTGAGCCTGACCTTTTTCTTCGTATTAGAAATTCATATGAAATTACTCGTGTGTGGGTACACGGTCAACCTGATCCAGAAAAATTGATATTCATCCTTTTTGAAATCCCACTGTTTCATATAGTACAAAAAACTATTTTTGGTGTCAAAACCCGACACCTGGGATTTTTTGAATAAATATTGGAAATTCACAATTTTTGGAATTAAATATTAAAAATCCAATCAGCACTCAATTTGCATAATTTAACACTCAATTGCAGAAATTAACCACACCATTACAATCAGCACGAAATTCCAGTCACCGGCTATCCCGGCCTAATTTCCGGAAAAATAATTAATAATTAATTAATTTCTAAAAATACTAACCTAGGCCAAAATTATTAAATTAAATACCAATACGGACTCGGAAAATTCCCGAACCCTTCTAGATAAATAGTACAATTTATTTAGACCTTAGCTAAACCATGCTAACCACCTAACATGCTGAATTAAATAATTACATTTCTAATTTAATCTAACTAACCACCTAATTCCTAATAAAATAAATCTAAATACCCCTTAAACGTTATTAGCCTACTAAGCAGAGTTTAGAGTATAAACTCACCGGTTAATTGTGGAAACTGGTTCACCGCGACAACGACTCGATGGCGGCCGAAATCGAAATTTTCGGCAGCATCGACGAACTTGGGCCGGGCCTAAACTTAGCCCAACAAATCTCAGCCCAACTGAGATTTGTTGCTGAAACGGGCCGGGCTTCACTGGACTGAGCTGACTTCAAGATGGGCTGCTGGACTTGGGCTTAAAGATTGGGCTGCTGGAATTTTTTTCTTGGGCTTCAATTGAATTAAACCTCCTTGGGCTGAGCTGCATATGGGCTCAAAGGAGCTGCTGGACCTTGCTGGACTAAGCTTCAAATGGGCTGAATTTGCTGGACTAACTTAATGGACTGAGATGGGCTGAAACCAAAACTGAATTGGGCTTGAATCTCACGGGGTGAAAGTGGGCCAAAATTCCCGTGGGCCTGACTTCAGACTTCGCTGAAATCTCGCGGAGCTCGAAGATGCGGGCGTCAAATGGAGTAGCTTCGGTGCACGAGCTGCACGAAGGAAAAATGGAGGACGACGCGCGCGTTTAAGGAGCTGCGGGAGTGAAGACCAAAGCTGAGAAGTGTTCGGTGGACTGGGGCTTCGTGGAAGTCGGTCAACCAGGGCTTCGGTGGTTCGTTTGTTGACCGAACGAGTGTGCTGGCAGCCAAGAAGCGAAACAGAGATGAAGATGCGTGAAGAGGAGGCTTCGGTGGAGGCGTTGGACGACTCTCGGCGAAGCAGATTCGGCCTTCGGTGGGAAGTTGGCGGGTCAACAATCAAAGCAAGTTTGGAGAAGCTTTGACCGAAGAAGCTGAAGACGCAAGGCTGAGGGGAGGAAATATGGTGATGGCGTTAGATGATGGTGTATGTTGGATGATGATGATGGTGGTGGGAAGACAAAACTCAGTGGAGATGGGCGAGAGGAGAGAGATCGTGGGGCTGTGGTCTTCGGTGATTGTAAAATGAAGAAGAAAATGAAAACAAAACAGGAACCGGAGGAGATGAAGTCGGCGAGAAGATGGGGGGCAGCTGGACGGCGTGTTGGAGAAGTCACGGTGGGGCCAAAAAAATCAAGACTTAGCCATTCAATTTAATGCTTGTCCCCCCAATACTTTCTAATAAGAATATCCCACAAATAAGCCAATTTAAATGTCAAAATTTCAGCCTCTTGATTAATTTGGCTTCAATTTCCTCTCCGATTATCCAATTTGAGGTCCGATTTTGGTGAAGAAAAATCCTACATAATTTTCTATAAATCCCTGACACTCAAAGGCTTGGCTCGGAAGTCAAAACTTGCTTAAATTCGGCCCGTATGAATTTCCGTTTATTTTCCGCGACGTCCGAATCGGTTTTCCGCAAAAATCCCGGAATCTCTAAAAATTTCTCGAAGAGTGAGTCAACGTTCCTAAAATAGCTTGTGACACACCAAAACTTTCAATTTCTGAAATCGGGTTCAAATTCACGGTTATTTTCAATCCGGCGCGCTTTTAGCGTGACTTAGTTTACCGGGTAACTTTTAGGAATTTTTTGTGCAATTGACCTGTGATCGATTTATCTCGAGTCACAAAGTACATCTTCGACACATTAGCGATTCTCAGTTGTCGTGAAAATCTCGAGGTTTCAATTACGGGCACCGGGTACCAAAACGACAGAAAATCAATTTAGTGCCGATCGATGAGAATTTTTCAATCAAGTGGAATCACCCACAATTTGATCACATATCTCAGTCGAATCGACCTATCTCTGATTTTTTATCAATCTCTGACGGTGCCGTAATGACCCTTGCAGATCAACACGGTCGAGCAGTCGATTCTTGGTCGAATTCTCAAGTCCAATTGCATTTAGATTCCCTAATTGCTTGCCCAGATAGTCCAGTTATCTCGTGAGTGATCAGCTCAGAGAATAGCACTATTAACGTTTCGATGAAAGGCTCGATTTATTTAATCGAAAACAAATTTTGAAAATTCAGGCTGTCACACCTCATATGAGTACTGTAAATTTTTCTTTTTTCGATTACTTTAGTGTCATAACTTATGTATGACGTTCATTTGAATGCCATAACTTTTTAAGAACATTCACACAAGTGTTATGTGATGTTGGATTTTTGGCACTTGAGTGAATGATTTAAAAAGAAAAATTGCACTTAAGTGATTGATTGAAAATTATGATACTCAAGTAAACATGTTTTAGAAGTCATGGCATTTAATGGTGTGTTTAGTAACATCTTTGTTTGGGAAACAATTTTTGTTTAGAGATATTTTTTTCTATTTCTATTCCCTAGACGAGTTTTTGAGTCGAAGAATGTGTTTCGTAATTGCAAATAAAATCTACACCAAGAACAAAAAGAAAGAACATAAATGCATTTGGTATGACCCTAAAAATTTCTATTCCCATTTTTTTTTGTTTAATTATAAAAATGCCAATGGAGACTTAACATTCCATATTTGAATAAAAATGGATTTTTGTAATGCTTTAATTGATCAAGATATTCTAAGATGGCCTAAGAAAATCCATGCAATAGTTAGTTAAAGATGGATGACTAGAAATGGGGATGACTACATATGGCAGCAGAGAGTCACGCTAGTTTATAACTCATGATATGAAGAGGTTAATAATATATCTTTGGGCATTACAATAAACAGGTGCATAGACCAAGAAGAAGAGCAAACATTACTGGAAGTTGCCAAATGATCACAACTTAGCATGTCTCTAAAAGAAAATGGCATTCAAAAATACATAGAGTAAAGCCCAAAAGCTTATTCAATTTTGAAACCAATTTTCATCAAAAGATATTCACATTTTTTTATAATAAACTAATTCTAAACTGGAATTAACACTAAAATCTAGTAGAACACTCAAATTCTAATTTCTAAATTCTTTTCCCAAATTTCTGAATTTTATTATTTTATTATTTTTTATTTCAAAAGATGGGAAATTGGACGAAATCAAGACCAGGCCTAATGTTGATTTTGTGAAGACAAGCATTGGATTACGTTGAGTTTTTTTTTTTTTTTTTAAATGACCTTATTTCTCTTTTTGTTCTCGGAAACGAAAAGGTAAGTTTTTTTCTACATCTTGTTTCTATTCCAAATCTATTCCCTAGCATTGATCTATTTTAGGAAATAGAAAAATTAATCGGTATTACCAAATAAATTTTAGTTCTTTTTCCTATTTCGAGAAATAAAAGAACGGAACAATAGAGGAACATAAACGTTACCAAACATGATTTAATTATTCGAAAAAAAATTTATGACAATTAAGTGAGTGCCATATGAAAGTTATGTCACTTATGATGTCTTTACCCCCACCTCATCATGTTTTTGATTTCATTGATTGACTTGATCATCAATAGTTTCATTGACTGACTTGATCATCATGACCTTGTAATTTTCTCAACTTGAGAGGCCCATGAAAGATATGTCACCACTATTCTTGTATTGATGACATCAACGCGTCTTTGCATGGAAGATCATGTTGCCCCCTATTATATATTTCGCAAATTGTTTCGATATAACACCACATAAAAACCAAAAGAAACTCGCTTTGCTAAAAATCCTCATGGACCTTCGCAATAGGGATCGGGTTTTATCCGGGTCATTCTCATGCTTAGCTACCATCATTTTTCTATTAGGGAGTGTCCTGGCTTTGGTAGAAGCTGAAGGGGACAAGACTGATCGACTGGCTCTCTTGGAATTTAAGGCGCAGATAGCTGATCGTGGCAGGGTTTTGAGCTCGTGGAATGATACTAGCCACATCTGCAATTGGTTCGGCATCACATGCGGTCGTAGACACCGTAGAGTGACCGTATTGGACCTTGCCACCAATAACCTGTTCAGGATCGTGCCGCCCCATATTGGTAATTTGAGCTTCTTGAGATGAGTCTTTTTGCATAACAACAGCTTCTACTCTGGAATTCCCCCACAATTTGGCCGCTTGTTTCGGTTGCGGACGTTGCTCCTCAATAACAACTCGTTCAGCGGACAAATCCCTTCAAATCTCTCCCATTGCTCTAATTTGCTCGATCTTAACTTAGGCTTCAACATGCTCGAAGGAAATTTGCATGCAGAACTCAGCTGCTTGTCCAAGCTCCATTCACTCATTCTTCAACACAACAAGTTGATGGGAAACATGCCCCCATCATTCGGAAACCTCTCCTCTCTTCACGTCTTCGCAACATCTTCAAATAACCTTGATGGTATGATTCCAGAGACTCTTGGCTGGCTTAGAAATCTGAAAGTGCTCGTTTTCAACATGAATAAGTTTGTCGGTATGATTCCTATCTCAATCTTTAATATATCCACTCTGACAATTCTTTCTGCGGGTGAAAACCAATTAGAGGGGGGCTTACCCATTGACTTAGGCTTCACTCTTCCGAATCTCCAAAGTATTGATTTGTTTGACAATCACCTCACTGGACCCGTTCCTGAGTCAATATCCAACATATCTAATCTCGGTCAAATCCAACTCAAGTCGAACAACTTTATTGGAAAAGTTCCTTCTTTCTCAAAGATGAGAGGACTCTATTGGTTTAGCATCAGCAGTAACAATTTTGGAAGTGGGCAATATGCTAATCTTGACTTCCTATGCTCTTTAACTAATTCTACGAACTTGGAATATTTTAATGTAGAGAGCAATGCTTTTAGAGGACCAATCCCAGTCTGTATCGGTAACCTGTCTATCTCTTTCAAGATTTGGGTTAGGTTACAATTACATTTCTGGAACCTTACCTTCTGGAATCGGAAATCTCATCAATATGGAGCTCCTACAAATAGTAGGCAACAACATCTCGGGAAAAATTCCTCCTGAGATCGGAAATCTAATCAAACGAAGTATTTGGATCTCGGTTCAAATAATTTCTCGGGCGTATACAGAATCCATCGGGAATTTAAGGATATTAACCAAATTGTACTTGGACAGCAATAATTTCCGGGGCTCGATACCATCGTCTCTAGGAAATTGCCAGAATCTACTTCTCTTGGACCTTTCAACCAATGACCTCAATGGTAATATTCCCCCAAAAATTGTGGGCCTCTCATCTTTGTCGATTTATCTCAACTTGTTACAAAATAGTCTTACCAGCTCCCTTCCCAAAGAAGTTGGAAATTTGTGAAATCTCAATGAATTAAGTCTTAATGGGAACAAATTATTTCAACAAATCCCAAGCAATATCGGCAGTTGTACATCCATGGAGCGCCTATATGTACAGGATAACTTTTTTGAAGGGCCCCTACCATCAACTATAAGTTCCATGAGAGGCCTTCAAGTTTTGAACGTTTCGAAAAACCGATTGTCGGGCCAAATCCCGGAATATCTAGCATCACTAAATCTAACAAATTTGAGCCTATCCTACAACAATTTTGAGGGTGCATTACCTACAGGAGGAATTTTCAGAAGCGCCATTTCAACTTCAGTTGTTGGAAACAAGAAGCTTTGTTGGGGGTTTGCTAGATTTTCAACTATCGAAATGCGACTATGAAGAGTCAAAACAAAGGAGAATAAGCGGAAATGCTAAAGTTTCGATATCCGTGGTCTTTGCTCTTGTAGGAGTAGCCTGTATATTGTCTCTGTTATACTTCTTCTGGTTTAGACACAATAAGAAAGCATCTACTTCAAGCTCTTCTGAAGATGGGTTTTTGCATGTTTTTTATCACAGTCTACTAAAAGCGACAGGTGGATTCTCTTCCACCAATTTGCTTGGCGTGGGCAATTTTGGGTCCGTGTATAGAGGACTTCTTGATCAAACTCAGTTGATTGTGGCCGTCAAGATTCTGGACCTTACATGTCATGGAGCTTCCAAAAGCTTTGTAGCTGAGTGCGAGGTCTTGAGAAGAATCCGACGCCGTAATCTTGTGAAGGTGCTCACCACATGTTCTGGGTTTGATTTTAATGGAAATGATTTCAAGGCACTGGTGTACGAATTCATGTCAAACGGAAGCTTGGATGAATGGTTGCACCCATCTACATCACAATATATGGAGAGAAGCAAGTTGACTCTACTTGACAGAGTGAACATTTCCATTGATGCTGCTTGTGCACTAGATTATCTCCATCATCATTGTGAAATGCCAATAGTTCATTGTGATCTAAAGCCAAGCAATATCCTTCTTGATGATGAAATGATTGGACATTTGAGCGATTTTGGGCTTGCTAAGTTCCTCCCAGAAGCAATGCATAATTTACTGGCCAATCAATCAAGCTCTGTTAAAGTCAAAGGATCTTTCGGCTACATAGCTCCAGGTAATGACGCACAAGTTAGGTTTTTAAGTCTATCTCTTTATAAGAAAATGTGAAAAAAAAAAAGACACACGGAACATCATCAATTATTCACCTTACATCACTATGCTTTGTTTATTGTTGTAGAGTATGGCATGGGAAGTGCGGTATCCACACAAGGAGATGTGTATAGTTTCGGGGTCCTCATTTTGGAGATGTTCACAAGCAAGAGGCCAACCGATGACATGTTTGAAAATGGGTTGGACCTTCATCACTTTGCAAAGGTAACTTTGACAGACCGAGTGGAGAAGGCAATTGATCCCGTTCTACTTCAGGAAATTGAGGAATTGGATAAGAGACAAAGAGTCACTCCAGAGGGCAAGAACAAAAGCTGGGGCAATATTCAGGACTATTTGGCTTCAATTATCAAAATAGGAGTCGCTTGCTCTTCTGAGTCTCCAAGGGAACGAATGGACATTGGTGATGCATTGACTAAACTCCAAGGAATCGGGAAGAAACTTCTTAATTTCATTGTCATTGCCTAGTTGATGTCAAATCTGAACTTCATATGGAGTCATGTGGTCTTTGTGATCATTGCTTTGTCTAGAACTGGATATGTTGTTTTGTCATTCACAAACAGTTTGAATCTAGCAATGACTTAGCAATTGGAGGAAGGTCAAAATAGTCTATGTTGTCTTAAGCAAAAGAGTACTTTGAGCTGTATGAAAAATTATTGTACTTTATTTTGTTTTAGCCCAAAAGAAAGAAATTATAACCTAATTGAGAGTTGCACCAAGAAAATGTAATAAATATAAAAATCACCAAAGGATAGCTCCTAATGTAAGTATTTCTAGACATCGGGTAATATGGACTTTTGTCTTGCTCTCTTGCAAACTTGGCCTGTTTGTTTTACCTTTTAAAGTAGCTTAAACGAACAAACAAAAAATTACTAAATGGCTTTCCTCTAAAAGTTAAATGGTGTTTCAATTTCATACAAGCTTATGGAAAGGAATATGTGATTACATGTGTCAATATTTATTCATCTTATATCTATAGATGAAGCCAGCGCTAAGAGAATATGAGCTTCTGTGATCGTCAAGTGGCAAATTTTACCTCTATTATTGCAATGTGCAAACCATATGGCATAAATTCCTCCAATTAGCATTAGTTTTATGATTAATCATCCTCAAGTATCTATCATTTATTGTATTTGAATTTAAACTCACAAATGGATGAAAAGTAAGTGTATTATTCTTTAGTGTATTCATCAATAAAAAAGAAAAGAAAAGAAAATCTTGAAATACATTTCGATTAACCTTCCTAAAGTTTATCTTCTTTTGGCTTATGTGATTGATTTTATATTTGAAAAGAGAGCAAATGAAGATAAAGTCATTTGAAATTAATTCAAAAAATAAACATATCATATTAAATTGATAACTCTCTTAATTTTTGAAGTACAGTTCGAGTTAACTACATGAATAAAATCATCAATTATCCATTTAACCCAAAATTAAATTCAAATAATGTGATTGATAACTAATTATGTTGCTTGAATAAATTTTTCTTAATATGCACTAAATTTAAAATATTCTTTCCCAAAATCCACTTAATTTGACAAGGAGTCATTTACATTTATGCAATTGAAATTTGAAATAGATTGGATATACCTTTTAATTCCATATTATGAATGGAAAACCCTAAATTTGTCAACTCAAGTACCAAGATAGAGAGTACTTTCCTTTTTGTGAATTGTCCATTTATTTCAATACCTGTGATAGACGAAGAAATACCGAAAATTTATCGAATTGTTCTTTCTTGGATATAGCATATTTCACACAAACACGAAGCTCTATTGGATTCGAGGTCATTAGGACCTAAGGATTTGAAATTTTTTGAGTTATTTGAGAATAAGCCATGAAGGCCCTCAATTTTTCAGTGCTTATATTTATCAATGTTGAAAATGAAAATAAAATACGCTTCATAGTAACTGAATATTGAATACCAAATAATACTTTGGTAAAATATTTAGCAAGATTCTTATTGCAAATAACTATCTTTTTTCTATCGAATGATTAAGTGGCCTTTCCTTACCTAGCAAATTTGTGGTTTTCTAACTTAATTAAACCTTTTAAGTTTATTCTTATTCTGATAACTGAACGTGTTTAATTTTACTAAGTGCTAAATATTTAAGTTTTCAAGACTCAATCGAGTTATCAAATAACCTACAAATTTCAAAACTACTCTCCTCAAATTTATTCTTAGTAAACACCATTTTAATGTATTGTAGCATGGATGTAAATTTTGCAACTATACATAAAATTTAAATGAAAACTGGTAAGTTACTGATTACCTTGATATTGAAATTCAAATATTATATATTTTATGTAGACTTTGGGAATTTTAAATATGAGATAGTAATTTCTTGGGAAAATTTCAAATAGAGACTTGAAATATTTTCACTTTCTCAAATAAGGGCTTAAAGTGTATTTAGTGTGTCAAATAAGGGTAAGAATTGGTCATGTCAATCTTAAATAAGAGCCTAAAGTAACTATGATCAAATAAGCTTGACCTCGCCGATCGCTGGCCTACTAGATATTCAACCAATCAAGAGCATTTTCATCAAAAATAGTTTTAATTTTAAATTATTTTTTCTTTTATCTTTTTTTCTTTCTAATAAGACCTAATGAGGGCCCGACGACCCTTGCCGACCACTGGGCAAGGGCTTGCAAGCCCTCGTCGATTGCTAGCGAGGGCTGCGACCCTTGCCTAGATTTGGTGAGGGCTTGCCTCACTTAAGGCCGGCAAGTCCGTCCCTTGTTTATGGCTAGGGCATCGCTAGTGGCTGGCCATCACTTTAGACCAGCCACTGGCAAAGAAGAAAGGAAAAACCAAAAAAATAAAAAATAAAGAAAAAATTCAAAAGAAGATAAAGGATGAAAATGTCTTCGACCGACTGCAAAGTCAAGTTCTTTTTGAAACTTACATTACCACTTTAAACTCTTATTTGAAATCAAATTTACTTTGAATCTTTATTTGAAATAAGATCACTTTCAAGTCATTATTTAAGAAAATAAGAATATTTCATACCGTTATTTAGAATTTTCCTTAATTTCTTTTATCAGTAAAAAAAAGTGGAAATAGGCAATCGAGAGTTACTCTCTGGATGTTAGGTCTCATTATCATTATAGAGTATTAGATTTTAACCATGACTTTTCAATGCAATCGAAAGTATACAATCACGTTGAGCCATAATTTTTTTTTTTTATGACATTGCTTGATTGCGATGAACTCGTTTATATTCGGCTGCCTCGTTAGGTGATATACAAGAAAGTATCTCGTTAATATGAAAAATCTGACTTATGAAATGTTTTCTCACATATTTTTTATAAAATAAATACCATATATATTGGACATTATCAATCCCAGATAATTATCGTGTATTGATTTTTTGCATTTTGTATAATTAATGTTTCCGACCATGTTCATCTCCTCCCTTCCGTCCCGTGGCTCTGCTCAAACTGAGAGGCTTGCAAAGAGTTTAGAGAGAGAGAGAGAAGATGAGCTTCGATGGAGTCAACCATATCCAAGACTCTCTCTCTCTCTCTCTCTCTCTCTCTCTATCCTCATCTCCCTCCTCCGTCAATCCCTTCGTCACCTCCGGCTCTCGCGAGGTTCTGCTTGCGGTGCGTTCCGAGCTTCGCTGCGGCTGACACGGCGGCGGCGGTGGCGGCGGCGGAGTTGACGGTGAGGATGGGAAGGCGAAATCGGCCGTGGATGGAGCCGAGGAAGCTTCAGCCGTCTGCTGGGATGTCATAATTCTCGACGTTGGAGCAAGCCTCTGTTGGAGTCAACACCTAATATAATAATGAAAGTCCCATTATGCATGAAGTGCACGTAAGCCGCCGGAGAAGAAAAAGCATGAAGAAAGTACAAGTCATGGGCACACAATAAAATAATAATATACTTGTTGCTGGAGTCTTCAAGAGCAGGAAGCAAACTTCAACTTGGACGTGAAGAAGAAGAGATACGGAGCCCACAATCTTTGACCGCCAAGAAGAAAGTTCAACTTCAACTCTTGCACGTTGAAGATAATGGCGGAGGAGTTAGGCGGTGAAGATGCTTATAAATATAGGTTACGTTAGTTTATTTAGAGTAGGAGAGAGACAAAGTGAGAGAGTGAGTTTTTAGAGAGAGTTATAAGCTTAGCAAAGCTTGTGTGTGTGTACTCCATTAAGCCTTTACAAGGCATATTGTGTAATATAATCTCTCTTTGTGTGTTTACACTCTCTCCCTCCAAATCTTTTTGGTTCCAACAATTGGTATCAGAGCTAGTCGGCCAGGGACCGTGTTAGAGCTAGCGGTCAGGGATCGTGAATCCAGAGCAGGCCAAGGATTGGAGTGTCAGAGCCTAGGAGGTCAGGAACCAGAGTATCAAAACCAGTGGCCGGAGACCGAGAACCTAGAGCAATCGATCAAGGATCGTGAACTCAAAGCTAGCTATGGCTTCCACCAACTCGTTCAACCGCTACTCCCAAAGTTGAACGGAAAGAATTACAACAACTGGTCCGTCCAGATGAAGGTTCTTTTCAAATCCCAAGATTTGTGGAACCTGGTGGAGAACGGCTACATCGAAGTGGCCGATGCCGAAGCATTCGATGCTTTAAGAAAGACGGAGAAAGATGTATTGGTGGAAACTCGGAAGAAAGATCGAAAGCATTATTTACGATCTTTCAAGCCGTGGAGGAGACGATATTTGAGAAAATATCGAGCGCGGAGACTGCGAAAGAAGCGTGGGATATATTGCAAAAATCCTACAAAGGCGATGATCGTGTTAGGCGGGTGCGGCTCCAAACACTTCGAGGAGATTTTGAGTCTTTACGCATGAATGACTCAGAATCTATCTCGGCTTACTTTGATCGTGTACAAACCATCGTTAACCAACTGAGGGTTAATGGTGAAGAACTCCAAGATGTACGGGTCGTAGAAAAAATCTTGAGGTCTTTGACTGAAAGATTTGACTACGTGGTTGCGGCGATCGAAGAAGGCCAAGATATATCAACCATGACGTTGGAGAGGTTGATGGGTTCATTATGCTCGCATGAGCAAAGAATGAACCAGAAGTCTATCAGTTCGAACTCTGAGCAAGCACTGCAGAGTCGGGTCACTCAATCAAATCGAGGAGGTCATCATGGTGGCCGAGGTCGTGGAGGTCGTGGAGGTGCCCAAGGTAGAGGTGGAAATCTGAATTCCACTAAAAGATATAAAGCACGTGACAAATCAAAAGTCAAGTGTTTTAACTGTAACAAATTCGGACATTACAAATCCGAATGTCAAGCAGAGGTGACGGAACATGCACATATCGTCAATGATGACGAAGATGTGGTGCTAGCATGTACCGTGGATGATGTGCGTACTCTCTCTAGAAATAAAAGAGGTTTCAAGAGCCAATGGAGAAATGATGTCGGCATTAGGAATGACAAACGGTGGAAAAGTCATAGTGAATGGCAAAGGCGACCAATAGCAAGGAGCACTCAACCAGGGAGAGCACACCGAGATTGTGACAAAGATAACAAAAGGCATAGCAAGCGGTGCTACATTTGTGGCAAAGTAGGCCACTTTGCTAGAGTTTGTTGGTTCAAGCAGGTAAAACAAGGTGCTACAACTTTTACCAAGAAGAAAAACCATAGTAAAGAAGAATGGAGTCTCCAAGCGATTGTTGCAAAGAAGAGCAAGAAGAGCCAAGTAGCCACCGGTATCATCAAGGCAGATGATGTGATAGCCATTGAGACATCCCCAAAGAAGAGCAAGCCATGGGCAAGCTCGAAAAAGCAAGAAGTAGCTTCAACAAGTGGTCGTGAGAAGGAATTGCAAGAGATGCAGGAGATGTTGAAAGAGAAGGATGAAATGCTGAAGCAAAAGGACAAGGAGCTCAAGCTAAAAGAAAGGGAGCAAGAGAAGCTCCGTGACGAGCTCAAGAAATTGCAAAGGCTCAAGAAATATCGCCCAGAGAAAAAGATCCCCAGGGGCAAAAACAAATTGAAGATTGTAGAGAAAAGGCTCCTTGAGAAGGAAAAAGAAATTGATACGCAAAGTAAAATGGCATTGATGAAATCCGAGCTTCGCAAAGCTCGGTTGGAAGTCACGATTGCCGAGGCAAATGAAGAAGATGAATATCAGATGCTATATAAGAAGAGAATTAGGTGTTGAGGGGGAGTGTTGGAGTCAACACCTAATATAATAATGAAAGTCCCATTATGCATGAAGTGCACGTAAGCCGCCGGAGAAGAAAAAGCATGAAGAAAGTACAAGTCATGGGCACACAATAAAATAATAATATACTTGTTGCTGGAGTCTTCAAGAGCAGGAAGCAAACTTCAACTTGGACGTGAAGAAGAAGAGATACGCAGCCCACAATCTTTGACTGCCAAGAAGAAAAGTTCAACTTCAACTCTTGCACGTTGAAGATAATGGCGGAGGAGTTAGGCGGTGAAGATGCTTATAAATATAGGTTACGTTAGTTTATTTAGAGTAGGGAGAGAGACAGTGAGAGAGTGAGTTTTTAGAGAGAGTTATAAGCTTAGCAAAGCTTGTGTGTGTGTACTCCATTAAGCCTTTACAAGGCATATTGTGTAATATAATCTCTCTTTGTGTGTTTACACTCTCTCCCTCCAAATCCTTTTGGTTCCAACAGCCTCTCTCTCTTTATATATTTCTCTCGCAGTTTATGTGAATGTACGAGCTAAAGCTTCGATTTTGTCTATGCGTGTCCAACTTTCCCTGCTTTATATTGCTGAAGATGTTACTCCACGGTGCATATCATTTTTATTTTTCCCTTTTCTTTTGTGCGGTCACTTGAGTGGCTCTGTTTCGTCTCTGCAGGGAATGACTTGTGGGGGATGTGCAGCGAGCTTGAAGAGAATTCTGAAAAATCAAGTGAGTTCGCCATTTGCTTTTGTCTTTCTTCTAATTCATGAAGAGTGTTTGCAATTATATTCTCTAAAGTAACTAGGATCGTCCATTTTTCATATGAAGATAAATCTTCATCAACTTGAATTGAACTTAGTGTGACAGGATATTCATCTAGTGGGTTAAGTGAAATAAGGTTCCAAATTATCCCTTGTGTGGGTGGAAAGAATTGCAGGAGAAATGGCTTTCATCAATTTTTGTGCTAAGATTTGAACCCTGTGTGTTTTTTAATTTTCTGCTCTAACTTTGGACAGCCACAGGTATCCGCCGCAAGCGTCAATCTTACAACTGAGACAGCAATTGTATGGCCTGTTTCAGAAGCCAAGGCTATACCTAACTTGCAAAACACTCAGACAAATTGTGGCTTAAGTCTAAGTGAGTTCACCATTGCCTTTCTCTTTCTCATAACTCGTGAAGAATCATCCATTTTTCTTCATGAAAAGAAACGCCATTGACTTCAATTTAACTTAGTGTGAGAAATGTCATTTTCTAGGTGTGATTTGAACCGGGCATGGTTTTTTTTCAGCTCTTTTTCTGCCTTTTCAAAAAAAAAAAAAACATTGGACAGCCACAAGTATCTGCTACCAGCGTCGATCTGACAACCAGGATAGCAGTTGTATGGTCAGTATCTGAAGCCAAGGATGGCAAAAAGAGTTGGGAGAAACACTTGCAGAAGACTTGACAAATTTTGCCTTTATGTCTAACCCTTGAGGTAAGTAGTTTTATTCACCATCTGCTTGTTGCATCTGAATGAGGTTTGGCTGACATTTGTGAATATCATTGCCACATATAACGTACATTTTATCACAGATTTTCTGTGTTGACGACTCCATCTAAAATTTGGAAGCACAAGCTCTTATATCTGTAATTATCCGTAATATAATACAAACTACCTCGGATAAGAATATTTTTAATGCAGGGGGTGGTTGACAAGTTCTCTGGATGCTCTCGTGGATTTGGTTATGAGAAGCAAGCAATGGATGAGGCTATTGAGGAAATGAATGGACTTATCATTGAGGAAAAGTTCAGCCTCAAGGTTCGGGTAGAGACCGAGATGGTGATCGCGGTCGTGATTGTGGTCATGATTGTGGCCCTAGTCGGGACTCGGTGGTGGACATGGAGGTGGAGGTGGAGAGTGCTTTAAGTGTGACAAGCCCGGGATTGTGCAAGGGAGTGTCCTCGTGAAGGGGGCTGGGGAGGTAGGTATGGGGGGAGGGATGACAGGTATGGAGTTGGTGGTGGTGGGCACTATGGTCCTGATCAAAATGGTGATCGATCTGGAGGGTGCAATAGGGATAGTGGTACTCCAGGAGGATCAGGAAATGCTCCTATAATCAGGACCGTTCTGGTCCCTATGAACGTTGTGGTACAGGGAACTTCCATCCGGGGTAGAAAGAATACTACTGATAGCTATGCACATAATTTTTTCCAGTTATAGTAAAGCAGTTGATTCTGCACTGATTGAAAAATATTTTGTGCTTGTAGCAGAGCAATTGGAGGTACTGTTACTTACGGAGGTGTCAAAGTCCCTTCTGCCGAATCTCTTCTTTATTATTCTCTGGGTGGACAAATCTGCTTGATCAGTCTTTTGTTGTGCAAACTTTGGCTAAAAGATTCTACTGTTTAATATCCGCTGATGCTTGTTTTGATGTTATAGTCTGACGGCGTTGGTTGCTTGACTTAAACAATCAAATTTGACCTTAAGCTTTCAATGATATGATCGGTAGTGGATTCTCTTGCACTTACATGCTTTAGCAATTGCAAATGCATCTGAGATCAATCTTGGTCGACTTCTTCATTGGCATTTGTGACTGTGGAGTGCAGACAGCTTTTTGGTGTCTAGATGGCTCTTTTGAGGATAGGGCGAGAGATTCACCTGTGGAAGTAATGCGTTTTTTCTATGCAAAAGAGAAGCTGCCTTAGAAATGAATGCTCTTTTTGGCTACAAGTTTTCAGATGTCTTTCTTTTTGACAAGGACTTAAGCGGCTAAGCTCTATGTTTTCTTATACGCATTTAGTTAGCACTCTATTAATACTGCTAAGCTCCTGGCAGGATTCTTGGGTGTTTTGATACGCGGTCATGTTGCTTTCATGTCATATGACATGACTGTAGTCTTAAAAATGCTGAAAGTCCTTTTGGCCTCAAGAAGCTATTCCTTTATGCAATTAACTCTGTAAAATCCTGTCTCACGTTCCCCTAATTCTTTTAGAAGTTGTGCTTGCTCCATCTGAAATCGATACTGGGTTTGTGACTCCTAGATAAGGTACACTCTTGGCATAAGCAAAAACTGGATATGATCATTTCCTTCCCTAATTGTTTTTGGATTTTCTCTTTAGTTACTTGGTTAAGGTTATTGTGCATACTTAACTATGGCTCTGTAAATGTTTCAAGTCATTTTAAGTTGAAGAAATCTCCCTAGCACCCCCAAAAACTTTTTTGTTCTGGTTGGTATACAAAATTGTGGATTGCTGTTTTGCACGTCTCGTAATCCGAGTAATATCGCCATTTCTTGCCCATTGTTCACTACAAGCCTCTTCACATCCCCAGCAGAGGCGGTTCTTGAACAGAGCAAGCCTTGCCTCCGTTTCACATTCTTGAACGACCCGGGAAGGGAATTTCGAGCAACCGCGCTTCATGAGATGCAAACCTTAAAATGACTCAAAGGAGATGATACGTGGCTTCGATTTCTCCCTTACCAATTCAAGAAAGATGCCAGGATTTCGTTCGAGTGAGCTCATTGACCGGGAAATCTGGTTAATCGTATCGGGATGCGTTGTCCACGTGGGTCCCGTTCTCTCTGGGCCAGAGCGTTTTTGTCACTTACACCTCCATATACGACAAAGCAGGGACAGCACATCCGAAGCGAACACTTTCAAGGTGTCGTTAGGATGAGCACATTCTAGCGACATGATGTTGTGAGTACCCCAAGCTTTGACTCTTCTTCTATAAGAAATGCTCGAGGCAGGAGACCCACCGCCCCAGATTCGCGCGGGCCTTAGAAAGGGAGGCATCTCCGATGGGTGATCTTGGCAACACAGGCGCTGTTCCTTTGCGTGTATTCGTATTCGTCCATATGATTCATGCTATTATATCAGCGCCTGTGTTTTCAGGTCACCCCTTTGAGATGATCGCCTTTTTTCCCTTCCTCATATCAATAATAGCCCTCCCAAATCAATCTCTAAAGGGTAGATGTGAGTTGCCAAGAGTGGTGGGTTCCGGTGATTCTCTGTCTCGTCGAGATCAGGTGACTCACTTTTCACGGTTCAATGCTATGATTGAGGTGCTCCCAATATTCATTTTTGTGGTTGTACTTAGCTTCTTTTTCTATATTTATAATAAGAACCATTGTGCCGTTTCTTCGTCCCCATTATTGCTATGGAAGTATACTACAATTAGTATATAGGCTACTTATTATCATTGAGATTTTTCGACCCTTTTTTTACGGTTGCTTTCGTTGCTTCCTCTGGTCATGTTGAGTTGAGATTAAAGTGCTTCGTTGGTGACATTTGGTGCTCGCGTTTTGTTGAGTCATTTTAGCTTCGTTAGCGATTCACCACAGCAGAGCGCGAGGGAGGTCATAATAGCCTCTTGGACCAGAGGTGGTCTAGGAAAAGTAATTCTCTCTGATTCCTCATCGTCATGTGGATGATCTTGCACAGGATGCCAGTCTGATGCGATGCAATTTTGGCTGAAAACTCGAGGCACAAGCGATGAATATGAAGAAATGGCTTTCACATTTGAGATGTATGCCAACCCTCGCCGACCATATGGGAGGGGATGGGCGCGCAACCCCTTGACCAGATCTGGGCGAGCGCCATGATGCCCTCTCCAGATCTGGCTAGGTAAGGGTGCCGCGACCCTCGCCTGATCCAAGCAAGCAAGTAGCGAGGCTGTTGGGGCCCTCACCTAGACTATGCGAGGGCCGGCCGGCGACCTTCGCCGGCCCCAATTGGAGGGGAAAAAAACTAAAGAAAAGACAAAAATTATAGAATATTACCGGTTGTGTGTACAAGTGTCATAGAGATAATACAAGAAAATTATCTCAAGCAACTTGAGAAACATATATATCTAACTGTAGTACAAGTATGACACTCTAATAAAATATCATCTCCCACAACTATTATAATTTAAATTTCTTATCCCACACACAAAACACTTGAGCAAACTAGCTTATATGAAGACTCGCGCAAATCTTTTATTTCTCTCCCTTACGGACGGGCAAGTTTCTTTATCTCTCCTAATTGTGAAGCTGTGGCCGTTGCGGCTTTTGTGTGGCTTTCTCTAAAGCTCATCGTTTTGTGGCTTGCCAAACGAATGCTTCTGGTGGTCTTGTTTATAGCTGGGATAAATATCAAATTAGTTTTAAATCTACTGTATATATGTCAATTTAATTCTAAACTTTTCACCTTTCTTAACGTAATCTTAAACATTTGCGTGAAATTTTAATGTAATTTTTTTGGTCAATTAATTGCTGACGTGATGGTCAGCCATCCCAACCTACATGGCACTGGACAACTTTACTTGAAATAACATTCTATGAATCACTATGTCGAAGATTTCCCTTGGTAAAAAATTCAGCCGCCGATAAAATTCAGCTGCCGTGTTAAGTTGCTTTTGAAACTCTTCAACTACCTTATCGGCTTATTCCTTTAGCCACTTCAATTGTACGCCACCATCCAAAGAAGATGAGTAGGGTTGACCAGACTTGAATCCTCGCACTTCTTCAATTAAGCGCATTTGCCAATTGCAGCTTGTTTACTCTTCTAGCTACCTATATATCCGCAGAGTTCAATACAATACCTAGGTTTATTTACAATCGCATAGTCATAATATGATAATGTGGACTTTGTTGTCATTAATCAATGATTCGGCTAGAACTATTCAAGATGTAAAATTTACTTTCCGTGTTAATATGGGTTTAAAAGTAAAATTTTTGAAGTAAATTCTCCTTAACCATGGTAGACTTTTCTCTCTTTTCAGTCTAGGAACTATTCAAATTTTAAAATGAAAAACTATATTCAAACGCATAATGTGCCACATTACATACGACGCTTTTAGCTAGAACAATCTACAAGATCTGGCAGGTGCAATAGGGATAGTGGTACTCGAGGAGGATCAGGAAATGACGCTTTAATCGGTTCCGTTCTTGTCCCTATGAACGTCGCGATACAGGAAACTTTCGTTCGGGTAGAAAGAATACTCCTGAGAGGTATGCACACAATTGCTTTCAGTTATAGTAAAGCAATTGATTATTTGCTGATTGAAAAATAATTTGTGCTTGTAGCAGGGCAATTGGAGGTGCTGGAGGTGTCAAGGTCTCTTCTGTCGCATCTCTTCTTCGTGGTTGTCCGGGTGGACATCTGCTTGGTCAGTCTTTCTGCGCTTGGCTAATAGGTTCTTTCGATGTCCGTGAACGTTTTGATGTTTTGGCGATGACATTGTTGCCAATTTGGCCTTACTCCATTCTTTGATGGATACTTGGATTCTCTTTCGGTTATATGCTTTAGCGATTGCAAATGCATCGAGATCATTCTTGGTTGGTCAACCCCGACCGCCGACGGCTTTTTGGTGTCAGGTTCTTTTGAGGATAGGGCGAGAGATTCACCTGTGGAAGTAGTGCCTTTTCTCTTTGCAAAAGATATAGTAATTTTCATATTTTCTAATAGTTGACACCATGCATGCAAACTTTATATTCACCACAAGATTCAAAGTTCTATGAAATCAAGAATATTCTAATCACATTATTAGGAAAGTGCAACCCCGAAGGCTATAAGATGTCCCGAGGAGGTTTGACCCGAGCGGGCACAAATGGTCCCTCTTTCCCGTTGGTGCCGCCATCGCCACCCGCCGCTAGTGAGGATCGGTGGCGGGCGGTCGTGAGAAAAAATTAGCGTGTTTGGCGGCGGTGGTGGCAAATCGGCTTTGAAATGCAAGCCACATCTAGTATTCATCCGTTGCGATCCGTGAACAAGAATCAAAAATGAATAAATAAAAAAAGAAATTGTTGCGTCATTTTTATCTTTTGAAACGCATTTCTAGAATTCATTAATTTTTTTTTTTTTTGTTGAAAGCAAACCTAAATAAAAGCCAAACGCATTTCTATTCTTTTTCTATTCCAAAAGTAGAGATTTTGTGTAGTTACCAAATGGGTTCTTCTACTCAAAAATTGTTCCCCGAAATAAAAATAGAAAAGAACTATTTCTTAAAAAAAGTTATTCCCCAGTCAAGAAGCGTTGTCATGCGTAGCCTAGATGTCCATGCACAAATACTCAAGCAAATTAATCAATAATAAAGCATATAAAATATGGAAAGCAAAATAGCTTTTCTCTTTTAAAGAGGATTTTTTTCTTGCAATATTTACTAATTTTACTCCTTAACATGCCTCTAGATGTCCGGACAAAATTAATGAAAAACCTTGCAAGACCCCGTGAGCGGTAAATGGAAAGTATAATCAATAAGTAATCTAAACCCTGTGGATGACTTAAGCTACCTTTAAAGGCCCAAAACTCATTTGCAAAGTTTAATCTTTTTCATTTTATCAGTTTTTATCCTTCACATTTATTTAATGATAAAAAAACCAATCAAAACCTAAGAATAAACTAAATGCTGACCAATCTTGTAATACGATTCCAAATCTTACAAAATTTAGCGCCGATGACTAACTGACATTCATTTGGACTTTTAACTTCACGTTTCCTGCAGGAACGGAGTTAGCACACGCCGAAACAGGACGTAACACAATGGTGAAAATCAAGGCGAAAACTTAATTAAACGTGATGTAAGGATGGAGGACACAAATATGCGCGAGTAAACAGTGTTGCCAAATTAGTGATTACAAGCAAAGAAAGCTCCTATTGGCATGACACGTTTTGCACATATTTTCTAAAATCATACCCACGAGAGATGAAACCTTGAAAATAAAACAGATTAGTGATCCAGAAAATCCAATATGAATCATGATCCGTATAATTGAAGACAGGAAGATGAAGCGGGTGTAGATAGCGGACGACGATGAAGGGCCTCAGAAAATAAAAATAAAGCGTGAGATGGATGGTGTTGGTAGTGGATGATAATGGCCGAATTCCTTTGATCTGCTCCCCTCTTGTTCTTTTGTTTTGTTTCCCAGTCACATTTGTTTTCCTCTAGTCCCCCTCTTACTAAAATTCGATGCCGACATGACATTCTTAAATAAAATATATCCCTTATTTCTAAAAGTGAAAGAATAATATAAAGAACGAAATTGGAACGATGCATTGTATGGATTTTTTTTTTGTTTAGGGATAATATTATGTCATTATCGACAAGTTCGATCCATAATTTCTACAAAATGAATGATGAGTATGCTAGTGAAAATTTAGATGTGAACAAGGAAGATCAGAGGAAAAATTGGATTGAATGGCACTGAAGGTGAAGATTAATTTTATCCAAAGTAGAAAAAAGTCCACTACTAAAAGGCCTTATGCAAAGTGGATTATAAGATTTCAAGTGATTGAACCAAACTAGGCCTCATGATGTTTGATTTCATTAATGACTTGATCATTAATAGTTTCCTTGCAACTCACAGCCTCACTCTTTCCCCTCAACTTGAGAGGCCCACGATATCTCTGTCATCGAAATGCCTTAGTATAGAAGAGCCCATTGATGTATTTCAAATTGTTTCAAAACACCTAAAGAGACTCGAGCTAAGAGGGCTTTACTACAAATCCTCATGGACCTTCCGGATAGAGATCGAGTATTATCCGAGTCATTCTCATGTTTAACTACCATCATTCTTCCCTTGGGGAGTGTCGTAGCTTTGGTAGAAAGCCAAGGGGATGAGACTGAACGGCTAGCTCTATTGGATTTCAAGACTCTAATAGCTTTTTCTGGTGGGGTTTTAAGCTCGTGGCATGATAATAGCCGCATCTACAGAGGGTACTAGTGCCATATGTGGTTGTAGACACCACAAAGTCACCATATTGGACCTCACCACCGAGAACCTAGCCGGGGGAGGTCAATCTGCAGAACAAAGGTTTTGGCTCCGATATTCTTATGTAATTCGATTGCTTGTTTCGGTTGCAAAAGTTGTTCCCTATAACTTAATTATTATTTTTCTTCTTACAGATTCTACGGTTTAGGTGTGATGTATACAACTCTATAGAATGAATTGTAGGAATCTCATCCAAATAAAATTTAAAATTGTTGACGAATACTTTGCTTGAAGAATGCATAGTTAGTACAAAGGATGCAAAGTAATTCCACAGTTCCCTCTTTGTTCCATGTCACCCAATCACATTGCTTTCTCATGCCATTTTTGTTTGATTTCCCTTGGTTAAGAAAGGATCATATCGTTCAACAAGAATCTCAATTATTTCCCAATTACTGTCTTATTCCTATTATGGTTAATGTTCATTTTTTGTTTGTCTAGTTCTAATTGGTCTTAGGTGATTGCTAAAAAATAAATTCTTTTTATTTATGTCACATCAAAAATATTGAATGACCCCAAAACTATTTTTTCATTTTTTTCGCGTGGATGTCACAATTAATCAAAGACTAATTTTGAGTTAATTAAAGAAAATAATCTAATTATAATCTAATGGGCCTATACTTGGTGGAAATTTGGTTAGTGGAAGAGGTAAAGTCGGCTTGCCATGCACTTTGAGACGATGCGCCTAAGTCGCTTTCTTACACGTGAACAGCTTTGAATTCCAACCTTTTTTTGTGTGGTCTTTTTCTCTATTTTTGCTTTTGGAAAGTATAACACTAAACACCCTCCCTTGGATTTTCAATATCAAAGAATCATCTTCGCCCATCAGGCACGGGCATGTAACCGGTCAGATCAAGTAAAGACAGGTAGTGTGTGTTTAATAATTAGCTAAATCGGGTATTATGACTTTCCGCAATTCCGTTTTTCTTTTAATTTCTTGTTACCGAGTCAAAGAGCAAATGAAAGGTTGGACGGATTCGTTCGCAGGACCTTTCCCATTTTCCCATGTCAAAGAGCAAATAAAAGGTCGGAAGGATGAAACACGTTCCTATGACTTTTCCCATTTTCGTATGTTAACAAAGAAAATGCAAGGTTGAACGGATTAATGTGTTTCCCATTTTCTTATGTCAAAGAGCAAACAAAAGGTTAGACAGATGAAACACGTTCCTACGACTTTTCCCATTTTCCCATGTTAACAAAGTAGACGAAAGGTTGAACGGATGAATGTGTTTCTCCATTTTCCCAGGTCAAAGAGCAAACGAAAGGTTAGATAGATGAAACACGTTCCTACGACTTTTTCCATTTTCCCATGTTAACAAAGTAAATGAAAGGTTGAATGGATGAATGTGTTTCCCCATTTTCCCATGTCAAAGAGCAAACAAAAGGTTAGACAGATGAAAAACGTTCCTACGACTTTTCCCATTTTCCCATGTTAACAGAGTAAACGAAAGGTTGAACGGATGAATGCGTTTCCCCATTTTCCCATGTCAAAGAGCAAACAAAAGGTTAACAGAGTAAATGAAAGGTTGAACGGATGAATGTGTTTCCATTTTCCCACGTCAAAGAGCAAACAAAAGGTTAGACAGATGAAACACGTTCCTATGACTTTTCCCATTTTCCCATGTTAACAGAGTAAACGAAAGGTTGAACGGATGAATCTTTTGTTGAACGGATGAATGTGTTTCCCCATCATGTCAAAGAGCAAACAAAAGGTTAGACAGATGAAACACGTTCCTATGACTTTTCCCATTTTCCCATGCTAACAGAGTAAACAAAAGGTTGAACGGATGAATGTGTTTCCCCATTTTCCCATGTCAAAGAGCAAACAAAAGGTTAGACAGATGAAACACGTTCCTACGACTTTTCCCATTTTCCCATGTTAACAGAGTAAACGAAAGGTTGAACGGATGAATGTGTTTCCCCGTTTTCCCATGTCAAAGTGCAAACAAAAGGTTAGACAAATGAAACACGTTCCTACGACTTTTCCCATTTCCCATGTTAACAGAGTAAACGAAAGGTTGAACGGATGAATGTGTTTCCCCATTTTCCCATGTCAAAGAGCAAACAAAAGGTTAGACAGATGAAATACGTTCCTATGACTTCTCCCATTTTCCCATGTCAAAAAGCGAAGGAAGGTTTGGACAAATGAAACACGTTCCTTTGGCTTATCCCATGTGAACTGTCAAAAGAAGAAGGAGAAGAGGGATCCTTGACTTTGACTTGACTTGAACTCTCAAACTACTTCAATTAAATATGATCTACCCACCATGACTTTTTTTCTTCTTCTAACTAGCCGTATACCTTGGGGATTATTTTCATACCTAGTCTATGATAATTCCAACACTTCGAAAAATTAATGCAGACAATATTAAAATGTTAAATATCAAAATATAATAGAGTGGACTTTGTTATAACAAATCAATAATAAAGCATATAGAGTAAGGAAAGCAAAATAGCTTCAGCCGGACAAAATTAACACGAAACCTTGTTAGTAGACCATGGGACGAGAATCCCGTGAGCAATAAATGGAAAGTACAATCAATAAGGAATCGTGACCCTAGTTGTCTTAAGTTGCCTCTAGAGCCCCTAAAGCCCATTTATAAAGTCGAACCAAAGGCAACCTTAATTATTAAGGTTAAAATATACAAGAATTCAAAAAACAAAACATGAAATGTTTTTTTAGCTTTTTCTTTCTATTGCTTTTTATCCTTTTCATTTATTTAATGACAAAAGCTAAACAAAACCCAAAAATAAACTGAATGCTGCCCAATCTTGTAATACGATTCCAAATCTTACAAAAAATTAGCGTCAATGAATAACCGACATTCATTTGGACTTGCAACTTTAAAAGTTTCTTGCGAGAACAGAGTAAGTACATGTCGAAACAGGATGTTACGCAATGGTGGAAACAAAGACGAAAAACTTAACTAAACGGGACGTAAGGATGGAGAACATAAATACGTGCAAGTAAGCAGTGTCGCCAAATTAGTCATTAGAAGCAAAGAAAGAACCTATTGGCATGACACGTTTTGCACATATTTTTGAAAATCATCTCCACAAGAGATGCAACCTTGAAAACAAACAGATTGGTGCTCCAGAAAATCCAATATGAATCGTGATCAGTGTAATTGAAGATAGGAAGATGAAGCTGGTGTTGATAGTGGATGATGCTGAAGAGTCCTCAGAAAATTAAATGATTAACGGTGAGATGGATGGTGTTGATAGTGTGGATGATATTGGCCGAATCCCTTTGATCTGCTTCCCGCTTGTTCTTTTATTTTGTTTCCCACTCACATTTATTTTTCCTCAAGTACCCCTCTTACTTAACTTCGGTACGGACATGCCATTCTTAAATAAAAGATGTCCTAATTTCTAAATGCGGAAGAATGTATTAAAGAACGAATATGCAACAATGCACAGTTTGGATCTTTTTTTAGGGATAAAATTATGTCGTGAGCTCATAATTTCTATAAACTGAATGATGAGTCTGATAGCGAAAATTAAGGTGTTAACAAGGGAGATCAAATGGAAAAAGGGGATTGAATGGCATTGATTGATTTTATCCCTAAACAGAAAAACCCAAAAATCAAAAAATGCTTTGTACCGAAGCCCAGGGTTGTTCTTTTTCCCTACATGAATAAAAGGCACGACCAAAAAAAAAAAAAGTGGATTAAAAGATGAGGACACAAGTGATAATGAGCCAAACTAGGCCCCATGATGTTTTAATTTTCATTGACTGACTCGATCGTCAATTGTTTCCTTGCAACTCGCAGCCTCGTTGTTTTTTTCAACTTGAGAGGCCCACGAAATCTGTCATCGACATGCCCTGGTATTGAAATTTTTTTTGCCGGTTGATGTATTTCGCAAATTGTTTCAAAAAACATGGAGACTCGAGCTAAGGACACTCTATTACAAATCCTCATGGACATTCCGCACAGAGATTGGGTTTCATCCGAGTAAATCTCATGCTTAACTACCCTCATTCATTTGTTAAAAAGTGTCTTAGTTTTGGCGAAGCCGGCGGGAACAAGACTCGATCGGCTGGCTCTGCTGGAATTTAAGACCTAAATAGCTGATCCTGGTGGGTTTTTGAGGTTGTGCATGATTTTAGTCACATCTGTGAATGGTACAGTGTCACATGTGGTCGTAAAAATCACAGAGTCACCGTGATAGACCTCGGCTCTGAAAACCTGGCCAGGGACGTGCCACCCCATTTTGGTATCCTAATCTTTATGAGGGAATTCAATCCGCAAAACAAGTAGTTTCCCCACCAAAATTTCCCCGCAATTCAGCCGCTTTTTTCGGTTGCAGAAGTTGTTCCTTTTAACTTAATTAGTATTTCTCTTCCTACAAATTTTATGGTCTAGGTGTGATGTGTACAACTCTATATAATGAGTTGCAAGAATCTAATCCAATATAAAATTTAAATTTGTTTATGAAGACTTCGCTTAAAGAATGCGTATTTAGTACAAAGGACATGAAGTAATTCCACATATCCCTCCTTGTCCCATGTCACCCAATCACATTGCTTTCTCATGCCATTCTTGTTTGATTTCCCTTGGATAAGGATCATGTCGTGCGCCAAGAATCTTAATAATTTCCTAGTTCCAGTCTTAATCCCAAGGTGGTTAATTTTCATTTTTTGTTTGTATTTTGATTGGTCTCATGTGATTGCTTAAAAAAATAAACCCTTTTTAGTTATATCACACCAAAAAGATTTGATGACCCCAAAATTATATTTTCATTTTTTTTTTGCGTGGACATTATAAATAACTAAAGGATAATTTGGAGTTAATTAAAGGAAGTAAATCCAATTACGATCGAATAGGTCTATACATGGAGGAAATTCAGGGATTGAAAGATGGATTACAGGATAAAGGACACAACTGATAAATAATGAAGAAAACTAAGGTAGGTCTATACATGGAGGAAATGCCATCTTTAAAATGGTACACTTAAGTGCCATCATGAGTAAAATGGGACATGTGCCATTCCGGCCAAATACGTGGGATAAAGGACGCCGTTTCGTGTCTACGTGTAAATAATAATATAAAAATTAATTAAATTATAAAGTATTCAAAAAATTAAAAAAAATAAGAAAAAATTTAAAAAATTTTAAAAATTATGAAGAAAACTAGGCCCCATGGTGTTTCAGGGCTTTCATTGACCCTCCCCCTCCGTCGCCAGCCCTTCCCGGCGACGGCGGGACTTGATCATCACCCTCCCCTTTTTTTTATTTATTTAATTTTTTTAAGTTTTTTTAATTTTTTAAAATTTTTAAAATTTTTTAAAATTAAAATTTTTAAAATTTTCTTATTTTTTAAATTTTTTTAATTTTTATGCTTGCTTTGGAGCTCCGGCGAGCCACGTAAGCAAAAAATAATAATAAAATATTGCCACGTAGGATTTCTGGCAAGGGTCGCCGGAGGTGGCACTTAAGTGTCCCACTAGAAAAAAAAGGTGGCACTTAAGTGTACCGTTTTGAAGTTATGGCACTTAAGTGTCCCCCCGTACCAAGTTATGGCACTTGTGCTGGACTTCTGCCAGAAAACTAGGCCCCATGGTGTTTCACCTTTTATTGACTGACTTGATCATCAATAATTGCCCTGCTTGCAGGGCCTCGTTATTTTCTCAATCTGTGTGGATGGCTGAAATGCTTGTGTGGTTCTATCCATGTTTTAAGTTGTGTGCTTGTCTGTGATGGAAGTGGAGGAGGGAGGTTGGCTTATAAACTCCACAAGGAATTGCTCATATATGTAGGAAATATTATAGGTTTGAAAATTAGTGCAAAAAATATCAAATGTCCCCTTAATGACGTGCAGGACAGAGTCAACTATAATATACCAAAATTATGTAAAACTTATGCTTTTCAGTTGGATCCAATATAAATCACATTATCTCTTGATAGTTGATTGGCATAATCTATCAGAGGAATTTTACCAAAATGTGGATAATTTTCAAGTAAAGCTTGACAGTACATTCTATCAATATTCCGTCAATCTATACGACTTTATTTATATAGTTATTTTCTTTAATCTCACAGCTAGTCACATACATAACTTGATCTCTAATGTCAAGGATCTTAAATATATTTTTCATAATTCCAAAATCATTTTGGAATCCAAAAAAGAATATTGAATATCCTTTGAATGACTCAATGATTCAGTTGGATTCAATATGAATCACATTATCTCTTAATATGTGATTGGCATAACATATCATATTAACTCTATATAACAACTTTCTCAAGTAATGTTAATAATTTTTCTTTTTTTGCACTTTAGGGGGAAGTACATTGAACATGGTAACCTATAACATTACCTAGTATAACATGCAAAAGAAGAGTGACTGATGCAATTCACTGAATACAACTTTCTACATGCATGAAGTGTCTGGGAAAATCATGCTAATCTCTCTGTCTGTTTGTTCTTCGAGTTCATGCTCGTGCATGTTATTGGCAAATTAGTGTGATCTCGGTCTGTCTTTGTAATTTAAATTTGTTTCACGATGTCTCCTTATTTGAAGGGTAAGTCCACTTGTCTCATATTTCACATATGATTAATCAAAATGATAAAACTATACTTTTGATCCCTAAGTTTGAGCTCTCTCTTCTTCTTCTTTTTTCCTGATCAAATCCTCTAAATTTTGAGTTTTGTCTCATCAAACCATTGAATTTGTATAGCTTTTTCTAATTAAAATTTCTTCAGCTCCAAATGTAACTAATTGAAACTGACATACCTTATTCATTAACTTTTGCATTTTTCACTATTTTATTTTCATCACCTATGTATTCTTTCTACCCTCAATTTTTTTGGCATACCATTTAATCATCACAAACACACCAATAAAATGTTAGCATATTATACTTAATTAGTATATCTCTTTTTACAAATTCTACGGTCTGGGTAATGTCTATGACTTTATACAACGACTTGCAAGAATCTAATCCATTTTAAATTTCAATTTTGTTGATGAAAGACTTCGCTTAAAGAATGCATAGTAAAAAGGACATAAAGTAATCCCGATTGTCTCTCTTTGTCTCACATGATCCAATCACATTGCCTTCTCATGCCATTCTTGTTTGAATCCCCTTTGATAAAGATCATTTGGTGCGACACGAATCTTCATTATTTCCTAATTACAATCCTATTCCCATGATGGTCAATGTTCGTTTCTTTATTTGTCAAGTTCTAATTGGTCTAAGGTGATTGCTATAAAAGAAAAAACAAATTCCTTTTAGTTACATCGCATCATAAAGATTTGACGATCCTAAAACTATTTTTTTTCATTTTTTTGGCATGGATATTGTGACTAATTAAATGATAATTTGGAGTTAATTAAAGGAGGTAAATCCAACTACGATCAAATGGGCCCATACATGGAGGAAATTTGGTGTGGGCGGCAAAGTAGACTTGCCGTGCACTTTGAGGTGATTTGCCTAAGTCACTCTCTTACGTGCGAACAGCTTTCAATTCCCATCTTCATTTTATGGTCTTTTTCTCTACTTTTTCTTTTGGAAAGTATAACATTGAACACCCTTTTCCGAAGTTTTAATACCAAAGGATCATCTTCACCCATCAAGCACGGACACATAACCAGTCAAATCAAGTAAGGACACGTTGTGTGTGTCTAATAATTAGCTAAAATCTGGTATTTTAACTTTTATAGTTGGGTTTCTTGTTTATAATTCTTGATTTTAGGGAAATAAGAGCAAACGAAAGGTTGGACAGATTAAACACGTTCCCCTAACTTTTACTGTTTTCCAATGTCAAAGAACAAATGAAAAGTTAGACGGATGAAACACGTTCCTTTGGCTTCCCCCATGTGAGCTGTCAATAGAAGAAGAAGGAGATAAAGGATCGCTGACTTCACTGGACTTCAACTATCACACTTTTTCAATTTAATATCATCTGCCAACTACTATTTGTTTACTTTTTGACTAGCTATATACCTTTAGGAGTAAATACACTACTTAGTTTTTTAAAATTCCAATAATGTTTTCAATCACCGTGTGACTATATTGAAATGTTAAAAATCATAATAGAATAGCGTGGACTCTGTCATTATTAATTAGTAATTCATCTATTAGTGTTCAAGATGCAAAATTCAATTTGCATATCAATATAACAAGTTTAATGCCAGTACAACATGGATCTAATAGGCAGTAGTTTGAAATAAATTCTTCTTTGCCAAAGTAGAGATTTTGCTCTCTTTTATTTATGAGCATTATTTTCAATGTTAATAATAATAGATGATATTTCGACCACATAAAAGAGGACATTACAAATGTATAATTTATAGAGAAGATATATATATATATATATATATATATATATATATTATAATTGACAAATGGAAGTAAAGGTGATTATAAATTGTGAAATAGACCTACACCACGGTTCATAGTGTTCTGCCTTTGAGAACCCAAAGGTCAAGATTTTATATGTTTGTGAAATAGACCTACACTGGCTGGGGGTTTGCGTCAGCGAGCGACGACCCTTGGCCTGGCTAGGTGAGGGCCGCCGACCCTCATCGAATCTAGGGGAATGCCTTGACCCTTGCACCAAATCGGGCGACCCTAGCCTACCTTTACCCCCACTGTCGTTAGCCCTTCCCAACGACGATAGGAGGCAACGACGAGGGCTTGCACAACCCTTGCCATTCTACAATCTCTTCCCCTTCTCTTAATATATAGTTTTAAATTAAATTAAATTAATATTTACATTAAAGTTCAAATTCGAGATAAAACAACGTTGTTTTTGACTTATCTAGCCACGTCAGTATGCAAAACAACGTCGTTTTCAGTTTATTTTACCACGTCAGTGTGCAAAACAACATCGTTTTGCACTTGTCTCGCCGGAAAAATGCCACGTTAGTATTTTGGCTAGATTTTCTCACCGTTGGCACATAACTAATTGATTTTACTTCGATTTTAGTAGTTATGCGTACCTTTCCGAACTTTTAGCACTTACTTATTTTCCCGTGTCAAGTTTTGACATTTCAAGTATTCATATCCCTTCTTGTCTACAATCCCACATGGGTTTAAAAAGTAATATATCGAAATAAATTCTTTGTCGCCATAGTAGAGAGTTTGCTCTCTCTTAGTTTTAAATTTAATAATAACAAATGATATTCCAACCAAATATAATGGGACATCATAAATGTATAATTCAGAGCAAAAATATACATTATTATTGACAAATGGAAGTAAAGGTAATTATAAATTGTGAAATAGTCTTACTTCAATGTACGGTCAATAGTGTTTGGTTATGAGAATCGGAAAGTCAGAATTTTAGATGTGCGGAAAAGACTGAAGTCGTCCATTCTACTAACCGACCCGATAATTCAGGGATTGGAAAGACACAATTAACAATGAACAAAACAAGGGCCCCACAACGTTTCAGCTTTCATTGACTAACTATCACTAGGTACCTAGCTTGTCATGGCCTTGTAATTTTTTAAACTAAAGAGGACCGCAAAAAGATCTGTCATACTATTCTTGAATTGATGACATCAACATGTCTTAGTATGGGAATATATGTTGCCCCCAATTATATTTCGGAATTACTTCGAAACAACATTGCAAGAAAACCAAAAAGTAGGCCCCCATGGTGTTTTCAGCTTTCATTGACCGACCTTATCACCAATTGTTAACTTGAATGTCACGGCCTTGCAATTTTCTCATTTTGAGAGGAGGATAAAAATTTCTGTCATGACTATTCTTGCATTTGATGATATCATCATGTCTTAGTATGGTCGAACATATTGCCTGCTAGTATATATTCACGAATTGTTTCGAAACAACGTCAAGAGAGAACCAAAAAAACTCGAGTTGAGAGTGTTTTGCTACAAATTCTCATGGACCTTGCCTATAGATATCAGTTTTTGCCCATGTCATTCTCATGCCTAACTACAATTGTTCTTCTATTAGGGAGTGTCCTAGCTTCAGTAAAAGATGGCCGGGATGAGATTGATCAATTGGCTTTATTAGAATTCAAGGCTCGAATAGCCGATCCTAGTCGGGTTTTGATTTCGTGGAATGATTCTAGCCACTTTTGCGATTGGTACGGTGTCACTTGCGGTCGCAAACACCGACGAGTCACCGTACTAGACCTTGGCTCCATGAACTTATTCGGGGTCGTGCCGCCCCATATTGGTAATTTGAGCTTTCTGAGGGGCATCCATTTGGAGAACAACAGTTTTCATGCCAAAATTCCCCCGCATTTTGGCCACTTGCTTCGGTTGATTATGTTGTCCCTTAATAACAACTCGTTCAGCGGTCAAATCCCTTCGAATCTCTCCTATTGCTCTAATCTACTCTATCTTAATTTAGGCCACAACATGCTCAAAGGAAATTTGCCGACAGAATTGGGCTCATTGTCCAAGCTCCAAGAACTTATACTTCAAGGCAACGGCTTGATGGGAAACATCCCGCTGTCTATTGGAAATGTATCATCTCTTCAAGTGTTCGCAACATCGGGGAATAACTTTAGTGGTACGATCCCAGAGACTCTTGGCCAGTTGAGAAATCTAAAGATCCTCACTCTCGCCAAAAGTAAATTTGTCGGTACAATTCCTATCTCAATCTTCAATATATCTGCTCTGGCATCGCTTGATGTAAGCAGAAACCAATTAGAAGGGGGTTTACCTGGTGACTTAGGCTTCACTCTTCCAAATATCGAGATTATCCGTGTGTGGCAGAACCACTTCACTGGACCCATTCCCGAGTCAATATCCAATGCCTCTAACCTCGAGGAAATCCTAATCAACAAGAACAATTTTACTAAGAAAGTTCCTTCTTTTTCAAAGATAAGAGGACTCAATCGGTTTGGTATTTCCGGCAACAACTTAGGAGGTGAGCAATCTATTGATTTGGACTTCCTCTGTTCTTTAACCAATTCCACAAAATTGAAAATTTTGGATATAAGGAAGAATGCTTTTCAAGGACTAATACCCGACTGTATCAGTAACCTCTCGACCACCCTTTCCGTGTTTGGGTCAGCACACAACCATATTTCTGGAACCTTACCTTCTGGGATCGGAAGTCTCATTAATTTGGAGGTCCTGCAAATGCTGGACAATAACATCTCGGGAAACATTCCTTCCGAGATCAGAAATCTGAACAAACTGAAGGTTTTGGATCTCGGCCAAAATAAATTATCGGGGCAAATACCGGAATCATTTGGGAATTTAAGGATGTTAATCCTATTGTACTTGAATAGCAATAATTTCCGAGGCTCGATACCATCATCTCTGAAAAATTGCCAAAATCTACTTCTCTTGGACCTTTCGACCAACAACCTCAGCGGTCATGTACCCCCGGAGATTATGGGCCTCTCATCTTTGTCAATTTACCTCGACTTGTCTCGAAATAGTCTTACTGGCTCCCTTCCAAAAGAAGTTGGAAAATTGCAAAATCTCGGTAAACTACATCTTGATGGGAACAGATTATCTCAACAGATTCCAAGCAGTATAGGCAGTTGTGTAAGCATGGAAAGCCTATATGTACAGGATAACTTCTTTGAAGGGCCCCTACCATCCATTATGAGTTCCATGAGAGGCCTTCAGGTTTTGAATGTTTCCAACAACCAATTGTCTGGCCAAATCCCGAAATTTCTTGAGTCACTAAATCTGACGAATTTAAGCCTATCTTACAACGATTTCGAGGGTGCATTGCCTACTGGAGGAGTTTTCAAAAGTGCCATTTCAACTTCGGTCGTTGGAAACAAGAAGCTTTGCGGGGGTCTCCTAGATTTTCAACTACCCAAATGCTACTACAAAGTGTCAAAACAGACGAGAATAAGTGGAATTGCAAAAATTCTTATATCCACCATCTCTGCTCTTGTTGGAGTAGCTTGCATACTGTCTTTGTTATACTTCTTCTGGTTTAGACACAATAAGAATGCATCAACTTCAAGCTCTTCTGAAGATGGGCTTTTGCATGTTTCTTATCACAATCTACTAAATGCGACGGGTAGATTCTCCTCCACCAATTTGCTTGGCGTGGGCAGTTTTGGGTCCGTGTACAAAGGGCTGCTTGATCAAACTCAGTCGGTTGTGGCCATCAAGATTCTCGACCTTACATGTGATGGAGCTTCCAAGAGCTTCATAGCCGAGTGCGAGGTCTTGAGAAGAATCCGACACCGTAATCTTGTGAAGGTACTCACGGCATGTTCTGGGTTTGATTTTAATGGAAATGATTTCAAGGCACTTGTCTACGAATTCATGTCAAACGGAAGCTTGGATGAGTGGCTGCACCCAACTGCATCACAATATACGGAGAGAAACAAGTTGAGTCTACTTGAGAGAGTGAATATTGCAATCGATGTTGCTTGTGCACTAGATTATCTCCATCATCACTATGAAATGCCAATAGTTCATTGTGATCTAAAGCCAAGTAATGTCCTTCTTGATGATGAAATGAATGGACATGTAGGCGATTTTGGGCTTGCTAGGTTCCTTCCAGAAGCAACACATAAGTTGCTAGTAGATCAATCGAGCTCTATCAAAGTAAAAGGATCTTTTGGCTACGTAGCTCCAGGTAATGAAGCACACCTTCGGTCATTCAGTTTGTTTCTTTGAACACATAATCGTAAACAAATCCTTAAAGAAAAAGGCATAGACATAAAACGCCACTAAGAATATATTTCAAACTTAATCATTCACCTTGCATCAATACATTGTTGATTGTTGTAGAGTATGGCGTGGGAAGTGCGGTATCTACAGAAGGAGATGTGTATAGCTTCGGAGTCCTCGTTTTGGAGATGTTCTCAGGCAAGAGGCCGATTGATGACATGTTTGAAAATGGGTTGGACCTTCATCGCTTCACGAAGGCAGCTTTGGCAAACCGAGTTGAGAAGGCAATTGATCCCATTTTGCTTCAAGAAATCGAAGAGTTGGAGAAGAGACGAACGATTGCTCCAGAGGGCAAGAACAAGAGCTGGTGTAGTATCAAGGATTGTTTGGTTTTGATCATCGAAGTAGGAATCACTTGCTCTTTTGAGTCTTCGAAGGAGCGAATGGACATCTATGATGCATTGACTAAGCTCCAAGGAATGAGGAAGAAACTTCTTGAGTTCATTGTCACTATCTAGTTGATGTCAAATTTGAACTTCATATGGAGTCATGTGGTCTTCATGGTCCTTGCTTTTGGTTTTTCTTCCTTTGTAATTCAACCATTCTCTAGATGTTACCTTTTGTCTTTCAACAACAATTTAGTCTTCATGGTGGGTATGCACTACTTGTACCTATAATTTTAGTAAATGTTAATTTTGTTGCATCATGCGGACCAATAAGCTAGGCTACTAAAACCCAAGTACTTCATTCTTTCTTTGGTTCTTGTTTGTGTGTGTGGCTACTATTAATGGTGCCTTTGGGTTTGCATAAAGAAAAGTGGTACACCCTTAGGTGTTCGTTTGGCTTCCACCCGAAGTATCCTTTGGTCAAAGAAGCTCTAAAAAAGTTGCTCCAAAGTGACTCACGATACTGTCATTGTAAAACAAATTATCTAGGCATGGGCCCCTCTACAAGTTTCTTCTATTGTGATGAGGATTCTTTCACAGCCATGGAAGAAACTAATTCTTTGCTGTTAATCATTGTGTAGCGCATATTGAAATGGGCAGGATAGTGACTGGCTCTAATGATCCCGCTGTGTTGTACGCAAGTGGGGGAAACACATCGATAATTGCCTATAGTGAGGGAAGGCATCGGATTTTGGAGACAATGTGATATTTGCTGCTGCAAATTGCTTAGACAAATTTGCTAGAATCTTGACACTATCCAACAATTCGAGCCTTGGATACATCATGGAGAAGGTATGTCACCGAAATGCCCGTGAAGATCTCTACTTTGTCCATGTGCCCTTGACTTTGTCTTAAAGCTGTTCTTATTTGCACTTCACTTTATTTTAACTAATTGATTTATTTTCGACGTTCATCATCAACTCATCATTAAACATTTGACTTCATTGAATTTTAATATTCTCATTACAAAAAGAGACAACAACAATTACAACTTTAATATGTGCTCTAAGCACACACAACACTATAAGAAAGAGAAGATAACGGATGAGTTTACAATATAGTGAGACCTCCCACTGATCACGTGCAACCTACAACAACCAATCAAAGTCCTGTCACATATTGCTACATTATTTATTATCCATGAAATTAACAAACATCCACTAGAATCCTCTCTTTTCTCTTCGTTGAAGGTCAACTTCAATCGTTTTTGACGAGAGGCCTAAAATGATTTGCTGGAAGTGATTATCACCAATGGGAATCAATGCACTGGAACCATCTGAGGGGTTTCTGTGAGTTCTCGAAGTGGGATGATGCCGGAAAGAATTTGAAGAAATTGCAATTTCCTTGCTACAATATTAAGAGGAAAGAGCATTGTCAGTACACTCAGTATTTCCACATCAAGCAATAAAAAACTGCTTATAAAGGGGAACTATAAAAGTTATATCTAGAAAATGCGGCTATATTCAATGAGCTAAAACCAACATAGCAAAGAAGCTCAACCAGACTGCAAACCTAGAACATTTGAAAGGCCGTGAATCGGAAATGGGAGACTTGCTCCAAGGATTGGAAGCACAGAAAATTTCAAAGCTGAATGATTAGCTTAGCTGAGTAGAACATACTTCTATAGTTTAATTCTGTTCGAACTAGTCAAAACACCTTTATACTTTCACAATGCAATGTTAGGAAGGTAAAGAACCCATGCATGCACACAAGCTATGTGCCCGATGCATTGGAAACATTTGGTGGACTGGTGAACCTGCCTGTTTGTCATGATTCTGATCCAGCAGTCGAACATGCATCAACATATATGCAAACAACAGTATATGATACAACCTCTTGGTTGAAGCGATTCGTATAGAACTAGAATATACCCTCTATGTTTTCGGTTTGTTCCTATTTGTAATGCCTAGCATGGCAATCGTGAAAATGGTAACTGCACTCCCACCAAACATCAAAACTGTGGACACCGTTCAGGAGAAGCGAATCCAAGAAAAGTGAAACTGCCATACTATTCCATTTGAACCAGAAAAGACAAGCTATCAAATTTAAAGGATAATATATTATTGAAGCACTCCAACAATCTATTTCCAGCCTACACTCCAAAAGCCACGAACCGAGATGTTGAATCAAAATCCACTTACAATAAGCAACTAAAAGAAATGGAATGAATCTAACATCAATCTAAAGTGAATCGACAAACGTCAAATTCCAAGACCTCAAATTCACCTTAGAAGTTGCTAAGAAACCCTATAGGAAGAGGAAGGGGGAGGAGTGGTGTGGTGAAAAGTGGAGGAACGGCACGGTGGCGTTGCTGTGGTGTCTCCGAAAGTTTTCAGCTCAACCTTCAAAGACAGGCAAAATGGCCTCAAAAGATTGCATAACGCTCCTTCAGCGGTTTTAAAATCAACTAAAAACGGTGGCAAGGAAGGGACAACAACAATTTTGCTTCAGCAATAGGCAAAGGAGGAAGCAAACGGTAGAAAAAGCAAAGGAGGAAGCAAATGGTAGAAATCTAATTCATGCATTCTTTTAATCAATTGCAAATTTTGGACAAGAATTTCAGTCTGTCGGAAGAAGTCGGCTAATAAAGATTTGATTGGCCGGCAAACTCAGCCCCTTAATTGAGATTATCTTAATCACTTATTTGAAGGAAAGAAATCACTTCTAGCTATTTAATCATAAGCATGGAATAAATGCGATTTTTTATTGAAAGAAATGTTCTTAAACGGGTCCTCCCTCGATCCCCTCGTCTTCCGCCTCCATTGCTACGTCGCCCGGTCACTGCAGCGCCGATGCCTCCCCTCTCGGCTCATCGCCCACAGGCTCTGCTGCATCTACGCCGATCGCATCTGCAGCCCGAGCCTCGCTGCGGCGCCATCCCTGTCTCCCCTGGCTCCCGCGAGGTTCCGCTTGCGGTGCGTTCGGAGCTCCGCTGCTCCTCTCAGCGCATTTGGCGGACAGGCGACGGCAGAGACGACGGTGAGGATGGGAAGGCGAAATCGGTCGTGGATGGAACCGAGGAGGCCTCAGGGGTGTCACCTCCGATGTCATAATTCTCGACGTCGGAGTAAGCCCCTCTCTCTCTATATATCTCTCGCATGTACGAGCTAAAGCTTCGATTTTTTTATTTTAATTTTTATGTGCGGCCACTTGAGAGTCTCTATTTCGTCTCTGCGAGGAATGACTTGTGGGGATGTTCTCCTGAATATATGCTTTTCCGTACTATATCTCCCGCTGAATGTTCACAGCCCACTCACTGAACCCCAAAAAAAAAAAAAAAAAAAAAAAAACAAGAAACCAGAGACACCGCAGTGATCAGCAGCCAAAGAAAGGACACCCGCCAAACCCAGAAGAAGATCGGGGGGGAGAGAACTCACAATCGATTCAGGTCGGCATGCCTAGTGCCGACGTACTTGGCCTGGAGATGCTCGAGCTGGGAATTGATGTTGAACCTGTCGCTGGCCTGCACTGTAGGCCGTCTAAACGGCTTCCCAAGATCAACATAACTAGAAAATCGAACATCCTAAAGTCGAAGACAAGGATCTGTGTACCTGATTTGGTATTCATCGTTCTTGGAACAAAGTGACAGCAATCCGGGCCTTCAATGCTGAAGATCTTCTCCTCTATAACCCTCGAATCCTGGCTCGATGAGACCGCCACTCACAAATTACCTTATGTGAGTTGAGAGAGAATTTTGGAACAGTGAGGGCTAGAGGAGGGACCTTAGCGCTATTTATAGAGTTTTGGACGGGCCCTCTCATCACGGGCCAGGCCCAACTCGGCCCACACAAGCCAGGCCCATATCCGACTGTTAAGAAGCTTTATGCCTTACCTTATTAGACCAACGCCGTAAAACGGTAATTACAATCTCAATTAATGTAGCCCACATAAAGAAAACTCTTACATTCTCCCACTTGGGCTATATTAATTGAAACTGTACTGTATGTGCGCACCTTTATGTTGGTCTAGTGGCAATTCTTAATAGTCAATCCTATCCCATAAGGTCTCCAACACCGAATCATGGCGGTAACTGCATGTATTCATACAGAGCCTTCCATGATCACGAATGCTTTCAACTTTATTGATATGGATTCAATATGGTTGTGTGGCAAACGGATAACACCTCATAAAGAGTAATACCTTATGTGTTATCACCATCGTTGGTCACCATTCTCTTTCCTTTAAGTGTCACAGAAAACCGGATGTGGCACTAAAGAATATCTTTATGGTTCTAATGAACCCACATATGTCTCATCTTTATGGTTAACCTTTCTTTATGTGTAACTGAGACATATGTATAAGGCTAATAACTGGATGCCCCTAGCCTTTACTCAAGATTTACACAGTACCTTGAGATTTTCCTTAGATATATATACACAACTCAATAACCACTTATACAGAAGGAGTTGACATATATCGAAACGTTACAAAAAGTAACAAAATACAGAAGTAAACTTCATTAGAGCAAACCTGAAATAGCTCCCACTAAACGACAGTATCCACCAATTCTCCTAAGCCCATGTTCATGATATGTCGCTCAAATACACAAGGGCGTAGGCCTTTAGTCAGTGGATCTGCCAACATATCATCCGTGAGAACATGCTCTACTATAACGTCACCATTCTGTACCATTTCCTTTATGGTCAAAAAACTTGACCTCCATATGCTTAGACCCTTTGAGACTTCTGTTGTTATTAACAAACAACAAAGCAGAATTGTTATCACAATATAACTGTATGGGTCTATCCACAAAATCAAATACGGTCAATTCCTTAATGAGGTTTCGAAGCCAAATTGCTTGAGTAGTAGCTGAAAAACATGCTATAAACTCCGCTTGCATGGTAGAGGAAGATATAGATTTCTGTTTCTCACTTTTCCATGATACTGCGCCTCCTGCCAACACGAATATATATCTTGTTGTCGACTTCCTATCATCCTCACAACCAGCAAAATCTGCATCTGAATATGCCAACAATCGCAAATCATTGACATATCTATACATCAGCATATAATCTCTTGTTCTTTTCAAGTATCTCAAGACCTTTTTGGCAGCAATCCAGTGATCGTGTCCTGGATTTGACTGATATCTGCCTAAAAGCCCTATTACAAAAGCGATGTCTGGTCTGGTGCAAACTTGAGCATACATAATACTTCCAAGCGCATTAGCATATGGCACATCTTTCATTTGGTTTTTCTCAAAATTTGATTGAGGACATTGGGAGAGATTTAACTTGTCACCCTTAACGACAGGAACATTTCCTGGTTTGCAATCCTGCATGTTGAATCTCTCCAAAATACGATCAACATATGCCTTTTGAGATAAACCTAACATACGATGACAACGATCCCTATGGATTTCAATACCAAGAACGAAGGATGCCTCACCTAAGTCTTTCATGTCAAAATTCTTTGATAACATTTGTTTTGTTTCTCGCAGCAATCCAACATCGCTACTTGCAAGCAAAATATCATCCACATAAAGTATAAGAAAAATAAATTTCCTCCCACTGACCTTGCAGTATATGCATTGATCTACTTTGTTCTCAACAAAACCAAAAGAAGTAACAGCATTGTGAAATTTCAAGTACCACCGTCTGGAAGCTTGTTTGAGACCATAAATAGCCTTATTTAGTTTACACACAAACTTACTTGGATCATTTACTGTAAAATCTTCAGGTTGCACCATATAAACCTCTTCATCAAGGTCTCCATTTAGAAAAGCAGTTTTAACGTCCATCTGATGTAATTCCATGTCAAAATGAGCTACTAACGCCATGATCACTCTAAATGAGTCTTTAGAAGAAACTGGAGAAAAAGTTGCTTCATAGTCTATCCCTTCTCTTTGAGTGAAACCCTTGGCCACAAGTCTAGCTTTAAATTTCTCAATCATTCCTTTTGAATCTCTTTTAGTCTTATAAACCCACTTGCAACCTATAGGCTTACAACCTTCCGGTAATTCAACAAGCTCCCAAACGCCATTATATTTCATAGACTGCATCTCATCTCTCATTGCATCCAACCACAAACTTGATTGAGGACAGGAAACGACGTCTATATAAGTCACTGGATCTATAATGCAGCCTATATCGTAATCATGTTCTCCTAAATAGACTATATAGTCCGGTGGTATAGCTGAACGTCTTTCCCTAGTAGACCTTCTAAGTGGAGCCACTGTAACTTCATTTTGAGTCTGAGGAACTTGAAGAACTTCATCTGTGGCCGTTTCATCAATAGGATTCTCAGTATTAACATGTTCAGTTTGTGGCACAGTAGGCTCCATAATTGTCTGCACAGGTAAGGAGAAAGACATAACCGGTCTCATCATGTTGTCATGTTCACTAATTTGTGAACAATCATGCTTTTCGGCTACATCAAATTCCAGAAACTTTGCCGTCTGTGATTCTACAATCCTTGTTCCTCCACTTGGATTATAAAACCGATATCCCTTTGAATATTCTGAGTAAGATACAAAGTAGCATCGAGTGGTTTTAGCCTCCAACTTGCCTAATGTTGGATTATTCAATCTTACTTCTGCAGGACATCCCTAGACCTTGAAATGATTCAAACTTGGTTTGCGTCCGGTCCATAACTCAAAAGGAGTCGATGTAACAGCTTTGGTAGGAACACGATTCAATATATAAAGGGCTATTTTTAAAGCCTCACCCCATAAAAAAATCAGGCAAATTAGTCCTACTCATCATACACCTTACCATATCCATGAGAGTACGATTGCGTCTTTCAGCCACTCCATTCTATTCAGGACTTCCAGGCATAGTGAACTGAGCCACTATCCCAGAATCCTCTAAGTATTTAGCAAATGGTCCTTTAATTTGCCCAACATTACCATGTCTACCATAATATTCTCCACCTCGATCAGATCTAACCACCTTTATTACATTTCCTAACTGTTTCTCAACTTCAGTTCGATAGATCTTAAATTTGTCAAGAGATTCAGACTTTTCCTTAATCAGGAATAGGTAACCATACCGAGAATAATCATCGATAAAAGTGATGAAATAAAAATTTCTGCACAAAGTTGCAGAATAGGGTCCACTGATATCAGTGTGAATGACTTCCTATAAATCAGAACTTCGAACTGCGGTTTTCTTCTTTATCTTAGTCATCTTTCCTCTACAACAGTCTATGTAAGTTTCTAAGTCACTTTTAAGAGTAGGCAGGATGTGTGTCTTTATGAGTCTTTCTACTCTTTCTTTGGATATATGACCTAATCGTTTATGCCATAATGCATAAGACTGTTCCTTAGGTAAAGGTCTTTTGGGAACAACACTTTCAACTGTATTAGCGACGTATATATCATTGGGAGATAAACACAATCTGTACAATCCATTAAACATGTTGCAACATCCAACCTTGTTTGAACTAAAGAACATAGATACTATATTGTTCTTTATTTCAAAAGAGTAACCACACATGTCTAAACATGATACAAAAACTAAGTTCTGTCTAAAGGAAGGTATATAGAAAGTGTTTCTTAATATCATATTAAAACCAATATCTAAAATCAAAATGATATCTCCCACGAACTCAACGTCGATCTTGTCGTTATTTCCCACAGTGAGCTTTGATTCATCCTGATTTGGCGTCCTTATGTTTGTGAATCCCTGTATGGTAAATGCAACATGATTAGTCGCACCACTATCTAGCCACCAAGAACTGGATGAGGCTTCAGATAGATTGGATTCACAGACAAATGCCAATGAATCATTACCTTTATGCTCATATTTAGACAACCAAGCTTTATAGCCATCACAGTATTTCTTTATGTGTCCCCTTTTCCTACAAAAATAGCAGGGGACACCCTCCTTCTTAAAAGGTGCCTTTCTAGGAGCTACAGTGGTGGAGGGGCCAGCAGCTTCAGGATTTCTCCTCTTAGGAACTATATGGTTAGAAGTCCCTATGGCTTTAGGATTTCCTCTATGATGTGCAATCCATTTTCCCTTCCTACTGGCAGAACTTGAGGCATACAAGGCAAGATGCCCTCTTTCTTTCTTCAGTTTCTCTTCCTCTGCCACCACTCTAACTATAAAGTCATTAATCGACCAAGTCTCATTTTGCGAACTATAGTTCGTCTTGATAATTCCAAAGTCAGGAGGAAGAGTATTTAATGCTTGATGCACAATGCAAGCTTCAGGGATATCAACCTGAAGAATTCGGAGTTTTGTCTAAAGATCTACCATCCTAAGCACATAATCTCTAACTCCAGTTGAACCATCATACTTCATATTAAAGAGTGATTGCATAAGTGTACCTATCTCAGCATTGGAAGAGACACGATACCTAGCCTCCAAAGCTTCCATCATTTCCTTAACAGTACAGTCAATTGGCAAGCCACTCATCAAATGTTCCTGAATTGACCATTTCATAATGAGCAAGCAAATTCTATTACTCTTTTCCCATGCAGCAAAACGTACTTTTTGGACTTCTGTACTGGCATCAGTAAGGTCTGCCGGCCTATCCTCAGTAAGAGCAATATGAACATCTACCAACTCCATCCCAAACAGAAAATCCTCTTTCCATTTCTTGAAGTTTGATCTAGTAAGAACCTCAATTGCAATGGAATTGCCATTTACAGAGAATGTGACTGATTTTACAAGCAATACATATAATTAGCATCATGTGAGTGCTTAACACATATCTCAAGAGCTACATACATCATCATATAAGCACCTTTGGGTAGAATACATGACATGCAATTGTATACTCTTCACATGACAGCGGTCCATGAAAATATATTCTAACATTTCGCGAATTCACCACCTTTGGGTGTATGAACCACTAGGGCTAGTCACTTTTCAACCATATGCTGTACATGTATCCCTCCATAAACTAACACACAATTACCTCCTTTGGGAGTATAAACATGCATCAGAATAGGAGACATCCCTTTACAGTATGCGAACGATGTTTCTCAAAGCCAATCAAGTGTGCCACTTTGGCAGTCACAACCCAACTGAATTATCGAAATTTTCTCATATCAAGGATATAACTTTATAACTCACATTTACCTTTCACATGTGATTTTAGACTTGATGACAGGGGCTATTTGTCACTAAAAATCACAAGTCATGCTAATTGCATTGCTCCATCCACTAATACATACTACTAATAAATCAACACTACACATATTCCTCAAGTGATGACATAATCACAGGCATGCATTTGTATTTCCAAAACCATAGAGAAATACATGAAAATGCACAAAAATTACCCCAAAATCACATACCTTAGGGTTTCACATGCATTTTCATATCCATAAAGGCATCAAAAAATGAAAATAAGCACACCACAAGATAGGAAATTCACATACGAGCACGGTGACATCAACCACGCGCCCAATAGACGTCACACGCGCCCTCACGCGCTGGCGTACCGATCCAGTTTGAAAGCCGATTACCGGTCCGACCAGTCAATGGTCAACAGGTCCGACCGGTCAACGGGTCGGGTCAAACCCGGTCAACGGGTTGAGTCAAACCCGATCAACGGGTCGGGTCAAATCGGTCAACGGAAACGGGTCAACCTGGTCAACGGGTCGGGTCAACCCGGTCAAACCGGGTCGGATCAAGGTGACGTCATACATGATGTCACATGCCACATGGCGGTCGCACGTAAGGCGGTGTGTGTGACGTCACTATGACGTCATCTCCGACACGTGTCGGCGGAGGCGGAACCGCCGAGGCGGTCCGCGCGCGCGAAGCCGCGTGTCGGTCCATGCGTCAGCGCGCATGCGCGCGCGTGTGCCACACGTCGTCGCGCGTGCGCGCTCGTGAGCCGGCGCGGCGGCGCGTGGGGCCGACTCCGAGCTCCGTCTCAGCGCGTGGAGGCGCGTGCAGCCGCTTCCGGCGTCTTCTTGAGGCGTTTTACATACCAAAATGCTCGTATTGACGAGGAGAAGCCATATATGCAATAAAATTTCACTTTTATCGGACCAAAAATCATGAAAAATGAGCAAAATGTTCCGATTTTAAGTCAAGTCCGAAAATGGGTATTAACAGGAAATTTGGCCACCGCCGGAGACATGCTACCCACGAAAACTCTCAGCTCAGCAAGATTAATCTGACTACATGGTCAAAATCAAGTTTCATTCGGATAAATTCTTCAAAGCAGCTCCCTATGTTCGATTTCTAGTTTATGCAGGCTCTGATACCAAATGTAGGCCGTCTAAACGGCTTCCCAAGATCAACATAACTAGAAAATCGAACATCCTAAAGTCGAAGACAAGGATCTGTGTACCTGATTTGGTATTCATCGTTCTTGGAACAAAGTGACAGCAATCTGGGCCTTCAATGCTGAAGATCTTCTCCTCTATAACCCTCGAATCCTAGCTCGATGAGACCGCCACTCACAGATTACCTTATGTGAGTTGAGAGAGAATTTTGGAACAGTGAGGGCTAGAGGAGGGACCTTAGCGCTATTTATAGAGTTTTGGACGGGCCCTCTCATCACGGGCCAGGCCCAACTCGGCCCACACAAGCCAGGCCCAGATCCGACTGTTAAGAAGCTTTATGCCTTACCTTATTAGACCAACGCCGTAAAACAGTAATTACAATCTCAATTAATGTAGCCCACATAAAGAAAACTCTTACATGCACGAGAAAAAAAACGCGAAAGATTACAAATTGAGGAGGGGTAGGGTTTTTTGGGGGCTCGGTCCGAGGAGGAGCAAGAAGACACCACCGGCGTCGGTGGCGGCAACGAAGAGAGATCGCGGCTTACCTGCATGTTCGGATGTTGAGGATGCTCGATAATCTCGTCAAGCCTTTGACGAGCCCTATTTCGCCCAATTATGTTGTTATAGGACCTTTTTTTTTTTTTTTCATTTTTTAAAAGCTATTTTGGTTTATGAAATGAAAACTCTTTTTATTTTTGGATAATTACACAAATAATTTGTAAAAATTGATCGAATGTGTAATATCGTGCATGAACTTTTAATCTATTCAATATAATTTTTAAACTTTAACTCAATGTATAAAGTCATAATTTAGTCCATATACCCCATTCTTTTACCTTGATAAGAATTAAGTAGCACAAGTATTGATACGCAACACAATACAACAACACGTAATTTGTTAAAAATTTTGGATTCGTTTTAATTGTTTTGATTGTTCTGATTACAATTTGCAACTATTTATGAGAAAATACACGGGTAAATTTTGTCACACAATATTGGCGTTATAGGAAAAAGAGGATCCGTGTTCATTTTACTAATAAGTTAGAGCATGTAAAATTTTTAAATTATCCTTTTTTTTCTGGCTAATTTTAAATTTAGTGGATCATAGATAAAATAATCTTTATTTTTATTTTGATCTCAATGAACTCTTTTAAATGATTTCAGATACACTTAAAGAAAAGAAATCTAAACGTAAAAAGTAAAAAAAGAAAGAAAAAAAGTGCAGAAATTGTACGGGCATTTTACATGCAATTTTCCGTGCCTTAGCCATGAGCATTTTTCTTCCCAAATTATTGAAACATAATCTAAATTTCCTCAATTTAACCCTAATCACCCCAAATCTCCAAAATTATCAAATTGAATATTAGGTTTATTTATTTATATAAGAAAAGGGGGCATTCACTTTATTTGATAAGCCCCATCTCTTACCAACTCCATACCTTTCAATACGCCATTCAGGATCACATTCTCATCTAACGAACCAGCCTCTATCTATGAGAAAACGCATGAGTAACCTCAGTCACACGATGACCATTTGGTGTTGAAGAAAAACAATTGAGATTAAGCCATAAAGGCCCTCAATTTTTCAGTACTTATACTTATCAATGTTGAAAATGAAAGTAAAATATGCTCCATAATAACTGAATATTGAATACCAAATAATACCAGTTTGTTAACTAAGCATGAGCACCTTTAATAAGTTTTTTGCAAAATATTTAGCAAGATTCTTATTGCCAGTATCTTTTTTCTATTGAATGAATAAGTGGCCTTCCCTTGCCTAGCAATTTGGTGATTTTCTGACTTAATTAAACCTTTTAAGCTCATTTTTATTATGATAACAAAATGTGTTTAATTTTACTAAGTGCTAAATATTTAAGTTTTCAAGACTTAATCAAGTTATCAAATAACCTGCAAATTTGGAAACTACTCTCCTTGGATTAACTCTTAGTAAACACCATTTTAATGTATTGTAGATGTAAATTTGTTGACTATACATAAAATTTAGGTGCAAACCAGTAAGTTACTGATCACCTTGATATTGAAATTAAAATATTAGATATTTTATGTTGACTTTAGTAAATTTAAATATGAAGTAGTAATTTCTTTTACAAGTAAAAAAAGAGGTGAAAATAGGCGATCAATATTTACTCTTTATATGTTAGGTCTCTCTGTCATCGTGAAATATTAGATTTTAACCATCACTTTTCAATGCAATAGTAAGTATACAACATAAGTGGAAAACGAGTATTATAAATGTAGGCATATATTAATGACCGGGCATGACAAACAAATGAGTAGAATCTAATTTTGGCTAGAGAAAGCTCGAGATGCTCTAATGGCTTTGGTTTTCAATATATAATATAGATAGAAATATAATTTAATAGGTTGAAATTCATAATTGATCCCTCAACTCTACGCACTGAAACAAACCTTTGATAAGTTTTATAATAGCTAGATTGGTCTAACAACAAAAAGTAGTTTTGACGTTTTTTTTTTTTAGGTTAATCTCTCGAGTGATGATAATATGACAATTTAAATTTGGAGACAACATTAAATATTTTAATATAATTCATAGACTAAATTAAACATATATTGAAAATCTAGGGACCTCATTGCACAATAAATTAGAATTTAGGGACCATATGAAATAAATTTAAAGTTAATGGATGAATTATGCAATTTTATCTAACAAAGGTAGTTTTGAGGAGGGAAGCGCAGGGATTTTAAAGCCGTCTTTTTTGGGGATCCGGAGGTCTTCTTCATCTGCAAAAACCGTTTGGAGCGTCGGTTATCGTAGATAACCGCAGCGGTTTTCTTCTTCGGAGGCACCGTTTTTTAGAGAGAGAAACGGATACCGTACAAAGAGGCTTCGAGAGAGTGAAAAATCGATCCGTTTCTCCCCTGGCCGCGAAGTCTGATTGATCCCGGTCTCCATTGAAGCTTCGCCACCCGGCCCGTGTCTTCGTCGGTGACGAGTTTCCATGGCTGTCTCGGGGTTTCGCTTGATCATCAATCGTGAATAGAACTCCGTTTCATTGAGGCGTTTCTCGGTCGTCGACAATGCTGGTCTGTCTGTCAGAAGTGGCCCAGAGTTTGTGTAACGCTTCAACAATGATGACCAGAGGTGAGCTTTTCTCAATCTTTTTCTCCTTTTATATTTTCATGGTGCTGTTCATGCGTTGAATCATAATCTGTGACACTGTGTGTTCGAAGATCTTCGAACGATCGGTGGCGGTCGATGGCGGTGTTGTAGTAATGGATGGTGTTCGGAGGCGACAGCCATGGCAGCGATGGTTTTCGGTAGATTTGAACCCTCCGTGTTATTTTCTTTTTTCTGCTTTAACATTGAACAGCCACAAATACCTGCCGCCAGTGTCAATCTTACAGCCGAGACAGCAGTTATACGGCCTCTATTTGAAGCCAAGACTGTACATAACCCTCGAGGTAAGCAATTTTATTCACTATATGCTTGCTGCAGTAGAATGAGTGGCTGTCATTTGGGAATATCATTGCTGCATATAACGTGCCTTTTATCACAGATTTTCTGTGTCGATTACTCCATCTACTAGGTTGAAGTGTAAGCTTTTATATCTCTTTGGCTTGTCACAGATATGTATCAAGAGTTGGGTTTTACTCGCTTACGATGCACTTCCTTGTTAGATGGAAAAAAAAGGCCAAAGGTTACGTAACAAGGAAAGCTGTTGGGCACGACTGTAAAAGGTTTTCTTTTGAAATATTGAACTGGCCACTTTACGAATCTTTCTTTAGTATAGAGAATCTCAGTCACGATTATAATCAAATAGTTAGAGTTGTCACCAATACAGAAATGTGCCAGCCCTTGAGTTGCTACATTTGTCCAACATGGTGCTTGCAATAACTATACATTTTTTATGTCATCGTCATTGGTTAGTCTTGGCTTCATAATCTTTGTTGCTCATTGAGAGTAGTCCAGAAATTCTTACTTCAACCAAGCTCAACATGGAGGTGAAATCTCTGTTGCTCATTGAGATTTGGTGTACTTATTCTAGCGTGGAAATTCGGTAGTCACAATGCATGATAGGAGAAGACAACCAAATAAAACTTCATTGTTCTGACTAAATTTATGCATTATATTGATTTATCAATTTCAAACCTTGAGAACCTAGCTAGGGAAAAAGGGGCAAATTATGAAGGATAAAATATGTTGCTTTTGCTAGCCTTTCTTGTGGAAAAACCATATTCGTGGCAATGTAGACTGAATTGTGGTCCCTAATTTGACTGAACAATTTAATTTGATAGCTAGTTTTAGACTCTAAAATCCTCATTACTTATTCTTGCTGAACACTTGGATGCAGGTTGGTGGTTGGATTTGAAAGAAAAATCTCTTGTTGTAGTTTTAGAGGCTAGTCGTATTACTTTTTAAATGGATCAGAGTCGACACTCCATGTTCATTGGTGGAACTCACCAAGTTTTGGATTGGTACTCCTATCTATGAAATGGTTTTGTGTCATCCATTAAAAAATTGTACTTTTCAATAGAACAGTTGACAGAACAAATCTAGTATGGAAAATGTAGGGAAGTTGTATTTCCCATTATGAGGTAGTGTGGGTCCCCAGAATTTTGTAAGTTGATCGGTCAAGTCTAGTTTAGTGAGTGTGGGCAATAACTGCTCTAGCATTGTATTTAGTTTGTATGCTTCGGATCAATTAACTCTAGAAACCTAAGGTTCTCATTTTTTGGAACATGAGATGTATCTGTGCTGAAATTTCATTTGGTATATTTACTATCTTTGATATGATTATGTGGTGATGAAGTAAGCATATTAGGTGGCCATGTTCATCTCCTCGCTCCCGTCCCGTGGCTCTACTCAAACTGTGAGGCTTAAAGGGAGAGTTTAGAGAGAGAAAGCGAGCTTCGATGGAGTCAACCATATCCAAGACTCTCTCTCCATCCTCATCTCCGTCCTCCCTCAACCCCTTCGTCTTCCACCTTTACCGCTACGTTACCCGATCGCTGCATCGCCGATGCAAGTGGGTGTTTGGCACCAATGATGGCATTACCTTCGGCATAACCCCCGGAGGGTTGAGTGAAGCCTGATAGGACTTCGACATAACCCCCAAGGGTTGAGTGAAGTCTGGTAGGAATTCGTGGCTAGCAAAGTCCTGACCACTATAAGAATTTCTTCCTTATATTGAGTCAACCTTGAACTTTGTGAATTCGCAAAGTTCAAGGTCCCGAGGACTCAATATAAGGAAGAAATTGTTATAGTGGTCAGCACTTTGCTAGCGACGAATTCCTATCAGGCTTCACTCAAACCTTCGGGGTTATGCCGAAGGTGATGCCTCATTGGTGCCAAACACCTGTCTCAGCTAATCGCCCATAGGCTCCGCTGCATCTACGCCGACTGCATTCACATCCCGAGCCTCGCTTCGGCCCCGTCTGTCTCCCCCAATTCCCACGAGGTTCCGCCTGCAGTGCGTTCCGAGCTCTGCTGCTCCTCTCGGCAAATGCGACGGCAGCAGCGGAGTCGACGGTGAGGATGGAAAGGAGAAATCGGTCTTGGATGAAGCCGAGGCGGCCTCAGGGGTGTTACCTCCGATGTCATAATTCTCGACGTTGGAGTAACCCCCCTCTCTCTCTATATATATATCTCGCACTTTATGTGAATGCACGAGCTAAAGGTTCGATTTTTTTTTTTTTTTTGGTGTGTGGCCACTTGAATGTCTCTGTTTCGTCTCTGCAGGGAATGACTAGTGGGGATGTGCAGCGAGTGTGAAGAGAATTTGGGAAAATCAAGTGAGTTTGCCATTGCTTTCGTTTTGCTATTATAATCTCCAAGGTAACTGGGATCGTCCATTTTTCATAATAAAAAATTATTCATCAACTTAAATTAAACTTTAGTGTGACAGAACAGTCATCCCCCGGGTTACGCTTTTTGTCCTCTCGTATATGTGAAGAGAAATAAGGTTTTAAATGATCTTATGTGGGGTCAAAGAATGGCGGGGAGAAATGGCTTTTATCAATTTTTGTGCTAAGATTTGAACCCCGTGTGTTTTTTATTTTTCTGCTCTAACTTTGGACAGCCACGGTATCCGCCGCAAGGGTCAATCTTACAACTGAGACAGCAATTGTATGGCCTGTTTCTGAAGCCAAGGCTATACCTAATTGGCAAAAGGAGTTGGGGATAAACACTTGCAAATCACTCAGACAAATTGTGGCTTAAGTCTAAGTGAGTTTACCATTGCTTTTCTCTTTCTCGTAACTTGTGAAGAATCATCCATTTTTCCTCATGAAAAGAATCGCCATTGACTTCAATTAAAATTAGTGTGAGAAATGTCATTTTCTGGGTGTGATTTGAACCGGGCATGGTTTTCTCTCTTTTCTGCTCTAAACATTGGACAGCCACAAGTATCGCCACCAGCGTCAATCGACAACCGGGATAGCAGTTGTATGGCCGATCTCGAAGCCAAGGATGGCAAAAAGTGTTGGGAGAAACACTTGCAGAAGACTTGACAAATTTTGCCTTTATGTCTAACCCTCGACATAAGTAGTTTTATTCACCATCTGCTTGTTGCATCGAATGAGGTTTGGCTGACATTTGTGAATATCATTGCCGCATATAACGTACATTTTATCACAGATTTTCTGTGTTGATGACTCCATCTAAAAGTTGGAAGTACAATCTCTTATATCTGTAATTTTCCCTGTCATATAATACAAACTACCTCGGATAAGAATATTTTTAATGCAGGGGGTGGTTGACAAGTTCTCTGGATGCTCTCGTGGATTTGGTTATGAGAAGCAAGCAATGGATGAGGCTATTGAGGAAATGAATGGACTTATCATTGAGGAAAAAGTTCAGCCTCAAGGTTCAGGTAGAGACTGAGATGGTGATCGCAGTCGTGATTGTGGTCATGATTGTGGCCCTAGTCGGGACTCTGGTGGTGGACATGGAGGTGGAGGTGGAGAGTGCTTTAAGTGTGACAAAACTGGGCATTGTGGAAGGGAGTGTCCTCGTGGAGGGGGCTGGGGAGGTAGGTATGGGGGGAGGGATGACAGGTATGGAGTTGGTGGTGGTGGGCACTATGGTCCTGACCAAAATGGTGATTCGATCTGGAGTGTGCAATAGGGATAGTGGTACTCAAGGAGGATCAGGAAATGCTCCTATAATCAGGACCGTTCTGGTCCCTATGAACATTGTGGTACATAGAACTTCTGTCCGGGGTAGAAAGCATACTACTGATAGCTATGCACATAATTTTTTCCAGTTATAGTAAAGCAGTTGATTCTGCGCTGATTGAAAAATATTTTGTGCTTGTAGCAGAGCTATTGGAGGTACTGCTGTTACTCTCTGGAGGTGTCAAAGTCCCCTCTGCTGAATCTCTTCTTTATTATTCTCTGGGTGGACAAATCTGCTTGATCAGTCTTTTGTTGTGCGAACTTTGGCTAAAAGATTCAACTGTTTAATATCCGTGAATGCTTGTTTTGATGTTATGGTCTGACGGCATTAGTTGCTTGACTTAAACAACCCAATTTGGCCTTAAGCTTTCAATGATATTATCGGTACTGGATTCTCTTTCACTTACATGCTTTAGCAATTGCAAATGCGTCTGAGATCAATCTTGGTCGACTTCTTCATTGGCATTTGTGACTGTGGAGTGCGGACAGCTTTTTGGTGTCTATATGGCTCTTTTGAGGATAGGGCAAGAAATTCACCTGTGGACGTAATGCGTTTTTTCTATGCAAAAGAGAAGCTGCCTTAGAAATGGATGCCCGTTTTGGCTACAAATTTTCAGATGTCTTACTTTTTGAAAAGGAGTTAAGCGGGTAAGCTCTATGTTTTTTATACACATTTGGTTAGCACTCTATTAATCCTGCTAAGTTTCTGGCGGGATTATTGGCTGTTTTGATGCATGGTCATGTTGCTTTCATGTCATAGGACATGGCTGTAGTCTTAAAAATTCTGAAAAGTCCTTTTGGCCTCAAGAAGCTATTCCTTTATGCAATTAACTCCGTAAAATCCGTCTCACCTTCCCCACATGATTGTTGGTCTCTGTCTCCTCCATGTGCATGGTGCTGCTATCGTCTTAGGTTTCCTTGATAAATTTCCCTTTCAGGTGTAATGACGTCTCTTCCTATGAATCCACAATCTTGTTATAAACACATGGTTCTTTTCACTTCAGTGGCTTTGCGTGCATTGACTTACATTTCTGCATTAATGATCATGTATCTTCCCCTAATTCTTTTAAAAGTTGTGCTTGCTCCATCTGAAATCCATACTGGCTTCCTAACTCCTAGATGAGGTACACTCTTAGCATTAGCAAAAACTCAATATGATCATTTCCTTTACAGATTTTCTCTGTAGTTACTTGGTTAAGGTTATTGTGCATTCTTAACTACGGCTCTGTAAATGTTTCGAGTCATTTTAAGTTGGAGAAATCTCTCCAGCACCCCTAAACTTTTTGTTCTAGTTGGTATACAAAATTGTGGATTGTTGTTTTGCACGTCTCATAGTCCGAGTAATATAACCATTTCTTGCCCATTGTTCACTTGCAAGCCTCATTCACATACCCAGCAGACGCGGTTCTTGAACAGAGCAAGCCTTGCCTCCGTTTCACATTCTTGAATGACCCGGCAAGGGTATTTTGAGCAACCGCGCTTCATGAGATGCAGACCTTAAAATGACTCAAAGGGGATGATACACCGCTTCGATTCCCTCTTTACCAATTCAAGAAAGATGACAGGATTTCGTTCTAGCGAGCTCAACGACTGCAAAATTTGATTGATCAGAACAGGGTGCGTTGTGTACACGGGTCCCGTTCTTTCTGGGGCGGAGTGTTTTCGTCTGTTACGCCTCCATATACGACAAGCAGGGACAGCACATCTCAAAGATAATGGTACAGTCTCAGGGTGTCGCCAGGATGAGCACATCCTAGCGACATGATGTTGTGAGTGCCCCAAGCTTTGACTCTTCCTATATAAGAAAAGCTCGAGGCAGAAGACCCACCACAACCCAATTTCGCACGGACCCTAGAAAGGGAGGCGTCTCCGATGGGTGATCTTGGCAACACAGGCGCTGTTCCTTTGCGTGTATCCGGTATTCATTCATACGATTCTCGCTATTATATCAGCGCCTGTATTTTCAGGTCACCCCTTTGAGATGATCACACTCTTTCCCTTTTACATATCGATAATGACCGTCCCAAATTAATCGGTATGGCTTCTTTCTCGTTGAGATCAGGTGACTTGCTTTTAGGGCTCAACGTGGTGATTGAGGTGCTTTGGAAATTCATTTTCATGGTTGTACTAAGCTTCTTTTTCCATATTTGTAATAAGAATCTCTGTGCCAATTTTTTGTCGCCATTATTTCTAGGGAAGTATACTACAATTATGTAAAACTACTGATTGTTGCTCTAGCCGCTTCCTCTAGTCATGACGAGTTGAGATTAAAGTGCTCGTTAGTGATTCACCCTAGTAGAGCATGAGTGAGGTCATAATAACCTCTTGGACTAGAGGTGGTGTAGAAGAAGTAAAGTCTCTCCAATTCCTCCTCACAGTTTGGATGATCTTGCACAGGTTGACAGTTTGATGTGGTGCAATTTTATGCCAAAAACTCAAAGGTACAAGTGGTAAATATGAAGAAATGGGAAATGTATGCCGACCCTCGCCAGCCACAAGTGAGGATGTGGGTGCTCGGTCCCTTACCTAGATCTAGCGAGGGCCACAATGCCCTTGCCAGATCTGGCCAGACGAGGGCATGGCGGCCCTCACTCGATCTGGGCCTGCCTAGTTGCTAGTGAGGGTCAGCCGGTGACCATCACCAGCCTAAATGGAGGAAAAAAAAATAAAGAAAAGCAAAGAGAGAGAATTATAAAATATTACTAATTGGTTGTGGAAGTGTCGTAGAGAGAATATATGAGAAAACTGTACCAGTCAACTTGAGAAACATTTATACCTAATTGTAGTACAAGCATAACACTCCAATAAAATATCGTCTCCCACAACTATTACATTTTAATTTTCTCGCACCACACGCAAAACACTTAAAGCAAACTAGCTTTTATGAGAAACACCCGCAACTCTTATTTTTCTCTACCTTACGGATGGGCAAATTTTCTTTTTTCTAATTGTGAAGCTATTGCCGTTGCGGCTTTTGTGTGGTTTTCACCAAAGCCCATCGTTTTGTGGCTTGCCAAACGAATGCTTCTGATGGCCTTAATTCATAGCTAGGACAAATACCAAATTGGTCTTAAATTTATTGTACATATGCCAATTCAGTCATAACTTCTTTAATTTTCTGAATGTAGTCTTAAATATTTGTGTGAAATTCTAATGTAATTTTTTTGGTTGATTGCCGTTGAGAAAATTGCTAGCATGACGTTTAATCATCGTCAGTTGTCCTACATGGCAATGTCCTATATGGCACTGGACAACTTTATTCGAAATAATGTTTTATGGATCACTACGACAATTTCTGTTGGTAAAAAATTCAACGGCCACATTAAGTTGCTTTTGGACCTCTTCAACTGCCTTATCTTCTTCCTTTAACCACTTCAATTGTATGCCACTATCGAAAGAAGACGAATAGGGTTGACTAGACTTGAATTCTCGCACTTCTTCAATTAAGCGCATTTGCCAATTGCGGCTTCTTTACTTTTCTAGCTAGCTGTATATCCACGGGATTCAACACAATCGCATGTTTATAATATGAGAACGTGGACTCCGTTATTAATAAATGATTCATCTAGAACTATTGAAGATGTAAAATTTAGTATTAATATGGGTCTAAAAAGTAATATCTTTTTAAGTAAATTCTCCTTCACCATGGTAGATTTTGCTCTCTTCTCAGTGTAAGAACTATTTTAAATTTCAAAATGAAAAACCATATTCAACCCCATAATAGGCCACACATTACACATGACACTTTTAGCTAGAACAATCCACAAGGGAAGTAGGATTTAAATTCCTTTGGTCCCTCTCACTTTTGTTTTTTTTATTAATGAAAGACAGATAGCAATGTTTTCTGGGGAAGGGTAGTTAGAGACAATGTAACAAGATGGGGCAAGGCACCCATCCCTCAAGGAAATGCTCATTTTGCAGGTCGTATTCCTTCCCACCAAATCTGTGCAAAAGGGTGGTTTGTGGTCGCCGGTCATGCACGTTCCCCCGAAACCGAGCATAATCACCTCCGAAGAAGCAAACTCCACTTTTAAATTCCATTTGTTTGAAGGAAAACTGTTTTTGAAAAGTTATTTTCTGACTTGCGGCATTTGTATGATATAAAATTAATCGATCTAGCGAAAACGTTTTCCAAAAACTGAAAACAACAATTTTAGATAGGAGGAAAAGGATTTCTCCTTCGATAAGATGGAAATCACTTTCCCCAAATGACTAAACAAATGAAAATTAACTATTTTCCTTGAAAATGATTTTCATAAAAAAATATTTTTCTTTATCATAAAATGAAACAAATACATCCTTAATGTCAACCCATGACACGGTTTAGATTTTCCTCCATCCCCTATCCATCATGTTCCACTAGTTCCCCATTGAATCACCACAATTTTCAGAGATCTCTCACAAGTTCCACTGGCACATATCAACTACCGTTCTACTTAGCCACTACCGTCACAGAAAGTACAAGCACAATGACATACTTAAATGTCCCATCACCTAATCAGCTCTCACGGGTTGGTCTAGAACACAGTTGTCCCCCATGAATTTCATTTTAGAAATTTTCACGAGAAAATGTTATAATCTTCTTAATATTGTGTGGAGAAACAAACTATATTTATCATGACATCGTAATTTATGGAAAAGGCATTATAATTGATATCTGGAAGTAAAGTTGATTATCAGACTTTTTAAATAAATGTACTTGCTTAAATTGTGAAATAGACCTACTTAAGTATAAATTGGCTATGATTGTTTTCTCTGCTTGCAAAGAAAATTAAAGAATTATTATTCCTTAATTGTACAAAAATTAGCTTACCATCAAAAAGTTATTATGCGAAGAAAATTTGATCCAAATAAGAAGTTTCTTAATTTGAATAAGTTTTCTATTTTGGATCATATTCTTTAATATATATATATATATAAGAAGTGGGTCTTCTGTTGTGAAGAGTATGAAGGAGATGGCTTTTTCATGAATTACACCATCAAGCAATCTAAGATTGTTGAAGCTAATTAATTCTGGTGGATAAAATTAGTGAATTCCTTTATGAGATTAAAATATTATTTTGTGAGTTATTTAATATAATTAGAGGCTGGAAATAGTTAGAATACTTGATTGACTCAAGTGTTATTGTAATTTCTATTTTATTTCTTGATCTACACCTATGCTGCTCTCATCCTAGAGTAAATCTAGTGTACGAGTTATTTCTTAATTCTATTTATCTTATTATTTGATCGCTTATTTTTAGCAACCATTGTTGCATCTAAATGCTTATTTCTTCCAAATTAGCCACCAAAGCCAAAATCGATCAAGCCCATCATCACTCAGATTCATAAGGCCTAGAAATATGGGAACAAAATAATGTCAAGAAGCAGTGAATTCACGACCATACTCACGCGCAATCATTATTCCTAGTATAAACTAACGAAAGTTGAATAAATAAACTATTCAATAGAGGTGTGCAAAAGAACCGGGACCCGCTCGGACCGCCTGGAACCAGACTGAAATCACTCGGAACCGGTGGTTCTTAAGGGAACCGATCCGGTTCCTACTTACAATTTATGGAACTGGTAGGTACCAGTCCGGTTCCTGGTTCTATAGGCGGATCCGCCCACCTGCCCACCCGGACCAGACCGGTTATATTATATAATATATTAATTTTTAATATTAAAAAAATTTGAAATTAGCAAATGTAAATTTTATGGCTTAAATCACCATATTGTCTCAATTCACTACTCTCCTACTTCATCTCGTCTCTCTCAGTTCAAAATCTCCCTGAGCTCCCTCTTCCTCTCCGATTCACCTCTAGATCTACTCATCTCCCTTTGAGTTCTAGTTTGAACTTGGCAAAACAGTAAGTTAGTTCTTTTTTCCTCCCTTAAACTTGAACTTTCTCCCCACGTCGTTGCCACCTCCACATTCGCTGTCACTATCGTCCTCTTCGTTGTTGGGCTCATCCCGCTTCTACCTCCCCTCTTCCTCCTCCACCTCCTCAAGCTTCTCCCCATCATCCTCATCTTCGGGGACAGCTGAACTCTAGGTCTAAGAACGGCTCATTGTCCCCATTGTGCTCCTCATTGTCGGTCTCAAGGGAGAAGTGGGAGACGACGGAGGCGGTGGCTAAGATGGGTCGCAACTAGTTGAAGGCGAAAAGGGGAAGGCGTGGAGGTTGGACTAGTTCTATAGATCCACCTGAGAACTGGATCAGACCGGCGGTTCAGTTCCCGAGTGGATCCATGCAACTAGTGGACGGTTCCCGGCTCCAATTTTTCGGAACCAGTTATTAGCGGGCGGTTCTCGGTCCAGGTCGGGAACCGCCCGTCCAAACCATGCACACCCCTACTATTCAATTGATGTAGTAGCACTTAATCCAAAGTTATAATGTACATATCTTCTAGTAGTTGAGTAAGATGCATGCAAACTTATAATACACTCATAGCCCAAGATTCAAAGTTCTATAAAATCAAGAATATTTTGTGCACGTTGTTCGGAAGTTTGGAACCCTCCCGAAGGCTATAAGATGCCCTGAGGAGGTTTGACGGATCACTAAGCAGTAAAGCACACACAAAGGCTCACCTTGCGAGGTGGTATTAGCACTTGCCATAGGCTTCCCGAATCCTACTAATTTCAACTTGATTTTCTCATTTGATTATTGAATTTGATTTACTCTAGAGTAGCCGATAACTTTTTTTGGGCTGGTTAATAGCTTTGGAGTCCATCTTACTCTTTTGAATACAGATTTTCACAAGTTTCAGTACTTGGTTATGCTAGAATAATCTAAGGCCTTTTTGCTTGCTAGCTTTTCTTTTTTACGTAACAGGTTATGTAATATTTTCATTTTACTCCTTAACATGATTCCAGATGTCCATGCACAAATACTCAAGCAAATTAATCGATAATAAAGCATATAAAGTATGGAAAGCAAAATAGCCCGAGCCACATCGGGCAAAATTAATACAATACCTCGTTAATACTCCCTGGAATGGACTCCCGTGAGTGGTAAATGAAAGTATAATCGATGAGGAATCCAAACCATGGATGTCTTAAGTTGCCTGTAGAGCCCCCGCAAATACTCAACCCCTTCGTCTTCCGCCTCAACCGCTACGTCTCCTGGTCGCTGCATCGCCGATGCCTCCCCTCTCGGCTCATCGCCCACAGGCTCCGCTGCATCTACGCCGATCGCATCCGCTCCCTGAGCCTCGCTGAGCCGTCTCCGTTTCCCCCAGCTCCCGAGAGGTTCCGCTTGCGGGGCGTTTCGCTTCTCTCGGCGCCATCGGCGGACGCAGCGGCGGCGGAGGAGGCGGAGTCGACGGTGAGGATTGGAAGGTGAAATCGGTGGTGGATGGAGCCGAGGAAGCCTCTGGTGCCTCCTCTGATGTGATAATTCTCTACGTCGGAGTAAGCCCCTCTCTCTATGTGAATGTACGAGCTAAAGCTTCGGTTTTGTCAATGCTTGTCCAACTTTCCCTGCATTATAATGCTGAAGATGTTATTACGCGGTGCCTATCATGTTTCTTTTTTCAGTGTGCGGCCACTTGAGTGGCTGTTTCATCTCTGCAGGGAATGACTTGTGGGGGATGTGCAGCGGGTATGAAGAGAATTTTGGAAAATCAAGTGAGTTTGCCACTGCTTTTGTCTTTCTTGTAAGCCATCTTTTGTATGAAAAGAATCGTCATCGACTTGAATGAAACCAAGTGTGAGAACTGTCATTTTCTGAATGTGATTTGAACCCAGCGTGTTTTCTCTTTTTTTCTGCTCTAGCATTGGACAGCCTCAAGTATCTGCTGCCAGCGTAAATCTTACAACCGGGACATCTATTGTATGGCCTGTATCTGAGCCAAGACTATGCCTAATTGGCAAAAAGAGTTGGGAGAAACACTAGCAAAACACTTGACAAATTGTGGCTTTAAGTCTAACCCTTGAGGTAAGCTGATTTATTCACCATCTGCTTGTTGCAGTTGAATGGGGTGTGGCTGACATTCATGAATATCATTGCCGCATGTAATGTACCTTTTATCACAGATTTTCTGTGTCGAAGACTCCATCTACTAGTTGGAAGTACAAGCTTTTATATCTGTAATTTTCCCTGTCATATAATACAAACTAACTCTGAGAAGAATACTTTTAATGCTGGGGGTGGTTGACAAGTTCTCTGAACACTCTCATGGATTTGGTTTTGTGATTTTGAGAAGCAAGCAATGGGTGAGGCTATTGAGGCTATGAATGGGATGGGACTTGGATGGGAGAAATATCACCGGGGAAAAAGCTTGGCCTCAAGGTTCAGGTAGAGACCAAGATGGTGATCGCAGTTCTGATCGTGGCCCTAATAGGGATAGTGGTACTCAAGGAGGATTAGGAAATGACTACTAAATCGGGACCGTTCTGTTCCCTATGAACATCGTGGTACAGAAACTTCCCTTCGGGTTAGAAAGAATATTCCCGATAGGTATGCACACAGGTTTTTTTCAGATATATTAAAGCAGTTGATCTTTGTGCTGATTGAAAAATATTTTGTGCTTGTAGCAGCGCAATTGGATGTACTTCTTTGTTACTTTGCCGGAGCCAAAGATTCCTTCCGTTTGATCTCTTCTTTCTTTTGATCAAATCTGCTTGATCAGTCTTTTGATGTGCGAACTTTGGCTAAAAGATTCAACTATTTGATGTCCGTGAATGCTCGTTTTGATATTTTGGTCGATGACATTCCTTGCTTGACTTAAACAATCAAATTTGGCCTTACTCTGTCAAGGCTACGATGGGTAGTGGATTCTCTTTTGCTTACAAGCTTTAGCAATTGCAAATGCATCGAGATTGATCTTGGTTGACTTCTTCATTGGCATTTGCGACTGTGGAGTGTGGACAGCTCTCTGGTATCTAGATGGCTCTTTTGAGGAGAGGGCAAGAGATTCACGTGGAAATAATGTGTTCTCTCTTTGCAAAAAGAAGTTGCCTTAGAAATGAATGCCCCTTTTGGCTACGATTTTTCAAAAGTCTTACTTTTTGAAGAGGAGTTAAGTGGGTAAATGCTATCTTTTCTTATACACATTTAGTATGTGAGCTTCCTGTCCATAGTCTCGCACTATATTAACTCGCTAAGCTTTCGGCAGTATTCTTGGCTGTTTGTGGTGTTTTGATACACGATCCTGTCACTTTCATGTTACAGGACGTGGTTTTATTCTTAAAAATTCTGAAATGTCCTTTTGGTCTCAAGAAGCTATTCCTTTATGCAATTAACCCTGTAAAATTCTGCCTCACCTTCCACACATAGTACCGTTGGATAAGTTCCTTCTCAGTAAAACGTGATCTTATGGAAGCTTTGGTGAGCATGGCAATTTGATTTGCATTGTCTTCTTCCTGGCGATCTCGGTATTGTATCACCACCTTCAGTGGAAGATTGCTGGTCGCTGTCTCCTCCATGTGCATGGTGCTGCTATCGTGTTAGGTTTCTGGATAAGTTTCTCCTTCAGGTGTAATGACAGCTCTCCCTTTGAATCGGCATATTTTGGTTGATACACATGATTCTTTTTGCTTGGCCAGCTGTGCATGCATCGACTTGCATTTCTGCATATTAATGATCATCGCCATGCACTTTCAGCCAGTCATCGTGATTGCTCGTATTTTCCTTTAATTCTGTTAGAAGTTGTGCTTGCTCCAATTTGAGATTGGCTCTGGGTTCGTGGCTCCTAGGGTTTACTCTTGGCGTAAGCCAAAACTGGACATGATCATCTCCTTTTCAGTGGGCATTCTTTTTTTCTGTAGTGATTTGGTTAAGTTTATTGTGCATTCTAAACAATGGCTCTGGGAATGAATATTTTCTTATCCTGCTGTGATTGTTGAAAAATTTGGAGATCAAATATGCAATTTGATCCATGCGCTCAGCAGGAATTTCACCAAATTATTGAGAAATTTTCAAGTAGAGCTTGATAGTACATTCTATCAATTTTCTGTTATCCTATGCGACTTTCTCTCTGTTGTTTCTTTAGTCTTAGAGCTGGTCACGTACATAACTTGATCCTCACATGTTAAGGATCTTGAATAGATTCTTCATGATGTCAAAATCATTTCATAATTTTGTAAAAGTGAAAACGGTAGCTAAAATAGGAAACCCAGGGATCACGATGAAATAGTGCAAATGTCTGAATTATCAAATTGCGAAGGATGTAATTGAGAACACTGTGACCTAATCACCAAATGTGTTATGATAACTACACATGAAATGATAACAACCCTAACAAATGACGAACTTGAAATTTAAGAAAATTCAAGAAGCGAAATTAAATTGCGTAGGACACACCTTGGAGTGAAAGGCCTGGGCTCACAACGCTAGGTTGATGGAAGAGGAGACCATACTAGCAAGCATGGACTGCATTTTCATCTGGTGCTGAAGCTTCATCATCATAAGTCTTGTATCTTCAGTCTCATCTCCTCCATCATACTCCGATGCTTCCACTGCTTCAGGCTCCACACAGCCCAAGTGCGGACAGTAATCGTAGTCCGTGTAATGGTAATGCCAGCAACCCTTGGCGATGCTTCCCCGGTACCTGTTGTTGATCAGGCTCCGCTCTTGCGTTAGGGATAATATGATGCGGGAGGGTGCTCGTGGTCCTCACGCTTCACCATTGCCGCCAAGTCGGCACACCCCAGGTGGAGGTCATAATGGCAGATCAAGCAGTGGTAGAAGGATGTGTCCCCATCGTTCGAGGGGAAGTGCATTAAACATGACAGTTTATGACATTACTGAGTATATAATTGTTTGCACCAAAATTTGAATTCAATTCGAGCGAAACAATAAGATGCACAAAGAATTTAATCAAAGATTGAAAAAAGTGGTTGATATATGCATTAAACACAATTTACTCAAATATTGTCCTGTGTTAATTTATTTTTTAAGTGATAGTAGTACAAAAGATAAAGAAATATGCAAGTCATTAACATAATAATTAATTGTTTTCTGAGAAACACAAAATTTAGTTTTCTTTTTGGGTCCGCGCACAATATTTAGTTAGCTATCTACCAAATAAACTAGTTTTTGGAAAAGAAATACACCAATTTAGTTCCAAATAGAGAAAGAAAAGGAAAAACCAAAAAAAAAAAGGCAAACATTAGTCTTAAATTAAGATTGGACCCTATAGTTAATCTTAAAAAATGTTGTTTGAAAGAAATATGTGTAGTTTCGTCTTTAGAAAAGATAAGAAGTCATCTTAAATTAAGAGCAGGACCCACAAAAAATGATATAGTTAATTCAATATAATAGGATGTTAATAGCCAACAAAGAGATGGAAATGATGCGAGTCTATTAAAATAATAAAACTACTTATGGTCCTTGAATTTGAGCATTTTTTTTTCCAATCAATTGAAGTTGCATAACTTTTTTAATTGAGTCTCTTCAGCTCTGGATCTAATTAATTGAAACTGACAAATTTTATTCCTGAACTTTCACATTTTTCTCTATTCCCTTTTGATCTTTCTATCCTAAAAAATCATTGATATGATGGTCTAATTAGCGTTTGCCATCTTATGTGACGTGATTGGTGGCTCACACGGACAATTTTTTAAATAAAATGATGTCGTTTTGATTTTTCATTTTTTTTTCTTTTTTTTCCCTAATCTTTCATTATAGTGTTCATCATTTTCCCTCTGCCTGTCGTCAGGGACTTCGAAAAAACCCGTGAAGATCGCGGCTATAGGCAATGGTCGTGACGCCCTTGGGCAGATTGGGGCAATGGTCTCAGATTGCCCTCGGCCAAGTTAGGCGACGGTGTCACAGCGCTTGCCATGCCTTCCCAAGCCATCACTGAGACCTCGACAAACGGTGAAGGGATGAAATGAAAAATAGAAGGAAAGAATAGGACAAAAAAAAAGAGAAAAGAAAAAAAACACAATTTTCAAATATGTGGAAAAATATCTAATAAGTCTATTATTCATGTTAAGGAGATAGTTTTTCAAGTACTATTGAACGTGGCAGCCCCAAGTAAAAGAGTCATACTGAGATCACCTTGAAGCCATGTCATAGAAAAATATCTAGCATGATATTCTCGTATACTTATAGGTGGATCGAAAAGTCATGACTCAAACTCAATATTTTATAATTGATATGAGATTTGACATTTGCCTATCTATTCTTTCTATCCTCAGTTTGTTTTTTGGCATTCCATTTAATTACTACGAACACATTAATAAACTTTTAGCATATTACACTTAATTAGTATTTCTCTTCTTACAACTTCTACATTTTAGGGGTGATATCTACAACTCTATATAACGACTCGTAGGAATCTAATTCATTTGAATGCTTCATTTGTTTCGCGGAAAATGAATGAATCGGAAAACTTATTTTTATGAATGATCGCTTATATCGCTAAAAGAAACCGTTAATGGAAAATGTGTTCATTATTGACAACAATTTTTGTCGAAACATTTTCATGGGCAATAAAAATATTTTTCGTTTACTTAGTTTTGTAAGCGACACAAGCTATCAATTTTTGGAAAATATTTTTCAAATTATTTATTTTTTATAAAACAAACATAGGCTATATTTCAAATTTGTCGACCAAGACTTTGCCTAATTATAGTCTTATTTCCAACATGTTTATTGTTCATTTTTGGTTTGTCTATTTCTAATTGGTCTTAGGTGATTGTTAAAAAAAAAAAAATCTTTTTAGTTACATCGCACCAAAAAAGATTCAAAGACCCTAGAACTATTTTTTCATGGTTGTCACAACTAATTAAAGAATAATTGGAAGTTAATTAAAGGCAGTAAGTCCAATTACAATCGAATGGGTCTATACATGGAGAGAATTTGGTTATTATGGTAGGGAGAGTTGGCTTGCCGTGCACTTTGATGCGATGCGCATAATCGCTTTCTTACATGTGAACAACATCGAATTCCCACCTTCTTTTTATGGTCATTTTCTATACTTTTGCTTTTGGAAAGTATAGTACCGAACACCCTCCCTCGGATTAGGATCATCTTCCCCATAGGCACGGGCACGTAACCAATCAAATCAAGTAAGGACATGTGGTGTGTCTATAATAATTAACTAAAATCCAGTATTATGACTTCACCTGATTGGGTCTTTGTTTATAATTCCTTGACTCTAGGGAAATAAGAGCAAACAAAAGATTGGGCAGATGAAATTGATTGATGTTCCCATGACTTTTTCCATGTGAACTGTCTTGATTACACCCTGTCAAAAGAAGAAGAAGGAGAAGAAGGATCGTTTACTTGATTTGATTTGAAATATCACACTTATTCAATTTAATATTATTTGCCAACGACAGCTTGTTTATTTTTTTGGTTAGCTATATACTTTTAGGATTAGATGTATACCTAATTTTTTTATAATTCCATTTTTTTAAAATAACAATGTGACTATATTAAAAAGTTAAAGATCATAATATAATAGTGAGGACTTTATCTTTATTAATAGTAATTCACCTATTAGTATTCAAGATGTAAAATACAACTTGCATATCAATATGACAAGTTCAATGCCGATACAACATGGATCTAAAAGGTAGTATTTTGAAATAGATTCTTCTTCACCAAAGTAGACATTTAGCTCTCTTTTATTTACACGCATTTAATAATAAGCAACAATATTTCAACAAGATAAAATGGGACGTTACAAATGTATAATTTATAAAAAAGATATGTATTATAATTGACAAATGAAAGTAAAGGTGATTATAAATTGTGAAATAGATTTACTTACATGTATGGTTAATAGTGTTCTGTTTTTGAGAACCGAAAATCAAGATTCTAAATGCGCGGAAAAGACTAAAGTGATTGCCCCCACTAAACTGCCCGGCAATTCAGGGATTGAAATATAGATTATAGGATAAAGGACGCAATTGATAAATAATGAAGAAAACCAAGTAAGGTCAATGCCGTTTCACCTTTCATTGACTGACTAAATCATCAATAATTGCCTTGCTTGTAACGGTCTTGTAATTTTCTCAACTCGTGTGAATGGCTAAAATGCTTATGTGGTTCCATCTATGTTTTAGGTTCTGTGTGCTGTATGTAAGAGAAGTGGCAAAGGGAGGTTGGCTTATAAACTCCACGAGGAATTGCTCATACATGCAGGAAATATTGGAGGTTTGGAAATCAGTGAAAAAAATATCGAATGTCCTTTTAATGATGTGCAAGACAAAATCAATTATAATGTACGAAAATTATGTAAAACTTGTGTTTTTTAGTTGGATCCAATATGAATCACATTATCTCTAGATAGGTGATTGGCATAATTTATCAAGGAATTTTACCAGAGTATTGGATAATTTTCAAGAAAAGCCTTGTAGTATATTTTGTCAATTTTCTGTTAATTTATGAGACTTTATTGATATAGCTATTTTTTTAATCTTAGAGCTAGTCACATACATAACTTGATTTCTAATGTCAAGGGTCTTCTTAAATAAATTTTTTAATATATCAAAATCATTTTGCAATCCAAAAAAGAAAAAAAAATTGTATGTCCTTTAGATGACTCAATAGATAGAATCAATCATAATATGCAAAAAGTGTGTGCAAAGTTTTTGTTTTTCAATTAGATTCAATATGAATCACATTATCTCTTAATATGTGATCAGCATAGTACATTGTATTAACTCCATATAACAACTTTCTCAAGCAATATTAATCATTTTTCTTCTTTTGGACTTTAAGGGGAAGTACATTGAACATGGTAACCTATAACATAACCTAGTATGTAATGTGCGAAAGAAGAGATGCTAATGCAGTTCACTAAATACGGCTTCCTACATGCATGAAGTGGTCTTTGAAATCATGCTAATCTCTCTGTCTCTCTCTTCTTCGAGTTCATGCTCATGCATTTTATTGGCAAAGTAGTGTATCTCGGTTTTTCCTTATTTGAAGGGTAAGTGAACTTGTATCATATTGCCCGTATGCTTCATTAATATGATAAAACTATATGCTTGATCCCTAAGTTCGAGCTTTTTTTTCCTATCAAATCCTCTAAACTTTCAGTTTTGTCCCATTAGATCATTGAAATTGTATAGCTTTTTATAATAAAAATTCCTTTATTTCCAAATCTAACTTATTGGAACTGACATTCCTTTTTCATTAACATTTTTTTTTCACTATTCTATTCTCATCACCTACGTATTCTTTCTATCCTCAATTTTTTTGGCATACCATTTAATTACACAAGCAAACTAATAAAAATTTAGCATATTACACTAAATTAGTATTTCTCTTCTTACCAATTCAATGGTTTAGGGGTGATGTCAACAAGTCTATATAATGATTTGTAGGAATTAATCCATTTAAAAATTCAAATTTGTAGACGAGTTAAAATATGTATAGTACAAAAGATATAAAGTAATCCACGTGTCTCTCTTTCTCCCACGTTACCCAATCACATTGCCTTCTCATGCCATTCTTGTTTGATTCCCCTTTGATAAGGACCATGTCGTGCGACACAAATCTTAATTATTTCCTAATTACAGTCTTATTCACAAATCTTTATTATTTCCTAATTGCAGTCTTATTCCTACGATGGTCAATGTTCTTTTTTTTTTTGTTTGTCTAGTTCTAATTGGTCTAAGGTGATTGTTAAATACCTTCTTTCTATGGTCTTTTTCTGTACTTTTTCTTTTGGAAAGTATAATATTGAACACCCTCCCTCGGATTAGGATCATCTTCACCCATCCGGCACGAGCACGTAACCAATCAAATCAAGTAAGGACACTATGGTGTGTGTCTAATAACTAGCTAAAATCTAGTATTATGACTTTACCTAACCGGGTCTTTGTTTATAATTACTGGATTCCAGGAAAATCAAAGCAAATGAAAGGTTGGACGGATGAAACAAATTGATGTTTCCACGATTGTTCACATGTAAACTGTCTCGATTATACCCTGTCAAAAAAAGAAGAAGGATCGTTTACTTGACTTGACTTGAACTGTTGCACTTTTTCAGTTTAATATCATCTGCCAATGACAGCTTGTTTACTTTTTGACAAGCTATATACCTTTAGAATTAAATATATGCCTTTTTTTTTATAATTCCAATAATTTTTTTAAATAATAATGTGGCTATTTTAAAATGTTAAAGATCATAATATAATATCACGGAATTTGTCATTATTAATTAGTAATTCATCAATTAGTATTCAAGATGCAAAATATAATTTGCATATCAATGTAACAAGTTCAATGCCGGTATAGAACGGATCTAAAATGTTGGAGTTTGAAATAGATTCTTCTTCACCAAATAGAGTTTTCTCCCTTTTATTTACATGCATTATTTTCAATTTTAATAATAATAAATGATATTTCAACCGCATGAAATGGGACATTACAAATGTTAAATTTATAGAAAAGATATGCCATTATAATTGACAAATGGAAGTAAAGGTGATTATAAGTTGTGAAATAGACCTACTTACATGTATAGTTAACAGTGTTCTTGTTCTGAGAACCCGAAAATCAAGATTTTATATGCACGGAAAAAACTAAAGTCAATGCCCCTACTAAACAGCCCGGCAATTCAGGGATTGAAAGATAGATTATAGGATAAAGGACACAATTGATAAATAATGAAGAAAGCTAAGGCCCCATTGATTGACTTTATCATCAATAATTACGTAAAACTTGTGTTTCACCTTTCCTTGACTGACTTGATCATCAATAATTACCTTGCTTGTAACGGCCTTGTAATTTTTTTTTTCAACTTGTGTGGATGGCTGAAATGCTTCTGTCGTTCCATCTATGTTTTAAGTTCTATGTGCTCATCTGTAAGAGAAGTGGTGGAGGGAGGTTGTCTTATAAACTCCACAGGGAATTGCTCATATATGTAGGAAATATTGGAGGTTTTGGAAACCAATGAAAAAAACATTGAATGTCCTTTTAATGACGTGCGGGACAGAGTCAATTATAACATACAAATATTACGTAAAACTTGTGTTTTTCAGTTGAATCCAATGTGAATCATATTAACTCCTAATAGGTCATTGGCGTAATCTATCAAAGGAATTTTACCAAAGTATTAAATAATTTTCAAGTAGAGCTTGACAGTACATTCAGTCAATTTTTTGTTAATATATGGGACTTTATTTATATAGTTATTTCTTTAATCTCAGTGCTAGTCACATTCATAACTTGATTTCTAATGTCAAAGGTCTTCTCCAATAAATTTTTCATAACTTCAAAATCATTTTGGAATTCAAAAAACAAAATAATGAATATCCTTTGGATGGCTCAATAGACGGAGTCAATCATAATTTGCATAAACTATGTGAAAACTTTCGTTTTTAAATTTGATCCAACATGAATCACATTATCTTTTAATATGTGATTGGCATAATGTAACAAATTAACTCCATATAACAATTTTCTCAAATAATATTAATCATTTTTCTTCTTTTGCACATTAAGGGGAAGTGCATTGAATAAGGTAACCTATAACATTACATAGTATATAACAAGATAAAGAAGAGAGGCTAATGCAGTTCATGAATACAGCTTCCTACACGCATGAAATGGTCTTGGGAATCATGCTAATCTCTCTGTCTCTCGCTCTTCTTCGAGTTCACGCTAGTCCATGTTATTAGCAAAGTTGCATGATCTTGTTTATCCCTATAATTCAAACTTATTTCACGATGTGTCCTTATTTGAAGGGTAAGTCCACTTGTCTCATATTCCCCATATGCTTCATTAAAATGATAAAACTATACTTTTGATCCCTAAGTTCGGGCATTTTTTTCCAACCAAATCCTCTAAACTTTGAGTTTTGTCCTATCAAATCATTGAGTTTGTATAGCTTTTTCTAATTAAAATTCCTTCAGCTCCAAATCTAAGTGATTGGAATTGACACACCTTATTCAGAACTTTTGCATTTTTTGCTACTCTATTGTCATCACTTACATATTCTTTCTATCCTCTAAATTTCTGGCGTAGCATTTAATTACTTTGAGCACACCAATATAATTTTAGCATATTACACTTAATTAGTATCTCCTCTTACAATTTCCATGGTTTGATGATGATGTCTACAAATTTATATAACGACTCAAGGAATCTAACCCATTTTAAATTTCAAATTTGTTGATGCACACCTTCCATAAGGAATGCATAGTACAAAGGCCATAAGCAATTCCAAGTGTCTCTCTTTGTCCCACATCACCCAATCAAATTGCCTTCTCATGCCACTCTTGTTTGATTCCCCTTCGATAAGGATCATGTCATGCGACACGAATGTTAATTATTTCTCTCATTCCCAAGATGTTTAATGTTCATTTTTGGTTTGTCTAGTTCTAATTGGTCTTAGGTGATTGCTTTAAAAAAACAAATTATTTTTAGTTCCATTGCACCAAAAAGATTTGACAACCCTAGAATTATTTTTTCATTTATGACTAATTAGAGGATAATTTGAAGTTAATTAAAGTAAATTCAATTACAATTGAATGGTCCTATACGTGGAGAGAATTTGGTTAGTATGGGAGGCAAAGTTAGCTTGTCGTGCACTTTGATGCGATGCTCATAAGTTGTTTTCTTACATTTGAACAACGTCGAATTCCCACCTTCTTTCTATGGTCTTTTTCTGTACTTTTGCTTTTGAAAAGTATGATATTGAATTAGAATCTCTTCACTCATCAGGTTCGGGCACATAACCAGTCAAATCAAGTAAGAACACATGGTTTATAATTCCTGTGTGTCTAATAATTAATTAAAATTTGGTATTATGACTTTATCGAATTGGGTCTTGGTTTATAATTCCTTAATTAACTAAAAACAAGTAAAGACACGTGATGTGTGTTTGATAATTAACAAAAGGTTGGACGGATGAAAAACATGTTGATGTTCCCACGACTTTTTTCCGTGGGAACTGTCTCAATTAGGCATTGTCAAAAGGAGGAGGAGGAGGATAAGAAAGATCGTTTGCTTGACTTGAATCATCACGCTTTTTCAATTAAATATCATATGCCAATTACAATGTGTTTACTTTTAGACTAGCTATTTATCCTTGGGATTAAATACATACCTAGTTTTTTATAATTCCGATAATTTTTAAATAACAATATGACTATATTAAAATGTTAAATATTACAACATAATAGTGTGGGCTTTGTTACTATCAATTTATAATTCATCTATAAGTACTCTAGAAGCAAAGTTCAATTTGCATTTCAATATAACAAGCTAAATGCGGATGCAACATTAATCTAAGAGGTAATATTTTGAAATAAATTCTTCTTCATCATAGTAGAAATTTCACTCTCTTCTATGTATAAGCACTATTTTCAATTTAAATATCAACAAACAATATTCCAAAATGTATAATTTATATACAAAGAAGGTAAAGTTAATTTTAAATTGTGAAATAGACCTACTTACATGTACGGTTAATATTGTTCCGCTTTTGAATATTGGACAGTCAAAATTTTATATGTATAGAAATCCCTACTAGCCGGTCCGGAAATTTAGGGATTGTAAAAGACACAATTGACAATGGAAAAAAAGTAGGCCCCCATGGTGTTTTCAGCTTTCGTTGACCGACCTTATCACCAATTGTTAACTTGAATGTCACGGCCTTGTAATTTTCTCATTTTGAGAGGAGGATAAAAATTTCTGTCATGACTATTCTTGCATTTGATGATATCATCATGTCTTTGTATGGTCGAACATATTGCCCACTAGTATATATTCATGAATCGTTTTGAAACAACGTCAAGAGAGAACCAAAAAGACTCGCTGAGAGCGTTTTGCTACAAATCCTCATGGACCTTGCCTATAGATATCAGCTTTTGCCCATGTCATTCTCATGCCTAACTACAATCGTTCTTCTATTAGGGAGTGTCCTAGCTTCAGTAAAAGATGGCCGGGATGAGATTGATCGATTGGCTTTATTAGAATTCAAGGCTCGAATAGCTGATCCTAGTGGGGTTTTGAGCTCATGGAATGATTCTAGCCACTTTTGTGATTGGTACGGTGTCACTTGTGGTCACAAACACCAAAGAGTCACCATACTAGACCTTGGCTCCAAGAACTTATCTGGGGTCGTGCCGCCCCATATTGGTAATCTGAGCTTTCTGAGGGGAGTCAATCTGGAGAACAATAGTTTTCATGCCAAAATTCCCCCGCATTTTGGCCGCTTGCTTCGGTTGCGGAAGTTGTCCCTTAATAACAACTCGTTTAGCGGTCAAATCCCTTCGAATCTCTCCTATTGCTCTAATCTGCTCGTTCTTGACTTAGGCGTCAACATGCTCAAAGGAAATTTGCCAACAGAGCTAGGCTCATTGTCCAAGCTCCAAGAACTTATACTTCAAGTCAACAGCTTGATGGGAAACATCCCGCCGTCTATTGGAAACTTATCATCTCTTCAAAGTTTCAGAATATATCAGAATAACTTCAGTGGTACTATCCCAAAGACTCTTGGCCAGTTGAGAAATCTAAAGATCCTCAGTCTTGCCATAAATAAATTTGTCGGTACAATTCCTATCTCAATCTTCAATATATCTGCTCTAGCATGGCTTGATGTAAGTGAAAACCAATTAGAAGGGGGTTTACCTGGCGACTTAGGCTTCTCTCTTCCGAATATCGAGATTATCAGAATGTGGCAAAACCACTTCACTGAAACCATTCCCGAGTCAATATCCAATGCCTCTAACCTTGAGCAATTCATAATCAATGAAAACAATTTTACTTGGAAAATTCCTTCTTTTTCAAAGATAAGAGGACTCAATCGGTTTAGTATTTCCGGCAACAACTTAGGAGGTGAGCAATCTACTGATTTGGACTTCCTCTGTTCTTTAACCAATTCCACAAAATTGGAAATTTTGGATATAGCGAAAAATGCTTTTCGAGGACTAATACCCGATTGTATCAGTAACCTCTCAACCACCCTTTCTGGGTTTGGGTCAGCATACAACCATATTTCTGGAACCTTACCTTCTGGGATCGGAAATCTCATTAATTTGGAGGTCTTGCAAATGCTGGACAATAACATCTCAGGAAACATTCCTTCCGAGATCGGAAATCTGAACAAACTGAAGCTTTTGGATCTCGGCCAAAATAAATTATCGGGGCAAATACCGGAATCATTTGGGAATTTAACGATGTTAATCCTATTGTACTTGAATAGCAATAATTTCCGAGGCTCGATACCATCGTCTCTGAAAATTTTCCAAAATCTGCTTCTCTTGGACCTTTCGACCAACAACCTCAGCAGTCATGTACCCCCGGAGATTATGGGCCTCTCATCTTTGTCGATTTACCTCGACTTGTCTCGAAATAGTCTTATCGGCTCCCTTCCAGAAGAAGTTGGAAAATTGCAAAATCTCGGCGAACTACGACTTGACGGGAACAAATTATCTCAACAGATTCCAAGCAGTATAGGCAGTTGTATAAGCATGGAAAGCCTATATGTACAGGATAACTTCTTTGAAGGGCCCCTACCATCCATTATGAGTTCCATGAGAGGCCTTCAGGTTTTGAATGTTTCCAACAACCAATTGTCCGGCCAAATCCCGAAATTTCTAGAGTCGCTAAATTTGACGAATTTGAGCCTATCTTACAACGACTTCGAGGGTGCATTGCCTACCAAACGAGTTTTCAGAAATGCAATTTCAACTTCGGTTGTTGGAAACAAGAAGCTTTGCGGGGGTCTCCCAGATTTTCAACTACCCAAATGCTACTACAAAGAGTCAAAACGGACGAGAATCAGGGGAATTGCGAAAATTCTTATATCCTCTGTCTCTACTCTTGTTGGAGTAGCTTGCATACTGTCTTTGTTATACTTCTTTTGGTTTAGACACAATAAGAATGCATAAGCTTCAAGCTCTTCTGAAGATGGGCTTTTGCATGTTTCTTATCACAATCTACTAAAAGCGACGGGTGGATTCTCCTCCACCAATCTGCTTGGCGTGGGCAGTTTTGGGTCCGTGTACAAAGGGCTGCTTGATCAAACTCAGCTGGTTGTGGCCATCAAGATTCTCGACCTTACATGTTATGGAGCTTCCAAGAGCTTCATAGCTGAGTGCGAGGTCTTGAGAAGAATCCGACACCGTAATCTTATGAAGGTACTCACGGCATGTTCTGGGTTTGATTTTAATGGAAATGATTTCAAGGCACTTGTCTACGAATTCATGTCAAACGGAAGCTTGGATGAGTGGCTGCACCCAACTACATCACAATACACGAAGAGAAACAAGTTGAGTCTACTTGAGAGAGTGAATATTGCAATCGATGTTGCTTGTGCACTAGATTATCTCCATCATCACTATGAAATGCCAATAGTTCATTGTGATCTAAAGCCAAGTAATGTCCTTCTTGACGATGAAATGAATGGACATGTAGGCGATTTTGGGCTTGCCAGGTTCCTTCTAGAAGCAACACATAAGTTGCTAGTAGATCAATCGAGCTCTGTCGGAGTAAAGGGATCTTTTGGCTACGTAGCTCCAGGTAATGAAGCATACCTTGGGTCATTCAGTCTGTTTCTTTGAACACATAATCGTAGATAGATCCTTAAAGAAAAAGGCATAGACATAAAACGTCACTGAGAATATATTTCAAACTTAATCATTCACCTTGCATCAATACATTGTTGATTGTTGTAGAGTATGGTGTGGGAAGTGCGGTATCTACAGAAGGAGATGTGTATAGCTTCGGAGTCCTCGTTTTGGAGATGTTCACAGGCAAGAGGCCGATTGATGACATGTTTGAAAATGGGTTGGACCTTCATCGCTTCACAAAGGTAGCTTTGGCAGACCGAGTTGAGAAGGCAATTGATCCCATTTTGCTTCAAGAAATCGAGGAGTTAGAGAAGAGACGAACAATTACTCCAGAGGGCAAGAACAAGAGCTGGTGTAGTATCAAGGATTGTTTGGTTTTAATCATCGAAGTAGGAATCACTTGCTCTTTTGAGTCTTCGAATGAGCGAATGGACATCTATGATGCATTGACTAAACTCCAAGGAATGAGGAAGAACCTTCTTGAGTTCATTGTCACTGTCTAGTTGATGTCAAATTTGAACTTCATATGGAGTCGTGTGGTCTTCATGGTCCTTGCCTTTTGGTTTTTCTTCCTTTGTAATTCAACCATTCTCTAGATGTTACGTTTTGTCTTTCAAATTTAAAGGATAATATATTACTGAAGCACTCCGACAATCTATTTCCAGCCTACACTCCAAAAGCCACGAACCGAGATGTTCAATCAAATTTCACTTACAATAGGCAACTAAAAGAAATGGAATGAATCTAGCATCAATCGAAAGTGAATCGACAAACGTCAAATTCCAAGACCTCAAATTCTCCTTAGAAGTTGCTAAGAAACCCTACAGGAAGAGGAAGGGGGAGAAGTGGTGTGGTGAAAAGAGGAGGAACGGCATGGTGGCATTGCCCTGGTGTCTCCGAAAGTTTTCAGCTCAATCTTCAAAGACTGAGGCAAAATGGCCTCAAAAGATTGCATAACGCTCCTTCAGCGGTTTTAAAATCAACTAAAAACGGTGGCAAGGAAGGGACAACAACAATTTTGCTTCAGCAATAGGCAAAGGAAGAAATAAACGGTAGAAAAAGCAAAGGAGGAAGCAAACGGTAGAAATCTAATTCATGCATTTTTTTTTTTAATCAATTGCAAATTTTGGACAAGAATTTCAGTCTATCGGAAGAAGTCGGCTAATAAAGATTTGATTGGCCGGCAAACTCATCCCCTTAATTGAGATTATCTTAATCACTTATTTGAAGGAAAAAAATCACTTCTAGCTATTTAATCATAAGCATGGAATAAATGCGATTTTTTTATTGAAAGAAATGTTTTTAAACGGGTCCTCCCTCGATCCCCTCCTCGTCTTCCGCCTCCATTGCCGGTCACTGCAGTGCCGATGCCTCCCCTCTCGACTCATCGCCCACAGGCTCCGCTGCATCTACGCCGACCGCATCCGCACCCCGAGCCTCGCTCCGGTGCCATCTCTGTCTCCCCCGGCTCCCGTGAGGTTCCGCTTGCGGTGCGTTCCGAGCTCCGCTGCTCCTCTCAGCGCATTTGGCAGCGATGGAAGCGGCGGCGGTGGAGTCGACGGTGAGGATGGGAAGGCGAAATCGGTCGTGGATGGAGCCGAGGAGGCCTCAGGAGTGTCACCTCCAATGTCATAATTCTCGACGTCGGAGTAAGCCCCTCTCTCTCTATGTATATCTCTCGCACTTAATGTATCGTACGAGCTAAAGCCTTGATTTTTTTTTCCTTTTTTTTTTTTTGGGTGTGCGGCCACTTGAGAGTCTCTTTTTTTTGTGGATAATTACACAAATAATTTGTAAAAATTGATTGAATATGTAATATCGTGCATGAACTTTTAATCTATTCAATATAATTTTTTAAATTTTAACTCAATGTATAAAGTCATAATTTAGTCTATATACCCCATTCTTTTACCTTCATAAGAATTAAGTAGCACCAGTATCGATACACGACACAATACAACAACACGTAATTTCTTAAAAATTTTGGATTCATTTTAATTGTTTTGATTGTTCTGATTACAATTTGCATCTATTTATGAAAAAATACACAGGTAAATTTTGTCACATGATATTGGTGTTACAGGAAAAAGTGGATCCATGTTCATTTTACTAATAAGTTAGAGCTCGTAAAATTTTTAAATTATCATTTTTTTTCTGGCTAATTTTAAATTTAGTGGATCAAAGATAAAATTATTTTCATTTTTATTTTGATCTCAATGAACTCTTTTAAATGATTTCAGATACACTTAAAGAAAAGAAATCCAACGTAAAAAGTTTTTTTTTTTTAAAAAAAAGTGCAAAAATTGTACGGGCATTTTACATGCAATTTTCCGTGCCTTAGCCATGGGCATTTTTCTTCCCAAATTATTGAAACATAATCTAAGTTTCCTCAATTTAACCCTAATCACCAAATCTCCAAAATTTTCAAATTGAATATTAGGTTTATTTATTTATATAAGAAAAGGGGGCATTCACTTTATCTGATAAGCCCCATCTCTTACCAACTCCATATCTTTCAATCCGCCATTCCGGATCACATTCTCATCTAACGAACCAGCCTCTATCTATGAGAAAACGCATGAATAACCTCGGTCACACGATGACCATTTGGTGTTGCAGAAAAACCATTGAGATTAAGCCATAAAGGCCCTCAATTTTTCAGTACTTATATTTATCAATGTTGAAAATGAAAGTAAAATATGCTCCATAACAACTGAATATTGAATACCAAATAATACCAGTTTGTTAACTAAGCATGAGCACCTTTAATAAGTTTTTTCAAAAATATTTAGCAAGATTCTTATTTTCAGTAAGTATCTCTTTTCTATTGAATGAATAAGTGGCCTTCCCTTGCCTAGCAATTTGGTGATTTTCTGACTTAATTAAACATTTTAAGCTGATTTTTATTATGATAACAAAATGTGTTTAATTTTACTAATTGCTAAATATTTAAGTTTTCAAGACTTAATCAAGTTATCAAATAACCTGCAAATTTGGAAACTACTCTCCTCGGATTTACTCTTAGTAAACACCATTTTAATGTATTGTAGCATAGATGTAAATTTGTTGACTATACATAAAATTTAGATGCAAACCAGAAAGTTACTGATCACCTTGACATTGAAATTCATATATTAGATATTTTATGTTGACTTTAGTAAATTTAAATATGAAGTAGTAATCTCTTTTACAAGTAAAAAAATGGTGAAAATAGGCGATCGGTATTTACTCTTATATGTTAGGTCTCACTGATCAATATCAGATTTTAACCATGACTTTTCAATGCAATAGTAAGTATACAAACACATCAAGTCGGGATTTTCTTCATAACATTGCTTGACTGTGATTAACTCTTTTATATTGGGCTACCACGTTGGGTGATACACAAGAAACATTGAATATTTTTACATATCTACGAATTAAATTGAACATACATCAAAAGTCCATTAAACCACATTGAATAGATTAAAATCCAAAGATCACATCACATATTGAATTAAAGTTTAGCTCATATTAAATAAATTAAAGTTTACGGACCATGTTGTACACTATGCCTAAGTTCGATAATCATTCTGAAGCCCTAGGCTTATCATTGCACAACCCAAGACAAACTCCTCAACTGAGTCCACTCTGCGCAGCCCATTCCCTTCGAGCCCATCAAAATTGAATTCACAAGGTCCACCCATTAATCTCAGTTAAGGCTTTGAAACTCACCTGTAACTGACTTCACGTTCTGACCAAGAGGTTGAGAGGGAAACGGCGATTTTTTCGACTACGGTTACTGAAGGAGTTGGTGTCGGTTTTCCTCACCGATTTTAACTCTGCGCCATCGCTACAGAGGACTTCCCTCGCCGCCCTCCCCACGCCTTCAGCCATCTTGTCGCCGCTGTTTCTCGCCATTCCGAAGCCGTGCGCACCTCCTTGTTTTCGAGACGACCGGGATCCGAGGCGTGCTCACATCCAGTTTGAAGCTCTTCCGCATGTATATTGGACATAGGTGGAAAACGAGTATTATAAATGTAGGTAGACATCAATGACCGGGCATGACGAATGAATGAATAGAATCTAATTTTGGCTAGAGGAAGCTTGAGATGCTCTAATGGCTTTGGTTTTCAATATATAATATAGACATAAATATAATTTAATAGGTTGAAATTCATAATTGATTCCTCAAATTTACGCACTGAAATGAACCTTTGATAAGTTCTATAATAGCTAGATTGGTTTAATAACAAAAAGTAGTTTCTACGTTTTTTTTTTTTCAAATTAATCTCTCGAGTGACAATAATATGACAATTTAAATTTGGAAACAGCATTAAATATTTTAATATAATTCATAGACTAAATTGAACATATATTGGAAATCTAGGGACCTCATTGTACAATAAATTAGAATTTAGGGACCATATGAAATAAATTTAAAGTTAATGGATGAATTATGCAATTTTATCTAACAAAGATAGTTTTGAAGAGGGAAGTACGGGGATTTTAACCGCAGCGGTTTTGTTCATCAGCGAAAACCGTGCGGGAGCGTCTCAAGTTAACCGCAGCGGTTTTCTTCTTTGGAGGCGCCGTTTTTCAGAGAGTGAAACGGATACCGTACGCAGAGAGTCAAAGAGGCCTCGAGAGAGTGAAAAATCGATCAGTTTCTCCCCTTGCCGAGAAGTCTGATTGATCCTGGTCTCCATTGAAGCTTCGCCACCCGGCCCGTATCATCATCGGCGACGAGTTTCCGTGGCTGTCTCGGGTTTCGCTTGATCATCAATCGTGATGAGAACTCCGTTTCATTGAGGTGTTTCTCGATCGTCGACAGTGCTGGTCTATCTGTGAGAAGTGGCCCGGAGTTTGTGTAACGCTTCGACAATGATGACCGGAGGTGAGCTTTTCTCAATCTTTTTCTCTTTTTATATTTTCATCGTGCTGTTCATGTGTTGAATTATTATCTGCGACGCTGTGTGTTCCAAGATCTTCGAACGATCGGTGGCAGTTGATGGCGGTGTTGTAGTAATGGATGGTTTGGAGGCGACGTCCATGGCAGCAATGGCCGGAAGTAGTGAATAGCGGTGCATTCCAAGCTCTGCTGCTCCTCTCGGTGCATTCAGCGGACGCCGCGGCGGTAGAGTCCACGGCGTGTTTTTTTCTTTCTTCTGGTAAGATTTGAACTGTGTGTTTTAAATGATCTCTTATGTGGGGTCAAAGAATGGCAGGAGAAATGGCTTTCCTCATTTTTTTGGTAAGATTTGAACTGTGTTTTTTTCTTTTTTCTGCTCTAACATGGAACAACCACAAGTACCTGCCGCCAGTCATCTGCTTGTTGCGGTAGAATGAGGTTTGGCTGTCATTTGGGAATATCAGTGCTGCGTAAAACGTGCCCTTTATCACAGATTTTCTGTGTCGATTACTCCATCTACTAGTTTAAAGTATGAACTTCTATATCTCTTTAGCTTGTCACAGGTACATATCAACAGTTGGGTTTTACTCGCTTAAGATGCACTTCCTTGTTAGAAGGAAAAAATGACCAAAGGTTACGTAACAAGGAAAGCTGTTGGGCATGACTATAAAAGGTTTTCTTTTAAAAATTGAAATGGCCACTTTAGTAATCTTTCTTTAGTATGGAGAATTTCAGTCACGATTATAATCAAATAGTTAGAGTTGTCGCCAATAAAGAAATGTTGCCAGCCCTTGAGTTGCTACATCAGTCCAACATGGTGCTTGCAATAACTATACCTTTTTTGTGTCATCGTCATTGGCCAGCCTTGGCTTCATGAATCTTTGTTGCTCATTGAGATTAGTCCGGAAATTGTTACTTCAACCGAGCTCAACAAGGAGTTGGAATCTCTATTGCTCATTGAGATTTGGTGTACTTATTTTAGCGTGGAAATTTGGCAGTCACAATGCATGACAAGAGAGGACAATCAAATAAAACTTCATAGTTCTGACTAAACTTATGCATTAGATTGATTTATCAATTTCAAACCTTGAGAACCTAGCTAGGGAAAAAAGGGCAAATTATGAATGATAAAATATGTTGCTTTTGCTAGCCTTTCTTGTGGAAAAACCATATTCGTGGCAATGGAGACTGAATTGTGGTCTCTGATTTGACTGAACAATATAATTTGATAGCTAGTTTTAGACTCTAAAAGTCCTCATTACTTATTTTTGCTGAACGCTTGGATGTAGGTTGCTAGTTGGATTTGAATGAAAAATCTCTTGTTGTAGTTTTAGAGGCTAGTCGTATTGCTTTTAAATGGATCAGAGTCGATACTCCATGTTCATTGGCGGAACTCACCAAGTTTTGGATTGGTGCTCCTATCTACAAAATGGTTTTGTGTCATCTATTAAAAAATTGTAGACTCTTTCAATAGAACAGTTGATAGAACAAATCTAGTAAGGAAAATGTTGGGGAAGTTGTGTTTCCCATTATGAGCTAGTGTCTAGTTTAGTGAGTGTGGGCAATAACTGCTCTAGCATTGTATTTAGTTTGTATGCTACGGATCAATTAACTCTAGAAACCTAAGGTTCTCATTTTTTGGAACATGAGATGCATCTGTGCTGAAACTTCATTTGGTATATTTATGTGGCCATGTTCATCTCCTCGCTCCCGTCCCATGGCTCGCTCAAAGGCGAGAGGCTTATAGGGAGAGTTTAGAAAGAGAAGGCAAGCTTTGATGGAGTCAACCATATCCAAGACTCTCTATCCTCATCTCCGTCCTCCCTCAACCCCTTCATCTTCCACCTCTACCGCTACATCACCCGATCACTATATCACCGATGCGAGTGGGTGTTTGGCACCTATCATTGCATCACCTTCTGCATAACCCCCAAAGGATTGAGTGAAGTTTGATATGAGTTTGTTGCCAGCAAAGTGACTATAAGAATTTCTTCCTTATATTGAGTCATCGGGACCTTGAACTTTGTGACTCAATATAAGGAAGAAATTCTTATAGTGATCAAACTTTACTGGCAACAAACTCATATCAAGCTTCACTCAACCCTCCGGGGGCTACGTTGATGGTGATGCGATCATTGGTGCCAAACACCCATCTCGGCTAATTGCCCACAGGCTCTGCTGCATCTACGCCAACCGCATCCGCACCCTGAGCCTCGCTCCAGCCCCGTCTTTGTCTCCCCCGGTTCCCACGAGGTTCCGCTTGCGGTGCATTCCGAGCTCCGCTGCTCCTCTCGGCGAATTCGGCGGATCGTTGGCGGCGGCGGAGTCGACGGTGAGGATGGGAAGGCAAAATTGGTCTTGGATGGAGCCGAGGTGGCCTCAGGGGTGTTACCTCCGAAGTCATAATTCTCGACGTCGGAGTAAGCCCCTCTCTCTCTCTCTCTCTCTCTCTCTCTCTCTCTCTCTCTCTCTATTTATATCATGATACGGGGGTTTAGTCTTAAAAACTCCGAAAAGTCCTTTTGGTCTCAAGAAGCTATCTGCTGTCTCTTATCACCATCTTCAGTGGAGGATTGCTGGTCTCTGTCTCACCCGTGTACATGATGCTGTTATTGTCTTAGGTTTCCTGGATAAATTTCTCTTTCAGGTGTAATGCGGCTCTTCCTATGAATAAGCTATGTTGCTAATAGACACGCGGTTCTTTTCGCTTCTGCATTAATGATCTTCGCCATGCTCTTGCAGCCAGTCATTTGCGATTGATAATGTATCTTCCCTGAATTCTTTCAGAAGTTGTGCTAGCTCCATTTGAAATTGATATTGGCTTTGTGACTCCTAGATGTGGTATATTCTCGCCACAAGCCAAAAAAGCGGATATGATCATTTCCTTTTCAGCTCTCTCTCTCTGTAATTACTTGGTTAAGGTTATTGGGCATTCTTAACTATGGCTTTGTAAGTGACTATTTTATTTTCCCGTTATGCTTGTCAACAAATTTGGAGATCAAATTGGCAATACGTGCTCAGCAGGAAAGGGTTATCTATTCTTGTTTGAAATTGAAAGGAATTTTCCCGAAGTACTGGTTAATTCTCAAGTAGAGCTTAATAGTACATTGTATCCATTTTCTGTTAATCTTTGCGACTTTCTTTCTATACTTATTTCTTTAATGTCAGAGCTAGTCACATACTTAAGTTGATCCCTTTCTTAAATAGATTTTTCGTAATTCCAAAATCATTTCAGAATCCAAAAGAAAAGAAAGGAAGCTGAAACAGGAAACCAAAAGGACCACAATCAAAAAATACAATGATCTTAATTTAATCATCAATATACAAAGTACACTGGGAGGAGGCCGGGGTTTGCATCCGAGCATTGAATTGGATGGTGAAGCTCTTGTTGAAGGTTTGACAAAAGACCGCGCTGTGTGGATGGCTGAAATGCTTGTGTGACTTCATCTCTGTATTAGGCGAAAGAGCGAAGGGAGGGAGGGAGGGAAGAAGGTTGGCTTTTGTTTTAACTAGGAACTGCTCAAGTATGTAGGAAACAGCGAAGGTTCAAGAATCAATGTTTAAAATATCGAATATCCTTTGGATGATTTGATGAATAAAGTCAAACATAATATACGGAACTGTGTGAAATCTTTTTTTCTTTTCACTTGGATTCAACATGAATCCCATTATCTCTTCATATGTGATTGGCATAATATATTGTATTAACTCTATATAATAACTTTTTTAAGCAATGTAATCATTTTTCTTCTTTTGCGCTTTAAGGGAAGTAAATTGAACATGGCTATATGCGAAAGAAGAAAGATTGATGCAGCTCATTAATTACAGCTTCCTACATAAATTGAAGTGGTCTTGGAAATCATGCGGATCTCCCTGTCTCTCTCTCTTCTTTCGAGTTCATGCTTGTGCATGTTATTGGCAAAGTAGTGTGATCTTGATCTGGCCCCGTGAGTCAAACTTGTTTCATGATATGTCCTTACTTGAAGGGTAAGTCCACTTGTCTCATATTCCCTGTTACTTCATCAAATGATAAAACTATACTTTTAATCCCTAGGTTTGAGCATTCTTTTCCGTTCAAATCCTCTAAGCTTTAAGTTTTGTCTACAGCTTCAATATATGATTTCATTCTTTGCTTCCAATAGCCACAATTGCTTCCATCAATGTAAGGTGGCTTGTTGGGAGCTTGAGCATCATTGGTAAAGAAGCTGCCAAGATTAGCCACGATAAAGGATCTTTGTATTCATAAGAAATACACTTCAGATAAAGAGCAACAAAGCTCTGATGCCAATTGTTGAGGTTAACAATACAACCTAGAGGGAGTGAATATGTTGTTTTCAAACTTTGATGATCTTTTGCGGAAATTAGCTAATAGCTAAATAAAGATCACCATGACCTAATATTTAACCAAACTCACACTAACTATATACTAATATGAATGAGAAGATGAAAAATAGCGGGACACAGAGAGTTATAGTGGTTCAGCTTTATTCTCAAACTTTTGTCCACTCTTTAGACTAATAGCCTCAAAACGGGCTGGATTCCACTAATAATATATTTGGAAAATTATAACTGACTATGATAGAGTCCATATATTCTTACACTTGTACATTTAATCCGTAGCACAATTGCTAAATAGCATGATAAGCAAGACAGTAAAACAGAGAGCTTTAATATGAGAATAATAATATGTAAGCTACTTAATCTTTTATGTGCCGCACTCTCTTGGTTCCTCGAAGCCTTTTCTTTTATAATCTTTCTCAAACTATTCGTTGAGGTTGATTTAGAGAGATAGGTGATCGTTGAAGAGTTTCCAATGCACTGCTATCCAGAAAGATACTACCAATATAGTTTCTTTTCTAGGACTCCTGTAGATTGACCAAAAATGACAACTACTGTTGTCTTCTTAATGCAGTTTTTAACTAACCTATTAGACACTCTAGCTACTCTACTACATGCTTTATTTTGATTATGCTACTTTAAGAATCTAGATCCTACAATGGCTCTTTAGCTAATCCAATGAACATCAATTGATGTAGTTGGTTGTTACATCATCGTCAACCTGATCTTTACTGCTCTGATGTAAATATCATAAGTACCTCATCTTTTTAGTTGACTAGTGTTGTTTGTAATAACTGGAGAATCACAAACTTTTTTCCAATTGGTCACACCATGGATGTTGCATGGTCCTTTGGTTCAAACATCTGCAAACAACATAGTACGTAATATACTAAGTATAGTTTGAGCATAATCAAAATCTCTTGAAGATGTTTTGTCCAATAAAGACTACTTTCCTTTTTGTGGAGGGGGACTATCCATTTATTCCAATACCTTTTATAGACGAAGAAATACTGAAAATTTATTGAATTGTTCTTTCTTGGATACATCATATTTCACCCAAAAATGAAGCTCTCCTGAATTCAAGGTTCTCAGGACATGAGGATTCGACATTTTTTTTGAGTGATTTGAGATTAGGCCATGAAGGCCCTCAATTTTTCAATACTTGTATTTATCAATGTTGAAATGAAAATAAAATATGCTTCATAATAACTGAATATTGAATACCAAATAATACCAGTTTGTTAACTAAGCATGAGCGCCTTTAATAAGTTTTTTGCAAAATATTTAGCAAGATTCTATTGCCAAGAAGTATCTTTTTCTATTAAATGAATAAGTGGCCTTTGCTTGCCTAGCGAATTAGTGATTTTTGACTTAATTAAACCTTTTAAGGTTATTTTTATTATGATAACAGAATGTGTTTAATTTTTAAGAGTGCTAAATATTTAAGTTTTGAAGACTTAATTGAGTTATCAAATAGCCTACAAATTTCAAAACTACTCACCTCGGATTTACTCTTAGTAAACACCGTTTTAATGTATTGTATCATGGATGTAAATTTTGGTGACTATACATAAAATTTAGATGCAAACTAGTAAGTTATTAATCACCTCGACAATAAAATTCAAATATTAGATATTTTATGTTGACTTTAGGAAATGTAAATATGAGATAGTAATTTCTTTTTTCTTTTTCTTTTTTTATCGATACTACTCTATTCCTACTCTAACTCTCATTCTGTTAGGGAGTCGAAACTCACTCTTGAAACTAAGAAGGTGGGGATTCAAACTCCTCACCTCCCCCTTCCATGTTGGGAGGGTGACCATTGGGGCAAACCCTTAGTAGTTAGATAGTAATTTCTTTTATTAGTAAAGAAAGGTGGAAATAGGCAATCAACATTTACCCTCTAAATGTTAGGTCTCACTGTCATTGTGGAATATTATATTTTAACTAAGACTTTTCAATGCAATGGTAAATATACAAATACGTGGAGTTGTGATTTTTTTTTTTTTCATAACATTGCTTGATTGTGATAAACTCTTTTATATTGGGCTACCACGCTCGGTGATATACGAGATATTATGTCATTAATATGAAAAATCTGAATTATGAAATGTTTTCTCACATATTTTATAACATGAATACCATATGTATTGGACATTACCAATCCTAGATAATTATCGTGTATTTTTTTTTTAATTAATGTTTTCGACACCATCAGTTTCTGACCATGTTCATCTCCTCCCTCCCGGCCGGTGGCCCTGCTCAAACCGAGAGGCTTACAGAGTTTAGAGAGAGAGAGGGAAGACGAGCTTCGATGGAGTCAACCATATCCATGACTCTCTCTCTCTCTCTCTCTCTCTCTCTCTCTCTCTATCCTCATCTCCCTCCTCTCTCAGCCGCTTCGTCTTCCGCCTCCATCGCTACTTCTGCCGGTCACTGCATCGCCGATGCCTCCCCTCTCCGTCTCCCCCGGCTCACGAGAGGTTCCACTTGCGGGGCGTTTCGCTTCTCTCGGCGCCTTCGGCGGACGCGGCGGCGGCGGCGGCGGAGGAGGCGGAGTCGACGGTGAGGATTGGAAGGTGAAATCGGTGGTGGATGGAGCCGGGGAAGCCTCAGGTGTCTCCTCTGATTTGATAATTCTCGACATCGGAGTAAGCCCCTCTCTCTACGTGAATGTATGAGCTAAAGCTTCGATTTTGTTGATGCTTGTCCAACTTTCCCTGCATTATAATGCTGAAGATGTTATTACGCGGTGCGTATCATGTTCCTTTTTTCAGTGTGCGGCCACTTGAGTGTCTCTGTTTCGTCTCTACAGGGAATGACTCGTGGGGGATGTCCAGCGGGTATGAAGAGAATTTTGGAAAATCAAGTGAGTTTGCCACTCTGCTTTTGTCTTTCTTGTAAGCCATCTTTCGTATGAAAAGAATCGTCATCGACTTGAATTAAACCAAGTGTGAGAACTGTCATTTTCTGAATGTGATTTGAACCCAGCGTGTTTTCTCTTTTTTCCTGCTCTAGCATTGCACAGCCTCAAGTATCTGCTACCAACGTAAATCTTACAACCGGGACATCTATTGTATGGCCTGTATCTGAAGCCAAGGCTATGCCTTATTGGCAAAAAGAGTTGGGAAAAACACTAGCAAAACACTTGACAAATTGTGGCTTTAAATCTAACCCTTGAGGTAAGCGGTTTTATTCACCATCTGCCTGTTGCAGTTGAATGGGGTTTGGCTGACATTCGTGGATATCATTGCTGCATATAATGTACCTTTTATCACAGATTTTCTGTGTCGAAGACTCCATCTACTAGCTGGAAGTACAAGTTTTTATATCTGTAATTTTCCCTGTCATATAATACAAACTAACTCCGAGAAGAATTTTTTTAATGCTGGGGATGGTTGACAAGTTCTCTGAACGCTCTCATGGATCTGGTTTTGTGACTTGTGATGAGAAGCAAGCAATGGATGAGGCTATTGAGGCTATGAATGGGATGGACTTGGATGGGAGAAATATCATTGAGGAAAAAGCTCAGCCTCAAGGTTCAGGTAGAGACCAAGATGGTGATCGCAGTTGTGATCATGGCCCTAATAGGGATAGTGGTACTCAAGGAGGATCAGGAAATGACTGCTAAATCAGGACCGTTCTGGTCCCTACGAACATCGTGGTATAGGAAACTTCCGTTTGGGGGAGAAAGAATATTCCTGACAAGTATGCACACAGTTTTTTTTTTCAGATACATTAAAGCAGTTGATGCTGTGCTGGTTGAAAGATATTTTGTGCTTGTAGCAGTGCAATTGGAGGTACTGCTGTTACTTGCTGGAGCCAAAGTCCCTTCTGTTGCATCTCTGCTTTATTGTTCTCTGGGTGGACAAATCTGCTTGATCAGTCTTTGATGTGCGAACTATGGCTGAAACATTCGAATGTTTAAAGTCCGTGAATGCTTGTTTTGATGTTTTGGTCTGATGATAATGCTTGCTTGACTTCAAAAATCAAATTTGGTCTTACTCTATCAATGCTATAATGGGTCCTGGATTCTCTTTGGGTTACATACTTTAGCACTTGCAAATCCATCTGAGATCAATCTTGGTTGACTTCTACATTAACATTTGCGACTGCGGAGTGCGGACAGCTTTTCGGTGTCTTGATGGCTCCTTCAAGGATAGGGCGAGAGATTGACCTGTGGAAGTATTGCCTTTTCTCTTTGCAAAAGGGAAGCTGCCTTAGAAATGAATGCCTGTTTTGGCTACGATTTTTCAAATGTCTTAACTTTTTGAAAAAGGAGTTAAGCGGGTAAACTCTATGTTTTCTTATACACTTTTGTTATGTGAGCTTTCTGTCTATAGTTTGCACTATATTAATTCGCTAAGCTTTTGGCAGGATTCTTGGCTGTTTGTGGTGTTGTGATACACTGTGCCGTTACTTTCGTGTTGTAGGACGTGGTGTTAGTCTTAAAAATTCTGAAAGGTCTTTATGGTCTCAAGAAGCTATTCATATATGCAATTAACTCGGTAAAATTCCGTCTCACCATCCACACACTGTACTGATGGAGGAGTTCCTTTCTCGGTAAAATGCGGAGATCTTTTGGAAGCGTTAGCAGTGGTGAGCATGGCAATTTGATTTGCATTGTCTTCTTCCTAGCGATCTCCGGTATTGTATCACCATCTTCAGTGGAAGATTGCTGGTCTCTGTCTCCTCTGTTTGCATGGTGCTTCTATCTTGTTAGGTTTCTCGGATAAGTTACCCTTTCAGGTGTAATGACGGCTCTTCCTTTGACTTGCATTTCTGCACTAATGATCTTCGCTACACACATTCAGCCAGTCATTTGTGATTGATCATGTATCTTCCCCCTTATTCTTTTAGAAGTTGTGCTTGCTCCATCTAAAATTGGTACTGGGTTTGATACTCTTGGAATAAGAAAAACCGGATATAATCATCTCCTTTTCAGTTTTTCTCTGCAGTTACTTGGTTAAGGTTATCGTGCATTCTTAAATATGGCTCCGTAAATGAATATTTTCTTTTCCCCTTGCTTGTCAAAATATTTGGAGATGAAATTGGCAATATGTTCTCGGCAGGGAAGAGTACACTTCTTCCATGTTAGAATCAGAGAGGAATTTTATCAAAGTATTGGTTAATTTTCAAGTAGAGTTTGACAGTAGATTCTATCGATTTTCTGTTAATCGATGCGACTTTCTTTATGTAGTTATTTCTTTAATATCTGAACTAGTCACATGCATAACTTGATCCCTAATGTCAAGGACTTTCTTAATAGATTTTTCATAATTTCAAAATCATTCCAGAGTCCAAAAAAGAAAAAGAAAAGGAAGCTGAAATAGGAAACCCAAAGGATCTTAATCATTATATTTTTGATGCAATCTTAATCATTATATTACAAAGTACAAAAATGTCCATTGGAACGCAGTGACCGAATCACCATATGAGTTATCATAACTCCACATTGGGAAATAAAAACCATACCGGACCACAAAGTCGCCTTTATGGAAATTCAAGACAATGAATTTAATTACGTAGAGTACATCTTGGAGGGAAAAGCTTGTGCGCGCAATGTTAGCGAAGTCTAGTTCTGTTGATTGACGAGGAGACCATAATAGCAAGCATGGACTGCCTTTTAATCTTGTGGTGAAATTTCATCATCATAAGCCCTATGTCTTCAGTCTCATCTCCTCCATTATCCACCGATGCTTCCATTGCTTCAGCCTCTACACAGTCCAAGTGCGTGCCATAATCGCAGTCTGTGCAATAGTAGCACCAGCATCCCTTGGCGATGCTCTCTCGACACATTTCAGATCAGCCTCTATTCTTGCGTTTGGGAGTAGCACAATGTGAGAGGGTGCTCGTGTTCCTTGCGCTTCGCCATGGTCACCAAGTCAATGCACTCCGCATAGAGATCGTACTGGCGGATCGAGCACTTGTAGGAGGATGTATCCCCGTCGTCTCCACATGCGTCACATGTGAACTCCCTCCCCTCGTAAGGTGGCGAGAGGAGGAAATGAAGCGGGTGCTCGGGGTGCAACTCATGATGAATAGTTCTCGTCGGTTGTCGCTGTCCACCAGTCTGGTAATGCTTTTGGTACTTTGATAGACCCATGTTATTGGGTTGCTGGGACGACGCTGCCCTGAAGGTTGGTGTACGGAAGTTGGTAGCAGGGGATTGGTGCTCTTCGATAGCCTCCACATTTGGTTGCTTTCGTTTTTTATTTTTTGTGATCAAGTGGCGGTTATTCGACATGAAATTTTTCTACATTTTGTACATTTTCGTGACAACCGCCCATTTGGTAACCGTCTTGATGGGAGACGGTATATAAAAGAACAATCGTTCATTTCTAACGGGGCAATCATAAGGTCTAACTCAAACCCTCTCATTTGGAATATACCATCAGTACGTGAGGGAATTGTGTTAGTAGAGTGTGCCCGATATTTCTTTGAATTTTCAGGATTTTTCCGACAAACGTGAATACGAACAATGGTTGGAGGTTTGTCTATAAACGATCTTGGTTTCCGCATTATGAAATTTTAATATCTTACATTTGGTATCAAAGCATGTTTAGTGCCTCTGCTTTGTTTTTGTCAAATTTTTGGTGTATTTTCGGGCATTTTCGAAGATGAATAGTAATTTGGATTTTTGAGGCCAAGAGAGAAACTCGCCGATTCCAGGCAATTTCCGGTGACCCACCCCTTGATTTCGGACCCATATAGTTGCACTGCCATGAGGAACATTAGTCATGAGTTTTTTCGGTATATCGGTGTTTGCCGGAAGCTAATTGGGCAGCGGAAGTCGTGGTGGTTGAGGATTTGTATTTTGGGAAATTTTCGTTTGATTTGGGGCTAATTTCTTGCTCATTTTCGCCGAAACTTGGACCCATGTGGTCGTACCAGCATGCTCTCCAGAACCCATTATTTAGTTGTGTCTAAGATGGGTTGTTGGGGAAGAAATGGCGGTGAAACGGCGAAAAATGACGAAGAAAACAGTTCTGTGTGCGAGGAAGAAGGCGCGTGGGCCTCATGTGCATGCTACAGTTGCAGGCGCGTGAAACCCACGTGCCACACGCGGTCACATGCGTGCAACTGCTACACGCGTGGGATCCACGTGCGCGAAATTGCCCGCGGCAGTTGCGAGGCGCGTGCGTTGCACCTGCCTGCGTGGTGGATGGGGCACGTGTGAGCCACGTGCCCGCCGTAGATGCAGGCACCTACTTGGCACACGCTTGACGTTCCCGTGCTCCTTTTTACGCTTTTACCGCTCTCTTTTCGTGTTTCAACAATCTTGCCCTTGGCCAAATTATTTTACTGTTCTGCCCCCCTTGATGCATTTATTTACTATTTTGCCATTTCATGCATTTTTATGAATATTTTATGGATGAAATTAAATGTCCAATGATCCATATATTTAATTAATTAGAGAGTAGCCACAGCATCTTCAATTAATTAAATTATATATTAAGAGACTCCGGATCATATTTAAATGGACATTGATTGTAATTAATTATATTAATATGATGAATTTTATCCCACATGAATTTTCATTGTATTAATATGATTAATTAGGATGAAATATCATATTATTTTTCTTAATTTACCCACAGGGATTAAGAAAATGTATATAATATGGTAGTTTCTTCATAATGTAATTATGAATCTATTTAAATTAAAAACTTAGTCAATAGGTAGTTTTTATGTTATGTGATTCATATTCGTGACATGTTTATCTTGGTAAAACATGATTTATGTATATTTGCCTCAAATTTTGTGATATAAGCATGATTATTTGACATGTAGTTTTGCAACCTGTGAATTTCTCTGAATTTAAGTGTGATATTCCCATACTTAGGATAGTTGCCCACTATACTATGCCTGGTTCTCCAGACCAAAACGGTGTAGTGGAAAGAAGAAACCGGACCTTATTGGACTTGGTGCGGAGTATGCTTAGTGGCTACAAACTTCCTAAGTCATTGTGGACTAAAGCACTTAAGACAACAGTATACATATTAAACCGAGTTCCGACCAAGGCTATCCCAAAGACACCTTTTGAGTTATTTAAAGGTTGGAAACTAAGTTTGCAACATGTACGCATTTGGGGATGCTCGTTCGAAGTGAAAGTTTACAATCCACAAGAAAAGAAGTTTGACCCAAGGACCATAAGTGGATATTTCATTGGATATGCCGAAAGGTCTTAGGGATACAGGTTTTATTGTCCATCTCACACCATTAGGATTGTGGAATCAAGAAATGTAAAATTTCTTGAAAATGACTTGATTAGTGAGAGTGATCGATTGAGGGACCTTATTCCTAAGAAAAATTATTCAGACATTCAAACTTCCACCTCAAGTTTAAAGTTGGTTGTTGTTCATAATGCCCTTTCAGTTCAACCGGCTATTGAACAATCAATCATTGAAGTTCCACAATCTGCTGATATTGATCTAGTGAATCCAGTTGTTCAACAGTTACCAGAAAATGTTGAACAACCCATTGAGCAACACGCTTCTCAAGAGAATGTTTATGCAACATTGAGAAGTTCTACTAGAATAAGGAAATCGACAATTCCTAGTGATTATGTTGTGTATTTTCAAGAATCTGACTACAGTATTGGAGCTGAGAATGATCCTAAAACGTTTTCACATGCCATGGATAGTGATAAATCCAATTTGTGGTACGATGCCAAGAAGGAAGAGATGAGTTCTATGGCATCTAACAAAGTTTGGGATTTGGTTGAGTTACCTGATGGTGCGAAGGCCATTGGTTGTAAATGGGTCTTCAAAACTAAGAAAGATTCATTGGGTAACATTAAAAGATATAAAGTTAGACCCGTTGCCAAATGATTCACTCAAAAGGAAGGAATCGATTACACAGAGACTTTTTCTCCTGTATCTAAGAAAGATTCTCTTCGTATTGTTCTAGCATTGGTTGCCCATTTTGATATGTAATTACATCAGATGGATGTGAAAATGGCATTCCTCAATGGAGAACTAGAGGAGGAGGTTTACATGAAACAACCTGAAGGATTCTCCTCTAGTAAATGTGAACATTTGGTGTGCAAGCTTAAGAAATCTATATATGGCCTGAAACAAGCATCCCATCAATGGTACTTAAGGTTCCATGATGTTATCTCTTCTTTCGGATTTGTAGATAATGTCATGGATCAATATATATACAAGAAGGTCAGTGGGAGTAAAATTTGTTTCCTTGTAGTATATGTGGATGATATTTTACTTGCAACCAATGGTAAGGGTTGCTACATGAGGTGAAACAATTTCTCTTTAAAAGTTTTGATATGAAGGATATGGGTGAGGCATCTTATGTTATTGGCATTAAGATCCATAGAGATAGACCTCGAGGAATTTTCGGACTATCTCAAGAAACCTATATCAATAAGATCCTAGAGAGATTTCAGATAAAAAATTGTTCACCAAATATAGTACCCATTGTGAAGGGTGATGGGTTCAATTCGAACCAATGCCCGAAGAACGATCTAGAAAGGGAACAAATGTACGACATCCCATATGCTTTTGCTATCAGAAGCTTGATGTATGCTCAGGTTTGCACTCGACCTGACATCACTTTTGCTGTGGGAATGTTGGGAAGATATAAAGTAATCCAAGTATAGACCATTGGAGAGTTGCAAAGAAAGTGATGAGATACCTTCAAGGTACCAAAGACTACATGCTTATGTATAGATCGACTGACAATCTAGAAGTAGTTGGTTATTTAGATGCGGACTTCGTGAGCTACGTTGATTCACGAAAATCAACATCGAGATACATTGTTATGTTAGCTAGCAGAGCCGTGTCATACAGAAGTGCAAAACAGACTTTGATTGCTACTTACATTATGGAGTATGAGTTCGTTTCTTTTTTTGAGACTACCTCGCATGGTGTATGGTTAAAGAGTTTTATTGCTGGGCTTATAATTATTGATTCTATTTCTAGGCCATTAAGATTATATTGTGACAATTCAGCTGCAGTTTTTATGGCTAAAAATGCCAAAAGTGGCAGTGGAAGTAAGCATATCGACATTAAGTATTTAGCCATAAGGGAACATGTTAAGGAGAACAAAGTGGTCATTGAACACGTTAGCATTGAATTGATGATAGCTGATCCTTTAACTAAAGGCATGCCACCGATAAATTATAAGGATCATGTAACTAGTATGGGAATAGGTCCCATAATGTAATTTGTCGTCATATGGACGATTTTGTTGTATGAAACTCTTATTCAGTTGTAATGTTGATTTTCAATTTTGGTGTACACATTTTGTTGTTTATGAAACTCACATTTATCCTTGGTTCTGGAATAAACATAGGGTTTATTCATTAAGATGTGTTGTCACATATAGGCTGACATTAAAGAAATAAGATGTATTGTGATACATGGAAGATATTACTCACACTTAGAGGACATGTTGCCATGATCCATGTATTTTGTTTCTTTTCTTTAAACGTAAAGTTTTTCGTGGAATAAGTTGAATAATCTGTATGATGAAAATGATGGGATCAAGTGGGAGAATGTTATTTATTTTTGTGATCCCACATTTTCAGATCCATATTTTCTCTTAAAGTGACGGTTATTCGACATGAATTTTTTTACACATTTCGTACATTTTCGTGACAACTGCCCATTTGGTAACCGTCTTGATGGGAGACAGTATATAAAGTAATGATCATTCATTTCTAACGGGGCAATCGCAAAGTCTAACTCAAACCCTCTCATTTGGAATACACCATCAGTATGTGAGGGAATTGTGTTAGTAGAGTGTGTCTAATATTTCTTTGAATTTTCAGGATTTTTTTGACGAACGTGAATACAAACAATGGCTGGAAGTTTGTCTATAAACGATCATGATTTCTGCATTATGAAATTTTTATGTCTTATAGCTTTGCCAACATCCCGAAGCTCAATGGCCTGGCGATGTCTTAAGCCAGTGATTGGTGCTCGAGGTAGGAGGAGAAGAGTGAGGCTGCATAGCTCGCGTGTGGGAGAATGATCTCCTGAAGCGGGAGAGGGTTGTTGGTACAATGGACATGGAGGTCAAAGTCGCACGGTGCACAAGAGTAAGAGATGCCGGTGCAAGGGTGGCAAGGGCAGCAAAGGAAGGAGGCAGAGGGATAGGCTGAGGAGGACATTAGGGTGAGAGGGGTGGGAATGGTGGTGGACAGGGCACTTCGCATGGAAGCAGTGCAAATGAAGCAAGTAGCTGCACTAGATGCAGGCGAAGACGTCGAAGGGAGGGAGGAAGGTTGCCTTATGAATTCCACTGGGAACTGTTCATATAGGCAGGAAATACTGGATGTCAGGAATCAATGGAAAAACATTGAATATGCTCTAAATGATGTGTTGGACAGAGTCAATTACAATATACAAAACTTACATAAAAACTTGTGTTTTTCAGTTGAATCCAATGTGAATTTTATTATGTCTTGATATTTGATTGGCATAATTACCCTTGGGAAATTATTAAAAAAGTCATAAATCTATTGGATGGCGGTCAATTGTATTATAAATCTTTTAATTTTACGATTCAATCATAAGTATTTTGACAATTTGCAATGAAGTTTTTCCAACCAAATATGACTAGAAAATCAATAAGATGAATGTCAACTACCCTAAATGGCACGACTACTGTTGACGTGGACAACTTTTGTAATTTAAAAAATATATATATTTTTTGAATTTTGTTTTTCTTTAGTTGGGATTCTGGCTAGTAAAGCCCCCACAATGACCGGTGATGCCCTAGTTGGCCATAGGCAAGCACCTTCGAGCCCTTGTTAGCTACAAATGAGGGAGTCACAACCCTCCCCCGTGGCCGGCGAGGGTCAATTGGTAGCTTCACCAGCTCAAAGTTGGAAAAAAAATTGAAAACAAAATAAGACAAGAGAAAATAAAAAATAAAAAAATTAGAAAAAGATTAAAAAAGCTATCCACATCAACACCCATCATGCCATATATGATAGTCGGTGTCTACATCCACAATTTCCGACTAATTATTGAAAAATCGTCAAAATGTTTAGAACTAAATTGGTCAAATTGAAATATTTATGATTGTACTGCCATCGTATAATAAATTTAGAACTTTTTGATGATGTTTTCTAATAACTTTTTTTTTTTTTTTTGGTCAGTCCATGTTTTCTAACAACTTCACCAAGTAATGTTAATCGTATTCCTTTTTTGGCGCATTAAAGGGAAGTGCATCCGATATGGCAACCTATGAAATTACCCAGTATATAACATCCTCAGAGAAGAGAGAAAGTTGGTCAATCATCTCTCTCTCTCTCTCTCAGGTGAGGTTTACTAATTCAGATCACTGTATATAGCTTCTCACCCGCAGGAAGTGGTCGTGGAAATCATAGCCCATGCTGCTCTCTCTCTCTCTTCTTCAAGTTCATGCACATGCATGTCACTGTCAGAGTAGGGTGATCCTTCCGTTTAATCGAATCGGTTATTCCTTGTGATCACGCCACACCTACGAATTCATAAAAAAACATCCATTTATTTTTTGGCATCATATCCCCTTACCTAAAGGGCAAATCAAGTTGTTTCTTGTTCCACATATGCTTTACTAAAATGGTTAAACTACACTTTTGATCCCTGAACTTTGAGAGCAATTTTTTTTTCTCCAATCAAATGCTCCTCAACTTTTAGCTTGTTTCATCAAGTTATGAACTTGTATAGCTTTTCTAATCAAGTCCCTTCAGCTTCAAATATAGTTAATCAGATCCAACACATCTTTTTCCATAACCTCTCACATCTTCCTCGTCTATTTTCATCACCTACATATTCTTTCTATTCTCAATCTTTCTTTGACACACTGTTAGGTTTAACCGTCTCATTTTTTGGTACAATTGCAGATGAGTTGAACCATCAGGAGGAATCTGTTGAATTTTGCTAAGTAAAGGGACTCTTCATTGAATAGTCTCACGCTAGTATTCCTTTTAGTCTTTTTATAACAATGAGATGTCTGGGGCAGAGCACTCTAATCATTACTGAGTATTGTGGTCCTTCATCCCCCTCACATCATGGGTAATCACCGAAAATGCATGGATCTGTGCTCCTAGGGTGGCTCAAGAGAAAAGTGCAAGTGTGGCAATTTGAACTCATGTCATGAGTGAAAAAGAGAAATACAAATTTACCACTTAAGCAACCCCTTGGATTTAAATCTGGAGATTATTCTAAATTGAATGAATATGAGACATGGCAAAGTCTAAAACGGTTATCATTACATGTGAGACATATATGAATACACGGACAAAATTTTAGCATAATATTTAGTTAGTGTTTCTCATCGTTCTAATTATACAATTTAGGAGTGATTTGTACAACTCTATATAATGAGTCGCATGAATCTAATTCTAATTACTTATAGGTCTTGTTTATAAATGTAATTAGAGCCTCCTATTAGGGAAGTGGTTTACTTCCTATTGGTGGACAAGTCGATCTTGAGGAGTCTGCCGGAACTCCAGTCTGCACACACAAACACGGGTTGAAGTGTTCGAATTTATCTATATTGGCGGTCCGATATCTAAGTTAGTTAAGGAAGAATATGTGCAGATACTGAGGTTAAAAGGGTGATTATAAGCTAAAATGCTATAAACTTTACTTGAGTCCCTTGGCAGTATTTATAGACAAGCTTACCCTGGCGGGTGAAAGGTCGCTAACATAACATCATTTGGTTGAGACAGGTGACGGTTTGCTTGGACATGTGAAGACTTTGACATGCCACGCGGGTCACTTACAATTTTACAAATGGGTGGAAATTAGTCTATGATATTTGAGCCCAACTCTATATGGGATCTATATGGGTTTGCACAACCATATTCAACCTATTTAGTTTATCAGCTCCAACCCATAATTTGAGACGAAGAAACTTGTTCGGCTGCAAGAAGAGCACCACTTGGCTATTGTATCCTACATCACGAACACTTTTGACTCTTGCAAGTTAATTCTTAAAGAGTTGATAATTGGAAAATATAATTGAAAGGACGAAACCAAAAAGTTTAATGTACGTTATTCACAAGATAAAAGGGAAAACAATAGTGTTATACTTAAGTGAACCTTAAAACCTAAAAAGATCATGTTAGCATCGAACCAAAGCTTGAACGTGTTTCACAATTTATGGATGGACTTTTACCACAATCTTCACACCTCCGTCCATAAAGACGCTCAAGCTCCCTCGCTTACTCAATGAGTCAGCCCATAGAGCTTCCCATTCTTCAAATGCAACAATTTAAGAAAAAAATTATTACAAAGAGATCATGATCGGGTCGGGCACGGGTTGCCGAATTTATACTTTATGTAAATTACTCAATGTTAGCTGAATATTTTCAACTCAACCCAACAAACCCGTTCGACGAGTGTACATAGACCAATGGGCACTGGAATTTTGAGTAGCGCACGAGCCATTGCTCCCTCCAGTGGATTTATGCGAGGTGGAGGTCTCGTCGAGGGATGACCCGTCAAGGGCGATAGACACGCCTCATTATCAAAGTATCGCCTTGCCCCGTCGGACAAGGCATGTAACATGTTAGATCAGGTAAGGACATGTGATGTGCATTCAATAATGAGTTGGGCACTAGAATTTTGAGTAGCGGATGAGCCATTGCTCCCTCCAGTGGATTTATGCAAGGTGGAGGTCACGTCTGTTGGAGAAATCTTTCCAGAATATTTTGAAGCTGACAAAACATTTCTATCAGTCTAGTCTGGATAATTACAGACTTTCTGTTTAGAGTCTGAAGACTTTCAGATCACGAGACTCAAGACTCAAGACTCAAGACTATTCTCATTGACAGTTGTTCTAATCCAGTGACGAAGGTAATCCAGAGCCGAAGTATTTGGTTAAGGATTTAGTCCTATCCTCTGGAGAAGATCTCTTGGCTGGATAAATATAAAGGATTCTTTTATTCGTAATCAAGATCGTTTGAAGATCCGATGGTCGACGAAATATTCTTGGAAGGTTCTATTCTTGGAAACCAAGATCCCGGTTGTATGGGCGAACATGATTGATGGGCTATCGTCAGGTTCCTTTATTAGCTCGAATGATCTTCTTAATTGATTCCGTCCAACGGGTAGATTGGAGGAATTACTTTGGTAAGTGCCAACGGGTATGATGGCATAAAGGAGTATTGTTGACACCTAAATTTTTGCCCAAAAATATTTCATGTTAAATTCTTGCAAATAGATTATTTAGGCATTTAATATAGTGTTTTAAATGGAAGATGTTTTTACTTTAAAAAAAAATATTGAAAATTTATAAAAAAAGATTAAAAAAAAGTAAAGAAAAAAAGTTGGGGCCAATGATCTAAATGTGACTAGCCAAGCCTAGGAGGTCAAATTGGAATTCAAATGGCAAGTTGGGGCCAAAATGCAATTTTCAAAAGTTGAGGGACTAATTCGCAAATTTTGCAAAATTTGTGCCCGAGCCCGTAAATCATCATCTTGGTCACCAATTAAGTTGAAATTGAATTTGGGCCAACTCGAATCAATCAAATCAAGCCAAAAAGACCAAATTTGCCTTGAATTGGATATTTTCGGATAAGAAAATGGCTAACTTTGAGGGACCTTTTTGCAAACTTGGGTGGGAAAAATTGCAAAATCCGATCGAGATCTTAAACTACTATACATTTACTTGCTAATTGATCAAAAACCGCAGCCAAATTAATGGATTAAAGCGCTCAAACTAGTTACCAAAACCCAGCCCACGATTAGGTCTTAATTCGGAGTTGCTAAGTAGGCATATTGGTGGCCCCACCATATCCTCCTCACCTGCCCAACCAGCCCGATCTCTGCACGTGATGGAAGACCATCATTGGTACTGCAAGTGGACAAAAATTGGTCAGAGATAAGCTGCTGCAGGCACGGGAAAATCGCACCAAATCCGGACACTCAACAGCTGCGAAATTTGAAGATTTTGGCTAAGTCAGAAAGTGGGTGAGCTGGGTCAGTTGACAGGCTTGGCAGGTAGACAAAAGCCGACCAAGATATTGATGAATGAGGGGGATAAGATCACGGAATCAAGGTCTTTCAAGGGATGAGAGAGAGGAGACGAGAGGGAGAGGGGAGAGCTGGGAATCGTTCCCCAAACACACCTTCAGAAGCAACTTCAGAAAGAAAAAAACCCAGAAAATCCAGACTGACCTTGAGAGAGAAAAGTGAGATTTTCACATATCTGCGGCCAAAATTAGCCAAAACCTTCAACTAGAGAGTGAAACTTCACTCAAATATCTTTCCAACCATAGGTCGCACGTCCCAAATGGAGATTTGTAAGGCCTCCTAAAGCCCCCCGAAACAGTGCCCTCCTGGCGGGCCAAGAAAGTCCGAAATTTTTTTTAAGTGTCGAGACTGGTTGGTCACGAGATAGGAAAGCCAGTGTTTTTGAGAAATTTGAGAGATAAATGAGGAAAATATTGACTTTTAACCCAAACTAGAAAACATATAGTTTGGCGTGGTGTCAAGCTTTCCAACAAAATAAGTCTTGAAGTCTAATGTTAGAGGTCAACGAAAACCTTCGTTGTCAGTTCTTTTTTTTTGCAGATCTCATTTCCAATTGAAGAAGCCAACTTCCACAGGCCCCCGAGGATAATTTGTCGGTTTTATCGGCCAAGAACCACTTGAAAAGGAAACTAGGAAGCAAGGTAAGCATCCTAGATGTATTTATTTTCGAGTTTGAGCATGTTTTGATCATGAAAATCAAGAGGAAAACCAGCCCGGAAAACTGATTTCTGAGGCTGAAATTTTTCTAAGTGTTTGAAATCTCTTCAAGAGTTTTGCATGTGTGCTTCTTGGAGAGGTCGTTTTGATGCGTTCGTTCGGTCATTCTCTGTGATGCTCACTATATTTGAAAGCTCATGTTACCTACTTTCACTTGGACTAAGTAATGTTTCCCTTAGATCTTGCATGTGATAAGTGACGGGGCTTGAATATGGGCATGCAACCTGTTTGTTTGATTTGGGTTCAAACCCAGATTTGTAAAATCAGTTCAGACTTGCATATTTGAGACCGATTTCAACCTAGTTCTTGTGTGTTTTAAGCTATTATTTCTATCTGATCTTGCTCCCTGCATGTGGTAATATGATCTTGATACTTTAGTTCCACATAAGATTGTTCATGCGTTGAGATTGAAGGCCGCAAACATAGCCCGAGGAAGTTGGTTTGGGATGATTTGATGCATGCCAAGTGTTCGACGAAATGCGCAAACCAAGTTTCGATCTTGAAACGGTCAATTTGAGCTTGGTTCTTGTTATATTCATGTACTGGGCAGTCCCATATTAGTGTAAATCGTCATATATCGGTTTCGGGAATTAATTTTAAATAAAAAATTAAAAATTAAAAAAAAATGAGAATTTCAAAAAAATTATAAAAATGATGGATGATATCAAATTATGATAGAAATGACATCTAGGAAATTTTCCTATTTTTAAAAATGTCATTTTCTTAATTTAATGATTTTTTGGTATTTTATAACCATTTTTGTAAATAATCTATTTTGCGTAGATTAAAATTAATTAGAGTGATTTCATGCATCTAGAGTAATTTCATGCATATTTAACTTTTCATTTTGCTCGCGGGGCTCCTGTCCCGGGGCGTGATAACAAGGCCATGTAATATTATTTGCCCGAGTTGTATCGGGTCTTTCTTTTCCGCATTACTTTCAAGTCATTTCAATTTTTTGGATGTTATTTACCGCACCGCTTTTCAATAATTTGAGTGTAAATTTCTTTTCTAAATTATGTTAGGATTAGTCTAGAGATTAAAAAAAAACCTACAAAAACAATTGCATTGACACTTAGTGGTTTCATAAAGATTATAATTGGTAATCAAGAATGTGTGGCCATTTAGATAAATAACTTTCCAAGTTAGTGGTACCGCAAGGGTGCTCATAGAAACATTGGCGTAAACAAGTTCCCGTTCCTAGAAATCTCTGGTTGCGTAAGAATCGAGACACCACTCCCGTGTCTCGATTGGTTTCTAGCCGACCCCAATAGGCTAGTGGCGACTCCTAGAATTACATAGGTTGTTAAGAACTAAAAAACGAATCCAACGTCACGCGAGGTATGGGCTTGGGAGAGCCCACACCTAATCTAGGGCCATTGGTCCACCACATTAGGCAAATACCCCCAAACCCTCTTCCTTTTCCCCCGGATGGAAAAAAAGAGGTCGTGACAAGTATAAAAGGAAGACGTTCTAGTTACTTTAGTGCATGCTCGATAGAAAAATTCCAGAGTCTGAAGCACATTGATTATTAGTTGATCCATATTGAGCGAAATTGTATACACAAGAGAGAGTCCATACTTAGTGATACCTTGAGCGAGTGTGGTAGATCATCTACACCAAGAAATCAAGGGAGAACAACGCTGTAACTTCTCTTGTTCATAGTGGAATCCAGCCAATAGGCTGTCAGTGCAGAAGAGTGGACGTAGGCTTGAAATAAGCCGAACCACTATAAACATTGCGTTCAATTCTCTCTTCCCTTCTCTCAGTCTTACTTTGATTGCTGATTGTCTCAATTCCATTAACTGTCTAGTATTGTGCGATTAACAAGAAAAATCTTTTATATACCTATTCACCCCCCCTCTAGGCACTTACTAGCTATATAAATTGGTATCAGAGCCTGTGTACTCACTTTATTTGAAGTGTTTTACTTCAGAGTAAAAGATCCATGGCTAGTATGCTAGCACCAGGGCTGGTGGAAGGGCAAAGCAATACCAGACCACCCTACTTTGATGGAAAGGATTACAACATCTGGAAGAACAAGATGAAAGCTTTCCTACGATCAAAGGATCCTCTGGAATGGGACGTTGTAGAAAAAGGAATTACTCCTACAGCTGCATCTGTCTCTGAAAGAGGAAAAGAAACTGTTGAGACCAGCGGAATGACTCAGGAAGAGATAATCAAGAGACAAGCACTCGACGCAAAAGCAATTTATTCCTTATATTGTGCTTTGTCACCTACTGACTATAACAGAATATCTTCTTGTGTTACAGCCAAAGAAGTCTGGGATAGGTTACACATCACCTATGAAGGAACTGATCGAGTGAAAGAAACCAGAATCAACATTCTTCTCGGTCAATATGAAGCTTTCAAAATGAGATCTGGAGAATCTATAACTGACATGTTTAGCCGTTTTACAGATATTGTCAATGGTCTTGGAAATCAAGGACAACCGATTTCTGATTCCATGAAGGTAAACAAGCTACTGCGTGGACTCTCCAAGGATTGGAATCACATAAAGACTTCAATAAGAGAGACGCAAAGAATTATGCCACTATCTGTCGACGAGCTGATTGGAACTCTTCAGTCTTATGAAGTGGAACGAATTAACGAAGACGAAGATCCAAAAGGTAAGAAATCTATTGCATTAAAATCAAATGATGATTCTGATGTTACAGATTCCGAAGACGATATGGACGATGAGGAGCTTGCTCTCATGATAAGAAGATTCAGAAAACTGAATAGAAAAGGAAGAAGGTTCAACTCAAAGAAACAAAGTTTTCAAAGACAAAGACCAAGTCCGTTGATGATGAGGAGCCAAACAAAGATGTAGTTTGCTTTGAATGTAAGAAAAAGGGACACATCGACCCAACCTGTCCTCTTCGAAGAAGAAGAAAGGAAAAGATGAAAAGTCTCGAAAAGCTCTCAAAGCCGAAACCGGAGTGATACGAGTGTGAAGAAAGTGATGATGAATATGCCAACATATGTCTGATGGCGCAATCAGACTCAGACTCAGACTCTGGATCAGACTCAGACAGTGAATTTGAGGCAAGTAATTTTAAAATTCCTGTCAAAGTTTCTAAATACATTGATGAACTGTGTTTCGTCTTAAGACTTCTCTCAAAAGAATTTCCGAACTTAAAAGGAAAACTCAGCTCTAAAACAAAAGGAAAACGTTTTAGAAGGAAGAGTTAAAAGTTTAGATTTGAATGTTTCCACTCTTAAAGAAAATGAAGATAGTCTTTTGAAAGAAAATGCCCTTTTAAAAACTGACTTATCAAATATCTCAAAGAAATTTTCAATAGGGTCCGAGAAACTTGAAAAATTCTTTCAAAGACAAAGACCTTACTTCAATAAGTCCGGTCTAGGTATGACAGCAGAATCAATTCCCTTGGTTGATTTTCCTAAAGTAAAAGAAAGAATTAAGCAAAGACCCCCGAAAGAAGTTTACAAAAATCATTTCAAGAAAGTTTTTGTAAAGTCTATAGGTCGAAATGCCCTCAGATGCTCAAAGTGCAAAAGTCCGGATCACTTTGAAAAAGAGTGTCCTATGGTTTGGAAACCTGTTAAGAAAGCATGGGCCAAGATCTGTTTATCTTACTAACACCAATGGACCCAAGAAAATTTGGGTACCAAAGAAAGCTTAAGACTCTCTTTTAAATGCAGGTCTCCGTCAAGAAAAAGGTAAAGTGGTATCTTGACAGTGGATGCTCAAGACACATGACAGGAGACTCAAATTGCTTCATAAAGCTTGTTCAAGTAAATGGTGGAAAAGTTTCATTTGGAGGAAACATCAAAGGAAGTATTGTGGGATTTGGAACTGTGAAAATTGGAAATCTCACAATAAGTAATGTTTCCCTAGTAGAAGGACTCAACTACAATCTTCTCAGCATCAGCCAATTGTGTGATACTGGTTTTAAGATCTTCTTTCAAGAAGGAACATGTTCTGGAACCAGTAAAGACTCTACTCAGTCTTTCATGGGTAGAAGACATGGAAATATCTATCTCCTGGATGTGAAACCAAATGAATCGCAGTGCTTAATCTCAATGCAAGATGAAGCAAGTTTATGGCACAGAAAGCTTGGTCATGTCAACATGAAGCAATTAGCCAAAATTTCATCAAAGCAGCTTGTTCGAGGACTACCTAAATTATCATACCAAAAGTCTGATCCATGCACTCCATGCATTCTGGGAAAGCAGAACCCAGAGCATTGGAGGTAAGAAATATTGCCTAGTAATTGTGGACGGTTACTCCCGCTTTACTTGGGTATATTTCCTTGCAAGTAAGTCTGAAACCTTCTCGTATTTTGAAAAATTTGCTAAAAAGGTTCAAAATGAAATAGGATGTGTTATCTCAAGTATAAGAACAGATCATGGAGGTGAATTTGAAAATCAAGATTTTACAAAATTGTGTGATGAATCTGGTTTTAAGCATGTGTTCTCCTCTCCATATACTCCTCAGCAAAATGGAGTTGTGGAAAGAAAGAATAGATCTCTTCAAGAAATGGCTAGAACTCTTTTAATTGAAAGTAAGATTTCTTCACGATTTTGGGCTGAAGCTGTTTCAACAGCGTGCTATATCATCAATAGAGTCTTCTTAAGACCTATTCTAGATAAAACCCCTTATGAGTTATTCAAAAGTAAGAAGCCTATTGTTTCATTCTTTCATGTGTTTGGTTGCAAATGCTTTATATTGAAAAATGCAAAAAATCGAGTTGGTAAGTTTGAAGAAAGATCAGATGAAGGCATCTTTCTTGGATATTCTACATCAAGCAAAGCCTACAGAGTCTACAACAAGAAGAGCCAGACTGTGGAGGAATCAATGAATGTCAAATTTCAAGATTCTATTCAAGATGAATCCAGTCAGACTCATCATGAAGAGTCTGAACCTGCTCCAGACTCTCCAAAGTTTACAGCTCAAGAAGCATCTCAGACTCTGAAAGACAAGCATCAAACTGATCGTGAAGATTCAAATAAAGAAAGAGATCATCAACCAGATAAATCTTCTAGTAACTGGAAGCATAAGTCCAGTCATCCCAAAGATCTCATTATCGGCGAAATTAACGAAGGAATTCGCACCAGATCCAAAAGGCGTGAAGAGTCTAGTGCTGTGGCTCTCATTTCTGAAATTGAACCAAAAAGCATAGAAGAAGCTTTATCTGATGAAAACTGGATTGAAGCTATGCAAGAAGAGCTCAGACAGTTCAACATTAATGATGTCTGGGAATTGACATCTAAACCAAAAGGTAAAACTGTTATTGGAGCTAAATGGGTGTTTAGGAACAAGATGAATGAGAAAGGAAAAGTCGTACGAAACAAAGCAAGACTCGTGGCCAAGGGATATACGCAAGAAGAAGGAATAGACTATGATGAGACTTACGCACCAATAGCAAGGTTAGAAGCTATTCGACTATTACTTGCGTATGCTTGTTATAAAAATTTCAGGTTATTCCAAATGGACGTCAAAAGTGCCTTCCTAAATGGATTTATCCATGAGGAAGTTTATGTGGAACAACCACCGTGGTTTGAAGACCCAAAGAAACCAGACTCGTCTTGGACCGAAAAGGCCTTGTATGGTTTAAAGCAAGCACCTCGAGCTTGGTACGACAGACTAAGTTTCAATCAGATCCTAGAGAATCTCATCTCAGTGCTACGAAACGTATTATTAAATACGTTGCTTCATCTTCAAGCATCGGTCTTTGGTATCCTAAGAAGGGAGACTTTAATCTTCTGGGATATTCAGACGCAGATCTGGTCGGTTGCAGAGTTGATAGAAAGAGCACTTCGGGAACTTGCCAGTTGCTTGGAAGCAGGACAGTGTCTTGGTTTTCAAGGAAACAAAGCACCGTGGCTCTCTCAACAACAGAAGCAGAGTATGTAGCTCTTGGAAGTTGCTGTTCGCAAATTCTATGGATAAAACAACAGCTACAAGACTTTGGAATTGAAGACTCATGCACAGAGGTTAGATGTGACAACACCAGCGCAATCAATCTCACTAAAAATCCAATCATTCACTCAAGAGCAAAGCATATAGAGATTCGACATCATTTCATTAGAGATCATGTTCAAAATGGAGAAATCTCGATTCAATTTGTTGATTCAAAAAATCAACTAGCGGATATATTCACAAAGCCTTTGGAGAAGAATCAATTCGATTTTATCCGCTCCAGACTCAACATTTTGAAGCTTGAGGAAGTTAAAGTCTAGAGACTCTACAACCTTCAGACTCAGACATTCATGGCTATAGACTGTAAGTTGTTATTATATTCAATCTCGAAAAGGTACGATCATTAGTTCAATTAATTTATAATTTCCATGAAAAACGGAATCTTGTCTTTTCAAAAAGATTAACTTCTATTTGGTAGTTATCGATTTTAAAAGAGGCGTCTGTTCTTTTTCCTTTGTGACGATTGGTTTTTCCTTTTTAAACTGAGTTATATATATACAGTTTTCCTCGCTTAAACTTCAAAACCCTAAAAAGGCATTCTCCTCCAAATCTTGTCTCTGCTTCGTGTTCATTGTCGAGAAAGTTGTCATCTTTTCTTGGGAAAGCAAGCAAAGGAATCTTTCAACGACAAGGAAAGATGTCTTCTTCAAGAAAGTCTTCAAGAATCGCGAACAGGGGACCACAGAGAATGAGGGAGGGACCTACCCATTTCGATCTCACCGAAGAGGAGAATTTACCGAGTCAGCAACAGAGCCCGATTCACTCTCCACCTCGTCACTCTTCGCCATCTACCCCACAAGGTGCGGGTCAACAACCGGAGGAAGAAATAATCGAGGACGCAGACCCTGTAAGAGTCCAAAAACCCTCTTTTATTTACAAGCTCTATTGTGCAATGAAAAGCATTGGGACCCCACTGAACTACGTAGATGATTTTCTTAAAGATAATAATTATGGGAACGAGTATATCTTTTTGCGAAAAATGGAGGACTTGGGAATTGCTCCCAAAGGAAAGGCTGAGGAAGCACTTGCGAACATTCCAAGTGACCCTCGTGTATCGGGACCGAATCCAACTGACGGGAACGATGATGATAAAATGTTCAGTGAATTTCAACCTAGGATGGGTGTTGCTGCGAAGGTGAAGGGAAAAAAGATGGATTTGTTTAAATCAAAGGAACAGGAGACTCTGTTCTTCAGACTGTTAAAACGAGGGGTGATAAACCCCAGGAGTGTTGATTTCGATTTCTTGGATGCCATTAATGTGAACTTGAGAGAGAAGTTCAATCTGCTTCAACTTGAGCAATTTTGCTCGGATACCACAGACGGCTATGCGCAATTGACAGCATACTTCTATTCGAATCTTAGCTTTTTAGATGCGAATAGAATATCCTTCAGTGCTCGAGACAAAGACTATGTGGTAGACGTGAACATGCTGGCTGATATAATTGGAGTTGAAAGAGGACGCTATCAACCGATCAAGGCTTCGATTGCTCGTACCACACTGGAGCTTGTCAAAGATAGGGATACAGAGGGAAGAATTACCTACACAAGAATGCATGCCATCAATATCTTGCTTCACAAAATTGTGATCAACTGTATTAGGCCAAAGTCTACATCCAAGACTGACGTGTCTAATTCCGAGGCGAAATTGATGTATGCAATCAATTCAGGAAAGAAGTTCTCTCTTCCTCACACCATTCTCTTTCACATGTACAGAGCAATGGTGAAGGACAAGGGCAAATTGCCTTACCCAGGTCTTGTGACCAAGATCTTCAGACACTTGAATATAGAGCCCCCACAAACTCTTTGTGTTCGCCCATGCGACAGAATGGTGGTGGGTTTGAAAATGGTGACTAAAATGCGTCTGAAAGAGCTTGATAAGGCAATGGAGAAGTTCAAAGTGAAGACTCCAGTATCCTCTGCATCAAAGAGAAAAGGGAAGGAGCCCATGGGTGCTCTATCCAAAAAGAAAAGAATTCTTGTCTTGGAGGATGACGAAGAAGAGGAAGATCTCACTATCTCTGCATTGAAAAGGACCAGACGTTCTGTACCTGAATCAACAGAACTACAGAAGAAAGAAAAAGAAGCAACGCACAAAGAACAGAGAGAAGAAGAGAGACAAGAAAAGAACAGAGAAGCAGGGGAGCAACAAGAGAAAGAGAAAGAAGACGAAGAGAAAGAAGCTGAAGAAGAAGGAGAAGAAGTGAAAGAAAAGTCTGCAGATGTAGGGAATCAAGACGCTGAAGAGCATGATCATCACTCTTCCCCAATTGAGGTCTTAGAGACAGGGGGAGATGGAGAGCAAAGAAAGACTACACCACATGCTGAAGGCGTGAGTCGCTCACCAGCAAAACCAGAAGATCTTCAGGCTTCTCCAATGCCTAAGGAAGGACATGACACCTCAACGCCAAATCTGCTCGAGTACACCGAAGCTCCATCGTCTGCCTTTACTCCATCCGAGAGAGCAAATGCGAGCACACAGACGGACAATACAGCAGATTTCAGTTGTATCCTTGATATTCTTTTGGAACTGCGTGGTCAAATCTATGCTCTGGAATGTGAGTTTCAAGTCCTAAAGAATGCTGGACAAGCATCTTCTGTTACCCTGGCGGATCAAATGAAAGACCTCGCTCTTCAAATTCAAGCCAATGGAAAAGGAGAAGAGGTGGCTCATCTACGGGACGACTTGAAGAGGCTAGAAGGCATCGTACAGTCGATGGGAGATTTCCAGATCGTGCGCATTCCCAAGAAGACTTGACTCTTTTCTCACCTTTTTAATGATGACAAAAAGGGGGAGAATTGCAATTTGAACTGAACTGAACTCTTTAAACTTTAAATCTTTAAATTTCTTTTATGTGTTGAATGTTTGTTTTTGAGTATAACTTGGGTGTGGATTTTGAAATTTGACTGTTTGCATTTATATCAAGTATTGTTGTATGGTCTTACTCATGAAAGACTACCCGATTTTCTGTGGATGCAGAGTCTGGTTGATTTATTAATCTTTATGAGATAGCCATATTGCTTGAGTAATGTTTTGCAGGTCAAAGTTGTTCAAATCTACAGGAAAGTTTTGTCACCATCAAAAAGGGGGAGATTGTTGGAGAAATCTTTCCAGAATATTTTGAAGCTGACAAAACATTTCTATCAGTCTAGTCTGGATAATTACAGACTTTCTGTTTAGAGTCTGAAGACTTTCAGATCACCAGACTCAAGACTCAAGACTCAAGACTATTCTCATTGACAGTTGTTCTAATCCTAAAGTGACGAAGGTAATCCAGAGCCGAAGTATTTGGTTAAGGATTTAGTCCTATCCTCTGGAGAAGATCTCTTGGCTGGATAAATATAAAGGATTCTTTTATTCGTAATCAAGATCGTTTGAAGATCCGATGGTCGACGAAATATTCTTGGAAGGTTCTATTCTTGGAAACCAAGATCCTAGTTGTATGGGCGAACAGGATTGATGGGCTATCGTCAGGTTCCTTTATTAGCTCGAATGATCTTCTTAATTGATTCCGTCCAACGGGTAGATTGGAGGAATTCCTTTGGTAAGTGTCAACGGGTATGATGGCATAAAGGAGTATAAAAGGAAGACGTTCTAGTTACTTTAGTGCATGCTCGATAGACAAATTCCAGAGTCTGAAGCACCTTGATTATTAGTTGATCCATATTGAGCGAAATTGTATACAGAAGAGAGAGTCCATACTTAGTGATACCTTGAGTGAGTGTGGTAGATCATCTACACCGAGAAATCAAGGGAGAACAACGCTGTAACTTCTCTTGTTCATAGTGGAATCCAGCCAATAGGCTGTCAGTGCATAAGAGTGGACGTAGGCTTGAAATAAGCCGAACCACTATAAACATTGCGTTCAATTCTCTCTTCCCTTCTCTCAGTCTTACTTTGATTGCTGATTGTCTCAATTCCATTAACTGTCTAGTATTGTGCGATTAACGAGAAAAATATTTTATATACCTATTCACCCCCCCTCTAGGCACTTACTAGCTATATCAACGTCGAGGGATGACCTGTCAAGGGCGATGGACACGCCTCATTATCAAAGGATCGCCTTGCCCCGTCGGACAAGGCATGTAACATGTTAGATTAGGTAAGGACATGTGATGTGGGTCCAATAATGAGCTGGGCACTGGAATTTTGAGTAGCGGACAAGCCATTGCTCCCTTCGGTGGATTTATGCAAGGTGGAGGTCTCGTCGAGGGATGACCTGTCATGGGTGATGGACACGCCTCATTATCAAAGTATCGCCTTGCCCAATTGGACAAGTCATGTAACATGTTAGATCAGGTAAGGACATGTGATGTGGGTCCAATAATGAGCTAGGCACTGGAATTTTGAGTAGGGGACGAGCCATTGCTCCCACCGGTGGATTTATGCAAGGTGGAGGTCTCATCGAGGGATGACCCGTCAAGGGCGATGGACACGCCTCATTATCAAAGTATCGCCTTACCCTATCGGACAAGGCATGTAACATGTTAGATCAGGTAAGGACATGTGATGTTCATCCAATAATGAGTTGGGCACTGGAATTTTGAGTAGCGTACGAGCCATTGCTCGCTCCAGTGGATTTATGCAAGGTGGAGGTCACGTCGAGGGATGACCTGTCAAGGGCGATGGACACGCCTCATTATCAAAGGATCGCCTTGCCCCATCAGACAAGGCATGTAACATGTTAGATCAGGTAAAGACATGTGATGTGGGTCCAATAATGAGCTGGGCACTGAAATTTTGAGTAGCGGACAAGCCATTGCTCCCTCCGGTGGATTTATGCAAGGTGGAGGTCTCGTCGAGGGATGACCTGTCATGGGTGATGGACACGTGTCATAATCAAATTATCGCCTTGCCCCGTCATACAAGCCATGTAAAATGTTAGATCAGGTAAGGACATGTGATGTGGGTCCAATAATGGGCTGGGCACTGGAATTTTGAGTAGCGGACAAGCCATTGCTCCCTTCGGTGGATTTATGCAAGGTGGAGGTCTCGTCGAGGGATGACCTGTCATGGGTGATGGACACGCGTCATTATCAAAGTATCGCCTTGCCCCGTCGGACAAGGCATGTAACATGTTAGATCAGGTAAGGACATGTGATGTGGGTCCAATAATGAGCTGGGCACTGGAATTTTGAGTAGCGGACGAGCCATTGCTCCCTCTAGGGGATTTATGCAAGGTGGAGGTTTCATCGAGGGATGACCCGTCAAGGGCGATGGACACGCCTCATTATCAAAGTATCGCTTTGCCCCGTCGGACAAGGCATGTAACATGTTAGATCAGGTAAGGACATGTGATGTGCATCCAATAATGAGTTGGGCACTGGAATTTTGAGTAGCGAACGAGCCATTGCTCCCTCCAGTGGATTTATGCAAGGTGGAGGTCATGTCGAGGGATGACCTGTTAAGGGCAATGGACACGCCTCATTATCAAAGGATCGCCTTGCCCCATCGGACAAGGCATGTAACATGTTAGATCAGGTAAGGACATGTGATGTGGGTCCAATAATGAGCTGGGCACTGGAATTTTGAGTAGCGAACAAGCCATTGCTCCCTCCGGTGGATTTATGCAAGGTGGAGGTCTCGTCGAGGGATGACCTGTCATGGGTGATGGACACGCCTCATTATCAAAGTATTGCCTTGCCCCATCGGACAAGGCATGTAACATGTTAGATCAGGTAGGGACATGTGATGTGGGTCTAATAATGAGCTGGGCACTGGAATTTTGAGTGGTGGACGAGCCATTGCTACCTTCGGTGGATTTATGCAAGGTGGAGGTCTCGTCGAGGGATGACCTGTCATGGGTGATGGACACGCCTCATTATCAAAGTATCGCCTTGCCCTGTCGGACAAGGCATCTAACATGTTAGATCAGGTAAGAACATGTGATGTGGGTCCAATAATGAGCTGGGCACTGGAATTTTGAGTAGTGGACGAGCCATTGCTCCCTCCGGTGGATTTATGTGAGGTGGAGGTCTCATCGAGGGATGACCCGTCAAGGGCGATGGACACGCCTCATTATCAAAGTATCGCCTTGCCCCGTCGGACAAGGCATGTAACATGTTAGATTAGGTAAGGACATGTGATGTGCATCCAATAATGAGCTGGGCACTAGAATTTTGAGTAGTGGACGAACCATTGCTCCCTCCAATGGATTTATGCAAGGTGGAGGTCTCGTTGAGGGATGACCTGTCAAGGGCGATGGACACGCCTCATTATCAAAGTATCGCCTTGCCCCGTTGTCGCGACTTTTTTTTTTTCGTCGCCCACATCAGGGGCGGGCGCCTTGCGGAGGCTAATGGCTTGGCTGAAATTAGTTATGCCCGGACTCTCCCAAGTCCACCAATTCACGACTTTATTAGTCTAAATTTTTAACCTGTAAATTAATTTTAAAACGGAGTCGCCACTAATCGGTTTGGGGTGGGTCGATTAGAAACCCAAGCGAAGTATCGGGAGAAATACTCGCTCCTGCGCAACAAGAGAAATTAGGATTGGGAACTTGATTACACTAGTTAATCACTAATGCCCTTTCGGTACCTAATCTTGTTTAAACCCTGAGGTTTTTTGGATGTTCGAGGGATTTTCCATGCATTTTTGGGAGGAAAAACATTTTTTTGAGTCTTTTTCTAATTTTTTTGGACACAAAAGGGATTTTTGGGATTTTTTGGTATTTTTGGAAAAATACAAGTCTTTTTGGCTTTTTTTCGGAATTTTTGGCTTTTTCATGAATTTTTGGCTTTTTTGGAAAATATGAAATATTTTTTATTTTTTTATTTTTTCGAAAAATAATTTTTTTTAATGATTTTAATATTTTTTTTGGAAAATAAAACATTTTTAACATGTTAAAACATTTTTCGATTTTCTGGAAATTAAAATATTTTTTAATATTTGTTCGAAAATAAATTATTTTTTATTTTTTATTTATTTTATTTTATTTTTAAATATTACATAAAATAATATAAAAGCCGACCGGGTCGGATCCGCGGGTTGGGTCCGACCCAGTCAGCCCAAAACGCAGACTGGCCCGCTATGCGGGCTCGATTTTTTTTTTTTTTAAAACAACGCTGTGGCCGGGTGTTTAGGGATGCCCGGCCCGGCCTGACGACCCGCTCCGACTACCTGCTCCACGACCCGGTTCCTTCGGAACCCTACCCGACCCAGCTCCGGCTCGCGACCCGACTCATGCCGCCCACCAGATCGCGAACCCTACCCGATTTTCCGGGTCCGGATTCGCTTCGCGACCCGGAAAATCGCAAACCCTGGGTTTGCGAATCCGCGGCGCTGGGGACGGAATCTAAGGCGTTACGGCGGCGACGGCTACGGTGGCGACTACGACGACGGCGACGGCGACGAAATGGGGTTGCGATGAACGGCAGGGACGACGGCGACGGGCTTTTTTACCTTCTCTCGAACGGGGACGGTGACGGCAACGATGCTAGATCGAAGGCAGCAGCGGCGGAGGCGTTCGACGGCAACGGGGGCGAGGATAGACTGGTGACGGCCACGATGAACAACGATGGCGAGGCTCGAGACGGCGGCCCGGGGCTCAGCTACGGTGACAACGAGACGGCGGTGCGGCGGGATTCTGCATAATAGTAGCGTCGGGGGGGGGGTGGTGTCAGCATCGCAGAGGGGCTCTGTCGCCCCAGATCTGCGACGCGGCTCTCGGCCGGACCTTCCTCAGCCTTGGTTCTCTCTCACTCCGGCCAGATTCGAGCCTCCACCGGCCAGATCTGACCTCCTCGGACTCGCTCGCCGGCAGCCTCCCCCGAAGTCTCTCAGTGGGAGGTCGGCCGAGCTCGCGACCCGATTTCTCTCTCGCTCGCTCTTCGATTCCTCCCCCGAAGTCTCTCAGTGGGAAGATCTCGGAGCTCGCTCGTGTCTTCTTCGTCGTCGACATCGGGGGCTATTTATAGGCAAGGGGGTGGTCGGTCGACGGTACTTCGACCGCCGGTCCCCTTCGTGCACCGAGCGGCCCTCGACGGCCAAACCGATGTCCCATCCGACGCCAGCTGCTCCCCGCATGTCCTTATCCGACGCCAGTCGCCCCCCTGCTCCACGTGCGCTACTGTTCCTCCTTTCTGCTCCGGCGTTGCTCCTCCGGCGCGTGCGCTACAACTGTGCGAGGAAGAAGAAGACCCGGCTAGGCCGGGCTGAGGCAGAAATGGGCTTCACGGGCCCATGTGAAGGCTGCTTCTGCTTCTTTTTTTCTTTTGTGTTTTTTTCAGTTTTTTTCAGTTTTTTTTGTTATTATTTTTTTATTATTCCGAAAAAGACAAAATAAATAAAATAAAACTTAATTAATAAAATAAATCTAATTAAAATTGAGGAGTCAACACCCGTCGGACAAAGCATGTAACATGTTAGATTAGGTAAGGACATGTGATGTGGGTCCAATAATGAGCTGGGCACTGGAATTTTGAGTAGCGGACGAGCCATTGCTCCTTCCGGTGAATTTATGCAAGGTGGCGGTCTCGTCGAGGGATGACCTGTCAAGGGCAATGGACACGCCTCATTATCAAAGGATCGCCTTGCCCTGTCGGACAAGGCATGTAACATGTTAGATCAGGTAAGGACATGTGATGTGGGTCCAATAATGAGCTGGGCACTGGAATTTTGAGTAGCGGACGAGCCATTGCTCCCTCCGGTGGATTTATGCAAGGTGGAGGTCTCGTCAAGGGATGACCTATCAAGGGCGATGGACATGCCTCATTATCAAAGGATCGCCTTGCCCCATCGGACAAGGCATGTAACATGTTAGATCAGGTAAGGACATGTGATGTGGGTCCAATAATAAGCTGGGCACTGGAATTTTGAGTAGCGGACGAGCCATTGCTCCCTCCGGTGGATTTATGCAAGGTGGAGGTCTCGTCGACGGATGACCTGTCAAGGGCAATGGACACGCCTCATTATCAAAGGATCGCCTTGCCCCGTCGGACAAGGCATGTAACTTGTTAGATCAAGTAAGGACATGTGATGTGCGTCCAATAATGAGATGGGTGCTGGAATTTTGAGTAGCGGATGAGCCATTGCTCCCTCAAGTGGATTTATGCGAGGTGGAGGTCTCGTCGAGGGATGACCCATCAAGGGCGATGGACACACCTCATTATCAAAGGATCGCCTTGCCCCGTCGGACAAGGCATGTAACATGTTAAATTAGGTGAGGACGTGTGATGTGGGTGGAATAATGAGCTAAATCCGGAATTGCGGTTTTTTTCTTTTTAAGTCCACATCATGTGTTATCAGAAAATAAGAGCAAGTTGAATAGATGAAAAGGATCGACGCTCTTACGACTTTTCCCATGTGAGCTGTCTCGCTCATGCCACTGTCAAAAGAAGAAGCAGGATCATTGACTTGACTCAAAGTCTTGCACTTCTTCAATGAAATGCATCTGCCAGCTGCACCTTGTTTGCGTTTCTAACTGGCTATATACCTGCGTATTTAAATACGTACCGAGTCTTTTTACAATTACAAAGAATCTTTTGAAATAAAAATGTGATTTTGTTAAAATAATAGTGTGGACTTTTTTATCAGCATTGATTAGTATAATCAATAAGCATTTAGGGTCTAAAATATAATTTTCCTATTAATGTAATAAGCTGGTCCGACATGGATCTAAAAAGTAATATTTTGAAAGGGATCCTTCTTCAACATAGCGGAGATTTTGCTCTCTTTTTCGGTATAAGCACGAACTTTGAAATAACAAACAATATTCTGACTGCATAAGGTGGGACATTACAAATATATGAATTTCAGTTTGTAATATTCTACAATTTCTTAAATATTGTGCACTCAACGTGGCATTGTAAATTATAGGAAAGATCATCTCAAATACTTGACTGCTCTTGCAACTTTGACCTTTCTCTATGTTTATCATTTCATACTCCTCCGCAACAAAATGCTGATATAACAACTTCATTGAGCCTAGACTTTGTTAGTTTTAGTCTCAATGTGATTGAAAAGAAGATATTTTCCTGAAACTCGCGCCAATTGTGTTCCATGTACCTGAAAGTAAAATATTTTATATGCACGAAAAAGACTAAAGTCTTAACCCTTACTAGACGGCACGGGCCAATTAGAGATTCAAAGGTAGATTGTAGCCTTGCAGGATAAGGACACCAATGATAATGAACAAAAGTAGGCCACATGGTGTTTTGGCTTTCATTGATTGACTTGATCATCAATAGTTTCCTTGCAAGGTGGAACCACAGCCTTGTAATGTTCTCAACGTGAGAGGTCTATGAAAGATCTGTCATGACTATTCCTGCATTGACGACATCCACATGTCTTACTATTGAAGATCATGTTGCCCGTTGATATTTTGCCAATTGTTTCTAAACGATGTCACACGGATACCTAAAGAGACTCAAGTTGAGATTGCTTTTACTAATCCTCATGGACCTTTCCTATAGAGAAATGCTACATTTGGTCGTCTAGAAACTAGGATAGGACTAGATATGATAGACTATTGTTAGAATTCGAGTCGGCGGAAGACGACTTACCTGATTCCAATACGCAAACAGCAAATGGCCCTGGAATGAACATTGAATTGCCGACGAAATCACGAACAGCACTATCTCACGTTAGTCTGGATGCAATCACAAGGAAAACACCAGATTTCCACAGCGTAAATGCCAATTGTTCTTGCAAAGATGAAATGGAACGCCTTGATCTTCTTTGATGAAAATAGAGAGGAAATTTGGTGCGAATGAATTGCCAACCATCCCAACGGTTGTGTTTGGGAGCCTTTTATACGTCTCCCTTCGTACCCCTCCTTTTGTGTCTTTCTATCGTACCGTATCAAGTCCAAATGGTGCGGTCCAATCGCACCCCATCATGGACGTACTAGCTAACTAGCTAAAGTACAACATCTCCCACTCGGACATGATGGGCTTGATAGCTCTCTATCAAGAATATAAGGCATTCAACATTCATCAACTTTACAAAACAATTCATATTGGTAAATAAGCTGTGCGACCAGTAAGTACACCTGCACTTGGGAGCTCTAATTATGCACCTGTTAGGGATAACATAATGGTTACAACACCGAAAAGAAATAAACAATCGATGTCTCACAGTGCCCCAGACATATTTTGTTACATCAGTCTGAGTATACCTATCCCTTAAAGGCTATACTTGACTATTCTCAAAACACCATGTATTTACAATTACATTCGCAACCACATAGGGCGATATAATTGGTCAACCAGTAAATACACGCGATAGATGTAAAACAACAATAGTCTTCCTTCGCACTCATGTCTCTCTCAATTTCAGAACAACTGCTTTCCTAGACACGTCCCATAGGTCATATCCATTCATGACCACCCGTAACATGCTAAAGTAGCAACATTGATCTTTCACTTTGAGAACATAGTCAGAAGTAACATAGGGCACAAAATTGAAGTAAAATACAAATTACCTTAATGGCTCACACGATGAGTAAATATAGATAATATTACTCATCTTCCCTTATTGGTCGTACAATGCACATGTAGTACGAATTACATGCTATAGTGGATTACTCTTTCTATAAGAGTGTATGTCAATCATCAAATATATCCACCATACAGATCATAGCCTAAACATAGTCATGTACTTCTCACGTACTCATGTTTAGCCCGAGTGCTATATCAGCTCGCTTTCTATAGCGCCCAATTAAGTACTCGCATCCGGCATCTTTCAGGCATACATGATTGTGGGACTATCATGTTCGGTCTTATTATAAACCAATCACAAACCTCATCTTGACTCCAATCAAGGCGATATATTTTCTGTACCAAACTTGCTCTTCAGCATTTATTTGTACATAACATCTCATCTCAACGTGCTAACTACAGCACTTGAGGCGATTGCTCATGTGAGTGAGCCAATCATTGCCTGATGACATACTTTTCAATAATATATGTGTGTTTGTGCTAGTCTCATAGTGGATTTGTACTTATTAATAAAACATTAAATCACTAATAAACAAACAAGTACAATACATCTGTCCACAAATACATAAACCAATGATCCTCTACAATAACAGATATCACATTCTACGCAATCCTAGTGACATCCTATGGGTCAAGAGCATGTCTCTAGGAATAGCCTTCGTAAATGGATCAGCAACCATTCTATTGGTTGAAATGTATTGCAGGATCACTTCTTTCTGCGCTATAATATCTCTGATGAAGTTATTCTTTATGTCAATGTGCTTTGTCCTTCCATGATATTGGGATCTTTCACATAGGCAATGGTTGCTTGACTATCGCAATAAACTGTCACCGGTCTTGGAACTTCAATGATAGTGGCTAAATTTTCCAAGAAACGTTTTAGCCATATTGTTTCTTGCACTGCGGCAGAATATGCAATAAATTCTGCCTCCATCGTAGACAAGGCCGTGCATGTCTGTTTCTTGCTATTCCAATAAATTGCACCTCCATTGAGCAAGAACGCATATCCAGAAGTCGATTTACGCTCATCCAGGTCTCCACCCCAATCGGCATCTGAATAACCTAATAGGCGTAAATCATTCCCTTGGTAACAAAGTCGATAGTCCATGGTGCCCTTCAAGTATCTCAGGATCCTCTTCACTGCTTTCCAGTGTGCTTGACCAGGATTTAATTGGTATCGGCTCACCAATCCCACGGCATAACATATGTCGGGTCGAGTACACATCATAGCATACATCAAACTTCCGACTGCACTAGCGTAAGAAACAGTTTCCATCACTTTGATTTCTTCTGGAGTCTTAGGACACATCTCAGTACTTAGGCTTTCACCTTGCATGACAGTGGTATCAATGGGATTACAATGCTGCATATTGAAACGCTCAAGAATCTTCATAATATAAGACTCTTGTGATAAAGTAAGAAGTTTCATCGATCGATCTCTTTCGATTTTAACTCCTAATATATAAGCAGTTTCTCCCATGTCCTTCATCTCAAAATTGGAGGACAACCATTCTTTTATGGTGATAACCAAAACCTTGTCATTTCCAGCCAACAGAATATCGTCCACATAAAGTGATAAAATCACAAATTTATCTTTGGACCGCTTGACATATACACAGTGATCTTCTTCGATCATCGTGAAACCAAAAGTTATTATTGCTCGATGAAAACGAAGATACCACTGTCTAGATGATTGCTTAAGGCCATATATTGAGCGATAAAGCTTGCAAACTTTTTGCTCTTGACCTTTAGCTATGAAACCTATTGGTTGTTTCATATAGATTTCATCATCTAATTCTCCATTGAGAAATGCCGTTTTTACATCCATTTGATGTAATTCAAGGTCCAAATGTGCAACGATGGCTAGAATAAGGCGTATTGAGGCAAATCTTACAACTGGTGAAAAAGTTTCCTCATAGTCTATATCCTCTTGTTAAGTATAACATTTTGCCACAAGGCGAGCCTTATACTTTTCAATGGATCCATCCGCCTTTCACTTAATCTTGAAGACCCATTTGTTTCCAATGGCCTTATGATTAGGTGGTAGATCAACCAAGTCCCAGACATGGTTTGCCCTCATTGACTTCATCTCATCTTCCAAAGCTTTTCTCCATTCTTCCTTGTCAGAGGATGAGAGAGCCTCTTGAACAGTCTTAGGCTCGGCATCGTCTTTTTGAGCAATCATAAATGCTTCCCCTTCAATCTCAAAACGACGACGACGAATACTTTTACGATTACTTTTACGCAATTGAATTTCTCTTGAATTCAATTCATTAGGCGATGCAACACTCCCACTAGGTCTTGTGTGTTGAGGTAAATTTTCATTTCCCTCTACAACATCAGTGGGTGTGTTATCAGGTTCTTCCATCTCATATAATTGGAAGTCCTTATCAATCTCACCTCTATTAGGAAAATCGTTCTCCAAGAACGTGACATCTCGTTACTCCATTTCGGTCACACTTCCATTAGCTTGTTCACCTATGAACACGTACCCTTTGGAGTGTTCGGAATATCTTATAAAGATACATTTCTTCCCTCTATGACCTAATTTGCCATGTTTATGGGAAGAATCATGAACATAAGCTGCACATCCCCATGGACGTAGACTACTTAAGTCTGGTTTCCTACCAGTCCATAATTCATAAGGGGTGGAAGTGACCGATTTTGAGGGCACACGGTTAAGTATATATGCAGCAGTCAATAACGCATCTCCCCAATAGGAAATAGCTAAATTTGCTTGCGCCATCATAGACCTAACCATTTCCAATAGGGTTCTATTCCTTCTCTCAACTACCCCATTTTGTTGTGGAGTACCAGGAATAGTCAATTGTCTTACAATTCCCTTTTCATCACAGAAAGCCTTGAATTGCTCTGATAGATACTCACGTCCACGATCGGTTCTCAATGCCTTTATTGTTTTGTTCAACTGATTCCCTACCATCGCTATATATCGTCTAAAGCAGTCCAATGCTTCTGACTTATGAGAGATCAGAAAGACATAACTGAAACGTGTGAAGTCATCTATGAAAGTGATGAAATATGAGGCTCCATGCCTCGCCCTCACATTCAAAAGACCACAAATGTCAGAATGTATGAGATGCAATGGAAATTCAGCTCTAGTCTCTTTACCGAATGGTTCTCTAGTTATTTTTCCCGCCAGACAATGTTCACATACAGATAGACTAACATTAGTGAGTGACCCTAAAAGGCCTTCTCTAGCTAATCTTTGCATTCTTTGCAATCCAATGTGACCTAATCTAGCATGCCAAGTACTTGCATCAATCTCAACATTGTTAGAAGATGCAATAAAGAAAAACAACCATCAACATTAACATTGTATTGATCATAGTCAATGTCTAACACCATAAAACCATTCGATACATGACCTGAACCATAATAAACTGTTCCATACAAAATGTCAACACAATCATCATGGAAATTCAATACATAACCTAAGCTAAGAAGAACAACTACAGAGACCAAGTTTCGTCGAATATCTAGAGCATAAAGGACATCATGCAGGAACAGGTTTCGACCACCACGCAAGATTAATTTACATGTGCTGATACCCTTCACTTCAACTCTTGAGTTATTCTCAACATATATCCATCTTCTTCTAGGCGGTATCCGACGATACTCCACAAATGCTTCTCGGACTCTAGCTACATGGTCTGTTGCTCCTAAGTCTATAGTCCACATTGGATGAGATTCAGCAAACATTACAGTACTAGAAACAAAAGCATTACTCAAAGTAATGGAGTAATAGGGTACCTTTTTCGGCTCAGTGCATTCACGAGCAAAGTGACCCATCTTGCAACAATTGTGGCATTCCATCTTGGCCTTGTTCTTTTTCCCACCACGCTTCTTGCGTCGGAAGGTCTTAGCCCTCTTGAGTCCCTGATCAGTCATCTTCCCTTTGTTGTTGAACTGAAGATTCCTCTTGCGCTTGAAGCCCGAAGCCTTGCGCGAACTCGATTCAGCAACATAAGCATGGGTAGAGGATCTCGCAGCCTCTAGGCGTTCATCCTCTAATTCCAAATGACGTGCAATATCATCAAAAGTGACGATGTTCTCATTATGCGTCATATTGATTTTCATATGCTCCCAATTATCAGGAAGAGACCTTATAACAGCCTGAACTTGCTGTTCATCAGTAAGAGAGTGACTTGCCGACTTCAGCTCACGGATCATGTTTGACATCTCCCGAAGATGCTGCCTCATCGTTACATTTGGGCGCTTTCGGAATGTGTCAAACTTGATGGTGAGTCTCCTCAGCTTAGTGGCAGATGTATCCCCAAACTTATCTTTCAAGGCAACCCACATAGCTTGAGCTTTGTCATAACTCTCATACTCACATATGAGATCATCTTGCATACAGCTCAGCAACATGATGCGAGCAATGCTATTTTTCTTTTTTCAAGCTTGATAAGCTTCCAAATCTCTCATGTGTTGAGTTGAAGTTCCATGCTCAGGTTCATCCATGGTATGATTGAGGGTTTCCAAAACCTCTTGCTCCTTAAGGATGTACTGAACCCTTCGGTGCCAAATATCATAATTGTCACCGTTCAGCTTCTCACCCTTATTGAGGTCAGCCACAATGGTCTTGGATGCCGAAGCCATAATCAATTGCTATAACACATTGACATAATAAACGCAGAATCAATACTAGCACACTATACAGAGTAACACACATATTTAATTTGCAACAAAGACAAACTAAATTAATGATAATTCAACAAAAGACACAAAAGCAAAAGTTCACAATGTTTCCAATCAACTTCTATGTACAATTGTTCTATTATCATTAATTAATTTAATTTGCACAAATTTTGAGTTCTAGGTGAGAACTCCTTTTAATTCTACCAACCTACGAACTCCCACTAGGTATAATAATTACATGACCTTATGTAATTTCTACATTTTTCCTTAACATAAAAAACATAGCATGATAATAATCAACGTATAAACAACAATCATGCTTCAACTATAATTAAAATTGCAATTCAACATGTAATGGATTTCCTACCATTGTTCTTATTTTCTAGTAACTAGAAAATTGCAAGTATATTAAAAATATATACATCATATTATTGAACCAAGCTCTACACAGCATATATAACATCATTTGCACACAAGCTAGCTACTGCATTTCCCTTATCACAAGAAAATACAAACTACAAATGAATAAGCTGCATTAAACCCCAAAAAAATACGCGTACATAGGGTTCCCAAAGCATTTTCATACATTTATAAAACTCAAAAGTATAAAATAATTATGCAACTGTCTAGAGGACACTCATACGAACCAAACGAGACCAACCACGCTCCAATCAGAGCTCGCACGCGCCCCCACGCGCCGCCTGAGTGCACGGCGCGTGTGACGCATGCGCCAGTGAGCCGAACAGCTCCTGGCCTGTCCAACCGGTGACCGGTCCGACCAGTTTGACCGCCGAACTGGTTGACCGATCCGACCGTTGACCGGTCAACGATCGGGTCGGGTCGGGTCGGGTCGCCGGTAGGGTCGGGTCGCCGGCCGGCCAACTGTTGCCGGCGCTGACGTCATCGATGATGTCATCCCGGCGGTTACCGACCGTTGGATGACGTCACGATGACGTCACCACGCGCCGGTTTGCTGGCTGGCGCGCGTCGCGACGCGTCGGTTTGCCGACCGGCGCGTGGCGCCCACGCGCAGCGGCTTCGGCCACTCGTGTGGGCTCGTCGGCGTCTCTCGACCCATCGCCGAACTCGTCTCAACGAGCTCTTTTACCCTGTATATTCAAAAATTAATTTTGACCAAAAAATTATTTCGAAAAACGGCCAAAACCTCTCGGATGCACGCGACCCCGAACCCCTTCTCGCTCCGGTTCAATTTCGAGTTTTTCATGGGGCAATTCCGACTATCAGAGATCCAAATAGTGTAGAATACAATCTTTTGATCTCAATATCAAATGGCAAATGAGAAAACTCGATGAAAAACAAGGCAGAAATCACGATCGGGCTCTGATACCAATGTTGGAATCCAAGTTGGCGGAAGACGACTTACCTGATTTCGATGCGCAAACAGCAAATGGCCCTAGAACGAACGTTGAATTGCCAACAAAATCACGAACAGCACTACCTCACGTTAGTCTGGATGTAATCACAAGGAAAACACCCGATTTCCATAGCGTAAATGCCGATTGTTCTTGCAAAGATGAAATGGAACGCCTTGATCTTCTTTGATGGAAATAGAGAGGAAATTTGGTGCGAATGAATTGCCAACCATCCCAACGGTTGTGTTCGGGAGCCTTTTATACGTCTCCCTTCGTACCCCTCCATTTGTGTCTTTCCATCGTACCGTATCAAGTCCAAATGGTGCAGTCCAATCGCACCCCATCATGGACATACTAGCTAACTAGCTAAAGTACAACAACTATGATTTTGCTATATCCTATCTATTTTGTGGTGATTATAGTAATAAAATCAAATATATTCACATCATATCATATATATTATTTGGTATAAACTAAAGAAAAATGGAAATAGTAAAAGTTTCTTGCAACACTCTTGCCTATGTTATTTTTATTTACTTTTTTTATTTTATTTGCCTCTCCTTTTTAATTAATTTCTTTTTTCACTTCCATCATTCTTTAATAAATTTTTATTAAATAGTAAATTACACTAATATATCTAAAATACTAAAATACCTAAAATACATGCTAAACATAAATAAATATCTATTTATATTTATATATTGAATTTTTATTATAAGATAGAATTTAATTCAAATATATACATAAAAAGATTAAACTAGAAATATTAAATTGCTATTTTTTGTTATTTTGATATTCTTATATTATAATTAAAATATGGTTTATATTAAAATATAATTTTATTTTTGTCAATCTAAGAAATTTACTATTCGAGAAAAATAATTTTCCTATAATAGATATTAAAATCCTATCCACTTTTATCTCACCTCCCCATGGGATAATTTTATTTGGTCTATATCCCTTTTATATCCGACTTTATTTTATCTTAAGTAGGCACTAAATACAGGATATCCTGAATTTTATCATAACCGCCAAATGCAACCATAGGGTTTTATCCGGGTTACTCTCAAGCTTAACTACCATCATTATTCTATTTGGGAGTGTCCTAGCTTTAGTGGGAACTGGCGAGGACAAGACCGATTGCCTTGCTTTGTTAGAATTCAAGGCCTAGATAGCTAATCTTGGCGAGGTTTTGAGCTTGTAGAAGGACAATGACCACATTTGCAAATGGTACGGTGTCATGTGGTTTTAGACACCGTAGAGTCACTATACTGGACCTCAGCTTTGAATACTTGTCTAGGATCATGCCATCCCATATTGGTAACCTAAGCTTTTTGAGGGTAGTCTATCTGAAAGCAATAGTTTTCTGCGCCGAAATCCTCCCATAATTCAGCTGCTTGTTTCGGTTGTTGTAGTTGTTCCTTAATAAGAGCTCATTTCATATTCCCTATATGCATTGTTAAAATGATAAAACAATACTTTTGATCCTAAATTTGAGCATTTTTTCCAATCAAATCCTTTTAACTTTTAGTTTGTCTCATCAACAAGTCATTGAATTTGTATAGCCTTGCCAAAATCTAACTAATTGGAACTGACATACCTTATCCAAGAACTTTTGCATTTTTCACTATTCTATTTTCATCATCTACCTATCCTCAATTCTATTTAGAATACTATTTTTAATTACTACAATCGTGGCAACAAAATTTTAGCATATTACAATTAATTAGTATTTCTCTTCTTGCAAATTCTACTATTTAGAGATGATGTGTACAACTTTATATAATGAGTCGTAGGAATCGAATCCAATATAAAATTTAAATTTGTTGATGATGACTTTGCATAAAGAATGCATTGTTAGTGCAAAAGGACGCAAAGTAATTCCATGGGTCCCTCTTTGTCCTGTGTCACCCAATCACATTGCCTTCTCATGCCGTTCTTGTTTGATTCCCCTTGGATAAGGATCATGAAGTGTGACAATAATCTTAATCATTTTCTAATAACAGTCTTATTCCCAACATGGTTAATGTTCATTGTAGTTTGAATAGTTCTAATTGGTCTTGGGTGATTGCTAAAAGAATAAATTATTTTTAGTTACATTGCATCAAAAAGATTTGACAACCGAAAAACTTTTTTGTTTCATTTTTTTTCACATGAATGTAACGACTAATTAAAGGATAATTTGAAGTTAATTAAAGGAAATAAATCCATTGACGATTGGATGGGCCTATCTGTGGAAGAAATTTGGTCAGCGAGAGAGACAAGGTTGGATTGCCGTGCACTTTAATGCAATGAGCTTAGGGTGCGTTTGATTCGCGAAAAATGAATAATTTAGATAACATTTTCTAAAAATATCGCTTGCATCACTTGAAATCATTAGCTATAGAAAAATATTTTCATTATCGGCAACAAATTATGTCTAAATATTTTTGTAGACAATGAAATTTTTTATAGTCCATTCAGTTTTATAATTAATACAAAGATCAATTTTAAGAAAATATTTTCTAAATGATTTATTTTCCGCGAAACAAGCGTATCATAAGTTACTTTCTTATGCATGAGCAGCTTTCAATTTCCACCTTCTTTTTGTGGTCTTTTAACACTTAACAACCCCGACCAAAAATAAAATAAAAAACACTGAACACCCTCCTCCGGATTTTCATACCAAAGGATCATCTTCACTCATCAGGCTCAGGCACGTAACCAGTCAGATTAACTAAAGACACATGATGTGCATTTGATAATTAACTAAAATCCGAAATTATGACTTTCCATAATTGGGATTTTTTTAAAATTCCTTGACTCCAAGGAAATAAAAGAAAACAAAAGGCTGGACGGAGGAAACAGATTGACGTACCCATGATTTTTCCCACATGAACTGTCTCAATTATGCCCTATCAAAAGAAGAAGAAGGAGAAGAAGGATCGTTTACTTGACTTGAATTATCACAGTTATTCAATTGAATATCATCTACGAAGTATAACTTGTTTACTTTTTTGGCTAGCTATAGCATTAAATACATCATAGTTTTTTATAATTTCAATAACTTTTTAAATAACAATACGATTATATTAAAATGTTAAAGTTCATAATATAATAGCGTGGGCTTTGTCACTATCAATTAATAACTCATCTACAAGTACTCAAGAAACAAAACTCAATTTGCACATCTATATTGCAAGGTAAACGACCGTACAATATTAATCAAAGAGGTGCTGTTTTGAAATAAATTCTTCTTCACCAAGATTTTGCTTTTTTTTAAATAAAAAAATTGTAGAAGCACTATTTTCAATTTTAATAATAACAAACAATATTCCAAAATGTATTGTGATATAGATCTACTTACATGTACGGTCAATACTGTTCTGCTTATGAGTATTGGAAAGTCAAAATGTTATATGCATGGAAAAGACTAAAGTCGTCACCCCTTACTGAACGGCCCGGTAATTGACGAATTGGAAAGACCCAATTGATAATGAACAAAAGTGGGCCTGCATTGTGTTTCCGCTTTCATTGACTGACTTGATCATCAATAGTTACCTTGCTTGTCATAGCCTTGTAATTTTCTCAACTTGATAGGACCATAACAAGATTTTTCATGACTATTCTTGCATTGATGACATCAACATGTCTTACTATGGAAGATCATGTTGCCCCCTATTATATATTCGCGAATTGTTTTGAAACAACGTCCTAAGGAAACCGAAAGAGACTCAAGCTGAGAGCACTTTGCCACAAATCCTCATGGACCTTCCCAATATAGATCGGGTTTTGTCCAGGTCATTCTCATGCTTGACTGCCATCATTCTTCTGTTAGGCAGTGCCCTAACTTTAGTAGAAGCTGGAGGGAACGAGACCGATTTGCTGGCTTTGCTGGAATTCAAGGCCCAAATAACTGATCCCGATGGGGTTTTGAGCTCGTGGAATGATTCTAGCCACTTCTGTGAGTGGTACGGTGTCACATGCGGTCATAGACACCAAAGAGTCTCAGTGTTGGACCTCCACTCCAAGAACTTGATCGGGGTCTTGCCGCCTCATATTGGTAACCTGAGCTTTCTGAGGGAAGTTTATCTACAAAACAATAGTTTTCATGCTGAAATTCCCCCACATTTTGGCCGCTTGCTTCGATTGCAGAAGTTGTCCCTTAATAACAACTCCTTCAGTGGTCAAATCCCTTCGAATTTCTCCTATTGCTCTAATCTGCTCATTCTTAACTTAGGCTTCAACATGCTCAAAGGAAATTTGCCGACAGAACTGGGCTCATTGTCCAAGCTCCAAGGACTTATACTTCAAGTCAACAGCTTGATGGGAAACATCCCGCCGTCTATTGGAAACTTATCATCTCTTCAAACGTTATATATATTGCTGAATAACTTTGGTGGTACGATCCCAGGGACTCTTGGCCAACTAAGAAATCTAAAGAACCTCAGTCTCAGCATAAATAAATTTGTCGGTAAAATTCCTATCTCAATCTTCAATATATCCACTCTGGCACATCTTGGTGTAGGTGAAAACCAATTAGAAGGGGGTTTACCTGGCAACTTAGGCTTCACTCTTCCGAATATCGAGTTTATCAGTATGTATCAAAACCACCTCACTGGACCCATTCCCGAGTCAATATCCAACGCCTCTGACCTCGAGGTAATCCAAATCAACATAAACAATTTTACTGGGAAAGTTCCTTCTTTTTCAAAGATAACAAGACTCTATCGGTTTAATATTAACGACAACAACTTAAGAGGTGAGCAATCTACTGATTTAGACTTCCTCTGCTCTTTAACCAATTCCACAAAATTGATATATTTGAGTATAGGGGAAAATGCTTTCCGAGGACTAATACCCAACTGCATCAGTAACCTCTCGACCAACCTTTCCATGTTTGCATTAGCATACAACCATATTTCTGGAACCTTACCTTTCGGAATTGGAAATCTCATCAATTTGGAGGGATTGGAAATGCTGGGCAATAACATCTCGGGAAACATTCCTTCGGAGATCGGAAATCTGAACAATCTGAAGTATTTGAATCTTGGCCACAATGAACTCTCGGGGCAAATACTGGAATCTTTTGGGAATTTAAGGATGTTAATCAAATTGTACTTGGACAACAATCATTTATGGGGCTCGATACCATCGTCTCTGAAAAATTGCCAAAATCTACTTCTCTTGGATCTTTCGACCAACAACCTCAGCGGTTACATACCCCCGGAGATTATGGGCCTCTCATCTTTGTCTATTTACCTCAACTTGTCTTGAAATAGTCTTACCGGCTCCCTTCCAGAAGAAGTTGGAAAATTGCAAAATCTCGACGAACTACGTCTTGACGAGAACAAATTATCTCAACAGATTCCAAGCAGTATAGGCAGTTGTATAAGCATGGAATGCCTATATGTACAGGATAACTTCTTTGAAGGGCCCCTACCATCAATTATGAGTTCCATGAGAGGCCTTCAGGTTTTGAATGTTTCAAACAACCAATTGTCCGGCCAAATCCCAAAATTTCTAGAGTCACTAAATTTGACGAATTTGAGCCTATCCTACAACGATTTTGAGGGTGCATTGCCTACAGGAGGAGTTTTCAAAAGTGCTATTTCAACTTCAGTCTTTGGAAACAAGAAGCTTTGCGGGGGTCTCCCAGATTTTCAACTACCCAAATGCTACTACAAAGAGTCAAATCGGACGAGAATAAGAGGAATTGCAAAAATTCTTATATCTACAGTCTCTGCTCTTGTCGGAGTAGCTTGCATATTGTCTTTGTTATACTTCTTCTGGTTTAGACGCAATAAGAACGCATCAGCTTCAAGCTCTTCTGAAGATGGGTTTTTGCATGTTTCTTATCACAATCTACTAAAAGCGACGGGTGGATTCTCCTCCACCAATCTGCTTGGCGTGGGCAGTTTTGGGTCCGTGTACAAAGGGCTGCTTGATCAAACTCAGTCGATTGTGGCCATCAAGATTCTCGACCTTACATGTGATGGAGCTTCCAAGAGCTTCATAGCCGAGTGTGAGGTCTTGAGAAGAATCCGACACCGTAATCTCGTGAAGGTACTCACGGCATGTTCTGGGTTTGATTTTAATGGAAATGATTTCAAGGCAGTTGTCTACGAATTCATGTCAAACGGAAGCTTGGATGAGTGGCTACACCCAACTGCATCACAATATATGGAGAGAAACAAGTTGAGTCTACTTGAGAGAGTGAATATTGCAATTGATGTTGCTTGTGCACTAGATTATCTCCATCATCACTATGAAATGCCAATAGTTCATTGTGATCTAAAGCCAAGTAATGTCCTTCTTGACGATGAAATGAATGGACATGTAGGCGATTTTGGGCTTGCCAAGTTCCTTCCAGAAGCAACACATAAGTTGCTAGCAGATCAATCGAGCTCTGTTGGAGTAAAGGGATCTTTTGGCTACGTAGCTCCAGGTAATGAAGCATACCTTGGGTCATTCAGTTTGTTTCTTTGAACACATAATCATAGATAGATCCTTAAAGAAAAAAGGCATAGACATAAAACGTCACCGAGAATATATTTCAAACTTAATCATTCACCTTGCATCAATACATTGTTGATTGTTGTAGAGTATGGCTTGGGAAGTGTGGTGTATACAGAAGGAGATGTGTATAGCTTTGGAGTCCTCATTTTGGAGATGTTCACAAGCAAGAGGCCGATTGATGACATGTTTGAAAATGCGTTGGACCTTCATTGCTTCACGAAGGCAGCTTTGGCAGACCGAGTGGAGAAGGCAATTGATCCCATTTTGCTTCAAGAAATCGAGGAGTTGGAGAAGAGACGAACAATTGCTCTAGAGGGCAAGAACAAGAGCTGGTGTAGTATCAAGGATTGTTTGGTTTTGATCATCGAAGTAGGAATCACTTGCTCTTTTGAGTCTTCGAAGGAGCGAATGGACATCTATGATGCATTGACTAAACTCCAAGGAATGAGGAAGAAACTTCTTGAGTTCATTGTCACTATCTAGTTGATGTCAAATTTGAACTTCATATGGAGTCATGTTTTCTTCATGGTCCTTGCTTTTTGGTTTTTCTTCCTTTGTAATTCAACCATTCTCTAGATGTTACCTTTTGTCTTTCAACAACAATTTAGTCTTCATGGTGGGTGTGCACTACTTGTACCTATAATTTTAGTAAATGTTAATTTTGTTGCGGACCAATAAGCTAGGCTACTAAAACCAATGCTTTATTCTTTCTTTGGTTCTTGTTTGTGTGTGTGGCTACTATTAATGGTGCCTTTGGTTTTGCATAAACAAAAGCGGTACACCCTTAGTTGTTCGTTTGGCTTCCACCTGAAGTATCCTTTGGTCAAAGAAGCTCTAAAAAAAGCTGCTCCAGTGACTCCTGATACTGTCATTGTAAAACAAAGTATCCAGGCATGGGAGCCCTTCTGCAAATTTCTTCTATTGTGATGAGGATTCTTTCGCAGCCATGGAAGAAACCAATTTTGCTGTTAATCATTGTGTAGCGCATATTGAAATGGGCAGGATAGTGACTGGCTCTAATGATCCCGTTGTGTTGTAGGCAAGTGGTGGAAACACATCGGTAATTGCCTATAATGAGGGAAGGCATCGGATTTTGGAGACAATGTGATGTTGCTACTGCAAACTGCTTAGACAAATTTGCTAGAATCTTGACCTTTGTCCAACAATTCGAGCCTTGGATACATCATGAAGAAGGTATGTCACCAGAAGTGCCCGTGAAGATCTTTACTTTGTCCATGTGCCCTTGACTTTGTCTTAAAACTGTTCTTATTTGCACTTCACTTTATTTTAACTAATTGATTTATTTTCCTTTAGCGGGTTTAAAATCAACTAAAAACGAATTACGGTGGCAAGGAAGGGACAACAACAGTTTTGCTTCAGCAGTAGGCAAAGGAAGAAGCAAACGGTAGAAAAAGCAAAGGAGGAAGCAAACGGTAGAAATCTAATTCATGCATTTTTTTAATCAATTGCAAATTTTGGACAAGAATTTCAGTCTGTCGGAAGAAGTCAGCTAATAAAAATTCGATTGGCCGGCAAACTCAGCCCCGTAATTGAGATTATCTTAATCACTTATTTGAAGGACGGGGTCGGAGATCTAGAGCTCGGGCAGCTCCTCCTCCTCCTCCTCCTCCGCCTTCCGGCGGGACGGCTTGCGAAGGCGGTCGCGGTTCTTGACGAAGAGGTCGATGAGGGAGGTGGGGAAGCCGGTCTCGACGACGAGGGAGCCGCCACGACGCGGGGAGGACTGGAGGTCGACGACGAGGCGGGAGATGCGGGTGACCCTCGACTACTTGTATGGCAGGGGCATGATCTCCCCCTTCTGCGACACGCGCAGAGCAAGATTGAAAAGGAGAGAGAGATGGTCGGGATGGTGGAGGGAGGAGGTTGAAGGGGAATGATGAAGAAGAAGAAGAAGGAGGAGGAGGAACAAAAAAGGAAAGATCGATGAAATGGTTCGGTGAAGTGGAGGGGGAAATGAAATTTCCACGGTGGGATTCAACGTTTGTTTTTCACTTCTTATCTTCCTCGCTGTTTCTCCCTCTCTCTTTCTTAGAGGATGTTTTTCACGTGACTCGAATAGGGGAGAGTGGGAGGGGAAATCTGCGCCGTTCTCCGCGCCCACGCGAGCCCCGCTCGATCTTGTCCGTCGAATTATGCGGCCGTGGGCAGGACCCATAAATCCGACGCTACATACTCGTTGGGCTCACGTAAGTCCTGTCCACGGAAGTATTGCTTGGAAATTGGCGCTAGCAGCGAAACAAAGGACGGCGAGTGGGGGCCGATGTGAACGGAGGGAGTGTTCAACTGACGCGTTTCTGCAGTTGTTTTTCCGGTTTTCGTATGAGTTTCTTCCGTCCACGCATTTCTTGGGTTTCCTTTCATCTATGCTTTCGGTTCCGCTCCGTTTTGACAGGGGTTCCGCCTCCATCGCTACGTCGCCCGGTCACTGCATTGCCGATGCCTCCCCTCTCGGCTCATCGCCCACAGGCTCCGCTGCATCTACGCCGACCGCATCCGCATCCCGAGCCGAGCTCCCCCGAGGTTCCGCGTGCGGTGCGTTCCGAGCTCCGCTGCTCCTCTCGGCGCATTTGGCGGACGCGACGGCGGCGGCGGCGGAGTCGACGGTGAGGATGGGAAGGAGAAATCGGTCGTGGATGGAGCCGAGGAGGCCTCAGGGGTGTCACCTCCTATGTCATAATTCTCGACGTCCGAGTAAGCCCCTCGCTTTCTCTCTCTCTCTCTCTCTCTCTATATATATATCTCTTGCACTTTATGTAACTGTACGAGCTAAAGCTTCGATTTTTTTTTCTTTTCTCTTTTTGGGTGTGCGGCCACTTGAGAGTCTCTGTTTCATCTCTGCAAGGAATGACTTGTGGGGGATGTGCAGTGAGTGTGAAGAGAATTTTGGAAAATCAAGTGAGTTTGCCATTGCTTTCGTTTTGCTATTATACTCTCTAAGGTAACTGGGATCGTCCATTTTTCATAATAAAAAAAATGGTCATCAACTTAAATTAAATTTAGCGTGACAGAACGGTCATCTCCTGGGTTACGCTTTTTGTCCTCTTGTAAATGTGAAGAGAAATAAGGTTTTAAATGATCTCTTATGTGGGGTGAAAGAATTGGCAATAGAAATGGCTTTCCTCAATTTTTTTTTTTGGTAAGATTTGAACCCTGCGTGTTATTTATTTATTTTTTTCTGCTCTAACATTGAACAACCACAAATACAGCAGTTGTATGGCCTCTATTTGAAGCCGAGGCTGTACATAACTGGCAAAAAGAGTTGGGAGAAACAGTTGCAAAACACTTGACAAATTGTGGCTTTAAGTCCAACTCTTGAGGTAAGCAATTTTATTCACTATATGCTTGTTGTAGTAGAATGAGGTTTGGCTGTCATTTGGGAATATCATTGCTGCATATAACGTGCTTTTTATGACAGATTTTCTTTGTCGATTACTCCATCTTCTAGGTTGAAGTATGAGCTTTTATATCTCTTTGGCCTGTCACAGATACATATCAAGAGTTGGGTTTTACTCGCTTAAGATGCACTTCCTTGTTAGAAGGAAAAAAAGGCCAAAGGTTATGTAACAAGGAAAGCTGTTGGGCACGACTGCAAAAGGTTTTCTTTTGAAATATTGAACTGGCCACTTTAGGAATCTTTCTTGAGTATGGAGAATCTCAGTCACGTTTGTAATCAAACAGTTAGAGTTGTCACCGGTACATAAATGTTGCCAGCCCTTGAGTTGCTACATTAGTCCAACATGGTGCTTGCAATAACTATACATTTTTTTATGTCATCGTCATTGGTCAGCCTTGGCTTCATGAATCTTTGCTGCTCATTGAGAGTAGTCCAGAAATTCTTACTTCAACCGATCTCAACGTGGAGTTGAAATCTCTGTTGCTCGTTGAGATTTTGGGGTTTAACAAGCCACACAGCGTGCAAATACCGTACTTATTTTAGTGTTGAAATTTGGCAGTCACAATGCATGACAGGAGAGGACAACCAAATAAAACTTCATAATTCTGACTAAACTTATGCAGCATATTGACTTGCGGTTTGAAACCCTGAGAACCTAGCTAGGGAAAAAGGGGCAAACTATGAAGGATAAAACATGTTGCTTTTGCTAGCTTTTCTTGTGGAAAAACCATATCCGTGGCAATGGAGACTGAATTGTGGTCCCTGATTGGACTGAACAATTTAATTTGATAAGTAGTTTTAGACTCTAAGAATCCTCATTTCTTATTCTTTCCGAATGCTTAGGTTCAGATTGCTGGTTGGATTTGAATGAAAAATCTCTTATTGTACTTTTAGGGGCTAGTCGTATTGCTTTTAGAATGGATCAGAGTCGATATTGGCTGAACTTGCCAAGTTTTGGATTGTTGCTCTTATCTAGAAAATGCTTTTGTCTCATCAATTAAAAAATTGTAGACTCTTTTGATAGAACAGTTGACAGAACACGTATGGTGAAAAAAAGGGGTTATTGTGTATGCTTAGGAACATGAGATGCATCTTTGCGAAATTTGATTTGGTATAGTTTTTATCCTTAATATGATTATGTGGTGATGAAGTAAGCATATTAATATTACATAGCATAATTGCAAAAACTATCCTCAATTTTGCTTTTCATATCAAATACCCTCCTCACATTTCAAAATCTATATCGTGCATCTCCCAACCTAAATTAACTTATTTGCCCTTATGCACGTATGAGATCTACACCTAGAAAGTGGAATGCAACATTGAGGATTGGGTAATTCGAGAAATATGTGTGGGTGCGAGATGCAACCTGAAATCCACAACCCAAAAAAAAAATGGAGAGTGATGATTGGATGTCTGAAATATGAGAATAGCGCGTTTGATATGAGTAGCAAAGTCTAGGATAATATCTGTAATTTTCCATGTCATATAATACAAACTAACTCCAGGATGAATATTTCTAAAGCAGGTGGTGGTTGACAAGTTCTCTGCCTCGAGGTTCAGGTAGTGACCAACATGGTGATTGCAGTCGTGACTGTGGTCGTGATCGTGGCCCTAATCAGGCCTGTGGTGGTGGATGTGGAGGTGGAGATGGAGAGTGCTTGTGGAAAGCCTGGGCATTCTACAAGGGAGTGTCCTAGTGAAGAGGGCAGAGGAGGTAGTTATGCGGGGAGCAATGAAAGGTATGGAGGTGGAGGTGGTGGACACTATGGTCCTAATCGAAATGGTGGTCGACCTGGCGGGTGCAATAGAGATAGTGTTACTCAAGGAGGATCATGAAATGACTGCTATAATCAGGACGGTTCTGGTCCCTATGGATGTCGTCGTACAGGAAACTTCTGTTCAGGGTAGAAAGAATTCTCCTGATAGGTATGCACACAGGTTTTTCCTTTTATAGTGAAGTAGTTGATCCTGTGCTAATTGAAAAGTGCTTGTAACAGAGCAATTGAAGATACTGCTATTACTTGCTGGAGGTGTCAAAGTCTCTTCTATTGCATCTCTTCTTCATGGTTCTCCAGGTGGACAAATCTGCTTGATCAAACTGTTGATGTGCGATCTTTGGCTAAAAGATTCAACTGTTTAATGTCGATGAATGCTCGTTTTGATGTTTTGGATCCAATGACATTGCTTGCTTTACTTAAACAATCAAATTTGGCCATACTATTTCAATGCTATGATGAGTACTGGATTCTTTTGCTTACATGCTTTAGCAATTGCAAATGCATCTGAGATCGATCTTGGTTGACTTCTTCATAGGCATTTGTGACTATGGAGTGTGGACAGCTTTTTGGTGTCTAGATGGCTCTTTTGAGGATAGGACGAGATTCACCTAAGGAAGTAATGCGTTTTCTCTTCACAAAAGAGAAGTTGCCTTAGAAATGAATGCCTGTTTTGGCTACGATTTTTCAAATGGTTAACTTTTTGAAAAGGAGTTAAGCGGGTAAACTCTATGTTTTCTTCTGCACATTTAGTATGTGAACTTTCTGTCTATAGTTTGCACTATATTAACTCTGCTAAGCTTTTGGCAGGATTCTATGCTGTTTGTGGTGTTTTGATGCGCAGTTCCGTTACTCTTATATCATGATACGTGGGTTTAGTCTTAAAAACTCTGGAAAGTCCTTTTGGTCTCAAGAAGCTGTTCTGTGCAATTAATTCGGTAAATTTCGTCTCACCTTCCACACATTGTACTGATGGAGGAGTTCCTTTCTCAGTAAAATGTAGAGATCTTTTGGAAGCTTTAGTGAGCATGGCAATTTGATTTTCACGATCTTCTTCCTAGCTATCTGCTGTCTCTTATCACCATCTTCAGTGGAGGATTGCTGGTCTCTGTCTCACCCGTGTACATGATGCTGCTACTGTCTTAGGTTTCCTGGATAAATTTCTCTTTCAGGTGTAATGCGGCTCTTCCTATGAATCAGCTATGTTGCTAATAGACACGCGGTTCTTTTCGCTTCTGCATTAATGATCTTCGCCATGCTCTTGCAGCCAGTCATTTGTGATTGATAATGTATCTTCCCTGAATTCTTTCAGAAGTTGTGCTAGCTCCATTTGAAATTGATATTGGCTTTGTGACTCCTAGATGTGGTATATTCTCGCCTCAAGCAGAAAAAGCAGATATGATCATTTCCTTTTCAGCTCTCTCTCTCTCTCTGTTTACTTGGTTAAGGTTATTGGGCATTCTTAACTATGGCTTTGTAAGTGAATATTTTCTTTTCCCGTTGTGCTTGTCAACAAATTTGGTGATCAAATTGGCAATACGTGCTCAGCAGGAAAGAGTTATCTATTCTTGTTTGAAATTGAAAGGAATTTTCCCGAAGTACTGGTTAATTCTCAAGTAGAGCTTAATAGTACATTGTATCAATTTTCTGTTAATCTTTGCGACTTTCTTTCTATACTTATTTCTTTAATGTCAGAGCTAGTCACATACTTAAGTTGATCCCTTTCTTAAATAGATTTTTCATAATTCCAAAATCATTTCAGAATCCAAAAGAAAAGAAAGGAAGCTGAAACAGGAAACCAAAAGGACCACAATCAAACAATTCATGATCTTAATCATCAATATACAAAGTACACTGGGAGGAGGCCGGGGGTTTGCATCCAGAGCATTGAATTGGACGGTGAAGCTCTTGTTGAAGGTTTGACAAAAGACCACACCGTGTGGATGGCTGAAATGCTTGTGTGACTTCATCTCTGTATTAGGCTGCGCGCGTGCTTATGTGTGTGAAAGAGGGAAGGGAGGGAGGAAGGTTGGCTTTTGTTTTAACTAGGAACTGCTCGTGTACGTAGGAAGCAGCGAAGGTTCAAGAATCAATGTTTAAAATATCGAATATCCTTTGGATGATTTGATGAATAAAGTCAAACATAATATACGGAACTGTGTGAAATCTTTTTTTTTTTTTTTCACTTGGATTCAACATGAATCCCATTATCTCTTAATATGCGATTGGCATAATATATAGTATTAATTCTATATAACAACTTTTTTAAGCAATGTAATCATTTTTCTTCTTTTGCGCTTTAAGGGGAAGTACAATGAACAATGAACATGGCTATATGCGAAAGAAGAAAGACTGATGCAGCTCATTGAATACAGCTTCCTACATAAATGAAGTGGTCTTGGAAATCATGCGGATCTCCCCGCCTCTCTCTCTTCTTTCGAGTTCATGCTTGTGCATGTTATTGGCAAAGTAGTGTGATCTCGATCTGGCCCGTGATTCAAACTTGTTTCACGATATGTCCTTATTTGAAGGGTAAGTCCACTTGTCTCATATTCCCCATTACTTCATCAAATGATACAACTATACTTTTAATCCCTAAGTTTGAGCATTCTTTTCCGTTCAAATCCTCTACTCTTTGAGTTTTGTCTATGGCTTCAATATATGATTTCATTGAGGTGAGGACACCTGGAGTGCCATAACTTGGCACGGAGGGACACTTAAGTGCCATAACTTTAAAATGATACACTTAAGTGCCATCATCGGAGTAAAATGGGACACTTAAGTGCCACTCCGGCGAAAATCCAGCCAAATGGTTGACATGGCAATTTTCCGGCGAGTTTAGTCCAAAACGGTGTCGTTTTGCACGCTGACGTGGCGGAGAAAACGCAAAAACGACGCCGTTTCGTGTCTACGTGTAAATAATAATATAAAAATTAATTAAATTATAAAGTATTCAAAAATTTAAAAAAAAAAAAAAGAAAAAATTTAAAAAATTTAAAAAATTAAGAAAAATTTAAAAGTTAAAAAAAAAAAAAAAAGGGGGGGAGGTCGAACGGGCGGCCGAGGGCCGAGCCCTCGCCGCCGCCGCCTCCTCGCCGTCGCCGGGAAGGGCCGGCGACGGAGGGGGAGGGTCGGCCGGGTCACCGGCCCCGGCCGCCGACGCAGCGGCTGCGCCCCTTTTTTTTTTTTAAATTTTTTTAAATTTTTTAAAATTAAAATTTTTAAAATTTTCTTATTTTTTTTTAAATTTTCTTATTTTTTTAAATTTTTTAAATTTTCTTATTTTTTAAAAATTTTCTTATTTTTTTAATTTTTAAAATCTTTTAAAATTAAAATTTTTAAAATTTTCTTATTTTTTTAAATTTTTTTAATTTTTATGCTGATTTGGAGCTCCGGCGAGCCACGTAAGCAAAAAATAATAATAAAATATTGCCACGTAGGATTTCCGGCAAGGGTCGCCGGAGGTGGCACTTAAGTGTCCCACTAGAAAAAAAAAGTGGCACTTAAGTGTATCGTTTTGAAGTTATGGCACTTAAGTGTCCCGGCGTGCCAAGTTATGGCACTTGTGCTAGACTTCTGCCTGATTTCATTCTTTGCTATCCATCAAAGTAAGGCAGCTTGTTGGGAGCTTGAGTATCATCGGTAAAGAAGCCGCCAAGATTAGTCATTATAAATGATCTTTGTATTAAGAAGAAATACACTTCAGATAAAGAGCAATAGAGCTCCGATACCAATTGTTGAGGTTAACAATACAACCTAGAGGGAGTGAATATGTTTGTTTTCAAACTTTGATGATCTTTTGCGGAAATTAGCTAATAGCTAAGTAAAGATCACCATGACCTAATATTTAACCAAACTCACACTAACTATACGACAAATCACATAATGGGACCTATTCCCACACTAGTCACATGATCTTTATACTTCATTAGTAGCATGCCTTTAGTTAAAGGATCAGCTATCATCAATTTAGTACTAACGTGTTCTATGACCACTTTGTTCTCCTTAACACGTTCTCTTATAGCTAAATACTTGATGTCAATATGCTTATTTCGACTATCACTTTTGGCATTTTTTAGCCATAAAAACCGCAGCTGAATTGTCACAATATATTTTTAATGTCCTAAAAATAGAATCAATAATTCTAAGCCTAGTAATGAAACTTTTCAACCATACACCATGTGAAGTAGCCTCAAAACAAGAAACGAACTCAGTCTCCATAGTGGAAGTAGCAGTCAAAGTCTGCCTGGCACTTCTCCATGATACAACTTCGCCAACTAACATAAAAATGTATCAAGATGTTGATTTTCGTGAATCAACGCAGCCCGCGAAGTCCGCATCCGAATAACCGACTACTTTCAGGTTGTCAGTCCGTCTATACATAAGCATGTACTCTTTAGTACCTTGAAGGTATCTTATCACTTTCTTTGCAGCTTTCCAGTGGTCTGTACCTGAATTACTCTGATATCTTCCCAACATTCTCGCAGCAAAGGCGATGTTAGGTCAAGTGCAAACCTGAGCATACATCAAGCTTCCAACAGCAGAAGCATGTGGAATGTTGTACATTTGTTCCCTTTCTAGATCATTCTTTGAGCATTGGTTCAAATTGAACCTGTCACCCTTCACAATGGGTGTTATACTTGGTGAACAATCTTTCATTCGAAATCTCTCTAGGACCTTATTGATATAGGTTTCTTGAGATAGTCTTAAAATTCCTCAAGATCTATCTCTATGGATCTTGATGCCAATGAGATAAGATGCCTCATATAGCAAACCCTTATCATTGGTTGCAAGTAGAATATAATCTACATAGTAAACAAATTTTGCTCCCACTAAGCTTTTCGTATATACATTAATTCATGACATTTTCTACAAAACCGAATGAAGAGATGACATCATGGAAACTTAAGTACCATTGGCGAGATGTTTGTTTCAAGCCATACATAGATTTCTTAAGCTTACACACCAAATGCTCACCTTTACTAGAGGAGAATCCTTCAAGTTGTTTCATGTAAACCTCCCCCTTTAGTTCTCCATTGAGGAACGCCGTTCTTAAATCCATCTAATGTAATTCCATATCAAAATGGGCAACTAATGCCAAAACAATATCAAGAGAATTTTTCTTAGATATAGAAGAAAATGTCTCAGTGTAATCGATTCATTCCTTTTAAGTAAATCCTTTGGCAATGAATCTAGCTTTATATCTTTCAATGTTACCCAATAAATCTTTCTTAGTTTTTAAGACCCATTTACAACCAATGGGTTTCACACCATCAAGTAACTCAACTAAATCCTAAATTTCGTTAGATGCCATAGAACTCATCTCTTCATTTATGGCATTGTACCACAAATTAGATTTATCACTGTCCATAGCTTGTGAAAACGTTTTAGGATCATTCTCAACTCCAATATTGTAATCAAGCTCTTGCAAATACACAATATAATCACTAGGAATTGCTGATTTTCTTATTTTAGTAGATCTTCTCAATGTTGCATCAACATTAAGAAGATCTGCTAGAATAAGAGAGTTATGGTGGTTTGGCTTTACTCTCAAGCCTAGTCCACTCTTTAGATTAATAGCCTTAAATGAGCTGGACTCCACTAACAATATGCTTGGAAAGTTATAACCGGCTAGCATTGATCTTTTATGTGATAGATCACACTATTTGGACTCAGTTACTACTCTTACACTTGTACATTTAATTCGTAGCACACTTGCTAAAAGCACAACAAGCAAGATAGTAAAGCAGAGAGATTTAATATGAGAATAATAGTACATAAACTACTTGATCTTTTATGTGCTGCACTCTCTTGGTTCTTCAAAGCCTTCTTTTTTTATAATCTTTCTCAAACTATTTGTTGAGGTTGACTTAGAGAGATAGGTGATCGTTTAAGAGTTTCCATTGAACTACTGTCCATAAAGATACTACCCATACAATTTCTTTTCTAGGACTCCTACAGACTGACAAAAAATGACAACTGCTGTTGTTTTCTTAATGCGGTTTTAGATTAACTTATCAGACACTCTATCTACCATGCTACATGCTTTTATTTCGATTTTGCTGCTTTAAGAATCCAAATCTTACAATGGCTCTTTAGCTAATCCAACGAACATCAACTAATGTAGTTGGTTGTCACATCACCATCAATTTGATATTTATTGCTCTGATATAAATATCATCAGTACTAATTTGGTTAACTCATGTTGTTTGTAATAACAGGAGAATCGCAAACTTTTTTCCAATTGATCACACCATGGATGTTGCATGGTCCTTTGGTCCAAATATCTGCAAACAACATAGTACGTAATATATTAAGGATAGTTTGAGCATAATCAAAATCTCTTGAAGATGTTTTGTCCAATAAAGACTACTTTCCTTTTTGTGGATGGGGGCTATCCATTTATTTCAATACCTTTGATAGACAAAGAAATCCCGAAAATTTATCGAATGTTCTTTCTTGGATACACCATCTTTCACCCAAAAATGAAGCTCTGTTGAATTCGAGGTCGTCAGGATTGAAGGATTTGAAATTTTTTTTGAGTCATTTGAGATTAGGCCATGAAGGCCCTCAATTTTTCAATACTTGTATTTATCAATGTTGAAATGAAAATAAAATATGCTTCATAATAACTGAATATTGAATACCAAATAATACCAGTTTGTTAACTAAGCATGAGCACCTTTAATAAGTTTTTTTGCAAAATATTTAGCAAGATTTTATTACCGAGAAGTATCTTTTTCTATTGAATGAATAAGTGGCCTTCGCTTGCCTAGCGAACTAGTGATTTTTTGACTTAAATAAAACCTTTTAAGCTTATTTTTATTATGATAACGGAATGTGTTTAATTTTACTAAGTGCTAAATATTTAAGTTTTGAAGACTTAATTGAGTTATCAAATAGCCTACAAATTTCGAAACTACTCACCTTGGATTTACTCTTAGTAAACACCGTTTTAATGTATTGTAGCATGGATGTAAATTTTGGTGACTATACATAAAATTTAGATGCAAACCAGTTTAGATATTTTATGTTGACTTTAGGACATTTAAATATGAGATAGTAATTTCTTTTACTAGTAAAGAAAGATGGAATTAGGCAATCAACATTTACCCTCTAAATGTCAGGTCTCATTGTCATCGTGGAATATTAGATTTTAATCATGACTTTTCAATGTAACGATAAATATGCGAACACGTGGGGTTGGGATTTTTTTTTTTTTCATAACATTGCTTGATTGTGATAAACTCTTTTATATTGGGCTACCTAACTGGGTGATATACGAGATAGTATCTAATTAATATGATAAATCTGAATCATGAAATGTTTTCTCACATATTTTATATGATGAATACCATATAAATTGGACATTACCAGTCCAAGATAATTATCGTGTATTTTTTTATTTTTATTTTTTATAATTAATGTTTTCGACACCATCAATTTCTGACCATGTTCATCTCCTCCCTCCCGTCCGGTGGCCCTGCTCAAACCGAGAGGCTTACAGAGTTTAGAGAGAGAGAGGGAAGACGAGCTTCGATGGAGTCAAGTCAACCATATCCAAGACTCTCTCTCTCTCTATCCTCATCTCCCTCCTCCCTCAACCCCTTCGTCTTCCGCCTCCATCGCTACTTCTGCCGGTCGCTGCATCGCCGATGCCTCCTCTCTCGGCTCATCCCCAAGCCTCACTGAGCCGTCCCCGTCTCCCCCGGCTCCCGAGAGGTTCCACTTGCAGGGCGTTTCGCTTCTCTCGGTGCCTTCGGCGGACGCGGCGGCGGCGGAGGAGGCGGAGTCGACGGTGAGGATTGGAAGGTGAAATCGGTGGTGGATGGAGCCGGGGAAGCCTCAGGTGTCTCTTCTGATTTGATAATTCTCGACATCAGAGTAAGCCCCTCTCTCTACGTGAATGTACGAGCTGAAGCTTCGATTTTGTCGATGCTTGTCCAACTTTCCCTGCATTATAATGCTGAAGATGTTATTACGCGGTGCGTATCATGTTTCAGTGTGCGGCCACTTGAGTGTCTCTGTTTCGTCTCTGCAGGGAATGACTTGTGGGGGATGTGCAGCGGGTATGAAGAGAATTTTGGAAAATCAAAGTGAGTTTGCCACTGCTTTTGTCTTTCTTGTAAGCCATCTTTCGTATGAAAAGAATCGTCATCGACTTGAATTAAACCGAGTGTGGGAACTGTCATTTTCTGAATGTGATTTGAACCCAGCGTGTTTTCTCTTTTTTTCTGCTCTAGCATTGCACAGCCTCAAGTATCTGCTGCCAGCGTAAATCTTACAACCAGGACATCTATCGTATGGCCTGTATCTAAAGCCAAGGCTATGCCTGATTGGCAAAAAGAGTTGGGAGAAACACTAGCAAAACATTTGACAAATTGTCTGATTTATTCACCATCTGCTTGTTGCAGTTGAATGGGGTGTGGCTGACATTTGTGAATATCATTGCCGCATATAATGTACCTTTTATCACAGATTGTCTGTGTCAAAGACTCCATCTACTAGTTGGAAGTACAAGTTTTTATATCTGTACTTTTCCCTGTCATATAATACAAACTAACTCTGAGAAGAATATTTTTAATGCTGGGGCTGGTTGACAAGTTCTCTGAACGCTCTCATGGATTTGGTTTTGTGACTTTTGATGAGAAGCAAGCAATGGATGAGGCTATTGAGGCTATGAATGGGATGGACTTGGATGGGAGAAATATCATTGAGGAAAAAGCTCAGCCTCAAGGTTTAGGTAGAGACCAAGATGGTGATTGCAGTTGTGATCATGGCCCTAATAGGGATAGTGGTACTCAAGGAGGATCAGGAAATGACTGCTAAATCAGGACCGTTCTGGTCCCTATGAACATTGTGGTATAGGAAACTTTCGTTTGGGGGAGAGAGAATATTCCTGATAGGTATGCACACAGTTTTTTTTTTTTTTTCAGATATATTAAAGCAGTTGCTGCTGTTGTGACATCCTGAAATTCGACCCTGTTTTCAATGAAGTGAAATGGGCATTTCGTCGACGTGTTTATGATCCTTTTTCTCTGAGTTGATCACTCACGAGTTAACTAACCTATTAGGTGAAGCCGTTAAGGGATGTATCCACGGTAAAATCCCTAAAAGCTACCTAATTGGTTGGATTGGACTAAAATCGCGTCTGATCGATTATAATCAAGAAATTAAATTCGATTTCGGGAATCGAATATTCGAGCGTGTCACAATTCATTTTTAGGATCCTATCTCATCGTCCGTCAAATTATTGACGAGTCCGAAATTTCGAGAAAGAAATTATCGGAGGAAAAATTGAAGACCGGAAGAAATTAAAAAGAGAAAGGGAAAATAATAGAAGTAATTTGAATAGTAGGATTTTTACTATTTGATTACTTTTTATTTTCTTTTTCTCTCCCTTTCTTTTCTCTCTCTCTTTTCTCTCTTCCCTCTCCCTTCGTGCGAATCCCCTTCCCCACAAGAAAATATTCAGTGGTTCGTGCGCGCCACGTCACCCGCCGACGTGGCGCGCACGTTCCATTCAGATATCGACAGGTGTCCTGTGGGACCCGCTAGAAGATGGGAGGGCTGGCTCGGCTCGGCTCGGGTCGCTGGCAGAAGAAAGGACGTCATGCTCCCGCCCAAAACATTTATCCCTCCTCAATTGAACTTTCTGCAATTTTTTTTTCTCTCTCTTACTTTCTCTCTCGAGACCTGCGTTTCCTTCTCCACGCATCGCACCTCCTCCGCTTCCGCCTTCGGCTCCGACTCCGCCTCCGACTGTTCTCGTGGAGATCGAGCACAAGGTTTGTGCTAGCATTGGTCTCCGCCTCCGTGCATCCCCCTCCTCCGCCTCCTTCGCCTCCGCCTGCCCAAAAGCCTCGCCGGTCATCTGCCTCTAGCGTCCTCCGTCTCAAGTGCTCGTCCTCCCCGTCCCGCCGGCCTCCGGCGCAAAGCCATCGGCCTCCGGCAGGAGGGAGGCGGCCTCGGTCTCGTTCCCGAGCGGCACCAGGCTCCCCGCTGTTGACTGGGCGTTGTTTCCCATTTGGGCCGCTCGGTCGCGAGGGAGATCTCGGCGGACCTGGGCTGGTCGACGGCGCGGAGAAGAAGGAGAGGCGCGGGCTGGAGAAGGATTCCCGCTTGCTGTGGAGGAGGTACGTGAACCGGCTGTACCAGCACCGGGAGCTAGGGATTTTCCTGGACGTGAGCCGGATTGGCTTTACGAGCGAGTTCATGGAGGAGACGGAGCCCCAGTTCCAAGCCGTGTTCAAGGCGATGGAGGAGCTGGAGATGGGTGCGATGGTGAACCGGACGAGGGCCGCATGGTCGGGCACCACTGGTTGTGGAAGTCGGAGCTCTCGCCGACCCGACCCTGAAGGCACAAATTGAGAGCACACTCGACCCCGTCTCGCATTTCGCCGCCGACGTGGTCGGCGGTAAGGTCGGGCCTGGAATTTCGTTCGTTGTTACTCTCCCCGTCGTAAGAGAGGCTAGGCTGTAGTTCCTTGCGTTTTTTTCTTTTCCTTTATCGGTTTGCTATCATAGTTGCCTGTGTCAGATTTCTGGTAAATGTGAACATTGTCTTAGTCGCTCCTGAAAGCGTGAGCTGAGCATAAATTGAAGTGGTTTCTGGTGGAATAGATGGAGAGCTCATTTACGAATCAGTCACTTGAAATGACCGTGTATGGAAATCTCCTACTCTGAGACGTAGTAGTTTCAAAATGACAACTTAGAAGATTCCGATTAATGAATGTGTATGAAAAATATCTTTTTCCGTTTGATCTCCATAGGCAATACTGGGGCTGTGTACTCGAGACGCAATCGGTATTAGCTCTTCTAGTATGCATTATTGTGTATGAAAAATATCTTTTTTACGTTTGATCTCTCTGTTCTATCGATATGCTTTTGTTCTTTAGGAAGCAATAGTCTTGCCTCCATGGATTGCCCTTGCTGTGCGTCCCAGGCCCGGTGTGTGGGAGTACATTAGGGTAAATATCCACGCCCTTGTTGTTGAGGAGTTGCAAGTGACCGAGTTCCTTCATTTCAAGGAAGAACTTGTCGATGGAAAGTAAGTCTTTCTTTTTTCATTTTTGGCTTTTACCACCACATGGATGCTAGCATGCTTTGCTTTTGGCGGAAGGACCGTAGGTTACTCGAATTTGTGGATTGTTGGCAGTCACGGCATTACATCATGAGATCTATAATATGCAAATGAATGCCGCTTACTCTGTTGCAGTTTGAATGGAAACTTTGTGCTTGAATTGGCTTTGAGCCATTCACCGCCCAATTTCCCTGCCCAACTCTTTCGAAGTCCATTGGAAATGGAATGGAGATTCTCAACCGCCACCTTTTGGCAAAGCTATTCCATGACAAGGAGAGCTTGCACCCTCTGCTTGAGTTCCTTCAAGTTCATTGCTACAAAGGAAAGGTAAGCCCATGGGCAGATAACACTCATCTCACTCTCTTGGATCTACTTCTTATGTGCCGCGCGTATCACTCAATTGTATTAACAAGATTGTGTAATGACAACTCAAAGGAAACATTGCGACATTCACATAACTTCATGACTGTTGAAAGGACAGTTCAAAGTTGCTCATATTTTAGATGCATGGACTGAATCCTTTTTTTTTTCACAAACAATTACTTGAGACTCATTTATGCTGATCTGTGATGCAGAACATGATGGTCAACACAAGAATTCAAAATATCTTCTTGCTCCAACATGTCCTAAGGAAGGCAGAGGAGTACCTCTCTGCCCTCAAACCTGAGACACCTTACTCTCAGTTCAAGCACAAGTTTCAGGAAATTGGGCTAGAGAGGGGCTGGGGTGACACCGCCGAGCATGTGCTTGAAATGATTCGGCTTCTTCTGGATCTACTTGAGGCTCCCGATCCATGCACCCTCGAGAATTTATTGGGAAGAATCCCCATGGTCTTTAACATTGTTATCATGTCGCCTCATGGTTACTTTGCCCAAGACGATGTCCTCGGATATCCCGATACCAGTGGCCAGGTCATTGATTGTCTCAAATATTGATTTAGTATCTCTTGCCAGTATTTCTACATGCAATTCCATCATCATGCGTTGTTCACATTTTGTAGGTTGTGTACATCTTGGACCAAGTTCGTGCATTGGAGAGTGAGATGCTTCACCGTATCAAACAACAAGGGCTGGATATTATTCCTCGGATCCTCAGCGTAGGTTCTTGCTTTTTACCGATATTGGAATAGTTTTTGCTGGCCAATCCAACTAACTCGTTATGTTTGTTTTGTGTCCCGCCCCTTTTGGCTGCAGGTCACTCGTCTTCTTCCCGATGCAAAGTAGGGAACCACGTGCAACCAGCGTCTTGAAAAGGTTTTGGAACAGAATACTCCCACATTCTTCGAGTTCCCTTTAGAACGGAGAAAGGGATGGTGCGAAAGTGGATTTCACGATTTGAAGTGTGGCCTTACTTGGAAACATACACCGAGGTATATTAGCTCATAAGATTATACTTTGCGAGGATTTCTTGTTGACATTCCAATCTTTTGTAATATGAAGACTAACCTTATCTTCTCTCATCGGGATGTCGCCAATGAAATTGCTGGAGAACTACAAGGCAAGCCCGATCGATCATCAGCAATTACAGTGATGGTAACATTGTTGCTTCTTTGCTGGCCTATAAGTTGGGCGTTACGCAGGTTTGTCCCTTCCTAGTTTTACTCTCTATAGTGGCACTATGATTAATCAAAGACCAAATGCTAAATATTAGTTTCTTCTGATTTATTATGCAAAGTGCATGATAGCTCATGCCCTTGAGAAGACCAAATACCCGGAATCGACATCTACCTTGGAAAAAGTTCGAGGAAAAATATCATTTCTCTTGCCGGTTTACAGCAGATCTCATAGCCATGAACCACACCGACTTTATAATCACCAGCACCTTCCAGGAGATTGCCGGAAGGTAACTGATCTTGCTTTCAAATGTGGATTCATGCTAAAATGCTCCTCCATCCACCGCAATGTGCTAAACTGCTCTTATAATTATATGTTTTCAGCAAGGACATGGTTGGGCAATATTAAAGTCACACCGCGTTTACACTTCCTGGACTGTACCGAGTTGTCCATGGCATTGATGTTTTCGATCCCAAATTCAACATCGTGTCGCCAGGAGCTGATATGAGCATTTATTTCTCCTACACGGAGGAGAAGCGGAGGTTGAAATCTTTCTATGCTGAGATCGAAGAACTTCTGTTCAACGATGTGGAGAACAAGGAACACCTGTGAGTTTTTGGAGTTTTTTCCCCCTCCCATACTGGACTTGGACCTACATTAGCATCCTGTGTTTTGAATGATAATGGTCAAGCTCAAACAAATGCTGACATGGATGTGTTGGTTAATGTCAAAACAGATGCGTATTGAAGGACCGGAACAAGCCAATCTTGTTCACCATGGCAAGACTGGTGTGTCAAGAAGTTAACCGGGCTGGTCGAGTGGTACGGAAAGAACACCCGCTTGAGAGAGCTGGTCAACTTGGTTGTGGTCGGTGGTGACCGGAGGAAGGAATCTAAGGACTTGGAAGAGCAAGCCGAGATGAAAAAGATGTACGGGCTGATTGAGACGTACAATTTGAATGGCCAGTTCAGGTGGATCTCCTCCCGGATGAACCGGGTGAGGAACGGAGAGCTTTACCGGTACATCTCGCAACATGAGGGGAGCATTTGTGCAGCCCGCTCTCTACGAGGCTTTTGACTGACCGTGGTGGAGGCCATGACATGTGGATTGCCAATCTTTGCAACTTGCAAAGGTGGTCCCTTGAGATCATTGTGCACGGCGAGTCTGAATTCCACATTGATCCTTATCACGGGGATCGGGCGGTGGAGATCCTTGCGGACTTCTTCGAGAAGTGCAAAGTGGACCCGAGCCACTTTGGGACAAGATATCACGGGGGCGATGCGAGAATCGAGGAGAAGTAAGGACCGGGATTCTTGTTAGGTTCAATCTTTGATAGGGAAAAAGAGCACATTTCAACTTGTTCAAGAAACACGTGGGTAACATGCGGTGCTTTGCTTTTGGCAGGTATACATGGCAAATTTACTCCAAGAGGCTGCTCAACTTGACGGCGGTGTACGGCTTCTGGAAGCACGTCTCGAATCTCTACCGTCTCAAAAGCCGCCGCTACCTGGAAATGTTCTATGTCTTCAAGTATCGGAAATTGGTAAGAGACTCGGCTTCTCATCAGATCATGAGCGCGACAACCTGCACGCATATTTTGACTCCTTGTTCGGATATTCACACACTGCTCCTTTGTGTTGACAAGCCGAGTCGGTTCCCCTTGCCGTTGAGTGAGTTAGAGGTGAACAAAAGGGCAGATCTCAAGAGGCAGACAGCTCCAAATTCTCTCGAGAGTTGAGGAATAATTGCCATTGCATTGGATTGGAAGAGAGCCTTTTCTTTTGCTTTTCTTTTTGCAACTGCTTTCGTCAATCTTTCTTTTGCTTCTTTCTGCTGTGAATGTATGTTGGGTTAGGTTCTTCAAAAAGTCAATTCAATGAAATTTCCTTCTTCTTTTCCCCAGTGTCCCCTCAATTTACCGGTCGTCTTCCACTTGTAAGTTCACGTTCAACCATTTATCCTTCGCTTTTAAGCTGTGAATGTGCATCCAATTGTGTTACTCGGATCAGCGACGGTAGCGAGTCCCTTGGATATAGCACAAGACTATCCAAAAAAAAAAATTGCTGAGGCAAAACAAGTCTTTTAAAATAAATCACAAGGAAAACTTGTATATTGGAATTGACTGATCCAGTCAGCTGTACACATATGATGTATGGAGAGGACAATCAATACAAAAGAACAGGAGGTGGAGAGAGCTCATACTGTACAATTTAATATTGATTCCGTTATTGATACACGCATCGACACAACAAGCTCTGTCAAAATTGCCTTCTATTTCTGAGGTATTCTATTTCTATCTACACCTTCATGAGTAAAAGAAGAAAAAAACCGGAGAGGCTAAAACCATCTCCCATTACCGATGCGCCTACCCGAAATAGAATGCAGAGAGTTCCATACCCTCCAAATCGTGCATCAATCCACTAGTCATGTAGCTACTCCCGTATGGGTCTTGTAAGTTCCTTTTTCATGGCGGCTTCTCTTGGATAGAACATAATTGCCAGCACCAAAGAGAATGTAAGGCCAACTATCCCACCAAATGGTTGGAAAGGATGAGTCCCCGTTATCCAAAGGGGGAAGTTGGGGTTGTAGATCAAAAAGCCACCTGATTGGAGAGTGCAACTTGAGACTAATATCCCTGCGTGGAGCCCAATTGGAACACAGAGGCTACCTTCACCGATTTGTCGAAGCCCGGCCAAGCTTAGTGATAAGAGCCACAACCCAGGTATTGCCCATGGAGACCTGAAATGCGGCGGATAAGTCAAGTATCTTTGATGTTGACTCAAGGGGAAGATCAGGTCGAAGCAAATTGATCAAGTGCATGACGGAAACATGAACCAGGTTTGAAGCAGACGCTTTAACCTAAAAGAGAAAGGATGAAAGATCAAGCTAAGAAGAAAGAACGTTGTCCTCATTGTAGCTGCTAAAGAATGTGACATGACACTAACAGATCTAAGCCTTTCAAGAAGGCAAGTTTGGCAAGTCATAAGTTTGCCTTCATCGTCAGAATGTTTATTGTGTAAACTTCTCTCGATAAAAAAACAAAAAATTTGCAAGCATGTTCAATCTAGAACCAAGATTTCAGTAAGAACAGGTTAGCAGTGTTGCATGATTACTTTAAAATAGAAAAGGGTGGTCACCAAGTTACAAGCTGATTTCCAAGAGTGCTGATTTACTTGTCATATTTTGAGTAACATGCTTTTCCTGGCCCCAATAGACATTTTCCCGCAACAAATGAAGAACAGAAAACTGAAGGAGAATGTCGCGACCCAATTTTTCGGGTGCACCACCTAAAGCTAGGTTAATGGACTACTAAGCTTTACACTTAGCTCGGGCTCTCCCAAGCCCATACCAAATCGCGACTTAAGTCTAAATTTTTAAGCATGCAAGATTATTAACTAGGAGCCGCCACTAATCGGTTTATGGTAGGTCGATTAGACACCTAAGTAAAATAAAGGGAGATTTATTTTACTCTTACGAACCAGAGACTAAGGGTACGGGGACTTGGTTACACTAGAATTTTTCTAATGCCCTTTCGGTACCATTTCTTTTTAATTTTTCAGAATGTTTTTGCAAGCAGCTGATTTATTTTCACCTAAATTACTATCATGCAAATGGTGACCACACGGGTGCTCATCAATTATTTAAAACATTCAAGTAAATAAATTGCATCACACAAAGCAAGCAATCATTTTTTGGATTTTCTTAAAAATTAGAATTCTTTTATAAAATGCATTCTAACACTAAATGACTTAATTTTATTAATGTGGAAATTCTAATTAAATGGGTCTGTTATGCAAACTAGTTATTATGCACCTTATGACCTAACCTTACTAATAAATTCTAATTAAATGATCATATTATGCAACTAATTAACATGCACCTAGATTTTGTATTTTTGTATTTTTTATTTATTTATAAAAACCCTAATTAAACTATCTAAAAAGAGATAGTTTTCTAATTTATTCTAGGGATTGATTTAACTTAAACCCTATCTTATCTTAGAAAACTATTTTATGAAAAAAAATGAAATAATTAAAATGTGCGAACATTATCTAAAAAATTAATTTAGGTTCAATCCTAACTTATTTCTAAAAATGCAACCCTAAAAATGTAATCCTAAGAAAATTCTAATTTACTAAAGTTATATGCTCATGCAGAATTTTGATTTTTTTGATTTTATAATTTTTTAGTTTTTTTTAAAGATAAGTAATTATTAAATAAGTATTAAATCTAACCTATCAACAAAATAAAGGATTAAAATAATCGAAAAAATAACCCGTTGTCTTACAGGTCAAATTAACGATTATCGTAACCCTAATTATCACCATAAATTGATCAAAATAATTAAAAATTTGATCCGAAGTCTTACGGATCAAATTAATAATTATAATGATTTAAAATTCTACCAAAAAGCCCAAAAATTAATATAATTAAAAAATAATCCGTTATCTCTCGGATTAAATTAATAATTACAATAATTCCGGACAAAATCCTAGCGGATAATGCCTATAATATCCATAACCTAAAGGTCAACTCACAATATTGCCACTCAAACAATAATACCAAAACTAACTAAAAATAAAGTAAAATAACATAAAATAAGAGAAATAAAAATAAAAGAAAAATAAACAACCTAAGGAAAATGGAGGGGCAACCAATTTGTCGACACCGGACAGGGGGCTTGGGTCGCCGGCGTTCGGGGCTCCGGCGAGATGAATCACCGGTGCGGCTGGACGGCGACGGCTCAACTCGGCTCGGGCAGAGGCGGAGCAAGGTGGACGGGCGGTTCTTTGTGGCGTGCGTCGCTCGGAGCGTGAGATGCGCTGCTCGGGCTGCCGGGGAGAGGAGAGCAGCGACGGTGTGGGCTCCAGCGGCGTCGGGACGCGGCAGGGACAGCGGCACGGCGTCGGCTGGGCGTCAGGCGGAGGCGAGCAAGGACGGACAGGCGAGCGAAGGCGAGATCTGCTGGGCAATCACGGGCGAGTGGCAGAGCAGGGCGGAGCGGCGTCGCAAGGGGAATCGCGGACAAGCGGGTTGGCGTCGCGGGTTGCTCGCGAAAGAGGCGCGGCGAGGCTCGGCGTCGTGGTGGAGCGGGTCGTTCGCGAAAGAGGCGCGGCGAGGCTCGGCGTCGTGGTGGCGCGGGTCGTCGGGGCTCGTGGACGGAGACCGGCGGCTACGTCGGCGCGGGGAAGGTGGCTCGGCTGTAGCACGGCTCGGGCCTGCTCGCGGAGGGTGGAGCGTCGTAGCTTCGGGTCGTCGGGGCAGGGGCGCTGACCGAGGTGGAGGCGCGCGACGGATCGGCGACCGGCTCCTGCGTCGGGACTAGTCGCGACCGCAAGGGGCGGCTCAATGTCAAGTCATCACTGGAGATGCGGCGCCGGCGCGGCGGTGGCGGTGGCTCGACGGGCGGCCAGCCAACGGGGAGGAAGCGTTGAAGAAGATGATGAATAGTGCTAGGATTTCTTTCTTTTTTATTTTTTCGGTTTTTTTTTCTCTCTCCTGTTGCACGTCCCTTCGTCTCTGCCCCTCTCTCACGTCACTCTCCCTCTGCCCGTGTACTTTCTGCAAGAGACTTTTTCTTTTCAATTTCCTATTTTTTCTTCCCTCCCCCTTTCGAGGCTTCGTACTCTTTATTTATAGAGAAAGACTTGAGTTTGTTTCCGCAGGTAGAGATTTTCGCTCAACCTCTCAACAACAAAGTGGCTCCAAAATCACACGGTTGAGTTTTTGAATTCAAAAATTATTTTAAAAAATTTCCCTCTAATTAAAGCTTATCTTTAATTTCTAAAAGATGAGTTTAACGGATAAGCTTGATCCTAAACTAGGTGTCAACAGCTGCCCCTCTTTGAAGGGAAGCTCGCAGAGGTTTCCTTCAAAGATAAATGACACCTAAATTTAGACTATGCACATGCGTTGAATGATTTTATTTTATTTTTTAATTTTTTTAATTTTTTTTAAAATTTTTTTTTTCGAGAAAATGAATCCCATTTTGAAATGCAGTTTATCTGAAGCATGAAAATGCTAAAGTAGATGATAAAGGAACTTACCTGGAATGACTTACCTTCAAGGATGGTAGAGTGATTCAAGATAGTTGGCATTACATGTTCAGGACCCGTACCTTTCTACGGTCACCTAAAATAGTAACGAGGAGACTACTTTCCTAGGACCCGTACCTTTCTATGGTCGCCTAGTAGAGCAGCAAGGTTTTGTAAGGAAACTACTTTTCTAGGACCCGTACCTTTCTACGGTCGCCTAGTAGGGCAGTATTTGGTTGTGTCTAGGACCCGTACCTTTCTACGATCGCCTATTAGAGCAATAAAGTTGTCTAGGGCCCGTACCTTTCTACGGTCGCCTAAACGGAGGTTTTGCTTGGCTAGGACCTGAACCTTTCTTCGATCGCCTAACGTTGCAGCAGAGATCAACTGACCAGGACCCGAACCGTTTTTCGGTCGCCTTAATCAGATTGAATCTGGAGGAAAATCTTTAGGGGACAACTCAGTCGAGTGTCGATTAAAAGGGACTCTGGGCTATGAAAGCATGCCAGGTCAATATAAATAGACATCGGGCTACAAAAGCACGCCGAGTCGATAAAGAGGGACTCTGGGCTACGAAAGCACGCCAGGTCAATATAAAGGGATATCGGGCTACAAAAGCACGCCGAGTCGATAAAGAGGGACTCTGGGCTACGAAAGCACGCCAGGTCAATATAAGGACACCGGGCTACGGAAGCACGCCAGGTCGATAAAGAGGGAGTCTGGGCTACGAAAGCACGCCAGGTCAATATAAAGGGACATCGGGCTACAAAAGCACGCCGAGTCGATAAAGAGGGACTCTGGGCTACGAAAGCATGCCAGGTCAATATAAGGACACCGGGCTACGGAAGCACGCCGGGTCGATAAAGAGGGACTATGGGCTACGAAAGCACGCCAGGTCAATATAACTGGACAGCTTGACCAAGTTAAGTGTCGATGCACTTGAGAGAAAATACCTGCACAATGAAAAGTATTTTAGAGTATGGTAGACATATACTTACCTGGTGATATCTCTAATTCTTGGGGATATGTCTTTTGGTATTTAGATATCCTGTGGAAGTCTTTCACCTCATGATGGAGGTTTCTCGTCTTCTAATATCATGAAACATTCTGAAAGGAACTTGAATTACCTGTCAGAGATGATTTAGAGCAAAAACTGATATGCATTCATCAAAGAGATAGACAATCTAAGCTATTCTAGAATGCACATTTCAAAATTCAGTGAGATTTTCATCAACTCAATCAGGGTTTATGCATAATGACCTTTGCATCACCCAAATTTCCCTTTGGAGAGAATTATCGTTCAAGACAATTTTCACTCATGACATGGATTTCTTAAGAATATTAAATGAGAGACTTTCGGTTAGAAAGGACTTTCGCTCACTCTCATTTAGAATGGCTATTTTATGCGAATCACTTAATTTTGTCATATCGACGTAGGTCCGAGTATTCTCGCAAGCAGTACGATCTTACCAATCTGAGAGGTCTTTAATAGGGACCATAATGGGAGCTTGGTCAACGGCTTAACAAATGGACTCTTTGAGTCAAAGCTATTGAATGAACAGTCTTGTAATCATCTCCGGGTTTACAAGTCAAGAACCCTGCAAAATGAAAAAGAAATAATCTTGCTCGCACTTCTTCGAGCGATGCTTATAAACATATGAACTCCTACATTAATTCAAATGCCCTAATCTGAAGAGACTTTGTAAGGGACATAACGTAGGTTGGGTTCATGAGTTGAGAAATGAAAGGATCATTAGGCTCAAAATGTATGTAAAATGTGAGAGTTGATGATCATTTTGGCATTGCCACCAGTTTTCTTTTTCACCATTGGGGATTGTCTTCATGAAGTGCCCCATTGATTGTAAAAACTCAGCATTTGAGTTCTTTGACTATTGCTCCATTGGGATTCAATTCTTGTAATTGACAGTCACCTATCTTGACTCTTTTTTTCATCTATGGGTATTGGCCTTGTTTTTATCAGGCACACCACTTTTTCATGCCTCTAGTTCTCATGCATTTTTTTCACTTCTTTTCATGGGCATTGGCCTTGCTTTTACCAGGCACACTACTTTTTCATGCCCCTTAGTTCTATTTTAAATTCAATTCTTGCGCACAATGCATGCGTCAAGCAATTACACTTTGAATGGCACTTGAACTTTTCAAGAGTCTTCATCTGCCTTTTGCCTTGCCCCAGTGTGGGGGATGATCATCAACTGGGTTTAAAAGAAATGAAATTGCAGGCTCAAGTGGGCTATGCAAAGGATATAAGTATATAGGATAGAGAAAGAAATGCTCTTCGTCATCCTAAGGCACTTAAATTAACACATGAATTCAATGTAATAGCATGACTTGAAGATTGATGCAAGTGAGAGCAAGAAAATTTCTATTCATTTTCCTCACCTCATGATGCCATTTTACCTCCTAGTTGCCCCAATGTGGGATGATTCTTGACAGGGGTGATTTGAAAAGAATATCCATAAGTGTATGGGCTCAAAAGGGTTAAGCAATTGACCACCTGTAGTGTTTGGGAAAGAGAAATGAATTGCCTCTCATCACTTCGGTTGCCGTACCTTTTGCAAGAGAACTCTTTACCATATGGATATGAACCTTCCTACACTCATCTCACAAGTGTATGAATATGGGATTGTGTATAGGATAGGGTTTGCCTTTCATCATCCCGACTCGTCTCATTTAGTATGCTCAATCAATTCCACATCATTCATTAAATTAGTCTATCTTGATGTTCTTTAGTGGAATTGGTGGATAAAACATGTAAGAATCATCATGCAAAACCCCTTTTTTTAAAAAGAACTCAACGGCTTTAAGCATGTCAACTTCAAACAGTTTTCTATACTGCAAAATGGTTTTAAGCATTCATTCAAGGATTCCTCTACAATGGGAATTGCCTCAGCAGTTGATGTCTTTGGATTGTCCCTATCATTCAAGACTGAAAATCCACTTTTGCCCCTGCACAAGAGAACGTGCATCAGTATGATACTATGCAACATCAAAGTAAATTCAAATTGCATATCCGTTTTGGCTCGAGTTGAGACTTTATATTAGTCAGGTCACTACCAAAACCTGTCATGCCCCCAATTTGTCCACTCTTCCACCAGGGAATGATGGTCTTCTTTTACTTGCCCCAAATCTTTTTTTACTGCAAGTGCGCTCTAAGCCCGTTGATCACAAGTCAAGTTTATGATCGTTGAAACTTGGTACGCTATTTTCAGATGTCCCTTGTCATAACAAGTTATAGAATTATGCACTGAGACAAGAAGCAAACGAGTCAGTCAAACAAACAGTTTTAATCTGCTACAAGCTTTGGGAAAATGTTTTTTTTTTCTTTCTTTTTAACAATGAAATGCTTTTGTTTTCGAAAAGGTTTTTGGGAGGAAACATGAGAAAGTCCAGCCCTCAGGATTTCTCCGTGGATGATAGTTTCTTTCATGGTTGGATATCGTCATTGGACTGGTTTGGTATACTCCATCATGTCCTCAAAATTGAAAATAAAATTGTAATTTCATTGAATAGAATCAAATGAATTACATTATTGGAATGGAATGCAAACAAGCCAAACGCTAAAAGCGAAAGCGATAATTGAAATTTCAAAAAGCAGGGAATCCTAAACAAAACTTGAAATCCTAGGAGATAAGAACTTCTTCACTCAGTGACAGCGTTTGCGCCTTCACCATGGTTGGGCAAAGGATTTTTCTGATTACTGCTGAAAGAGAATGCCTTTGTATCCAAGAGATCTTGGACCTTATGCTTCAAAACATAGCAATCATCAGTGGAGTGACCAACCTCTCCTGTGTGATAGTCACACTTTTCGGAGGGATTATATGCAGGATAATGCTCAGGATTTGGTCGCTTTGGCTCCGAAGAAAGTAATCCCTTCTTTTGGAGGACAGGCAAAACTTTGGATAGGGGCCCAGGAAGAGGTGTGAACTGTCTTCTGACATTACGTCGTCGATTAGGGAGCTGATGTTCTCCACCTTGTTGCTCAGTAGAAATCTTAATTACTGGAGTGTGACCACGATTCGGTTGAGAATATGCCATATTAATCTCAGCTTCAAGGTCCTTTTCCCTCTTGGTAGAAAACCTTTTGTTAGATGGCTCAGTAAACCACCCTTCTCTTATCCCCATCTCAATTTGCTCTCCCACAGGAACAAGTTGGTTGAAGTTTTCGACATATGTGCTAGCCATCCGGTTACGGAACTCAGATGGAAGAGTCTTGATAAACAACTTCATCAATTCCTTGTCAGTAGGCTCAGGAGTGATTTGAGCTGCCATATTTCGCCATCTCATGGCATACTCCTTGAATGATTCACTCCTCTTCTTCTCCATTCTCTCAAGATCTTCTCGGGAAGGTGCGATGTCCATGTTGAATTTGTATTGTTTGAGGAACGCGTCAGCCACTTCGTTCCAAGTGTCGAGGAGGTTTACATTTTTCATCACATACCAATTCAGAGCGGGCCCAGTCAAACTTGCATGAAATGATTGGATCATGAGAGGCTCATTCTTGACGTGCTGGGCCATGCGCACGTGGTACATCTGCAGATGAGATTTTGGGCAAGATGTGCCATCATACTTCTCAAACTCTGGCATTTTGAACTTTCTCGGCATTTTGACCTTCTCATAAACCGAGAGGTCGAACGGGAGGGAGCTTTATGACTCCTGCAGCTGTCTCACTTTCTCTTCCATCTTCGCAACACGCTCATCCTGATCTGTCTTGGGAACGCCGTCAAGCTTGGCCTTTCCAACAATGGCTGGGTCATCTTCCAACCCAGGCATGTCGTCATCAATCATTTGAACCTTGTTTGCTTACTTCGGGACAATTACTTCAGGAAGAGCGGGTACAGTTGTTGGATTTGCTTGGAGGAATTGGAGTTGATCTGTCACAAGCTGTATAGAGGCGAGTACTTGTTGGAGTTGAGTCTCCACAGCAGACATACGATCACGCATTTCATTTTGATCAGCCATTTTAGCCCTTGATCGTGTAATAATAGGTGATCGCGGTGGATCCGTTATGACTTAATTCAAATGAATGAAAATATATAAGTATGAAGCACAAATAAAGAATCAATCCATGACAATGATCTATCAACTTTTTTTTTTCATCATTTTTTTCATGACTCTTACAAGGAGGGAATTCCCTAAAGAGAGCTAGAAAAATAGACATCCTAGTAAGATCAAATTTCCTAGACATGAATTGAAAACACATTCTCCAAAGTTTTTTTTATTTTTTCAAATGATTTATGGCAATCTCCTCATTTCATTCTTGAAATGAATTAGATCAAATGACTCTAGATTGTCATGGACAGACCAAAAGCATGACAAAATAAATTGCATGGTATAAGGATAGAAAACTTACTTTACCAAGAAAAATCGACGGCAATCACATAGACATGCGCATGAGATGTGAGGCTCGATTTCTATCTAAATGGCTTAACAAGGTGGAGCTAAGAGGATAATCTGATCGTTGTAGTCTCGCATTAACGTGTCAGGTCCCCCTAACTTTGGCTCAGTCGAATGGAATGTCCAATAGTCACGCAGTCTCGCGGATATGGACAAACACATTCGACACCATGAAGAACTTTCGGGGAAGAGAATGTCAACCTCTATATAGCAGTCTCGCTTTAGAGGAAGTATCCTTCTCAACACCATCCTAAGAATCCTATCGCAGCCGGAGTCCCGGCGGGTTGTGTGTGCAATAGTGTAGTGCTAAAAACAATAAAACATGCACAACAATTTAATTGCCAACAACACTTCTATAGTTTAAATTTAACTATTCATCCTTAACTCCAACCTGCAAAACAAGGGTTAGCAAAGACTACTCCCCTTATACCTCCCATCTGCAAGAACATTTAACACCTTAGGAATGTTAGGGACGTACCTGGGATCCTCGCTGCCAAACAAAAACATTTTTTTGAAAAAAGAAAAATTGGCCTAAGTCCACTAAGTGTTTTAACACAGGTCCCTAGTGGAGTCGCCAAGCTGTTGCGACCCAATTTTTCGGGTGCACCACCTAAAGCTAGGTTAATGGACTACTAAGCTTTACACTTAGCTCGGGCTCTCCCAAGCCCATACCAAATCGCGACTTAAGTCTAAAGTTTTAAGCATGCAAGATTATTAACTAGGAGCCGCCACTAATCGGTTTATGGTAGGTCGATTAGACACCTAAGTAAAATAAAGGGAGATTTATTTTACTCCTACGAACCAGAGACTAAGGGTACGGGGACTTGGTTACACTAGAATTTTTCTAATGCCCTTTCGGTACCATTTCTTTTTAATTTTTCAGAATGTTTTTGCAAGCAGCTGATTTATTTTCACCTAAATTACTATCATGCAAATGGTGACCACACAGGTGCTCATCAATTATTTAAAACATTCAAGTAAATAAATTGCATCACACAAAGCAAGCAATCATTTTTGGATTTTCTTAAAAATTAGAATTCTTTTATAAAATGCATTCTAACACTAAATGACTTAATTTTATTAATGTGGAAATTCTAATTAAATGGGTCTGTTATGCAAACTAGTTATTATGCACCTTATGACCTAACCTTACTAATAAATTCTAATTAAATGATCATATTATGCAACTAATTAACATGCACCTAGATTTTTGTATTTTTGTATTTTTTATTTGTTTATAAAAACCCTAATTAAACTATCTAAAAAGAGATAGTTTTCTAATTTATTCTAGGGATTGATTTAACTTAAATCCTATCTTATCTTAGAAAACTATTTTATGAAAAAAAAAAATGAAATAATTAAAATGTGCGAACATTATCTAAAAAATTAATTTAGGTTCAATCCTAACTTATTTCTAAAAATGCAACCCTAAAAATGTAATCCTAAGAAAATTCTAATTTACTAAACCTATATGCTCATGCAGAATTTTGATTTTTTTGATTTTATGATTTTTTAGTTTTTTTAAAAGATAAGTAATTATTAAATAAGCATTAAATCTAACCTATCAACAAAATAAAGGATTAAAATAATCGAAAAAATAACCCGTTGTCTTACGGGTCAAATTAACGATTATCGTAACCCTAATTATCACCATAAATTGATCAAAATAATTAAAAATCTGATCCGAAGTCTTACGGATCAAATTAATAATTATAATGATTTAAAATTCTACCAAAAAGCCCAAAAATTAATATAATTAAAAAAATAATCCGCTATCTCTCGGATTAAATTAATAATTACAATAATTCCGGACAAAATCCTAACGGATAATGCCTATAATATCCATAACCTAAAGGTCAACTCACAATATTGCCACTCAAACAATAATACCAAAACTAACTAAAAATAAAGTAAAATAACATAAAATAAGAGAAATAAAAATAAAAGAAAAATAAACAACCTAAGGAAAATGGAGGGGCAACCAATTTGTCGACACCGGACGGGGGCTTGGGTCGCCGGCGTTCGGGGCTCCGGCGAGATGAATCACCGGTGCGGCTGGACGGCGACGGCTCAACTCGGCTCGGGCAGAGGCGGAGCAAGGTGGACAGGCGGTTGCTGTGGCGTACGTCGCTCGGAGCGTGAGATGCGCTGCTCGGGCTGCCGGGGAGACGAGAGCAGCGACGGTGTGGGCTCCAGCGACGTCGGGACGCGGCAGGGACATCGGCACGGCGTCGGCTGGGCGTCAGGCGGAGGCGAGCAGGGACGGACAGGCGAGCGAAGGCAACATCTGCTGGGCAATCACGGGCGAGTGGCAGAGCAGGGCAGGAGCGGCGTCGGCAAGGGGAATCGCGGACAACCGGGTTGGCGTCACGGGTTGCTCGCGAAAGAGGCGCGGCGAGGCTCGGCGTCGTGGTGGAGCGGGTCGTTCGCGAAAGAGGCGCGGCGAGGCTCGGCGTCGTGGTGGCGCGGGTCGTCGGGGCTCGTGGACAGAGACCGGCGGCTACGTCCGCGCGGGGAAGGTGGCTCGGCTGTAGCATGGCTCGGGCCTGCTCGCGGAGGGTGGAGCGTTGTGGCTTCGGGTCGTCGGGGCAGGGGCGCTGACCGAGGTGGAGGCGCGCGACAGATCGGCGACCGGCTCCTACGTCGGGACTGGTCGCGACCGCAGGGAGCGGCTCAACGTCAAGTCATCACTGGAGATGCGGCGCCGGCGCAGCGTTGGCGGTGGCTCGGTGGGCGGCCAGCCAACGGGGAGGAAGCGTTGAATAGTGCTAGGATTTCTCTCTTTTTCTTTTTTCGGTTTTTTTTTCTCTCTCCTGTTGCACGTCCCTTCCTCTCTGCCCCTCTCTCACGTCACTCTCCCTCTCGCCCGTGTACTTTCTGCGGGAGACTTTTTCTTTTCAATTTCCTATTTTTTCTTCCCTCCCCCTTTCGAGGCTTCGTACTCTTTATTTATAGAGAAAGACTTGAGTTTGTTTCCGCAGTAGAGATTTTCGCTCAACCTCTCAACAACAAAGTGGCTCCAAAATCACACGGTTGAGTTTTTGAATTCAAAAATTATTTTAAAAAATTTCCCTCTAATTAAAGCTTATCTTTAATTTCTAAAAGATGAGTTTAACGGATAAGCTTGATCCTAAACTAGGTGTCAACAGAGAAAATCCAAGGACAAAAAGGAGTCAAAAAGTTGTAAGGAACATGACTTAATTAAAGCAATGTACCTCCGGAACAGGGAGAATGCAAGCCCTGACAAAATAATTCCCGGGTGGTATCCAAGATCAGCAGCAATGTCTTGTTAACCATGATCGAAAAGCAACTCTTCCACAAGGGCAAGAGAAGTTGCTGTAACAGCACCTCGACCGACCAAGATGAGAATTTGCCCATATGACTTGAGCCTTGTCATGGCATCTAAAGACAATGAATGAAGAGTTGGAGGCCAAGAAAAACTCACGCAGCCTAATAATGAATTAACATACTGTATGGACAAAACAAGCATAATTCCCCCAACCAAACTGCTAAAAAAAGCTTGGATCTGCAAACAAAAAGTTGAAATGAGCTCATTAAGAAGAAATCCCTAGGAAACATCTCATGCATCGCAACTCGATGAAGTAAAGCCGGTGCAGCACCACAGAAGAATTTTTAAAAAGAGAACAAACGCAATGAATCTTAGGTCAGTAGCAAAGGCATATAAGAAGAAACCAAACAGCTGGATTTGTTTGAACCACATTATCCAAGCTCGTGATGTTCAACTCGCTGCATTAGCTTTTCAAATGGAACTTGAGTTTATTAAAATTTGCTTTGAATGGTATGCAAGCCAAATCTAGTATTTAGTGACTGTTATAATATGTCTAATGGCTTTTATTATGGCATTTACACTATGTCCATGGTCTCTCTCTCCCCCTACCCCCAAAGCACACACTATTTTTGGATTGGGTTCCCTCACTAATCATCTTTTCATTAAAGTTTTGTTCTTGTTCAACTCTGCTCTAGTTAGTATCTTTAAAGAGAACATGAAACTCAATGACTTGTCGGTGAAACTTCTATAGGTAGGGGAAAAAACCGGGACCAAAACCTGTTTGCAAATTCCAATCCCGTTTCACGAAAGGCCTTATGTACTTCCAATAAGCCATTTTGGTTTCGGGATTGCCACCACTCATAGGACAGGAAATAACAATGATATATTCTTCTAATCTGCATAAAGGAGAGATCACAAGGCAAAATACATGCAGGCACCTTTGATATCACAATAACTGGGGTAGAAGAAAGCTTAGGACCAAGGTGTGCACTTTGATGGTCAATTCTAGCCGGATCTGTGTTGTCAATGAATGTAATCTGCCAAAAGTAAAATTGAGATATCATCCAGACCGTCAAAAGTCAAAAAATTGCTAACACAGGGTATTCACCCACTGTGCCGAGACTCATAACTGAACATTCATCCATAGCTTGTAACTTTACTTAAATCTGATGCGCAAAATCTAAAATTTATTAATGCTTTTTGAATACCAAATCAAAGGACGAAGACAAAAGACCTAAGTACAGTTAATCAACCAAAGTAGATCTTTTTTCATTGCGCATAAGTGAATCAAGCAGCATATACACTTGCTCCAAATAATGGAGGAGAGATGTGAGCGGGAAGAATATAGGGAAGGGAGTTGTATCATTCTCATATCTATAGCGATGAACTTGCAACGAAGAGCCCGAAGTGGAATGACATCACGACTAATCCAAGTAGGAAGTATAGCATTATGAGAACTGCTCACTTGAAGGAAGAGTTTGCAAGACTTGAGAAATAATTTTAACTAGTAGAAATGGCAAGAAAGGACGAAGACAAACAAGCCACCACCGACTCATCTACAATGTCTGAAGACACCTTCAATGGAGGATTATCGGGAGCCAATGCCTCTACAACAAGCGTGGCCCAAGAGTTGAACCCCCAATTCCAACTGAAAGTACTTGAAGCGATCCACGGGAGAAGTAGGAGGGGGCTTAACTTGCAAATTAAGCATCAAACATAATAAAGTCAATCATTGCATCCGTGTCCAATGCTCAGCTAAGCACCCTAAAAGAAAACCGACGATCAAAAACTGAATTTCATGCGACATTAATCGGAATCTTCGAGTTGTCATTTTGAAACTACTACGTCTCGAGTAGGAGATTTCCATACACGGTCATTTCAAGTGACCGATTCGTAAATGAGCTCTCCATCTATTCCACCAGAAACCACTTCAATTTATGCTCAGCTCACGCTTTCAGGAGCGACTAAGACAATGTTCACATTTACCAGAAATCTGACACAGGCAACTATGATAGCAAACCGATAAAGGAAAAGAAAAAAACGCAAGGAACTATAGCCTAGCCTCTCTTACGACAGGGAGAGTAACAACGAACGAAATTCCAGAACTGACCTTACCGCTGACCACGTCGGCAGCGAAATTGCAGACGGGGTCGAGCGTGCTCTCAATTTGCGCTTTCAGGGTCGGGTCGGCGAGAGCTCCGACTTCCACAACCAGTGGTGCCCGACCATGCGGCCCTCGTCCGGTTCGCCATCTCACCCATCTCCAGCTCCTCCATCGCCTTGAACGCGGCTTGGAACTAGGCTCCGTCTCCTCCATGAACTCGCTCGTAAAGCCGATCCGGCTCACGTCCAAGAAAATCCCTAGCTCCCGGTGCTGGTACAGCCGGTTCACGTACCTCCTCCACAGCAAGCGGGAATCCTTCTCCAGCCCGCGCCTCTCCTTCTTCTCCGCGCCGTCAACCCGCCCGGAGTCCGCCGAGATCTCCCTCGCGACCGAGCGGCCCGGCGTCGGGAACAACGCCCGGTCGGCGGCGGGGAGCTGGTGCCGCTCGGGAACGAGACCGAGGCCGCCTCTCTCCTGCCGGAGGCCGATGGCTTCGCGGCGGAGGCCGGCGGGACGGGGAGGACGAGCACCCGAGACGGAGGACGCTAGAGGCAGATGACCGGCAAGGCTTTTGGGCAGGCGGAGGCGAAGGAGGCGGAGGAGGGGGATGCATGGAGGCGGAGACCAACGCTAGCACAAACCTTGTGCTCGATCTCCACGGGAGCAGTCGGAGGTGGAGTCGGAGCCGAAGGCGGAAGCGGAGGAGGTGGGATGCGTGGAGAAGCAAACGCAGGTCTCGAGAGAGAAAGTAAGAGAGAGAAAAAAAAATTGCAGAAAGTTCAATTGAGGAGGGATAAATGTTTTGGGCGGGAGCGTGACGTCCTTTCTTCGCCACAAAGCAACCCGAGCCGAGCCGAGCCAGCCCTCCCATCTTCGGCGGGTCCCACGGGACACTGTTGATATCTAAATGGAACGTGCGCGCCACGTCAGCGGGTGACGTGGCATGCACGAACCACTGAATATTTTCTCCCTTCCTCACCGATTGCCCTCTGCCGTTTCTCATTTTGCTTCCCCCTCTCACTTTTTACTTTTTTGACTTTTCAAACTTCCTTCCCCCTTATCCCTTCTCTCTCTCTCTCCTCTCTCCTCTCTCCTCTCTCTTCTTCCCCACGTGACCGAACCCCCTCTTTCTTTCTTCTTGTTCGTGAAAACGAAGCGAGCGGGAGTTGCAGGCGCACGAAGACAGCCAGCCAGCCAGCCACCGTCGCCGCCCGCACCCGCGACGCACGCCCGCGCGCCCGCCGCTCGCCGCCGTCCCGCTGTCCGCACACGCCCCGCGTCCGTCGTTCGCTGCAGTGCCTCCCCCTCGTGACCCAGTCCTCGTTCCGCCCCGTTCGGCCAGCTCCGGCCACCGCCTAGCACCGCCCGACCTCCCCGGCGTCCCCCTCGCCCTCCGCCGACCTCCCCTTGCCGGCCTAGCCGCCAGACGAGCTTCGTCCAGCCAAGAACAGTGGCTGGAAAAGTGGGTTTCCAGCCCTATTCAAGGTCGTTTTGGGCCGTTTCCGGGCCCCGAACCCGAGACCTGCTTTGGAGTTTATCGTTCCTCACGCCGTCCCCGTTGGATTGATCTGATTTGCCCGCGATTCCGGTGAGTAATCTCACTAATCCTTGCTTAGTGGACTAATTACACTTATTGATTGTTTAGTTTTATTTAATTAGGTTTAGGTTGTTAGATTAGTGTTTATTAATCAATTGTGATGCAAATTAGACAAATTGAATGTGTATTTAGCAAGTAGACATGGTCTACTATTTATTGAGGGTAGCCCGGGATTTTTCCCGACCCTAATTGGGCTTCAATTTGATAATTTGGGCCTAAGTGGAATTTTTGGCATTTAAATATTATTTTTCGAAATTAATTAATTAATTAATTATTTTTTGAAAATTCAACAATGATGGCCAGTGACCAGAATATTATGCTGATGACCGTGGCAAAGTCTGTTTATTTAATCGGGCTTTATTTTAAGCTAAATTGAATTTATTGTATTTAATTATTAATTTTCGAAATTAATTAATAAATTATTTATTTTTCGGAAATTCAACTTGGATGGCTAGTGGCTGAATTTTTATGCTGATGATCGTGGTGCAGCCAGTTTATTTAATTGGGCTTTAATTTGAGCTAAATTGGATTTATTGTAATTAATTATTAATTTTCGAAATTAATTATTTATTTATTTATTTTTCGCAAATTAAGGTTGGGTTATTTGACGACCGAAATTTCGTGACGATCGTCGTGGTGAAGTCCGTTTACTTAATGGAGCTTTATTTTGTGTTGAATTGAATTATTTGTGAAGGATGGGAATTATTCTTTAATTGGAAAACCATTGGTTATTAATTGAAAAATAACCGGGCATCGGTTGATAATGCCAAAACTATTTGAGCGGACTATAGAAAACGTGGGAATTATGGAAAGGAAAATATTAGATTTTGGCTAAGGCCAGCCGTGTGCCCACGCACGATATTTTATCGAGTATTTTAATACGAAGAAATGAGGCCAAGACATTACTTTAATTGAGGAAGTTAAGTGCGAGGCACAATGTCATTGGGCCGTGAGGGATTAATCGTGTGTTAGCTTATAGTTGAAACAAGATGATTATTGGAAGTTGATGTGATGTGTGTTGTGTTGAGGGAAACCAATGGATCATGAGCAGGTAAAGGACTAAGTACTACACAAGTAGAAGACTTCGTGTGAGTTACCTCTAGTGCCTTATACCATTGCTTATTGTAGTTAAGGGCTAAGTGTTACATGGCGACCTGAGTCGCATGGGAATTACTTCTAGCGCCTTGCAGCATTGTTATGCATAGTGAAGGGCTAAGTGCTACACGATGGCAAGATCTTGTGTGAGTCACCTCTAGCGCCTTACCCTATTGCATTTTTGTAGTGAAGGACTAAGTACTGCACGATAGCGAGATTTCGTGTGAGTTACCTCTAGCGCCTTATGCTATTGTTATTTGTGGTCAAGGACTAAGTACCGCACGATGACGAGACTTTGTGTTGGGGTCACCTCTAGCGCCTTGAGCCTATATTTGAGTGGGAATGTTGAATTGGTACGTTGAGATTAATTATCGAGTATAGATGGAACTACGGATATGATTTGATTCATTTGTCATGGATTGACTGATTGAACTGAATTGGCCGAGAAAGGGTCATCGTTGACATGTAATCGACTAGGTCGATTGATCATTGTTTTGATCTGATGTTGTGAATTGCTTCATTGAACGAAAATGACCGTGAGTGGTCTTGTTGACATGTAATCGACTGGGTCGATTTGATCGATGCTTCGATCAGTGATGTGATTGCTTGGATGCCTATTTGATATGTGCTAATATACAGGTGGAAACTGAGGCCAAGGTAAGTCCTTTAACTCATGTTGTGCATAGGCAGCCGTAAGGTGTATTGGTTCCCTGATTGAGTCTTAGTGGGGTAGAACTCGCTGAGACGTAGTTTCATCCTGGTTTGGGGAAAATATTTCAGGACCCCTATTGAGGAGCTGAGGAGGAATCTGAGAAGGAGTACTCTGAGGTGAAACCTAAGAAGAAGGATTTTGGAAGAAGAAGATAATACTGGAAGGGGCCTTGAGTACGACTCGGATGGACTGAGATTCTATCTTCTTTTGAGATCTCTATTTTGATGTGAATAGTTATGAAGTACTCTGGTTTGTATCTTGTATAAAAGTTTGGTTATAAGTTTCAATATGAAAATTTTGGCCTGCTTTTCTATCCCATTGTTTTATTGTCTGGGGATTTATAACTGCTTCCGCATGTTCTTAATAAATGAAAGGGTCGGCGATACATAGTCTTGGGATATCGCATTCTAAAATCGACTAAGTAGAAAGATGTGTGCGTGCCCAAGGATCGGGGCGTGACATCCCCTTTTTGTGGTATCAGAGCTAAGTTTAAGATTGGAGTGATAAGGAGCGATGGTTAATGGGATAGTTAGTAGGAAATGCCTTTAAATTCATAATTGGTGCATGTCTGTGTTAGCTGGATGTTAGAATTGATTGTTGTGTGTAAATCGCTCACCTTCTAATCCAGTGTGGGTTTGGAAGACGGGTTTCAGTGTAAAGACTGAACCATGAGCGAGCAGGAGCTGAGAACTCTTAGTAAGAGGGCAATGTCCTCTATGACTCGGGATAATGAACTGACAAAGGTCGGTACCCGAGGTGGTTGTGGCAGAGTGTCGGCTTTGGCTAGCTCGAGCGTAAGAGTACCACTACAGGTTGGTACTAGTGTAGTAGCGTCGAATGATCCTAAGTTCGATAGGATTGTTTTGATGCTAGTGTTCCTTGGGAATTGGATGAGCTATGAGGCTCAGGATCGAACCGCCATCAGTGTTGCAACCGCCTTTGTTGCCACACCTGCTGAGATCAGAGTGGAGATGTGATTCGGGAGCGAGTCATTGCATTCGAGCCGAGGTATAGATCCAGTTCAAGCAGAAATGGAAATCGGTCAGAGAAAAGACCGAGGTCGAGAGAAAAGTATTATATTCTACTCACGAGAAAGGGTGGGGTAGTCAAGTCAGCACCGAGTCAAATAGATCAGGTTGTTTCCGGACGTGATGATGGAGATTGATCTTATGTCCTTCCTAGGATGCGAAATTATTTGGAGTATAGCCAACAGGGATATCTGGTTGGGAGTGGTCCTAGCAGACTGATGGGGTAACCAGAAAGAGTGCATGCTTTCACCTGATAGAAGATAGAAGACGCACCAGATAGGTGTCGAAATTGTAGAAGGAAGCATGGATAAATCTAGTGTCCGAGTATGACTAGAACATGTTGTGATGATGGCCAGCATGGCCATCAGGTGAAGGATTGTCAGTGGAAGTCTAAGGTAGCATAGACATTGCTACTGCGGCCAGAACGCCACTAGGATGGCGAAAGGAATGAGAGTAGAATTGATCTTGCACCGATTAGAGAAAGAATGTGTTGGAGGTGATCTTATCAGAGTAACGTAGTAGAGTTTTATGCTGAGTTGGTAGAACTTAAATTGTTGAAGTAAAAGTGACAGAGGGGAAATCATTAGCAATAGGTGTGCTCGATTAGTTGCTGAGGTGTGAATTTGATGCCACATGAATAGTGTGGGCTTATGGAGCATCTTGTGATAATGAATCATGGTCATTGAGTAATCCAGTTTAGTCTATTAACATGTAAAAGTGTCGAGGTTGTTGGGAGTCGAAAAGAATTTTCGATTTCATTAATCTCATTGGCTTGAGGCAACTTGTTTGTTAGACGGAGGTTGCCAAGGTTGCTTGGCGATTGTCTTGGGTAGGAGAGATTGAAGAACTAGAGATGGAGGACATCTTAGTGGTCTAAGAACTTCTAGATGTGTTGTCACAAGAACTGTCAGGCCACCGTCAGAGAAAGAGATAGAAAGTACGATCGAGCTAGCACCAGGATAGAGCTACTCTCGAAGGCTTCTTACCAGCTGTTGTTGTCTGAACTGGTAGAACTGAAGATGCAGATGTAAAGATTGATGAATGAGGAATTCATGCATATCAGTGCATCACTTTGGGGAAACATCAGTTTTGTTTGTGAGAAAAAGAAAGATGGTTTGTTGCGAGTATGCACCGACCATCGTCCACTCAATTAGGTGACGATCAAGGCAAATGTCCATTGTAAAAGATCGGCGAATTGGGTGACCAAACATCAAGAGTGTTGATGTCTTCAAGGATTAACTTGAGAATAAGATGTTGTTAGTTATGAACTAGGAAAGAGGTTATACGAAAGACAGTTGTTCGTACTTGATAAGGTCTTTACGAGAGTATTGTAAGATCGTTTGGTTTGCTAAACACTCTAGCTACTGTAATGGATTTGGCAAACCGAGTGTGCAAGGAATATCTGGGTCAGTTGTGATCGTGTCGTGTAATGATATTTTGGTGTATTCGAGGAATTCTAAAGAGCACAAGAGATGTCTGAGAATGGTGAAGGAATTTCCATGAACCCGGTCAAGACCGAATCAGTTATCAGTGGACCAAGACCGACAGTAGTATTAAAGATCAGAAGTTTTCTGGGTTTAGCAGGGTATTACAGAAGGTTTATGGAAGGGTTCTCAGTGTTAGCAACTCGACTCCTGAAAGAGGAAGAAAAGTTTGTGTGGACGGATCAGTGCGAGTGTAATTTCAAAGAGCTTAAGGAAAAGCTGGCTTTCAGATTTCTGACGATCGGACACTCGGTTTACAACTAAACGTACCTAACGATATAGAGCTTAGAGAAGAGATTTTATCTGAAGCACATCGTAACAGCTATATCATTCATCCTGGAAGTACCAAGATGTATTAGAACCTGCGTCAACACTATTGGTGGTCAGGTATGAAAGCGGACATTGCCAAGCATATCGCTAAGTGTTTGACTGGTCAGCAAGTAAAAGCCCAGCATTGCAAGCCGAGAGGACTTCTGCAACCTCTTGCAATCCCAGAGTGGAAATTGGAGCATATTACGATGGATTTCGTGACTGGACTACCAAGGAGTCAGAGGGGGAATGATTCGATTTGGGTAGTAGTCGACAGGCTGACAAAGTCGGCTCACTTCATTGCAGTTCGAAAGGACCCGAGTCTAGATAGACACGCAGACTTGTATGTGCGTCAAGTGGTTCGTATGCTTGGAGTGCCGGTTACGATAACATCCGATAGAGACCCAAGATTTACTGCTGCTTTTTGGAAGAGCTTGCAGAGTGCTTTAAGTACAAAGCTTCAGTACAGTACGACGTATCATCCTCAAACGGATAACCAGTCTAGAAGGACAATTCAGACTCTTGAAGACATGCTGAGAGGGTGTGTAATAGACTTCAAAGGAAGTTGGGAAGATCAGCTTCATCTGGTGGAATTCGCCTACAACAACAGTTATCAGCAGAGCATCAAGATGGCTCCATTTGAAGCGTTGTATGGCAGAGCGTGCAGAACTCTAGTATGTTGGGATGAAGTCGGGGAAAGGAAAATCACAGGCCCAGAGTTGGTTCAGCAATCAGTAGATGCCGTGGCAGTGATCAGAGACAGATTAAAGACAGCGCAGAGCAGACAGAAAAGTTATGCAGATAAGCGTCGAAGGTCTTTGGAATTCCAAGTTTGTGATCACGTTTTTCTAAAAGTGTCGCCAATGAGGGGAATTTCGCGCTTTGGTAAGAAAAGCAAGCTGAGTCCGAGGTACGTAGGTCCATTTGAGATTCTTGAAAGAATCAGAAACCTAGCGTATCGTCTTGCGTTGCCGCCAAGATTGGCGCAAGTGCATGACGTCTTTCATGTGTCGATGTTAAGGAAGTACGAGCCTGACCCAACCCACATGCTCAATTTTGATGAAGTGGACGTGGATGACCATATGTCATACGTTGAAAGCCCGGTTCAGTTGTCGATCGTAAAGAGCAAGTTCTGCGTACAAAGACCATTCCGTTGGTCTGACAACACCACGGTACTAAAAGAGTGACTTGGGAAACTGAAGAGTCGATGAGACAGTTGTACCTCCGCCTTTTTGAACAAAGTATAATGGTTTAAATTTCGAGAATGAAATTTTTATAAGAGGGGAAGAGTTGTGACATCCTGAAATTCGACCCTATTTTCAATGAAGTGAAATGGGCATTTCGTCGACGTGTTTATGGTCCTTTTTCTCTGAGTTGATCACTCACGAGTTAACTAACCTATTAGGTGAAGCCGTTAAGGGATGTATCCGCGGTAAAAATCCCTAAAAGCTACCTAATTGGTTGGATTGGACTAAAATCGCGTTTGATCGATTATAACCAGGAAATTAAATTCGATTTCGGGAATCGAATATTCAAGCGTGTCACAATTCATTTTTAGGATCCTGTCTCATCATCCGTCAAATTATTGACGAGTCCGAAATTTCGAGAAAGAAATTATCGGAGGAAAAATTGAAGACCGGAAGAAATTAAAAAGAGAAAGGGAAAATAATAGAAGTAATTTGAATAGTAGGATTTTTACTATTTGATTACTTTTTATTTTCTTTTTTCTCTCCCTTTCTTTTTCTCTCTCTTTTCTCTCTTCCCTCTCCCTTCGTGCGAATCCCCTTCCCCACCGATTGCCCTCTGCCGTTTCTCATTTTGCTTCCCCCTCACTTTTTACTTTTTTGACTTTTCAAACTTCCTTCTCCCTTATCCCTTCTCTCTCTCTCTCTCTCCTCTCTCCTCTCTCTTCTTCCCCACGTGACCGAACCCCCCTCTTTCTTTCTTCTTGTTCGTGAAAAACAGAAGCGAGCGGGAGTTGCAGGCGCACGAAGACAGCCAGCCAGCCAGCCACCGTCGCCGCCCGCACCCGCGACGCCCGCCCGCGCGCCCGCCGCTCGCCGCCGTCCCGTCGTTCGCGTACGCCCCGCGTCCGTCGTTCGCTGCAGCACCTCCCCCTCGTGACCCAGCCCCCGTTCCGCCCTGTCCGGCCCGCTCCGGCCACCGCCTAGCACCGCCCGACCTCCCCGGCGTCCCCCTCGCCCTCCGCCGACCTCCCCTCGCCGGCCTAGCCGCCGGACGAGCTTCATCCAGCCAAGAACAGTGGCCAGCCCTGTTCAAGGTCGTTTTGGGCCGTTTCCGGGCCCCGAACCGGAGACCTGCTCTGGAGTTTATCATTCCTCGCGCCGTCCCCGTCGGATTGATCCGATTTGTGTGCAATTCCGGTGAGTAATCTCACTAATCCTTGCTTAGTGGACTAATTACTTATTGGTTGTTTAGTTTTATTTAATTAGGTTTAAGTTGTTAGATTAGTGTTTAGTAATCAATTGTGATGCAAATTAGACAAATTGAATGTGTATTTAGCAAGTAGACGTGGTCTACTATTTATTGAGGGTAGCCCGGGATTTTTCCCGACCCTAATTGGGCTTCAATTTGATAATTCGGGCCTAAGTGGAATTTTTGGCATGTAAATATTATTTTTCGAAATTAATTAATTAATTATTTTCCGAAAATTCAACAGTGATGGCCAGTGACAAGAATATTATGCTGATGACCGTGGCAAAGTCTGTTTATTTAATCGGGCTTTATTTTAAGCTAAATTGAATTTATTGTATTTAATTATTAATTTTCGAAAGTAATTAATTAATTAATTATTTTTCGGAAATTCAACTTGGATGGCTAGTGGCTGAATTTTTATGCTGATGATCGTGGTGCAGCACGTTTATTTAATTGGGCTTTAATTTGAGCTAAATTGGATTTATTGTAATTAATTATTAATTTTCGAAATTAATTAATTAATTATTTATTTATTTTCCGGAAATTAAGGTTGGGTTATTTGACGACCGAAATTTCGTGAAGATCGTAGTGGTGAAGTCCGTTTACTTAATGGAGCTTTATTTTGTGTTGAATTGAATTATTTGTGAAGGATGGGAATTATTCTTTAATTGGAAAACCATTGGTTATTAATTGAAAAATAACCGGGCATCGGTTGATAATGCCAAAACTATTTGAGCGGACTATAGAAAACGTGGGAATTATGGAAAGGAAAATATTAGATTTGGCTAAGGCCAGCCGTGTGCCCACGCACGATATTTTATCGAGTATTTTAATACGAAGAAATGAGGCCAAGACATTACTTTAATTGAGGAAGTTAAGTGCGAGGCACAATGTCATTGGGTCGTGAGGGATTAATCGTGTGTTGGCTTATAGTTGAAACAAGATGATTATTGGAAGTTGATGTGATGTGTGTTGTGTTTAGGGAAACCAATGGATCATGAGCAGGTAAAGGACTAAGTACTACACAAGTAGAAGACTTCGTGTGAGTTACCTCTAGCGCTTTATACCATTGCTTATTGTAGTTAAGGGCTAAGTGTTACATGGCGACCTGAGTCGCATGGGAATTACTTCTAGCGCCTTGCAGCATTGTTATGTATAGTGAAGGGCTAAGTGCTACACGATGGCAAGATCTTGTGTGAGTCACCTCTAGCGCCTTACCCTATTGCATTTTTGTAGTGAAGGACTAAGTACTACACGATAGCGAGATTTCGTGTGAGTTACCTCTAGCGCCTTATACTATTGTTATTTGTGGTCAAGGACTAAGTACCGCACGATGACGAGACTTTGTGTTGGGGTCACCTCTAGCGCCTTGAGCCTATATTTGAGTGGGAATGTTGAATTGGTACATTGAGATTAATTATCGAGTATAGATGGAACTACGGATATGATTTGATTCATTTGTCATGGATTGACTAATTGAACTGAATTGGCCGAGAAAGGGTCATCGTTGACATGTAATCGACTAGGTCGATTGATCATTGTTTTGATCTAATGTTGTGAATTGCTTGATTGAACGAAAATGACCGTGAGTGGTCTTGTTGACATGTAATCGACTGGGTCGATTTGATCGAATTTCGATCAGTGATGTGATTGCTTGGATGCCTATTTGATATTTGCTAATATACAGGTGGAAACTAAGGCCAAGGTAAGTCCTCTAACTCATGTTGTGCATAGGTAGCCGTAAGGTGTATTGGTTCCCTAATTGAGTCTTAGTGGGGTAGAACTCGCTGAGACGTAGTCTCATCCCGGTTTGGGGAAAACATTTCAGGACCCTTATTGAGGAGCTGAGGAGGAATCTGAGAAGGAGTACTCTGAGGTGAAACCTAAGAAGAAGGATTTTGGAAGAAGAAGATAATACTGGGAGGGGCCTTGAGTACGACCCGGATGGACTGAGATTCTATCTTCTTTTGAGATCTCTATTTTGATGTGAATAGTTATGAAGTACTCTGGTTTGTATCTTGTATAAAAGTTTGGTTATAAGTTTCAATATGAAAATTTTGGCCTACTTTTCTATCCCATTGTTTTATTGTCTGGGGATTTATAACTGCTTCCGCATGTGCTTAATAAATGAAAGGGTCGGCGATACATAGTCCTGGGATATCGCATTCTAAAATCGACCAAGTAGAAGGATGTGTGCGTGCCCGAGGATCGGGCGTGACAGCTGTGCTGATTGAAAGATATTTTGTGCTTGTAGCAGTGCAATTGGAGGTACTGCTGTTACTTGCTGGAGCCAAAGTCCCTTCTGTTGCATGGCAATTTGGTTTGCATTGTCTTCTTCTTAGTGATCTCTGGTATTGTATCACCACCTTCAGTGGAAGGTTGCCGGTCGCTGTCTCCTCCATGTGCACGGTGCTGCTATCTTGTTAGCTTTCCTGGATAAGTTTCTCCTTCAGGTGTAATGACAGCTCTCCCTTTGAATCGGCATATTTTGGTTGATACACATGGTTCTTTTTGCTTGGCCAGCTGTGCATGCATCGACTTGCATTTCTGCATATTAATGATCATCGCCGTGCACTTTCAGCTAGTCATCTGTGATTGCTCATGTATTCTCCTTTAATTCTGTTAGAAGTTGTGCTTGCTCCAATCTGAGATTGGCTCTGGGTTCATGGCTCCTAGGGTTTACTCTTGGCATAAGCCAAAACTGGACATGATTATCTCCTTTTCAGTGGGCATTCTTTTTTTTCTGTAGTGATTTGGTTAAGTTTATTGTGCATTCTCAACAATGGCTTTGTGAATGAATATTGTCTTATCCTGCTGTGATTGTTGAAAAATTTGGAGATCAAATATGCAATTTGATCCATGTGCTCAGCAGGAATTTCACCAAACTATTGGGAAATTTTCAAGTAGAGCTTGATAGTACATTCTATCAATTTTTTGTTATCTTATGCGACTTTCTCTACTGTTGTTTCTTTAGTCTTAGAGCTGGTCACGTACATAACTTGATCCTCACATGTTAAGGATCTTAAATAGATTCTTCATGATGTCAAAATCATTTCATAATTTTGTAAAAGTGAAAACGGGAGCTAAAATAGGAAACCCAAGGATCACGATGAAATAGAGCAAATGTTTGAATTATCAAATTGCGAAGGATGTAATTAAGAACACTGTGACCTAATCACCAAATGTGTTTATGATAACTACACATGAAATGATAACAACCCTAACAAACCACGAACTTGAAATTTAAGAAAATTCAAGAAGCGGAATTAAATTGCGTAGGGCACACCTTGGAGTGAAAGGCCTGGGCTCACAACCCTAGGTTGATGGAAGAGGAGACCATACTAGCAAGCATGGACTGCATTTTCATCTGGTGCTGAAGCTTCATCATCATAAGTCTTGTATCTTCAGTCTCATCTCCTCCATCATACTCCGATGCTTCCACTGCTTCGGGCTCCACACAGCCCAAGTGCGGGCGGTAATCATAGTCCGTGCAATGGTAGTGCCAGCAACCCTCGGCGATGCTTCCCCGGTACCTGTTGTTGATCAGGCTCCGCTTTGCATTAGGGATAATATGATGCGGGAGGGTGCTCGTGGTCCTCACGCTTCACCGTTGCTGCCAAGTCGGCACACCCCAGGTGGAGGTCATAATGGCAGATCAAGCAGTGGTAGAAGGATTTGTCCCCATCGTTTGAGGGGAAGTGCATTAAACATGGCAAGTTATGACATGACTGAGTATATAATTGTTTGCACCAAAATTTGAATTCAATTCGAGCGAAACAATAATATGCACAAAGAATTTACTCAAAGATTGAAAAAAGTGGTTGATATGTGCATTAAACACACTTTACTCAAAGATTGTCCTCTTGCTTGTGTTTAAGTTATTTTTGAAGTGATAGTAGTACAAAAAATAAAGAAATATGCAAGTCATTAACATAATAATTAATTGTTTTTCTGAGAAACGCAATATTTAGTTTTTTTTTTTTGGCGCACGATATTTAGTTAGCTATCTACCAAATAAACTAGTTTTTGGAAAAGAGACACACCAACTTAGTTCCAAATAGAGAAAGAAAAGGAAAAAACCAAAAAGAAAAAAAAAAGGCAAACATTAGTCTTAAATTAAGAGTGGACCCTATATTTAATCTTAATAAATGTTGTTTGAAAGAAATATGGGTAGTTTTGTCTATAGAAAAGATAAGAAATTATCTTAAATTAAAAGTAGGACTTACAAGAAATGATATAGTTAATTCATTGTAACAGGGTGTCAAAAGCCAACAAAGAGATGGAAATAACGCGAGCGTATTAAACAATAATACTACTTTTGGTCCTTGAATTTGAGCATTTTTTTTTCAATCAATTGAACTTTCATAACTTTTTTGATTGAGTCTCTTTAGCTTTGGATCTAATTAATTGGAACTGACAAATTTTATTCCTGAACTTTCACATTTTTTTCTGTTCTCTTTTGATCTTTCTATCCTAAAAAATCGTTGATATGATGGTCTAATTAGCATTTGTCATCTTACGTGACGTGATTGGTGGCTCACGCGGAGAATTTTTTAAATAAAATGATGTCGCTTTGATTTTTTTTAAAATTTTTAGATTTTTTTCTTTTTTTTTTTCTAATCTTTCATTATAGTGTTCATCATTTTCCCTGTGCCAATCTTTAGGGACTTGGAAACAACCCGTGAAGGTTGCGGCTAAAGGCAATGGACGTGACGCCCTTGGGCAGATTTGGGCAATGGTCTCAGATTGCCCTTGGCCAAGTTAGGCGACGGTGTCACAGCACTTGCTATGCCTTCCCAGGCCATCGCTGAGACCTCAACAAATGGGGAAGGGATGAAATGAAAAATAGAAGGAAAGAATAGAACAAAAAAAAGAGAAGAAAAAAACTCAATTTTCAAATATGTGGAAAAATATCTAATAAGTCTATTATTCATGTTAAGGAGATAGTTCTTCAAGTACTATTGAACGTGGCAGCCCCGAGTAAAAGAGTCACACTGAGATCACCTTGAAGCCATGTCATAGAAAAATATCTAGCATGATATTCTCGTATACTTATAGGTGGATCAAAAAGTCATGACTCAAACTCAATATTTCATAATTGATATGAGATTTGACATTTGCTCACGTATTCTTTCTCTCCTTAGTTTTTTTTCGGCACACCATTTAATTACTATGAACACATTAATAAAATTTTAAAATATTACACTTAATTAGTATTTCTCTTCTTACAAATTCTACAGTTTAGGGGGTGATATCTGCAACTCTATATAACGACTCGTAGGAATCTAATTCATTTGAATGCTTCTTTGTTTCACGGAAAATGAATGAATCGGAAAACTTATTTTTATGAATGATCACTTGTATCACTAAAAGAAACCGTTAATGGAAAATGTTTTCATTATTGACAACAATTTTTGTCTAAACATTTTCATGGGCAATGAAAATATTTTTTGTTTACTTAGTTTTGTAAGTGACACAAGCTATTAGTTTTTGGAAAATATTTTTCAAATTATTTATTTTTTATAAAACAAACATAGGCTAAATTTCAAATTTGTCGACCAAGACTTTGCCTAAAGAATGCATAGTATAAAGTAATCTCACATGTCTTTCTTTGTCCTACGTCACCCAATCACATTGCCATTTCATGCCATTCTTGTTTGATTCCCCTTCGATAAAGATCATGTTGTGTGATGCGAATCTTAATATTTCCTAATTATAGTTTTATTTCCAACATGTTTATTGTTCATTTTTGGTTTGTCTATTTCTAATTGGTCTTAGGTGATTGCTAAAAAAATAAATTATTTTTAGTTACATCGCACCAAAAAGATTTGAAGACCCTAGAACTATTTTTTCATGGTTGTCACGACTAATTAAAGAATAATTTGAAGTTAATTAAAGGAAGTAAGTCCAATTACAATTGAATGGGTCTATACATGGAGAGAATTTGGTCAGCATGGGAGGGAAAGTTGGCTTGCCGTGCACTTTGATGCGATGTGCATAATCGCTTTCTTACATGTGAACAACATCGAATTCCCAGCTTCTTTTTAAGGTCGTTTTCTATACTTTTGCTTTTGGAAAGTATAATACCGAACACCCTCCCTTGGATTGGGATCATCTTCCCCCATAGGCATGGGCATGTAACCAATCAAATCAAGTAAGGACATGTGGCGTGTCTCTAATAATTAGCTAAAATCCAATATTATGACTTTACCTGATTGGTCTCTGTTTATAGTTCCTTGACTCTAGGGAAATAAGAGCAAACAAAAGAGTGGGCAGATGAAATTGATTGTTGTTCCCATGAACTTTTCCATGTGAACTATCTTGATTACGCCTTGTCAAAAGAAGAAGAAGGAGAGGAAGGATCGTTTACTTGACTTGAAATATCACACTTATTCAATTTAATATTATTTGCCAATAACAACTTGTTTATTTTTATGGCTAGCAATATACTTTTAGGATTAGATATATACCTAATTTTTTTATAATTCCATTTTTTTAAAATAACAACGTGACTATATTAAAAAGTTAAATATCATAATAAAATAGCGAGGACTTTGTCTTTATTAATTGGTGATTCACCAATTAGTATTCAAGATGTAAAATACAACTTGCATATCAATATGACAAGTTCAATGCCGATACAACATGGATCTAAAAGGTAGTATTTTGAAATAGATTCTTCTTCACCAAAGTAGACATTTAGCTCTCTTTTATTTACACGCATTTCTTTCAATTTTAATAATAAGAAACGATATTTCAACAGGATAAAATGGGACATTACAAATGTATAATTTATAAAAAAGATATGTATTATAATTGACAAATGAAAGTAAAGGTGATTATAAATTGTGAAATAGACTTACTTACATGTATAGTTAATAGTGTTCTGTTTTTGAGAACCGAAAATCAAGATTCTAAATGCGCGGAAAAGGCTACAGTCATTGCCCCTGCTAAACTGCCCGGCAATTCAGGGATTGAAATATAGATTATATGATAAAGGACGCAATTGATAAATAATGAAGAAAACCAAGTAAGGCCAATGCCGTTTCACCTTTCATTGACTAACTGGATCATCAATAATTGCCTTGCTTGTAACGGTCTTGTAATTTTCTCAACTCGTGTGAACGGCTAAAATGCTTATGTGGTTCCATCTATGTTTTAGGTTCTGTGTGCTGTATGTAAGAGAAGTGGCGAAGGGAGGTTGGCTTATAAACTCCACAAGGAATTGCTCATACATGCAGGAAATATTGGAGGTTTGGAAATCAGTGAAAAAGATATCGAATGTCCTTTTAATGACGTGCGAGACAAAATCAATTATAATGTACGAAAATTACGTAAAACTTGTGTTTTTTAGTTGGATCCAATCTAAATCACATTATCTCTGGATAGGTGATTGGCATAATTTATCAAGGAATTTTACCAGAGTATTGGATAATTTTCAGGAAGGGCTTTGTATATATTTTGTCAATTTTCCGTTAATATATGAGACTTTATTGATATAGCTATTTTTTTAATCTCAGAGCTAGTCACATACATAACTTGATTTCTAATGTCAAGGGTCTTCTTAAAGAAATTTTTTAATATATCAAAATCATTTTGCAATCCAAAAAAGAAAAAAATTGTATGTCCTTTAGATGACTCAATAGATAGAATCAATCATAATATGCAAAAAGCATGTGAAAAGTTTTTGTTTTTCAATTTGATTCAATATGAATCACATTATCTCTTAATATGTGATTAGCATAGTACATTGTATTAACTCCATATAGCAACTTTCTCAAGCAATATCAATCATTTTTCTTCTTTTGCACTTTAAGGGGAAGTACATTGAACATGGTAACATATAACATAACCTAGTATATAATGTGTGAAAGAAGAGATGCTAATGCAGTTCACTAAATACAGCTTCCTACATGCATGAAGTGGTCTTTGAAATCATGCTAATCTCTCTGTCCCTCTCTTCTTCAAGTTCATGCTCATGCATTTTATTGGCAAAGTAGTGAGATCTCGGTTTTTCCTCATTTGAAGGGTAAGTGAACTTGTATCATATTGCCCGTACGCTTCATTAATATGATAAAACTATACTCTTGATCCCTAAGTTCGAGCTTTTTTTTCCTATCAAATCCTCTAAACTTTGAGTTTTGTCCCATCAAATCATTGAAATTGTATAGCTTTTTATAATAAAAATTCCTTCAGCTCCAAATCTAACTGATTAGAACTGACATTCCTTCTTCATTGACATTTTTTTTCACTATTCTATTCTCATCACCTATGTGTTCTTTCTATCCTCAATTTTTTTGGCATACCATTTAATTACACGAGCAAACTAAAAAAAATTTAGCATATTACACTAAATTAGTATTTCCCTTCTTACCAATTCTATGGTTTAGGGGTGATGTCAACAAGTCTATATAATGATTTGTAGGCATCTAATCCATTTAAAAATTCAAATTTGTAGACGAGTTAAAAAAATGTATAGTACAAAAGATATAAAGTAATTCCACGTGTCTCTCTTTCTCCCACGTTACCCAATTACATTGCCTTCTCATGCCATTCTTGTTTGATTGCCCTTTGATAAGGACCATGTCATGTAACAAAAATCTTTATTATTTCCTAATTACAGCCTTATTCCTACGATTGTCAATGTTCATTTATTTTTTTGTTTGTCTAGTTCTAATTGGTCTAAGGTGATTGTTAAAAAAAAAAAAAATCATTTTAGGGCGCATTTGGTAACCATTTTGTTTCGGAGAACAATTTTTGATGATAAATGATTTTTTCTGATTCTGTTATTGGGAACAATTTCTAAGCAAAAGAATGCGTTTGGTAACTTCCCTAAATTACTATTCTCGGGATAGAAATATGTTTGGTAGGATTCTTAGATTTTTAAAAAAAAATTCTTTTAGTTTTATAATTCTTTTTTTTATTTTTTCATATTTTTTCCTTTTTTTCTTTTCCTTTTTCTTTTTCTCTTTGGTCGGTCGTCGGCTACCGCTGTGGCCGCATGAGGCTCGGCCTCGCTAGATCTAGGCGAGGTCGACCTTGCCCAGCCCAAGTGAGGCTGAGCCTTGCCGTGCCTCACCTAGCCACGGCGAGGCTCAGGCCGACGAGCCTCGCTGTGGCTCGGTGTCTCTGAGGGCTAGCGACACTCTGGCGAGTCGCTGGCCCTCATCTAGCCGGTTGCCGGTGCCGGCCATGGCCATGGCTGGCGATCGGCCAAAAGGAAGAAGAATAAGAAGAAGAAGCAGAAGAAAAGAAAGAGAAGAAGAAAAGAGAAGAAAAAGAAGAAAAAGAATAATTGATTCTAGAAATTGTTCCCGAAACAATGGGTTACATAACAAACCAAAATTTCTATTCCGAAACAATTTCTCTATTTCGGACTTATTTTTGGAATAGAAATCCGTTTAATAAAATTATATCATTTTTCTATTTTTGAAATAGATTTTTATTCCAGAAATAAGTTTGGAACATAAATCAGAAGTAAAATTTTTTTACTTCTCTATTTCTAGAATAAAAATAAGAAATAAAAATTATTCTCATCATTCGTCCTTGCTATGAACCGGTCATCCATCCGTCATCGTCGACCATCATTCGCCGTTCGCCGCTGGTCGCCGGTTGCTGGCAGCCGTTCGCCGGTCACCGGCCGCCGTTCGCAAGTTGTCCGCTGTCAGTTGCCACCGACCACTATCGGTCACTAGTCGCTAGTCGCTGGCCTCTGGCTGCCGGTCGCCATGGCTCTAGTCGCTGGTTGCCGGTTGCCACCGGTCATCAGCCGCTAGTGACCACTACTGATCCCCACCGTCCGAAACGAAGAAATTTTATGTCGTTATCAAATAAATTTCTATTTTGTGAGTAGAAATTTTGTGTTGTGATCAAACATGTATTTTTGCTTAGAAACTCATCTAGAAATAGATATAAAAAAATCTATTTTTCTTCCAAAAATCTATTTTCGACTAGAATGGTTATCATTTGCAACCCAAGAAGCTACTTTTTTCTACTTCTTGTTTCTGCTTCAAATCTATTCCCGAGAACAAAAGTTTTACCAAACACATTTCTACTCTTTTTTCGTTCCCTAGAGCAAAAGAATAAAAAAATTTGTTCCAGGGAACAAAATTTTTTTTTAACAAATAGGCCCTTAATTACATCACATCAAAAATATTCGGTGACCCTAAAACTATCTCTTCATTTTTTTTTTTTTTGGTGTGGACATCACGACTAATTAGAGGATAATTTGGAGTTAATTAAAGGATGTAAATCCAATTACAATCAAATGGTCCTATATGTGGAGAGTATTTGGTCATCATGGGAGGCAAAGTTGGCTTGCCGTGCACTTTGATGCAATGCACCTAAGTTGCTTTCTTACATGTGAAAAGCTACGAATTCCCACTTTGTTTGTATAGTCTTTTTCTCTACTTTTGCTTTTGGAAAGTATGATATTGAACACCCTCCCTTGAATTAGGACCATCTTCACCCATCAAGCACAGGCACGTAACCAATCAAATCAAGCGAGGACAAGTGATGTATGTATGATAATTAGCTAAAAATCCGATATTATGACTTTATCTAATTGGGTCTTTGTTTATAATTCCTTGATTCTGGAAATACAAGAGCAAACACAAGGTTGGACGGATGAAACATATTGATGTTCTCACAACTTTTCTCATGTGAACTGTCTCGAGTACGCTTTGTCAGAAGAAGGAGGAGAAGAAGGACCTTTTACTTGAGTTGACTTGAACAATTGCACTTTTTCAATTCATTATCATCCACCGATGACAACTTGTTTCCTTTTTGACTAGATGTATACCTTTAGGATTAAATATATGCTTGGTTTTTAATTGTTAGTGATATTATATTGAAGATTCTTAAGATTTTCTATAGAATATTATCCTATGTTAAAGACAGTTATGACATTACTATCGATTATCTATGTCAATCAAGATTATTAAAAAAGCTCGATCGGACAACACGGTCAGTGCAATTAGTGTTGAAACATAGCTATTATGGAAAGGACTCGATTAAATGCTTCCTTTGATGAGACTAGTATTATAATTGACAAATGGAAGTAAAGGTCATTATAAATTGTGAAATAGACCTACTTACATGTATGGTTAATAGTGTTCTGTTTCTGAGAACTCAAAAAATCAGGATTTGATATGCGCAGAAACGACTAAAGTCATTGCCCCTACTAAACAGCCCGTCAATTCAGATACTGAAAGATAGATTATAGGATTAAGGACACAATTGACACCCTAGGATTATTTTTTCACTTTTTTGCGTGGTTGTCACAACTAATTAGAGTATAATTCGAAGTTAATTAAAGAAAGTAAATCCAATTACAATTGAATGGGCCTATATGTGGGGAGAATTTGGTCAATATGGGAGGCAAAGTTGGTTTGCCGTGCACTTTGATCCAATGCGCCTAAGTTGCTTTCTTACATGTGAATAGCTCCGAATTCCCACCATCTTTCTATGGCCTTTTTTTGTACTTTTTCTTTTGAAAAGTATAATATTGAACACCCTCCCTTAGATTAGGATCATCTTCACCAATCGGGCACGAGCAGTAACTAGTCAAATCAAGTAAGGACACGTGGTGTGTGTCTAATAATTAGCTAAAATCTGGTATTATGACTTTACCTAATTGGGTTTTTGTTTGTAATTACTTGATTACGGGAAAATCAAAGCAAATGAAAGGTTGGACGGATGAAACAGATTGACATTCCCATGACTGTTCCCATGTGAACTATCTCGATTATGCCATGTCAAAAGAAGAAGGATCGTTTACTTGACTTGACTTGACTTGAACTATTACATTATTTCAGTTTAATATCATCTGCCAGTTACAACTTGTTTACTTTTTGAATAGCTACATGCCTTTAGGATTAAATATATGCCTAGTTTTTTTTATTTTTTATAATTCCAATAATTTTTTAAATAACAATGTGGCTATATTAAAATGATAAATATCATAATATAATAGCACAGAATTTGTCATTATTAATTAGAAATTCATCAATTAGTATTCAAGATGCAAAATATAATTTGCATATCAACGTAACAAGTTCAATGCTGGTACAACATGGATCTAAAAGGTAGTAGCTTGAAATAAATTCTTCTTCACCGAATAGAGGTTTTGCCCCCTTTTATTTACATGCATTATTTTCTATTTTAATAATAAGAAATGATATTTCAACCGCATAAAATGGCACATCACAAATGTTTAATTTATGGAAAAGATATGTATTATAATTGACAAATAGAAGTAAAGGTGATTATAAATTGTGAAATAGACCTACTTACATGTACGGTTCATAGTGTTTTTTTTTTTTGGGTAAAAACGGTTCATAGTGTTTTGCTTATGAGAACTTGAAAATCAAGATTTTATATGCGTGGAAAAGACTAAAGTCAATGCCCCTACTAAATTGCTCGGGCAATTCAGGGATTGAAAGGTAGATTATAGGATAAAGGACACAATTGATAAATAATGAAGAAAACTAAGGCCCCATTGACTGACTTGATCATCAATAATTACCTTGCTTGTAACGGCCTTGTAATTTTCTCAGCTTGTGTGGATGGCTGAAATGCTTGTGTGGTTCCATCTATGTTTTAAGTTCTTTTTGCTTGTCTGTAAGAGAAGTGGCTGAAGGAGGTTAGCTTATAAACTCCACAAGGGATTGCTCATATATGTAGGAAATATTGGAGGTTTGGAAATCAGTGAAAAAAATATCGAATGTCCAATTAATGACATGCTGGACAGAGCAAATATAACATACAAAAATTACATAAAACTTGTGTTTTCCAGTTGAATCCAATGAGAATCATATTAACTCTTAATAGGTGATTGGCATAATCAATCGTAGCAATTTTACCAAAGCATTGGTTAATTTTCAAGTAGAGCTTGACAGTACATTTTGTCAATTTTCTGTTAATATATGTGACTTTATTTATATAGTTATTTCTTTAGTCCCAGCATCAGACGTATACATAACTTGATTTCTAATGCCAAAGGTCTTCTCAAATAATTTTTTAATAATTTCAAAAACATTTTGGTATTCCAAAAAAATAATATATATATTGAATAGCCTTTGGATGACTCGATGGACAAAGCCAATCATAATATAAAAACCGTGTGAAAACTTTTGCTTATTAGTTGGGTTTAATATGAATCACATTATCTCTTAATATGTGATTGGCATAATATCTCGTATTAACTCAATATAACAACTTTCTCAAGCTTTTCTTCTTTTTTGCTTTAAGGGAAAGTACATTGAACATGGCAACCTATATCATTACCTAGTATATGACAAGTGAAGAGATACTAATGTAGTTCACTGAATATAGCTTCCTACAAGCATGAAGTGGTCATGGGAATCATGCTGATCTCTCCGTCTCTCTCTTCTCCAAGTTCTTGCACAAGCATGTTATTGGCAAAGTAGCGTGATCTCGGTTTGTCCCCATAATTCAACTCGTTTCACGATGTGTCCTTATTTGAAGGGTAAGTCCACTTATCTCATACTACTCCGCATGCTTCATTAATATAATAAAACCATACTTTTGATCCCTAAGTTCAAGCATTTTTTTTTTCCGATCAAATCCTCTAAACTTTGAGTTTTGTCTCATCAAATCATTGAATTTGTATAGCCTTTTCTAATTAAAATTCCTTCAGCTCCAAATCTAATTGATTGGAACTAACACACCTTATTCAGTAACTTTTGCATTTTTTACTACTCTATTCTCATCACCTACGTATTCTTTCTATCTTCAAATTTTTTGGCATACCATTTATGTCACACCCCGATCCTCGGGCACGCTGCTACTTGGTCAATTTTAGAAGCAATATCCCAGGACATGTCACCGACCTATTTATTTTAGATATGCACATGCGGAAGCAATTATAAATCCCCAGACAATAAAACAATGGGATAGAAAAAGCAGGGCCATATTTTTCATATTGAAATTCATAACCACACTTTTATACAAGCCAACCTTATAGTATACGTCACAATACTATTCACAAGGTCTGCTCTAACGTCTATTCACACATTAGCTCACAACCTAGGGTTCACAAAACAAGGTGAGGTCTCAGTCCTCATCTAGGTCATACTCCGAGTCATCATCCTGATCCTCTTCTGATTCCTCTGAATCAATCTCATTCTCTTCAAGATTCTCCTCTTCAGGCTCCTCCTTTGCTACTCCCCACTTTTCATCCTCCTCCGGTCCTTGCACCTCTTGCTCCACGATCTCAGCTTCCTCTTCGCTTCAATTGGCATCCTCAACTGTATACACCGGAGAGGTCAGCTCACTCCCAAGTGTGGGATCGTTGGCATCGTCTACCGCTCCATCATCGGGGTTTGCAATCCCTGCTGCAAAAGCTTCCTCAAGGACATGCCATGGCACATCTTCTTCTAGTATGGGACGTACTCTTCTTCCATCATGGTAGTAACGATACCATGATCTATACTCGTGGGGTACCAGATCATCTTTACCCATGTCAACCCAAACCATGGATTCTATCAAAACATACTCTAATCCCTCTAGGTCGGGATGGATATGGAAGTGGGTGGCCTTCTTTGAGATGCTCTCGGGGATACCAAATTGTTCAGGAGGAGGGGGAGGTACCGGTGCTGCCATCTAAGGGCCTGAAATTAGTTATACAATAACCAATGAGATTACGTCTCAGCGAGTTCTACCCTCCTAAGACTCGATTAGGAAACCAATACACCTTTGGGCTACCTATGCACAGCACGAGTCAGAGGACTTACCTTGGCCTCAGTTCCAACCTGCAAATCAAGGTTATTCACAGATGCCTTATAACACATCAATCAATCAATTCACGACATCAGATCAAAGCATTGATAAATCGACCTAGTCAATTACGTGTCATCATGACCGTTCCTTGATCGGCTCATCTCATACTATTTATAAGTCCATTCGTATTAGGACTGCTCACTCTAAGCTGGTAATAGATAGTATAGCTCGCACTAAGCTAATAAGGTAAAGGCATACTGCTCTCGCTAAGCTACCATATCGTTCGTATGCTGATATAGTATATCAGTAGACTACTCTCACTAAGCTGCCATATCGCCCGTAGACTGATATAATATACCCCTTATGCTCACTCTAAGCTGATAAAGTGTACTGCTCGCGCTAAGCTGACATATCGCCCGTAGGCTAATATAGTACACTAGTATATTGCTCTCACTAAGCTGACATATCAGGGCCCGTAGGATGATATAGTATACTATTATGACCATTCAGTCAATTTCACCAATTTCTTTATCATCTCCGATAAAATACACGTGTGTGGGGACACGGCCGGCCTTAACCAAAATATTATATTTTTGCTTTAGAATTTCCCACCATTTTCAACAGCCCATAAACATATTTTTGGCACTGTGAATTGATACCCGGTAATTACCACTTAATTACCACAAATTAAATCATTTAGGAATTAATCCTACAAATACATAATTAAATCAATTCAGCACAATGTAAGGCTCGAATAAATAAATGGACTGCACCACAACAATCAGCATAAAATTTCGGTCGTTGGCTATCCCAGCCTAATTTCCGAAAAATAAATAAATAATTAATTAATTATAAAAAAAATTAATAAATAATTGCAATAAATCCAATTTAAGCCCGTAATGCCTAATTGGAGGTCGAGACAAGCCGGGAAAAATCCCGAGATGCATTCAATAAATACTATAGGCTATGTCCGCGCTAATTACACTAACTGTTTGTCTAACATGCGTTGCAATTGACTAATATTCACTAATCTAATCTAATCTAACCACCTAATCCTACTTAATTAACACTAATCAACCCTTAAGCATCATTAGTCTACTAAGCTAGGTTTAGTGAGCTAAACTCACCCGTTTAACAATCCGCTTGAATTGAAATGTCAGGAATGTCGCAAGGGATGTTTAACTCTAAAGCGGGCCTAAAGTTCGGGGCCCATAACACCCTCAAAACAGGCCTACAAGCTGCTGCGAGACCCACAAATCTACTTGCTATTCTTGCTGCAAAATAGAAGGAAATCAGCTTGGTTTGGCGCGGTGAGGCTCAAGAAGGACAGGCGGCAACTCGGCGGGGTGCACGGCAGCTTCGATGGTGGCTTGGCTTGCTCGGAGGGCTGCTGGGGTACACGGCAGGGGTGGCTGGTCGCGTGAGGGAGGCGGTCATGTGGCTGGGCAAACACGGCAGCGCGTGGGCATGCGGTGGAGCATACGGTGGCAATCCGACATCCAGGGGTGGCGAACTGCTCCTGTTCTTCCTTCGGTGGCTGCTAGTCGCACAACCTCTCAAATGGTCCATTTGGCTAGGGAGAAGGGGGAGCTACGAATTTGGTTCAATCTCCCTTCAATTGGTCACTTATTTCACTTCAATTCAACCTCAATTGGCCCTCATAAATTCAAACAACCCACCATAGGTCATCTCAGCATTTTCCCTCACCTCTGGATCCATCTTGCTTCCCAATTTCACAATCAAAGATAATCCCTAGCCTTAATTGAGCAAAAAGGGTGCTAAACTGACTTTTTCCCAAAAAGTTTCGGTTGTCAGAAAAATCTTCTGAGACTGAGTCGTGGGTTCTAGAATTTTATTGTGACATGAGAAAATCTTCAATTTATGAAATCGGACTCAAATTGGCAATTAATTTCTAATCGGCGCGTTTTTAGCGTGACCTAGGCTACTGGGTAGTTTTCAAAACTTTTTAGGGCAAATGACCCATAGTCGATTTTCTTCGAGCCACCATAAACCCACTCAACACATTGGCCACTCTTGGTTGTCGTGAAAATCTCGAGGACTCAATTACTGACACAAGGTACCAAAACGACAGTAAAATCAAATTAGTGTCGGTCGACAAGAATTGTCTAATTTAGTGGAGTCACCTACGATCGGCCACACATCTTAATCAAACCGCCCTATTTCTGATCTCAATTCGATTTTTAACTGTGCCGTAATGATCTCTAAAGATGAGCACGATCAAAAAGTCGATTCCTAATCAAATTCTCAAATCTATTGCCTTAAAATTCCTTAATAGCTTACTTGGATAGTTTAGTTATCTCGAGAGTTATCAGCTCTGAGAACAACCCTATAGGCACGTTGATGAAATACCCGATTAATTTAATAGAAAACAGGGTTGAAAATCAGGGATGCCACAATTTAATTACTTTGAACCCACCAATAAAATTTTAGCATATTGCACTTAATTAGTATCTCTTCTTACAAATTCTATGGTCTGAGGGTGATGTTTACAATTTTATATTAAGACTTGCAAAATCTTACCTATTTTAACTTTCAAACTTGTTGACGAACACCTTCCTTAAAGAATGCGTAGTCCAAAGGACATCAAGCAATTCCACGTCTCTCTTTGTCCCACATCACCCGATCAAGTTGCCTTCTCATGCCATTCTTGTTCGATTCCCCTTCGATAAGGATCATGTCGTGCGACGCGAATGTTGATTATTTCTCTTATTTCCAAGATGTTTAATGTTCATTTTTTGTTCATCTAGTCCTAATTGGTCTGAGGTTATTGCTTAAAAAAATAAATTCTTTTTAGTTTCATCGCACCAAAAAGATTTGACATCCCTAGAACTATTTTTTTCGTTTTTTTTTTTTTTTGCGTGGTCTTCACGACTAATTGGTCTTAGGTGATTCCTGAACTATTTCTTCATTATCTTTTGCGTGGACGTCACGGCTAATCAAAGGACAATTTAGAGTTAATTCAAGGAAGTAAGTCCAATTACTATTCAATGGGCCTATACATGTAGGAAATTTGGTCGGCATGGGAACCAAAGATGGCTTACCGTGCACTTTGAGACGATGTGCCTAGTTTGCTTTCTTACATGTGAACAAGTTCGAATTCCCCCGTTCTTTTATGGTCTTTTTCTCTACTTTCGCTTTTGGAAAGTATAACACTGAACACCCTCCCGCGGACTTTCAATACCGATAGCACGACACAACATGGCATTTCAATCTGTCAGATCAGTTAAGGACACTGCGGTGCATGTCTAATAATTAGCTACATTGGTGTTATGGCTTTCCATAATTTGGTTTTTGTTTATAATTCCTTGATTTTAGGGAAGTAAGAGCAAATGAAAGGTTGGACAAATGTAACAAATTGATGTTCCCACAACTTTTCCCATGTGAAGTGTCTCGATTACGCCCTGTCAAAAGAAGAAAAAGCAGAAGAAAGATCGTTTACTTGACTTAACTTGAACGAGTGCACTTTTTCAATTAAACATCATTTGCCAACTATAACTTCTTTACTTTTTTTACTAGCTATACCTTTGGATTAAATATATATGCCTAATTTTTTTTTTAATTCCAACAATTTATTAAATAACAATATGAATAGATTAAAATGTTAAATGTCATGATATAATAGCGTGGGCCTTGTTACTTTCAATTAATAATTCATCTATAAATACTCAAGAAGCAAAATTCAATTTGCATATCAATATAACAAGTTAAATGCCGGTACCACATTAATCTCAAAGGAAATATTTTGAAATAAATTATTTTTTACAATAACAGAGATTTACTCTCTTTTATGTATAACCACCACTTTCAATTTAAATAATAATTCCAAAATGTATAATTTATAGAAAAGATATATACTATAATTAACAAATGAAAGTAAAGTTGATTGCAAATTGTGAAATAGACCTACTTACATATATGGTTAATTGTGTTCTGCTTCCGAGGAAAGTAAAGATTTTATGCGAGCATAAAAGACTAGAGTCATTGCCCCTACTAAACGGCCCGTAAATTTAGAGATTGGAAAGACACAATTGACAATGAAAGAAAAAGGAGGTCCCCATAGTGTTGTCCGCTTTCATTGACAGACTTGATCACTAATAGTTAACCTTGCATGTCAAGGCCCCCTTTGAACTGACTTTTCTCATGTGAACTGACTAAAGAAGGAGGAGAATAAGGATCGTTGACTTGACTTGAACTTTCCCACTTCTTCAATTATATATCATCTGCTAGCTGCAACTTTTTACTTTTCTAACTAGTGTTATACCTTGGAGATTAAATACATACCTTTACTTATAATTCCAATAATATGAATATTAATGCGAACTATATCAAAATATTAAAGATCATTACTTTGTTGTTATTAATTAATAATCCATCTATAAATTATTCAAGATGCCAAAAGCAATTTGCATATTGGTAAGAAGTTAAAGGTCGGTACAACATGGACAGAAAAAGGTAATATTTTGAAATAATCATGGCTCTCCCTTTGAATCGGCTTATTTTGGTTTATACGCACGGTTCTTTTTACTTGGGCAGCTGTGCCTGCATCGACTTGCATTTCTGCATATTAATGATCATCGCCGTGCACTTTCAGCCGGCCATCTGTGATTGCTCTTGTATTTTCCTTTAATTCTGTTAGAAGTTGTGCTTGCTCCAATCTGAGATTGGCTCTGCGTTTGAGATTCCTAGGGTTTACTCTTGGCATAAGCCAAAACTGGACATGATCACAGTGGGCATTCTTTTTCTCTGTAGTGATTTGATTTAGTTTATTGTGCTTTCTCAACAATGGCTCTGTAAATGAATATTTTACTATCCTGCTATGATTGTCGAGGATTTTGGAGATCAAATATGCAACTCGATCCATGTGCTCAACAGGAATTTCACCAAACTATTGGGAAATTTTCAAGTAGAGCTTGATAGTATATTCTATCAATTTTCTGTTATCCTATGCGACTTTCTCTACTGTTGTTTCTTTAATCTTAGAGCTAGTCATGTACATAACTCGATCCTCCCATGTTAAGGATCTTAAATAGATTCTTCATGATATCAAAATCATTTCATAATTTTGTAAAAGTGAAAACGGGAGCTAAAATAGGAAACCCAGGGATCATGATGAAGTAGTGCAAATGTCTGAATTATCAAATTGCGAAGGATGTAATTGAGAACACTGTGACCTAATCACCAAATGTGTTAATTATTTCTCTTATTCCCAAGATGTTTAATGTTCATTTTTGGTTTGTCTAGTTCTAATTGGTCTTAGGTGATTACTTTAAAAATAAAAAATAAAAAAATTCTTTTTAGTTCCACCGCACCAAAAAGATTTGACAACCCTAGGATTATTTTTTCATTTTTTGTGTGCGGTCTTTATGGCTAATTAGAGGATAATTTGAAGTTAATTAAAGGAAGTAAATTCAATTACAATTGAATGGTCCTATACGTGGAGAGAATTTGGTTAGTGTGGGAGGCAAAGTTGTCGTGCACTTTGATGCGATGCGCATAAGTCGCTTTCTTACATGTGAACAGCGTCGAATTCCCACCTTCTTTCTATGGTCTTTTTCTGTACTTTTGCTTTTCAAAAGTATAATACTAAATTAGAATCTCTTCACCCATCAGGTTCGGGCACGTAACCAGTCAAATCAAGTAAGGACACGTGGTGTGTGTCCAATAATTAATTAAAATTCAGTATTATGACTTTATCGAATTGGGTCTTTGTTTATAATTCCTTAATTAACTAAAATCAAGTAAGGACACGTGATGTGAGTCTGATAATTAACAAAAGGTTGGATGGATGAAAAACATGTTGATGTTCCCACGACTTTTTCCGTGGGAACTGTCTCAATTAGGCGTTGTCAAAAGGAGGAGGAGGAGGACAAGAAAGATGGTTTGCTTGACTTGAACCATCCCGCTTTTTCAATTACATGTCATATGCCAATTACAACTTGTTTACTTTTAGACTAGCTATTTACCCTGGGATTAAATACATACCTCGTTTTTTATAATTCTGATAATTTTTAAATAACAATACGACTATATTAAAAGGTTAAAGATTACAATATAATAGCGTGGGCTTTGTTACTATCAATTTATAATTCATCTATAAGTACTCTAGAAGCAAAGTTCAATTTAAATATCAATATAACAAGCTAAACGCGGCTGCAACATTAATATAAGAGGTAATATTTTGAAATAATTTTGAAATAAATTCTTCTTCATCATAGTAGAAATTTCGCTCTCTTCTATGTATAAGTACTATTTTCAATTTAAATATTAACAAACAATATTCCAAAATATATAATTTATATATAAAGAAAGATATGTATAATAATTGACAAATGAAGGTAAGGTTAATTTTAAATTGTGAAATAGATCTACTTACATGTATGGTTAATACTGTTCCGCTTTTGAATACTGGAAAGTCAAAATTTTATATGTATAGAAATCCCTACTAGCCGGTTAGGAAATTCAGGGATTGTAAAAGACACAATTGACAACGGAAAAAAAGTAGGCCCCCATGGTGTTTTCAGCTTTCATTGACTGACCTTATCACCAATTGTTAACTTGAATGTCACGGCCTTGTAATTTTCTCATTTTGAGAGGAGGATAAAAATTTCTGTCATGACTATTCTTGCATTTGATGATATCATGTCTTAGTATGGTCGAACATATTGCCTGCTAGTATATATTCACGAATTGTTTTGAAACAACGTCAAGAGAGAACCAAAAAGACTCGAGCTGAGAGCGTTTTGCTACAAATCCTCATGGACCTTGCCTATAGATATCAGCTTTTGCCCATGTCATTCTCATGCCTAACTACAATCGTTCTTCTATTAGGGAGTGTCCTAGCTTTAGTAAAAGATGGCCGGGACGAGATTGATCGATTGGCTTTATTAGAATTCAAGGCTCGAATAGCTGATCCTAATGGGGTTTTGAGCTCGTGGAATGATTCTAGCCACTTTTGCAATTGGGATGGTGTCACTTGTGGTTGCAAACACCGTCGAGTCACCATACTAGACCTTGGCTCCAAGAACTTATCCGGGGTCGTGCCGCCCCATATTGGTAATCTGAGCTTTCTGAGGGGCGTCCATTTGGAGAACAACAGTTTTCATGCCAAAATTCCCCCGCATTTTGGCCGCTTGCTTCGGTTGCAGGAGTTGTCCCTTAATAACAACTCGTTCAACGGTCAAATCCCTTCGAATCTCTCCTATTGCTCTAATCTGCTCTTTCTTAACTTAGGCTTCAACATGCTCAAAGGAAATTTGCCGACAGAACTGGGCTCATTGTCCAAGCTCCGAGGACTTAGACTTGAAGCCAATAGCTTGATGGGAAACATCCCGCTGTCTATTGGAAACTTATCATCTCTTCAAAAGTTCGGATTAACGGGGAATAACTTCGGTGGTACGATCCCAGAGACTCTTGGCCAGTTGAGAAATCTAAAGATGCTCTATCTTCTTCTGAATAAATTTGTTGGTACAATTCCTATCTCAATCTTCAATATATCCACTTTGACACACCTTGATGTAGGTTACAACCAATTAGAGGGGGGTTTACCTAGCGACTTAGGCTTCACTCTTCCAAATATCGAGAGAATTGGTACGGGGTACAACCACTTCTTTGGACCCATTCCTAAGTCAATATCCAACGCCTCTAACCTCAACCTAATCCAAATTGAGCAGAACAATTTTACTGGGAAAGTTCCTTCTTTTTCAAAGATAAGAGGACTCTATCGGTTTAATATTAACCTCAACAACTTAGGAGGTGAGCAATCTACTGATTTGGACTTCCTCTGCTCTTTAACCAATTCCACAAAATTGGAAATTTTGGGTATAGAGGAAAATGCTTTTCAAGGACTAATACCCGAATGTATCAGTAACCTCTCGACATCCCTTTTCAAGTTTGGGTTAGCATACAACCATATTTCTGGAACCTTACCTTCCAGAATCGGAAATCTCATCAATTTGGAGTTATTGGAAATGCAGGGCAATAACATCTCAGGAAACATTCCTTCGGAGATCGGAAATCTGAACAAACTGAAGCATTTGGATCTCAGCCACAATGAACTCTCGGGGCAAATACCGGAATCTTTTGGGAATTTAAGGATGTTAATCAAATTGTACTTGGACAGCAATAATTTCCAGGGCTCGATACCATCGTCTCTAAAAAATTGCCAAAATTTACTTCTTTTGGACCTTTCGACCAACAACCTTAGTGGTTATCTACCCTCGGAAATTATGGGCCTCTCATCTTTGTCGATTTACCTCAACTTGTCTCGAAATAGTCTTACGGGCTCCCTTCCAGAAGAAGTTGGAAAATTGCAAAATCTTGGTGAACTACGTCTTAACGGGAATAGATTATCTCAACAGATTCCAAGCAGTATAGGCAGTTGCATAAGCATGGAACGCCTATATGTACAAGATAACTTCTTTGAAGGGCCCCTACCATCAATTATGAGTTCCATGAGAGGCCTCCAAGTTTTGAATGTTTCCAACAACCAATTGTCTGGCCAAATCCCGAAATTTCTAGAGTCACTAAATCTGACGAATTTGAGCCTATCTTACAACGATTTCGAGGGTGCATTGCCTACAGGAGGAGTTTTTAGAAGTGCCATTTCAACTTCGGTTGTTGGAAACAAGAAGCTTTGCGGGGGTCTCCCAGATTTTCAACTACCGAAATGCTACTACAAAGAGTCAAAACGGACAAGAATAAGCGGAATTGCAAAAATTCTTATATCTACAGTCTCCGCTCTTGTTGGAGTAGCCTGCATATTGTCTTTGTTATACTTCTTCTGGTTTAGACACAATAAGAAAGTGTCTACTCCAAGCTCTTCTGAAGATGGGTTTTTGCATGTTTCTTATCACAATCTACTAAAAGCGACAGGTGGATTCTCCTCCACCAATCTGCTTGGCATGGGCAATTTTGGGTCTGTGTACAGAGGACTTCTTGATCAAACTCAGTCGATTGTGGCCATCAAGATTCTCGACCTTACATGTGATTGAGCTTCCAAGAGCTTCATAGCCGAGTGCGAGGTCTTGAGAAGAATCCGACACCGTAATCTTGTGAAGGTGCTCACCGCATGTTCTGGGTTTGACTTTAATGGAAATGATTTCAAGGCACTGGTCTACGAATTCATGTCAAACGGAAGCTTGGATGAATGGTTGCACCCAACTGCATCACAATATACGGAGAGAAGCAAGTTGACTCTACTTGAGAGAGTGAACATTTCCATTGATGCTGCTTGTGCACTAGATTATCTCCATCATCACTGTGAAATGCCAATAGTTCATTGTGATCTAAAGCCAAGCAATATCCTTCTTGATGATGAAAAGACTGGACATTTGGGTGATTTCGGGCTTGCTAGGTTCCTCCCAGAAGCAATGCATAAGTTATTGGCCAATCAATCAAGCTCTGTCAAGGTCAAAGGATCTTTCGGCTACATAGCTCCAGGTAATGATGCACAAGTTAGGTTTTTAAGTTTATCTCTTTATAAGAACACGTGGAAAAAAGGCACACGAAACATCATCGACATGATATTTCAACATCAATTATTCACCTTGCATCACTATGCTTTGTTTATTGTTACAGAGTACGGCATGGGAAGTGCGGTATCCACACAAGGAGATGTGTATAGTTTCGGCGTCCTCATTTTGGAGATGTTCATAGGCAAGAGGCCAACCGATGACATGTTTGAAAATGGGTTGGACCTTCATCACTTTGCAAAGGCAACTTTGACAGACCGAGTGGAGAAGGCAATTGATCTTGTTCTGCTTCAGGACATTGAGGAATTGAATAAGAGACAAAGAGTCACTCCCGAGGGCAAGAACAAAAGCTGGAGCAATATTCAGGACTGTTTGGCTTCAATTATCAAAATAGGAGTCGCTTGCTCTTTTGAGTCTCCAAGGGAACGAATGGACATCGGCGATGCATTGACTAAACTCCAAGAAATCAGGAAGAAACTTCTTAATTTCATTATCATTGCCTAGTTGATGTCAAATCTGAACTTCATATGGAGTCATGTGGTCTTTGTGGTCATTGCTTTGTCTGGAACTGGATATGTTGTTTTGTCATTCACGAACAATTTGAATCTAGCTATGACTTAGCAATTGGAGGAAGGTCAAAATAGTTTATGTTGTCTTAAGCAAAAGAGCACTATCTTTGAGCTGTATGAAAAATTATTGTACTTTATTTTGTTTTAGCCCAAAAGAAAGAAATTATAACCTAATTGAGAGTTGCACCAAGAAAATGTAATAAATATAAAAATCACCAAAGGATAGCTCCTAATGTAAGTATTTCTAGACATCGGGTAATATGGACTTTTGTCTCGCTCTCTTGCAAACTTGGCTGGTTTGTTTTACCTTTTAAAGTAGCTTAAACGAAAAAATAAAAAATTACTAAATGGCTTTCCTCTAAAAGTTAAATGGTGTTTCAATTTCATACAAGCTTATGAAAAGGAATATGTGATTACATGTGTCAATATTTATTCATCTTATATCTATAGATGAAGCCAGTGCTGAGAGAATATGATTTTCTGTGATCGCCAAGTGGCAAATTTTACCTCTATTATTGCAATGTGCAATTCAAATGGCATAATCGTGCCACAGGGCCCTTATTCCTCCAATTAGCATTAGTTTCTCAAGTATCTATCATTTATTGTATTTAATTTAAACTCAAGAATGGATGAAAAGCAAGTGTATTATTCTTTAGTGTATTCGTCAATAAAAAAGAAAAGAAAATAAAATCTTGAAATACATTTCGATTATCTTTCCTAAAGTTTATCCTCTTTTGGCTTATGTGATTGATTTTATATTTGGAAAGAGAGCAAATAAAGATAAAGTCTCTTTAATTATGCAACTAATCTATTTAATTTGAAATTAATTCAAAAAATAAATATATCATATTAAATGGATAACTCTCTTAATTTTAGAAGTACAGTTTGGGTTAACTACATGAATAAATTCATCAATTATCCATTTAACTCAAAATTAAATTCAAATAATGTGATTGATAACTAATTTTATTGCTTGAATAAATTTTACTTAATATGCACTAAATTTAAAATATTCTTTCCCAAAATCCACTTAATTTGACAAGGAGTCATTTACATTTATGCAGTGGAAATTTGAAATAGATTGGATATGCCTTTTAATTCCATATTATGAATGGAAAACCCTAAATTTGTCAACTCAAGTAAGAGGATAGAGAATACTTTCCTTTTTGTGAATGGGGGCTGTCCATTTATTTTGATACCTGTGATAGACAAAGAAATACCAAAAATTTATTGAATTGTTCTTTCTTGGATATAGCATATTTCACACAAACACAAAGCTCTACTGGATTCAAGGTCGTCAGGACCTAAGGATTTGAAATTTTTTGAGTTATTTGAGATTAAGCCATGAAGGCCCTCAATTTTTCAGTGCTTATATTTATCAATGTTGAAAATGAAAATAAAATATGCTTCATAATAACTTAATATTGAATACCAAATAATACTTTGGTAAAATATTTAGCAAGATTCTTAGTGTAAATAACTATCTTTTTTATATCGAATGATTAAGTGGCCTTTCCTTCCCTAGCAAATTTGTGGTTTTCTTACTTAATTGAACCTTTTAAGTTTATTCTTATTATGATAACTGAATGTGTTTAATTTTACTAAGTGCTAAATATTTAAGTTTTCAAGACTAAATCGAGTTATCAAATAACCTACAAATTTCAAAACTACTCTTCTCGAATTTATTATTAGTAAACACCATTTCAATGTATTGTAGCATAGATGTAAATTTTGCATCTATACATAAAATTTAAATGCAAACTAGTAAGTTACTGATTACTTTGATATTGAAATTCAAATATTATATATTTTATGTAGACTTTGGGAATTTTAAATATGAGATAGTAATTTCTTGAGAAAATTTCAAATAAAGACTTGAAATATTCTCACTTTCTCAAATAAGGGCTTGAAGTGAATCTAGTGTGTCAAATAAGGGTAAGAAGTAGTCATGTCAATTTCAAATAAGAGCTTGAAGTAACTATGATATTCTACCTAATTAAGGGCATTTTCATCAAAAATAATTTCAATTTTAAATTCTTTTTTCTTTTATTTTTTTCCAATAAGTGCAATGAGGGCCCAATGACCCTCATCGACCACTGGGCGAGGGCTTGCAAGCCCTCGTCGGTTGCTAGCAAGGGCTGCGACCCTTGCCCAAATCTGGTGAGGGCTTGCCTCACTTAAGGCCGGCAATGTTGTCCCTTGTTTATGGCTAGGGCATCGCTAGTGGCTGACCATCACTTGAGACCAACCATTGGCAAAGAAGAAAGGGAAAACCAAAAATAGAAAAAAGAAAGAAAAAATTCAAAAGAAGATAAATTATGAAAATGCCTTCGACCAACTGGAAAGTCAAGATCTTTTTTGAAACTTACATTATTATTTTAAGCTCTTATTTGAAATCAAATTTACTTTAAGTCCTTATTTGAAATAAGGTCATTTGAACTCATTATTTAAGAAAATGAGAGTATTTCATGTCGTTATTTAGAATTTTCCTTAATTTCTTTTATTAGTAAAAAAAAGTGGAAATAGGCAATCCAGAGTTACTCTCTAGATTTTAGGTCTCATAATCATTGCAGAATATTAGATTTTAACCATGACTTTTCAATGCAATCGTAAGTATACAAGCACGTTTAGCCAGAATTTTTTTTCATGATATTACTTGATTGTGATTAACTCTTTTATATCTGGCTGCCTCGTTGGGTGAGATACAAGAAAGTATCTCGTTAATATGAAAAATCTGACTTATGAAATGTTTTCTCACATATTTTTTATAAGATAAATACCATATATATTGGACAATGCCAAATCCCAGATAATTATCGTGTATTGAATTTTTGCATTTTTTATAATTAATGTTTTCGACGCTGTCAGTTTCCGACCATGTTCATCTCCTCCCTTCCGTCCGGTGGCTCTCCTCAAACCGAGATGCTTGCAGAGAGTTTAGAGAGAGAGAGTAGACGAGCTTCGATGGAGTCAACCATATCCAAGACTCTCTCTCTCTCTCTCTATCCTCATCTCCCTCCTCCCTCAATCCCTTCGTCTCCTCCGGCTCTCACGAGGTTCCACTTGCGGTGCGTTCCGAGCTTCGCTGCGGCTGACACGGCGGCGGCGGCGGCGGCGGCGGAGTTGACGGTGAGGATGGGAAGGCGAAATCGGCCGTGGATGGAGCCGAGGAAGCCTCAGCCGTCTGCTCGGATGTCATAATTCTCGATGTCGGAGTAAGCCCCTCTATTTATATATTTCTCTGGCAGTTTATGTGAATGTTCGAGCTAAAGCTTCGATTTTGTCTATGCGTGTCCAACTTTCCCTGCATTATATTGCTGAAGATGTTACTCCACGGTGCATATCATTTTTTTTTCCTTTTCTTTTGTGCGGTCAGTTAAGTGGCTCTGTTTCGTCCCTGCAGGGAATGACTTGTGGGGGATGTGCAGCGAGCTTGAAGAGAATTCTGGAAAATCAAGTGAGTTCGCCATTTGCTTTTGTCTTTCTTCTATTCGTGAAGAGTGTTTGCTATATTATTCTCTAAAGTAACTAGGATCGTCCTTTTTTCACATGAAGATAAATCATCATCAACTTGAATTGAACTTAGTGTGACAGGATATTCATCTAGTGGGTTAAGTGAAATAAGGTTCCAAATTATCCCTTATGTGGGTGGAAAGAATTGCAGGAGAAATGGCTTTCATCAATTTTTGTGCTAAGATTTGAACCCTGTGTGTTTTTTATTTTTCTGCTCTAACTTTGGACAGCCACAGGTATCCGCCACAAGCGTCAATCTTACAACTGAGACGGCAATTGTATGGCCTGATTCTGAAGCCAAGGCTATACCTAATTGGAAAAAGGAGTTGGGGAGAAACACTTGCAAAACACTCGACAAATTGTGGCTTTAAGTCTAAGTGAGTTTACCATTTGCTTGTCTTTCTTGTAATTCATGAAGAATCGTCCATTTTTCATGAGAAGAATCGTCATCGACTTCAATTTAACTTAGTGTGAGAATTGTCAATTTCTGGGTGTGATTTGAACTGGGCGTGGTTTTCTCTTTTTTCTGCTCTAAACAGTGAACAGCCACAGGTATCTGCCACCAGCGTCAATCTGACAACCAGGATAGCAGTTGTATGGCCAGTATCTGAAGCCAAGGATGGGCAAAAGAGTTGGGAGAAACACTTGCAGAAGACTTGACATATTTTGGCTTTATGTCTAACCCTCGAGGTAAGCCGTTCTTATTCACCATCTGCCTGTTGCATCTGAATGAGGTTTGGCTGACATTTGTGAATATCATTGCCACATATAACGTACATTTTATCGCAGAATTTCTGTGTTGATGACTCCATCTAAAAGTTGGAAGTACAAGCTCTTATATCTGTAATTATCCCTGTCATATAATACAAACTAACTCGGAGAAGAATATTTTTAATGCAGGGGGTGGTTGACAAGTTCTCTGGATGCTCTCGTGGATTTGGTTATGAGAAGCAAGCAATGGATGAGGCTATTGAGGAAATGAATGGACTTGGATGGGAGGAATATCATTGAGGAAAAAAGCTCAGCCTCGAGGTTCAGGTAGAGACTGAGATGGTGATTGCAGTCGTGATTGTGGTCGTGAATGTGGCCCCAATCGGGACTATGGTGGTGGACATGGAGGTGGAGGTGGAGGATGCTTTAAGTGTGACAAGCCTGGGCATTTTGCAAGGGAGTGTCCTCGTGTAGGGGGCTGAGGAGGTAGGTATGGGGGCAGGGATGATAGTACGGAGTTGGTGGTGGTGGGCACTATGGTCCTGATCGAAATGGTGATCGATCTGGAGGGAGCAATAGGGATAGTGGTACTCAAGGAGGATCAGGAAATGCTCCTATAATCAGGACCATTCTGGTCCCTATGAAAGGTGTGGTATAGGGGAACTTCAATCTGGGGTAGAAAGAATACTCCTGATAGCTATGCACACAGTTTATTTATTTATTTTTATTTTTTTTTTCAGTTATAGTAAAGCAGTTGATTCTGTGCTGATTGAAAAATATTTTGTGCTTGTAGCAGAGCAACTGGAGGTACTGCTATTACTTTCTGGAGGTGTCAAAGTCCCTTCTGTTGAATCTCTACTTTATTATTCTCCGGGTGGACAAATCTGCTTGATCAGTCTTTCAATGCGCAAACTTTGGCTAAAAGATTCAACTGTTTAATATCTATGAATGCTTGTTTTGATGTTATGGTCTGATTGCATTGCTTGCTTGACTTAAAAAATCAAATTTGGCCTTAAGCTTTCAATGATATGATGGGTATTCTCTTTCGCTTACATGCTTTAGCAATTGCAAATGCATCTGAGATCAATCTTGGTCGACTTCTTCATTGGCATTTGCGACTGTGGAGTGCAGACACCTTTTTGGTGTCTAGATGGCTCTTTTGAAGACAGGGTAAGAGATCCACCTGTGGAACTACTGCGTTCTTTCTATGCAAAAGAGAAGCTGCCTTAGAAATGAATGCCCGTTTTGGCTACAAATTTTCAGATGTCGTACTTTTTGAAAAGGAGTTAAGCGGGTAAGCTCTATGTTTTCTTATACACATTTAGTTAGCACTATATTAATACTGCGAAGCTTCTGGCAGGATTCTTGACTGTTTGTGGAATTTTGATACATGGTCACGTTGCTTTCATGTCAGAGGACATGACTGTAGTCTTAAAAATTCCGAAAAGTCCTGTTGGCCTCAAGAAGCTATTCCTTTATGCAATTAACTCCGTAAAATTCATCTCACCTTCCCCACATGATTGCTGGTCTGTGTCCTCCGTGTGCACGGTGCTGCTATCTTCTTAGGTTTCCTTGATAAATTTCCCTTTTAGGTGTAATGACGTCTCTTCCCATGAATCGGCAATGTTGTAATAAACACATGGCTCTTTTCACTTCGGCAGCTTTGCATGCATTGACTTGCATCTCTGCATTAATGATCATGTATCTTCCCCTGATTCTTTTAAAAGTTGTGCTTGCTCCATCCGAAATCAATACTGGGTTTGCAACTTCTAGATGAGGTATACTCTTGGCATAAGCAAAAACTGGATATGATCAATTCCTTTCCAGATTTTCTCTGTCGTTTCTTGGTTAAGGTTATTGTGCATTCTTAACTATGCTCTGTAAATGTTTCAAGTCGTTTTAAGTTGGAGAAATCTCCCCAGCACCCCAAAAACTTTTTATGTTATGGTTGGTATACAAATCGTGGATTGTTGTTTCGCACGTCTCATAGTCTGAGTAATATTACCATTTCTTGCCCATTGTTCACTTGCAAGCCTCATTCACATACCCAGCAGAGGCGGTTCTTGAACAGAGCAAGCCTTGCCTCCGTTTCACATTCTTGAATAACCCGGGGAAGGAATTTCGAACAACCACGCTTCATTCGATGCAGACTTTAAAATGACTTAAAGGGAAATTTTCAAGTAGAGCTTGGCGGTACATTCTGTCAATTTTCTGTTATCCCATTCGACTTTCTTTACAGTTGTTTCTTTAGTCTTAGAGCTAGTCACGTACACAGCTTGATCCCCAGATGTTAAGGATCTTCTTAGATAGATTCTTCATGATGTCAAAATCATCTCATAATTTCGTAAAAGATAAAACAAAAGCTTAAATAGGAAACCCACAGGACCACAATGAAATTGGACGAGGATCTGAATCATCAAATTAAGAAGTACAAGGATGTAATTGAGAACAGTGTGACCAAATCACCAAAAGAGTTATGATAACTACACATGAAATGATAACAACCCTAACAAACCTCGAAATTGAAAAATATAAGAAATTTTAAGTAGTGGAATTAAATTACCTAGCGCACAGCTTGGATTGAAAGGCCATACTAGAAAGCATGGACTACATTTTCATGTGGTGGTAAAACTTCATCTTCGTAGGCCCTAAATCTTCTGTCTCATCTCCGCCGGTATCCTCCGATGCTTCCACTGCTTCAGGTTCCGCGCAGCCCAATTGTGTGCGGTAATCGTAGCCCGTGCAATAGTAGTGGCAGCAACCCTCGGCGATGCTCCCCCAGCACACGTCGCTGATCAGGCCCTGCCCTTGCATTAGGGATAATACAATGTGAGAGGGTGCTTGTGGTCCTCGCGCTTTGCCATTGCCGCCAAGTTGGCGCACTCCGGGTGGAGGTCGTAATGGCGGATCAAGCAGTGGTAGCAGGATGTGTCCCCCTCGTTCAAGGGGAAGTGCATCAAACATGGCAATTAATGACAGTACTGAGTATATAATTGTTTGCACCAACATTTTAATTCAATTCGAGCGGAACAATAATATGCACAAAGAACAGAGAAAATTGGTCAACCATCTCTATCTCTCTCTCTCTCTCTCTCTCCCACAGGCACACACTCATGAAGCTGGGGTTAACTAATGAGCTTCCCACATGCGTGAAGGGGTCGTGGAAATATACACAATTGGACAGCTAAATTACCACCTTGTTTTATGTTCCTCCTATGCTTTATTAAAATGATATAAGTACCTTCGGTTCTTTTTTTTCCCTAATCGATTGAACTTGTACAACTTTTCTAATCAAGTCCGTTCAGCTCCAAATCTAATCATTTGGAACTGACAAATCTTATTTTTGAACTGTCGCATTTTCCTCTGTTCTACTTTGATGACCTACGTGTTCTTTCTATCCTCAAATTTTCTTAACCCGAACATGATATTAGGGTCAATGTCTCTCCTTTGATAGACATGCATACTAAATTTCCAACAGGCAAAGAAATCTATTGAATTTACCTAATTAAAGGGACTATCCATTTAATATACTCTCATGCGAGTAATCTTTTTAACTCTTCGTTATATAACAATGAGCCGTTTGGGGCAAAGCATTTGACTAATCCTCGTTAAGTATCGCGGTCCCTCGATCCCACATACCATGGGTAATTAGCGGTGATATGTAGGTCTGTGCTCCTTGGGTAACTCGAGAAATGTACAAGTGCGGTCATTCAAACTCAAATCATGAGCGAAAAAGATGAACACAAGGTTCAATCACTTGAGTATCAGAACATGATGGATACCGAGAATTTTCTGCTACAAGGGTGTTTATTATCAATTAGAATCGGTTTATTAAATGAGACATGTATGAACACACCATAAAAAATTTTAGCATATTATTTAATTAATACTTCTCTCCTGACTAATTCTATGATTTACGGGTGATTTGTGCAAACTTATATAATGAGTCCCGGGAATCTAATCCGATATAAATTATACGTTTAATTATAGCCTCATGTTAGGGAAGTGTGTTCCTTCTTGTTAGTGTATAATTCGATCACGAGGAATCATGTCGAAAATTTGGCCAAGAAATAAGCTGGTGCATACGAACACAAGTTAAAGCGTCTAGATTTTTTTATCCGGATAGATCGTCCGACAGTTAAGTTAGTGAAGAAAAAATATGTGTAGATACCGAGCTTAACACGGAGAAAATGAGGGAAAGACCGGAAACTTTACTCTCATTCCCTCGTGCAGCATTTATAGCCAAGCTTAAAGCTAACATAATGTGATTGGGTTCAGACAATTGTGGTATGGTCGGACATGTGGGGACTTTGCCATGACAGGTGGTGGTTTGGTTGGAATGTGTTCTTTTGGCAAAATTACTCAACAAAATCCTAAATTTATTGTACGATGGCTAATCCAGTATTAAAATTTTCAATGTGGCGAATATAATCCTAAATCTCTTGACAGTTTTTCAATGTGATTCATCCGATCAATTTATTGCAAGAAACATTGACATGATTGTCCAATCAGCATTTGCCATCATACGTGATGCGATTGGCAGCTAACATAGACAATTTCTTAATGTAATGATGTTGTTTTGATTTTTTTAAAGATTTTTTTCTTTGTTTTCTTTTCTTCCTTTTTTTTTTTTTTTTTTTGGGCCTATTCTTTCGTTATGTTGTTCATCATTTTTCCTCTGCGTGTCATCAGGGACTCGACATGACCATTGAAGGTTGTAGTTACAGGCAATGGTCGTGATGCCCTCGTGCAGGTTTGGGTGATGTTCTAAGATGGCCCTCGGCCAAATTACGCAACGGTGTTGTAGCCCTTGCCATGCCCTAGCAAGCCATTGCCGAGACCCCAACCATCGGTGAGGGGATGAAGAAGAGCAGTAGAAGGAAAGAATAGTAAAAAAAAAAGAGAGAGAAGAAAAACTCAATCTTTGAATATGTGGGAAAATATATAATAAGTCTATTATTCATGTTAAGGAGATAACTTTTTCAAGTACCACTGAATGTGGTAGCCCCGTGTAAAAGAGACCCACCGAGATCACCTTCAAGCCATGTTATAGAAAAATCCCGTGTAAAAGAGTCACTGAGATCACCCTCAAGTTATGTTATAGAAAAATATATGCCTCAATATTCTCGTATATTTAGAGTCATTACTCAAACTCAACATTCCGTAATGGATGTGAGATTTGACATTTGCCTATGTATTCTTTCTACTCTCAATTATTTTTTTTTGGCATACCATTTAATTATTATGAACACATCAATAAAATTTTAGCATATTACATTTAACTACTATTTTAATTTCTTACAAATGGTCTAGGCGTGATATCTACAACTCTATATAATGACTTGTAGGAATCTCATTCATTTTGATGCTCCATTTGTTTCATGGAAAATGAATGAATTGAAAACTTCTTTCTGTGGATGATTTCTTGTATCGCTAAAAGAAATTGTTAATGAAAAATGTTTTTATTATCAACAATAATTTTTGTCTAAATATTTTTGTGGGCAATGAAAATACTTTTTGTTTATTTTTGTAAGCGACATAAGCTATCATTTCTTGGAAAATATTCTTCAAATAATTCATTTTTTATAAAAGCAAACCGAACCTAAATTTCAAATTTGTTGACCAAGACTTTGCCTAAACAATGCATAGTACAAAGGACAAAAAGTGAATCCACGTGTCTCTCTTTGTCCCACGTCACCCAATCACATTGCCTTCCCATGCCATTCTTGTTTGATTCCCTTTTGATAAAGATAAGGTCGTGCGACATGAATCTTAATTATTTCCTAATTATAGTCTTATTCTCAACACGTTTATTGTTCATTTTTGGTTTGTCTAGTTTTAATTCGTCTTAGGTGATTGCTAAAAAAATAAATTCTTTTTAATTACATCGCACCAAAAAGATATGAAGACCCTAGAACTATTTTTCATTATTTTTGCATGGCCATCACTGATTAAAGGATAATTTGAAGTTAATTAAAGGAAGCAAATCCAATTACAATCGAATGGGTCTATACATCGAGAGAATTTGGTTAGCGTGGGAGGCAAAATTGGCTTGTTGTGCACTTTGATGCGACGCACATAATCGCTTCTTACATGTGAACAACATCGAATTCCTACCTTCTTTCTATGGTCTTTTTCTATACTCTTGCTTTTGGAAAGTATAATACCGAGCACCCTCCCTTGGATTAGGATCATCTTCACCCATCAGGCATGGGCATGTGTAACCAATAAAATCAAGTAAGGACACATGGCGAATCTCTAATAACTAGCTAAAATTTGGTATTATGACTTTACTTGATTGAGTCTTTGTTTATAATTACTTGACTCCAGGGAAAAAAGAGCAAACAAAAGATTGGGTGAGTGAAATAGATTAACGTTCCCACAACTTTTTCCATGTGAATTGTCTCGATTATGCCTTGTCAAAAAGAAGAAGGAGAAGAAGGATCATTTACTTTACTTAACTTGAACTATCACACTTTCCCAATTTAATATCATTTGCCAATAACAACTTGTTTACTTTTTGACTAGCTATATACTTTTAGGATTAGATATACATCTAGGTTTTTCTATAATTCCAATTTTTTTTAAGAATAACAACGTGACTATATTAAAATGTTAAAGATCATAATATAATAGCAAGGACCTTGCCATTATTAATTAGTAATTCACCTATTAGTATTCAAGATGTAAAATACAATTTGCATATCAATATAACAAGTTCAATCCCGATACAGCATGGATCTAAAAGGTAGTATTTTGAAATAGATTCTTCTTCACCAAAGTAGACATTTTGCTCTTTTTTATTTGCATGCATTTTTTTTTTCAATTTTAATAATAAGAAACAATATTTCAACCGGATAAATGGAACATTACAAATGTATAATTTACAGAAAAGATATGTATTTTAATTGACAAATGGAAGTAAAGGTGATTATAAATTGTGAAATAGACCTACTTATGTGTACGGTTAATAGAGTTTTGTTTTTGAGAACCCAAAAATCAAGATTTTAAATGCGGGGAAAAGACTAAAGTCATTGCCCCTACTAAACAGTCCGGCAATTCGGGGATTGAAAGATATATTAATAGGATAAAGGACACTACTGAAAAATAATGAAGAAAACTAAGTAAGGCCCCATGCTGTTTCACCTTTCATTGATTGACTTGATCATCGATAATGACCTTGCTTGTAAAGGTCTTGTAATTTTCTTAACATGCGTGGATGGCTGAAATGCTTGTGTGGTCCCATCTGTGTTGTAAGTTCTGTGTGCTTGTCAGTAAGATGAGTGGCGGAGGGAGGTTGGCTTATAAACTCAACAAGGAATTTGCTCATATATGTAGGAAATATTGGATGTTTGGAAATTGGTGAAAAAAAAAAACATCAAATGTCCTCTTAATGACGTGCAAGATAGAGTCAAATTATAATATACAAAAAATATGTAAAATTTATGTTTTTCAGTTGAATCCAATGTAAATCATTATCTCTTGATAAGTGATTGGCATAATCTATTTGAGGAATTTCACCAAAGTATTGGATAATTTTCAAGTAGAGCTTGACAGTATATTCTGTCAATTTTTTGTTAATATATGAGGCATTATTAATATGGTTATTTCTTTAATCTCAGAGCTAGTCACATACACAACTTGATTTCTAATGTCAAGGATCTTCTTAGATAGATTTTTCATAATATCAAAATCATTTTGCATTCCATATATATATATTGGATAACTCGATGGATATACTTGATGGATATAGTCAATCATAATATGCAAAAACCACGTGAAAACTTTTGTTTTTCAGTTGAATTCAATATGAATCACATTATCTCTTATAATGTGATTGGTATAGTATATCATATTAACTCCAAATAACAACTTTCTCAAGCAATATTAATCACTTTTCTTCTTTTGCGCTTTAAGGAGAGGTGGATTGAACACGATAACCTATAACATTACCTAGTATATGACATGCAAAAGAAGAGAGACTAATGCAGGTCACTGAATACAGCTTCCTACATGCATGAAGTGGTCTTGGAAATCATGCTTATCTCCCTATCTCTCTCTTCTTTGAGTCCATGCTCATGCATGTTACTAGCAAAGTAGTGTGATCTCGCTTTTTTCCTTATCTAAAGGGTAAGTGAACTTGTCTCATATTCCCTGTATTCTTCATTAATATGATAAAACTATACTTTTGATCCCTAAGTTCGAGCATTTTTTTCCATCAAATCCTCTAAACTTTGAATTTTGTCCCATCAAATCATTGAATTTGCATAGCTTTTTCTAATTAAAATTCCTTCAACTCCAAGTCTAACTGATTGGAACTGCCATGCCTTATTCATTAACTTTTTTGTTTTTTGCACTATTCTATTCTCATCACCTACGTATTATTTCTATCCTAATTTTTTTTTGGCATACCATTTAGTTACACGAACAAACTAATAAAATTTTCGCATATTACACTTAATTAGTATTTCTCTTCTTACAAATTCTATGGTCTAGGGGTGATGCCAATAACTCTATATAATGCTTCGTAGGAATCTAATCTGTGTAAAAATTCAAATTTGTTGACAAGTTAAAAAAAAATGTATAGTACAAAGGACATAAAGTAATTCCAAGTGTCTTTCTTTCTCCCACATCACGCAATCACATTGCCTTCTCATGCCATTCTTGTTCGATTCCCCTTTGATAAGGGCCATGTCGTGCAACACAAATCATAATTATTTCCTAATTACAGTCTTATTCCCATGATGGTTATTGTTCATCTTTTTTGTTTGTCTAGTTCTAATTGGTCTAAGGTGATTGCTAAAAAAATAAAATCCTTTTAGTTACATCACATCAAAAAGATTTGATGACCATAAAACCATTTCTTCAAATTTTTTTTTTTTTGGCCGTGGACGTCATCATTAATTAAGGTAGTTAATCAAATTGCAATTGGATGGTCCTATTAGTGGAGAAAATTTGGTCATCATGGGAGGCAAAGTTGGCTTGCCACGCACTTTGATGCAATGTGCCTAAGTCGCTTTCTTACATGTGAGCAGCTTCGAGTTGCCCCTTTCTTTCTATGGACTTTTTCTCTACCTTTGCTTTTGGAAAGTATGATACTGAATAGCCTCCCTCTTAGGATCATCTTCCCCCATCACGCACAGGCACGTAACCAATCAACTCAAGTAAGGACACATGGTCTGTGTTTACTAAAAATATGATATTATGACTTTACTTGATTGGGTCTTTGTTTATAATTCCTTAATTCTAAGGAAATAAGAGCAAATGAATGGTTGGACGGATGAAACATATTGACGTTCCCACGACTTTTCTCATGTGAACTATCTCGATTACGCCTTGTTAAAAGAAGAAGGAGAAGAAGGATCGTTTACTTGATTTGACTTGAACAATTGCATGTTTTCAGTTTATTATCATATGCCAATGACAACTTGTTTACTTTTTGACTAGCTATAAACATTTATGATTAAATATATACCTACTTTTTTTGTTAGTGATATTATATTAGAGATTCTTACGATTTTCTATAAAATATTATCCTATGTTAAAGACAATTATGATGGTACTGTTGATTATCTATATCAATCAAGACTATTAAAAAGGCTCAACTGGACGACATAGCTAGTGCAATTAGTGTCGAAACACGACTATTATGGAAAGGACTTGATTAAGTGCTTCCTTAGATGAGACTTGTACACATGAAGTGAACATTGTTGAGCGGCGATGATGGGGATGGATGTATACTTGGATGTGCACCTGAGTGCATTGATGCAAAGTGCACCTAGTGCACTTAGGTTTCCACAAGAGCAAAGGCTCCCATACTAAGTTAAGAAGAGAGCAATAGAGATTTTTTTTAATATTTCAATGTTAAATGTAAAGATACAGAATAGTAAGTCAAGGAATTTGTGTGTGTTTCGATATGTAGTGATGTAAATTACATTAGCCTATTTATAGGCTTTATGAGACAACTTCTTAAAGAAATATATATATATATAAATCAAATGAGATATTTGTACAATCTTGATTGATATAGATAATTAAAAGCAATATCATAATTGTCTCTAATTTAAGATAATATTCTATAGAAAGTCTTAAGAATCTCTAATATAATATCTCCAACAATTTTTTAAATAACAAAGTGACTATATTAAAATGTTAAAGATCATAATATAATAGTGCGGACTTTGTCATTATTAATTAGTAATTCACCTATTAGTATTCAAGATGTAAAATACAACTTCAATGTCGATGCAACATGGATCTAAAAGATAGTATTCTGAAATAAATTCTTCATCACCAAAGTAGGGATTTTGCTCACTCTCTCTCTCTCTCTCTCTCTTTTACATGCATTATTTCAATTTTAATAATAAAGAAACGATATTTCAACAGCATAAAATGGAACATTACCTGTATAGTTTATAGTAAGTTATGTATTATATAATTGACAAATGGAAGTAAAAGTGATTGTAACTTGTGAAATAGACCAACTGACGTGTACGGTTGATGGTACTCTACTTCTGAGAACCCGAAAATCAAGATTTTATATCAGCAGAAAAGACTAAAGTCGTTGCCCCTGCTAAACAGCCCGGCAATTCTGGGAGTGACAGAGAAATTATAGGATAAAGGACACGATTGATAAATAATGAAGAAAACTAAGGCCCCATGCTGTTTCAACTTTCATTGACTGACGTGATCGTTAAAAATTACCTTGCTTGTAACGGTCTTGTAATTTTCTCGACTCGTGTGGATGGCTGAAATGCGTGTGTGGTTACATCGATGTTTTAGGTTCTGTGTGCTTGTCTGTAAGAGGAGTGGCGGAGGGAGGTTGGCTTATAAACTTCACAAGGAATTGCTCATATAAATACTGAAGGTTTGGAAATCAGTGGAAAAAAAATCGAATGTTCGCTTAATGAGGTGCAGGATAGAGTCAATTATAATATACGAAAATCATGTAAAACTTGTGTTTCTGTTGGATCCAATATGAATCACATTATCTCTTGATAGTTGATTGGCATAATCTATCTGAGAAATTTTACAAAAGGATTGGATAATTTTCAAGTAGAGCTTGATAGTGCATTCTATCATTTTTTTGTAAATCTGCGACTTTATATATATAGTTATTTCTTTAATCTCAGAGCTAGTCACATACATAACTTGATTTCTAATGTGGGGGGTCTTCTTAAATAAATTTTTCATAATTTCAAATTCATTTTGGAATCCAAAAAAAAAATATTGAATATCCTTTGGATGACTTAATGGACAAAGTCGATCATAATATACATAAACTATGTGAAAACTTTTGTTTTTCAGTTGGATCCATTATGAATCACAGTATCTCTTAATATGTGATTGGCATAATTTATCGTATTAACTCCATATATCATCTTTCTTGAGCAATATTAATCATTTTTCTTCTTTTGCGCGTTAAGGAAGTACATTGAACATGGTAACCTATAACATTACCTAGTATATAACATGCGAAAGAAGAGAGACTAATGCAGTTCACTGAATACAGCTTCCCACACGCATGAAGTGGTCTTGGAAATCATGCTAATCTCTCTGTCTCTCTTATCTTTGAGTTCATGCTTAATCATGTCATTGGCAAAGTAGTGTGATCTCGGTTTTTCCCCTTTTTCCAAACTTGTTTCGTGATGTGTCCTTATTTGAAGGGTTAGTCAACTTGTCTCATATTCCTCGTACGCTTCATTAAAATGATTAAACTATACTTTTGATCCCTGAGTTTGAGGCTTTTTTTTTTTTGCAATCCAATCTTCTAAACTTTGAGTTTGTCTCATGAAATCATCAAATTTATATAGCTTTTTCAAATAAATTTCTTTAGATCCAAATCTAACTAATTGGAGCTGACATACCTGTTACGAAATCGCACGTCGATTCCAGAAAAATAATGCTCGCAAACAATTCACCAGACATAATATAGTAATAAAAGAGCATAATTAGATGAACACGCCAGAAAATTTGTTATCGAAGTTCACCCAAACCTGGGCTACGTCTCCGCGCAGAGGCACTCTGCGAATCCACTAGACTTCGAAAAAAGTTGGAATATAACGATGATCTTCTCTCAAGATCAGGGCACAAAGAGATTGAGAACCATCATCAAGAAAAAACTCACTTTTTTCTTCTCTCTTTTTCTTGCCTCTCTATTTCCTTTTTCAGCGTCTTGACGGCCAGGGTTTTGCCATCACTAATATAGAGGTACCACTTTTAACCTAAAAGGAAATCTAATATAAAAGACAAAAAAGCCCCTAAAAACAAATATTTGGCTTTATCTATAACAATCTCCCACTTGAAGACAAATATACCCAAGCACCAAGCAACTTTGCATCCATCCTCTTCAAAAAATAGTAGTTGAAAAACTTGTGCCTTTGCGATACTCCTCATCAATCAACATGGAGTAATACCAATAGTAGTAGTACAGAAAATATGCTTCTCTCTGTCTACTACCTTGGTCATCATGTCAGCTGGATTCTTCGAGCCATCAATCTTCTGTAACTTTAACTCATTATCTTTCAATGCTGACCTGATAAAGTGATAACGCTTCTTGATATGTCTAGTCCTTGAGTGATAAGCTGCATTCTTTGCTAAGTGCACTGCACTTTGACTATCACTCCACAGTGTACTGACTGGCTGTTTTCGATGTAACTCCTCCATATAATCTTGTAACCACATGATTTCCTTGGAGGCTTCTGTAATCGCTACATATTCTGCCTCTGTCGTCAATAAAGCCACTATCTTTTGTAGTTGAGATACCCAACTCACTGCTGTACCTGCAACTGTAAAGACATATCCAGTGGTACTCTTACCACTATTTGGATCACCCAAATGATCTACATCTACATAACCCCGCAACTCTAGAGATGTACCACCATAACAAAGTGAGTAATTGGAAGTACCTTCTAGATATCTCAATATCCATTTCACTGCATTCCAATGCTCTGCTCGCCCGGGTTCGCATATATCGACTCACAACTCCCCACTTGTGCAATGTCGGTCTCGTGCTCACCATGGCATACATCAAACTCCCACTGCTGATGCATATGGAACTACCGCCATCTCATCTTTCAAAGCTTGAGTGCTTGGACACATATCCTTGGAAAGTTTGAAGTGACTCGCTAGAGGAGTTGCAATCGGTTTTGCCTTGTCCATGTTAAATCTCTTTAACACCTTGTTCACATAGTCTTCCTGGGACAACCATAATTTCTTATTTTTCTTGTCCCTGACGATTTTCATGCCTAAAATATTCTTGGCCTCTCCCAAGTCTTTCATAGCAAATTGTGATGATAACATCTTCTTCACTTCTACGATTCCCTTCATATTGGAACTAGCCACAAGCATGTCATCCACATATAAAGATAGATACACAATGTCACCATCATCATATTTGCGAAAATAAACACAGTGATCAGACTCACAGTGTGCAAATCCTTTTTCTTGCATGAAACCATCAAATTTTAGGTACCATTGCCACGGAGCTTGTTTCAAGCCATACAAGCGTTTCTTCAAGCGACATACCATGTGCTCCTTACCTTTGACTTCAAAACCTTTAGGTTGTGCCATGTATAGTTCTTCATCTAAGTCACCGTGTAAAAACGCTGTTTTTACGTCTAACTGCTCAAGATGAAGATCCTCCACTGCAACTATACTCAGCAGAACTCTAATTGATGTCATTTTCACTACATGTGAAAATATCTTGGAGTAGTCGATCCCCTCTTTTTGAGAAAAGCCCTTGACAACAAGTCTCGCCTTGTATCTAATACTACCATCTGCTTCATTCTTAACCCTGTACACCCATTTGTTTAATAAAGCTTTTTACTGTGGGCAACTTGGTCAACTCCCAAGTTTTGTTCTGAAAGTAACGAGCTCATCTCGTCTTTCATAGCACACTCCCCTTTGCAAGTGAGACGTGTCTGCCTTTGCCTCATCGTAAGTCTCCGGTTCTCCCGAATCTGTATATAAGACATGGCTTAGAACAGTATTAGGTGATGGATCAAAAATTACCTTTGGCTTTCTCACACGTGTAGATCTTCTCAAGACAGGTACTTCAGGGTCATTCGTTTGCTCCGAATCGCTGCGTTCTTCTTGAACTACCTCTTCACTGATAATAGGCTCATCTTGAACCTCTCTTTCAGGTGAACTTTGATCTACTGGAAACATCTTCACGAGCATTGTGTCTAATTCAACATATTCTAGTTGTACTACCTTCTCATGCTCTGTCTCAGTCGACGATCCTTGTACATCTTTTCTTCATGGAATACCACATTGCGACTGCGGATGACTTTGTTATTCTCATAATCCCAAAACCTATAGCCATACTCGTCGCCACCGTATCCGATAAAGACGCACTTCTGGGACTTAGCGTCAAGCTTTTTTCTATCATCCCTGTCAATCAAAGCATATGCAATACAACCAAACACCTTTAGATGAGAATAATTAATCTTTTTACCTGACCACCATTCTTGTGGTATTTCTCCATCAAATGCACTAGATGGACTTCTGTTGATAAGATAAACAGCTGCATCAACTGTGGCAGCCCATAAGTGTAGCGGGAGACCCACGTGTAGTCTCATGCATCTCGCACGTTCTAGAATAGTCATGTTCATTCTTTCGGCTACACCGTTCTCTTGAGGAGTTCTAGGAACAGTCTTTAACCCGTGTATGTCCTCTCGACTCAAATATTCTGCAAATTCCTTACTTGTGTATTCACCACCATTATCAGATTTCAGAGCTTTAATCTGATAACCTGTTTCTTTTTCTACCATGGTCTTCCACATTCTGAACATCCCGAATACTTCTGATTTTTCTTTAAGAGCATAGACCCAAGTCTTCCTTGTTACATCATCAATGAATGTGACAAAATATCTTTTACCACCATAAGAGAGTTCCTGAGCAGGTCCCCATACATCAGTATGAACCAACTCTAGCTTCTGGCCTTTATTTTGTCGTCCATTCAATTGAAAACTAACAGCCTTTTGTTTTCCATAAATGCAACTCTCACAAAAATCTAACTCAACTTTTTGTAAACCCGGAAGTAATTTCCTCGAGTGTAATTGCTTTACACATTTTTTACCAAGATCTCCCAAACGATAATGCCAAAGAGTAGATAAATTACCTGTAGCCATTGTAGTTGCAACCATATCACTGATATTGTGTCCTTGGAGAAGGTAAAGTGTACCCGTACGCTTTCCCTTTGCTACTACTCTTATCCCTGAGGTTATCTTCCACTCTCCGCAGCCAAAGGTTATTACCAAACCTTCTTGGTCAAGTTTACTGGTTGAAATTAGATTTTTCTTTAATTTCGGAATATGCCTAGTTTCACGCAAAACTAGACGTCCTCCACCTGAGATGTTCACAGTCACGGTTCCTTTCCCAACAATTGGACACATGTGGCCGTTTCCCACAACCACTTGTCCAAAATCTCCACTGAGGTAATCATCAAATATGTCTCTTTGCGAGGTGCAATGAAAAGAAGCGCCAGAATCAATAAACCATTTATCTGTTGTCAAGTCAAACCCTGCAGACAAACACAAGTTATCTAGCAAAGATTCATCGCTAACTACATTAGCACCTTGATTCTCATCTTGCTGCTTCTTTTTGTAGGCTTCACACTAAAACCTCCGGTGTCCGGTTTTGTGACAAAACCAACACTCATCTTTTGCAACCTGTCTCTTACCCCTTGATTGTGATCTGCCACGACCGCTGAAATTTCCTCTACTTTTACTTCTTCCACGGTTCTCCACTGCAAGTGCCGTTGAAGATGTAGATGCAGAAAAATTATCTCCTCCTGAGACTTTCCTTCGCATCTCTTCATCCATTATACTACTCACAGCATCATCAAGAGTTAAATCATCCTTCATGGTGCTCGAAATTCCCTGCACTACGGTATTGTAGCTTTCTGGAAGAGAACATAAAAATAATAAAGCTTGAAGCTTCATGTCTAAATTTATGCCTGCGGATTCCAATTGACCTGTGACCTGCGTGAAACTATTAATATGCTCTGCCACAGAACCTCTATCAGATAACTTCATATTAACCAGTTTCTTCAACAAAAATACCTGATTTGATGTGGACGGCTTCTCAAAAATATTCGTTAGAATATCCATACCTTTCTTGTAACGGTCTTGTAATTTTCTCGACTCGTGTGGATGGCTGAAATGCGTGTGTTGTTACATCTATGTTTTAGGTTCTATGTGCTTGTCTGTAGAGGAGTGGTGGAGGGAGGTTGGCTTATAAACTCCACAAGGAATTGCTCATATAAATACTGAAGGTTTGGAAATCAGTGAAAAAAAAAAATTGAATGTCCTCGTAATGAGGTGCGGGATAGAGTCAATTATAATATACGAAAATCATGTAAAACTTGTGTTTCTGTTGGATCCAATATGAATCACATTATCTCTTGATAGTTGATTGGCATAATCCATCTGAGGAATTTTACAAAAGTATTGGATAATTTTCAAGTAGAGCTTGATAGTGCATTCTATCATTTTTTTGTAAATCTGTGACTATATATATATATGTATATAGTTATTTCTTTAATCTCAAAGCTAGTCACATAGATAACTTGATTTCTAATGTGGGGGATCTTCTTAAATAAACTTTTCATAATTTCAAACTCATTTTGGAATCCAAAAAGAAATATTGAATATCCTTTGGATGACTTAATGGACAAAGTCGATCATAATATACATAAACTATGTGAAAACTTTTGTTTTTCAGTTGGATCCATTATGAATCACAGTATCTCTTAATATGTAATTGGCATAATTTATCGTATTAACTCCATATATCAACTTTCTTGAGCAATATTAATCATTTTTCTTCTTTTGCACATTAAGGGGAAGTACATTGAACATGGTAACCTATAACATTACCTAGTATATAACATGCGAAAGAAGAGAGACTAATGCAGTTCACTGAATACAGCTTCCCACACGCATGAAGTGGTCTTGGAAATCATGCTAATCTCTCTGTCTCTCTTATCTTTGAGTTCATGCTTAATCATGTCATTGGCAAAGTAGTGTGATCTCGGTTTTTCCCCTTTTTCCAAACTTGTTTCGTGATGTGTCCTTATTTGAAGGGTTAGTCAACTTGTCTCATATTCCTTGTATGCTTCACTAAAATGATTAAACTATACTTTTGATCCCTGAGTTTGAGGCATTTTTTTGCGATCCAATCTTCTAAACTTTGAGTTTGTCTCATGAAATCATCAAATTTATATAGCTTTTTCAAATAAATTTCTTTAGATCCAAATCTAACTAATTGGAACTGACATACCTTATTCATTAACTTTTGCATTTTTCACTATTCTATTCTCATCACCTACGTATTCTTTCTATTCTCAATTTTTTTTTTTGGCATACCATTTAATTCTACAAACACACCGATAAAATTTTAACATATTACACTTAATCAGTATTTCTCTTCTTACAAATTTTACGGTCTAGGTATGATGTTTACAACTTAATATAATGACACATAGGAATCTAATTTGTTTCAAATTTCAAAATTGTTGACGAAGACTTTGCTTAAAGAATCAAAAAGATTCGACGACCTAAAACTATATCTTCAATTTTTTTTGGGCTTGGACGTCACAACTAATTAAAGGATGATTTAGAGTTAACTAAAGGATGCAAATCCAATTATATGGGGCTATACGTGGAGGAAATTTGATTAGCGTGGGAGTCAAAGTTGGCCTACCGTGCACTTTGATGCAATGCGCCTGAGTTGCTTTCTTAAGTGTGAATCTCTTTCAATTCCCTCCTTCTTTTTACGGTTTTTTTTTTTTTCTCTACTTTTGCTTGTGGAAAGTATAGCACTGAATAACAATCGAATGGGCTATACGTGAAGGAAATTTGGTCAGCTTGGGACCCAAGTTGGCTTGCCGTGCACTTTGATGCAATGCGCCTAAGTTGCTTTCTTAAGAGTGAATAGCTTTCAATTCCCACCTTTATTTTATGGTCTTTTTCTCTACTTTTGCTTTTGGAAAGTATAGCATTGAACCATGTCGCCCGGATTTTCAATACTAAGGGACATCTTCACCAATTAGGCAAGGGCACATAACCAATTAGATCAAGTAATGATACGTGATGTGTGTCTGATCATTAGCTAAAATGTAGTATTATGACTTTCCCATATTGGGTTTTTGTTTATAAATTCCTTGATCCCAGGGAAATTAAAGCAAACAAAAGGTTGGAAGGATGAAATAGATTGACGTTCCCACAACTTTTTCCACGTGAATGGTCTCAGTTACGCCCTCTTAAAAGAAGAAGGATCGTTTACTTGACTTGACTTGAACTATCGCACTATTTAATTAAATATCAAATGCCAACTACCACTTGTTTACTTTTTTGACTAGCTATATACCTTTGGGATTAAATACATACCTAGTTGTTTATAGTTCTAATAATTTTTTAAATAACAATATGACTATATTAAAATGTTAAAGATGATAATATAATAGCGTGGGCCTTGTTGCTATCAATTAATAATTCATCTATACGTATTCAAGAAGAAAAATTCAATTTGCATATCAATATAAAAGGATTATTTGAAGTTAATTAGAGGAAGTAAATCTAATTACATTCGAATGGGTCTATATGTGCAGAGAATTTGGTCAACATAGGAGGCAAAGTTGGCTTGTCGTGCACTTTGATGCAATGTGCATAATTGCTTTCTGACATGTGCTTTCTATGATCTTTTTCTATACTTTTGCTTTTGAAAAGTATAATACTGAACACCCTCCCTTGGATTAGGATCATCTTCACTCATCAGGGATGGGCACGTCACCAATAAAATCAAGTAAGGACACGTGGTGTCTCTAATAATTAGCTAAAATTTGGTATTATGACTTTACCTGATTGGGTCTTTGTTTATAATTTCTTGACTTTAGGGAAAAAAAGAGCAAACGAATAGACTGGGCAGATGAAATAGATTGACGTTCCCACGATTTTTTCTATTTGAACTATCTTGATTACACCCTATCAAAAGAAGAAGAAGGAGAAGAAGGATTGTTTACTTGACTTGACTTGAACTATCACACTTTTTCAATTTAATATTATTTGCCAATGACAACTTGTTTATTTTTTGATTAGCTATATACTTTTACGATTAGACATATACCCAGTTTTTTATTTTTATTTTATAATTCCATTTTTTTAAATAACAATTCAACAGGATAAAATGGGACATTACAAATGTATAATTTATAAAAAAAGATAGATTTTATGATTGACAAATGGAAGTAAAGGTGATTATAAATTGTGAAATAGACCTACTTACGTGTAAGGTTAATAGTGTTCTATTTTTGAGAACCTGAAAATCAAGATTTTAAATGCGTGGAAAAGACTAAAGTCATTGCCCCTACTAAACAGCCCGGCAATTCAGCGATTGAAAGATAGATTATAGGATAAAGGACACAATTGTTAAATAATGAAGAAAACCAAGTAAGGCCCATGCTGTTCCGGGGATTGGGAAAACACAATTGACGATGAACAAAAGTAGGCCCCCATGGTGTTTCCCTTTCATTGATGACTTGATCATCAATTATTAACTTGCTTTTCACACGGCCTTGTAGTTTTTTCAACTTGCGAGGACCATGAAAGGTCTCTCATGACTATTCTTGCATTTCATGACATCAACGCGTCTTAGTAAGGAAGATGATGTTGCCCACTATTATATATTTAGCGAATTGTTTCCCACTGTTATATATTTCGCAAATTGTTTCGAAACAACACCACATGAAAATCGAAAGAGACTCAACCAAGAGCGCTTTGCAGCAAATCCTCATGGACCTTCTCAATAGAGATCGGGTTTTATCCAGGTCAATCTTATCCTTAACTACCGTCATTCTTCTGTTAGTGAGTGTCCTGACTTTAATAGAAGCTGGCGGGAATGAGACCGATCGACTCGCTTTGCTAGAATTCAAGGCCCACATAACCGATCCTGGCGAGTTTTTGAACTCGTGGAATGATACTAGCCACTTCTGCGAGTGGTATGGCATCACATGTAGTCGCAGACATCAAAGGGTCGTCGTATTGGACCTCCACTGCAAGAACTTGTCGGGCGTTGTGTCATCCCGTATTGGTAACCTAAGCTTTTTGAGGGAAGTCAATCTATATAATAACACTTTCCATTCTGAAATTCCCCCACAATTCGGCCACTTGTTTCGATTGCAGAAGTTGTTCCTTGATTACAACTCATTTAGCGGACAGATCCCTTCAAATCTCTCTCATTGCTCTAATTTGCTTTATCTTTACTTAGGCTACAACACACTCGAAGGAAATTTGCCTACAGAACTCGGCTCCTTATCCAAGCTCCAAAACCTTGTACTTGAAGCCAACAGCTTGATGGGAGACATTCCGCCGTCATTTGGAAACTTATCCTCTCTTCAAGTCTTTTCAACAAAGAAAAATAACCTTGGTGGTATGATCCCGGAGACTCTCGGCTGGCTAAGAAATCTAAACATCCTCTTTCTGAGTGAGAATAAGTTTGTCGGTACGATTCCTATTTCAATCTTCAATATATCCACTATGACAATGCTTGCGGTAGTTGAAAACCAATTAGAAGGAGTCTTACCCAGCGATTTAGGCTTCACTCTTCCAAATCTTGAGGGAATCTATTTGAGTTACAACCACTTGACTGGACCCATTCCTGATTCAATATCCAACGCCTCTAATCTCAGTCAATTTGAAATCCTAAGGAACAACTTTACTGGGAAAATTCCTTCTTTCTCAAAGATGAGAGGACTCTACTGGTTTTATATTGATGGAAACAACTTTGGAAGGGGGCAATGTGCTGATCTTGACTTCCTATGCTCTTTGACCAATTCCACAAACTTGGATAGCTTGGCCATAGACAACAACGCTTTTCAAGGACCAATACCCGACTGTATCGATAACCTCTCTATCACCCTTTCGGAGTTATGGTTAAGTTTTAATCATATTTCTGGATCCTTACCTTCTGAAATCGGCAATCTCATCAATTTGGAGGTCCTGACAATGGGTGGTAACAAAATCTCGGGAAACATTCCTCCTGAGATTGGAAAGTTGCACAAAATGAAGCATTTGGATCTCCACCTAAATAAATTCTCTGGGCAGATACCAGAATCTTTAGGGAATTTAGGGATGTTAATCAAATTGAGCTTGAATAATAATAATCTCCAGGGCTCAATACCATCGTCTCTCGGAAACTGCCAAAATCTACTTCTCTTGGACCTTTCAACCAACCACCTCAACGGTAACATTCCCCCAGAAATTGTGAACCTCACATCTTTGTCGATTTTTCTCAACTTGTCTCAAAATAGTCTTACTGGCTCCCTTCCAAGAGAAGTAGGAAATTTGAAAAATCTCGGAGAGTTACGTCTTAACAGTAATAGATTATCTCAAGAGATTCCGAGTAGTATTGGCAGTTGTACATCCATGGAACGCCTATATTTACAAGATAATTCCTTTGAAGGGCACCTACCTTCAACTATGAGTTCCATGAGAGGCCTTTAGATTTTAAATGTTTCTAACAATCGATTGTTCGGCCAAATCCCAAAATATCTAGAGTCACTGAATTTGACGAATTTGAGCCTCTCTTACAACAATTTCGAGGGTGCATTGCCTACAAGAGGAGTCTTCCAAAGTGCCATTTCAACTTCAGTTATTGGAAACGAGAAGCTTTGCGGGGTTTGCTAGATTTTCAACTTCCCAAATGTGACTACAAAGAGTCAAAACGGCGGAGAATAAGCACTATGGCAAAAACTATGATATCCACAGTCTCTACTCTTGTAGGAGTAGCTTACATACTCTATTTGCTATTCTTCTTCCGGTATAGACACAATAAGACATCATCACTTTCAAGCTCTCCTGAAGAAGGGCTTTTGCATGTTTCTTATCACAATTTGCTAAAAGCAACTGCTGGATTCTCCTCCACCAATTTGCTTGGGGTAGGCAGTTTTGGATCCGTCTACAGAGGGCTTCTCGATCAAAATCAGTCAATTGTGGCCATCAAGATTCTTGACCTTACACTCCATGAAGCTTCCAAGAGCTTCATAGCTGAGTGTGGGGCCTTGAGAAGAATTCGACATCGTAATCTTGTGAAGGTACTCACAGCATGCTCTGGGTTTGATTTTAATGGAAATGATTTCAAGGCACTGGTCTATGAATTCATGTCGAACGGAAGCTTGGATGAATGGTTGCACCCTAGTGCATCACAATATACAGAGAGAAGCAGGTTGAGTCTACTTGAGAGAGTGAATATTGCCATTGATGTTGCTTGTGCACTAGAGTATCTCCATCATCACTGTGAAACGCCGATAGTTCATTGTGATCTAAAGCCAAGCAATGTCCTTCTTGATGATGAAAAGACTGGACATGTAGGCGATTTCGGGCTTGCCAGGTTCCTCCCAGAAGCAACGCATAAGTTACTGACTGATGAATTGAGCTCTATTGGAGTAAAAGGATCTTTCGGCTATGTAGCTCCAGGTAATGATGCACAAGTTGGGTCTTTGAGTTTCTTTTCTATATTGAACACGTAAGTGGAGGATCAATCCATAGACAAAAAGGCATAGACATGAAATATCACCTATATTTCAATCTCAATTATTCACTATGCATCACTATGCGCTGTTGATTATTGTAGAGTATGGCATAGGAAGTGTGGCAACAACAGAAGGAGATGTGTACAGCTTTGGAGTCCTTATTTTGGAGATGTTTACAGGCAAGAGGCCGATTGATGACATGTTTGAAAATGGGCTAGACCTCCATTGCTTTGCAGAGGGAGCTCTGGCAAACCAAGTGGAGAGGGCAATTGATCCTGCTCTACTTCAAGAAATCAAGCAGTCGGAGATGAAACGAATAGTCACTTTGGACGGCAAGAACAAAAGTTGGTGTAGTATTCTGGAGTGTTTGGTTTCAATCCTCAAAATAGGAGTCACTTCCTCCTCCGAGTCTCCGAGGGAACGAATGGACATTGGTAATGTGTTGAGTAAACTCCAAGGAATCAAGAAGAAACTTCTTGAGTTCATTGTCATTGCCTAATTGATATAAAATGTGAAATCATATGAAATCATTTGGTCTTCATGGTCATCGCTTTGTCTGGAATTGGATATGGAATTTTACCGGTCACAGACGATTTGAATCTGGCAACAGCAAAACCACAAGTTATGGAGACCAACGACTTTGCAATCCAAGACAGATCAAAATTGGTTATGATATCTCAATCAAAAGATCATTGTCCTTTAGCTATATGAAAATATATATACTTTGTTTTGCTTTAGCCCAAAAGAAAGGAATTGTAACCTGCTTGAGAGTTGCACCCAGAAGATGCAATGATATGAAAATCACTCAAGCATAGCTCCTAATATAAGTATTTTCAGACATCTAGTAATATGGTCTTTTGTCTTGCTCTCTTCCAAACTTGGCTCGTTTGTTTTGGATTTTAAAACTAAAGGAAAATTACTAAGTGACTTTCCTCTAAAAGTTAAATGATGTTTAAATTTTACAGAAGATTATGAAACGGAATATGTGATTACATGTATCAATATTTGTTCATCTTTTAACTATTGATTAAACCATAACTGAGAGAATATTCGCTTCTGTCTTTGCCACAAACTTAACTTCTATGATGGCCATGTGGCAAGCTATACGGCATTATCATCCAATTAACATTAATTTTGTAATTTGGCATCTTCAAGTATGTTATAATATGTCTCAAGTTTGAACCTGTTGAATGAAAACCTGGCCCAAATAAAATGTTTTTTGACCGTGGAAATTGAAAGAGAGAAAAATAAAGGGGTACTCAAGCATTGAAGTCAGTCAAGAAAATTGCTGCGGAAGTAAGTAATCGAACGACAAAGAAAATAAATCAGACACTCAGCAAGGAAGTCAGCCTAGGAAACTTTCCTTGTGTTTTTCGGCGTTGGATTCCAAGTTGGATATTTCCTATATTCTGTCTTGATATCAACTTGGTGCGCAAGTTTTATCGGCCAAACAAATAAAATTAAAGGAAATGACTAGAAGTGAACTACCGGTTGGATTCGGCAAAGGAAATATAATATATTTCCATGGGTATTGGTTGGCTCTTTATCCAATAGTTGATGCGCAGAGAAGACTTTTTCTTGGGTTTGTGGTGTTGCTTTCAATCGCAACAATAGCTTCATTAATTGCATGTTAGTGGTGAAGATCCACGAGTATTTGATAGCCAACAAGTCTAGTGATAAGGTTGTTTAATTCCTTTGTGAGATTGAGAGATTATTTCATAAAAAATTATGGAGTCAAACACTGTGTGAGTTATTAGATATAATTGGTGGTTGAGAAACACTAAGAGTGTTTGAGTGTTTGAGTTACACGATTGTAGTTATAATTTACATTGTATCGCTTGATATATAATGGAATTTGTTGTTACTCTTACTGTGGACGTAAGTCATATTGATTAAACCATGTAAATTTGGTTTCCGATTAATTTTGTTGTTTTGTCTATTTTATTATTCAACCGCTTGCTTTCACGACATTTGGTATCAAAGTAAGGCTTGACTGAGTTGAAGCAAATTGATGGCAATGAAAGCAACAAAAAAAAAAAAAGTAAGAATTGACATATTTAATGGGAAGGATTTTGATTTCTAGGAGACAAAAATTGAGGATTATTAGTACCAAATGAAATTGTACTTACCCTTGTTTGGGAAAAACTAGAGTCAATGATAAAAGATCAATAGGAGTTGCGGGAGAGACAAACCGTGGGCGTTATTTAGTTGATGTTGCCTTGTGACATCATCGATTCGAATCCCAATCTCGGGTGCAAAGAATAAGGATTGATATGCCAATAACAAGCATGGACCATGAGTCAGTCCCAGGACTTGCTCAAGAGCTAACTTGTTGATTGGGGGGCAAGGCGACTCAGAGCATTCGATCATGAAAAGACCGCTTCACCATAAGGATCGATGTGGACGATCATGCACCATCATAAGTCAATCAATGGACAGGTATGAATTGTGTTAGCTCGAGTTTATACCGGTCTCAGGTGACTCCACACGGTCACTATATCACTTTGAACGACCCTAAACTGATTCCGTGCTACTATGAGCCAAGGCAAGTCAATCGATCATACACAATTATATGACAACTGAGGGTCATTCATAGATCAACCGGGCTCAAACATGAGTTGGTTCCAAACCAACCATGGGTTATGGTGGAACCTTGGATAGGCGCCAAATTCGGTTCAGGCTTAGCTGCGCAAGCACTGTCGAAGCCGCAAAATTCATGTAAGCCACGTTAGGGCCACTTCCGATCAAAACTTAGCCACAAATCTTGGTCTGATTATGGGAATCAATCATGGGTAATTGCGAGATATTCCTATCCTGTTAAGATGACATTTAGCTAGTCCTTATAATTATCTTTCATCCTCTTGAATTTGGGATAAGTACACTAGAAGTGTCAAAAGTTGTGTACGGCTCTCACTTTAGTAGCAAAAGTTTTCGCCAGCTCACTTAAGTGCTAAATCGGAGGAAAAACGATCACTTTAGTGTCAACAACGAGAAATTCCGGCCAAACTAATTACGTGTCATTTATAATTAAAATTTTAATATGACTTGGCAAAATATGCAATCCACGTGGCATTTCCACGTGGCATGCTTGGCACTAAAGTGATTATTTTTTAACAACGACTAGCATTGAAGTGATCATTTTAAATAAAATTTGGCACTCAAATGATCACTTTTAATAAAATTTGGCACTTAAATTATCAATATTTATAACTTTTGGACGACGTCGTTTAGGGGTTATATACTGACTAGGCACGCTAGTGAGCCACGTAGGATTGAGAAATTAATAAAATATAGCCACGTTGGATTTCTGGCAATCCGGATCGGAGTTGACACTTAAATGATCATTTTTTTTTTTTTAATAAAAGTAGCACTTAAGTGATCCAAAAAAAACTTTTGGCACTAAAGTGAGCATCGTACACAACTTTTGGCACTTCTAATGTACTTACCCCCTTGAATTTGGATCAAGTAAAAGTGAGCAATTATTGGAGACCAAAGAAGACGACATGCCTAAGATGGGGGAGACATGAAGATCAAGTTGTCTTGCAAAGTTTAAGTCTATCCTTAATTTTTGGAAGATGGTCCATAAGTGCAATAGATGAGTCATGTGCTTATTTTAGGGGTTTAGGCCATAATTATCCTAAAGGTGAGACTTAAAGAGTTTCTTTAGGACAAGTTGATAAGAAACTAATGTTTGGTAGCCTTGCAAGGCGTAGGGCACCACTTTTAAAGAGGAGAAAGGAGAAAAACAAGTTTAGTTAGTGTAACCAAGTTAGTTGCCCCTAAAATTAAATAATGATTAACCACCTTGAAGCTTGGAGGATAAGTTGGCCAACATTAATCCTTAAGATGACCCTTGCATGGATAGGATCTGATCTTGCAAAACAAACGAACTCAACCCTTAATTTACCAAATAGGATCATAATTAGCCATGATTAATAATTTAATAATTGAGCTTCTCTTATAAAAGCTTAGGATAGCTATTCTCTCTTTCTTTTTCCCTAAGTTCACCCATCTCTCTCTATCTCTCCCTCTCTCTCCCTCACATGCCCTCTCTCTTGGTCTCCTCTCCACCCACCGCCGTGAGCCATTGTTGCCCTCATCACCATGAGTTGCGTCGCCCTCGCCGCCGCTCACTGTTGCCACCATGAGTGGCCAACAAGGTGAGCCACCCTGAGCCGTCCACCATTCCCCACCTTAGCCATTATCACGCCTTGAACTCCGGATACACACACATCCCTCAGCGGTCGATTAAAAATGCGACGTCCCAAGACGCGTCACCGACCCATTCTTTTTATCTTTCAATTAAGCCCATGCGGAAGCAAATTAAATAAACACCCGATCAACAAACAAATATAGGGATAGTAAAACATGGCAAACATTGCTGAAAAGAATATATTCATTTTTCAACTGTTAACCCTAGGAAGTTTAATACTTACAAGCCTTTCCACAGTCAATTCCTATCGACCCTCTCAAAAACCTTCAGGAACTAGGGTCGACCTACTTCACTAACAGCAGGGCCAGCCACAAGATGTCGCATCTCTCGCCCACCACTCCTGCACTCAACAGATCTCCACGCTACAGCCCTAAAAAAGGTTAACCCACGACGGGGTGAGATAAATCTCAGCAAGTCAACAACCTAAACCTTGATTAGGAAATAAATTCGCCTTGAATGCGGTCCTAAACACGCACCACACAAAACTCACCTTGCCTCAGCACGTCCCTACATATTAGCGCATCACATATGCCATTATAAATACAACAAGCGTAATTAATAACCGAAACACATAATTATAGCATTTTAAACATTCACAAGGGTCCCGATTATAAGGTAAAACCGTTATGACACATCCTATACCGTGTCACACAATTTTGCCCCATAATTAAGCGCAATAGCACAACCATTCAGGCATGTTCCGATTATTACAACCCATCGACCATGGCCAACTCAAAATTCGGCGGTCATCCAGCGTAACCGAGCATCGTCTCGCCCCATCGGGTACGGCAACGTCTAGCACTACCCACCTAGACGGCATTCCATAAAGGAGTATCAGCCCGGCCTCCACTGCGACTCGGCATCCATTGACGTGGGGCATCCGAACTTAATCAGGCATCGCCTCCCCAACTCTCGTCGGGTGACGGGTTCCAACAGTGACCATACAAGCACATACTTGGCCAAGAACACCATAACAGGTAAAATAATCGTGCATGATCATGTATTTAAAAGCAAACTGTCAAACTTCCTATTTTAAAACTCCACATTTTTATATAGTATATAAAAGTTGGCGTCCAAAATCGATACCTAGCATTTTTCTATTTAAATGCCCATAAAATCGAGTTTCGCAATAATAATCAATGACTACCACTAAACGATTAATTGCACATCATAGCACATATAAGCCATCAAAATCACACAAAATTCCATCCAGAAGAATGAGCGTAAAATTTTACAAAACGGCTAATCCATAACTAATTACGCTAATTACGATTAATTAAATAAATCGGGATTAATTAAGTAAATTACGATTAATTAAACTAATCCAACTTAATTAACATAACCATGGTTAAATAACCTAACTATGGTTAACTAAACTAAGCAATGTCAACTAACCTAACCAAGCTAATTAACCTAACCAAACTAACTAACATAACCAAGCTAGTTAACACTAATCTAAGATTAACTAAACTAATCATAATTAGTATTAATCTAACCCCTTAAACATAATCAACAGCCTAATCAGGGATTAGGGAATTAACTCACTGGATTAGGACGACAGTGGGCTCACGGCGACGGCAACGCGGTGGCGACGAGAACTCGAGACAACCGCGTCTCGAATGGAGGCTTGGTGGAGGCGGTGGCTGCCTTACAAGGTTCTCAGCCAAGGGGAGGCTTGGTTCAGTGGAGCTGCTAGTCGCGAGGGCTGTTGGTGTGGACGGTGAGGTCGGGATGAGGTAGAGCTAGTGGTAGCTCGACGGAGTGGTGGCTAGCTGCATGCGGGCTGGTGCAATGGCTAGGGGATGGTGATGGAAATTGAGCTGGGCAGACGGAGAGGCTAGAGTCTCGGGTGAGGTGGTTGCTGGCTGTGGTGGACGGCGGCTCGATGGAGGTGTGCTGGACGGTGGTGACTAGTTGTGTGGAGATGGGTGTGAAAATAGGATGAGTGCTAGTGGATGTGGTGTTGAAGTTGGTGGGCTGGTTATGGAGATGCATGGTCGGTAGCAGGAAAAGTGGAAGGGGAAATGGGATGAAGAAGTGAAGAAGAAGCGTGAGGGAGAAAAAGGAAGGAAATGGCAGAAGAGAAGAGTCGGCTGAGGGGGTTGTGCGCATGAGAGGGAAGGGAAGAGAGGAATGGGAAGGAAAAGAATGTCAATTCAGCAACAAATGAAAAGCCTTGAAAAATATCTAATTCACTCGTTACAAATACCCCAAAGTCTTCATGCCCATAAGTCGAGATCATCCAATCCCAAATTAACTCCAATTTCCCCCAAAATAAGCCAAAATATGGTAGAAAAATCTCAATTATTCAGCCCATCCGAATTTCCTTTTTCCTTTTCTTTTGTTCGAAAATCATTTTTCCGCAAAATTTTCGGACTCAATGAAAATTTGCCGAAAGATGACACGGCATCCAATAAATGAATCGTGACACGTTCGAACGTTTGAATCCCGAAACCGAATTCAATGTCGTGATTAAAATAGACCAAATATAATTTTAGTACGACCTAACATATCATGTAGCTTTTAGGGATTTTAACGCGTTTGACCCGTGGTCGATAATTTTCAATCCACATTTGTGCATCTTCGAATCATAGATGACTCTCGGTTCTCATAAAATCACAAGGGTTCAATTACGTGTCTCGAGTATAATATCGATAGAAAATCGGTTTATTGTCGTTTGACGCGAATATTGCAATTGTGTAGAACCACCTACAATTCGACTATGCACTTCCGTCGAATCGATTTATATCTATTCACTATTCGATTTATAACGATATCGTATTGACTATTGCCGATTATTATGGTCAAGTGGTCGATTTCCAATCAAATTCTGTAATCTGTCCCGTTTATATCCCTTAACAGCCTCACCTAATAGATTAATTCTGAAACAACCATAAGCGCGTCAACGAAACAATCATTTCGTATATTCAAAATGGGGTCAAATTTTGGGATGTTACAACTCTTCCCCTCTTATAAAAATTTCGTCTTCAAAATTGAAACCATTACAATCCTTCGACAAAAATGTCAGCGTATTGACATCTCATCGATTCCTTGCTTTCCCACGTAGCTCCCTCCGTTCCGTGGTGTTACTAGACCGCTTTAATCAAGGGAATCATCTTGTTGCATAGCACTTGCTCTTTTTGATCCAATATCCGAACCGGTCGCTCCACGTACGACACTCTTTCGTCCACGTATAATTTCTCGAAATTCAGCACGTCGGTTGGATCAGGTTTATACTTTCTCAACATCGACACGTGGAAGACGTCATGCACTTGAGCAAGTCTCAGTGGCAACGCAAGATGATATGCCAAGGTTCCAATTTGGTCCAAAATTTCAAAGGGACCGATGTACCTCGGACTTAGCTTTCCTTTCTTACCAAAGCACGAAATACCCCTCATTGGTGACACTTTGAAGAATATGTGTTCACCAACTTGAAACTCCAATGGTCTTCGCCTCTTATCTGCGTAACTTTTCTAACGACTCTGAGCGGTCTTGAGTCTCTCTCGAATGACTTGGATAGTACCGACTGATTGCTGAACTAACTTAGGACCCGTAATCTTACACTCTCCAGCTTCGTTCCAACAAACAGGAGTTCTGTAGGCTCTGTCATACAGTGCTTCAAACGGTGTCATCTGAATACTCTCCTGATAACTGTTGTTGTAGGCGAACTTAACTAGATGAAGTTGTTCCTCCCAGCTTCCTTTGAAGTCCAATACGCAAGCTCGTAGCATGTCCTTGAGGGTTTGAATGGTCCTCTTGGATTGGCCATCCGTCTGTGGATGATAGGCCGTGCTGTACTGCAGCTTCGTTCCCAAGGCAATTTGTAAACTTTTCCAAAAAGCTGCCATGAACTTCGGGTCTCATTTTAACGTGATCGTCAATGGCACTCTATGAAGACGAACTATTTGTCACATGTACAATTCAACATATCTATCCAATGCAAAGTCCTTTCGTACAACGATGAAGTGAGCAAACTTAGTCAATCTGTCAACTACAGCCCATATAGAATCATTACCTCGTTGACTCATTGGTAATCCCATCACAAATCCATTATGATATGTTCACATTTCCACTCGGGATTCTCAAGATGTTGCAAGAGTCCTCTAGGCTTGGAATGTTGCGCTTTCACTTACTAGCACATCAGACATTTGGTAACGTGTCTGGTGATATCCACCTTCATACCGGTCCACCAATAGTGTTGAGACAGATTCTAATACATCTTCATACTACCTAGATGTAACTGCTACAATGGGCTTCTGACAAGATCTCCTTCTTAAGCTCTACACATCAGGTACACACAATCGCCCATGGAACTTTAGTGTTTCGTCATTGGTAACTTGAAAGTCAACTTTCCTCTTTTCTGCATCCTCTTGTAGAATTTTCTGGATTTATGGGTTTGTCAACTACAACGTCTTAATCCTTATCTACACTTCTGGTTCAATTCTGAGGGTGGCCATAAGGCTTGAAAGGTGGCATACCTCAAATTTGAAATCCGAATCTCGAACTCCTTAGAGTAGGATCCACTCCTGAACCATCATCTGTGCAATTAAAGACTTCCGACTTAACGCATCCGTGACCTTATTGGCTTTTCTGGGATGATACAGGATGTCACAGTTGTAGTCCTTAAGAAGTTCCATCCAACAACATTGTCTTATAATCAACTCCTTCTGAGAGAATAAATACTTCAAGCTCTAATGGTCTATAAAGATCTAAAACTTTTCTCTATATAAGTAATGTCTCCAAATCTTCAGGGCAAAGATGATCACTGCAAGTTCCAAGTCATATATCGGATAATTCAACTCATGAGACCTCAACTAACGAGACGCGTATGCAACAACTCTCTCATGTTGCATTAAAACGCAGCCTAGTCCTCTGTACGACTCATCGCTATAAATCTCTTATCCTCCAGGACCAGACAGAATCGTCAACACAGGTGCGGTAGTCTACTTCTGCTTGAACTCTTGGAAACTACGCTCGCACTTATCTATCCATTCGAATTTCTCTTCCTTCTTCAACAATCGAGTTAGAGGCATGGCTATTGTAGAGAATCTTTCCACAAATCGCCTGTAATAGCCTGCTAATCCCAAGAAACTTTGAACCTTAGTCACTGTCGTTGGCCTCAGCCAATTTATCACAGCTTCAATCTTGGTCGGGTCCACGGAAATCCCTTTGCCAGAAATCACGTGATCTAAGAAAGCTACATGAGTTAACCAAAACTCACACTTACTGAATTTTGCGTACAACCCATGTTCTTGTAGAGTATGAAGTATCGTCTTTTAGTGTCTTTCATGCTCTTCTGGACTTCTCGAGTACACTAAGATGTCGTCTATAAACACAATCACGAACTAGTCCAGGTACTCCTTGAACACTCAATTCATCAAATCCATGAAAGAAGCTATGGCGTTAGTCAAACCAAACGGCATTACGGTGAATTCATAATGGCTGTAACGTGTACGAAAAGCCGTCTTCGGTATATCCTCCTTCTTAATTCTCAGCTGATGGTAACTTGTCCTTAGGTCAATCTTGGAAAATATCGACGCTCCTTGTAACTAATCAAACAAGTCGTCAATCCTTGAAAACAGATACTTATTCTTGATCATCACCTGATTGAGTTGCCAATAGTCGATGCAAATGTGCAATGAACCATTCTTCTTCCTTACAAATAAAACTGGTGCTCTACAAGGCGATGCACTAAGACATATAAATCCTTTGTCCAACAACTCATGCATCTGCACCTTCAGTTCCTTCAATTCTGATAACGCCATATGGTAAGGAGCCTTAGAAATTGGCTCTATCCCGGGAGCCAACTCAATCACAAACTCGATCTCCCTTTCTAGGGGCAAACCGGGTAATTCCTTAGGAAACATGTCAGAAAAATCCTGTACCACGGCGATGTCCTCCATCTTCGGCTCATCAACTGACGTATCCACTACGGTTGCCAAATAACCTTGGCAACCCATCTCTAACAAACGGGTTGCCTCAAGCGATGAGATTAGGGTAATCAAGGATCCTTCTCGACCTCCAATAAACTTGAAACTTTCACCTGCTAACGGGTTAAACTAAATCGCTTTACGATAACAGTCTACGGTAGCTCTTTGCTTGGTGAGCAAGTCCATGCTAATGATCACATCAAAATCAAACATGGCCAACACAATCAAATCTATCTTTTCCCCTCGCTTACCAATCACTAACTTGCAACTAAGACATCCTATCGCAGACAACACTTTATCCTTTAACATGGTGGGTATACTAATGACTGTTCCCAACGGTTCTGGACTCAATCCTACCAACTTAACAAATTGCTTAGCAATAAATGAATGTGTAGCTCCATGATCAAATAAAGCATAAGTGGCATAGTCGTTCAACAAGACCGTACCTATAACCACGTCCTATGAGTCCTCCGTCTCCTTTCGGGTGATAGCATACACCCTTCCCTCCATCAAAGGCCTATTCATATTACCCTGCGGTGTGTTCTGCGACGCACTCCCTCTTAATTGTCCCATTTGCGACAGTGGCACCTATGCTCCCATAAGCCTGCACGGACAGTCCTTGATCTGGTGGCCGTGCTGGCCATATCCATAACACGCTCCCGTCCTAGCAAAACACGGGGCCATTCCATGCCTTCTCCCATAGAAACGGCACACACCATTCAAGTTGGGTGTCAACTTTCCTATTCCACCTTTTCGGTTCGGAGGAATGGAGTACCTTCCTCCTGTTATTGGCATTTTTCCAAACCAACTGTTGTCTGTGTTGGGCATGAACCGCGACCCAAATACGGCAGCTCGCTCGTTCAGATTCCTCTTTATCAGCTGGGCCCTCTCATACCACTCATAGTCTTTAAGATTCAACGGCACCAAGGGATCCTTGATCTTTGGTCTCAAACCATCTCTATGTTGGAGAAAACTTCATTGCGTGTTTTGAAGCTGACAAAATGTTTCCATCAATATAGTCTGAAGACTTGCAGACTCTTTAGTCAAAGTCTGAAAACCGCCGGATTGCCAGACTCAAGATTCAAAGTCTATCCTCATTGACAGTTTCTAGACCGTCGAAGAAGACTTATCCAGAGCTGAGTATTTCGTTAAAGATTTGATTCTATCGACTAATAAAGATCTCTCAGCTGGATATAGCATCTTGGAATCTATTATTCGTTTTGATTTTAATTTGGGTAATTTAGATCCGTTGATTGACGAAGTATACTTGGAAGGTTCTACTTATGGAAGCCTAGATCCTGATTGTATGGGCGAGCAGAATTGGTGGGCTATCGTCATATTCCTTAAATAACTTGAAATCTCCCTAATTAACTCTATCCAACGGGTAGATTGGAAGAGCTCCTTTGGTAAGTGCCAACAGGTATGAAGGCATGGAGGAGTATATAAGGAAGACGTTCCAGTTATTCGAGTGTGTGCCCAAAGTCTGAAGCTCCTTGTTATTTGTCAATTCAATTGTTGAGTGAAAACTTATACTCAAAAGAGAGTTTATACATTTGTGAGACCTTAAGGAAGTGTAGCAGAGTCTCTACATTGTGGAATCAAGGAAGAGCTATACTGTAACAACTCTTCTGATTCTTAGTGAAATCCAGCTGGTGGGCTATCAGTGCGGAAGAGTGGACGTAGGCTTGGATTAAGTCGAACCACTATAAACCTTGTGTTCTTATTCTCTTCCCTAAGCTCTTTTACTTTGATCGTAACTTTATTTGATTATTTGAGTCTAATTTCCATTTAATAATCTATTGATAAACAGAGTTGGTTTAAAAGCAAAATTATATACTTCACTCTGCAAAATTTGTTTTCGTACCTATTCACCCCCTCTAGGTGCTCGTATTAGCTTTCACACTCTGAACCTCCTTACTCTGTCCACCAGGTCCTTAATCAACCTCAATGCATATTTGGACAACTTTGCAAACTTCGCCTCGTACTAGTCCACTGACATCTGGTTCTGATGAAGATGCTAGAACTCGGCCATTTTCTGCTCTCTGGTGCAATCTAAAATGTACTTCCCGTAAAAGACCTCCACGAAGGCATTCCACTCCAGGACCGTATCTTCGGGAAACACTTTCCCTTTGGTGACTTCCCACCAAGTGCTCACGTTACCCTGCAGCTGGTAGGTAGCCAGGACTACCTTGTCTTCTACAGAGCACCTCAGCAGTGCAAAGACTTTCTCTAGCTCTTTGATCCAGAGGGTTGCAGCTTCTGGATCACCCGTTCTAGAGAACCTCGGCGGTTTAAGCTTCAGGAATTGCTCAACTAATTTGTGCATCAGCCGCTCACCATTCCCATTTCCTGGTGGGACTTCAACAGGTGCGGTGGTATCAACAATGACGTCATTAGCAGTAGTAGTGGCGGTGGTGGTAGAAGTAGTTTGGTTTTGTGCCTACTAACCAATCATATTCCCTAGGGTCTCTAGCACCTGAATGATCCTATCCAACCTAGGATCGCCTGGTGCTCCTCCCCCACTACCGGCCTGAGGCAATACTCTTTCCCTCGCGCTAGCCTAAGTTGGTGCTCTACCTCGGGTACCGATCCAAGTCGGCGTCCTACCGCAAGTACCAGTTGAAACTACCCTCTTTGAAGGAGTCCTCTGCTCAAGATTGCTCATCTTGCAGAATCTTTACAAAAACCTACTTTCCAATCCTAACACAAAATTAGAAATTTGAGCGATCCGCACAAAACAATCAATCAACCACAAGCTTAGGCGTAAGGAAAATGTCTTCCTACTAACTATCCCTAAAACCCATCGCACCTTATCACTCTAAACACTGACCAACTCTGATACCATTTCAAGCGGGGATGTCACACCCCGAATCCCAAGTACGCGCACATCCCTCGGCGGTCGATTAAAATGGTGACGTCCCAAGATGCGTCGCCAACCCATTCTTTTTATCTTTCAATTAAGCACATGCGGAAGCAAATTAAATAAACACCTGGCCAATAAACAAACATAGGGATAGTAAAACACGACAAACATTGCCAAAAACAACATATTCATTTTTTAACTATAAACCCTATGAAGTTTAATACTTACAAGCCTTTCCACAGCCACTTTCTATCGACCCTCTCAAAAACCTTCAGGAACTAGGGTCAACCTGCTTCACAATGGCAGGGCCAGCCACAAGATGTCATATCTCGCATCCACCACATCCGCACTCAGCAGATCTCTATGCTACGGCCCCGAAAAAGGTTAATCCACGACGGGGTGAGATAAATCTCAGTGAGTCAAGAGCCTAAACCCCGATTAGGACGCAAATTCGCCTCGAAGGTAGTCCTAAACAAGCACCATACAAAACTCACCTTGCCTCGGCACATCCCTACATATTAGCGCATCACATATGCCATTATAAATACAACATGCGTAATTAATAACCGAAACACATAATTAAAGCCTTTCAAACATTTACAAGGGTTCCAATTATAAGGTAAAATCGTTATAACATATCACATACCGTGCCACACAATTTTGCCTCATAATCAAGTGTAACAACACAACCATTCAAGCGTGTTTCGATTATTATGACCCATCGGCTACGGCCAACTCAAAAGTCGGCGATCATCCAGCGTAACCGGGCATCGTCTCGCCCCATCGGGCACGGTAACATCTAACACTACCCACCTAGATGGCATTCCATAAAGGAGCATTGGCCTGGCCTCCACCGCGACCCAGTATCCGTTGACATGGGGCATTCGAACTTAATCACGCATCGCCTCCCCAACTCTCATTAGGTGATAGGTTTTGGTAGTGACCATACGAGCACATACTTGACCAAGAACACCATACTTTGCGTTCAAATACTTCGTTTTCAAATAATGAACTTGGCCACTTTTTCTTCGCATTAAAAATCTCGGTAAAATAATTGTGCGTGGTCACGTATCCAAAAGCGAACCGTCAAACTTAGTACGTTCTTATTTTAAAACTCCACGGTTTTATATAGTACATAAAAGTTGGCACCCAAAACCGACACCTAGCATTTTTTTATTTAAATGCCCATAAAATCGAGTTTTGCAATAATAATCAATGACTACCACCAAACAATCAATTGCACATCATGGCACATGTAAGCCATCAAAATCACACAAAATTCCATCCAGAAGAACGAGTGTAAAATTTTACGAAACGGCTAATCCATCACTAATTATGCTAATTATGGTTAATTAAATAATTGCGATTGATTAAGAAAATTGCTATTAATTAAACTAATCCAACTTAATTAACCTAACTGTGATTAATTAACCTAACCATGGTTAACTAAACTAACCAAGCTAATTAACCTAACCAAGCTAACTAATCTAACCAAGCTAATTAACACTAATCTAGAATTAACTAAACTAATCCTCATTAGCACTAATCTAACCCCCAGAGTAATTAATAGCATAATCAAGGATTAGAGAGTTAACTCACTAAATTAGGACGGCAGCGGGCTCATGGCGATGGCAACGCGATGGCTACAAGAACTCAAGACAACCAAGTCTCGAATGGAGGCTTGGTGGAGGTGGTGGCTGGCCTACAAGGTTCTCGGCCAAGAGGAGGCTTGGTTCAATGGAGCTGCTGGTCGCAGGGACTGTTGGCACGGACGGTGAGGTCGAGACAAGGTGGAGTTGGTGGCAGCTCGGCGGAGTGGTGGCTGGCTATAGGCGGGCTGGTGCAGTGGCTGGGGGATGATGATGGAGGCATGAGCTAGGTGGATGGAGAGGCTGGAGTCTCGAGCGTGGTGGTTGCTAGCTGTGGCGGACGGCAGCTCGGTGGAGGTGTGTTGGACAGTGGTGATTGGTTGTGTGGAGATGGGCGTGAAAATGGGATGAGTACCGGTGGATGTGGTGTTGAAGTTGGTAGGCTGGCTGAGGAGATGCATGGTCGACAGCAGGAAAAGTGGAAGGGGAAATGGGATGAAGAAGTGAAGAAGAAGCATGAGGGAGAAAAAGGAAGGAAATGGCAAAAGAGAAGAGTCGGCTGAGGGGCTGGGAGGGGAAGAGAGGAATGGGAAGGAAAAGAAAGTCAATTCAGCAACCAATGAAAAGCCTTGAGAAATATCTAATTCACTCATTACAAATACCCCAAAGTCTTCATGCCCATAAGTCAAGAGATCATCCAATCCCAAATTAACTCCAATTTCCCCCAAAATAAGCCAAAATAGGGTAGAAGAATACCTATTATTCAGCTCATATGAATTCCCTTTTTCTTTTTCTTTTGTTCGAAAATCATTTTTCCGCAAAATTTTCGAACTCGACAAAAATTCGCTAAAAGATGAGATGACGTCCAATAAATGACTTGTGACACGCTCAAATGTCCGAATCCCGAAACCGAATTCAATTTCGTGATTAAAATTTGACCGAACGTGATTTTAGTACGATATAACCTATTAGGTAGCTTTTAGGAATTTTAGCGCATTTATGCATCTCCGAATCGTAGACGACTCTTAATTGTCATAAAATCGCAAGGGTTCAATTACATGTCCTGATTATAATATTGATAGAAAATCGGTTTATTGTCCTTTGATGCGAATATCGCAATTGTGTGAAACCACCCACAATTCAACTACGTACTTCCGTCGAATCGACTTATATCCGTTCGCTATTCAATTTTTAATGGTGTCATATTGACCCTTGCCAATTATTATGGTCAAATGATCAATTTCCGATCGAATTCTCTAATATGTTGCGTTTATATCCCTTAACGGCCTCACTTAATAGATTAGTTAACTCAAGAATGATTAATTTTGAGTAAATTAACCATAAGCGTGTCGACAAAACAACCATTTCATATTATTCGAAACGGGGTCAAATTTCGGGATGTCACAGCCATCGCCATTGTTCTCATTCCAGTTTTGTAAATAGACCCCCTAATCATTGGCTAGGCCATTGTGTTGCGTAGTTCAGATGTAGATTTGGTTCTTGTTTCATGTTGTTTGAATAGGGTCTTACCATCCTAGGTAGAGTAGGATCATATAATAATTTAGTATGGTTTGCTCATGTTTTGCTTGGATTATGAGGTTCGAGAGTGAGTCGAGATCTTGCCATGCGATTGTTGAGTTTACAAGGAATTATTGTTGCTTAGTATATGCGGTTTGTCTGTATGTTATTATCTATGCTTGAAAGCATGCCCTGAGTTTCCGAAAAAAGATTAATGTTGTTCTTAGATGTGCGTGGAAGTACACCGAGCCAAGTCTCTCTTGGTTCGTTGATATTGAGGCATATCGTTTCGAGTTTGACTTAAGTACTTGGTTTGGCGATATTGAGGCATATCATTTCTGAACTGGGTTTGACTTAGGTCGATGGTCCAATGTAACGGGTCAAGCCACAGTTCTTGTTTCGTGCCCAGCATGTTGCAATGACACAATTTCAGTAAATCATGACACACACTTCACTCGACATGTCTTTGAGGCAATCTGGCATCAAATTAGGGTAAAGATAGGAACCAATTGTGTGCCTGTTTGCAAGTGTATTCATGCAAGGGAAGCTGTCACTACTAAATTTCGGGACGATGCCCAATGGATTTTGAGTGCCATTCGCAAGAAGGATTACGAAACAAAACTCAATGGACTTTGGATGCCGTCCTTGATGGATTTTGGGATGTTGCCATGCTCGATAGGGCGGGACGATACTTAGTGGATTTCAGAAGAATCAATGGATTTAGGTTATGTGTGTAATAAATGGAAGTTGTGTGATGTGTTATTGATGCTCCTATGCATAAATTATGGAATATTATATAGCTCTTGATCATGTTTGCATTTTAGGCAGTTAGGAATCACGTACATATTTTAAAAGCTATTATTTTAGTATGTGCATATTTTATATGCTATTTTTTGGGACTTGATAGGCATGTGCATATTTCATAGTGTGACATCCTGAATTTTTTGACCCAGTTTCGATAATATGAAATGGGCTTTTGATCGACGCGTTTATGGTTCTTTTTCTCTGAGCTGATCACTCATGAGATAATTAATCTATCAGATGAAAGCCGTTAAGGGATATAAACATGACAGACTTCGATCAGAAATCGACTGCTTGACCGTGCTAATCAGCAAGGGTCAATATGGTATCGTTATAATCGATTAGTGATCGAATATAGGTCGATTCAATGGAATGGCGTAATCAAATTGTGGATGATTTCACATGATTGCAAAATTTGCGTCGAATGGCATTAACCTAATTTTCTATCGATTCTGTACCCGGTGCCCGTAATTGAAACCTTGAGATTTTCGCAACAATCGAAAGTCGCCGACGGGTCAGAGATGCACAAACATGGATTGAAATTATCGACCACAGGTCAAATACGCTAAAATCGCTAAAAGCTACCCGGTAAGTTAAGTCACGCTAAAATCGCGTCCAGTCGAATTTAACCATGAAATTGAACTCAGTTTTGGGAATCAAAAGTTCGAGCGTGTCACGATTTATTTTTAGGACTTCATCTCATCTTTCGAGAAATTTTTAGCGAGCCCAAAAATTTGGCAGAAAAGTCAAAATTGGCAAATTAATTTGGTGGAAATTCGGATGAGCAAAATTGAGGGACTTTTTGGCCTTCAAAGTGAACTAGTTTGTGAAGGAAATTGTGGGAATTGGTATGGGCAACCTCTTCTGCAATTTTGGCCATCAAATTAAAGTTGTTTGGTGGGGAATTGAAGAAGAAATTCAAGAAATTCATAGGGCTGCTGCTATGGGCATTTTTGGCCTTCAAATTGGCTTGAATTGTGAAGAAATTGGAGGGAAATCAACCATTGGCTCTTTGCTTTGACCTTTGGGGGGGGCTGAAGACTTTGTTGGCTGCACTCAAGTAGAAGATATTTCTTCTTGGCCCTAATTGGTTGCTTGTTGAACTTTCAAGCCTCTTGTTCCCCCTCTTGAAGCATGCGACCAGCCCTATCCCCCAGCAATCTTGCTTCTTCTTCATTTCAACCTCTGCATTCTCCATTTTCTTCTCTGTCTTTGTTGCTGCCTCACACCCAAAACCAGCCCAGCCCTCACGCCGCCCGTCCGAGCTGCAACAGCACCCCCAGCCACGACGCCATCCTTTGCGACCTGCATCACCCGGCCACCAGCTCGACACCAACCCGTGACTGTTCCAACTCCAACCGCGGCCCTCCTCGTCCAGCCCATCCCCGTCGAGCAGCCATTTCTGCCGGCCGCTCGCCTACATCGTCCAGCTTCAACTTCACGCTGCAGCTCCGCCATAGCCAGCCCGTGCCCAATTACTTCAGCCCCTCGAGCAGAACCGAAGTTCTCAGCTTGGCCGTGAGCCTAGCAAGGCTTTTTCAGCCCCTTCCGGCCCTCCATTGGAGTTGCTGTAGGCCTGGGTTTTGGTCGCAGTTGCGCCGTCGTCGTTGTGAACTCGTTATCTCACTAAACCGGTGAGTCAACATTCTAAGCTCAAATTAGGGGATTAATTGCACTTAATGGGGATTAGTTAGGATTAATTAAAGATTAGTGGATTAATTAGTCTTAATTAAGATTAAGGTTAATTTAGTTAGAGTAATTATTTAGTTGGTTAGTTAGTTAGTTCAACTAGGTTGGTTAGATTGATTTAGTTAGGAATTAGTTAGGTTATGTAATTAGTTTAATTAGATTAAATTAGTTAGCTTGGTAGATTAATTTAATTAGTTCAATTAGGTTGGTTAGATTAGGTTATTTAATTTGATTAAGTGGTTTAATTTAATATTTTGCAATTTATTTAATTAAATTTTAATTAACGTAAATTATATCGAGATAGCCAATTAGCAGAATTTTACATTGATCGTCGTGGTGTAGTTGATTTGTGAAATTGATTTCTAATTTATGCAATTGGGTGCTTGGTGATGATTTTTTATTATTACTGCAAAAATATGATTTTATGGTATTTAATTAGAAAAATACCAGGTATCGAGTTTTGACGTCAAAAATGTTTTATGTACTATGTAAAATCGTGGAATTTTTTAAATGGGAGCATACCACGTTTTATGGATCAATTTAAATGTGTGGTCACGCACAATTATTTTACCGGGTATTTTTAATACAAAGAAAATATGCTAAGTCCATTATTTGAAATTGAGACTTTTGGGTGCGAAGCACGATGTTCTTGGCCGAGCATGGATGTGCGTGTGATCGTTACGGAACCTATCACTTGATGAAAGTCGGGGAGGCGATGCTCCTTTAGGAATGCCCCACATCAACGGATGTCGGTCGCAGTGGAGGCTGAGCCGATGCTCCTTTGAGAATGCCGTCTAGATGTAGACGTTGCCATGCCCGAAGAAGCGAGACGATGCTCGGTTATGCCGGATGACCGCCGACTGTTGAGTTGGTCGTGGCCATTGGGTTGTAAATAATTAGGACATGCTTGAGTAATTGAAATAGCCGCGCCTAATTATGGGATGAAATTGTGTGGCACAGAATGAGACATGTCATAACGATTTGGCCTTATAATCATGACCCCTATGATTAATTGATGAATGAATTGAAGTGTTCCAATTGTTGAATGCATTTATTGTATGCATATGTTATATTAGCCATACTAATGTGTAGGGAGGTGCTGAGGTGAGGTAAGTCCTTTAGGGTGCATGTTTAGGCTGCCCTAGGTGAATTCTCATCCTAATCGGGGTTTAGGGTGTTGACTCGCTAAGACTTTATCTCACCCCGTCGTGGTTTAAAATTTTCCAGGTCCTTAAATGGAGGTAAGACCCATTCGTTTTGGGTGGCCACGAGAAGCAAAGACCCAGCGTACCGTACTCCCTATCCACGGGAACCTTGACTGGACCTGTGAGCTCGTCGTTACCACTATTTTGGTCGATGAGGGCTTACCTCAATTGGTACCTCATCAATTCGAAGCGTGGTTCCATCACAGGCCTAACGGAGTTCGGGAGGGGCCCTTGGACGGTTTCGACAGGCCTGCCGTTGATGACGAGTATGTGGTGGAACTCGACCTTGTTGTGGATGCCGATATTTTGGCTAATATCAAGGCGAACCAAGGACCCGAGGTTGAAAAGCCTGCAGCAGAGGTAGCTGACCCATTAGACATCGACATCCCTAATGGTGTTGTGGTAGACCCATATCCCAAGTAGGTAGGGTCCGGGGTAGAGTTAGCTTGGTCACTCTTTTTGGGTCTAGACCTTTTGTATATAACTTTGTAGGGCCAAGCTGGTTTGTTTATAAAATATGTTTTGTGTTAATTGATTGTCCTGCTTTTACTATCACATGTGTTTCTTTGTTGTATGGAGATTATTAGTTCACTTCCGCATGTGCATAAAATAAAAAGAGTCGGCTACGCATCCTAGGAACGTCACAATTTAATCGACCACCGAGGGGTGTGCGCGTACCCAGGGTCCGGGGCATGACACATAGGCTATTATTTGGGGCTTCAGAGTCAATATTTTAGAAGCTTGCACGTGCATATTTCATATGTTATTACTTAGGACTTGAGAGTTGCGTGCGTATTTTAGAAGCTATTATTTAGCATGTACATAATTTATATACATATGAAACATTTTGTGGGTCCTTGATCAGGTGAGTATTTTAGGTACTTGAGAACCCTGTTCATGTACATAATTGAGGCAAAGCAAGGTCTTTGCTATTGATTTGCCATTCACTTATTAGCATCAAGTATTTGTACGATTCTAAAACAAGGCATCTGCCTATATGAGGTTTGGGCAATTTACTTATTGAATGTTCATTCATTTATTGTTATTTTTCCTTTTTCAGGCCCATAAGTATGAATATCCCTCCTGTTCTTTTTTGTTTATCTATATAAATGGAAATAGTTATTTTGGATGTAGAGGACATGAGGATTGATATCACGTACAAGAAGCACACCACTATGGTGTGGGTTGATGAGGGCTTAGGATACTTAATTTTGCATCAGTACAAGGCATGGTTTGTTCAGATCGAGGAGGTTGTTGGGCCTATCCGTGGATTTCATGGACCACTTGGTGGTCTCGATGGATCCCCACCGGACCCCATGATGGCGAATCTTCCTGATGGTGCCACAAATGACCTCAACTCTGATTCCGACTACAACCCTGAGCTCGAGCCAAAAAGAGCAGGCTTTCCAATGAAAACCATTTTTAGAAGAAGCCCTCATAAAGGAGCTATGACTAACACTATCCTTTTTGGGTATAATTGGAAACAGCCCCAACTAAGCAAGCTTGTAAATATAACTTCCGACTCTAATGATGCGTAATATTGTTAGGGCTAACAATACAACTTAGAGGAGGGTGAATAGGTTGCTTGAGAACTATGAAAAACATTTGCGGAAGATAACAAGTTCAACTTCAAACATTGGTAAAAACAAATTGTAGACATCAGATGTGGGTGCTCCTTTTTAACAAAGCATGATAATAAAGATCAGGTAATACAAATAGTAAAGAGATAGAAGATTTACAAGCAAATAAATAATGGTTCAGCTTTGTTCCCAAACCTACGTCCACTCCAACATTAATAGCCACAATAAGGCTAGAATCTACTGGCAATCTTCAAGACAAGTTACAATCAGCAAGTACCGCCTAAAGCAAATCTTTTTGACTTCCATCCCCAAAGAATTACCCTAGCAGGTTGATAAATCTTTTCTCAACAGGCAAAGGAGAATTGTGGACATTCCTTTAGGATAAATACAACAAGAGATCCATTTATGCATCAAATAGTGCAAACTTATCTCATAGACAAGAGAGAACTTCATGGAGCCTGTTCTCACCAGAAGTTGAAGATCAAATGCTCCAAATGAGATTACGATGGTTCTTGCAGAAAGTTTTCTAGAAAAAAGAAGCACTTCAAGAAATTTTGGATAAAGAAATCCATATAAGGATCTAAGTACTTCCGAAGAAAAAAAAAATGGCAATTCCTACGCAAAAGGAAAGATCGCTCAAGCCGCAATAAATCAACTCGATTCTTCATTTGCAACCAAAATGATCATTTCGCCAAAAACTACTCCTAGGTAAAAAAAAAAAAAAAGGTCAAAATCATATGATACATCACATATAAATTGAAATTGGTGTTTCACTCGAAAATGATGATATTGAATCACTATTTTCTCCAAAGGAAGAACCATCTAAACAAACTCTTTGTATCATTCCTTATTACCAAACTCCTAGTGAAACTAATTCAGATTCAAATTCTGAAGACCTTTTTTCACATGTCCCTCACTTCTTTAGAACAAAACCCTGACATGTTTTTAAGTCAAATCCATTGTCCCCATTTTCCTATGAAAATCTTCACCTTGATGTTTGCTAAACTTATCACTGTCATTGCTCTCATAGATACTGATGCAAGTTCTTCAATCCTAGACACTGAAGTTCTTCTTGAAGAATATTGGACTTCCTGTGTTTGATATTTTAATTTTGCCTCAGAAGATACTTTTTCTACAAATGTAAGAACTACCTCAGTAACTGTCCAATTTTTCCTCCAATGTTCCATAACTACAAAAATCTTTGGATCCTATCTCCTTAACAAAGATTTAATCATTGGCTGAATTATCATGATTTAGATTTCTCAACTTTGTATCATTCTTGGAAAATGTCTTAAGTATAAAAACCAATTTTATGAATTCATCAACATTCAAAGACATTTTTTTCCATTCAAATGAATTTGTTAGATCCAATCAAGCAGAAGTTGTAAGAATCCTGTTCAGAATCCCATTATGAATTTTCCTAGAAATGTCATCATCCTTTATGAAAAATCCGAAATTCTTTGTTTGCTTTCCCTTCAAAAAACATGAAGACATCAATTCAACCAAGGCAAGTCATATGGGAATGAAGCCAGAACATTTAGTCTCGGCCCAGAAGGAATGCTCAGAACTGCTGCAACAAGGCCTTATTGAAATTTTAGATTCTCAATTGGCTTGTGAAGCATTTTATGTCAATAAGCATGTTGAGCAAAATAGAGAAAATATGCGACTGGTAATAAACTATCAGCCTCTTAATCTTTTCCTTCAAGATAAAAAAATTCCCTCTACCTTTAAAAAATTCCCTCTTTACTGGATTGTCCAAAGCTCATATCTATTCCAAATTCAATCTTAAAGCCAAATTTTGGCAACTGGGCATTCATCCTAAAGATAGGCCCAAAACAAGGTTCTGTATTTCGAACCAACATTTCTAGTGGAAGTTTCTTCCTTTTGGCTTAAAGGTGGCACCATCCCTATTCCAAAAAGCCGCGTGCCGAAATTTTTAATCAATCTTGTCACGCACAACAGTATACATTGATGACATCCTGCTTTACAATTTTGATGAGGAATCCCATTGCCAACTTCTTACGCAGTTTGCAGACATTGTAAAGGAGCATGGAATTATGCTTTCTAAAAAAAAGTTGAATATTGCCTAAACAAAAATTGAATTTCTTGGTATGCACCTTAAAAAATGAACATATTATCCAGGGCCACATATTGCTTAGGAATCGCTAAAGTTTCCTGAAGAGAACTTCACGATAAAGCATGTTCAGCAACTTCTTGGGATAATTAATTATATCAAAGATTTTGTTCCAAACATTGCAAAACTGCTAATTCTACTGCAATCACCGCTGAAAAAAAAAAAATCCCCCACATTGGGGAAAACCTTAGACTAAAGCAGTCGTTAAGCTTAAAAAGATCATGCAGACTCTTCCTCCATTACAAATCCCATCAATAGGAAAGAGAATTCTCCAGACTGATGCCAGTGATGAATATTGGACAGCCATCTTGTTAAAAGAAATTAATAATAAGAGACACCTATATGCTTACAAAAGTGGAAAATTTTCTTAAACTAAAATGCATCATCACTCCACTTTCAAAGAAATCTTGGCGGTGAAAAATGGAATAAAAAAATTCGAATTCCATCTCATCGGCCATCACTTCCTAGTAGAATTGGATATGGTATCTTTTCCTCAAATGACCAAATTCAAATAGAAGCATATTCCACATTCTCAACTACTTTGATGGGTTAAATGGTCTTTAAAATACTCTTTTGAAACCAAATATATTGCTGGGAAAAAGAATGTGCATGCTGACTTCTTGTCAAGACCAAAGGCACCGATAGAAATCAATATATACATCATGAGGCATGCTTTCCATACTTTTCATCACAATGAAAAGTATAAAATCGAAAGAATATGAGATTGGCCAAGCTAACAATACCCCCAGGAGATTGTTGAACAAATCCAGAATGGACATTGGTGATGCATTGACTAATCTCCAAAAAATTAGGAAGAAACTTCTTGAGTTCATTGTCATTGCCTAGTTTATGTAAAATCTTCATGTGGAGGCAAGTGGTATTCATAATCATTGCTTTGTCTAGAAGTGGATATGGAATTTTGCCATTCAAAGACAATTTGAATCTGGCAATAGAAAAATCACTAGTAATGAGACTAGTGAATTAGCATCCAAGGAAGATCAATAAAAAAAAAAAAAAATGTCCTTTGTCTTGCTCTAGCTTCTAATATAAGGACCCCCAGACATATGGTAGTATGGACATCTGTCTTGCTCTCTTGCAAACTTGGTCCCTTTTTTCAGTTTTTAAAACCCAAAAAAAAAAAAAAAAAAAATGCTAAATGTTGACACTTGAATTTTTGTCGGCATTTTTAAATATCCATTTATTTTGCAAAAAAAAAAAATCTATAAAAAGATAAGAAGCAAAAAAATTGAAAAGAAGAAGAAGAATAAAATGGACCAAACAAAAATGAAAAGGGAAAATCGAGCAGGCCGGCTTATCATTATTTTCGGTTCATCCTTCCATTTCAAACACTTTCTCCGTTCAAATTCTTACAATTCTCTCTACCTCCCGGTTTCTTGTTGGAGCTCTTTCGAATCAGCTATTACCCGTTCAATAAAATGTCAGGCACAATCGCTGAGGACTCACGGGATCAAGTGCATACTGATTGTACTATTAAAAATGATGGCGATGGGGAAGGTGCTTTTAAAAATAAGATAGATTTAAGTGTGGTTGATAAGAATGCCGTGCCTTCCCCAGAAGAAGAGGAGGAAATAATCAAGAAAAGGTATGGGGGCCTGTTACCAAAGAAGCCTCCATTGATTTCCAAGGATCATGAACGCGCTTTTTTTTATTCTGCGGACTGTGCTTTGATTTCCAAAGAAGCCTAAAGGACCACTTGAAGCTCGCCGACCCAAGTTGCAGCCCACCCCACATCACCAAGGAAGGTCGAGGCGCTCAGCATATGCACCTGCAGATGATGGTAATGAAGAAGATGCACTTGAATCCCCGCGGCGAAGTTGCGAGTTTGTTTGCCCAAATGATGGTTTCTTAGAGCAGTTACGAATGTTTCGAGGAAATGGGCTTCAAAGTCAATCGAGACAGCCCCATTTACAAGAAGTTTTGACTGAAAGTTCTGGCCTAAGATCTGAGCCCACGTCAAAACCAAAACAAAAGAAGGCCCGGCTCATCACCCATTTCCTCTCCTCTGCACCCGCGCGCGTGCCCAGCAAAGGGAAGGAGGACGTGCGAGTGACGCCACTGCCATGACGCAAGTGGAAGGAAAAATCCAGCTGTCGTCAGAGCTGGGGGAGGTCGCTGGCTTTTGGTGAGCAGGTCCAAGAGGGCAGAGGTTGAGCAAGGAGTTTGTCGACCATAGGAGGAGGGGCTCGGGCTCTGCAGAAAAAAGAGGACTTTGGTTTTTTTTTTTTTGTCAGTCCTATCCTATTCCTATTCTACACTCATTATCAGACTTTTGTCCTGTCTCTTGCAGGGCGTGAGAGTCGAAACCCACTCCTGAAACTTACGTGTTCCCACTCCATCCCCCTGAGAAGGTGGAGATTTGAACCCCTCACCTCCCCTTCCATGTTGAAAGAGTGGCCACTGAGGCGAATCCCAGTAGTTAGAGGACGTTGGTTCAAGGGAAAAAAAAATAGATATTTTTAACCTGATCTCGCTGCCCTTGACGGTGGACATAATGGCGTTCACGCTGAGACAATGATGCGTTAAGGGGTTTTTGGAAGAGAGTTCTCGGGCTCCTCTACGACCATCCCCAGCAAATCTCGTCCCCCTGTTGTCCGTTCATACGCTCGCTCATCATCGTCGTAGACCTCTACTTGCGACCGGCGGCAAACATTTTCGAGACCTTTTCTTTTTTTTTTCTCATAAATTTTCTGCGATCCGCCCTCCTCAGCTCCATAAAACGTCGCGGAAGCCAGGCTTAAGTCGCTGAGAAAGGACGAGTCCAGCCCAAGCCTTCACGAAGATAGTCGATTACATCTCGCTTCAAAAACCAGGTCAACTCTGGGCTCAAGTGTTCTGTTCTGCTATGCTTTACGGAGTTCGAGAGTGTTGGGTTTAATCAATGAAATAATGAATAAAAGCTTGTGGAACCAAGCATGATTTGCGGCCATTCACAATGAATTAAGAGTTTTATATACTATGTTTAGATGGAGAATTGCATTAAACCTGAGTTGGAAACTCATTTCCCCATGAACATGAATCTAAAGCTTGTTGTCGGAAAGAACACTGAGAAATTTTCATGTCTAAGCTTGAAGCGAATTCATATTTGCATTTACATTCGTTGAATCCTACCTGACTCTAGTGTTTTTGCTGGATTTTCATGCGATTCTCTGGGAAATAATCGGTTGTCACCAAGTCTACACTGTTGCCGGAAGTCCATTCCCTTCGTCGGTGACCTCCCATCGCCAGGGAAGCTAGCAGTTCGAGGCCGCACTAGTTAGGCTATTCTTCTCCATTTTCATGTATTCATGCTTGTTTGTTCGTTGGACTGCTTGCTTTAGAATTTCGTTTCAATATGGATTTTCGTGAGATTTTGTGGCCACCAGAGTAAGCAGCCGACGGTAGTCAGCGTTGGTCGAAATGGACAACCAGTTGGTGCTTGTGCTTCTGTGGTGACGAAGGACGGCCACCGATGGCCGGAGGGGTGTAGCATCAAGATTTTTAATTTTGGGAAACTTATATAGCCATGTCTATATGTAAAACAATGTCGTTTTGCATTTCTCTTGTTTGAAAAATGCCACATCAATATTTTGGTCTAATTTTCTCATCATCGGCACTTAATAGATCCATTTTCCTCCGATATTTGCACTTAAGTGTATCTTTCTTCACTTTTGCCATTTAAATATCCCATGCCAAGTTTTTGGCACTTCAGGTGTTCGCGTCTCGTTTCAAGCCTAACGCGCCTTCATCTACGAGATTTGGATCAATGGGGTAAATTTTCTTCTTTACTAATTCATTATTCTTATTTCGTTCATTCTTTATTTCATTAATTTTATGTATAATCAATATCATAGGTCTTACTTTTAGGTCAGTCCTTCTAAAGCAATTTGATTTTGGCGAAAGGACTGAGAAGCCAACAATGATTTTGTTATTAATTGTAAAGCCAACATCTCAAGTGTTTTTTCATCTTTTAAATTTAATATATCAATATAATGACATTAATGAGTTCTTTTTAATAGGTGATAATATTTTTTACTTGTAATTATTTATATTTTAGTATCTAATTTATTTTTTATCAGATTCATGAAAATTGATTGCGTGTGTCATCTTAAGATTTTATCTCTCAATTATTCAAGCTCGCAATAAAAAACATTAAAAAAAAAATTGTATGAGATGAAATCGGTTGAAAAAGTCAACCGGTTTCATCACAAAATGAGCGATTACTAGTTGACCGTCACTCCGTTGCTGGATGGAGGACAGTTAACTAAACTGCACTCTTTTAGAAACTACTCTCCTAGGATTTACCCATGGGAAATGCCATTGTAATGTATTGTAGCAAAGATGTAAATTTGGGTAACTACACATAAAATCTAAATGCAAATTGGTAACTTATCACCTTGACATTAAAATTCAAATATTAGATAATTTATGCAACCTCTGGGAAATTTTAATGTGAGATAATAATTTCTTTCATCAGTAAAAAGGGAGAAATTGACAATCAATGGTTATCCCTCTAAACCTTAAGTCTTGCACTCATTATGGAATATTGAATTTCAAATAAAACATGTTAATCCATCCATAACTACACAAGCATAATGAGCTCATTTTTTCATTTATGTTTTTTTGTTTTTTTTTGGTGAATGGTAATTTTTTCATTTATGTTAGAAAATATAATCTAAAAACTTAAATTGATAAGTAGATTGATAATTATCGCGTATTGAATTTTTATCCTCATCTCCGTCCTCCCTCAACGCCTTCGTCTTCCGCATCCACCGCTACGTCTCCCGGTCGCTGCATCGCCGATGCCTCCAGTCTCGGCTCATCGCCCACAGGCTCCGCTGCATCTACGCCGACCGCATCCGCACCCCGAGCCTCGCTTCGGCCCCGTCTCCGTCTCCTCCGGCTGCCACGAGGTTCCGCTTGCGGCGGCGGACGCGGCGGCGGCGGCGGTGCCGGTGTGAAGGCGAAATCGGTCGTGGATGGAGCAGAGGAAGCGTCGGCCGTCTCCTCGGATGGTATAATTCTCGACGTCGGAGTAAGCCACTATATTTATCTCGCAGTTTATGTGAATGCACTAGCCGAAGCTTCGATTTTGTCAATGCTTGTCCAACTTTCCCTGCATTATATTGCTGAAGATGTTTTTCCGCGGTGCGTATCGTGTTTTTTTTTTTTTTTTTTTCAATTGTGCGGTCATTTGAGTGTCTCTGTTTCGTCTTTGCTGGGATTGACGTGTGGGGATGTGCAGCGAGTATGAAGAGAATTTTGGAAAATCAAGTAAGTTTGCCACTGATTTTGTCTTTCTTGTAATTCATGAAGCCATTTTTTGTATGAAAAGAATCGTCATCAACTTGAATTAAACTAAGTGTGAGACCTGTCATTTTCTGGGTGTGATTTGAACCCAGCGTGTTTTCTCTTTTTTTCTGCCGTAGCATTGGACAGCCTCACGTATCTGCCGCCAGCGTCAATCTTACAACTGGGACATCTATTGTATGGCCCGTATCTGAAGCCAAGGCCGTACCAAATTGGCAAAAAGAGTTGGGAGAATTACTTGCAGAACACTTGACAAATTGTGGCTTAATGTCTAACCCTCGAGGTAAGCACTTTTACTCACCATCTGCTTGTTGCAGTAGAATGAGGTTTGGCTGACATTCGTGAATAACATTAACGCATGTAACGTACCTTTTATCACAGATTTTCCGTGTCAAAGACTCCATCTACTAGTTGGAAGTACAAGCTTTTATATCTGTAATTTTCCCTGTCATATAATACAAACTAACTCCGAGAAGAATATCTCTAATGCAGTGGGTTGTTGACAAGTTCTCAGAATGCTCTCATTAATTTGGTTTTGTGACTTCTGATGAGAAGCAAGCAATGGGTGAGGCTATTGAGGCTGTGAATGGGATGGACTTGGATGGGAGAAATATCACTGAGGAAAAAGCTTGGCCTCAAGGTTCAGGTAGAGACCAAGATGGTGATCGCAGTTCTGATCGTGGCCCTAATAGGGATAGTGGTACTCAAGGAGGATCAGGAAATGACTGCTAAATCAGGACCGTTCTGGTCCCTATGAACATTGTGGTACAGGAAACTTCCGTTCGGGGTAGAAAGAATATTGCTGATAGGTATGCACACAGGTTTTTTTCAGATATATTAAAGCAGTTGGTGCTGTGCTGATTGAAAAATATTTTGTGCTTGTAGCAGCGCAATTGGAGGTACTGCTGTTACTTGCTGGAGCCAAAGTCCCTTCCGTTGCATCTCTTCTTTATTGTTCTCTGGGTGCACAAATCTGCTTGATCAGTCTTTTGATGTGTGAACTTTGGCCAAAAGATTCAACTATTTAATGTCCGTGAATGCTCGTTTTGATAGTTTGGTCTGATGACATTGCTTGCTTGACTTAAACAATCAAATTTGGCCTTACTCTGTCAAGGCTACAATGGGTAGTGGATTCTCTTTTGCTTACAAGCTTTAGCAATTGCAAATGCATCTGAGATTGATCTTGGTTGACTTCTTCATTGGCATTTGCGACTGTGGAGTGTGGACAGCTTTCTGGTGTCTAGATGGCTCTTTTGAGGATAGGGCAAGAGATTCACCTGTGGAAATAATGCGTTCTCTCTTTGCAAAAGAGAAGCTGCCTTAGATATGAATGCCTCTTTTGGCTACAATTTTTCAAAAGTCTTAACTTTTTTAAAAGGAGTTAAGTGGGTAAACGCTATCTTTTCCTATACACATTTAACATGTGAGCTTCCTGTCCATAGTCTGCACTATATAAACTCTGCTAAGCTTTCAGCAGTATTCTTGGCTGTTTGTGGTGTTTTGATACACGTTCCTGTTACTTTCATGTCATAGGACGTGGTTTTAGCCTTAAAAATTCTGAATAGTCCTTTTGTCCTCGGGAAGCTATTACTTTCTGCAATTAACTCTGTAAAATTCCATCTCACCTTCCACACATTGTATATGAGTTCTTTCTCAGTAAAACGTGATCTTTTGGAAGCTTTGGTGGGCATGTCAATTTGATTTGCATTGTCTTCTTCCTAGCGATCTCCTGTCTGTTGTCATCATCTTCAGTGGAAGATATCTGGTCTCTGTCTCCTCCGTTTGCATGGTGCTTCTATCTTGTTAGGTTTCCTGGATAAGTTACCCTTTCAGGTGTAATGACAGCTCTTCCTTTGAACTGGCAATGTTCCTAATAAACACCTGGTTCTTTTCGCTTGGGCAGCTGTGCGTGCATTGACTTGCATTTCTGCACTAATGATCTTTGCTACACACTTTCAGCCAATCATTTGTGATTGATCATGTATTTTCCCTCTTTTTCTTCTAGAAGTTGTGCTTGCTCCATTTAAAATTGGTACTGGGTTTGATACTCTAGGAATAAGAAAAAACCGGATATGACCATCTCCTTTTCAGTTTTTCTCTGTAGTTGCTTGGTTAAGGTTATTGTGCATAATATGGCTCTGTAAATGAATATTTTCTTTTCCAGTTGCTTGTCAAAATTTTTGGAGATCAAATTGGCAATATGTTTCCGGCAGGGAAGAGAAACTATTCTTCCTTGTTAGAATCAGAGGAATTTTATCAAATTATTGGTTAATTTTCAAGTAGAGTAGAGTTTGACAGTAGATTCTATCAATTTTCTGTTAATCTATGCAACCTTTTTTATATAGTTATTTCTTCAATCTCAGAATTAGTCACATGCATAACTTGATCCCTAATGTCAAGGACTTTCTTAGTAGATTTTTCATAATTTCAAAATCATTCCAGAGTCCCCCCCAAAAAAAAAAAAAAAAAAAAAGGTAGCTGAAATAGGAAACCCCAATGATCTTAATCATCAAATTACAAAGTAAAAAAATGTCATTGGAGCGCGGTGACCAAATCACCATATAAGTTATAATAACTCCACAATAGGAAATGAAAACCATAGCAGACCACGAAATCACATTTATGGAAATTCGAGACTAGGAATTTAATTATGTAGAGTTCATACTTGGAGGAAAAAGCTTTTGTGCGCAATGTTAGCCAAGTCTAGTTCTGTTGATGGATACTAGCATGCATGGACTGCATTTTCATCTGGTGCTGAAACATCATCATCATAAGCCCTATGTCTTCAGTCTCATCTCCTCCGTTATCCACCGATGCTTCCATTGCTTCATCCTCTACACAGTCAAAGTGTGTGCCATAATCGCAGTCTGTGCAATAGTAGCACCAGCATCCCTTGGCGATGCTCTCCTGGCACATGTCAGATCAGGCTCTATTCTTGCGTCTGGGAATAGCACAATGTGAGGGTGCTCGTGGTCCTTGCGCTTTGCCCTTGTCACCAAGTCGGTGCACTCCGCATAGAGATCGTACCGGTGGATCGAGCAGTTGTAGGAGGATGTGTCCCCATCGTCCCCACATGCATTACATGTGAACTCTCTCCCCTCGTAAGGTGGCGAGGGGAGGAAATGAAGTGGGTGCTCGGGGTGCAACTCATGATGAAAAGTTCTTATCGGTTGTCGCTGTCCACCACTGTCTGGTAATGCTCTTGGTACTTTGACAGACCCATGTTATTGGGTTGCTGGGACGACGGTGCCCTGAAGGTTGGTGTAGGGAAGTTGGTAGCAGGGGATTGGTGCTCTTCAATAGCCTCCGCATTTGGTGGCTTTGCCAACATCCCGAAGCTCGATGGCCTGGCAATGTCCTGAGCCGGTGATTGGTGCTCGAGGTAGGAGGAGAAGAGTCAGGCCGTATACCTCACGTGTGGGAGAATGATCTCCCGAGGCGGGAGAGGGTTGTTGGTACAATGGACATGGAGGTCGAAGTTGCATGGTGCACAAGAGTAAGAGACGCCGGTGCAAGGCGGCAAGGGCAGCAGAGGAAGGAGGCTGATGGGTAGGTTGGGGAGGACATTAGGGTGAGGGGTGTGGAAATGGTGGTGGACAGGGCGCTTCGCATGGAAGCAGTGCAAATGAAGGAAGTAGCTGCACTAGATGCAGGCGAAGACGTCCAATGGCACTTCGACCTGGGATTCGCATTCGAAGCATTGAATCGGATGGTCCAGCCCTTATTGAAAAGGTTGGCAAAGGATCAGGTTGTGTGGATGGCTGAAATGCTCGTGTGACTCCATCTATGAATTAGAATTAGGCTATGTGTGTGTGAAAGAGCGAAGGGAGGGAGGAAGGTTGGCTTATCAATTCCACAAGGAACTACTCATATAAGCAGGAAATAGTGGATGCCCGGGAATCAATGGAAAAAAAAAAACATTGAATATGCTCTGAATGATGTATTGGACAGAGCCAATTACAATATACAAAACTTATGTAAAAATTTGTGTTTTTCAGTTGGATCCAATGTGAATCATATTATCTCTTGATATGTGATTGGCATAATCTACTAGACTAACCCCATGTAACACCCTCGGAAAATTACCAAAAAAATCATAAATCTATTAGACAGTGGTCATTTTGTTATAAATCTTTCAATTTTACCAAATAAGTCCTAAATATTTTGACAATTTACGACGAAGTTCTTCCAACCAAATGTGACTAGAATATCAATAAGATGAATGTCAGCTACGCTAAATGGTACGTTCGCTATTGACGTGGACAACTTTTGTAATTTATAAAAAAAGAATGTTCTGAGTTTTGTTTTTCTTTTGTTGGGATTCTGGCCAATGGGGCCCTCGTAATGACTGGTGATGCCCTTGTCCGCCATAGGCAAGCGCCTTCGGGCCCTTGTGAGCTACAAGTGAGGGAGTCACAACCCTCCCTTGTGGTTGGTGAGGGTCAATTGGCAGCCTCATCGGCTCAAAGTTGGAAAAAAAATTGAAAAGAAAATAAGAGAAGAGAAAATATAAAATAAAAAATTAGAGAAAGATAAAAAAAGCTATTCACATTAACACCGACCATGCCATATAGGATAGTTGGTGTCTATGTCAACGATTTCCGACCAAATCATTGAAAAATCGCCAAAACGTTTAGAACTAAATTGGCCAAATTGAAATATTAATGATTGCATTGGCTATCGTATAATAAATTTAGAACTTTTTGATGATTTTTTCTTATCTTGCTGTGATTGTTGAAAAATTTGGAGATCAAATATGCAATTTGATCCATGTGCTCAGCAGGAATTTCACCAAACTATTGGGAAATTTTCAAGTAGAGCTTGATAGTACATTCTATCAATTTTCTGTTATCCTATGCGACTTTCTCTACTGTTGTTTCTTTAGTCTTAGAGCTGGTCACGTACATAACTTGATCCTCACATGTTAAGGATCTTAAATAGATTCTTCATGATGTCAAAATCATTTCATAATTTTGTAAAAGTGAAAACGGGAGCTAAAATAGGAAACCCAGGGATCGCGATGAAATAGTGCAAATGTCTGAATTATCAAATTGCGAAGGATGTAATTGAGAAAACTGTGACCTAATCACCAAATGTGTTACGATAACTACACATGAAATGATAACAACCCTAGCAAACCACGAACTTGAAATTTAAGAAAATTCAAGAAGTGGAATTGAATTATGTAGGGCACACCTTGGAGTGAAGGGCCTGGGCTCACAACGTTAGCTTGATGGAAGAGGAGACCATACTAGCAAGCATGGACTGCATTTTCATCTAGTGCGGAAGCTTCATCATCATAAGTCCTGTATCTTCAGTTTCATCTCCTCCATCATACTCCGATGCTTCCACTGCTTCAGGCTCGACACAGCCCAAGTACGTGCGGTAATCGTTCGCCCGAGCAATGGTAGCGCCAGCAACCCTGGCGATGCTTCCCCAGTACCTGTTGCTGGTCAGGCTCCCTTCTTGAGTTAGGAATAATACCATGCGGGAGGGTGCTCGTGATCCTCACGCTTCACCGTTGCCGCCAAGTCGGCACACCCCGGGTGGAGGTCGTCATGGCAGATCAAGCAGTTGTAGGAGGATGTGTCCCCTTCGATCAAGGGGAAGTGCATTAAACATGGCAATTTATGACATTACTGAGTATATAATTATTTGCACCAAAATTTGAATTCAATTCGAGTGAAACAATAATATGCACAAAGAATTTACTCAAAGATTGAAAAAAGTGGTTGATATATGCATTAGATACAATTTACTCAGATTGTCCTGTGTTCAGTTCTTTTTTAACTAATAGTAGTACAAAAAATAAAGAAATATGCAAGTCATTAACATAATAATTAATTGTTCTTCTCAGAAACAAAAAATTTAGCTTTTTTTTTTTTTGGGGTCCGTGCACAATATATAGTTAGCTATCTACCAAATAAACTAGTTTTTAGAAAAGAGATACACTAACTTAGTTCCAAATAGAGAAAGAAAAGGGAAAAACCAAAAAAAATAAAAAAATAAAATAAGATTGGACCCTATAGTTAATCTTAATAAGTGTTGTTTGAATGAAATATGGGTATTTTATATGGGTAGTTTCGTCTCTAGAAAAGATAAGAAATCATCTTAAAATAAGAGCAAGACCCACAAAAGATGATATAGTTAATTCAATGTAACAAAGTGTCAAAAGCCAACAAAGAGATGGAAATAACGCGAGCCTATTAAAATAATAAAATTACTTTTGGTCCTTGAATTTGAGCATTTTTTTTCCAATCAATTGAACTTGCATAACTTTTTTAATTGAGTCTCTTCAACTCTAGATCTAATTAATTGGAACTGACAAATTTTATTCCTGAACTTTCACATTTTTCTTTGTTCTCTTTTAATCTTCCTATCCTAAAAAATCATTGATATGATGGTCTAATTAGCATTTGCCATCTTACGTGACGCGATTGGTGGCTCACGCGGACAATTTTTTAAATAAAATGATGTCGTTTTGATTATTTTAAAAAAAAAATTAGATTTTTTTTTTCATTTTTTCCCCTAATCTTTCAATATAGTGTTCATCATTTTCCCTATGTCTGTTGTCAGGGACTTGGAACCCATAAAGGTCGCGGCTATAGGCAATGGTCGTGACGCCCTTGGGCAGATTTGGGCAATGGTCTCAGATTGCCATCGGCCGAGTTAGGCGATGGTGTCGCAGCACTTGCATGCCTTCACAAGCCATCGCTGAGACCTCGACAAATGGCGAAGGGACGAAATGAAAAATAGAAGGAAAGAATAGGACAAAAAAGAGAGAAAAGAAAAAAAACTCAATTTTCAAATATGTGGAAAAATATCTAATAAGTCTTTTATTCATGTTAAGGGGATAGTTTTTCAAGTACTATTGAACGTGGCAGCCCCAAGCAAAAGTCACACTTAGATCACCTTGAAGCCATGTCATAGAAAAATATCTGGCATGATATTCTCGTATACTTATAGATGGATTGAAAAGTCATGACTCAAACTCAATATTTCGTAATTAATATGAGATTTGACATTTGCCTACGTATTCTTTCTCTCCTCAGTTTTTTTTGGCATACCATTTAAATTATTTAATTACTATGAACAAATTAATAAAACTTTAGCATATTACACTTAATTAGTATTTCTCTTCTTACAAATTCTACAGTTTAGGGGGTGATATCTACAATTCTATATAATGACTCGTAGGAATCTAATTCATTTGAATGCTTATTTGTTTCGCGGAAAACAAATGAATTGGAAAACTTATTTTTATGAATGATCGCTTGTATCACTAAAAGAAACTATTAATGGAAAATGTTTTCATTATTAACAACAATTATTATCTAAACATTTTCATGGGCAATGAAAATATTTTTCGTTTACTTAGTTTTGTAAGCGACACAAGCTATTGGTTTTTGGAAATTATTTTTCAAATTATTTATTTTTTATAAAACAAACATAGGCTAAATTTCAAATTTGTCGACCAAGACTTTGCCTAAAGAATGCATAGTACAAAGGACATAAAGTAATCTCACGTCTTTCTTTGTCCTACGTCACCCAATCACATTGCTGTTTCATGCCATTCTTGTTTGATTCCCCTTTGATAAAGATCATGTCGTGTGATGCGAATCTTAATTATTTCCTAATTATAGTCTTCTTTCCAACATGTTCATTGTTCATTTTTGGTTTGTCTATTTCTAATTGGTCTTAGGTGATTGCTAAAAAAAATAAATTCTTTTTAGTTACATCACACCAAAAAGATTTAAAGACCCTAGAACTATTTTTTCATGGTTGTCATGAGTAATTAAAGAATAATTGGAAGTTAATTAAAGGAAGTAAGTCCAATTACAATTGAATGGGTCTATACATGGGGAGAATTTGGTACGCATGGGAAGGAAAGTTGGCTTGCCGTGCACTTTGATGCGATGCGCATAATTGCTTTCTTACATGTGAACAACATCCAATTCCCACCTTCTTTTTATGGCCGTTTTCTATACTTTTGCTTTTGGAAAGTATAATGCCGAACACCCTCCCTCGGATTAGGATCATCTTCCCCCATAGGCACGGGCACGTAACCAATCAAATCAAGTAAGGACATGTGGTGTGTCTCCAATAATTAGCTAAAATCCAATATTATGACTTTACCTGATTGGGTCTCTGTTTATATTTCCTTGACTCTAGGGAAATAAGAGCAAACAAAAGATTGGGCAGATGAAATTGATTGATGTTCCCATGACCTTTTCCATGTGAACTATCTTGATTACGCCCCGTCAGAAGAAGAAGAAGGAGAATAAAGATTGTTTACTTGACTTGACTTGAAATATCACACTTATTCAATTCAATATTATTCGCCAATAACAACTTGTTTATTTTTTTTGGCTAGCTATATACTTTTAGGATTAGATATATACATAATTTATCTTATAATTCCATTTTTTTTAAATAACAGTGTGACTATATTAAAAAGTTAAAGATCATAATATAATAGCGAGGACTTTGTCTTTATTAATTAGTGATTCACCTATTAGTATTCAAGATGTAAAATACAACTTGCATATCAATATGACAAGTTCAATGCCGATACAACATGGATCTAAAAGGTAGTATTTTGAAATAGATTCTTCTTCACCAAAGTAGACATTTAGCTCTCTTTTATTTATTTTTTTGGTAAGGATTAGCTCTCTTTTATTTACACGCATTTCTTTCAATTTTAATAATAAGAAACGATATTTCAACAGGATAAAATGGAACATTACAAATGTATAATTTATAAAAAAAAAAATATATATGTATTATAAGTGACAAATGAAAGTAAAGGTGATTATAAATTGTGAAATAGACTTACTTACATGTATGGTTAATAGTGTTCTGCTTTTGAGAACCGAAAATCAAGATTCTAAATGCGTGGAAAAGACTAAAGTCATTGTCCCAACTAAACTGCCCGGCAATTCAGGGATTGAAATATAGATTATAGGATAAAGGACGCAATTGATAAATAATGAAGAAACCCGAGTAAGGCCCATGCCGTTTCACCTTTCATTGACTGACTGGATCATCAATAATTGCCTTGCTTATAACGGTCTTGTAATTTTCTCAACTCGTGTGAATGGCTGAAATGCTTATGTGGTTCCATCTATGTTTTAGGTTCTGTGTGCTGTATGCAAGAGAAGTGGTGAAGGGAGGTTGGCTTATAAACTCCACAAGGAATTGCTCATACATGCAGGAAATATTTGAGGTTTGGAAATCAGTGAAAAAAATATCGAATGTCCTTTTAATGACGTGCAAGACAAAATCAATTATAATGTACGAAAATTACGTAAAATTTGTGTTTTTAAGTTGGATCCAATATGAATCACATTGTCTCTGGATAGGTGATTGGCATAATTTATCAAGGAATTTTACTAGAGTATTGGATAATTTTCAAGAAGGGCTTTGTAGTATATTCTGTCAATTTTCCGTTAATCTATGAGACTTTATTGATATAGCTATTTTTTTTTTTTAATCTCAGAGCTAGTCATGTACATAACTTGATTTCTAATGTCAAGGGTCTTCTTAAATAGATTTTTCAATATACCAAAATCATTTTGCAATCCAAAATAAAATAAAATTGTATGTCCTTTGGATGACTCATCAGATAGAATCAATCATGATATGCATAAAGAGTGAAAAGTTTTTGTTTTTCAATTAGATTCAATATGAATCACATTATCTCTTAATATGTGATCAGCATAGTACATTGCATTAACTCCATATAACAACTTTCTCAAGCAATATTAATCATTTTTCTTCTTTTGGACTTTAAGGGGGTGCATGACAAACCATTGTTTCTGTTCCAGAAACAATTTTTTTATTCCAAACTTGTTTCTGGAATAGAAATCCGTTTGGTAAAATTATTTCATTTTTCTATTTCTGAAATAGATTCTTGTTCCAGAAATAGGTTTGGAATATAAATAAGAAGTAGAACTACTTCTCTATTTCTAGAACAGAAATGAGAAATAAAAATTCTTCTCATCATTTGTCAACCGGTCTTCCATCCTTCGCCGCCGACCATCGTCCGTCGGTCGCCGGCCGCCGTCGCCGCCGGTTGCCGGTCGCCGGCCGCTGGCGCCGACGCCGCCACCATCTGTCATCGCCGATCGCCAATCCATCGCCGTTCGTCAATCCGCCGTCGTCCGAAAGGAAGAAATTTTGTATCGTTATCAAACGAATTTCTATTTTTAGAGTAGAAATTTTGTGTCGTTATCAAACGGTTATTTTTGCTTAGAAATACTTTTAGAAATAGAAATAGAAAAATCTATTTCTCTTCTAGAAATCAATTTCTGGCCAGAATGGTTATCATTCACCTCCTAAGGGGAAGTGCATTGAACATGGTAACCTATAACATAGCCTAGTATATAACATGCGGAAGAAGAGATACTAATGCAGTTCACTAGATATGGCTTCCTACATGCATGAAGTGGTCTTTGAAATCATGCTAATCTCTCTGTCTCTCTCTTCTTTGAGTTCATGCTCATGCATGTTATTGGTGAAGTAGTGAAATCTCGGTTTTTCCTTATTTGAAGGGTAAGTGAACTTGTATCATATTGCCCATTTGCTTCATTAATATGATAAAACTATACTCTTGATCCCTAAGTTCGAGCTTTTTTTCCCTATCAAATCCTCTAAACTTTGAGTTTTGTCCCATCGGATCATTGAAATTATATAGCTTTCTCTAATTAAAATTCCTTCAGCTCCTAATCTAACTGATTGGAACTAACATTCCTTCTTCATTAACATTTTTTTTTCACTATTCTATTCTCATCACCTATGTATTCTTTCTATCCTCAATTTTTTTGGCATACCATTTAATTACACGAGCATACTAATAAAAATTTAGCATATTACACTAAATTAGTATTTCTCTTCGTACCAATTCTACAGTTTAGGGGTGATGTCAACAACTCTATATAATGATTTGTAGGAATCTAATCCATTTAAAAATTCAAATTTGTAGACGAGTTAAAAAATGTATAGTACAAAAGATATAAAATAATTCCACGTGTCTCTCTTTCTCCCACTTTACCCAATCACATTGCCTTCTCATGCCATTCTTGTTTGATTCCCCTTTGATAAGGACCGTGTCGTGTTACACAAATCTTAATTATTTCCTAATTACAGTCTTATTCCCACGATGGTCAATGTTCATTTTTTTTGTTTGTCTAGTTCTAATTGGTCTAAGGTGATTGCTAAAAAAAAAAAAAAATCCTTTTAGTTACATCACATCAAAAAGATTTGATGACCCTAAAACTATTTCTTCATTTTTTTTGGGCGTGGAGGTCACGACTAATCAGAGGATAATTTGGAGTTAATTAAACGATGTAGATCCAATTACAATCGAATGGTCCTATATGTGGAGAGCATTTGGTCATCATGGGAGGCAAAGTTGACTTGCTCTCCACTTTGATGCAATGCACCTAAGTCGCTTTCTTACATGTGAATAGCTTCGAATTCCCACTTTCTTTGTATAGTCTTTTTCTCTACTTTTGCTTTTGGAAAGTATGATATCGAACACCCTCATTTGGATTAGGACCATCTTCACCCATCAAGCATAGGCACATAACCAATCAAATCAAGCAAGGACAAGTGATGTATGTATGATAATTAGCTAAAAATCTGATATTATGACTTTACCTAATTGGGTCTTTGTTTATAACTCCTTGATTCTAGGGATACAATAGCAAACAAAAGGTTGGACGGATGAAACATATTGATATTGATGTTCTCATGACTTTTCTCATGTGATTTGTCTCGAGTACGCTCTGTCTAAAGAAGGAGGAGAAGAAGGATCGTTTACTTGAGTTGACTTGAACAATTGCACTTTTTTAGTTCTTTATCATCTGCCGATGACAACTTGTTTCCTTTTTGACTAGCTATATACCTTTAGGATTAAATATATGCCTGGTTTTTAATTGTTCATGATATTATATTGAAGATTCTTAAGATTTTCTATAGAATATTATCCTATGTTAAAGAGAATTATGATATTACTATTGATTATCTATGTCAATCAAGATTATTAAAAAAAACTCGATCGGACGACACAGTTAGTGCGATCAGTGTTGAAACATAGCTATTATGGAAATGACTCGATTAAGTGCTTTCTCTGATGAGACTTGTATTATAATTGACAAATGGAAGTAGAGGTCATTATAAATTGTGAAATAGACCTAGTTACATGTATGGTTAATAGTGTTCTGTTTCTGAGAACTCAAAAATCAGGATATATGGGCGGAAAAGACTAAAGTCATTGCCCCTGCTAAACAGCCCGGCAATTCAGATATTCAAAAATATATTATAGGATAAAGGACACAATGATAAATAATGAAGAAGATTTGGCGACCCTAGGACTATTTTTTCACTTTTTTTGTGTGGTCGTCATGACTAACTAGAGACTAATTTGAAGTTAATTAAAGGAAGTAAATCCAATTACAATCGAATGGGCCTATACCTAGAGAGAATTTGGTCAACGTGGGAGGCAAAGTTGGCTTGCCGTGCACTTTGATTCAATGTGCCTAAGTTGCTTTCTTACATGTGAACAGCTTTGAATTCCCACCTTCTTTCTATGGTCTTTTTCTGTACTTTTTCTTTTGGAAAGTATAATATTGAACACCCTCCCTTGGATTAGGATCATCTTCACCCATCAGGCACGGGCAAGTAACCAGTCAAATCAAGTAAGGACACGTGGTGTGTGTCTAATAACTAGCTAAAATCCGGTATTATGACTTTACCTAACTGGGTCTTTGTTTATAATTACTTGATTCCAAGAAAATCAAAGCAAATGAAAGGTTAGACGGATGAAACGAATTGATGTTCCCACGATTGTTCACATGTGAACTGTCTTGATTATACCCTGTTAAAAGAAGAAGGATCGTTTACTTGACTTGACTTGAACTGTCGCACTTTTTTAGTTTAATATTATCTGCCAATGACAACTTGTTTACTTTGACTAGCTATATACCTTTAGGATTAAATATATGCCTAGTTTTTTTTTTTTATAATTCCAATAATTTTTTAAATAACAATGTGGCTATGTTAAAATGTTAAAGATCATAAAATAATAGCACGGACTCTGTCATTATTAATTAGTAATTCATCAATTAGTATTCAAGATGCAAAATATAATTTGCATATCAATGTAACAAGTTCAATGCCGGTATACAACGGATCTAAAAGGTCATAGTTTGAAATAGATTCTTCTTCACCAAATAGAGTTTTCTCCCTTTTATTTACATGCATTATTTTCAATTTTAATAATAAAAAATGATATTTCAATCGCATGAAATGGGACATTAAAAATGTTTAATTTATAGAAAAGATATGCATTATAATTGAAAAATGGAAGTAAAGGTGATTATAAGTTGTGAAATAGACCTACTTACATGTACAGTTAACAGTGTTCTTGTTCTGAGAACCTGAAAATCAAGATTTTATATGCGCAGAAAAAACTAAAGTCAATGCCCCTACTAAACAGCCCGGCAATTCGGGGATTGAAAGATAGATTATAGGATAAAGGACACAATTGATAAATAATGAAGAAAACTAAGGCCCCATTGACTGACTTTATCATCAATAATTACATAAAACTAGGGGTGTGCAACGGAAACCGCCCGAATCGGGACCGGACCGGACCGGACCGGACCGGCCGGTTTTGGGCGGTTCCCACGGTTGGCGGTCCGGTTCCCGGTTCCAAGGTGGGAACCGGACCAACCGGACCGACCGGACCGAACTAATTTTTTATATATAATTTATATACATATAATATATAAACACATATAATATATGAATATTATATATGAAATTTGTTGCAATCGGAATTGCAATTGAGGTAACAACCTCTTATGTGGCCAAGAGACCATCAAAACTCTTAGAAAACTTATTTATTAGTTTTATCTTTTATTCGATGTGGGATAAGGCTCTAGGAGTTCCTCATGCTCACTCTCTCTCTTGCTCCCCTCACTTGCAAACGACAAGGCACTTCGAGCCTCAAAGAGTCTGACATCGACTAAACATTTAAAGCATAGAAAAGAGATTGTCTATAAAACCTAAGCCAAGCACAAATTTTACTCAAATTGTTCATCTCTTTTATGCTTAAAATTAAGAGTGAAACACATAAATTATGTTTAATGTTCACGCAAGTGAAGTTTGAATATTTTGCACGTGAAAACACGTGTGAGTAGTTTTATTAGATCGCCCGGGAACCGAATTGGATTGATCGGTCCGGAGCATGGTCGTTCTTTAATGAATGGTCGTTATTTAGTGAAAAAAGAAAGTGCCCATCCTATTGAACCGAACCGGACCGGACCGGAACCGATGGTCCGGTCCATGGTTCCCAAAATTGGGAACCGGTTCCCGGTTCCACCATGGAACCGGACCGAACCGGGAACCGATCACCCCTACATAAAACTTATGTTTCACCTTTCCTTAACTGACTCGATCATCAATAATTACCTTGCTTGTAACGGCCTTGTAATTTTCTCAACTTGTGTGGATGGCTGAAATGCTTCTGTCGTTCCATCTATGTTTTAAGTTCTGTGTGCTTATCTGTAAGAGAAGTGGCGGAGGGAGGTTGCCTTATAAACTCCACAAGGAATTGCTCATATATGTAGGAAATATTGGAGTTTTTGGAAACCAATGAAAAAAATATCGAATTCCCTTTAAATGACGTACGGGACAGAGTCAATTATAATATCAAAAATTACGTAAAACTTGTGTTTTTCGGTTGAATCCAATGTTAATCATATTAACTCCTAATAGGTTATTGGCATAATCTATCAAAGGAATTTTACCAAAGTATTAAATGATTTTCAAGTAGAGCTTGACAGTACATTCTGTCAATTTTTTGTTAATATATGGGACTTTATTTGTATAGTTATTTCTTTAATCTCAGTGCTAGTCACATTCATAACTTGATTTCTAATGTCAAAGGTCCTCTCAAATAATTTTTTCATAATTTCAAAATCATTTTGGAATTCAAAAGAAAGAAAAAAAAGATTGAATATCCTTTGGATGGCTCAATAGACGGAGTCAATCATAATATGCATAAACCATGTGAAAACTTTCGTTTCTAAATTTGATCCAACATGAATCACATTATCTTTTAATATGCGATTGCCATAATGTAACGTATTAACTCTGTATAACAACTTTCTCAAGCAATATTAATCATTTATCTTCTTTTGCACATTAAGGGGAAGTACATTGAATTAGGTAACCTATAACATTACCTAGTATATAACAAGAGAAAGAAGAGAGACTAATGCAGATCATGAATACAGCTTCCTACATGCATGAAGTGGTCTTGGGAATCACGCTAATCTCTCTGTCTCTCGCTCTTCTTTGAGTTCACGCTAGTCCATGTTATTGGCAAAGTTGCGTGATCTCGGTTGTCCCTGTAATTCAAACTTGTTTCACAACGTGTCCTTATTTGAAGGGTAAGTCCACTTGTCTCATATTCCCCATATGCTTCATTAAAATGATAAAACTATACTTTTGATCCCTAAGTTCGGACATTTTTTTCTAACCAAATCCTCTAAACTTTGAGTTTTGTCCCATCAAATCATTGAGTTTGTATAGCTTTGTGTAATTAAAATTCCTTCAGCTCCAAATCTAACTTATTGGAACTGACACACCTTATTCAGTAACTTTTGCATTTTTTGCTACTCTATTGTGATCACTTACATATTCTTTCAATCCTTAAATTTTCTGGCATAGCATTTAATTACTTTGAACACACCAATAAAATTACACTTAATTAGTATCTCCTCTTACAATTTCCATGGTTTGAGGGTGATGTCTACAAATTTATATAACGACTCACAGGAATCTAACCTATTTAAATTTCTAATTTGTCGATGCACACCTTCCTTAAGGAATGCATAGTACAAAGACCATAAAGCAATTCCACGTGTCTCTCTTTGTCCCACATCACCCAATCAAATTGCCTTCTCATGCCACTCTTGTTCGATTCCCCTTCGATAAGGATCATGTCATGCGACACGAATGTTAATTATTTCTCTCATTCCCAAGATGTTTAATGTTCATTTTTGGTTTGTCTAGTTCTAATTGGTCTTAGGTGATTGCTTAAAAAAAATTAATTCTTTTTAGTTCCATCACACCAAAAAGATTTGAGAATTATTTTTTCATTTTTTGTGTGCAGTCTTTATGACTAATTAGAGGATAATTTGAAGTTAATTAAAGGAAGTAAATTCAATTACAATTGAATGGTCCTATACGTGGAGAGAATTTGGTTAGTGTGGTAGGCAAAGTTGGCTTGTCGTGCACTATGATGCGATGCGCATAAGTCGCTTTCTTACATGTGAACAGCGTCAAATTCCCACCTTCTTTCTATGGTCTTTTTTTGTACTTTTGCTTTTGAAAAGTATAATACTGAATTAGAATCTCTTCACCCATCAAGTTTGGGCACGTAACCAGTCAAATCAAGTAAGGACACGTGGTGTGTGTCCAATAATTAATTAAAATTCAGTATTATGACTTTATCGAATTGGGTCTTTGTTTATAATTCCTTAATTAACTAAAATCAAGTAAGGACACGTGATGTGTGTCTGATAATTAACAAAAGGTTGGACGGATGAAAAACATGTTGATGTTCCCACGACTTTTTCCGCGGGAACTGTCTCAATTAGGCGTTGTCAAAAGGAGGAGGAGGAGGACAAGAAAGATGGTTTGCTTGACTTGAACCATCGCGCTTTTTCAATTACATGTCATATGCCAATTACAACTTGTTTACTTTTAGACTAGCTATTTACCCTTGGGATTAAATATATACCTAGTTTTTTTATAATTCCGATTATTTTTAAATAAAAATACGACTATATTAAAATGTTAATTTTAAATTGTGAAATAGATCTACTTACATGTATGGTTAATATTGTTCCGCTTTTGAATATTGGAAAGTCAAAATTTTATATGTATACAAATCCCTACTAGCCAGTCCGGAAATTTAGGGATTGTAAAAGACACAATTGACAATGGAAAAAAAGTAGGCCCCCATGGTGTTTTCAGCTTTCATTGACCGACCTTATCACCAATTGTTAACTTGAATGTCACGGCCTTGTAATTTTCTCATTTTGAGAGGAGGATAAAAATTTCTGTCATGACTATTCTTGCATTTGATGATATCATCAGGTCTTAGTATGGTCGAACATATTGCCTGCTAGTATATATTCACAAAGTGTTTCGAAACAACATCAAGAGAGAACCGAAAAGACTCGAGCTGAGAGCGTTTTGCTACAAATCCTCATGGACCTTGCCTATAGATATAAGCTTTTGCCCATGTCATTCTCATGCCTAACTACAATCGTTCTTCTATTAGGGAGTGTCCTAGCTTTAGTAAAAGATGGCCGGGACAAGATTGATCGATTGGCTTTATTAGAATTCAAGGCTCGAACAGCTGATCCTAGTGGGGTTTTGAGCTCGTGGAATGATTCTAGCCACTTTTGCAATTGGGATGGTGTCACTTGCGGTCACAAACACCGAAGAGTCACCATACTAGACCTTGGCTCCAAGAACTTATCCGGGGTCGTGCCGCCCCATATTGGTAATATGAGCTTTCTGAGGAGCGTCTCTTTGGAGAACAACAGTTTTCATGCCAAAATTCCCCCGCATTTTGGCCGCTTGCTTCGGTTGCAGAAGTTGTTCCTTAATAACAACTTGTTTAGCGGTGAAATCCCTTCGAATCTCTCCTATTGCTCTAATATGCTCTTTCTTGACTTAGGCTTCAACATGCTCAAAGGAAATCTGCCGACAGAACTAAGCTCATTGTCCAAACTCCAACTACTTGTACTTCAAGTCAACAGCTTGATGGGAAACATCCCACCGTCTATTGGAAACTTATCATCTCTTCAAGTGTTCGCAACATTGAAGAATAACTTCAGTGGTATGATCCCAGAGACTCTTGGCCAGCTGAGAAATCTAAACTTCCTCACTCTCACCGAAAATAAATTTGTCGGTACAATTCCTATCTCAATCTTCAATGTATCCGCTTTGGCACGCCTTGATGTAGGTGAAAACCAATTAGAAGGGGGTTTACCTGGCGACTTAGGCTTCACTCTTCCAAATATCAAGCATTTCGGTACATGGCACAACCACCTCACTGGATCCATTCCCGAGTCAATATCCAACGCCTCTAACCTCGAGGCAATCCAAATCAACGGGAACAATTTTACCGGGAAAGTTCCTTCTTTTTCAAAGATAAGAGGACTCTATTGGTTTGGTATTAGTTTCAACAACTTAGGAGGTGAGCAATCTACTGACTTGGACTTCCTTTGCTCTTTAACCAATTCCACAAAATTGAAAGTTTTGGATATAGCGGAAAATGCTTTTCGAGGACTAATACCCGACTGTATCAGTAACCTCTCGATCACCCTTTTCATGTTTGGGTCAGCATACAACCATATTTTTGGAACCTTACCTTACGGGGTCGGAAGTCTCATTAATTTGGAGGACTTGCAAATGCAGGGAAATAACATCTCGGGAAACATTCCTTTTGAGATCGGAAATTTGAAAAAACTGAAGTATTTGGATCTTGGCTACAATGAACTCTCGGGGCAAATACCGGAATCTTTTGGGAATTTAAGGATGTTAATCAAATTGCACTTGGATAGCAATAATTTCTGGGGCTCGATACCATCGTCTCTAAAAAATTGCCAAAATCTACTTCTCTTGAACCTTTCGACCAACAACCTTAGCGGTTATGTACCCTCGGAGATTATGGGCCTCTCATCTTTGTCGATTTACCTCGACTTGTCTCAAAATAGTCTTACCGGCTCCCTTCCAGAAGAAGTTGGAAAATTGCAAAATCTTGGTGAATTACATCTTGATGGGAACAGATTATCGCAACAAATTCCAAGCAGTATAGGCAGTTGCATAAGCATGGAACGCCTATATGTACAGGATAACTTCTTTGAAGGGCCCCTACCATCAATTATGAGTTCCATGAGAGGCCTCCAAGTTTTGAATGTTTCCAACAACCAATTGTCCGGCCAAATCCCGAAATTTCTAGAGTCGCTAAATCTGACGAATTTGAGCCTATCCTACAACGATTTCGAGGGTGCATTGCCTACCGGAGGAGTTTTCAGAAGTGCCATTTCAACTTCGGTTGTTGGAAATAAGAAGCTTTGCGGGGGTCTCCCAGATTTTCAACTACCGAAATGCTTCTACAAAGAGTCAAAACGGACGAGAATAAGCGGAATTGCAAAAATTCTTATATCTACAGTCTCTGCTCTTGTTGGAGTGGCCTGCATACTGTCTTTGTTATACTTCTTCTGGTTTAGACACAATAAGAAAGCGTCTACTTCAAGCTCTTCTGAAGATGGGTTTTTGCATGTTTCTTATCACAGTCTACTAAAAGCAACAAGTGGATTCTCCTCCACCAATCTGCTTGGCGTGGGCAATTTTGGGTCCGTGTACAAAGGACTTCTTGATCAAACTCAATCGGTTGTGGCCATCAAGATTCTCGACCTTACAAGTGATGAAGCTTCCAAGAGCTTCATAGCCGAGTGCGAGGTCTTGAGAAGAATCCGACACCGTAATCTTGTGAAGGTGCTCACCGCATGTTCTGGGTTTGATTTTAATGGAAATGATTTCAAGGCACTGGTCTACGAATTCATGTCAAACGGAAGCTTGGATGAATGGTTGTACCCAACTGCATCACAATATACGGAGAGAAGCAAGTTGACTCTACTTGAGAGAGTGAACATTTCCATTGATGCTGCTTGTGCACTAGATTATCTCCATCATCACTATGAAATGCCAATAGTTCATTGTGATTTAAAGCCAAGCAATATCCTTCTTGATGATGAAAAGACTGGACATTTGGGCGATTTTGGGCTTGCTAGGTTCCTCCCAGAAGCAGTGCATAAGTTACTGGCCAATCAATCAAGCTCTGTCAAAGTCAAAGGATCTTTCGGCTACATAGCTCCAGGTAATGATGCACAAGTTAGGTTTTTAAGTTTATCTCTTTATAAGAACATGTGAAAAAAAAAAGGCACACAAAACATCATCGACATGATATTTCAACATCAATTATTCACCTTGCATCACTATGCTTTGTTTATTGTTGTAGAGTATGGCATGGGAAGTGCGGTATCCACACAAGGAGATGTGTATAGTTTCGGGGTCCTCATTTTGGAGATGTTCACAGGCAAGAGGCCAACCGATGACATGTTTGAAAATGGGTTGGACCTTCATCACTTTGCAAAGGCAACTTTGACCAACCGAGTGGAGAAGGCAATTGATCCCGTTCTACTTCAGGAAATTGAGGAATTGAATAAGAGACAAAGAGTCACTCCAGAGGGCAAGAACAAAAGCTGGAGCAATATTCAGGACTGTTTGGCTTCAATTATGAAAATAGGAGTCACTTGCTGTTCTGAGTCTCCAAGGGAACGAATGGACATTGGCGATGCATTGACTAAACTCCAAGGAATCAAGAAGAAACTTCTTAATTTCATTGTCATTGCCTAGTTGATGTCAAATCTGAACTTCATATGGAGTCATGTGGTCTTTGTGGTCATTGCTTTGTCTGGAACTGGATATGTTGTTTTGTCATTCACGAATAGTTTGAATCTAGCTATGACTTAGCAATTGGAGGAAGGTCAAAATAGTTTATGTTGTCTTAAGCAAAAGAGCACTATCTTTGAGCTGTATGAAAAATTATTGTACTTTATTTTGTTTTAGCCCAAAAGAAAGAAATTATAACCTAATTGAGAGTTGCACCAAGAAAATGTAATAAGTATAAAAATCACCAAAGGATAGCTCCTAATGTAAGTATTTCTAGACATCGGGTAATATGGACTTTTGTCTTGCTCTCTTGCAAACTTGGCCTGTTTGTTTTACCTTTTAAAGTATCTTAAACGAAAAAACAAAAAAATTACTAAATGGCTTTCCTCTAAAAGTTAAATGGTGTTTCAATTTCATACAAGCTTATGAAAAGGAATATGTGATTATATGTGTCAATATTTATTCATCCTATATCTATAGATGAAGCGCTGAGAGAATATGAAATTCTATGATCACCAAGTGGCAGATTTTACCTCTATTATTGCAATGTGCAAACCATATGGCATAATCGTGCCACATGGCCCTTATTCCTCCAATTGGCATTAGTTTTATTGATTAATCATCCTCAAGTATCTATCATTTATTGTATTTGAATTTAAACTCAAGAATGGATGAAAAGCAAGTGTATTATTCTTTAGTGTATTCGTCAATAAAAAAGAAAATAAAATAAAATCTTGAAATACATTTCGATTATCCTTCCTAAAGTTTATCTTCTTTTGGCTTATGGGATTGATTTTATATTTGAAAAGAGAGCAAATAAAGATAAAGTCTCTTTAATTATGCAACTAATATATTTAATTTGAAATTAATTCAAAAAATAAATATATCATATTAAATGGATAACTCTCTTAATTTTTGAAGTACAGTTCGGGTTAACTACATGAATAAAATCATCAATTATCCATTTAACTCAAAATTAAATTCAAATAATGTGATTGATGACTAATTTTATTGCTTGAATAAATTTTACTTAATATGCACTAAATTTAAAATATTCTTTCCCAAAATCCACTTAATTTGACAAGGAGTCATTTACATTTATGCAATTGAAATTTGAAATAGATTGGATATACCTTTTAATTCCATATTATGAATGGAAAACCCTAAATTATTTACAAAAAAAAAAAATGGAAAATCCTAAATTTGTCGACTCAAGTACGAGGATAAAGAGTACTTTCCTCTTTGTGAAAGGGGGCTGTCCATTTATTTCATACCTGTGATAGACAAAGAAATACTGAAATTTTATCGAATTGTTCTTTCTTGGATATAGCATATTTCACACAAACACGAAACTCTACTGGATTCAAGGTCGTCAGGACCTAAGGATTTGAAATTTTTTGAGTTATTTGAGATTAAGCCATGAAGGCCCTCAATTTTTCAGTGCTTATATTTATCAATGCTGAAAATGAAAATAAAATATGCTTCATAATAACTTAATATTGAATACCAAATAATACTTTGGTAAAATATTTAGCAAGATTCTTATTGCGAATAACTATCTTTTTTCTATCGAATGATTAAGTGGCCTTTCCTTACCTAGCAAATTTGTGGTTTTCTAACTTAATTAAACCTTTTAAGTTTATTCTTATTATGATAACTGAATGTGTTTAGTTTTATTGAGTGCTAAATATTTAAGTTTTCAAGCACGTTTAGCCAGAATTTTTTTTCATGACATTGCTTGATTGTGATTAACTCTTTTATATCCGGCTGCCTCGTTGGTTGATATACAAGAAAGTATATCATTAATATGAAAAATCTGACTTATGAAATGTTTTCTCACATATTTTTAATAAAATAAATACCATATATATTGGACAATGCCAAATCCTAGATAATTATCGTGTATTGAATTTTTGCATTTTTTTATAATTAATGTTTTCAACACCGTCAGTTTCCGACCATGTTCATCTCCTCCCTTCCGTCCAGTGGCTCTGCTCAAACTGAGAGGCTTGCAGAGAGTTTAGAGAGAGAGAGAAGACGAGCTTCGATGGAGTCGACCATATCCAAGACACACGCTCTCTCTCTCTCTCTCTCTCTCTCTCTATCCTCATTTCCCTCCTCCCTCAATCTCTTCGTCTCCTCCGGCTCTCGCGAGGTTCCGCTTGCGGTGCGTTCCGAGCTTCGCTGCGGCGGCGGCGGAGTTGACGGTGAGGATGGGAAGGCGAAATCGGCCGTGGATGGAGCCGAGGAAGCCTCAGCCGTCTGCTTGGATGTCATAATTCTCGACGTCGGAGTAAGCCCTTCTCTCTTTATATATTTCTCTCGCAGTTTATGTGAATGTTCGATTTTATCAATGCGTGTCCAACTTTCCCTGCTTTATATTGCTGAAGATGTTACTCCACGGTGCATATCATTTTTTTTTTCTTTTTCCTTTTCTTTTGTGCGGTCACTTGAGTCGCTCTGTTTCGTCTCTGCACGGAATGACTTGTGGGGGATGTGCAGCGAGCTTAAAGAGAATTCTGGAAAATCAAGGGAGTTCGCCATTTGCTTTTGTCTTTCTTCTAATTCGTGAAGAGTGTTTGCTATTATATTCTCTAAAGTAACTAGGATCGTCCATTTTTCTTACGAAGATAAATCGTCATCAACTTGACTTGAACTTAGTGTGACAGGATATTCATCTAGTGGGTTAAGTGAAATAAGGTTCCAAATTATCCCTTATGTGGGTGGAAAGAATTGCAGGAGAAATGGCTTTCATCAATTTTTGTGCTAAGATTTGAACCCTGTGTGTTTTTTATTTTTCTGCTCTAACTTTGGACAGCCACAGGTATCCGCCGCAAGGGTCAATCTTACAACTGAGACAGCAATTGTATGCCCTGTTTCTTAAGCCAAGGCTATACCTAATTGGCAGAAGGAGTTGGTGATAAACACCTGCAAAACACTTAGACAAATTGTGGCTTAAGTCTAAGTGAGTTTACCATTGCTTTTCTCTTTCTCGTAACTCATGAAGAATCATCCATTTTTCTTCATGAAAAGAATCGCCATCGACTTCAATTTAACTTAGTGTGAGAAATGTCATTTTCTGGGTGTGATTTGAACCAGGCATGGTTTTCTCTTTTTTCTGCTCTAAACATTGGACAGCCACAAGTGTCAAGCTGACAACCAGGATAGCAGTTGTATGGCCAATATCTGAAGCCAGGGATCACAAAAAGAGTTGGGAGAAACGCTTGCAGAAGACTTGACAAATTTTGCCTTTATGTCTAACCCTCGAGGTAAGCCGTTCTTATTCACCATCTGCTTGTTGCATCTGAATGAGGTTTGGCTGACATTTGTGAATATCATTGCCACATATAACATACATTTTATCGCAGATTTTCTGTGTTGATGACTCCATCTAAAAGTTGGAAGTACAAGCTCTTATAACTGTAATTTTCCCTGTCATATGATACAAATTAACTCGGAGAAGAATATTTTTAATGTAGGGGTTGGTTGACAAGTTCTCTGGATGCTCTTGTGGATTTGGTTATGAGAAGCAAGCAATGGATGAGGCTATTGAGGAAATGAATGGACTTGGATGGGAAAAATATCATTGAGGAAAAAAGCTCAGCCTTGAGGTTCAGGTAGAGACTGAGATGGTGATCGCAGTCATGATTGTGGTCATGATTGTGGCCCCAATCAGGACTATGGTGGTGGACATGGATGTGGAGGTGGAGAGTGCTTTAAGTGTGACAAGCCTGGGCATTTTGCAAGGGAGTGTCCTCATGAAGGGGGCTGAGGAGGTAGGTATGGGGGGAGGGATGACAGGTATGGAGTTGGTGGTGGTGGGCACTATGATCCTGATCGAAATGGTGATCGATCTGGAGGACGCATTAGGGATAGTGGTACTCGAGGAGGATCAGGAAATGCTCCTATAATCAGGACCATTCTGGTCCCTATGAACATTGTGGTACAGGGAACTTCCGTCTGGGGTAGAAAGAATACTCCTGATAGCTATGCACACAATTTTTTCCAGTTATAGTAAAGCAGTTGATTCTGTGCTGATCGAAAAATATTTTGTGCTTGTAGCAGAGCAATTGAATGTACTGCTGTTACTTTCTGGAGGTGTCAAAGTCCCTTCTGTTGATCTTTTCTTTTTTATTATCTGCTTGATCAATCTTTTGATGTGGGAACTTTGGCTAAAAGATCCAACTGTTTAATATCCATGAATGCTTGTTTGATGTTATGGTCTGATGGCATTGCTTGCTTGACTTAAACAATCAAATTTGGGCTTAAGCTTTCAATGATATGATTGGTACTGGATTCTCTTTCGCTTACATGCTTTAGCAATTGCAAATGCATCTGAGATCAATCTTGGTTGACTTCTTCATTGGCATTTGTGACTGTGGAGTGCAGACAGCTTCTTGGTGTCTAGATGGTTCTTCTGAGGATAGGGCAAGAGATTCACCTGTGGAAGTAATGCGGTTTTTCTATGCAAAAGAAAAGCTGCCTTAGAAATGAATGCTCTTTTTGGCTACAAATTTTCAGATGTCTTTCTTTTAGAAAAGGACTTAAGCGGCTAGGCTCTATGTTTTCTTATACGCATTTAGTTAGCACTCTATTAATCCTGCTAAGCTTCTGGCAGGATTCTTGGCTGTTTTGGTGTTTCGATGCACAGTCATGTTGCTTTCATGTCATAGGAAATGGCTGTAGTCTTAAAAATTCTGAAAAGTCCTTTTGGCCTCAAGAAGCTATTCCTTTATGCAATTAACTCCATAAAATGCATCTCACGTTCCCCACATGATTGCTGGTCTCTGTCTCCTCCATGTGCATGGTGCTGCTATCGTCTTAGGTTTCCTTGATAAGTTTCCCTATCAGGTGTAATGACGTCTCTTACTATGAATCGGCAATGTTGTTATAAACACATGGTTCTTTTCACTTCAGCGGTTTTGCATGCATTGACTTACATTTCTGCATTAATGATCATGTATCTTCCCCTAATTCTTTTAAAAGTCGTGCTTGCTCCATCTGAAATCGATACTGGGTTTGTAACTCGTAGATGAGGTATACTCTTAGCATTAGCAAAAACTGGATATGATCATTTCCTTTACAGATTTTCTCCGTAGTTACTTGGTTAAGGTTATTGTGCATTCTTAACTACAGCTCTGTAAATGTTTCGAGTCATTTTAAGTTGGAGAAATCTCCCCAGCACCCCCTAAACTTTTTTGTTCTAGTTGGTATACAAAATTGTGGATTGTTGTTTCGCACGTCTCATAGTCCGAGTAATATAACCATTTCTTGCCCATTGTTCACTTGCAAGCTTCATTCATATACCCAGCAGAGGCGGTTCTTGAACAGAGCAAGCCTTGCCTCCGTTTCACATTCTTGAATGACCTGGCAAGGGTATTTTGAGCAACCGCGCTTCATGAGATGCAGACCTTAAAATGACTCAAAGGGGATGATACACCGCTTCGGTTCCCTCTTTACCAATTCAAGAAAGATGACAGGATTTCGTTCTAGCGAGCTCAACGACTGCAAAAATTTGATTGATAAGAACGGGGTGCGTTGTGCACGCGGGTCCCGTTCTTTCTGGGGCGGAGTGTTTTCGTCTCTTACGCATCCATATACGACAAGCAGGGACAGCACATCTCAAAGATAATGGTACAGTCTCAGGGTGTCGCTAGGATGAGCACATTCTAGCGACATGATGTTGTGAGTGCCCCAAGCTTTGACTCTTCCTATATAAGAAAAGCTGGAGGCAGGAGACCCACCACAACCCAATCTCGCACGGACCCTAGAAAGGGAGGCGTCTCCGATGGGTGATCTTGGCAACACAGGCGCTGTTCCTTTGCGTGTATCCGGTATTCATTCATTCGATTCTCACTATTATATCAGCGCCTGTGTTTTCAGGTCACCCCTTTGAGATGATCACACTCTTTCCCTTCCACATATTGATAATGACCCTCCCTAATTAATCGGTATGGCTTCTTTATCTCGTTGAGATCAGGTGACTTGCTTTTAGAGTTCAACGTGGTGATTGAGGTGCTTTGGAAATTCATTTTCATGGTTGTACTTAGCTTCTTTTTCCATATTTGTAATAAGAATCTCTGTGCCAATTTTTTGTCGCCATTATTTCTAGGGAAGTATACTACAATTATGGAAAACTACTGATTGTTGCTCTAGCCGTTCCTCTGGTCACGACAAGTTGAGATTAAAGTGCTTGTTAGTGATTCACCCCCAGTAGAGCATGAGTGAGGTCACAGTAACCTCTTGGACCAGAGGTGGTGTAGAAGAAGTAAAGTCTCTCCAATTCCTCCTCATAGTTTGGATGATCTTGCACAGGTTGACAGTTTGATGTGGTGCAATTTTATGCCAAAAACTCAAGGCACAAGTGGTAATTTACGTGTGAAATGTATGCCGACCCTTGCCAGCCACAAGTGAGGGTGTGGGTGCTTGGTCCGTTGCCCAAATCTAGCGAGGGCCGCGACGCCCTTGCCAGATCTGGCCAGACGAGGGCATGGCGGCCCTCACTCGATCTAGGCCTGCCCAGTGCTAGTGAAGGTCAATCGGCGACCATCACCAGCCTAAATGGAGGAAAAAAATAAAGAAAATCAAAAAAAGAGAAAGAATTATATAATATTACTAATTGGTTGTGGAAGTGTCGTAGAGTGAATATGAGAAAACTGTACCAGGCAACTTGAGAAACATCTATACCTAATTGTAGTACAAGTATAACACTCCGATAAAATATCGTCCCTCACAACTATTGCATTTTAATTTTCTCGCACCACACACAAAACACTTAAAGCAAACTAGCTTTTATGAAGACACACCCGCAACTCTTATTTTTCTCTCCCTTACGGACGGGCAACTTTCTTTTTTCTAATTGTGAAGCTATTGCCGTTGCGGCTTGTGTGGTTTTCACCAAAGCTCATCGTTTTGTGGCTTGCCAAACGAATGCTTCTGATGGCCTTAATTCATAGCTGGGATAAATACCAGATTAGTCTTAAATGTTCGTATGTCAATTCAGTCATAACTTCTTTAATTTTCTGAACGTAGTCTTAAATATTTATGTGAAATTCTAATGTAATTTTTTTGGTTGATTGCTAGCATGACGTTTAAATCATCATCAGCTATCCTACATGGCACTGTCCTATATGGCATTGGACAACTTTATTCGAAATAATATTTTATGTAGGGGTGTTAAGAACCGAATCGGAAACCAAACCGAACTGAAAAATTCGGTTTTTTCGGTTCGGTTCTCATTAAAAACTAATATTTTTTTATTGGTTCGGTTTTTTATCGGTTAACCGAACCGAACCGCACAACAACAACAACAACAGAGATATCGATTTCGGCAGAGACTCGTTTATTGGGCATCCTCCATCTCCATCTACCGCCGCTGAATCTGCCGCCCCTTCTGCCATGTGCTACAGCCACCACCACCACCCCCACCGGAGGCCCTTCTCCGACGACCACTTTGCCCCCACACGCCGGCACCGGCGCCCTCTTGAAGGCCGATGCGGCGGCGGCGGCGGAGGACCTGCGGAGCCGCCTTGCCGAGACGGAGGCGCGCCTGGCGTGGGCCGGGGCCCACGAGGCCGAGCTGAGCCGGCGGCTGGAGGAGATGAAGCGCTTCGTCTCCGTGATGGAGATCCTCGAGACCTACCTGGCCCGGTAGTTCGCTGAGTAGCGGGATCGCGTCGAGCGTCTCCTTGTGCCGTCGCCGCGCAACTTGAAGCTCGCCCTCCCTCGCCGCGGGGGATTTCAACGCTCGGGGCAATTCCTCTTTGTCCATTCTGGGTTTGCTGTATAGTTCGATCTCCTTTTTTTTTTCTTTTTTTTCTTTTTTTTTTCCCTTTCTATACTTCTTCTTGTGTTTTCGTTATGCTTGATAAGAAAGTATGCATCAACGCAAGATAGTGTGGGAGTTTCATTGCTCCATCTGTTCCAACTGAATCGATCTCTTTTGGTTGTTTGATGGGTCTCTAAAATTTGGATCTTGGGCAGAGAATTGTTGATCAACACTTTGTTGTTGTGTGGCTCGGCGGGGAGTTCAGATGGTGTGGTTTTATCTGGGTGATCCCCACCTATTTTTTTATTGCTCCTCCGAACGTGTCGGGAAGGAGACTAGTTGCAGAGAGCCGGTCCATTTCGACAGAGACTAGTTTACTCAGTTTTTCGATCCCGAAACAGAGCAATGTGAGAGAGGGAGAATGTGATGCTAGGGACCAGAGCTGACGAGAGCAAGTAGAGCTATGTGATCTGGCAATTGAATTATCTGAAAAAGGCAGAGAGTTGGAGAGAGAATATTTGCTTTGCAATGCAATATTGCTTCTGGGTCAAGCAAAGCAGAAGGGAAAAAGAAGGAAGACAGAGCTGAAAATGTCAGTGAACCGCTCTCTCAAAGGTCACTCCTCTTGATGCATTGCAGAGAGACTCACCAAAAAAAATGACATGGAAAAGAAGGGCTTGATCACGAATCCAAAAGCTAAGCAAAATAAGACAATTACTTATCGATGAAGACGGACGGACGAACTCTATCAAAGAAAAATGGAAGCTTTTTGGATGCCACTGCCCTCAAATGAAGACGAAAAAAAAAAAAAAAAAAAACTGAAAACCAAAAATCGAAATACCGAACCAAACCGAACCTTCGGTTCATAATTAGTTCGGGTCTATTCGGTTCGGTTCGGAAGTTTTTTTTCTAACGGTTCGGTTCGGTTCGATTTTTCAAAAAAACCGAACCGAACCGAACCGTTGACACCCCTAGTTTTATGGATCACTACCACAATTTCTGTTGGTAAAAAATTCAACGGCCATATTAAGTTGCTTTTGGAACTCTTCAGCTGCCTTATCTTCTTCCTTTAACCACTTCAATTGTATGCCACTATCGAAAGAAGACGAATAGAGTTGACTAGACTTGAATTCTCGCACTTCTTCAATTAAGCGCATTTGCCAATTGCGGCTTGTTCACTTTTCTAGCAAGCTGTATATCCGCGGGATTCAATACAATCGCATGGTTATAATATGAGAATGTGGGCTCTGTTATTAATAAATGATTCATCTAGAACTATTGAAGATGAAAAATTTACTTTCCGTATTAATATGGGTCTAAAAAGTAATATCCTTTTAAATAAATTCTCCTTCACCATGGTAGATCTTGCTCTCTTCTCAGTGTAAGAACTATTTTAAATTTCAAAATGAAAAACCATATTCAACCACATAATAGGCCACATTACACATGACACTTTTAGCTAGAACAATCCACAAGGGAAGTAGGATTTAAATTCCTTTGGTCCCTCTCACTTTTTTTTTTTTTTTTTTTTAATGAAAGACAGATAGCAATGTTTTCAGGGGAAGGTAAGTTAAGAGACAATGTAACAAGATGGGGCAAGGCACCCATCCTTCAAGGAAATGCTCATTTTGCAGGTTATATTCCTTCCCACCAAATCTGTGCTAAAAGGTGGTTTGTGGTCGCCAGTCATGCATGTTCCCCCGAAACCGAGCATAATCACCTCCGAATCTACATTAGAACAAACTCCACTTTTAAATTCCATTTGTTTGAAGGAAAACTGTTTTTGAACAGTTATTTTCTGACTTGTGGTGTTTGTATGATAGAAAATTATTCAATCTAACGAAAACGTTTTCCAAAAACTCAAAACAACAATTTTAGATAGGAGGAAAAAGATGCCTTTTTCTGATAAGATGGAAATCACTTTCCCCAAATGACTAAATAAATGAAGATTGACTATTTCCTTGAAAATGATTTTCATAAAAAATATTTTTCTTTATCATAAAATTTAAGTGAAACAAATACATCCTTAATGTCAACCCATGACACAGTTTAGATTTTCCTCCATCCCCTATCCATCATGTTCCACTAGTTCCCCATTGAATCACCACGATTTTTAGAGATCTCTCACATGTTCTACTGGCACATATCAACCGCCGTTGTACTTAGCCACTACCGTCACAGAAAGCACAAGCACAATGACATACTTAAATGTCCCATCGCCTAATCAGCTCTCACGGGTTGTTCTAGAACACAGTTGTCCTCCATGAATTTCATTTTAGAAATTTTCACGAGAAAATGTTATAATCTTCTTAATATTGTGTGGAGAAACAAACTATATTTATCATGACATCGTAATTTATGGAAAAGTCATTATAATTGATATTCGGAAGTAAAGTTGATTATCAGACTTTTTAAATAAATGTACTTGCTTAAATTGTGAAATAGACCTACTTAAGTATAAATTGGCTATGATTGTTTTCTCTGCTTGCAAAGAAAATTAAAGAATTATTATTCCTTAATTGTACAAAAATTAGCTTACCATCAAAAAGTTATTATGTGAAGAAAATTTGATCCAAATAGGAAGTTTCCTAATTTGAATAAGTTTTCTATTTTGGATCATATTCTCTAATATATATATAAGAAGTGGGTTTTCTGTTGTGAAGAGTATCAAGGAGATGGCTTTTTCGTGAATTACACCATCAAGCAATCTAAGATTGTTGGAGCTAATTAATTCCTGTGGATAAAATTAGTGAATTCCTTTATGAGATTAAGATATTATTTTGTGAAGAATTATGATGACTAAATATCTTGTGAGTTATTTGATAATATTAGAGGCTGGAAAAGTTAGAATACTTAATTGACTCAAGTGTTATTGTAATCTCTATTTTATCGCTTGATCTACACCGTGCTACTCTCATCCTAGAGTAAATGTAGTGTCCGAGTTATTTCTTTATTCTATTTATCATATTATTTGATTGCTTATTTTCAGCCACCGTTGTTGCATCTAATGCTTATTTCTTCCAAATTAGCGACCAAAACCAAAATCGATCAAGCCCATCATCACTCAGATTCGTAAGGCCCAGAAATATGGGAACAAAATAATGTCAAGAAGCAGTGAATTCACGACCGAACTCGCGCAATCATTATTCCTAGTATAAACAAACGAAAGTTGAATAAATAAACTATTCAATTGATGTAGTAGCACTTAATCCAAAGTTATAATGTACATATCTTCTAGTAGTTGAAGTAAGATGCATGCAAACTTATAATACACTCATAGCCCAAGATTCAAAGTCCTATAAAATCAAGAATATTTTGTGCACGTTGTTCGGAAGGTTGGAACCCTCCCGAAGGCTATAAGATGCCCTGAGGAGGTTTGACAGATCACTAAGCACGCACAAGGCTCCCCTTACGAGGTGGTATTAGCACTTGGTATAGGCTTCCCAAATCCTACTAATTTCAACTTGATTTTCTCATTTGATTATTGAATTTAATTTACTCTAGAGTAGCCGATAGCCTTCTTTGGGCTGGTTAATAGCTTTGGAGTCCATCTTACTCTTTTGAACACATTTTCACAAGTTTAGTACTTAATTATGCTAGATTAATCTAATATCTTGTTGCTAGCTTTTCTCTTTTACGTAAGACGTTTTTCATGTGGTATTTCCATTTTACTCCTTTAACATGGTTCTAGATGTCCATGTACAAATACTCAAGCAAATTAATCGATAATAAAGCATATAAAGTATGGAAAGCAAAATAGCCCGAGCCATATCGGGCAAAATTAATACAATACCTCGTTAATACACCCTGGAAAACACTCCCGTGAGTGGTAAATGAAAGTATAATCAATGAGGAATCCAAACCATGGATGTCTTAAGTTGCCTGTAGAGCCCCCACAAATACTCAACCCCTTCGTCTTCCGCCTCAACCGCTACGTCTCCCGGTCGCTGCATCGCCGATGCCTCCCCTCTCGGCTCATCGCCCACAGGCTCCGCTGCATATATGCCGATCGCATCCGCTCCCTGAGCCTCGCTGAGCCGTCTCCGTTTCCCCCGGCTCCCGAGAGCTTCCGCTTGCGGGCGTTTTTCTCTCGGCGCCTTCAGCGGACGCAGCGGCGGCGGAGGAGGCGGAGTCGACAGTGAGGATTGGAAGGTGAAATCGGTGGTGGATGGAGCCGAGGAAGCCTCTGGTGCCTCCTCTGATGTGATAATTCTTGACGTCGGAGTAAGCCCCTCTCTCTATGTGAATGTACGAGCTAAAGCTTCGGTTTTGTCAATGCTTGTCCAACTTTCCCTGCATTATAATGCTGAAGATGTTATTACGCGGTGCCTATCATGTTTCTTTTTTCAGTGTGCGGCCACTTGAGTGGCTCTGTTTCATCTCTGCAGGGAATGACTTGTGGGGGATGTGCAGCGGGTATGAAGAGAATTTTGGAAAATCAAGTGAGTTTGCCACTGCTTTTGTCTTTCTTGTGAGCCATCTTTCGTATGAAAAGAATCGTCATCGACTTGAATGAAACCAAGTGTGAGAACTGTCATTTTCTGAATGTGATTTGAACCCAGCGCGTTTTCTCTTTTTTTCTGCTCTAGCATTGGACAGCCTCAAGTATCTGCTGCCAGCGTAAATCTTACAACCGGGACATCTATTGTATGGCCTGTATCTGAAGCCAAGACTATGCCTAATTGGCAAAAAGAGTTGGGAGAAACACTGGCAAAACACTTGACAAATTGTGGCTTTAAGTCTAACCCTTGAGGTAAGCTGATTTATTCACCATCTGCTTGTTGCAGTTGAATGGGGTGTGGCTGACATTCATGAATATCATTGCCGCATATAATGTACCTTTTATCACAGATTTTCTGTGTCGAAGACTCCATCTACTAGTTGGAAGTACAAGCTTTTATATCTGTAATTTTCCCTGTCATATAATACAAACTAACTCTGAGAAGAATACTTTTAATGCTGGGGGTGGTTGACAAGTTCTCTGAACACTCTCATGGATTTGGTTTTGTGATTTCTGATGAGAAGCAAGCAATGGGTGAGGCTATTGAGGCTATGAATGGGATGGACTTGGATGGGAGAAATATCACTGGGGAAAAAGCTTGGCCTCAAGGTTCAGGTAGAGACCAAGATGGTGATCGCAGTTCTGATCGTGGCCCTAATAGGGATAGTGGTACTCAAGGAGGATCAGGAAATGACTACTAAATCAGGACCGTTCTGTTCCCTATGAACATCGTGGTACAGGAAACTTCCCTTCGGGTTAGAAAGAATATTCCTGATAGGTATGCACACAGGTTTTTTTCAGATATATTAAAGCAGTTGATGCTGTGCTGATTGAAAAATATTTTGTGCTTGTAGCAGCGCAATTGGAGGTACTGCTGTTACTTGCTGGAGCCAAAGATTCAACTGTTTGATCAGTCTTTTGATCAAATCTGCTTGATCAGTCTTTTGATGTGCGAACTTTGGCTAAAAGATTCAACTGTTTGATGTCCGTGAATGCTCGTTTTGATATTTTGGTCTGATGACATTCCTTGCTTGACTTAAACAATCAAATTTGGCCTTACTCTGTCAAGGCTACGATGGGTAGTGGATTCTCTTTTGCTTACAAGCTTTAGCAATTGCAAATGCATCTGAGATTGATCTTGGTTGACTTCTTCATTGGCATTTGCGACTGTGGAGTGTGGACAGCTCTCTGGTATCTAGATGGCTCTTTTGAGGAGAGGGCAAGAGATTCACCTGTGGAAATAATGTGTTCTCTCTTTGCAAAAGAGAAGTTGCCTTAGAAATGAATGCCTCTTTTGGCTACGATTTTTCAAAAGTCTTACTTTTTGAAGAGGAGTTAAGTGGGTAACTGCTATCTTTTCTTATACACATTTAGTATGTGAGCTTCCTGTCCATAGTCTGCACTATATTAACTCTGCTAAGCTTTCGGCAGTATTCTTGGTTGTTTGTGATGTTTTGATACACGGTCCTGTTACTTTCATGTCATAGGACGAGGTATTAGTCTTAAAAATTCTGAAAAGTCCTTATGGCCTCAAGAAGCTATTCCAATATGCAATTAACTCGGTAAAATTCCGTCTCACCTTCCATACACTGTACTGATGGAGAAGTTCCTTTCTTGGTAAAACGTGGAGATCTTTTGGAAGCTTTGGTGAGCATGGCAATTTGATTTGCATTGTCTTCTTCCTAGCGATCTCTGGTATTGTATCACCACCTTCAGTGGAAGATTGCTGGTCGCGGTCTCCTCCATGTGCATGGTGCTGCTATCGTGTTAGGTTTCCTGGATAAGTTTCTCCTTCAGGTGTAATGACAGCTCTCCCTTTGAATCGGCATATTTTGGTTGATACACATGATTCTTTTTGCTTGGCCAGCTGTGCATGCATCGACTTGCATTTCTGCATATTAATGATCATCGCCGTGCACTTTCAGCCAGTCATCTGTGATTGCTCGTATTTTCCTTTAATTCTGTTAGAAGTTGTGCTTGCTCCAATCTGAGATTGGCTCTGGGTTCGTGGCTCCTAGGGTTTACTCTTGGCGTAAGCCAAAACTGGACATGATCATCTCCTTTTCAGTGGGCATTCTTTTTTTCTGTAGTGATTTGGTTAAGTTTATTTTCTTATCCTGCTGTGATTGTTGAAAAATTTGGAGATCAAATATGCAATTTGATCCATGCGCTCAGCAGGAATTTCACCAAATTATTGAGAAATTTTCAAGTAGAGCTTGATAGTACATTCTATCAATTTTCTGTTATCCTATGCGACTTTCTCTACTGTTGTTTCTTTAGTCTTACAGCTGGTCACGTACATAACTTGATCCTCACATGTTAAGAATCTTGAATAGATTCTTCATGATGTCAAAATCATTTCATAATTTTGTAAAAGTGAAAACGGTAGCTAAAATAGGAAACCCAGGGATCACGATGAAATAGTGCAAATGTCTGAATTATCAAATTGCGAAGGATGTAATTGAGAACACTGTGACCTAATCACCAAATGTGTTATGATAACTACACATGAAATGATAACAACCCTAACAAACCACGAACTTGAAATTTAAGAAAATTCAAGAAGCGGAATTAAATTACGTAGGGTACACCTTGGAGTGAAAGGCCTGGGCTCACATCGTTAGTTTGATGGAAGAGGAGACCATACTAAGCAAGCATGGACTGCATTTTCATCTGGTGCGGAAAGCTTCATCATAAGTGCTGTATCTTCAGTCTCATCTCCTCCATCATACTCCGATGCTTCCACTGCTTCAGGCTCCACACAGCCCAAGTACGTGCGGTAATCGTTAGCCCGAGCAATGGTAGGGCCAGCAACCCTGGCGATGCTTCCCCAGTACCTGTTGCTGGTCAGGCTCCGCTCTTGAGTTAGGAATAATACCATGCGGGAGGGTGCTCGTGGTCCTCACGCTTCACCGTTGCCGCCAAGTCGGCACACCCAGGGTGGAGGTCGTCATGGCAGATCAAGCAGTGGTAGGAGGATGTGCCCCCATCGATCAAGGGGAAGTGCATTAAACATGGCAATTTATGACATTACTGAGTATATAATTATTTGCACCAAAATTTGAATTCAATTCGAGCCAAACAATAATATGCACAAAGAATTTACTCAAAGATTGAAAAAAGTGGTTGATATATGCATTAGATACAATTTACTCAAAGATTGTCCTGTGTTCAGTTATTTTTTAACTAATAGTAGTACAAAAAATAAAGAAATATGCAAGTCATTAACATAATAATTAATTGTTTCTCTCAGAAACAAAAAATTTAGCTTTTTTTTTTTTTTTTTTTTTTTTTGGGTCCGTGCACAATATTTAGTTAGCTATCTACCAAATAAACTAGTTTTTGGAAAAGAGATACACCAACTTAGTTCCAAATAGAGAAAGAAAAGGAAAAAAAAAAAAAAAAAAAAAAAAGATTGGACCCTATAGTTAATCTTAATAAATGTTGTTTGAATGAAATATGGGTAGTTTCGCCTTTAGAAAAGATAAGAAATCATCTTAAAATAAGAGCAAGACCACAAAAGATGATATAGTTAATTCAATGTAACATAGTGTCAAAAGCCAACAAAGAGATGGAAATAATGCGAGCCTATTAAAATAATAAAACTACTTTTGGTCCTTGAATTTGAGCATTTTTTTTCCAATCAATTGAACTTGCATAACTTTTTTAATTGAGTCTCTTCAACTCTAGATCTAATTAATTGGAACTGAGAAATTTTATTCCTGAACTTTCATATTTTTCTTTGTTCTTTTTTGATCTTTCTATCCTAAAAATCATTGATATGATGGTCTAATTAGCATTTGCCATCTTACGTGACGTGATTGGTGACAATTTTTTTAAATAAAATGATGTGGTTTTGACTTTTTTAAAAAAATTTAGATTTTTTTCCCCCTAATCTTTCATTATAGTGTTCATCATTTTCCCTGTGCCTGTTGTCAGGGACTTGGAACCCGTAAAGGTCGCGGCTATAGGCAATGGTCGTGATGCCCTTGGGCAGATTTGGGCAGTGGTGTCAGATTGCCATCGGCCGAGTTAGGCGATGGTGTCGCAGCACTTGCCATGCCTTCACAAGCCATCGCTGAGACCTCGACAAACGGCGAAGGGATGAAATGAAAAATAGAAGGAAAGAATAGGACAAAAAAGAGAGAAAAGAAAAGAAAAACTCAATTTTCAAATATGTGGAAATATATCTAATAAGTCTTTTATTCATGTTAAGGGGATAGTTTTTCAAGTACTATTGAACGTGGCAGCCCCAAGCAAAAGTCACACTTAGATCACCTTGAAGCCATGTCATAGAAAAATTATCTAGCATGATATTCTCGTATACTTATAGATGGATTGAAAAGTCATGACTCAAACTCAATATTTCGTAATTAATATGAGATTTGACATTTACCTACGTATTCTTTCTCTCCTCAGTTTTTTTTTTGGCATTTTAATTATTTAATTATTATGAACAAATTAATAAAATTTTAGTATATTACACTTAATTAGTATTTCTCTTCTTACAAATTCTACAGTTTAGGGGGTGATATCTACAACTCTATATAATGACTCGTAGGAATCTAATTCATTTGAATGCTTATTTGTTTCGCGGAAAACAAATGAATCGGAAAACTTATTTTTATGAATGATCGCTTGTATCGCTAAAAGAAACTGTTAATGGAAAATGTTTTCATTATTAACAACAATTATTGTCTAAACATTTTCATGGGCAATGAAAATATTTTTCGTTTACTTAGTTTTGTAAGCGACACAAGCTATTGGTTTTTGGAAAATATTTTTCAAATTATTTATTTTTTATAAAACAAACATAGGCTAAATTTCAAATTTGTCGACCAAGACTTTGCCTAAAGAATGCATAGTACAAAGGACATAAAGTAATCTCACGTCTTTCTTTGTCCTACGTCACCCAATCACATTGCCGTTTCATGCCATTCTTGTTTGATTCCCCTTTGATAAAGATCATGTCGTGTGATGCGAATCTTAATTATTTCCTAATTATAGTCTTATTTCCAACATGTTCATCGTTCATTTTTGGTTTGTCTATTTCTAATTGGTCTTAGGTGATTGCTAAAAAAAATAAATTCTTTTTAGTTACATCGCACCAAAAAGATTTAAAGACCCTAGAACTATTTTTTCATGGTTGTCATGACTAATTAAAGAATAATTGGAAGTTAATTAAAGGAAGTAAGTCCAATTACAATTGAATGGGTCTATACATGGGGAGAATTTGGTCAGCATGGGAGGGAAAGTTGGCTTGCCGTGCACTTTGATGCGATGCGCATAATTGCTTTCTTACATGTGAACAACATCCAATTCCCACCTTCTTTTTATGGCCGTTTTCTATACTTTTGCTTTTGGAAAGTATAATGCCGAACACCCTCCCTCGGATTAGGATCATCTTCCCCCATAGGCACAGGCATGTAACCAATCGAATCAAGTAAGGACATGTGGTGTGTCTCTAATAATTAGCTAAAATCCAATATTATGACTTTACCTGATTGGGTCTCTGTTTATAATTCCATGACACTAGGGAAATAAGAGCAAACAAAAGATAGGGCAGATAAAATTGATTGATGTTCCCATGACCTTTTCCATGTGAACTATCTTGATTACGCCCTGTCAGATGAAGAAGAAGAAGGAGAAGGAGAAGGACTGTTTACTTGACTTGACTTGAAATATCACACTTATTCAATTTAATATTATTTGCCAATAACAACTTGTTTATTTTTTTGGCTAGCTATATACTTTTAGGATTAGATATATACCGAATTTTTTTTATAATTCCATTTTTTTTAAATAACAATGTGACTATATTAAAAAGTTAAAGATCATAATATAATAGCGAAGACTTTGTCTTTATTAATTAGTGATTCACCTATTAGTATTCAAGATGTAAAATACAACTTGCATATCAATATGACAAGTTCAATGCCGACACAACATGGATCTAAAAGGTAGTATTTTGAAATAGATTCTTCTTCACCAAAGTAGACATTTAGCTCTCTTTTATTTTATTTTATTTTTTTGGTAAGGATTAGCTCTCTTTTATTTACACGCATTTCTTTCAATTTTAATAATAAGAAACGATAATTCAACAGGATAAAATGGGACATTACAAATGTATAATTTATAAATAAAAAAAAGATATGTATTATAAGTGACAAATGAAAGTAAAGGTGATTATAAATTGTGAAATAGACTTACTTACATGTATAGTTAATAGTGTTCTGTTTTAGAGAACCGAAAATCAAGATTCTAAATGCTCGGAAAAGACTAAAGTCATTGCCCCCACTAAACTGCCCGGCAATTCAGGGATTGAAATATAGGTTATAGGATAAAGGACGCAATTGATAAATAATGAAGAAAACCAAGTAAGGCCCATGCCGTTTCACCTTTCATTGACTGACTGGATCATCAATAATTGCCTTGCTTGTAACGGTCTTGTAATTTTCTCAACTCGTGTGAATGGCTGAAATGCTTATGTGGTTCCATCTATGTTTTAGCTTCTGTGTGCTGTATGTAAGAGAAGTGGCGAAGCGAGGACGGCTTATAAACTCCGCAAGGAATTGCTCATACATGCAGGAAATATTGGAGGTTTGGAAATCAGTGAAAAAAATATCAATTATAATGTACGAAAATTACGTAAAACTTGTGTTTTTTAGTTGGATCCAATGTGAATCACATTATCTCTGGATAGGTGATTGGCATAATTTTCAAGAAGGGCTTTGTAGTATATTCTGTCAATTTTTTTCGTTAATTTATGAGACTTTATTGATATTGCTATTTTTTTTAATCTCAGAGCTAGTCACATACATAACTTGATTTCTAATGTCAAGGGTCTTCTTCAATAGATTTTTTAATATATCAAAATCATTTTGTAATCCAAAATAAAAATAAAAATTGTATGTCTTTTGGATGACTCAATAGATAGAATCAATCATAATATGCAAAAAGCGTGTGAAAAGTTTTTGTTTATCAATTAGATTCAATATGAATCACATTATATCTTAATATGTGATCAGCATAGTACATTGTATTAACTCCATATAACAACTTTCTCAAGCAATATTAATGATTTGTCTTCTTTTGGACTTTAAGGGGAAGTACATTGAACATGGTAACCTATAACATAACCTAGTATATAATGTGCGAAAGAAGAGATACTAATGCAGTTCAATAGATATGGCTTCCCACATGCATGAAGTGGTCTTTGAAATCATGCTAATCTCTCTGTCTCTCTCTTCTTCAAGTTCATGCTCATGCATGTTATTGGCAAAGTAGTGAGATCTAGATTTTCCTTATTTGAAGGGTAAGTGAACTTGTATCATATTGCATGTATGCTTCATTAATATGATAAATCTATACTCTTGATCCCTAAGTTCGAGCTTTTTTTTCCTATCAAATCCTCTAAACTTTGAGTTTTGTCCCATCAGATCATTGAAATTGTATAGGTTTTTTTTTTTTTAATTAAAATTCATTTAGCTCCAAATCTAACTAATTGGAACTGACATTCCTTCTTCTTTAACATTTTTTTTTTCATTATTCTATTCTCATCAACTACGTATTCTTTCTATCCTCAAATTTTTTGGCATACCATTTAATTACACGAGCAAACTAATAAAAATTTAGCATATTACACTAAATTAGTATTTCTCTTCTTACCAATTCTATGGTTTAGGGGTGATGTCAACAACTCTATATAATGATTTGTCGCAATCTAATCCATTTAAAAATTCAAAATTGTAGAAGAGTTAAAAAAAATGTATAGTACAAAAGATATAAAGAAATTCCACGTGTCTCTCTTTCTCCCACATTACCCAATCACATTGCCTTCTCATGCCATTCTTGTTTGATTCCCCTTTGATAAGGACCGTGTCGTGTAACACAAATCTGAATTATTTCCTAATTACAGTCTTATTCCCACGATGGTCAATGTTCATTTTTTTTGTTTGTCTATTTCTTATTGGTCTAAGGTGATTGCTAAAAAAAAAAAGATTTGATGACCCTAAAATTATTTCTTCATTTTTTTTTGGGCGTGGAGGTCACGACTAATTAGAGGATAATTTGGAGTTAATTAAAGGATGTAAATCCAATTACAATCGAATGGTCCTGTATGTGGAGAGCATTTGGTCATCATGGGAGGCAAAGTTGACTTGCCGTGCACTTTGATGCAATGCACCTAAGTCGCTTTCTTACATGTGAATAACTTCGAATTCCCGCTTTCTTTGTATAGTCTTTTTCTCTACTTTTGCTTTTGGAAAGTATGATATTGAACACCCTCCCTTGGATTAGGACCATCTTCACCCATCAAGCACAGGCACGTAACCAATCAAATCAAGCAAGGACAAGTGATGTATGTATGATAATTAGCTAAAAATCCGATATTATGACTTTACCTAATTGGGTCTTTGTTTATAATTCCTTGATTCTAGGGATACAAGAGCAAACAAAAGGTTGGACTAATGAAACATATTGATGTTCTCACGACTTTTCTCATGTGAACTGTCTCGAGTACGCTCTGTCAAAAGAAGGAGGAGAAGAAGGATCGTTTACTTGAGTTGACTTGAACAATTGCACTTTTCAGTTCATTATCATCTGCCGGTGACAACTTGTTTCCTTTTGACTAGCTATATACCTTTAGGATTAAATATATGCTTGGTTTTCAATTGTTAGTGATATTATATCGAAGATTCTTAAGATTTTTTATAGAATATTATCCTATGTTAAAGACAATTATGACATTACTATTGATTATCTATGTCAATCAAGATTATTAAAAAAAACTCGATTGGACGACACAGTCAGTGCGATTAGTGTTGCAACATATCTATTATGGAAAGGACTCGATTAAATGCTTCCTCTGATGAGACTAGTATTATAATTGACAAATGGAAGTAAAGGTCATTATAAATTGTGAAATAGACCTACTTACATGTATGGTTACTAGTGTTCTGTTTCTGAGAACTCAAAATCAGGATTTGATATGCGCGGAAACGACTAAAGTCATTGCCCCTACTAAACAGCCCGGCAATTCAGACATTGAAAGATAGATTATAGGATTAAGGACACAATTGACACCCTTGGATTATTTTTTCACTTTTTTGCGTGGTTGTCACAACTAATTAGAGTATAATTTGAAGTTAATTAAAGGAAGTAAATCCAATTAAAATCGAATGGGCCTATATGTGGAGAGAATTTGGTCAACGTGGGAGGTAAAGTTGGCTTGCCGTGCACTTTGATGCAATGCGCCTAAATTGCTTTCTTACATGTGAATAGCTCCGAATTCCGACCTTCTTTCTTTGGCCTTTTTCTATACTTTTTCTTTTGGGAAGTACAATATTGAACATCCTCCCTCAGATTAGGATCATCTTCACCAATGGGGCACGAGCAGTAACTAGTCAAATCAAGTAAGGACGCGTGGTGTGTGTCTAATAATTAGCTAAAATCTGGTATTATGACTTTTCCTAGTTGAGTTTTTGTTCGTAATTACTTGATTATTGGAAAATCAAAGCAAATGAAAGGTTGGACAGATGAAACAGATTGACATTCCCATGACTGTTCCCATGTGAACTAGGGGTGAGCATGGTCCGGGTTGGGCCGGTCCACCCACTAACCCTAGTTACAATCCGCACAATGTTGGTCCTCAATTTTTGGGACCAATGACCGACCCTATTGAGCTTGGGACCAAGGACCGGACCAACCCAGTGGCTTCGGTCCGGTTCTAGGGTCAACCCGGGACCAACCGATAATTTTTTATTTCATTTTTGTACTCCTTGAAAAAACGATTGACGATCGGACCAACTCAATGGGTTTGGTCCGATTCTAGGGTCAACCTGGACCAACCCAATGGGTTCGGTCCGATTCCAAGGTAAACTCGGACCAACCAATAATTTTTTATTTCATTTTTTGTACTCCTTGAAAGGGCAACCAAGGACCGAACCAACCCAATGGGTTCGATGATAAGTGAGGGCAGTTAAGAAAAGCAAGCAGTGAGGGTCGAGTGGGGTGAGTGTCGAACAGAGTGAACATTAAGTGTCAAGCGGGGAGCAAGCCAAGCAAGCATCGAGCGGCGAGCACGCACAAATGACCCAAAGCGAGCGAGGCGCGTGTTGAGTGGCAAGTAGAGAAGTTGTTTCTTTCGATTTGGCAAATTGAAGACTAAAAGAACAAATAAGACAGAAGAGAACAAGTACTAGAGGAGGATGCCGTAAGGAACTGTCCAGGAAACTTAGGACCAAGGACCGACCCAGTCTCCCTGGGAACCGGACCAGGACCGGTAGGGTTGGGCCGGTCCAGGGTCGGTCCAGGGTTGGGCCGGTCCAGGGTCGGTCCAGGGTCGGTCCAGGGTTGACCCTGAATCGATGCTCACCCCTAATGTGAGCTATCTCGATTATGGCATGTCAAAAGAAGAAGAATTGTTCACTTGACTTGACCTGACTTGAACTATCACATTATTTCAGTTTAATATCATCTGCCAGTGACAACTTGTTTACTTTTTGAATAGTTACATACCTTTAGAATTAAATATATGCGTAGTTTTTTTATTTTATAATTCCAATAATTTTTTAAATAACAATGTGGCTATATTAAAATGTTAAATATCATAATATAATAGCACGGACTTTGTCATTATTAATTAGTAATTCATCTATTAGTATTCAAGATGCAAAATATAATTTGCATATCAACGTCACAAGTTCAATGCTGGTACAGCATGGATCTAAAAAAGTTTGAAATAAATTCTTCTTCACCAAATAGAGTAGTTTAAATAAATTCTTCTTCGTAAACCAAATAGAGAGGCCCTATCCATCCACGCCACCGCGGCCGGTGGTTTTTTCCCCCTTTTATTTACATGCATTATTTTCTATTTTAATAATAAGAAATGATATTTCAACCGCATGAAATGGGGCATCACAAATGTTTAATTTATGGAAAAGATATGTATTATAATTGACAAATGGAAGTAAAGGTGATTATAAATTGTGAAATAGACCTACTTACATGTACGGTTCATAGTGTTATGGTTATGAGAACCTGAAAATCAAGATTTTATATTCGTGGAAAAGACTAAAGTCAATGCCCCTACTAAACAGCTCGGCAATTCAGGGATTGAAAGGTAGATTATAGGATAAAGGACATAATTGATAAATAATGAAGAAAACTAAGGCCCCATTGACTGACTTGATCATCAATAATTACCTTGCTTGTAACGGCCTTGTAATTTTCTCAACTTGTGTGGATGGCTGAAATGCTTGTGTGGTTCATTCTATGTTTTAAGTTCTGTGTGCTTGTCTGTAAGAGAAGTGGCTGAAGGAGGTTACCTTATAAACTCCACAAGGGATTGCTCATATATGTAGGAAATATTGGAGGTTTGGAAATTAGTGAAAAAAATATCGAATGTCCAATTAATGACGTGCTGGACAGAGTCAATTATAACATACAAAAATTATGTAAAACTTTTGTTTTTCAGTTGAATCCAATGTGAGTCATATTAACTCTTAATAAGTTATTCGCATAATCAATCAGAGGAATTTTACCAAAGTATTGGATAATTTTCAAGTAGAGCTTGACAGTACATTCTGTCAATTTTCTATTAATATATGCAACTTTATTTATATAGTTATTTCTTTAGTCCCAGCGTCAGACACATACATAACTTGATTTCTAATGCCAAAGGTCTTCTCAAATAAATTTTTAATAATTTCGAAATCATTTTGGTATTCCAATATATATATATATATTGAATAGCCTTTGGATGACTCGATGGACAAAGTCAATCATAATATGCGAAACCGTGCGAAAACTTTTGCTTATTAGTTGGGTCCAATATGAATCGCATTATCTCTCAATATGTGATTGGCATAATATCTCGTATTAACTCAATATAACAACTTTCTCAAGCAATATTAATCATTTTTCTTTTTTTGTGCTTTAAGGGGAAGTACATTGAACATGGCAACCTATATCATTACCTAGTATATGACAAGCGAAGAGAGACTAATGTAGTTCACTGAATACAGCTTCCTACACGCATGAACTGGTCATGGAAATCATGCTGATCTCTCCGTCTCTCTCTTCTCCGAGTTCTTGTGCAAGCATGTTATTGGCAAAGTAGCGTGATCTCGGTTTGTCCCCATAATTCAACTCGTTTCACGATGTGTCCTTATTTGAAGGGTAAGTCCACTTATCTCATACTACCCTGCATGCTTCATTTATATAATAAAACTATACTTTTGATCCCTAAGTTTGAGCATTTTTTTCTGATCAAATCCTCTAAATTTTGTCCCATCAAATCATTGAATTTGTATAGCCTTTTCTAATTAAAATTCCTTCAGCTCCAAATCTAACTGGTTGGAACTAACACACCTTATTCAGTAACCTTTTGCATTTTTCCCTACTCTATTCTCATCACCTATGTATTCTTTCAATCTTCAAATTTTTTGGCATACCATTTAATTACTTTGAACACACCAATAAAATTTTAGCATATTACACTTAATTAGTATCTCTTCTTACAAATTCTATGGTCTGAGGGTGATGTTTACAATTTTATATTAAGACTTGCAGGAATCTTATCTATTTTACCTTTCAAATTTGTTGATGAACACCTTCCTTAAAGAATGCGTAGTCCAAAGGACATCAAGCAATTCCACGTCTCTCTTTGTCCCACATCACCCAATCAAGTTGCCTTCTCATGCCATTCTTGTTCGATTCCCCTTCGATAAGGATCATGTTGTGCGACACAAATGTTGATTATTTCTCTTATTCCCAAGATGTTTAATGTTTATCTTTGATTCGTCTAGTCCTAATTGGTCTGAGGTGATTGCTAAAAACAATAAATTCTTTTTAGTTCCATCGCACCAAAAAGATTTGACATCCCTAGAACTATTTTTTTTTTTTTTCCCATGGTTTTCACGATTAATTGGTCTTAGGTGATTCCTGAACTATTTCTTCATTATCTTTTGTGTGGACGTCACGGCTAATTAAAGGACAATTTAGAGTTAATTCATGGAAGTAAATCCAATTACTATTCAATGGGCCTATACGTGTAGGAAATTTGGTCGGCGTGGGAACCAAAGATGGCTTACCGTGCACTTTGAGGCGATGTGTCTAAGTTGCTTTCTTACATGTAAACAGGTTCGAATTCCCCCGTTCTTTTATGGTCTTTTTCTCTACTTTCGCTTTTGGAAAGTATAACGCTGAACGCCTTTCCGCGGATTTTCAATACCGACGGCCCGACACAGCACGGCTTTTGATCTGTTAGATCATTTAAGGACACTGCGGTGTGTGTCTAATAATTAGCTACATTGGTGTTATGGCTTTCCATAATTTGGTTTTTGTTTATAATTCCTTGATTTTAGGAAAGTAAGAGCAAACGAAAGGTTGGACAAATGTAACAAATTGACGTTTCCACAACTTTTCCATGTGAAGTGTCTCGATTACGCCCTATCAAAAGAAGAAAAAGTAGAAGAAAGATCGTTTAATTGACTTGATTGAACCATTGCACTTTTTCAATTAAACATCATATGCCAACTATAACTTGTTTACTTTTTTGACTAGCTATATACTTTGGGATTAAATATATATGCCTAGTTTTTTTTTTAATTCCAACAATTTATTAAATAACAATATGAATAGATTAAAACGTTAAAGGTCATGATATAATAGGGTGGGCTTTGTTACTTTCAATTAATAATTCATCTATAAATACTCAAGAAGCAAAATTCAATTTGCATATCAATATAACAAGTTAAATGCCCGTACCACATTAATCTCAAAGGTAATATTTTGAAATAAATTCTTTTTTACCATAACAGAGATTTTACTCTCTTTTATGTATAACCATCATTTTCAATTTAAATAATAATTCCAAAATGTATAATTTATAGAAAAGATATATACTTGAAAGTAAAGTTGATTGCAAATTGTGAAATAGACCTACTTACACATATGGTTAATTGTGTTCTGCTTCCGAGGAAAGTAAAGATTTTATGTGAGCAGAAAAGACTAGAGTTGTCGCCCCTACAATAACGGCCCGTAAATTTAGAGATTGAAAAGACACAATTGACAATGAAAGAAAAAGGAGGTCCCCATAGTGTTATCAGCTTTCATCGACAGACTTGATCATTAATAGTTAACCTTGCATGTCAAGGCCTACATTTGAACTGACTTTTCTCATGTGAACTGACTAAAGAAGGAGGAGAATAAGGATCGTTGACTTGACTTGAACTTTCCCACTTCTTCAATTATATATCATCTGCCAGCTGCAACTTTTTACTTTTCTAACTAGTGGTATACCTTGGAGATTAAATACATACCTTTTTCTTATAATTCCAATAATTTGAATATTAATTGGAACTATATCAAAATGTTAAAGATCATTATTTTGTTGTTATTAATTAATAATCCATCTATAAAGTATTCAAAATGCCAAAAGCAATTTGCATATTGGTATAAGAAGTTAAAGGTCAGTACAACATGGACAGAAAAAGGTAATATTTTGAAATAAATTCTTCACCGTAGAAGAGATTTTGCTCTCTTTTATGTATGAGCACTATTTTCAACTGCATAATAACAAACAATATTCCAAAACATATATTTATAGAAAATATATACTATAATTGACAAGAAAAAAATCTCTTACAATTTCGCCAATTCAATACTAAACCTTTCAATTTTGCCAATTAAGTCCAAAACATTTTTGCATTTTATCGGTTGAGTCCATTCGACCAATTTTGACCAAAATTCACTAACGTGGACGCTGATCATGCCATGTGGCATGACCAAAAATGATGTGGATGTTTTTAAATAAATTTTTGAATTTTAATGGTTTTTTTTCTTTTATATTCCGCATATGATTAATCAAAATGATAAAACTATACTTTTGATCCCTAAGTTTGAGGCTTTTTTTTTCCGATCAAATCCTCTAAATTTTGAGTTTTGTCTCATCAAACCATTGAATTTGTATAGCTTTTTCTAATTAAAATTTATTTAGCTCCAAATGTAACTAATTGAAACTGACATACCTAATTCATTCACTTTTGCATTTTTCACTTTTCTTTTTTCTTCACCTACGTGTTCTTTCTACCCTCAATTTTTTTGGCATACCATTTAATTATCACAAACACACCAATAAAATTTTAGCATATTACACTTAATTAGTATATCTCTTTTTACAAATTTACGGTCTAGGTAATGTCTACGACTTTATACAACGACTTGCAGGAATCTAATCCATTTTCAATTTCAAATTTGTTGATGAAAGACTTTGCTTAAAGAATGCATAGTAAAAAGGACATAAAGTAATCCCGATTGTCTCTCTTTGTCTCACATGATCCAATTGATAAAGATCATGTGGTTTGACACGAATCTTCATTATTTCCTAATTACAATCCTATTCCCATGATGGTCAATGTTCGTTTCTTTATTTGTCAAGTTCTAATTGGTCTAAGGTGATTGCTATAAAAGAAAAAACAAATTCCTTTTAGTTACATCGCATCATAAAGATTTGACGATCCTAAAATTATTTTTTCGTTTTTTTTGGCGTGGATATTGTGACTAATTAAAGGATAATTTAGAGTTAATTAAAGGAGGTAAATCCAACTACGATCAAATGGGCCCATACATGGAGGAAATTTGGTGTGGGCGGCAAAGTAGGCTTGCTGTGCACTTTGAGGCGATGTGCCTAAGTCACTCTCTTACGTGCGAACAGCTTTCAATTCCCATCTTCATTTTATGGTCTTTTTCTCTACTTTTTCTTTTGGAAAGTATAACATTGAACACCCTCTTCCGAATTTTTAATACCAAAGGATAATCTTCACCCATCAAGCACGGACACATAACCAGTCAAATCAAGTAAGGATACGTTGTGTGTGTCTAATAATTAGCTAAAATCTGGTATTTTGACTTTTCATTGTTGGGTTTCTTGTTTATAATTCCTTGATTTTAGGGAAATAAGAGCAAACAAAAGGTTGGACAGATTAAACACGTTCCCCTAACTTTTACTGTTTTCCCATGTCAAAGAACAAATGAAAAATTGGACGGATGAAACACATTCCTTTGGCTTCTCCCATGTGAGATGTCAATAGAAGAAGAAGGAGATAAAGGATCGCTGACTTCACTGGACTTTAACTATCGCACTTTTTCAATTTAATATCATCTGCCAACTACTATTTGTTTATTTTTTGACTAGCTATATACCTTTAGGAGTAAATACATTACTTAGTTTTTAAAATTCCAATAATGTTTTCAATAACCGTGTGGCTATATTGAAATGTTAAAAATCATTATAGAATAGCGTGGACTCTGTCATTATTAATTAGTAATTCATCTATTAGTGTTCAAGATGCAAAATTCAATTTGCATATCAATATAACAAGTTTAATGCCAGTACAACATGGATCTATTAGGCAGTAGTTTGAAATAAATTCTTCTTCACCAAAGTAGAGATTTTGCTCTCTTTTATTTATGAGCATTATTTTCAATGTTAATAATAATAGATGATATTTCGACTGTGCAAAAGAGGACATTACAAATGTATAATTTATAGAGAAGATATATATTATAATTGACAAATGGAAGTAAAGGTGACTATAAATTGTGAAATAGACCTACACGGTTCATAGTGTTCAATATTTTGAAATAAATTCTTCTTCATCATAGTAGAAATTTCGCTCTCTTCTATGTATAAGCACTATTTTCAATTTAAATATTAACAAACAATATTCCAAAATGAATAGTTTATATATAAAGAAAGATATGTATAATAATTGACAAATGAAGGTAAAGTTAATTTTAAATTGTGAAATAGACCTACTTACATGTACGGTTAATACTGTTCCACTTTTGAATACTAGAAAGTCAAAATTTTATATGTATATAAATCCCTACTAGCCGGTCCGGAAATTCAGGGATTGTAAAAGACACAATTGACAATGGAAAAAAATAGGCCCCATGGTGTTTTCAGCTTTCATTGACCGACCTTATTGCAATTGTTAACTTGCATGTCACGGCCTTGTAATTTTCTCATTTTGAGAGGAGGATAAAAATTTCTGTCATGACTATTCTTGCATTTGATGATATCATCATGTCTGAGTATGGTCGAACATATTGCCCGCCACTATATATTCACGAATTGTTTCAAAACAATGTCAAGAGAGAACCAAAAAGACTCAAGCTGAGAGCGTTTTGCTGCAAATCCTCATGGACCTTCCCTATAGATATAAGCTTTTGTCCATGTCATTCTCATGCCTAACTACCATCGTTCTTCTATTAGGAAGTGTCCTAGCTTTAGTAAAAGATGGTCGGGATGAGATTGATCGATTGGCTTTATTAGAATTCAAGGCTCGAATAGCCGATCCTAGTGGGGTTTTGAGCTCGTGGAATGATTCTAGCCACTTTTGTGATTGGTACGGTGTCACATGTGGTCGCAAACACCGAAGAGTCACCATACTAGACCTTGGCTCCAAGAAATTATCCGGGGTCGTGCCCCCCCATATTGGCAATCTGAGCTTTCTGAGGGAAGTCAATATGGAGAACAACAGTTTTCATGCCAAAATTCCCCCGCATTTCGGCCGCTTGTTTCGGTTGCAAAAGTTGTTCCTTAATAACAACTCATTCAGTGGTCAAATCCCCTCGAATCTCTCCTATTGCTCCAATTTGCTCGTTCTTAAATTATACATCAACATGCTCACAGAAATTTGCCGACGTAACCGGGCTCATTGTCCAAGCTCCAAGTATTTTTACTTCAAATCAACAACTTGATGGGAAACATCCCGCCGTCTATTGGAAACTTATCATCTCTTCAAAAGTTCGGAGCATCGTGGAATAACTTCGGCGGTACGATCCCAAAGACTCTTGGCCAGCTGAGAAATCTATATGGGCTTGTTCTTGCTGCAAATAAATTTGTCGGTACAATTCCTATCTCAATCTTCAATATAACCGCTCTGGCATGGCTTAATGTAGGTATAAACCAATTAGAAGGGGGTTTACCTGGCGACTTAGGTTTCACTCTTCCGAATATCAAGATTATCAATATGTGGCACAACCACCTCATTGGACCCATTCCTGAGTCAATATCCAATGCCTCTAACCTTGAGGTAATCCAAATCGACGAGAACAGTTTTACTGGGAAAGTTCCTTCTTTTTCAAAGATAAGAGGAGTCTATTGGTTTAATATTTACCTCAACAACTTAGGAGGTGAGCAATCTACTGATTTGGACTTCCTCTGTTCTTTAACCAATTCCACAAAATTGAAACATTTGGCTATATCGCAAAATGCTTTTCGAGGACAAATACCCAACTGTATCAGTAACCTCTCGACCACCCTTTACAATTTTAGGTTTGATAACAACCATATTTCTGGAACCTTACCTTCTGGGATCGGAAGTCTCATCAATTTGGAGCTCTTGGACATGCGGGGCAATAACATCTCAGGAAACATTCCTTTTGAGATTGGAAATCTGAACAAACTGAAGATTTTAGATCTCGGCCAAAATAAATTATCGGGGCAAATACCGGAATCTTTTGCGAATTTAAGGATGTTAATCCAATTGTACTTGGACAGCAATAATTTTCGGGGCTCGATACCATCATCTCTGAAAAATTGCCAAAATCTACTTCTCTTGGACCTTTCAACCAATAACCTCAGCGGTTACATACCCCTAGAGATTATGGGCCTCTCATCTTTGTCGATTTACCTCGACTTGTCTCGAAATAGTCTTACTGGCTCCCTTCCAGAAGAAGTTGGAAAATTGCAAAATCTCGGCGCACTATATCTTTTCGGGAATAGATTATCTAAACAGATTCCAGGCAGTATAGGCAATTGTATGAGCATGGAACACCTATATGTAGAGGATAACTTCTTTGAAGGGCCCCTACCATCAATTATGAGTTCCATGAGAGGCCTCCGGGTTTTGAATGTTTCCAACAACCAATTGTCCGGCCAAATCCCGAAATTTTTGGAGTTGTTAAATCTAACGAATTTGAGTCTATCTTACAACAATTTCGAGGGTGCATTGCCTACAGGAGGAGTTTTCAGAAGTGCCATTTCAACTTCGGTCGTTGGAAACAAGAAGCTTTGTGGGGGTCTCCCAGATTTTCAACTACCGAAATGCTACTACAAAGAGTCAAAACGGACGAGAATAAGCAGAATTGCAAAAATTCTTATATCTACGAGTCTCGCTCTCCTGTTGGAGTAGCTTGCATACTGTCTTTGTTATATTTCTTCTGGTTTGGACACAATAAGAACGCATCAGCTTCAAGCTCTTCTGAAGATGGGTTTTTGCATGTTTCTTATCACAATCTACTAAAAGTGACAGGTGGATTCTCCTCCACCAATTTGCTTGGCGTGGGAAGTTTTGGGTCCGTGTACAGAGGGCTGCTTGATCAAACTCAGTCGGTTGTGGCCATCAAGGTTCTCGACCTTACATGTGATGGAGCTTCCAAGAGCTTCATAGCCGAGTGCGAGGTCTTGAGAAGAATCCGACACCGTAATCTCGTGAAGGTGCTCACGGCATGTTCTGGGTTTGATTTTAATGGAAATGATTTCAAGGCACTGGTCTACGAATTCATGTCAAACGGAAGCTTGGATGAGTGGCTGCACCCAATTGCATCACAATATACAGAGAGAAAGAAGTTGAGTCTACTTGAGAGAGTGAATGTTGCAATCGATGTTGCTTGTGCACTAGATTATCTCCATCATCACTATGAATTGCCAATAGTTCATTGTGATATAAAGCCAAGTAATGTCCTTCTTGACGATGAATTGAATGGACATGTAGGCGATTTTGGCCTTGCCAGGTTCCTTCCAGAAGCAACACATAAGTTGCTAGCAGATCAATCGAGCTCTATTGGAGTAAAGGGATCTTTTGGCTACGTAGCTCCAGGTAATGAAGCACACCTTGGGTCATTCAGTTTGTTTCTTTGAACACATAATTGTAGACATATCCTTAAAGAAAAGGCATAGACATAAAACGTCACCAAGAATATATTTCAAACTTAATCATTCACCTTGCATCCATACATTGTTGATTGTTGTAGAGTATGGCGTGGGAAGTGCGGTATCTACAGAAGGAGATGTGTATAGCTTCGGAGTCCTTGTTTTGGAGATGTTCACAGGCAAAAGGCCGATTGACGACATGTTTGAAAATGGGTTGGACCTTCATGGCTTCACAAAGGCAGCTTTGGCAGCCCGAGTGGAGAAGGCAATTGATCCCATTTTGCTTCGGGAAATCGAGGAGTTGGAGAAGAGACGAACAATTGCTCCAGAGGGCAAGAACAAGAGCTGGTGTAGTTTGAAGGATTGTTTGGTTTTGATCATCGAAGTAGGAATCACTTGCTCTTTTGAGTCTTCGAATGAGCGAATGGACATCTATGATGCATTGACTAAACTCCAAGGAATGAGAAAGAAACTTCTTGAGTTCATTGTCACTGTCTAGTTGATGTCAAATATGAACTTCATATGGAGTCATGTGATCTTCATGGTCCTTGCTTTTTGGTTTTTCTTCCTTTGTAATTCAACCATTCTCTAGATGTTACATTTTGTCTTTCAACAATTTGGTCTTCATGGTGGGTATGCACTACTTGTACCTATAATTTTAGTAAATGTTAATTTTGTTGCATCATGCGGACCAATAAGCTAGGCTACTGAAACCTAGTACTTCATTCTTTCTTTGGTTCTTGTTTGTGTGTGTGGCTGCTATTAATGGTGCCTTTAGCTCTGCATAAACAAAAGTGGTACACCCTTAGTTGTTCGATTGGCTTCCACCTGAAGTATCCTTGGTCAAAGAAGCTCTAAAAAAATCTGCCCCAGTGACTCTTGATAATACTGTCATTGTAAAACAAAGTATCCAGGCATGGGAGCCCCTCTACAAGTTTCTTCTATTGTGATGAGGATTCTTTCACAGCCATGGAAGAAACCAATTCTTTGTTGTTAATCATTGTGTAGCGCATATTGAAATGGGCAAGATGGTGACTGGCTCTAATGATCTCCGTCCTCCCTCGACCCCCTCGTCCCCCTCGTCCCCCTTGTCTTCTGCCTCCATTGCTACGTCACCCGGTCACTGCATCGCCGATGCCTCCAGTCTCGGCTCATTGCCCATAGGCTTCGCTACATCTACGCCGACCGCATCCGCAGCCCGAGCCTCGCTCCAGCCCCGTCTCTATCTCCCACGGTTCCCGCGAGGTTCCGCTTGCGGTGCATTCCAAGCTCCGCTGCTCCTCTCGGCGCATTCAGCGGATGTGGCGGTGGCGGCGGAGTCGACGGTGAGGATGGGAAGGCAAAATCGGTCGGGGATGGAGCCGAGGAGCCCTCAGGGGTGTTACCTCCGATGTCATAATTCTCGACGTCAGAGTAAGCCCCCCCCTCTCTCTCTATATCTCTCGCACTTTATGTGGATGTACGAGCTAAAGCTTCGATTTTTTTTTTCTTTTTCTTTTTTTGGTGTTCGGCCACTTGAGAGTCTCTGTTTCGTCTCTGCAGAGAATAACTCGTGGGGGATGTGCAGTGAGTGTGAAGAGATGTGACGGAATAATCATCCCCTGGGTTACGCTTTTTGTCCTCTCGTAAATGTGAAGAGAAATAAGGTTTTAAATGATGTTATGTGGGGTCAAAGAATGGTAGGAGAAATGGCTTTCATCAGTTTTCTTGCTAAGATTTGAACTGTGTGTGTTTTTTTCTTTTTTTCTGCTCTAACATGGAACGGCCGCAAATACGTGCCGCCAATGTCAATCTTACAGCCGAGAACAGCAGTTATATGGCCTCTATTTGAAGCCGAGGCCGTACATAACTGGCACAAAATGTTGGGACAAACAGTTGCAAAACACTTGACAAATTATGGATTTAAGTCTAACCCTCAAGGGATCATCTGCTTGTTGCAGTAGAATGAGGTTTGGCTGTCATTTGGGAATATCAGTGCTGCATAAAACGTGCCCTTTATCACAAATTTTCTGTGCCGATTACTCCATCTACTAGTTTAAAGTATGAACTTCTATATCTCTTTTGCTTGTCACGGTACATATCAAGAGTTGGGTTTTACTCGCTTAAGATGCACTTCCTTGTCATCGAAGAAAACAAAGGCCAAAGGTTACGTAACAAGGAAAGCTATTGGGCACACTACCGTAAAAGGTTTTCTTTCTTGAGTACGGAGAATCTCAGTCACATTTGTAATCAAACAGTTAGAGTTGTCCCCAGTACAGAAATGTTGCCAGCCCTTGAGTTGCTACATTAGTCCAACATGGTGCTTGCAATAACTATATAGTTTTTATGTCATTGTCATTGGTCAGCCTTGGCTTCATGAATCTTTGTTGCTCATTGGGATTAGTCCAGAAATTCTTACTTCAACCGAGCTCAACGTGGAGTTGAAATCTCTGTTGCTCATTGAGATTTTGGGGTTTAACAAGCCACACAATGTGCAAATACTGTACTTATATTAGTGTTGAAATTTGGCAATCACAATGCATGACGGGGAGAGGACAACCAAATAAAACTTCATAGTTCTGACTAAACTTATGCAGCATACTGACTTGCAGTTTGAAACCCTGAGAACCTAGCTAGGGAAAAAGGGGCAAACTATGAAGGATAAAACATGTTGCTGTTGCTAGCTTTTCTTGTGGAAAAACCATATTTGTGGCAATGGAGACTGAATTGTGGTCCTTGATTTGACTGAACAATTTAATTTGATAAGTAGTTTTAGACTCTAAGAATCCTCATTTCTTATTCTTTCCGAATGCTAATGTTCATATCGCTGGTTGGATTTGAATGAAAAATCTCTTATTGTACTTTTAGGGGCTTTTAGAATGGATCAGAGTCAATACTTCATGTTCATTGGCTGAACTTGCCAAGTTTTGGATTGGTGCTCTTATCTACAAAATGATTTGTGTCATCTATTAGGACATTGTACACTTTATTAATAGAATAGTTGACAGAGCACATCTGGAGACGGAAAATGTGTGCGAAGTTGTATTTCCCATTGTGAGCTAGTGTGGGTCCCCAAAATTTTGTAATTTGATCAGTGTATGGGCAATAACTGCTCTAGCATTGTGATTAGTTTGCATGCTTGAGAAGGTTTTCATTTTTTTGAACATGAGATGTATCTTTGCTAAAATTTCATTTGGTATAGTTACTATCATATTAATGTCATATAGCGTAATTGCAAAAACCATCCTCAATTTTGCTTTTCATATTATATACCCTCCTCATTTCAAAATCTACATCGTGCATCTCCCAACATAAATTGACCTATTTTGCCCTTACGCACGCTTGAGATCTACATCTACACCCAAAAAGTGGAATGCAACATTGAGGATGTGGTAATTCGAGAAATATGTGTGGGTGCGAGATGCAACCCGACTCCACAACAACAACACAAAAAAATGAGAGTGAGTTCTAAAATGTGAGAATAGGGCATTTGATATGTGGAGCAAAGTCCAGGATGAAGTCGACAAAAAGGAATCAATTTTCATCAAAATAGAATTGTTCTATGACTAACTAGTCAGACAAGGACGCTGATTCTTCGGGCTTCACCTTCTAACTCCGGGGCTTCTAGTCCTTCACCAACACCACCTAAAGACCTGAAAATGGTTATACAATAACCAGTGAGACAATGTCTTAGCGAGTTTTACCCCCTAAGACACGATTAAGAAGCCAATATGCCATAAGGGCTACCTATGCACAACACGGGTCAGAGGACTTACCTTAGCCTCAGATTCCACTTGCAATTCAACACAGTTCGAATAGGCACCCAATCAAACACCACAGATCAAAACATCGATCAATCGACCTAGTCGATTACATATCATCATGACCTTCCCCTGGTCGGTACATTCAATACTATCTATAAGTCCTATCAAATCAGGACCGCTCACCCAAAGCTGAAAATATAGATAGTATAGCTCGCCTAAAAGCTGATAGATTAGGGCCCCAAGCCAATTTAGTATACTATATATGCTCGCCTAAAGCTGATAATATATTGCTCGCCCAAAGCTGATAAAAAATTGCTCGCCCAAAGCTGATAATAGATTGCTTGCCCAAAGCTGATAATATGGTATACTATATATGCTCGCCCAAAGCTGATAAATTAGGGCCCCCAGGCCATTATAGTATACCACTCCCACTATACAATCATTTCATCATTTTTATCATACCCGATAAAAATAGCCGTGTGTGGGTACACGGTCGGCCTGAGCCAAAATATCATAGTTTCACTTTTGATTTTCCCACTTCTTTCAGCAGTCCAAAAATAGATTTTTGGCGCTGTAAACCGACGCCCGGTAATTTTCCCAATAATTACCAAAACTTAATTAATTTAGGAATAAATCCTAAACTTGCAATTAAATCAATTCAGCACAAATTAAAGCTCAAATAAATAAATAGACTGCATCACGGTAATCAGCATAAAATTCTGGTCGTCGACTATCCCAGTCTAATTTACGAAAAATAATTAATTAATTAATTAATTACGAAAATTAATTATTAAATAGCAATAAATCCAACTTAGGCCCGTAATGCCTAATTGGATGCCAAAACGGACTCGGAAAAATCCCGAGGTTCGTTGAATAAATACTAGAACCTATTTACTTTCTAACTACTACAACTAACCACCTAACATGCATCGGTAAAGCATTAAATTAATTACTTTAATATAATCTATCCACCTAATCACACTTAATTAAATCTAACCAACCCCTAAGCATCATTAGTCTACTAAGCGAGGTTTAGTGAGTAAAACTCACTTGTTTCGAGATCCGATATGATCAAATTGTCGGAGATGCGATGAGGCTTGACTTTCCTCAAAGCGGACCAAGCAACCGAGGTCCAGAACCACCTCAAAACGAGTCTTGAAGCTGTTGGAAACCCATTGCACTTTGCCTCTATTTTGAGCTACAAAAGAGAGAAACAAAGCTGGTTCAGCTTCTGCTTCTGCTTGCTGGACAGAGGAGAACCAACGGCTGAATGGCAAAGAAACTAGTTGATCGGAGCTCTGGCGAGTGGGTGGTCAGCAACCAACAGCACCTAGGGGTCAAGGGGTCTTTTGGAGGTTGGGATGGGCAAAGGAAGGGTTGGAATGGGAGAAAAATGAAGAAAAACGTGAAACAGGTGGACCAGCTGGCGAACCGACGGATCAGCGACAGGCGGCTTGCGGCGGCCATACGGGATGTCCGACGGCTCCGTTCGGGGTGACGTCGGGCTCTTTGGAACGATTCGGATGTGCTGGTCACAGTAATGGGTGGATCGTTGGCTAATTCGTCCGAGAAGACCACTTTCAACTCAAATCTTTGGTGAAAGGTCAGCTGGAGCAAAAACTGGAATAAAAGAAAATAGAGTAGGAAGACGTCCGATGGGCGTGCCGCTTGGTCGAACAGCAAGGGGACTTGCTTCTCTGGTTTTCTCAAGCTTCTAAGCACCCTCAACAATGGAGAAAGCAAGTGGATTGAGGAAGAAGAAGGCTGCTGTAAGAGGGGGCACTTGCTTGTTTTTCCACTAAATTGTCCCCTTGACTCAACCACAGCCATGTCTGACTTCCTTGGCCACAATGCAGCCACCCATGCTCCCCATATAGAAGCTTGAAATGGTCCAAGAGTTGGGGTGAATGGGGGGCTACGAATTTCCTTTAGTTTCCTCTCAAATGGCCATCAATTCTTCCTTGAATCAACACAAACCGGCCTCAATAAATTCAATCGACACCTCACCGATTCAATTGGTATTTTTCCTTACCAATTGATCCCACTTGCTTCCTAATTTCACAATAAAAAACGATCCCCTGCATTTTCTGAACAAAAACGGCCCTAGGACGACATATTCCCAAAAAGTCTCGAGTTGCAGAAAAATCTTCTAAGAATGAGTCGACGCTCCTAGAATTTATTGTGACATGAGAGAATCTTCAATTTCTAAAATCGAACTCAAATTTGCGGTTAATTTCCATTCGGCGCGTTTTTGCGTGACCTAGGCTACCGGGTAACTTTCAGAAATTTTTCAGTGCAAATGACCCGTGGTTGATTTTCTTCGAGCCACTATGAACCCACTCGACTCAATGGCGACTCTCGGTTGTTGTGAAAATCTCGAGGATTCAAATACGGACACAGGGTACCAAAACAATTAGCAAATTAGTTTAGTGTCGGTCGACGAGAATTTTTCCAATTTAGTGGTGTCACCCACGATTAGCCACACATCTCGCCGAACCAACCTATCTCTGATCTCAAATCAATTTTTAACTGTGCCGTAATGGCCTCTAAAGATGAGCACGGTCGAGAAGCCGATTCTTGATCGAATTCTCAAGTCTATTGCTTTAAAATTCCCTAATGGTTTCCCCAGATAGTCTAATTATCTCAAGAGTGATTAGCTCTGAGAACAGCCCTATAGGCGTGTTGACACCTAAATTTTGGCGACTGTTTAGTCATTTATCGCATTAAAAAATTAGAGATTAATTTTTAACCCCTAAAAAAAAATTACTTAGCATATAGATATTAGGGACATATTTCATTTAAGTATACATTTGTCGAGACTTGGAGGGGGATGCAGCTGTGCAGAACGAGAAGTTTGAAGTTGATGGAGATGCAGACTACCTTGTGACTGCCAAAGATAACGATGGGAACACAATCTCATAACTGGCTGCGGCTTCGAAACATCTCCAGTCCACTGGATGGCAAAATGGGGCCAAGCTCATTGAAAGGCTATGATGACCGCACCCTTTAAATGGCAGATTTTTTAATTCTGTAAAGTGAAAGTTTTGACCCGTTGACCCATGCAAAAATTCTTTTAATATTGGTAGGCAAAAGATCTTCAGCATTTAGAGAAAGGAAGGATGTGGTGGAGACGTCTTTGAGGAAATAAAAGCTGGCAAGGAATAGGAAAGAAAGGGATATGGGCGAGAAGGTTGAAAGAATCAATATATTGGTAGATTTGAAGGAGGAAAGAAAATCTGAAAACCCTAGCTGATCCCTTGTCTATAAAAGGGGTCGTAATGGAGCCGAAAAGTGGGGGGCGGCAATTCAGAATCTCAGAAGGCAAACACATGTGAGAATCGAGACGAGAGAGAGAAAGCATGAAGGATGGTCTTCTTCTTCGGTGCTTGACCTGCCTCAGCCATGTGATCGTCCAATTTGCTTGCTCGCCACCACTCTACGAAGATACTGGATTCGTAAACGTCCAGGCTTGTTGCACTTCTTCGTTCTTTGTTCCGAGTGCATCAAGACGCGCCACCCTTGCCAACGCCGTGCCATTGCCATATCGTTGCCCGCCGCACCGCACCCGAACCCTTCGTTGTCGACCTGCTGCTGCCGCTTACTATCATGGAGCCCCCGCCCGCGTTGCCTTGACGCCGAGTTCTACCCCCATGAGCCATGGCGATCCTGTTGCAGCTGTAACGTTCCTCCGAATCCGAGCTGTCATTCCCTGACGTGAGCCACATCCATACAGCCTGTTAAGCCATCGCGGAATCCCTAGCAATAACGGCGAGCTGCTGTCGAAGCTCGAGCCTGACCATTCCAAACCGAGAAGTTGCGGTACCAGCGAATCACCGCTCTTATGAAGCCCACCAACGAAGAGAAAAAAGGGCCATGCAATTGATACACATGGCCGTTGCTATACATAAAAAAGCCGCAGCTCAAGAGGGGATGAAATTGGCAAAAGGTTCGTGTGGTTCCATGGGGAGAAATTTAAAGTGCTGGTGATGTTTCGTTGGGGCCACAAAAAAAAAAAAAAAATTGAATATACGGCCATAGTACAGAGAGCCACAATGGAGGAGTAGAGAGAAGAAGGAAAAAGCCCTCTTGGTCGTGAGCTTGTCGCCAATCCACTGAGCCACGGATCCCTGCACAACGTCGAGGCTTGCCATCTTTTACTGCCGCGACATCGTACTCCCGTGGCTAGATACCCCTGCTCTTGACGTGAGCCCAGTGCTGAATAGAGCTGCTCCTTGTCGCTGTGCCAACGAACGACACTGTCCCTTGACCAAACACCATGACGAATTGCTGTTCCGTTGATCTTTGTCCCGTGATCCTGTTGTTCTGTGGCAAAAAATTACTCCACGTTGTCTTGGTTGTTGCAGGTATGATTCGTGAGTGACATGAGAAGAAACAAAGAGAGATCGCGGGTGCGAGCCAGAAGAAATAAATATTACAATGCCCTCGAAGATTGAAGATGGTGATCCGGTGGCGTCGTTCGTCGAGTAGTTAGACAATTTAGTCAATCATCCACTCACGGTCAAATGCAACGAAGCAAAAATTCTTGAAAGCCACAAGTCAAAACAGACAAGGCTAGAGAGAGGGAGGCGGCAATGTACAGAGAGGAAATTTTTCACTCCCCGCTGGTTTTTGCTCACACGTCCAGGGACAACACCGCCTCCACCCCTTCATTGGCACCTGTCATGTTGTGCGCCTTGTCCCTGTAATTTTATTATTTTCTGCAAATTTTCCACACTAGCCTGGTTCTTCGTCTTCGACCACCATTGCTCCTCGGCATCCTAGCGAGTTCTGGAGCCCACCGCCGTTGACGTTCTAACTCGTTTCCATCGAGACCATGGAGCAATAAGCCATCGTTGATGCCACCATCATCCGTCCGAATTTGGAAGCGTCACTCGCGTGACATCATGAATTAGGTAAGACTCTCGAATAATCTTATTTTCATATATGTCGCTGCCTAATTCGTAATATTGCAATATTTCTTTGAATGTTTGGTCGATATTGCCATATCCAAGAGATCTCTTGATCTCTCATGAATTAGGAAATTTTCCTAATTTCACAACGTGCATACAATTGATAGTCCGATTTCACGCTCGAAATAGACTCGCAATCGCATGGAAAAATCGCCAATCCGATCTCACGCTCGAGATACGATTCGCGATTTTATTTGAAATTGGCCAATCCGATCTCATGCGCGAGATACGATTCGTCAATTTATTTCCAAAATGGACATGGATGATATCTTGCCTGATTTGTTGCCGTGCCGTTCTTGATGTCTTATTTTGATTGCTCCAATAAAAGAAAGGAAAAATCCGAAAAAAAATCAGAGTTAAATTAGGTTCGTTTTAGATTATACATCGTTTTAGGGTTATTTTGCATGTTTAGAATAGGAAATTTATTTATTTCAAATTTTTGAAAAATGAAAAATCCAAAAAAATGCATTCATTTAGGATGTTAGTTTTTTCTTTAATTTAAGTTGCATGTGGCAATTTTTTTTAATTTCGAAATTAATAAAAAAAAAAAACAGCAAAAAAACATCATGCATATGTCATGGAGAATTAGGGCATCTTTTGTACGTCATTACATATTAGGATAAGATTGCATGTTTTATTTTAAGTTTAGATTATTTTTTAGATAGATTGCATCTTAGGTTAGAGACTGCTAAGTTAAGATAATATCTTAGTTTAAATTAGGTTTAGCCTGACCTAATCCTTAATATAAGTTAGATAGAATCTTAATCTAGCTAGTTAATTTTCGCATTTTTCTAATTTCGAATTTCATGGAAAATACCAAAAATTGCCTTAGAATAAATCAATTTCATTCATTAGGAGAGATTGCATTTTATTTACGTCATATAGCTAGGTCATGTTACCATATCATGTCATGTCATTTCATGTTAAATTAGTAGCATACATCGCATAAGGCATGATTCTCATTAAATAAGTGAAAAGAAAAAAAATTGCGTGTTAATTAGAAATCATATCTAGGACTGTTGGTGTGAATTATGATCTAACAATACAGATGTTTTTGTTGCTATAAGGTAAGTCTTGCAATTTATTTATTGTTTTTCTTAGGTGTTAAATTGATGGTATGCGCACCCGTATGATTACCTCACATGTTAGGGAAATAGCTTAAAATCAATCCAAACTGCTTGCCAAACATTTTTCAAAATAAAAAGAAAGGTACCGAAAGGGCGTTAGAGAAATCTAGCGTAATCAAGTCCCCGAACTCATAAGTCTCTGGTTCGTAGAAGTAAAGTAAATCTCCCGTTACTTTACTTGGGTTTCTAATTGACCCACCAAAAATAGATTAGTGGCGACTCCTAAATAAAATCCATTTGCATGTTAAGAAACTTAAACTTACGTCGCGAGTTGGTATGGGCTTGGGAGAGTCCGAGTTCAGTTTAGGCTTAACAATCCATTAGCCAAACTCTAGGTGGATCACATTCAAAAAATTGGTCGCGACAAGGCGCATTAATGAAATGCTCGATTTATTCAATAGAAAACATGATCGAAAATCTAAGATGTCACAGAGGAGGTAGGTATGCGGGGAGGAATGACAGGTATGGAGGTAGAGGTGGTGGACACTAAGGTCTTGGTCAAAATGGTGGTCGATTTGGCGGGTGCAATAGAGATGGTGGTACTCGAGGAGGATCATGAAATGACTACTATAATCAGGACCGTTCTGGTCCCTATGGACGTGGTGGTACAGGAAACTTTTGTTCAGGGTAGAAAGAATACCCCTGATAGGTATGCACACAATTTTTTCCTTTTATAGTGAAGCAGTTGATTCTGTGCTAATTGAAAAGTGCTTGTAGCAGAGTAGTTGGAGATACTGCTGTTACTTGCTGGAGGTGTCAAAGTCTCTTCTGTTGCGTCTCTTCTTCATGGTTCTTTGCTGATTGAAAAGATTCAACTATTTAATGTTTGTGAACGCTCCTTTTGATGTTTTGGTCTAATGACATTGCTTGCTTGACTTAAACAATCAAATTTGGCCTTACTATTTCAATGCTAGGATGGGTACTGGATTCTCTTTCGATTACATGCTTTAGCAATTGCAAATGCATCTGAGATCAATGGTGGTTGACTTCTTCATTGGCATTTGCAACTATGGAGTGCAGACAGCTATTTGGTGTCTAGTTGTCTTGGTTGAGGATAGGGCAAGAGATTCACCTATGGAAGTAATGCGTTCTCTCTTTGCAAAAGAGAAGCTACCTTAGAAATGGATGCTCCTTATGACTATGATTTTCAGATTGTCTAACTTTTTGAAAAGGAGTTAAGCCGGTAAACGCTATGTTTTCTTATACAAATTTAGTATTTGAACTTCCTGTCTATAGTTTGCACTATATTGACTCGCTAAGCTTTTGGCAGGAACCTTGGCTGTTTGTGGTGTTTTGATATGGGATCCCGTTACTTTCATGGCATAAGACGTGGTTTTAGTCTTAAAAACTCTGAAATGTCCTTTTGGCCTCAAGAAGCTATGCTATGCCATTAACTCGGTAAATTCCGTCTTACCTTCCACCCATTGTACTGATGGAGGAGTTCCTTTCTCAATTAAATGGGGAGATCTTTTGGAAGCTTTGGTGAGCATGGCAATTCGATTTGCATGATCTTCTTCCTAGCTATCTCTTGTCTCTTATCTTCAGTAGAGGATTGTTGGTCTCTGTCTCACCTGTGTGGATGGTGCTGCTATTGTCCTAGGTTTCCTGGATAAATTTCCCTATCTGGTGTAATGATGGCCCTTCCTATTGGCAATGTTGCTAATAAACACATGGTTATTTTTGCAAGGCCAGCTGTGCGTGCATTGACTTGCATTTCTGCATTGATGATCTTTGCCACGCTCTTTCAGCCAGTAATTCGTGCTTGATAATGTATCACTTCCTAATTCTTTTAGAAGTGGTGCTAGCTCCATTTGAAATTGATACTGGGTTTGTGAATCCTATATGGGGCATATTCTTGGCATAAGCAAAAAAGTGGACATGATCATTTCCTATTCAATATTTCTCGGTAGTTACTTGGGTAAGGTAATTGTGCATTCTTAACTATGGCTTTGTAAATGAATATTTTCTTTTCCCGTCATGCTTGTCAAAAAATGTGGAGATCAAATTGGGAATATGTGCTCAGCAGGGAAGACTTATTTATTGTTGTTGGAATCAGGAGGAATTTTACCAAAGTATCGGTTAATTTTCAAGTAGAGCTTGACAGTACAATATGTCAATTTTCTGTTAGTCTATGTGACTTTCTTTAAATAGGTATTTCTTTAATCTCGGAGCTAGACACAAACAAGACTTGATTTCTAATGTCAAGGGTATTCTTAAATAGATTTTTCATAAATTTCAAAATCATTTCGGAATCAGAAAAAAGAGAAAGAAAAGGAAGCTAAAACAGGAAGCCCAAAGGACCACAATCAACTGGTACAAGGATCTTAATCTTCGATTTACGAAGTACACAAGGAGGCGGCGGGGGGTTCGCATCCAGAGCATTAAATTGGATGGCAAAGCCCTTGTTAGGTTTGACAAAGGATCACGAATGGCTGAAATGCTTGTACGACTCCATCTATGTATCAGGCTGTGCGAAAGAGCGGAGGGAAGGAGGAAGGTTGGCTTTTGTTTTAACTAGGAGCTACTCATATATGTAGGAAACATTGACGGTTCAAGAATCAATAGTAAAAATATTGAATATCTTTTGGATGACCTGACGGATAGAGTCATTTATAATATGCAAAAACTGTGCAAAAACTTCTGCTTTTGGGTGGGATCCAATATGAATCACATTGTCTCTTAATACGTGATTGGCATGATATATCGTATTAACTCTATAAAACAACTTTCTCAAGCAATATTAATCATTTTTCTTCTTTTGCACTTTAAGGGGAAGTATATTGAATATGGTAACCTATAAGGCTATGTTCAATCGCCGATTAGAATTGGGATATGATAGAATAGGATAAAAGGGGATTTGAAATCCTCCATATATCCCGTGGATAGTAGGAATATGTCATCAAATGTTTGGTGCAACCTAAGATAGAATTTGGAATCTTTAAAAAATTTCTTGTTTGAAAATCTTTAAATATCCATCTCCAACAGAATCCTCATGTACGTGACCACTCATGTGACATCCTGGATTTTTCAGTTCTACTTTCAATTAAATTAATCGGGCCTTTCATCAACACGCCTATAGGGTTGTTCTCAAAGCTGATCACTCTCGAGATAACTAGATTATCTAAGAAAGTTAATAAGGGATTTTAGTGCAATAGACTTGAGAATTCGATCAGGAATCGGCTACTCAACCGTGCTCATTGTAAAGGTCATTATGATACAATTAAAAATCGATCAGGGATCGAGATAAGTCAGTTCGGCGAGATGTGTGGCTAAACGTGGGTGATTCCACTAAATTGCAAAATTCTCGTCGATCGGCACTAGACTGATTTTTCTGTCTTTTTCGTACCCCGTGTCCGTATTTGAAATCTCGAGATTTTCACGACCACCGAGAGTCATCAATATGTCAAATGGGTTCACTGTGGCTCGAAGAAAATCGATCACGGGTCATTTGCACTAAAAATTTCTAAAAGCTACCCGGTAGTCTAGGTCACGCTAAAATCGCGCCAGATTGAAATTAACCGTGAATTTGAATCCAATTTTAGAAATTGAAAGTTCTTTCATATCACGAGTCATTTTAGGAACATCATTTTAGGAACATCGACTCAGTCTTCGAAGATTTTTCTGCAAACCAAGTTTTTGGCGGAAAAAGTCGACATAGGGTCGTTTTCGACCGGAAAAATCAGGAGACCATTTTTGGTCGCACATGTGGGATGCAAGTGGGATCAATTGGTGAGGAAAAATACCAATTTGATTATCGACTCGATAACTGAATTTATAGAAGCTGAATTGGATTAATTCAATATGGAATGAAGTCCAAATTGAGGGAAAACATGTGCAATTTCGTGTGCCCCCATGGCCATGACTTGTGGACCATCTCAAGTCTTCTAGAAGGGACATTTTGGTCTACAATTTGTTGAGGAGGCCAGCTGGTGTGGTGAGGTCATCCAAGGGGGACAAGAAGATGAGAAAGAGACCTTGGTGGCCCCCTCCTATCCAACCGGTCCCCCTCTCTTCCCCGCCGTCGAGCACTCCTTCCTCTCCATCCCAACTGCTGTTCGACGCCCAGAAACCACAAAGGAAAGCCAGCAAGCCTCCGAGCAGCCGTTGGACCACTGCTCGCCCCCGTCGCGCCCTCGCAGCCGCTCGCAAACCGCACCAGCCCCGCGCGCTCCTCTGCCGTCCCTAGCCTCTGTTTTGCCTCCGCTGTGACCCCAGGGTGTCCCTGGAGCCAATCGTAGCCCTCCCACTGTTGCTAGGGCTGCCGAACAGCCCGCCGAGCCGCTGGGAACCTCATCGCAACCTTCCGCCTCTCTTCTGCTTGTTTTCATCTCAACCGAGCCACCGATCCAGCTTTACTTGACCCAGATTAAAACCGGAATTTTATGATGACTGTAGTGGTGCGATCTATTTTTTTAATTGGTTGTTAATTTGTGCAAATTGAGTGTTGTTTGCAATTTTGGGATTTATCCCAAAATTTATTTAATTTCAATAATTAATTAGAAAATCACCGGGTGTTGGTTTACATCATCGAAAATGTTTTTAGTGACTATATAAATGGTGGAAATTTGAAAAGATATTACATTTTTGGCCGAGGTCGACCGTGTACCCACACACAATAATTTTTATCGGGTATCCTGGATTCGAGGGAAATATGCCAGGATATTATTTTAATTGGGGAATTTAAGTGTGAAGCACATAGTCCTTGGGTGAGAGTAAGTAATCGTGTGATGGTTATTAGTCCCATCGAAATGACGTATGTTGTGTGTGACAGTGTGGAATAGGGCATGGAAACCGCCGAAGTATGGCTGTGCCCATTGGGCCGTGATTACCGCCTAATGTAGGCTATGCCCACTGGGCCGTGACTTACCGCTGAAATTGGAATCGGCTGTGCCCATTGGACCGTGATTACCACCTGACCTAGGTTGTGCCCGTTGGGCCGTGATTCACCACTGAAGATTTGGTAGGCCGTGCCCGAGTGTGGCCGTGATTAATGATTGCAATGAGTAATTGAATTGACCATGTGATGGTCCTGTTGACGTGGAATCGACTAGATCGATTAATCGATGATTCGACCCGATGTGATGTTTTGTGTGGTTGACGTAATTCCATGAAATTACCAATCGTATTGACTTGCAGGAAGGAACCGAGGCCAAAGTAAGTCCTCTGACTCGTGTTTGTGCTTCGGCGGCCCTCAGGGTGTATTTTCTTCCTAGTCGAGTTTTAGGGGGTTGAACTTGCTGAGACGTCGTCTCACCCCGTTGTGGGATAGCATTTCAGGTCCATAGATGGCAACTCCTCCAGAGTATTTTGGACAATCGAAGAAGATAATATAACAGAAGTACTATATTCCGATCCATGGGCATCCCGAGGGGCTAGAGTACGAACTGGTGATGTCCATAGTCTGGGTTAATGCGGGTCTACCAAAAAAGGTACCCCATCAATATAGGGCATGGTATCACCTGTATTGTAATGGACAGAGAGAGGGCCCCATACCAGAATCTGAGATACCTCTGTATGTGATGGAGGTTGCTTTTGGAAAGGGCATTGTAGACCCTCGAGGAGGTTTGGTGGTAGACCTGGTGGACCCGGACCTTGAAGATCCAGGATCTCCTGTGTATTCAGCAGTAGGCTCCAATTGGAGTGTGGAGGGAGATGACGAGGAGGATGAGGACCCATAGTTACTGAAACCCCCCTATTTTGTAAACTTGTGAATAGAGTGATTTGTATTGTATATATAACTCGGTTTGTTATATATATAAGTGTGTTGTGATGTTGGTTTTCAAAATATGGCTCTACTTTTCTATCCCATTGAATTGTTGTCTGGGGATCATTTATCTGCTTCCGCATGTGCATTAAAATGAATGGGTCAGCGATGCGTCCCGGGACGTCGCTATTTCATCGACCAAGCCGGGATCGGCACGCGCTCGGAGAATCGGGGCACGACAACTCAAACCCCGTCGACCACTGTCGTCAACCAGGGGAGCTTAACGACTTTCAAAGATCGACCTTGGGAGCGTGACGACTTTCAACAAACATGTCTTCTATTGAACAAAATTCTGAATTGAATGAGAGGAAGATCTCTCTCAGGCGTTCTTCAAGTCGCCTAGTTCAAAGTCAACCAAAAGAAAGATCATGGAACAATGGAGGTCGAGATTGAGTAATCAAATATTAAGTAGAGAAAGGAATTGAGAGATAATTCAATGGTGGTGGAAAAGTTGAAAAACTGACTGAGAAAGAGAGGGAGCCACGTATGAGGTGGTGAGCTTGAGCCTTCCAAGTGAGCCTTCTAAGTGAGCCATGAACCATGGCATTAGCAAGGATACTTGAAGATGCCGAAGCAAGGAACTGTCATGGTGGACGGTTGTCAAGAGTGTTGGTGGCGTATCGCCAGTGACAAACGCCAAGGATGGTGAGTCTTGTTAATATGGGATTTTCTTGGTGCATGGGAATTATTAAGTTAATTTCTAAAATTTTATATTCAATCCAGGTTTATCCCACCCCTAGACTAGATTTCTTATCTAGCATTTTGTCCGGATGTATTTAGGTCAATCCAGTCCGAAGAATGTCACCAAACACTAGACGTGATAAATTAATATTCTATTCGGACTCAAACCTAGACCACCATTACCTAGTATATAGCATGTGAAAGAAGAGAGACTAATGTAGTTCACTGAATACAGCTTCCTAATACATGGTCTTGGAACTAATGCCAATCTCTCTGCCTCTCTTCTTTAAGTTCATGCTCATGCATGTTATTGGCAAGGTAGCGTGATCTCGGTTTGTCCCCGTAATTCAACTTGTTTCACAATGTGTCCTTATTTGAAGGGTAAGTCCACTTGTCTCGTATTCTCTATATGCTACATCAATATGATAAAACTATACTTTCGATCCCTAAGTTTCAGCATTTTTTTTCCTATCAAATCCTCTAAACTTTAAGTTTGGTCTAATCAAATATGTATAGCTTTATCTAATTAATATTTCTTCTGCTTCAAATCTAACTAATTGGAACTAGCACACCTTATGCAATAACTTTTGCAATTTTCACCATTATATTCTCATCACTTGTGACATCCTGGATTTTTCAATTCTGCTTTTAATTAAATTAATCGGGCCTTTCATCGATGTGCCTATAATGCTATTCTCAAAACTAATTGGAACTAGCACACCTTATGCAATAACTTTTGCAATTTTCACCATTATATTCTCATCACTTGTGACATCCTTGATTTTTCAATTCTGCTTTTAATTAAATTAATCGGGCCTTTCATCGATGTGCCTATAATGCTATTCTCAAAGCTGATCACTCCTGAGATAACTAGACTATTTGGGGAAGTCAATAAGGGATTTTAATGCAATAGAATTGGGAATTCGACCAAGAATCAATTACTCGACCGTGCACATCTATAGAGATCATTACGACATAGTCAAAAAATCGATCAGGGATCAGAGATAGGTCAATTCAACTGAGATGTGTGGCTAATGGTGGGTGATTCCACTAAATTGCAAAATTCTCGTTGATCGGCACTAGACTGTTTTTCTGTCTTTTTGGTACCCTGTGTCCGTAATCGAAACCTTTAGATTTTTACGACCTCCGAGAGTCGCCAATGTGTCGAAGAGGTTCATTGTGGCTCGAAGAAAATCGACCATGGGTCATTTGCACTAAAAATTTCTAAAAGCTACCCGGTAGCTTAGGTCACGCTAAAATCGCACCAGATTGAAATTAACCACGAATTTGAATCCGATTTCAGAAATTGAAAGTTCTTTCATGTCACGAGTCATTTTAGGAAAGTCGACTCAGTCTCCGAAGATTTTTCTGCAAACCGATGTTTTGGCGGAAAAAGTCGATATAGGGCTGTTTTCGACTGGAAAATGCAGAGGACCGTTTTTGATCGTGAAATTGGGATGCAAATGGGTTCAATTAGTGAGGAAAAATGCCAATTTGATCGAAGATATGATGGTTGAATTTTTTAGGGCCAATTGGTGTTCATTCAAGAAGAATTGAAGTCCAATTTGTGCCAATTGTGTACAAAATTTGTATGCCCCCCATTGCCCATGACTTTTGGACCTCTTCAAGGTTTCTAGAAGGAGTGTTGGCTGCTGAAAATTGCTGAGGAAGACAGCAAGAGGGGTGGGGCCAAGTCAAAGGGGACAAGATGATAAGAGAATACCAAAGGTGGTCCCCCACCCTCCTTCTCCTTCCCTTTTCTCTCTCCGTTGACCCTCTCCCTCCATCCAGTCGTGCGAAGACCTCTAGAAACCCAGAAAAATAGAGCAGCTCACCTTCCCCTTCCGTCGACTGTCAAGCAGCCCAGTTGGACCGCCCCTTGCAGCCGCTCGCTCGCCCGCACGTCGTCGCGCCTCGCCTGCTTGCATGCCAACCCCGCATGCCTCTAGCCAACATTCCGCTTCAGTCGTGAGCCCAAGCGACCCCCTAAGCTATTCGCAACACCCCCACCGTCGCCGGAGTTGCTGGACCGCCCGCCTGCTGCTGTGAAGCCCCGCCGAAGCTCCGCCTGCCCGCCGCCAGTCCTTACTTGCCTAGCCAGCCGCCGGTCCAGTCTTTCCCGGCCCCAACCAGAACCAAAGCTTCTGGGTTTGCAAGTTGCTATTTGGGTCGTTTTCAGGCCTTTCTTGACCTTGTTTGATGGTCCCACTTTGAAGTTTCTTGACCCTCGCCACGTCCCCGTCATTTTGATCCGACCGGATCATTAAACAAATGAGTTTAACTAACTAATCTCTGCTTAGTAAGGTAATGACGTTTAAGGGTTGATAAATTTAGACTAAGTATGGATTAGGTGGATAGTTAGAGTAGATTAGCAATTTAATTAACCGTTATTGCATGTTAGGTGGTTAGTTTAGTGCAATTAGGGCCTAGACAAGCTCTAGTATTTATCTAGAGTGATTCGGAAATTTTCCGAGCTCGTCTCGGCTTTTATTTAGGCTTTATGGGCCTAAGTGTGATTTATTTACATTTATTAATTAATTTTCATAATTATTTATTTATTTATTTATTTTCCGAAAATTAGAGGGGATAGCCGGTGATCGGAATTTTATGCTGATTGCAATGGTGTGATCTGTTTATTTAATTGACTGTATTTTATGCAAATTGAGTGTTGTTTGTAAATTTGGGAATTTATCCCAAATTTAATTAATTTCAGTAATTAATTAGAAAATCACCGGGCGTCAGTTTATAACGCCAAAAATGAATTTGTGGACTGTTGAAATTAGTGGGATTTTAAAGTGAGAAAATATTGTATTTTGGCTAAGGCTGACCATATACTCACACACAATTATTTTTATCAAGAGTGATAAAAATGGTGATTTGTTTAGATGATCAAAATCAGTATATCTGGTAGCTTCTGGTGAGCTATACTATCTATTATCAGATTAGAGTGAGTAGTCATGGATTATGATCGGACTTTATAGATAGTATTGATTGAGATGACTGGGGAATGGTCTCAATGACATGAAATTGACTGAGTCGATTGATCGATGACTCGATCCGATGTGTTGATTTGATTTGTTGATGTGATTCTATGAATTGCATAATGTATTGACTTGCATGAAGAGACTGAGGCCAAGGTAAGTCCTCTGACTCGTGTTTGTGCTAAGGCAGCCCTAAGGGCATATTTCCTTCCTAGTTAGGTCTTAGGGGGTGAACTCGCTGAAACATCGTCTCACCCCGTTGTGGAATAACATTTCAAGTCCATAGATGGCAGCCCCTCCCGAGCATTTTGGACAATTGAAGAAGATCACAGAACAGAAGTACTACATTCCGATCCATGGGCACATTGAGGAATTAGAGTATGAACTTGTAAAGTTCGTGGTCTGGGTTGATGCGGGTCTACCCAAAAAGGTGCCCCATCAATACAGAGCATGGTATCGTCAGGATCGTAATGGACTAAGAAAGGGCCCCATATCGGAATTGGAGATACCTCTGTATGTGCTGGAGGTTGCGTTTGGGAAAGGTACAACAGATCCTCCAGGAGGCTCAGTGGTGGACGTGGAGCCGGATATGTCAGATCCAAGATCCTCAGTGTATTCCACTGTAAGCTCCAGTTGGAGTGTGGATGGAGATGATGAGGAGGATGAGGAGCCGTAGTTTGTGAAAACCCCCTATTTTGTAAACATTATAAATAGACTGGCTTGTATTGTATGGATATAACTTGGTTTGTCCTATATGTATATAAAAGTGTGATGTTGTTGGTTTTGAAAAAATTATGGCCCTACTTTTCTATCCCATTGTGTTATTGTCTGGGGATTATTTACCTACTTCCGCATGTGCATTAAAATGAATGGGTCGGCGATGCGTCTTGGGACGCCGCTATTTAATCGACTAAGCTGGGATGGGCACGCACTTGGAGGATCAGGGTGTGACATCCCCATTTAATGGTATCAGAGCGAAGGTTAGTGATTGAAGTGATAAGGTGCAATAGGTCTATAGGATAGTTAGTAGGATTGGCCTTTATTTCATGCTGGTACATGTCTGTGATAACTGTCTTGTAGAAATTGTTTGTTTGTGTGGATCTCTCGACTTCTAATTTTATGTGGAATTGGAATGCAGGTTCAGTAGAAACTGAGTCATGAGTGATCAAGAGCAGAGGACTTCTAGGAAGCGTACGATTGGGCCCGTGACTCGGGGTAGAACGCCGATGAGGGTCGGTACCCAAGGAGACCTAGGTAAAGCGCCAAAGCATAGGCTAGCGCTAGTGGCGTAGCACCACCTCCCGTTGGTGCTTTGCGGTAGCAGCCCCTTGTGATCCGGGATCAATTGGGATCACGCAAGCGCTGGATGCGATGAGAGAGATGATGGGACAAGAGGGCCCGAGTAATCAAGCCGTCACCTTCACCACCGCCGTTGCGTTCAAGCCGCCGCAACCGCTAAAGTCGCCGCCATCGCCGCACTGTCGCCGCACTTGTCGAGGTTCCACTGGGAACATAGTTGTGGATAGGGAGAGACCAATCCACAAGTTAGTGGAGCAATTCTTGAAGCTGAGCCTGCCGAGGTTCACGGGTAGTGGAGACCCGAGACTACCTCGCTATGGATTCAGGATCTTGATAAGGCGTTTGCACTTCTGAGGTGCAATGAGGAAGAGAAAGTAGTCTTGGCAGTCTATCAACTGCAAGGTAATGCCAATACCTGGTGGAGAGCCGCCAAAGATATAGTATTTTCGGGAGGAGTAGTCCCAGTGTGGAACGCTTTCCTTAGAGCGTTCAATGACAAGTACTTCTCGGGAAGCACCCGAGAACAGAAAATGGAAGAGTTCCAGCGTCTCCGCCAAGGGACGATGACTGTTGACCAATATGAGGTCAAATTTGCGGAGCTTTCCCAATATGCTCCGAGGTTGATAGAAGACCTAGAAGAAAAAGCTCGAAGGTTCGAGGTTGGCCTTTGACTGGAGCTGAAACAACCGCTGGTGTCGCTGGATCTGAAGGATTATCGAGAAGTTTACCGTCGAGCCCAGCTGTTAGAGAGAAGTCTGAACGAACAATCAGCCTCGTCGGGATCGAGGTTTGGTTCGCACAGAGAAGGGATCCGAAATGGGAAGAGGCCCATGATTGGAGGAAGGTTTCAAGTTCCACCCAATAGGAAGGGTGGAATTGGAAAATCAGAGCCAAGTCAGAATGGCCTGTGTCGCTTCTATGGAAGGCGATATGGTACAGCCCTGTGCCCTCGAAGGACGGGCGTTTGTTATGAGTGTGGCCAATAGGGTCACATAGCCAGGGATTGTCCTAGACGACCAAGAGGACAACCGCAGTTGCCGCCACCGTTAGGATAGATCAGAGGATACGCGCCACAGGGAGGACAGCTCAGACCCCCAGTTCAAGGAACGGTCTATCCACTCACCAGAGGTCAGGCTGAGGACGCACCTACTGTGATTACAGGTATGGTTTCGTTGAACGACCATACTGCTTACGCTTTATTCAACCCAAGAGCAACTCATTCTTTTATTACCGAGCAGTATGTTAAATGGATATGATTAAGTCCTATATTACTGGAGTTAGTGGTTAGCATATCTACACCGTTGAAGGATAAGATGTTAGCTACTTTGGGTTGTTTCTATTGCAAGTTAGCGATTGGTGAGCGAGAGGGTAAAATAGACTTGTTAGTCGTAGCCATGCATGACTTTGATTTAATAATTGGCATGGACTCGGCTCACTAAGCAACGAGCTAAGATGGACTGTTATCGTAAAGCGATTCAATTTGACTTGTTAGAGGGTGAAAGTTTCGAGTTTGTCGGGAATCGAGGAGGACCCTCAATTACCTTGATCTCGTCGCTTGAGGCAACCCATTTGTTAGACGAGGGTTGTCAAGGTTACCTGGCAACTGTCGTGGATACGATAGTTAAGGAGCTGAAGATGGAAAATATCGCAGTGGTACAAGAATTTTCAGATGTATTTCCAAAGGAATTGCTAGGTTTACCACCGAAGAGAAAGATTCAGTTCGTGATTGAACTAGCACCCGGGACAGAGCCAATTTATAAGGCTTCTTATCGGATGGCGTTATTTGAGTTGAAAGAATTGAAGGTATAGATGCAGGAATTGTTGGATAAAGGATTCATATGTCCCAGTGCATTACCTTGGGGAGCACCGGTTCGTTTGTGAAAAAGAAGGATGGTTCATTGCGCCCGTGCATTGACTATCATCAACTCAATCAGGTGACGATCAAGAATAAGTATCCACTCCCGAGGATCGACGATTTGTTTGATCAGTTACAAGGAGCATCAATATTTTCAAAAATCGACTTGAGGATAGGATATCATCAGCTGAGGATCAGGAAGGAGGACATTCCGAAGTCGGCGTTTCGTACTCGATACGACCATTATGAATTTACTGTAATGTTGTTCGGGTTGACAAATGCTCTAGCTGCTTTCATGGATTTAATGAACCGAGTGTTCAAAGAATACCCGGATCGGTTCGTGATCGTGTTCATCGATGATATTTCGATGTATTCGAGGAGTGAGGAAGACCATGAAAGTCATCTAAGATTAGTACTGCAGACTCTGAGAGTTCATCAATTGTACGCCAAGTTTATCAAGTGCGAGTTTTGGCTGACTCGTGTTGCTTTCTTAGGTCACGTGATTTCAGGCGAAAGAATCTCTGTGGACCCAAGCAAGATTGAAGCAGTAATTAGCTGGCCAAGACTGACTACAGTGACAGAGATTAGAAGTATTCTAGGTTTGGCAAGTTACTACCGAAGGTTCATAGAAGGGTTCTTAGCATTAGCGTCGCTGTTGACTAGACTCCTGAAGAAGGAAGAAAAATTTGTGTGGATAGACAAGTGCGAGCGTAGTTTCCAAGAGTTGAAGCAAAAGCTAACTACCACACCTGTGCTGACCATTCCATCTGGTCCTAGAGGATTCAAGATCTATAGTGATGCGTCGTTTAGAGGATTGGGTTGCGTACTGATGCAACATGGAAAGGTTGTTGCATACGCCTCCCGTCAGTTGAGACCTCATGAACAGAACTACCCGACATATGACTTAGAACTCATGGCAATTATTTTCGCTTTGAAGATTTGGAGACATTATTTGTGCGGAGAGAGATTCCAGATCTTCACTTACCATCGAAGCCTCAAGTACTTATTCTTTCAGAAGGAGTTGAATATGAGACAGCGCCGTTGGATAGAACTTCTAAAGGACTACGATTGGGATATCTTATATCACCCAGGGAAGGCGAATAGGGTCGCTGACGCCTTGAGTCGGAAGTCTTCAGTCTCTCATATGTTGGTTAAGGAGTGAAATTTAATCGAGAGAGTTCGAGATTCGGTGTTCAAGTTTGAGGTAGGCCACCTTTCAAATCTTATAGCCACCCTCAAAATTGAGTTGGATGTTCAGATTAGAATCAAATTACTTCAGCCGACCGACCCAGATGCTTAGAAGATTTTTCAAAAGGATACTGATAAGAGAAAAGCTGACTTTCAGATTTCTAAGGATAGAACACTGAAGTTCCGAGAACGATTGGTTGTACCTGACGATGTAGAGCTTAGAGAGGATATTTTATCGAAGTTCATCATAGCGATTACAGCATTCATCCCTGGTAGTACAAAAATGTATTAGAATTTGCGTCAACACTATTGGTGGTCTAGTATGAAGGCGGACATCGCCAAGCATGTCGCCAAGTGTCTGACGTGTCAGCAAGTAAAGGCTCAGCATTGCAAGCTGGGAGGACTTCTGCAACCTCTTGAGATCCCAGAGTGGAAATGGGAGCACATCACGATGGATTTCGTGACCGGTTTACCGAGGAGTGAGAGAGGGAACGATTCGATTTGGGTAGTGGTTGACAGACTGACAAAGTCGGCTCACTTCATTGCCGTACGGAAGGACCTTAATTTGGATAGGCACGCAGAGCTGTATGTGCGTCATATAGTTCGTCTGTATGGAGTGCCGGTAATGATCACCTCAGACCAAGACCCGAGATTCACAGATGCTTTTTGGAAGAGCTTGCAAAGTGCTTTAGATTCGAAGCTGCAGTATAGTATGGCATATCATCCTCAGACGGATGGCCAATCTGAGAGGACGATTCAAACCCTCGAGGACATGCTGCAAGCTTGCGTACTGGATTTCAAGGGAAGTTGGGAATAACAACTTCATCTAGTTGAGTTTGCCTACAACAACAGTTATCAGTAGAGTATCCAGATGACTCCTTTTGAAGCGTTGTATGGCAGAGCGTGCAGAACACCGGTTTGTTGGGATGAAGTTAGGGAAAGAAAGATCACAGGCCCAGAGTTGGTTCAGCAGTTAGTGGATGCAGTTGCAGTGATCAGAGGCAGGCTAAAGACCACTCAGAGCAGACAGAAAAGTTACATAGATAAGTGCCAGAAGCCATTGGAATTCCAAGTTGGTGAGCACGTTTTTCTTAAGGTGTCACCAATGAGGGGTGCTTCGCACTTTGGCAAGAAAGGAAAACTGAGTCCGAGGTACATAGGTCCATTTGAGATTCTAGAGAGAATTGGGACCCTGGCATATCGTCTTGCATTGCCGCTGAGACTAGCGCAAGTGCACGACGTCTTTCACGTGTCGATGTTAAGGAAGTACGAGTCTGACCCGACCCACGTGCTTAATTTTGAAGAATTGGACGTGGACGACCGAGTGTCGTACGTTGAAAGCTCGATTTAGATCGTGGATTGACAAGAGCAAGTTTTGCATACAAAGACCATTCCATTGGTCAAAGTAGTCTAGTAACACCACGGCACTGAAGGAGCAACTTGGGAGACTGAAAAGTCGATGAGACGTTTGTACCCCCACCTTTTTGTTTAAAGTATTGTAATGGTTTAAATTTCAAGGACGAAATTTTTATAAGAGGGGAAGAGTTGTGACATCCTCGATTTTTCAATTCTGCTTTCAATTAAATTAATCGGGCCTTTCATCAACACGCCTATAGTGTTATTCTCAAAGCTAATCACTCCTGAGATAACTAAACTATTTGGGGAAGTCAATAAGAAATTTTAATGCAATAGACTTGGGAATTCAACTAGGAATCGATTACTCGACCGTGCTTATCTGCAAAGATCATTTCGGCATAGTTAAAAATCGATCAGGGATCAGAGATAGGTCAGCTCAACTGAGATGTGTGGCTAATGGTGGGTGATTCCACTAAATTACAAAATTCTTGTTGATCGGCACTAGACTGATTTTTCTGTCTTTTTGGTACCCTGTGTCCGTAATCGAAACCTCGAGATTTTCATGACCACCGAGAGTCGCCAATATGTCGAAGAGGTTCATTGTGGCTCGAAGAAAATCAACCGCGGGTCATTTGCACTAAAAATTTCTAAAAGCTACCCGGTAGCTAGGTCACTCTAAAATCGTGCCAAATTGAAATTAACTGCGAATTTGAATCCAATTTCAGAAATTGACAGTTTTGTCATGTCACAAGCCATTTTAGGAACGTCGACTCGTCTCCGAAGATTTTTTCGCAAACCGAGGTTTTGGCGGAAAAAGTCGATATAGGGCTGTTTTCGACTGGAAAATGCAGAGGACCGTTTTTTATCGCGAAATTGGAATGCAAGTGGGTTCAATTGGCGAGGAAAAATGCCAATTTGATTGATGATATGATGGTTGAATTTTTTAGGGCCAATTGGTGTTGATTGAAGAAGAATTGAAGTCCAATTTGTGTCAATTGTGTACAAAATTCGTATGCCCCCCTTGCCATGACTTTTGGACCTCTTCAAGGCTTCTAGAAGGTGTGTTGGCTGCTGAAAATTGTTGAGGAAGACAACAAGAGGGGTGGGGCCAAGTCAAAGGGGACAAGATGATAAGAGAAGACCAAAGGTGGTCCCCCTCCCTCCTTCTCCTTCTCCTTTCTCTCTCCGTCGACCCTCTCCCTCCATCCGGTTGTGCGAAGACCTCCAGAAACCCAGAAAAACATAGCAGCTCACCTTCCCCATCCATCGACCGTCAAGCAGCCCAACCGGATCGCCCCTCACAGCTGCTCGCTCGCCCGCACGCCGTCGCGCCTCGCCTGCTCGTGCGCCAGCCCCACACGCCTCTAGCCACTGTTTTGCTTCAGCCATGAGCCTAGGCGACCCCTTGAGCTGTTCGTAACACCCCCGCCATCACCGAAGTCACTGGACCGCCCGCCTACTGCCGTGAAGCCCCGCCGAAGCTTCACCTGCCCACTGCCGGTCCTTGCTCGCTCAGCCAGCCGCCGGTCCAATCTTTCTTGGCCCCAACCAGAACCAGAGCTTCTGGGTTTGCAAGTTGTTGTTTGGCCTGTTTTCAAGCCTTTCCTGACCCTGTTTGGCGGTCCCGCTTTGAAGTTTCTCGACCCTTGCCGCGTCCCCGTCATTTTGATCCGAGCGGATCATTAAACAAGTGAGTTTAACTCATTAATCCATGCTTAGTAATTTAATGACAATTAAGGGTTGATTAGTTTAGAATAAGTATGGATTAGTTGGATAGTTATAGTAGATTAGCAATTTAATTAACCGGTATTGCATGTTAGGTGGTTAGTTTAGTGCAATTAGGGCCTAGACAAGCTCTAGTATTTATCTAGAGTGGTTCGGAAATTTTCCGGGCCCGTCTCAACTTTTATTTAGGCTTTACGAGCCTAATTATGATTTATTTGCATTTATTAATTAATTTTCCTAATTATTTAATTATTTAATTATTTTCCGAAAATTAGACCGGGATAGCTGGTGACCGGAATTTTATGCTTATTGCAAGTGGCGTGATCTGTTTATTTAATTGACTGTTATTTTATGCAAATTGAGTGTTGTTTGTAAATTTGGGAATTTATCCCAAATTTAATTAATTTCAGTAATTAATTAGAACTTCACCGAGCGTCGGTTTACAACGCCAAAAATGAATTTGTGGTTTGTTGAAATTAGTGGGATTTTAAAGTGAGGAAATATTGTATTTTGGCTAAGGCCGACCGTGTACTCACACACGATTATTTTTATCATGAGTGATAAAAATTGTGATTTGTTTAGATGATTAGAATCAGTATATCTGGTAGCTTCTGGTGAGCATATTTAGTATATTATATCAGTATATCTGGCAGCTTCTGGTGAGCATATTTTGTATACTATATCGGTATAACTAGCAATTTCTAGTGAGCTATACTATTTATTTTCGGCTTAGAGTGAGCAGTCCTGGATTATGATCAAACTTCATAGATAGTATTGATTGAGATGATCGGGGAATGGTTTTGACGACATGAAATCGACTGAGTCGATTGATCGATGACTTGATCCGCTGTGTTGATTTGATTCGTTGATGTGATTCTATGAATTACATACTGTATTGACTTGTGGGAAGAGACTGAGGCCAAGGTAAGTCTTCTGACTCGTGTTTGTGCTTAGACAGCCCTCAGGGTGTATTTCCTTCCTAGTCGAGTCTTAGGGGGTGAACTTGCTGAAATGTCGTCTCATCCCGTTGTGGGATAACATTTCAGGTCCATAAATGTCAGCCCCTCCTGAGCATTTTGGACAACCGAAGAAGATCACAGAACAGAAGTACTACATTTCGATCCATGGGCACCCTAAGGGATTAGAGTACGAACTTGTAAAGTTCGTGGTCTGGGTTGATGCGGGTCTACCCAAAAAGGTGCCCCATCAATATAGAGCATGGTATCGTCAGGATCGTAATGGACTAAGAGAGGGCCCCATACCGGAATTGAAGATACCTCTGTATGTGCTGGAGGTTGCGTTTGGAAAAGGTACGACAGATCCTCCAGGAGGCTTAGTGGTGGACGTCGAGCCGGATATGTCAGATCCAAGATCCCCGGTGTATTCCGCTGTAGGCTCTAGTTGGAGTGTGGATGGAGATGATGAGGACGATGAGGAGCCGTAGTTTGTGAAAAGCCCTCCTGTTTTGTGAACATTATAAATAGACCGGCCTGTATTGTATGGATATAACTTGGTTTGTCCTATATGTATATATAAGTGTGTTGTTGTTGGTTTTGAAAAAATTACGGCCCTACTTTTCTATCCCCTTGTGTTATTGTCTGGGGATTATTTATTTGGTTTCGCATTTGCATTAAAATGAATTGGTCAGCGATGCGTCCTAAGACGTCGCTATTTAATCGACCAAGCCAGGATAGGCTCGCGCTTGGAGGATCGGGGCGTGACATCACCTATGTATTCTTTCTATCCTCGATGTTTTTGGAATACCATTCAGTTACTACATACACACCAATAAAATTTTGGCATTTTGCACTTAATCAAAATTTCTCCGTATAAATTCCACTTAATCAGAATTTCTCTTCTTATAAATTCCACAGCCTAGGGTGATGCCTACAACTCCATATAACAATTCTTAGGAACCTAATCCGATGTAAAATTTAATTTGTTGATAGAGACTTTGCTTAAAGAATGCATAGTTTGTATAAAGGACACAAAGTGATTTCACATGTCCCTCTTTGTCCCATGTCACTAAATTATATTGCCTTCTCATGCCACTCTTGTTTGATTCCCCTTGGATAAGGATCAGGTCGTGCAACAAGAATCTTAATTATTTCTTGATTACAATCTTATTCCCAATATGGTTAATGTTTATTTCTTGGTTGTCTAGTTCTAATTGGTCTTAGGTGATTCCTATACTATTTATTAATTTTCTTTTGTGTGGACATCACGGCTAATTAAAGGACAATTTAGAGTTAATTCATGGAAGTAAATCCAGTTACTATTCAATGGGCCTATACGTGTAGGAAATGTGGTTGGTGCGCGAACCAAAGATGGCTTACCGTGCACTTTGAGGCAATGTGCTTAAGTTGCTTTCTTGCACATGAACAGGTTCGAATTACCCCTTTCTTTTATGGTCTTTTTCTCTACTTTTGCTTTTGGAAAGTATAACGTTGAAAACCCTCCCTCGGATTTTCAATACCGAATGCACGACATGGCACGGCACTTAATCTATCAAATCAATTAAGGACATTGTGGTGTGTGTCTAATAATTAGCTACATTGATGTTATGACTTTCCATAATTTGATTTTTGTTTATAATCCTTGATTTCAGGGAAGTAAGAGCAAACGAAAGGTTGGACAAATGTAACATATTGACGTTCCCACAACTTTTATCATGTGAACTGTCTCAATTACGCCCTGTCAAAAGAAGAAAAAGCAGAAGAAAGATCGTTTACTTGACTTGACTTGAACCATTGCACTTTTTCAATTAAACATCATATGCCAACTATAACTTGTTTACTTTTTTGACTAGCTATATACCTTTGGGATTAAATATATATACCTAGTCTTTTTAATTTGAAAAAATTATTAAATAACAATATGAATAGATTAAAATGTTAAAGGTCATGATATAATAGCGTGGGCTTTGTTACTTTCAATTAATAATTCATCTATAATTACTCAACAAGCAAAATTCAGTTTGCTTATCAATATAACAAGTTAAATGCCGGTACCAAATTAATCCCAAAGGTAATATTTTGAAATAAATTCTTTTTACCATAATAGAGATTTTACTCTCTTTTATGTATAACCACCATTTTCAATTTAAATAATAATTCCAAAATGTATAATTTATAGAAAAGATATATACTATAATAAACAAATGAAAGTAAAGTTGATTACAAATTATGAAATAGACTTACTTACATATATGCTTAATTGTGTTATGCTTTTGAGGAAAGTAAAGATTTTATGTGCGCAGAAAAGACTAGAGTTGTTGCCCATACTAAACAGCCCGTAATTTTAGAGATTGGAAAGACACAATTGACAATGAAAGAAAAAGTAGGTCCCCATAGTGTTATCAGCTTTCATCGACAAACTTGATCATTAATAGTTAGCCTTGCATGTCAAGGCCCCCATTCGAACCGACTTTTCTCATGTGAACTGACTAAAGAAGGGGAGAATAAGGATCGTTGACTTGACTTGAACTCTCCACTTCTTCAATTATATATCATCTGCCAGCTGCAACTTTTTACTTTTCTAACTAGTGGTATACCTTGGAGATTAAATACATACATTTTCTTATAATTCCAATAATTTGAATATTAATTGGAACTATATCAAAATGTTAAAGATCATTATTTTGTTGTTATTAATTAATAATCCATCTATAAAGTATTCAAAGTGCCAAAAGCAATTTGCATATTGGTATAAGAAGTTAAAGGTCGGTACAACATGGACAGAAAAAGGTAATATTTTGAAATAAATTATTCACCATAGAAGAGATTTTGCTCTCTTTTATGTATGAGCACTATTTTCAAATGTATAATAACAAAAAATATTCCAAAACATATATTTATAGAAAATATATACTATAATTGACAAGAAAAAAATCTATTGCAATTTTGTCAATTCAATACTAAACCTTTCAATTTTGCCAATTAAGTCCAAAACATTTTCACATTTTGTCGGTTAAGTCCATTTGACCAATTTTGACCAAAATTCACTAACGTGGATGCCAATCGTGCCATGTGGCATGACCAACAATGATGTGGATGTTTTTAAATAAATTTTGAATTTTAATGGTTTTTTTTTTTTTTTTGGGATTTTGGAGAGGGTCGGCGAGGTTGGCTTGCATACCCTCTCCAGCCATAGGTGAGGGCTAGCCAACCCTCTCGGCTCTAGGCAAGGGCGTTGTGCCGCTCGCCAGCTCTAGGCGAGGGCCACAATGCCCTCGGCCCTCGCCAGCTAAAGTGAGGGCATGCACGCCTTCGCACAAAATCGGTGAGGGCCACGACACCCTTGCTAGATCAGGCTTGGCAATGGCCACAACCTTACTTAGGATTGGTGAGGGTCGCCAAGCCCTTGCCTAGCCAGATCTAACAAGGGCGCATTGCGACCCTCACCTAGAGCCAGCGAGGGTGGGCCAGCCCTTGCTTGTGATCAGAGAGGGTCTCGCTGGCCCTCTCCAAACCCCATCCCCCCTAAAAAAAAAAAAAAACAAAACAAAGCCAAGGAAAAAAAAACCGTAAAGATTCAAAAAATAATTTCAAAATGTCCACATTAGTGCCGGTCGGGCCACGTGGTGCAACTAACATCCACATCAGTAAATTCCAAGCAAAATTAATTGAATGGACTCAATTGGCAAAATTGAAATGTTTCGGACTAAATTAGCAAGAGTGCAAAAATTTAGGACTTTTTGGACAATTTTTCCTAATTGACAAATGGAAGTAAAGTTGATTATAAATTGTGAAATAGACATACTTACATGTAAATTCAAAGTACTCAGCTTTGGAGGATTGGAAGGTTATTATTACGCACAGAAAAGACTAGAGTCATCCCCCTGCTAAATGACCCGATAATTCAGGGATTGGAAAGACACAATTGATAATAAACAAACCTAAAGCCCCATGGGAGAAAGGACATAACAAGTGCCATAACTTTTGCACGGCCCTCATATGAGTACCGTAAATTTTTCTTTTTCGATTACTTGAGTGTCATAACTTATGTATGACGTTCATTTGAATGCCATAACTTGTTTAAAACATTCACACAAGTGTTATGTGATGTTGGATTTTTGGCACTTGAGTGAATGATTTAAAAAGAAAAATTGCACTTAAGTGATTGATCGAAAATTATGGTACTCAAGTAAACATGTTTTAGAAGTCATGACATTTAATGTTGCGTTTAGTAACATCTTTGTTGCTGGAAACAATTTTTGTTTAGAGATATATATATTATTTCTATTCCCTATACGAGTTTTTGAGTCGAAGAATGCGTTTCGTAACTAAAATAAAAAATAAAAATAAAAAATCTATTCCTACAACAAAAAGAAAGAACATAAATGCATTTGGTACGGCCCTAAAAATTTCTATTCCCATTTTTTTCGTTTAATTATAAAAATGTCAATGGAGACTTAACATTCCATATTTGAATAAAAATGGATTTTTGTAATGCTTTAATTGATCAAGATATTCTAAGATGGCCTAAGAAAATCCCATGCAATAGTTAGTTAAAGATGGATGACTAGAAATGGCAGTAGAGAGTCACGCTAGTTTATAGCTCTTTATATGAAAAGGTTAATAATAAATCTTTGGGTATTACAATAAACAAGTGCATAGATCTTTCAAGCTTTTTAGGCTACAAGAAGAAAAGCAAACATTGCTGGAAGTTGCCAAATGATCGCAACTTAGCATTGTCTCTAAAAGAAAACGGCATTCAAAAATACATATAGTAAAGCCCCAAAAGCTTATTCAATTTTGAAATTAATTTTCATCAAAAGAGTTTCACATTTTTTTTATAATAAACTAATTTTAAACTGGAATTAACACTAAAATCTAGTAAAACACTCAAATTCTAATTTCTAAATTCTTTTCCCAAATTTCTGAATTTTATTATTTTTTATTATTTTTATTTCGAAAAATGGGAAATTGTAACAGATCAAGAGACCAAACCTAGTGTTGATTTTGTGAAGACGAGCATTGGATTACGTTGAGTTTGTTTTTTAAAATGACCTTATTTCTCTTTTTGTTCTCGGAAACGAAAAAGTAAGTTTTTTTCTACATCTTGTTTCTATTCCAAATCTATTCCCTAGCATTGATCTATTTTGGGAAATAGAAAAATTAATTGGTATCATCAAATAAATTTTAGTTCTTTTTCTATTTCGAGAAATAAAAGAACAAAAACATAGAGGAACATAAACGTTACCAATCGTGACCTAATTATTCGAAAAAAATTTATGACAATTAAGTGAGTGCCATGTGAAAGCTATGTCACTTATGATGTCTTTACCCCACCTCATCATGTTTCTGATTTCATTGATTGACTTGATCATCATGACCTTGTAACTTTCTCAACTTTGAGAGGCCCATGAGAGATATGTCACGACTATTCTTGTATTGATGACATCAATGCGTCTTTACATGGAAGATCATGTTGCCCCCTATTATATATTTTGCAAATTGTTTCGATATAACACCACATAAAAACCAAAAGAAACTCGCTTTGCTAAAAATCCTCATGGACCTTCGCAATAGGGACCGGGTTTTATTCGGATCATTCTCATGCTTAGCTACCATAATTTTTCTATTAGGGAGTGTCCTGGCTTTGGTAGAAGCTGGTGCGGACAAGACTGATCGACTAGCTCTCCTGGAATTTAAGGCACATATAGCTGATCCTGGCGGGGTTTTGAGCTTGTGGAATGATACTAGCCACATCTTCAATTGGTTCGGTATCACATGTGGTCGTAGACACCGTAGAGTCACCATATTGGACCTTGCCTCCAATAACCTGTTCGGGATCGGCCACCCCATATTGGTAATTTGAGCTTCTTGAGAGGAGTCTTTTTGCAGAACAATAGCTTCTACTATGGAATTCCCCCACAATTTGGCCGCTTGTTTCAGTTGTAGACGTTGCTCCTCAATAACAACTCGTTCAGCGGACAAATCCCTTCAAATCTCTCCCATTGCTCTAATTTGCTCGATCTTGACTTAGGCTTCAACATGCTCGAAGGAAATTTGCAAGCTCCATTCACTCATTCTTCAACACAACAAGTTGACGGGAAACATGCCCCGTCATTCGGAAACCTCTCCTCTCTTCACGTCTTCGCAACATCTTTAAATAACCTTGATGGTATGATTCCGGAGACTCTTGGCTGGCTTAGAAATCTGAAAGTGCTCGATCTCAACATGAATAAGTTTGTTGGTATGATTCCTATCTCAATCTTCAATATATCCACTCTAACAATTCTTTCTGCAGGTGAAAGCCAATTAGAGGGGGCCTTACCCATTGACTTAGGCTTCACTCTTCCGAATCTCCAAAGAATTGGTTTGTTTGACAATCACCTCATCGGATCCATTCCTGAGTCAATATCCAACATATCTAATCTCAGTCAAATCCAACTCAAGTCGAACAACTTTATTGGAAAAGTTCCTTCTTTCTCAAAGATGAGAGGACTATTGGTTTAGCATCAACAGTAACAACTTTGGAAGTGGGCAATTTGCTAATCTTGACTTCCTCTGCTCTTTAACCAATTCTACAAACTTGAAATATTTTAATGTAGAGAGCAATGCTTTTAGAGGACCAATCCCAAGCTGTATCGGTAGCCTCTCTATCTCTCTTTCAAAATTTGGGTTAGGTTACAATTAGGGGTGTGCATGGTTCGGGTGGACGGTTCTCGGCCTAGAACCGGGGAACCGCCCGCTAAGGACCGGTTCCAATTTTTTGGAACCGGGAACCACCCGTTAGTTGCATGGATCCACCCGAGAACTGGACCACCGTTCCGGTCCAGTTCCTAGGTGGATCCATGGAACCGGTCTCACCAATAATAATATCGTTTTTCAAATCCCGCTGTGAGTACTCTTTATATCGAGTAATATTTTTCTTTAAATCAAACCAGCTTAATTAGGGGTACCATTTTTCTTAATTTTATTGGAAAACACTACCAAAGAAGAGAAATAGGTTTTTTTCCTATTTTTGAATCATTTCAGTTGAAATCTAAAATATTCTTTAAGTTCAAGGTTGGATGATTGTTATATGTAGATCATCTTTTCCTTTATCCCTAACAGTGCTCAATCTCTTATAACATTTGCTTTACTGAATTCTTTCTGTAGAAACAATTCCGCCGGTACTCCACATATTCTTGAACACAGTATCCTATGTGAGTCCGGAAGTATCCTTTAAAGGAGCCATTTGTTGAGTTCTTTGAAAGGCAGCTTACACACTTTATTAAATTCTTATAAAAACATGGAAATCATGAGAGGAGATGGAGCCCTAAAATTTAGGTTTTCCAATTAGTAATTTCAAATTTTATTTTAATATTAAAAATTAATATATTATTATAATATAATTGGTCCGGTCCGAGTGGGCGGATCCGCCCATGGAATTGGGAACCGGACCGGTACCCACCAGTTCCCATAAATTGGAACCGGGAACCGAACTGGTTCCCTCAAGAACCGCCGGTTCCGAGTGGTTTCGGTCTAGTTCCGGGCGGTCCGAGCGGATCCCGGTTCTTTGCACACCCCTAGTTACAATTACATTTATGGAACCTTACCTTCTAGAATCGGAAATCTCATCAATATGGAGCTCCTACAAATAGTAGGCAACAACATCTCAGGAAAAATTCCTCCTGAGATCGGAAATCTGATCAAACTGAAGTATTTGGATCTCGATTCAAATAATTTCTCGGGGCAGATACTAGAATCCATCGGGAATTTAAGGATGTTAACCAAATTGTACTTGGACAACAATAATTTCCAGGGCTCGATACCATCATCTCTAGGAAACTGCCAGAATCTACTTCTCTTGGACCTTTCAACCAATGACCTCAACGGTAATATTCCCTAAAAATTGTGGGCCTCTCATCTTTGTCGATTTATCTCAACTTGTCACAAAATAGTCTTACCGGCTCCCTTCCCAGAGAAGTTGGAAATTTGCGAAATCTCAATGAATTAAGTCTTAACAAGAAAAATTATCTCAACAAATCCCAAATAGTATCGGCAGTTGTACATCAATGGAGCACCTATATTTACAGGATAACTTTTTTGAAGGGCCCCTACCATCAACTATGACTTCCATGAGAGGCCTCCAAGTTTTGAACGTTTCGAAAAACCGATTGTTAGGCCAAATCCTGAAATATGTAGCATCACTAAATCTAACGAATTTGAGCCTATCCTACAACGATTTTGAGGGTGCATTGCCTACCGGAGGAATTTTCAGAAGCGCCATTTCAACTTCAGTTGTTGGAAACAAGAAGCTTTATAGGGGTTTGCTAGATTTTCAACTACCGAAATGCGACTACGAAGAGTCAAAACAGAGGAGAATAAGCAGAACTGCTAAAGTTTCGATATCCATAGTCTCTACTCTTGTAGGAGTAGCTTGCATATTGTCTCTATTATACTTCTTCTGGTTTAGACACAATAAGAAAGCATCTACTTCAAGCTCTTCTAAAGATGGGTTTTTGCATTTTTTTTATCATGGTCTACTAAAAGCGATGGTGGATTCTCTTCCACCAATTTGCTTGGCGTGGGCAATTTTGCGTCCGTGTACAGAGGACTTCTTGATCAAACTCAGTTGATTGTGGCTGTCAAGATTCTCGACCTTACATGTCATGGAGCTTCCAAAAGCTTTGTAGCAGAGTGCGAGGTCTTGAGAAGAATCCGACACTGTAATCTTGTGAAGGTGTTCACCGCATGTTCTGGGTTTGATTTTAATGGAAATGATTTCAAGGCACTAGTCTACGAATTCATCTCAAACGGAAGCTTGGATGAATGGTTGCACTCAACTGCATCACAATATACGGAGAGAAGCAAGTTGACTCTACTTGAGAGAGTGAACATTTCCATTGATGCTGCTTGTGCACTAGATTATCTCCATCATCATTGTGAAATGCCAATAGTTCATTGTGATCTAAAGCCAAGCAATATCCTTCTTGATGATGAAAAGACTGGACATTTGGGCGATTTTGGGCTTGCCAGGTTCCTCCCAAAAGCAATGCATAAGTTACTGGCCAATCAATCAAGCTCTATCAAAGTCAAAGGATCTTTCGACTACATAGCTCTAGGTAATGACGCACGTAAGCTAGGTTTTTAAGTTTATCTCTTTATAAGAACATGTGAAAAAAAGGCACACGAAACATCATCGACATGATATGTCAACATCAATTATTCACCTTACTTCACTATGCTTTGTTTATTGTTGTAGAGTACGACATGGGAAGTGCGGTATCCACACAAGGAGATGTGTATAGTTTCGGGGTCCTCATTTTGGAGATGTTCACAGGCCAACCAATGACATGTTTGAAAATGGGTTGGACCTTCATCACTTTGCAAAGGCAACTTTGACGGGACCGAGTGGAGAAGGCAATTGATCCCGTTCTGCTTCAGGAAATTAAGGAATTGGATAAGAGACAAAGAGTCACTCCAAAGGGCAAGAACAAAAGCTGGAGCAATATTCAGGACTTTTTGGCTTCAATGATCAAAATAGGAGTCGCTTGCTCTTCTAAGTCTCCAAGGGAATGAATGGACATCGGCGATGCATTGACTAAACTCCAAAAAATCAAGAAGAAACTTCTTAATTTCATTGTCATTGCCTAGTTGATGTCAAATCTGAACTTCATATGAAGTCATGTGGTCTTTGTGATCATTGCTTTGTCTGGAACTAGATATGTTGTTTTGTCATTCACGAACAGTTTGAATCTAGCTATGACTTTGCAATTGGAGGAAGGTCAAAATAGTTTATGTTGTCTTAAGCAAAAGAGCACTATCTTTGAGCTGTATGAAAAATTATTGTACTTTATTTTGTTTTAGCCCAAAAGAAAGAAATTACAACCTAATTGAGAGTTGCACCAAAAAAATGTCATAAATATAAAAATCACCAAAGGATAGCTCCTAATGTAAGTATTTCTAGACATCGGGTAATATGGACTTTTGTCTTGCTCTCTTGCAAACTTGGCCTATTTGTTTTACCTTTTAAAGTAGCTTAAACGAAAAAACAAAAAATTACTAAATGACTTTCCTCTAAAAGTTAAATGGTGTTTCAATTTCATACAAGCTTATGAAAAGGAATATGTGATTACACGTGTCAATATTTATTCATCTTATATCTATAGATGAAGCCAACGCTGAGAGAATATGAGCTTCGTGATTGCCAAGTGGCAAATTTTACCTCTATTATTGCATTGTGCAAACCATATGGCATAATCGTGCCACATGGCCCTTATTCCTCCAATTAGCATCAATTTTATGATTAATCATCCTCAAGTATCTATCATTTATTGTATTCTTTAGTGTATTCGTCAATAAAAAATAAAATAAAATAAAATCTTGAAATACATTTCGATTATCCTTCCTAAAGCTTATCTTCTTTTGGCTTATGTGATTGATTTTATATTTGAAAAGAGAGCAAATAAAGATAAAGTCTCTTTAATTATGCAACTAATCTATTTAATTTGAAATTAATTCAAAAAATAAATATATCATATTAAATGGATAGCTCTCTTAATTTTTGAAGTACAGTTCGGGTTAAATACATGAATAAAATCATCAATTATCCATTTAACTCAAAATTAAATTCAAATAATGTGATTGATAACTAATTTTATTGCTTGAATAAATTTTACTTAATATGCACTAAATTTAAAATATTCTTTCCCAAAATCCACTTAATTTGACAATGAGTTATTTACATTTATGCAATTGAAAATTGAAATAGATTGGATATAACTTTTGTCACGCCCCAATCCTCGGGCATGGACACATCCTTCTACTTGGTCGATTTTATAATGCGATATCCCAGGACTAAGTATCACCGACCAGTTATTTCGTTTGTAATTAATTTTTTTTTTTTTTTTTTTTTGGTGACCCAGGGAAGCACACGGTCGGCAACCGGAAACCACCACCCACGCAATTATAAATTCCCGAAGCAACAATGACACAATGGGATGAAAAGAAAAGTAATGCCATATTTTTCATATTGAAATCTACAACCAAACCTTTATACAGGGCATAACTCAAAGTCTATTCACAAAACTATTCATAACATTCTAGTCACACTCTATCTACACAACACAAGGTTCACAAAAGAGGATGGGATCTCAATCCTCATCCGGGTCGTACTCAGGATCATCCTAATTGTTGACACCTCATTTAAATTTAGAAAATAAAAATAGAAGATAATCTTTAATTAGAGGGAAATCCTTTAAAAAAATAATTTTGAATTCAAAAACTCAACCGTGTGATTTTGGAGCCACTTTGTTGTTGAAAGTTGAGCGAAAATCTCACCGGCGGAAACAAATTCGGATTTTCACTTTATAAATAGGGGGTTTCTCTTCATCTTTTGGGTAGTGGGGGCATCTTTTCGTCAAAAAATTGAAAAGTGAAAAAAGAGAAAACAGAAGGGAGGGCTTCGGTTTTTGAGAGGGGAGAAGAAGAAAAGTCAAAAGAAAAAGTGTACAGAGAGAGAAGTGACGTGAGAGTGACAGGAGAGAGGGAGAAAAAAAAAGGGGCTACAGTCCGTCTTCTCCGAAGCCGCCGGTGCCTGCTGTTGCCCACCGTGCCTGCGCCACCCGCGCCGCCGCGATTGCACCACCGCACCCCAGCCAGCGCCGCGCCCGTCGTCTGCCTCGCTCGCAGCTCCGCCGGCATCCGTCCGCGCTTCCCTGTCCTCACCGCGCTCCGCCAGCCCTGCGCCCGAGCACCAGCAACGCCTCAGCTTCGTTTCCGCCCGATCCACGAGCATCGCCGCATCGAAGCCCTGCTGCCACGCCTGCACCAACATCCGAAGCCTACGACACCGTGATCAGCCCACTGCTCACCCCGACGCTCTGCTCCTCCACAGCCAGGTTCCGACCCTGTCTTCTGCGTCAGCCACCATCGCCGCGACGACCCGACGCCGCGCCCTCCTCCCGACGCCGTGCCCTCCTCCGAACCGACGCCTGTGACCTGCCGCGATCTGCAGTGCCCATCACCGCGCGCCTCTGTCCCTTCTGCAGGTCGCCGTGCTGCCCTCCGACCCAGCCGCCGGACGCCTCTACCAACCGGTGACGCCACCCGCGACCTGCTGCTGCCGCCGAACCACTCGCCGCCGATTCACCCATTGCCGATCCTCGCCGGAGATCCGACGACCGTGACCGGTGCCCAACGGTGAGTAGCCACCGCCACGCCCAAGTCTCTTGGGAAGAAAAAGAAGAAAGGAAAAAACAAAAGAAAAAAAGAAAAAGAAATTAGGTAGTTTTATTTTCTTTTTTTCTATTTACTTTATTTTGTTTATTTTTTTAGTTTAATTATTTGAATTGTAGTATTGTATGTCAATAATTTGTAGACCTTGTAGACATTAGGGGTTTTATCTCAAATTAAGGTAATTATTAATTTGACCCGTAAGACGTCGGGTCATTTTTTTAATTACTTTAATTTTTAGGAATTTTGATAACATTTCAATCATTAAATCATTATAGAGTTAAAATAATTGTTAATTTAATCCGTGAGACAATGGATTATTTTTTCGGTTATTTTAATTCTTATCTTCATTCTTTTAAAATAATTACTTGTTTGGAAAGATTAAAAAAAATAAAAAAAAATCAAAAAGTACATAAAAATCTAAATATTGCATTAGAGCATTTAGGTTTAGTAAATTAGAATTGCATTTATAGGATTATAATTTTTAGATTATACTTTTAGATGGGTGATTTTTGTTAGGGCTAATTTTAAATAATGTTGGCATGTCTTGATTTTTTATATAGCTTTTAGGATAAAATATAGTTTAAGTTAAATTGATTCCTAAAATAAATTAGAATATCATTCACTTTAGTTAGTCTAATTAGTTTTAGATTAAGTCAATTTTCATTTAGTAAAACAAAAGAGGAACAAAAAAATGTTATGCATGCCATATGAGCTATAGTTTAATTGTTTTTTTTTTTAATAAAAAGGAAAATGCTAAAAGATGATCATTGCACCTTAAATTACTTTCTTTTCAATAAAAAAACATTATGTCATTAAAAAAGAAAAAAAAAAGAAAAAGATCATTTCCTTGGTTAGTTAATAGGTTAATTTATAATTAATCTCATTTCATATCATCATTATTTAGCATAGGTTGCATACATGCATTAAAAATGAATCATCATAAAAAATCATAAAAAAGCATGCATGTAGAAATACTATGTCATTCATTCCATATCACATAGCACATGCATATTTAGGATTATATAAATTAGATTGCATACATATAGTGATAAGTTTAAGCCATACCATATGAATTGCATATCGCGTGTCATTAAAATAAATTCATGCATATTAAGTTAGATTAAGATTGCATATAATTAACATTTTAAAAAAAGAAAAAAAGAAAAATTATGTGTCGTGTCATTTAGAAATCATGTTTTGGGCATGCATTTTTATTAGCATTTGAATGTTATTTTATTGATTGTGCATCCGCATGACCACCATTTGCATGTTAGTAGCTTAAGTTTAAATTAATCAATATTGCCTCCAAAATATTTTTAAAATTAAAATAAAAGGTACCGAAAGGGCGTTAGACTAATCTAGCGTAACCATGTCCCCGGACCTATTGAATCTCTGGTTCGCAATAGTAAAGTATTCTCCCATACTTTACTTGGGTTTCTAACCAGCCCTAATTGGTTAGTGGCGGCTCCAAATTGAGTATAATTGCATGTTTAAATGAGTTAATTTCTTAAGTTGCGATTGGTAGGACTTGGGAGAGTCCATGCCAAGTCTTCGGACTTAGTAATCCATTAGCCTTCTTTAGGTAATTCACCTTCAAAAAATTCGGGAAGGTCGCGACACTAATCCTCTTCTGACTCTTCTTCACTAAGCTCACATCCTTCAAGCTCTTCATCTTTTACCGGCCCATCGTCCTCTTTTGGTTCCTTCTTCACAGGCTCATCTACGGGCCTGAAATGTTGTCCCACAACCGGGATGAGACCATATCTCAACAAGTTCTACCCCACTAAGACTCGATTAGGAAACCAATACGCTAACCGGGCTGCCTATACACGCAAGGGTCAGAGGACTTACCTTGGCCTCAGATTTCACCTACATATTAGCACAATTCAATAGGCACCCTAGTAATCACATCACGCTTCGATATCTCGATCAATCGACCTAGTCGATTTCATATCAATCGGACCATTCACCAGTCATTTACATTAAATCAATCAATTCACAACATCATATCAAAGCAATGATCAATCGACCTAGTCGATTACATACCAACAAGACTACTTCCGGTCATTTCAATTATTCCAACTCAATTTCCAAATATGAATCACGGTCCTTAGAACACAACTTATTTATAGGTGGTAATCACGGCCCCACCAAGCAACTTTCTTAGATTTAGTGACTTTACGGTCCCACCCAACCTTCTCAAGATTCAATGGCTTTATGGTCCCACCCGACATTTTCAAGATTTAATGGCTTTACGGTCCCACCCGATCCTCTCAAGATCTAGTGGCTTTATGATCCCACCCGACCCTTTCAAGATCTAGTGGCATTATGGTCCCACCCGACCCTTTTTACGATGCCATACTCTGTCACCGAGCCACGTGCATTCTCCAGGAAGACATACCGAGTCTCCGAGCCACATGCATTCTCTAAGGCTGCCTTTTCGCCAAGGTGACATATCCAATCATCGAGCCACATGTCCTTCCCAGGTGATACTCCAATTCACCGGGTCATGTGCATTCTCCAAGTGATTTACCAACTCACTTTCGATACTGACAACCGATACTCGACCAATCCTCAATCACATAGCCAAAATTGCATTATTTAAGAACATAACTTAAAAATGCATCATTAAATCAATTTGACACAAATTAAAGCTCAAATAAATAAATGGACTGCTCCACGACAATCAGCACGAAATTCCGGTCACCGGCCATCCAGGTTGAATTTTCGGAAAATAAATAATTAAATAATTAATTTCGAAAATTAATATTTAATTCCTAAAAATTCCATTTAGGCCCGAATTGCCTAATTAACACCCGATAAGGGTCGGGAAAAATCCCAAGAAGTATCCAATAAATACTATAGGCAATTCTCTATCTAAGTACACTAACCAAATAACTAATATGCAATGTAATTAACTAATAATCACTAATCCATTCTAATCTAACCACCTAATTGCAATTAATTAAATCTAATCAACCCTTAAGCATAATTAGTCTACTAAGCAAGGATTAGTGAGATTACTCACTTGATTAAAAGCGGAGACCGGGACACCGCGACGGCGGCGCTATGGCGGCCGAAACCCAAACTTTCGGCATCAACAACGGACACTTGGGCCGGGCCTACAAGCCTTGCAAGCCCACAGAAAATTCTGGGCTTGGGCTGAACTTGCGGTTGGGCTTGGCTTCGCGGGCTTGGGCTCGGAATTGGGCTCCCAATGGGCTGCTGTACTTGCATTTGGGGGCTGATCTTGGCTATAAAATGAGGCCTCCAAATGACGTGGGCTAAGCTGTTCAATTGAAGATGGGCTGATTTTGGCCAAGTTGAGGGTTTCGAATGGACGTGGCTGAGCTTCAAATGGGCCAAACTGAAGAGGAAAGTGGGCTGACTTAGTTGTTGAATTCGGTGGCCCAAAGGAGGAAACTTGGACGCTGGACTTCGGGGCTGGCTTCACTGCTCGAATTCATGGGATGTGCGGCTGAAGAAGCACGGCAGCAACTTCGGTGGTGGCGCAGCTTCGAAGGAGGGAACAACTGTCGTGGAGAGCTGCCGCGTGACGTCACCGCATGAAGAGGATTCAACGAACCAGCAAGAGACCGAAGTTGGTGGGCTTGAACGCGTGGGCGGCTGCTGGCGGTGGAATGGGCTGCACGAAGTGGAAGCAAGCTGGCGGAGAAGTCGGTGAAGCTGAGGTAAACGTGGACTGCTCGAAGAGGGTGAATTCGGTGGAGATGTACGCTGATGGAGCACGCGGCAGGTGGCTGAAGTTGCTGGATGTGGCCGCGTGGTGACGAAGCTACTTCGGTTGATGCGGTGGCAGCAAACGTTGGCAAACCGAGGCAGAGATGGAGAGGATTCGAGCTGCTGGAGTCCACGTTTGTGGAATTTGCTGAGGAGAGATCCACTGGGGTTGACTGGTGGACGCGCGGCAAAGCTGGGGAATCGGTGAGATGTGGGTTGCTTCGGTGGCCAACCTAAAAGAATGGGCTGAAGAGGAAATTGAGAAGAAGACAAAGCTGCTGGCGGTGGAGATTTCGTTCAGTGGGGCTGTGGCGTGCCAAGGAGACGGGACAAGAGGAAATGAAAAATAGAAGCGTGGGAGAATGGAACGCTCGAAGGGACTGAACACACGGATGAGAAAGACCGAAGAGAGAGAGAGGCAAAAATCTAGTAAAATATGTCAATTTTCATCATGAGATGGGTTCAAGAAGTCTTCCATCTTATCCTATGGTGTCCCCTAAAAACTCACACGCTTATCCTCTTTGGTATCCCAATTATTTTCTTGCAAATTAATCCACAATCAGCTCAAATGGTGCCAAAATTCCAGCCTTGATATTAGCATCCGAATTTCACAATTTAAGCTTCGATTTCTTCTCCAATTTCCCTAATTGGAGGTCTAATTTCGTCGAAGAAAAGTCCCGAACAATATTCTATAAATCCCCGACACTCATAGGCTCAGTTTAGAAGTCCCAATTTCCATCAATTGAGTCCATCTAATTTTTCCGTTAATTTTCAACGTCCTAATCGATTTTCCGTAAACATCTCGGAATCTCCGAAAAATCTTCCGAGCGATTCGACGTTCCTAGAATTTATTGTGACATGACAGGACTTTCAATTTCTGAAATCGGACTCGAATTCACAGTTAATTTCCATTCGACGCGTTTTTAGCGTGACCTAGGCTACCGGGTAACTTTCAAGCATTTTTAGTGCAAATGACATGTGGTCGATTTTCTTCGAGCCACAATGAACCCACTCGACTCATTGACGACTCTCGATTGTCGTGAAAATCCCGAAGATCCAAATACGAACACAGGGTACCAAAACAATAAGAAAATCAGTCTAGTGCCGATCGACGAGAATTTTCCAATTTAGTGGTGTCACCCACGATTGGCCACACATCTCTGTCGACTCAGCCTATCTCTGATTTCAAATCGATTTTATACTGTGCCGTAATGGTCTCTAAAGATAGACACGATCGATAAGTCGATTCCTAGTCGAATTCTCAAGTCTATTTGCCTAAAAATCCTTATTGGTTTCCCCAGCTAACCTAGTTATCTCAAGAGTGATCAGCTCTGAGAAAAGCCCTATAGGCGCGTCAATGAAATGCCCGATTTATTTAGTGGAAAACATAGTTGAAAATCTGAGATGTCACAACTTTTAATTCCATATTATGAATGGAAAACCCTAAATTTGTCAACTCAAGTACGAGGATAGAGAGTACTTTCCTTTTTGTGAATGGGGCTGTCCATTTATTTCAATACCTGTGATAGATGAAGAAATACTGAAAATTTATCGAATTGTTCTTTCTTGGATATAGCATATTTCACACAAACACGAAGCTCTACTGGATTCAAGGTCATCGGGACCTAAGGATTTGAAATTTTTTGAGTTATTTGAGATTAAGCCATGAAGGCCCTCAATTTTTCAATGCTTATATTTATCAATGTTGAAAATGAAAATAAAATATGCTTCATAATAACTAAATATTGAATACCAAATAATACTTTGGTAAAATGTTTAGCAAGATTCTTATTGCAAATAACTATCTTTTTTTCTATCGAATGATTAAGTGGCCTTTCCTTACCTAGCAAATTTGTGGTTTTGTGACTTAATTAAACCTTTTAAGTTTATTCTTATTCTGATAACTGAATGTGTTTAATTTTACTGAGTGCTAAATATTTAAGTTTTCAAGACTCAATTGAGTTATCAAATAACCTACAAATTTCAAAACTACTCTCGGATTTATTCTTAGTAAACACCATTTTAATGTATTGTAGCATAGATGTGAATTTTGCAACTATACATAAAATTTAAATGCAAACTGGTAAGTTACCGATTACCTTGTTGTTGAAATTCAAATATTATATATTTTATGTAGACTTTGGGAACTTTAAATATGAGATAGTAATTTCTTGGGAAAATTTCAAATAGAGACTTGAAATATTCTCACTTTCTCAAATAAGGGCTTGAAGTGAATCTAGTATGTCAAATAAGGGTAAGAATTGGTCATGTCAATCTTAAATAAGAACCTAAAGTAGCTATGATCAAATAAGCTTGAGTCTTGCCGATCGCCGCCCGCTAGATATTCTATCCGATCAAGGGCATTTTCATCAAAAATAATTTTAATTTTAAATTCTTTTTTTTTATTTTATCTTTTTTTTCTTTCCAATAAGTGCCGATGAGGGCCCGACAACCCTTGTTGACCGGGCGAGGGCTTGCAAGATAAAGGATGAAAGTGCCTTCTGAGCGACTGCAAAGTCAGTTTTTTTTTTAAACACATTACCACTTGAAGCTCTTATTTGAAACCAAATCTACTTTAAGTTCTTATTTGAAATAAGGTCAATTTTAAGTCATTATTTAAGAAAATGAGAGTATTTCAGACCGTTATTTAGAATTTTTCTTAAACTATTTCGTCTAAACTCTAGCATGTAAATTTTCGGAGCCATTTCCTCTTGGTGAGAAAAAAAATGTTCACTTAGAATAAAGGGGCCATTGGGAGAAGCTAGACTTCCCATCTCTTCTTCGGAACCTCGTGCGTGGAGGCAAGATTTAAAGCTTCCGATTAGGTCGACCAGTGTCTCGTCATTGACTATTAAAGCTATCATAGCTACAAAGCCAACGTACATCCTCTCATACCATCATGGGGTTAAAACCAATTAAAATGTATGCTTGGTAACAATGATAGACCATTATCTTTTTCTTAGGTACAACATGGTAATGTGTGAGGATTAATTGAGTAAAACATATATATAGACTTAGATATGTCAAAATGGTTCATAAACCTATTTCTTAATCCATATTTGATGGACTAAGTTATTATATGAATTAATTATATTTATTAAATAGGTCATAAATGGATTTAAAATGATAAAGCTCAAAACAAAATGGGATCACAACTTTTATAGACACAACTCATCTCTATGAGGAAAAAAAAAAAAAAAAAAAACTAAATCTATAACTCTCTTTTTATTATCTCTAGTTCTCATTTGTTCCCGCGCACACTCGCTCTGCATTCTCTCCTTACTTTGGTATAAGTTTTCATAAATTTGATTAAATATGAAATTGTTTTAGATGTCGTTCGGTTATGAATAGCGAAATTTGTATTACGAAAATAGATCAAACAGGTTAAATAAATTGATTTGAGTCTGACTATTTTCCTTTCACCCAATCCACCCATTTGATGGGTGTGAAATAGACCATCCTTTTGATATGATATCAAAAAAAAAAAAAAAAAGCCCTCGTTCACTTGCTCTAAATTCACTTCCAGTGCAATGAGTAAGATTCTAAGGAAATGAAAAGATATACTTCCAAATTTATCTGGATTAGGTGTGGTGAGGCCTATAATTGGATGCACATGTGAGTCGCAACCTCACGGTGGAAACGCGAGATGGGTTCACCAGTAGGGAAGCAGCAAGATCTACAATATCCGATCGCCAGCCCCATAAGAATATTATGTCCTCCACAAAGCCCAAAAGGGTCTGTTGCAATTGATCATGCTGATTTCCAAGTTTCCTACAAGCCCAAAGTGCAGAAACTTGGACCCTATTCAAAAGCTTCGGCACGGAGCAATAGGTAAATTCTCTCCTGAAGCCCCAACGATCAGGACAGCCATCAGTAAGTTCTCTCTAAAAGCCCCACACGGTTCAGTCCAAGACTTATATTCAACCCTATTCGGTCGGGCTTCCCGACAACTTGCTCTTGAAAAGTGAATCGGGAGCCCAACGTTGTTTTGGGTCCGGTTTGCTTCCTCTTCTAATCGCAGGAGCAAAAACAGTGAGGAGAAGAATCGACAACGTATGAAACAAGCACGCACCCACACGCTGCAAAAAGCTCCCTTTCAGGCTTTCACACATGCCCCTCGGGACATTCATGTGGACACATCTGCTTTGAGAGATAGAGAGAGAAAGAGAGGGAGGGGGGTCTATCATTATTGTCCGTGCAGTGGCCGACCCGACATCTCATAGTGGGGACATGAAGGGAAAACGCCAGACTCTCTCCCCTCTCTCTCTCTATCTCTAGAATTGGAGAGTGTGAAATGCTGGAGTTAGCATCAGTGGTGTGATAAAGACGACACTGACGTGGGTCGCGGTCGCGGTCGGGTTCTCTTTTCTCCGAATTGTGCCGATTTGCTTGGCGTGATGTATCCTACGTACTTTCACTTTTCCCTCTTTCCTTTCTCTCTCTTTTTATTTTATTTATTTATTTATTTATTTATTTATTTGGGAGAGTATGTATTTTTAGCTCCTCCTATCATTTTTAATTTCAAACCACTAGGGGAGTTTGCGTCATTTCAGCAAGCGTACCCTTCCAAAGGGGGAGGTGAGGGCTCAAATCCCCACCTTCAGGGGGATGGGGAGAGGACGCGTAAGTTTCGAGAGTGGGTTGCGACTCCCACGCTCCGTGCTAAGGTAGGCGCAAGTACGTGAGTAAGTGTAGAGTAGAATAGAGAGATCGACAAAAAAAAAAAAATCATTTTTAATTTCGGGAGGGGCGGGGGGATTTAATAATTTGCTTCCCACCAGACAAGTGCGTGCTCAGCTTATGTTAAAAACATTCATATTGCATTGGACAATAACATTAATGCACATTAAGCCATTCGTCATGTACGATGTTTATAGAACTTCTTTCATTTCCGAATTGCATACGATGCTGTACACCCATGCCCCTAAATTATCCACCTGAAAAAAAAAAATTATGTAATTTTTTTGAATTTTACAACATATGCCACCGGTGTAAAAAGTAAAAAGATTTATGTTGTATTTGGGAACTGCTTTCCTAAATATCTTTGGACACCTAAAGGCCTTCTGGCCAAGTATTAGGTGTTTGGGAAAAATTTTGAAAACCCCATTGAGCGAAAGCCAGCCTTCTGAAGGCTGAAAGTTCAAAGCACCCCTCAAGCTTTGGCTTTAGCTTTGGCTTTGCCTTTGTTTCTGCCCTTCTTTCTACTGTTCATTTTATTCGTTTTGCGGATTGTGTAGGGTTGTAGAAGGCGGACGACAAACTAACGAGAGGTCGGTGATGGTCATGGCGATTGTCGCCTATGGGTCATGCGACCTCCGGCGGGTCTAGGCCACGCAATTTGGTCGTGCGAACCAGGTGCAACCCGGATTTGGTTGCCGAGAGGTCGCACGACCAAATTTGGGTCGCGCTGGCGCCGGAGGTCGCGTGACCCAAATCTAGTCGCCACAAGGTCACGCAACCTCCGGTGGACCTAGATTTGGGTCGCGCGACCTCCGTGAATGGCCGCCGAGGGTCGCTCGACCCTAGGCGGCCCCTCATCGAAGGTTGCCCAACCTCGGCGGCCCTCGCGGTCATCTCGGGGGCGGCTCGAGGTAGCCGATGACCGCCCGCCTCGTCGGCCAACTTTTTATTTTTTATTTTTTATTTTTTTATTAATCACCAAAGTCATTTGTAAATTTATTTCTCAAAACACTATTTTACGCAAATGTATTTCACAATGGACTTTCAAACTACAATTTACCAAACACAATTTGCATTTTAGAAAACCTTTTTAACTCAAAGTCCTTTGCATTTTTCCAAAAGTTTTCCTCAAAAGTTCAACCAAACGCACCCTTAGGTGGGCGATACTATGTGCCATGGTTGAATTGTTTGATCCGAGAGACTATAGTTATATTCCTTAAATCGATGTTGATTTAGCCTTGCTTCAATGCTTTTGAAAGTAAAGTAAGGAAGATGCTTTGCTTTCTCATTTCAACACAAGTGATGCTTACAACGGGGCACGGAGATGGTAGGCATTTGTAAAGGTAGTTTTTTTTTTTTTTTGGTCGGTCCTACTCTAATTCTACTCTAACACTCACTCTTAGACTTTTGTCCTACCTCCTTGTAGGGTGTGGGAGTCGAAACCCACTCCTGAAATGAAATCGTCCCCACCCCAATCCCTCTCCTTGAGAAGGTGGTCATTTGAACCCCTCACCTTCCCCTTCAAAGTTGAAAGGGTGGCCTTGAATATCACCTAGCAAGCAAGAAAAATGAATATGAGAGAGAGAGAGAGAGAGAGAGAGAGAGCCATAGAAGTTAAATTGTAAACTCATTTAACACCCATATTCAACCCACTTATGACTCATAGAATTGAGTCTAAACCTATTTATGACCCATTTACTAAATATAACTAACTCATATAATAATAAAATCTATCAAATATGGGTTAAGAAATGGGTTAATGACCCATTTTGACAAGTCTAGAGGTTAGCACACCTCTTTCTGCAATTAAATTCCCCATGTCGTTTAAGCATTTGCCTTTGCCACGAGCAAGGCTCGTGCAGCGGTAACACCATAGCTTTTACCACTGAGTGAGGGTGAGGTGGACCTCACGACCACCACATGAGGGTCACTTGAAGTATCTCTTCAAACGACTCAATAATTTATGGGGTTTAGAAGTATTACGTTACATTCACATTTTCGCTTATCTTTCTTTCGGAGATCCAAATATACGTTATATTCCTTAGATCAATGCTGATTTTGCCTTGCTTCGATGCTTTTGAAAGTAAAGTAGGGAAGATCCTTTGCTTCCTCATTTCAAGACAAGTGATGCTTACAATGTGACACGGAGATGGAAGGCATTTGTAAAGGCAGTTGAATATCACCTAGCAACGCAAGTAAAATGTTAATTGGCTTGACCTTTTGCTGGGTTAATTTTGACAATGGCTCAAAGTATGCCCTAATATATAATAGCAACCGTCTGCGTAAGTCAACCATTTGTCTCCAAAAAAATTAGGGCGGTTTGACTTTTTGATAATGTAAATCTCACACAAGAACCGTTATCGATTATTTGGATGTTGCAAGTGAAAGGATAAATTAAGATTTATGTCATTTTTCCAAGAGAAATAGCGATAGGTAGACTTAAAATTGGTTCGACCCAAATTGACTTTTCTAAAAATTTAGTGATTAATACTCGACTTGACCCATATTACTTAAACACTTCTATATTTAACCTAATTTATGAAGATTATATCCGAATTAAGGTGAAAGCATGAGAAAAGAGAGAGAGAGGGGTGAATTAAGTCTAATTAAGTTGTAAACTCATTTAATAATCATATTAAACCCATTCATGACTCATAGAGTTGAGTTATTTATAGCCAATTTATTAAATATAACTGACAATCCATCTCATCAAATATGAATTAAGAAATAGGGTTATGATTTATCTTGACAGGTCAAGTGGTCTACACATCTCACCCTCTGCCACAGGCGAGGCTCTTGCGACGCCTCGGCAACCATCACACGAGGGTCAACTAAAATGTCTCTTCAAATGACTTAATAATTTATGGGGTCTAGAAGTATTGGGTTACCTTTGCATTTTCGCCTATCTTTCTTTTGAAGATCCCAACGCACGGCACATAAAAAATTCAATAAAAATCGAATTTCCCAGTTGATAAAAAAGAAATGAACGCAAAAAAAAAAAAAAAAAAAAATACACGTGAAGAAAATCTCATAGGAGCCAACTCAATCGTTAAGATATGAACATGTGAGCGGGAATCGGACACACGACATAGTCCCTCCCAATCTCTTTCACTGTGAAGTGCAAACAATCCCATATTCAGGCTACCGACCTAGATTTCGACCCGCGAGATCAGCGAGACAATCGATCAAGCTCGAGATTTACCTGCTTAGGCAGCGTTCGAACTTAAAAAAAGAGAAAAGAAAAACGTGGGCCAAGCATGAAAGATGCTGGAGAATCTTCAAAAGCCAGAGGCACGAGCGTTGCACTAGCGCAAAGAGAAGCTTCAGATTCTTCCGCCCCAGCAATGGAGAAGCATCTTGACCCTTTTATCATCATCTCCACGCTTTGCTCCCCTCCCTCAGTCAAACCGATCTCGAAAGCCAACGGCAACCATGATTTCGCTCGCGAACTCGCCCAGCATCGATGGCGACACCCCCCCCCATTTTTCTTTTTCTTTATTTTCCTTTTTGTGCTGGCGTTCGTGTCGAAGAGTCCCGGTCCGAATTTGTAACGATCCGCGATCACATCGACGTGCGCTGTATGCTGCCCTTTCATGTCGCTGTCCGAATCATTCAGCAAGTTCGTTAAGATTCATGAACTTTTGGGAGACATAATAATCGAACTTGAGGTTTTTATCATCGACGGATCGGATCGGTCACGTCATATTATAATATGTACACAGTAGTTTTTTAATGGAGATTTTGTTACAATTGATATACATATTACAACAAGCTCATTTCTTGATGGTTTAAGTTATCATAGAAAACGATTCCCTAATGTGATGAGAGAACATGTTTCGATAAGTTCAAATCCGAGTGTTCTTTTTTTTTTCCTACTTGTTTTCCTATTATTAAATTTTCGCTTTCAACTTATCCTTTGACGTGATTAGGGGCGAAAGTTCTTGGCATGGGACCATAACAAGACTCAACCTCCATTGAATTTCATTTAAAAAGAATCCGAACCCGACACAACACGATTAACTTGAAACTGACGCTCGAGTCGACATGTTTTCACACGCCTTTGATGGAAAAGCAATTTGTCGTTACTTTTAGTAACGATACAAGGTGGCACGGCGTGGCATTCAAGCCACATATGGGGCTACGTTCATATCATGCAATGTGGATTTGGACAGGTGACTTATAGGTCATGGCCGATGGAGGGGTGTTTGGGAAATACTCCTGAAATATCCGTTGTGATCTTCTTGATCAAGCGTACATAAGCGAGAACGTCATCTGGTGATACGCGTACGCCATTGATAGCAGCGCAGATTACGTGGAGGTCCTGTCCTGAAACAAGACAGGAACCCCAGTAGCATGAGGATTGACTACGTAAGCTAAGGATGGATAACCATAAAAATATATATATCTAACTTATTATATAGATATTAATTTAATTATAAATCTTTTAATTTTATCCATTAGCCAATTTGATCCTAAAATCCTTTGACGATTTGTTAATATGGCCATTTTGATAAATTTTGTCCAATGATGATCGTGCCGAAATCAACCGTTTTTTATATGGCACCATCAACGATGATATACGCATTTTAATAATTTTTTCTAAAAATTCTCAATTATTTATTATTTATTATTATTTTTTTCTTTGTGGGCGGCGAGGGCCTAAGTCCACACTAGTCATAATGAAAGAAAAGAAAAGAAAAGAAAAGAAAAGAAAAGAAATAAAACAATATATAAAAATTCATAATTTTTTTTAAAAAAAATTGCAAAATTGTCCCTTCATCCCTTGTGGTGCCACTAGCTAGCATCCACACCAATGATTAGCGATTATACTTGATCAGGATGGCTACATTGGCAATTACTAGAAGGTTTAGGAGTAAATTGGTATATATATATATATATATGTTTATGAATATTTTTGGTAATTTTTCCAATGCGTGAAATTTACCCTCTTTAGTCTTCATGACAAAATTGAGAAAAAGAAGAAGAGAAGATTGAGGTTTGGTGAACTTTGTTGAAATATCCTACATGGCTTTGACTATGCGGTTTATATATTATATATGTGTGTGGTATTCCTTCACCTATCAATTTAATCTTTTTGATTAGACATTCTATGAGTTAGGTATTTCCTAACAAAGTTAGTTATAATATTAGTAAGAATAATCAAACCAACCTTATTTTTGCAAGTGATGAATAACCAAGAGAGGAATCCAATAGCATAGTGCACGAACTCTTGAATTGGGTGGATCCTAAGTGATTCCAATCACACCTAAGAGTCGGTCTGCCATTCAGTCCATACAAAAGAGATTCGAGATTCAAAAGAAAGGGGGGAGGGGGGGAGGGGGGTCGGAGTGGAATCAAATCGCATCGAGTCGAGAAATAAACACCATGCGGATCATTATAAAAGAGTAAGGACAACCTAAAGAAAGGGGAGGAGAAGCTTAGGACGGTGACCAATGCCTCCAAGATATTCGATATATGTCCACATCAAATCAAGCCCCTCCATCTTCCAATTTGGAGGGACCCCTCTCTCTCTCTCTCTCTCTCTCTCTCTCTCTCTCGCACTACCAAGAGACATTCTATAAAGTATGCCTTTACCCTAACTTTCTAAAGTAGCACCTTAATGTAGACATTTGGTGACCCATCCCTACTCTTCTCCAATCCCCCACAGACAACGTCTCCATATAAGCTAATGCCTTTTATTGGATGCACGGCTCCTCGTTCTCAATTGTTAATGCTCATTTTTCATCACATGGAAAGCGCTTTCACAGTGAATGGAGAGAACCCACGATGCATTTCATGTTAATGCTTTATTTTGATAATTCAAATAACCATCGATATCTCTCAAGGCCTAAACGTGGGAGCTACTTCTCATCAACTAGTAGGAAAAATATAATTTACTTTGTATTCAAATTCACCTCTTGTGTGGGGGTGATTGGTGAGCGTGGAGCTGAGAGATTATTTTCACTTGATTTTTACTCTATCAACATCTTTTCACTTTCTAAATAAAAAAGAATAATCGCATCTCGTCATACTTTCTCTAGAGTATCTCGGGATTATCCAACAAACATGATTGAAAATTCACATAGTGGCGATCGATCAAGTCCATGTCTGCCATAATTAAGGATATCCTCTAAAGGATCAAAACTAAAAGCCTAAGGGTCAATAGATTCTAATAAAAAAAAAAAAGGCTTTAGAAAGAAATCACTCATCCTTATCCTCCTTTGGCCTTTGTTGGCAAACAAATTAGCGTAAATGTTTCTTCAAATTCACATTTTCTTATTCAAATTCACCTTGTCTGAGGGTAATTGGTGAGCGTGGACCCCAAGATATCATTTTTACTCGGTTTTCACTCCATTGACCGTCGTCTCACTTTCCAAGCAAGAGAATAAAGTGATCTTTTGACATATACTTTATTCCGAGTGTCTTAAGACAAATGAGTTGTGATTACAAAAACTTACAATGGTCGCGATTTCATTTCATGTCGCCATAATTATGAAAATCTTCTTTAGGTCTCTAATGGATTAAAGGGTCAAAAGGGTGTAATCCAAAGAGAAAAAGACAAGGCCTAAGAAAAAGAGCCGTTCATGCTTATCCTCCTTTGGCCTTGATGGCTAACCAAAATTAAGCAAAGTGAATGGGAAAAGAGAGGGAAAGTCTCGCCGCTCCAGCAGTAATTATCCAAGTGTAAAAACATCAGGAGCATCATCATCACATCGCCTACTTTTCTTAATCAATTTTCTCCCTCTTTTTTTTTTTTTTTTTTTTTTTTTTAATTTTTCTAATTCCCTTTTTTTGTCTGCATGCAAAATGGAAAATCAAGGAAAAATTACAGTGATCTAAGCAATCAACCCACATTTTCTTTCAACCTACCTTTGACTACCAAGATCATGATTATACAACTTCCCCTTTTTAACGCATTTCAACATTAAGCATTCTATCTTCCCCCTTCTGCCCTCCCTTCTCCCCCACTAATTCCTGAATTTGCCATATCCTCCATGGAACCCAACATGGCCACATCGAACTTCCCATGGATGGTCACCATCCCACCATGTCCAATCTGCTCCACTTCATATGCCCAGCAATATGTAGTAGACGAGCGTTATGGGCAAAGCAATTAACATCCCGAATATGACCCTGAAATTTTGGGGACACAAGCCAAAACAGCAAATCAAAATTTAGAACTTAGAATAGATTATTAAAGAAAAAAATTTAGTGCTTAATTAAAGGCTTTGATGAATTTTTTTTATTGAGTACTTACGCTGTGCTCAGAATGTCCGGGTGCACGCTGTACTCTTTGGCAAAGACGAAGGGGACAATCCCTTGTGGAAGAGCTGCCTGTAATTTTTTTTCAAAGCAGTTAAAAAAAAAAAAATAATGTTAATTATTGCCCCAGATTTCTTTTAGTTTTTTAGGGTTTTGCTTTTTCAGTCATAATTTTGAAAAAGCTGCTAAGTGGACTAGGAATAATTATGACAGACGTGACTCGTTGCTTTTATAATTTCCCAAAAAAACCCTTCATTTATTTTCTCCCAAATAAAATTTTGGCAAAGAAAAGAAAAGAAAAAGAAAGATCTCCTCTTGTTTGGTTTTGCTTGTCAATTTCCCATGTCCAGCAAGAACTTTGCTATTGGCAAAAACCATTAATTTAATCCCTCTCCAACAAGAAAACCTCAAATGCAAACTGCAGATGATGGGGGTCGAGCTCTGCTACTTGAATGAGAAAACACCAAATATGGCAGACAAGAAAAGGCAAAAACTACTAAAAAAGCTTATCTGCAACTAAAGCTTCAATTTTTAGGGTGGCATTGTAGTTTTTGGAGCTTTTCCATCTAGCTAGCTCAATAAGCAAGCAAAAACAATTACAAAGAACAGCAAAAAGCACCAGTTTTGGAGCTTATATCCAGTGAAGTAGGATTGGTAGTGTCAGAAGGAAGCAGGAGAGGGAGGGAGGGAGGGAGGAGAGAGAGAGAGAGAGAGAGAGAGAGAGAGAGAGTACTTGGACTATGGCAATGTGCAAGAGGTCTCCTTTGAGGCCAACAGCGATGGAGGCAGCAGCCATGACAGCTGGGCCTGTGAGGAATCTCACGGCCATCGCAAAAGCTGCTACAGAATTCCCACATGCTATTATCCTCGGTTGCAATGCCATGAACAGCCCTGCAAATTTAAATCACATCACCGAATGAAAGATCAGAACTTGATGACACTACACTCACACCTTTCATCATAACCACCTCCACCATCTTATAAATAAATAAATATTATATATATAAAGAAGATCACACCGCCTTTCTATTCATCACACACCCACTTTTAGTATTTGGGCACACGTCAAGCAACATCAAGGTGTGTATAAGCCTAGTCCGTAGTCAATCTCTACTCGAATGTTGTTTGTTCTTGATTGGTCAAGAAGAAAAACCATCCTTGTAGCCCATTCGAGCCTACACCCAAATCGAGCAGTCGGGCGTTTTACCATTCGGACGTTTGTTTTACTTAAACAGATAATTGAGATGGTTAAAAATTATGCGGTTCATCAATTGCAATATTAACGATGGAGAACCGAACCTGTCAAATTGAAGTTCAGTCTACCTCGTCAACTTGAGTTCAAGGACTGAATTAAATTCACTTGATTTGAGAAGGATTTTCCACCTAAGCCAGATCTGAACTTGGCTAAAGTAAAGTACAATGTGTTTTGTGCTGAGTGTGTCTAGCGAGTAAAGATAGCAGCAGCATTTGGTCAATGATTTCAGTGTGTGCGCTTGTTTTTCCTTTCTCCAAATAATTTAATAATGAGGTAATGCTAATAAAGTGAAATAAAATGAAAAGAAGAGAAAAGAAAGCTGTTAAGAGAGAATTTATGTGGCAAGAAGTACTGAGTGTGCTGTTATATATAAGTACTGACCAAGACTGAACATGGCCATGCCGAGTCCCGCATCTGACAGTATTGCGATGGACTTTGCTATAATTGCAGGCATCACCAAATGCCACCTGAAAGTAAATGAAACCCCATTTAATGCAGGTCTTAGAATTTTAGAACCCAAAAAAAAAAAAAAAAAAAAAGAAGGAAAAGAACAGCAAGCAACAAAACTGAAAATATCCCAAAAGGAAACAGAAAAAGAAAAATGTGCTATTGTAGTGAAGAAGAGAGAGAATGAAATGACCTGAATGAGACCAAGGACCAAGTGAGGCCAATCAAGCTTGAGTATGTGTTGGGGTTCCTGATGAGCTTCCTCCATACCATGATGAGGATGAGCCTGGTCATTACACTGCTTGGAGGCATTGCCTTGGGCTTCCCATCATCCACCTTCTCAGCCTCGTGGGTCACGTTCTCTCTGTTGCCGAAGCTGAACTCGTTCCTCTCCAAGTACTCTTCTTGGTTCTCTCCGTGATTCTCCACTGCATCATTCGCAAAGACACAGGAACTGTTTGTCAAGATGCACCGAAGAATGAAAAAGGTTTCTAAACTTAGGTAATGAAGCTTTCATTTACCTTTACCGGGAGAAACAGCCAGCCTCACGTCCTTTGATTCATTAGGTCCGAACTGATCATGGTTGTTATTTCCGAACACATCAGAAACTGGGAAGCACTCGAGCTCCAGACAAACATGTGCAAATCCTTCCCACCATCCTCACCCTTTTGAGCCTGGCCATTAGGCTTCTTCACATTATTAGCGCCGCCTCCGCCACTCTTTGGCGAGAACATTCCCGGGTTTGGGGCTGGGTAGTGAGCACCGCCACCCTGGCCATGGTAGTGGAACCTCGGCTTGTTCCCACCGTCTTCCTCATAATTTGATGGCCTCGGCGTGGGGCCACGCGATGCCGAGAGCCCGTAGACGTCGGCCGAGCCAAAGTTGGAGCTCCGTTGGCCGGCCATCATGGAATAGAAGTCGGTGTGGTTGAAGCTGGACCCTCTTGGGGTGGGGTTCCTCGAGGACTGGAGCGAGTAAATTTCTGCATTGGTAAGGTTCGATGGCCTAGGGGTGGTCGAGGACAGGCCTTGGGACCTCCTTGAGAAGATGTCTGACCTTGAAGCATTGGACCTCCTCACCGTCACATGGAGCTTGCCGTCTTCCTTGACCTCGGCCTCTGTCTCCAAGGGCTGTCTTCCATCCAACGACATGATGTCGGAGTCGACATGGATCGATACTATCGACCCTGCCATGTCCGGGAACTGCTCGGAGATGAGTATTTTTGCACCTCGGTACTCGAACATGAAGAGCATCAGAGTGTACCAGATGATGCACTGAAGCACCACAATCTGGACCATGAGGCTCCCGGAGTACTCCCCATACATGCCCTGGAGCAAAGGAATGCCCATGACCAGCGTGTTGGGCAGAGTCGACAGAGAGAACAGCGTGATAGTCCAATCCAATGAGCCTCTCTTGCTCACCTTAGCCCACACGAAGAGGACTGCCAAGACGACGATTTTTTGCAGCGTGTCCGCTGCGATGAACTTGAAGTTCATGGTGTAAGGGTCATTAGTGGAGATGAAGTGGAAGGAGAGGAGAGGGACCGCGAACAAGGCCACGAATCGGTTGATGCCGGAGCACTGGTCCGGGGTGAAGATCTTCCACCACTTGACCGAGCCATAGGCCAAGATCATGGCCACGTAGAGTGGAACCATGGCGGTCATCACGTGGTAGAAGTCGATTGCCGTGATCATCTCTGCTGCTCAGTTAGCACCCTGAGATCGACTGAGGGATCAATGGAGGGGTCTGCGAAATGGGCTTGGAAAAGAAGAGATGAAGAGGGAGGAGGAGAAGGAGAAGGAGACGTTGGTGGTGGTGGTGGTAGTGATGATGAGGAGTGACTTGAAAAGTGGGAGAGAGCATGTGTTTTGGTTCTTGAGCTTTGGGAGTAATAAGGCAGAGAATAGTGCAGAGTCTCCCCCTCTTTTTATTCCCTTTTTCTTTGCCCTATATTTTTTGGGTTGCAGTATCCTCTAAAGCTTTGAGAGTTGCAAAGCAAGCTTGCACTCGCAGTCCCCAAAGCATGCTCCAGAGTTTCCTTATTTTATTTAATTATCTCGTTTTTGTTTTCCTATTTGTTTTGAGCTTTGTTTGGATTCGAGGTAAAAAGGGTATTTTTCAATAAAATAATGCTAGGAATATGAGATGAATTTACGTATTTGGTTTGCAGCAAGTAAACTGATAAATTCTAGTTGCGTATTTGAATATAAGTCATCATTCTAATGGACAACACGATTTGATATATCAACTTTTTAGTGGGTCGGCTCAGCTAGTGATGTACGAACATTCTGCATATCATGCTTAGATTCGAACTTCACTATCTACAGTCCCCTTTTATATAAGATTTGTAAATCCGATCTTGGTATGGGGTAATCTCCCTTCCTGCTAAACTTATGCTAACAAAAAAGAAGAAGAAAAAGCTATCATCAATTTTGTATTTTTTTTTCGAAGTGTCCATTTTTGCTGTCAATGGACCAATTGGCAGCAAAAAGTTTAGAGAAAAAAGATTCGATTGAGAAGAGAATATTGCGGATGGATTCATTCGCCATGCATAAAGTACAAAAGGGACCATTTCCTTTTCTGTTTTACAGATTTTCTAAACGATGAATGGCTCAGTTCATTACTTTTCTTTGGCCAGTCGAAACTGTCACTCCTTGAGAGGAAATTTGCTCATCTTTTAAAGCTTGATTTTCTAATTACCCTGTGGAAGAATTAGTTGAAGCGATGAAAGTAGTCAGGCTACACATTTAGAAACATTGGTAAATTTGTCATGACAATCTGTCAGATAATCAAATAAATGCGACATATATGTAGACATAGTATGTATGGCCAAACATAAAGCTATACCTTTTATAAAGGAAAATATCCATTTCTCTTTCATATATTTCTCATGAGTAAGACTCGTGAATTGCTGTAATTTCCATGTAAGCGTCCGATTCATATTGCTTTTGGAATGCAAGGACACATTTTGGAATTGGAGCTAGAAAAGTGCAATAAAAGTAAACTTTTAGGGGGAAAAAACTAAAAAAAAAAAAAAAAGAAGAAGCGAAAGCAGAAAGAATAGAGTAATTCAATCTATAAAAATCTATAACCCTAACGGTAGTAAAAGAAGCAAGAGCACGGGGGTGAAAATTATGCATCGAATAGGGATAATCATGGGTACTAGAAATATTGACCATAGAAATTAAGATTTGCGCTCAGGATATCCGGCAAATATTTGAAATGGACCATTCAACATGTCCTGTTCAGCTCACAAAGTCCTCATTTGCTTTTGGGCACTTGATGCGTTTTCGATTGTCCAATCTTGAGCGTGTCTCTTGAAGAAAAAACAAGGCCATTCACAAAGCCTGTCGGGAATGACATAAGGGAATCATGAATTGGCGACATCGATTAACTTTGCCCCATTCCACTACGTAATTCACAGACTCGGAAACGGTTGAATTCAATGGTCTAAATGGATGCGAATGCATACATCAGGTGCGTGTGATAATGTCTCCTGCACGTCATTTTACCTTATTTGATCTTATATCTCTATCAAGGTAGGCGTATGGTGCATGGTGGACTTCGACCAGACGCTGAGGAGGAGCTGAGAGATATGCTCAGCAGCCTTAATAGTGGACTAATTGCCTCAATCAGGAGACATTGCCGAAAAGGCCTATCGTCCCTCGCTTCGAGCCTAGGCGAATGATGTGAATGGCTGACCTCTAAGCCTTCAAGAAAACCCCACCTCCTTGTTCGTGGATTTCAATTTCACGAACCCCATTCAATTTCTTTAATCAAATTCCAATTTCTTTGAACCCCACCCATCCACAATGACGGCGATACAAAACTAGGCATTAGTCTCCAATTGGTTATTTTATAATTAAACCCTATAAATCTGATCTTGGGTAATTCTTAATTTTTCTTTGTAGTGCTTAATAAAGGTTCATTATGCTATATTTAAACCCCAAATCATTTATAGTGCAATTTGCACTAATTCTTGAGTTCAGATTTAAAGTGGTGGTGGTACGGAGCACTAGCTATGTAGACCTCTTTTTTTCGTGAATAATTGAGGCTGCCGTATCTTGTTTAGCAATCTAATTAAGGGGTCTTAATCAACATCAGACAGAGCAAATATTCTCAATTGATAATGTTTATTTGTCCCACGAAAAAAGTTTGCAATAACTTTCTTTGCCTTTTGGCAAAAGCCCTACTTTCGCTCCGCAGTATATGCTGACTCCTTTCGCCCTCGCGCCCCCTGTGGTGGGCAAAAGATAATTACTTTTGCCTAACCCTAAACACACTAGCAGCATGCTTATTTGTCAATGAAATCGGACTAAACAATGATTCGACTTAATTAAGCTTGGTCTCGTCATGATTAACAACGATAATCAATATCTTAGGATTGTCTCTTCTGCCAAAAGATCAAGGGGAGCAAGACCGAGAATACTAAAGGTGTTGGAATGATGTTATTTGTGCTGATAATGTCATTCATCATTAAAGTTCTTTATGAGGATTTACTATTTGTGCACGCGAATTGTTTTATTTTATGCCCATGAACATGATGCGTTTAAGTATTTCACGATCAAGACAGTGTACATTTCGATGTTAGTAATTATCGGTTTATAAACAATAAGATATGCACAAATAGGTTCGTAAAATTAAAATACGCTTTCCCATATAATTTCTATTCGATACTGGAAAATACCATATATCTTAACGGAATTAAGTGGGAAAGTCACCAACCAATTTATCGTAATCACGTGAAAGCCATTGAACTTTTCAGATATAAAACATTTCCCTTCTCTTAAATGACCAACCCGAGGGAGGGTGGGAGGAAGGAACGAAAGTTCCTTCCATCTTCCCTAGCGAGCCTCAAGAGTAGGGCACGCACGCTTTCTGAAATATTGAAAAGAAAACAGGTGACATGGCAAGAAATGATTGGCTGAAATCTCGGAAGGAAGGTAACGATACACGATGTAAATATAAATATATTCCTAGAAGTCATAAAAACCACAAGAAAGCGTGCATTAAAGTTAATGATAGTATAGGGTGGCGAGGAATGAAGGGGAAAGGAGACAAAGATTGGCGTGTCAGGTTCACAAACCCTCTTGGAATTCAAAACCCTAGACAGTAGCACCATCCCCACGCCCAACCCCTCCCCCACTCCCTTCTTGTTTACTTGCACAGATTGCAAGAGGGGGTTTCGTGGTCTTCAAAGAGTATGAAGGGCCATGAACTTGATCGCAGTTTTAACTTTTTCTTTAGGGTTCTCTTGGCTCTTTGTTTACCTTATCTCTTTTGCCAAACCACACCAAACCCCAATCTTTTGTGAGTTCCATGGCTTGGGGATTTCTATAAAGGTTTTCGTTTGGCATGTTGCTAGGGGCTCTTCTGTTTATGAAAAGGTGGTGGCACATTCCCCCAATCAATTCTTAATCTTCAAATGAGATTTGAGTGCTTGGAATATACGCATTCGCTCAATAGTACAAACAGAGATACTACCGGCAAATTAGGGCAGATCTTTTGGCCGGTGGATGTTCGCCTCCAAAATGACTATAATGGTCCTATAATAAAGCGAAATGCAACACATTATCATGAATTTCATGGTAAATAGAAAGATATTCATTAAATAGAATAAGGATTTGAATTTTTCTATTTGTGTTGAAAATAATTGAATTTTGAGCACAAGTGCTATGTGGGTGCTTGATCGGGGGTGGTTCAATGTATAAAGAGAAAGGATTCATTTTTTTAAGGAATCGAGTATTTATCTAATTGAGTGGATGTGTAATAGATCGTTATTAAATATATGTGAATTGGGCGGTGACTTGATAAAGAAAGAGGATAGTCTTTAACTTTTTTATGCATGCGTAATTTTGGAAAACAAACAAGTGAGACAATGTCCACTTTGACTCAGTAATATAGATATTGCCGTTTCCTCCACAAATTAGTTTCGCTACAAGCGGGTACACTAATCACCACTACTTTGGCCACTTTGGCTTGATAATATAGATATTGCCATTCCCCCCATAAATTAGTTTCACTACAAGTGGGTACACTAATCACCACTACTCTACTGCGTCCACTTCCATATTCCAAATACGCTCTCACGTTCCAAAGTTACATGTTTAATTATATTCAGCAAATGAGCCATAAATAGGTTTAGACCCAACTTTATGGGTTTAATATGTGTATTAAATAGTTTTACAACTTACTTAGACTTGACCCTGGTTGACTCATTTTTCACTTTTTTTTCTCCCTCACTCCACATTGCGCTGGCTCATTCTATGGTCTCACCTCAATTTGAGTATAAATTTTCTTAAATTGATTAAATATATACATGTTTTAACAATACAGGTTGAGTCAACTATGAGTTTAGTTTGTTATGAGTCACTAGATTTGTATTACATGGAAATTGATCAAAACAAAGTAAATGTGTCATTTTGAGTTAGACCATTTTCGACTTGACCCACCTGGGACTAACAATAACAAATGATTGTATGGATGTTTACCGTACTACTTTCACAACACAAAGTGTAAAAGGTAGTTCTAGATGTGAAATTAATTTAAAGAAGGCTATATTTCATACAAAAGTGCATAAAAGTAATTGCCAGCGTAGCGCATGCGTGGAAGCCAACATAAACAAAGCCTAATGTAATACGAGAATTCATGTAACCAACCCTATTACGTTAGGGGAAAAAGGGCCCTTTGTTGTCAAAACACGAGGACGAATGTGGGCTGAGGACAGCCAATATTTTGTTCCTCACACGTGCTATTGTCTTTTCATTCCGGCCACGCACACGTGCTGCTGTTGAAAGGTTGGAGTTTCTTAATAGTAAAGCTAAGGAGACAAGGCATGTAGAGTTCTCCCTCCTTTTTCTTTCCTTTGTCCAAAAGCTACGGCGATTTTCGGTAGCTTCTCCATATATAACCAGTTTAGGATCATTAGCTTTAAGAATAAATGGTCATATAAGCTGCGGCGACTTTAGAGCGTGATTTTGGATGGCAAATCCGGTGATTGGGGTCGTGATGAGCACGATGAATTGAGGGAGCAAGAGACGGAGAGTTCTTGATGAGAGATAGAAGTGAATAGTTAGAGAATTTGCGACGGGAGAGAGGGAGAGAGATGAGTCATTCATTGGCACCCGAGATACGATTTTTGATATGTGATCACATGACTAGATGAAATGCCGTGAGAACACAGACAATGCGAGCAGGAAATCGCATGAAATATCGATCTCGTTCCTTTACCACCAGTAAAAGGAAAGGATGGGGTCACAAGGCCCTAGTAGCGCCTCGTTGGCACATTCGGACCAAATAAATGTTCAAAGTTTGTCCCTTGAATAAAACAGAAAAGCAGAACCTAATGGCAAACTCTTCCTTGTCCGGCAAATGATAGAAAGACGGACGCTGTATTTGGCTGGAGAAGCAAAAGGTGTCCGAATTTTCATTTTCGCTATTTTCTGATAAGTGATTCTCGTTCCTGCTATTATGCAGATGCGGGTTACAAAATCAAGTACATACAAGGCTGCCCTTTTTGGCCTTTCTATGAGTTACTGCAAAACAATCCATCGTAGAGATCCAATTACAGGAGGACGCCGAGCGGTCCAACGCTTGAACCTTACCTCAAAATAGTATGTCCGTCAAGAATCTCTCTATAGACCCCGGGCACCGGGAAGGTCGATCCACTGCAACTGGATTTCCACCTCTCCGCATTCGACGTTTTTAAGTCTGAGACACATTTCCTGGACGATCCTTCCTTCGCTCCATACGATGCAGCTCTCTTCGGAGAGGCAGTTAGTCCTACCCGGCTGTACTCTGGATATTATGGTGCCGCTCGGGAGACCTTGCAAATCCATCCTCAGGGCATCTATGAATGCTTTGATGTCAAACTCCGCATCCCCCATCTTGTCGTCCTTGCTGAACGTGTCGTGATCGTAAACCGTCTGAAAAATCAAGCAGAAAAATGAGAGATGGATTAGGCCATAACCGACATAGACTCCAACATGTCCTGCGGACCACTCTTATGCAGCTCAACGCATCGATTCCTGTTGTTCAACTTCCGTCAACTTTCAAAGCGAGGAAAAAAAGTATGGATCTTTAAGAACTGCAACGGGGGTCAAGGAGGTAACAGACTTTTGGTAGCATTACAAGATTATTTGACCCACAAGGTATTGTTCTTACGGCGTTTCATGCGAACCTGACTAGTAGATATTCATCATTACGACATTTGTAAGAAGAGCACAGCAAATGCCTAATTCTCAAACATAGAAAAAGAAAGACGCAAGGATGTATCAAAAGTTATGCTGTCCGATGAGGTTCTTTTGATGGCATCAACATGTTTCTTGAAGTTGCATATTTCATTTGTCAGAACAACTTGGTTCTATCTCTTAAGACCGCCGTGCAAACCAAACTGATCATCTAGTGAAGATTCATACGGATTCTTTCATCATATGTGTTTGCTCTTATCAACATTATATAACAAAATGGAGAAGCATGCGTAAAAATGGCCAGGCTTCTATGCTCGTGCCCCTGGAGTATTCAGATAAGAAATAATGCAGATGTGTTTGTTCATAGCTGTTCGCAGGTGTCCTCATATCGTGTCAAAAACCTAATCACATCGAGTCTCATGTGAATAAGAGCAACATATCCAAAAAGGGAAAGGCAAATTGACTCCTCTATCTGTTCCCAGCCACATTTCATTGGTAATTAAAAGTTTAAACAACCATGAGTTCATGTCTTTTAAACAATAAATCAACCAAAGGCAACATATGCAAGTTATCAAAACCTTTCAAATGCTGAGAAAACCGGTCTCGTGCAATGTAATTTGGAGCCACTAGCCTTGGGTCTTACCAGTTTGATAGGAATATCTGGATCTGAAACAGAGAGCGTGAGATCTTCATTCCACTCTGGATTAACATCCTTCTTGATTACTCGAGTTTTCAGTTTCTGCATGGGAACATTTTCCTTCAGTCCAGATAAATAGAGGTCATCGATAACAAAAGAATGAATGCATTCGCACAAAATGAAGCCAACTACTCAAATCACAAGCCTTCTGCTTCGCATTCAGGCCATGCATTCCCATACAAATTCTCATCTTTCTTAACCTATCACACCGAACAAAATAACTTTCTGACATGTTAATTTACAACAGGTTAACGATGATACTACCTTTTTCGCACGAACATAAATGGCATTGCAATGGAATGCAATTCAAAACGTGCGATTAAGAAAAGAAGAGGGAAACACAACGATGACAGCACCTGTTTACCCATCTTGATGACAATGTAAGGGTCGCTGGTGCGAACATCTCGAACGGCGAGATTAATACCCCGCTGGACGCGAATTCTGAGGAGACCCAACAAGGTCTCCATGAAAGATGTTCTAGAGGAAGGTGGTGTTGTTGGGGACGACGACATTCTCTCTCTCTCTCTCTACCCTTCCTTACAAGCTTCCCAAGAATCTCCCTGCAAAAGAGCGCTAAAAACTACTGAATCTTTTTGATGTGGGAGTCAAACTGAAATCATCAAGATACATAAGATATAACGGGAAATCTGAAAACAGATGAAAGCTTTTCTCTACCTTGATATTCCTTTTTTTTTTTTTTTTATAAAATATTTCCCATGTAAGCAAGGAATTGTATACCTGTAAGGTGCGATCGAAGTTGGCTGTTTCTTGAGGGTTCGTCGGAGAAGACAAACACCACCCACCCTTGTTCTTTAGGTGGGTTGAGCAGGCTTAACAATGGGGGAAATGGCTGTACATTTCCCTCATAAATTTCACCACAGAGAGAGAGAGAGAGAGAGAGAGAGGAGGACCGAAATTCCTGGAAGAGAAGAAGAGGAACGATCGGATGACATTTTCTTGTGTGTTTTGAGTGGAAATACAGTTTGATTGGAAGTCATGAAGCGCGAAGCAGACGATTGCTATATTTGGTTTTTTGTTGAACATGTTATCAAATCAAATCGTCCAGTTTCATCTACTTCATACTATTACATATAAGACAACACTTTATCTAATAACTATATATAGCACTGTTTCCAATATTCAGACAAACAATTATACTTATGTATCTCTCTTTCTTTCTTGTTTTTTTAATTTTATGAATTAGTAGATTGAAATATGATAAAATGTTTTTATAGTTATGTTTATTATTCACTTCCGTGTAATCTCCGAATTTTTTATTTCCTCAATGTAATCCCTGAACTTTAACTCATTGTATAATGTAGTTTTTGAACTTTTAATTTGTTAAATATAATCGCTATACTTTTGACATGTTCAATATAGTTCATGAATTATGTGAAAATGTTCATATTATTATTCCATAAATTCAAGTTTAAGAACAATATTACAGACTTCATAGAATATATACTAAAAGATTAGAGACTACATTAAACGAATTAAAAGTTTAGGGATTGCATTATATATTGGATTAAAGTTTATGAACCAAGTCCTGTGATTCTCCCCCAAGAACTAACTACAGTGCCTGAAATTGATACAAAAACCTAAAGTTAGTGCATCTTTTGTACAAGTTTCAAAATTAAGGGCTAAAATGGACAAAACCGCGCAAAGTTAGGGACCTTTGTGAAAATAGGGCGAATATAGATGGTCCCTTTCCCGCGCTTTCTGCACGATCCTTTACCTGACGATGAAAACCCTACCGTCTCCTCGTCGGAGCTCGACGGAAGGAGGCGATCGATGGAGGAGGAGCCGTGGGAAGCGCTCGACGTCGACGACTCCGACCTCTCCAGCTTCCGGCGCCCCCCGAAGCGCCGCCAAACCCTAACCGATCCCCCGATTTCCTCATCCGTTCTCCGGCCCTGCTCTCGCCGCTCCTCCCAACCCCCGTCGCCGCATCCCAGCCCGCCGGCCCTAGCTTCCCAACCCCTGCTCGGTCCCCGAGCCCGGCCTCTCTCCCTCCTCCCGAATCTCCGCCGGGAAGAGAAGAAGAAGCGAAGGACGAGCGGAGAATACCCGGGCCGGCGGGAGCAGTTCAGGCGGCGATGCGGCGGAGAGGTCGGAGGTCGGAGGAGGGGTTCCCGATAGCCGGAGGCGAGGAGGAGGAGGACGCGATCCCGATTCCTACGCAGGAGTATATAAGGAGGGCTCTGGAGAATGGGGATGAGGACGATGGCGATTTCACGCTCGATCCATGGGTTTGTGCGGTGGAATTCGTGCGGCGGCAAGGTAGTGAGGTTATGGTATCGAGTTAAGGGGGTTTTTGACTGTCGAATTTTTAAGATTGTGACTTTGACGATTTTGTGGGTTGGGATTTATGTTTTCCAATTGTTGGATGGTGAGATGTAATGCTTTCGCTGGTTGATTCTATTGTTAGGGTTGGTGGATGGTGATGGAGTGGCCATTGGGACGCCTCTGTGCTCCATTAAGAGAGGAACTGTCCCTGATAAAGTGTCGCAGGTCTTCAGATTCTTTATCCAACTTCAATTGCTGAGATGACTGCTAGGATTTTCAACTTGATAAATGCAATCATAATGGAGGAAAATGGAGCAAGGAATAGCTATTCAACAATTTACTTGATTTGGCTACTGGCTTATTTTAACAAATGGAGTAGAAGAATTTGACTATGTCAAACTTGGGCCATGATAAGATACAGGAAACACACCCACCCGATCCTAGTCCCAAAGCAAAGCGAATCTCAGAATTTAGAACTTGAAATGGAAAGTTCATTTCTTGGTAAAATGTACGAGAAAATTTGAAAGTACTAAGGAAGCTGGTCTTTTGATTTCTGGTGAAAAGTGAAAATAAGAAATTTCAAACAGACTGCTACCATTCCTTTCATGTATTGTGGAGAGGAAGATTTACAGACAGCTGCGTCAAGTAACATTTGGCTAATTCTTTAACAAGTTGGAATCATCATTTGTCTGATTGTCGTTTGGATATGACTAGGTTGTTGCAATTGTCAAATCTTGGACTCCAAATGGCCTTGGTGATATGATGGTGACACTTAAGGTATACCCAGTTCATACTACTTACATTGATGTGCTTTCCAGTGTACTCGGGACGGCTTCCAGGCAGAATATAGAACTTATGAATGTGATTTTAAATATTTCAGGATCCAACAGGTACAGTGGATGCTACTATTCATCGCAAAGTTCTGCAAGAGAAGGATTTTGCGAAGGAGATATCTGTTGGTTCAGTTTTAATTCTTCAGAAGGTTCTATGATTCACACTAGTGAAAAATTTAAACTGGTGTTACTATTATATTATTTGATTTTCTTGATTGCATGACAATCACTTATTACGTGCTTTAATATATGGTTGTTATATGGAGCTTTTTGCTTCTTGAGTTTCTTTAATTTTTATATTTCTGATTATTCTGCTAAGGAGCTCATATAGGTGCTTTGTTTCAGGTTGCAGTGTTTTCACCTTCACGCTGCACTTGCTATCTCAACATAACTTTGAACAACATCATAAAGGTATGCTGACTCAACAAGTGTTTAGAATCTATATGGCATAGTAAGCATTTTGTTAATATGATTTTGTTTTATGTCATGAATCACTATATACCCTGGCTATTGCCACTCTCAGTTCATGTGGTAGATTGTGGACCACTTGGGGAGAGTGCTTTCTGGATCTCAACTATCTTATTTACTGACAACAAACTTTCAGTCTGAATTAACAAATTCGAAAGACCTTGTGAAAATTGATTTGGCAATTCTTTAAAAACTTAGACAGAAAAAGAAATTCCCGCAGGTCATCTCTAAGGACAGTGGACCTCCATCAAAAGAGAATTGTTCTCTCCCTGCTAAAGAATGTTCTTCCAGTTTGGGTAGGTCTTCAGTCTTATATGCTCTATTGGTAGACACAATACTTCCTCTTAAGTTCTTGAAGCATTTTAATACATCCATTGTTTTACTGATTAAGACTTGGGTTGGCAGAGATTCGGGAGAAATCCAGCATGCAAGAGAAAGCATCGTCCCAGTTAAGGGGGAGAATAGAGGGAATCTTCAGTAGTTTAAAGCAAGCTACTAATACGAAAGAGAGAACAGTTTGTTGTCCACAGTATGAACAGGCTGGAGGGGTACAAGGGACTGACTCTTGCAGCGACCAAACTAGCAGAAACCGTGACGTTTCTATGGTTAACGAACCATCACCAGCAGCACATGATGAGATAAGCCAATTTAGGGCAGCTAGGGGTGGTGAGACTATGGATTGTTCTACATCAGAAAACACTGAGCGCAATGACACGAGGTCGGGCATTGCGGAAGTTTCTGACGATAAAGATGGCGTTAGTGTAGATCAAATGAGGAAGCAGAAGCAGCAGCAGCTTAGTTTGAGAACTTCACTCCTGCAGTGGACTGATGAACAACTGGAGGAGCTTATGGATTGCGAGTGATGACAAACAAACTCAAAGATCCTTGGATGAGGTGTGCCGGGCTTACAACATGGCAATGGACAGGATGAATTGCTTCTTCGGTGAGTTGGAAGATTTTTGTTTGCTCTTTTTGTTTTTAACCCTTACCCTGGTATCCCTTTTCAATGTAGAGCATCACTTCATTTTTCCTAATTCAGATTAATCCATCAAGACATCACTCACTTTTATATGGCCTACGCCTGCTTTCTGGTCATTTAGGTGAAAACACAGTCACTTTGTCACGTCTAAAGATAGAAATGATGCACATCATTAAGATGAAAATCTCGAAGCTATTCAAACGAAAGCTTTTCAATTAGATGATTATTTCTAGGATGATCGTCAACATTGGAAGGCGGACGGTTCCTTGAGAAACTTAATGCTCAGACAAATCATATGCTTCAGTCAGATTTTCTGACAAATAGGATAGGTACTCAGCAACTCGGAATTACACATTCGATTGTGCTGATTCATTTCGCCTCCCGAGTGAACTCATCTGTCTCCTTAGAGCAAATAAGACTGGGGTTATAAGATTAGATACTCTCGGCAGAGTCAAAAGAAAATCCACCTTTAAAACAAGTGAAATTTATTCTAAATACTGGACGATGCATTAATCGGAAGAACAGAAAAGGAGGAAAACAAGGCTGCTTGTGAAGATCTTAAAGAGGCGTGTGCCAAACGTGGAGGGATCCGTCTGGGTAATTAATTAAGATGCAGTGAAGACAGAAGACACGAAGTTAATTAGCAAAACGAGACGAAGCTGTTCAATAATAATTATGAGAAGTAGGCCTGTCAATGGATGGGTATGGTCTAATTCAAATTGATCTATTTTATGCAACACAAATTTAACGACTCTTACCTAAATATTTTTCTCTTCAAATTGTTGTCATTAACAAATGAGCGGTCCCATAAACTGGTCCATTGAGTTAGCTTAAGAGCTCGGGGGTCAAGACATAGACAAGGCATGAAGGTAGTGATGAAAGTCGGCATGAAGGTAGTGATGAAAGTCCGACTTGGTCATCATAAATCATGAAATAGCTGTAGTTTCGAGTAATATTAAGGTTCCGGCCCATCCATAAATCATGAAACAAGTTCCTACTCTTTGATCAATCACATTCAAATTCAAGACATTAATCTCAATAGTTTGGTTGGCGACATATATCTGGCGATTAATATACGTTTTTTAATTTTATAACCTAGGAAAAGCTCTGAATTTCACTTTTGCATTTCCCCGCGTCAACTTTGAACATACACATAAAGATGACTAATTATACCTATGATCACAACTTTATGTTCTGCATTCAGATTGGTCCCATCTATCCTATGATCACAAAACGTAATGCATTTTACCCATTTACTTGGGGCCTTTTATTTTAGGACCTATTAAGGTCAAGTCCTCAGATTTAAAGTGACTCATGTGACCAATTTATACAAATTTAGATACAAGACCCATTTTGACAGGGTAAGAATTAATGATATGAGCAAACAAAGATTTTGCCTCAGCTCGAATTACGAACTCCAATGTAGTATATATAAAGCGAAACAAAATTGGACCATACATACAAATTGGCTCGACATGAACAAGACCTGCTGAGCCGGAATTCAAGAACGTATATCCTCTTTTGACCTCTTGACTCTACCATCAGGGTGAAAAAATGGTTCTCATCTTTCCTACCTATCACGCTGAATAGAATGTTGGCATTCAAAGATTAACCGATGAACCGTGCATGCGGGTGGCTGTATCAGCAAATTGGATTCCTCGAGGCAAAATAGAACTGGTGCAGGATGCGAGATAAGAACCTCGCGTCAAAAATCCCAGAAGCTTGGCCAGACCAGTTTAAGACTACAGAAACAACTTCCTCAATCGCTCAGCAGAAAGTGATGCTCTTTTGTTTGTTGGTTCGAGAACCAGCGCATAGTCAAAGTCTGCAGACAGCAAAGGGGAAGAAACCTTTAGTCATCAGGACCAGATATAAACAACTGAGAAGTGCCACAACGTCAAAAATTAGCTAGTAAGATGCCCCATAGTGTACTCTTGTCATTCAAACAGTATTGAGCATTTGACTAGAGTGAATCAACATTCAGTTTTTTCTATAATCCTAATACTGTCCAAACCACTTGGCATGAACCAGCTATTATGTTAAAAAGTGGCCTATTCTTCTCTTTTCTTTTCTTTTCTTTTTGCTGCAAAATGAGGAAATTACTCGGTCCAAGTAACAAAACTACCCATTCAATCACATGTTATATTCCTCTAAGATCTACAATCCAATATTCCCCTTAAGTAAATGTTATTTTACACTAAATTTTTGCCTTTTTGATTGACAAAATTATTTAGACTAACATGTCAGTCCAAATAACAGCCTGCGTTTCCAGGGTTTTTACTCAGTCTGTAGCTAATGGCTACCAAACATTACTTAGCATTCAGATTAAATCAGCAATACAAATAGAACCTCGTGAGATCCGTTGCTTACCTTCAATTGCCTCCTTGTAGTAGCCAAGCATCTCTCTGGCTGTGCCTCGTCGTAAGTAGGCCTTTATGTTCTGGAGATTTTAGAAATAACCCAAAACTCAGAGACTTTTGATAAGACTCTTCAATATGCAACCAGAAAAGTATTTGTCCATCTTAGTAAGATCTCCACAAGCATTCACACCCACAAGAAAGGGAAAGAAATATAGAAAAGTCTCAGGATCAAGAAAATTTGATCGTGTCCAAATTTATACAGGAAATAAAACTCCAGGATCTCTGTTTGCTAGAAACCTTACTGCCCGCAAAAATGATGTCGTGTGCAAAGTAACAATAATAATTTCTATTTTCCATTATATACGTCACCAGAGACTATGCAAGTTGGTCCACATTATAACTGCTTATCCTTCATCCTGCTGTGGCTGTTTGGAAAGATCTGCTTATCCTTCCTCCTTCATCCCAGCACCAGAATAAAGGGACCCATGCTCCACAAGACGACCAATTTAAAGGACAAGCTTGCATCAAAACCACCTAGGAGGAACTACCATTCTGATGTTAAGAACCATCCTTGGAATTTCCTATTCCAGGTAAAAGGAGGGGGAAAAAGTTTTCTCTAAGATGCCATATAAAGAAACTCACCAACCGCTTAGATAAAACACAGAGATCAATAGCACACCAGTGTTCCAACTCATTCATTTCATCTTGCATATTCCACAACTACATCTTGGGAACACTGCATCTCTCATCATTCTAACAGAAAAATCAAAAGCAGGGCCTAAGACGTTATCACTGAGCTTTACACTTGACTGTTCTAAAGAAGAACGTTACCTTTTTATCAAGACTGATGGCTTTTGTAGAATCTGCCTCAGCTTGAAGAAAACTGAAAATCAGAGAATAAAAAATATTACCAGAACATCAGTATCCTAAGACATGATATATACATATCAAAGCTCTAACATCAACCATGACGGTACCTTCCGAGTTCTAGATATGCTGCTGCTCTGTTACTGTAATATGTAGCATTATTGCCACTTAGCTTGATAGCTTCTGTATAAAAACTAATTGCCTTCTGCCACTGTTTTTCTTTAAACGCTTGGTTTCCCTAGAGAAGATACATAAGATGGTCAGATTCAAAATGAAAAACAGGAGGCACAAATGTAGATTCACATCAGAGTAGAGTATTTTAGTCATCTTTCTCTATTGCAATAAAATAAATGTGAACTTAATATTAAGCAAACATATGAACCAATATGTTTTTTTTTATACATATTGCATCATCACCCAAAATTTCCAGTACTCAATTGTTCCAACAATCTCAAGAAGAGAGAAAAATTGCACAACAAAACTCGCTCACAGTTACTCAAATACATAACCAGAAGTCATATATAAAACCCTTTGGGTTGACATCTTTACTGTTCATTTTCCTTTTCCCTTGCCTCTATCCTTAGCAAGAAGAAGCATTGATTCAACAGTATCTTTCACTCATGATTGGAGACAACCTCACTCTCGCATTTCTCACAATCCCCTCAAAAGTTGTAATGAAGGGAAAAAAGAAAACTTGAACTGACCTTCTCTTTTGCAATTTCAGCTGAGTCTTCCCGTGTAACAGCATTTTTTGTCAGTTTTGACTTGCTGGCTATGTCAGCCTGTTCTTGCAAGGTTGCATACATGGCATTAACTGTGTCCAGTAAAAATCGATCCCCCCCATTCCTTGCTATGAGAGACACAGAGACAGGACACTTGTCATGAAATCCCACGGGTACTGAGACCTGAATGAGAAAAACGATGGAGAGAAGGTTTAAGCATACTAAATAGTATACGACTATCTCAAAGCAATCTTTTCAATAGAAGCCAACCAAATATAGAAATAACTTGCCAAATAACATTCTTTAGGGTCAGACATTGTGCGTGATGTAGTGTGGTCCTTAGCTGAGCACAGAGAGAGAGAGAGAGAGAGAGAGAGAGAACCTGACAGCAGCCAGATACGCTGGCAATACTCAACAAACTAAAAGCGCGGCTCTGGTAGTCTTCAGATTGCAGCTCTTTCCCACCAAGTTTTGGAGGAGGGTCAGCAACGGTAGGAATAACCAGAATTCCATCATCCTTTACAATAATGAAGAAATCACAAAAGAAAGAATTGAAGCAAACAAATGCTATAGAATTGTTATTGCTAAAAGAAAAGCTCATTTATGCTCTGTGAATTACAATAACCTAGTAAGTTTTTCAATAGCCCAACAGGAGATGGATGGAAATTAGGAATCACAAGGTATAAGACAAAGGATCAGCATAAATATAAGGATGCCCATTTTCTTAAAATAGATAACTGGTGCATGTAAAAAAAACAGCTTTTCATACGGCAAAAGTAAAGCTGTATGCATTATAATTTGACTCCATGCAAACCCCAATGTTGAAGGCTCATGCATTTGAATTTGCATTTCAAGTACTTGAGAATCGGTCCAATGAATATCATACACATCTATGGTGAAGAAAGGATTTTTCTGCCTATATAGAGAAAAGGTAAAAATCTCAGGAATTTTAGATAGCTATAAGAAAGATGAATTAAATTGTGTCCTATTAACAATAGGCAGATTAAAAGGTACAAAGCTCCTTCACCTGACAAAAATTCATTGTTTAATGGCCTAAATATATCAATTCTTTAACATGCAGACATATAACAGAAGCGACTTTGATACTTAAACATGCAGATATCTAAAGGTGCTATTTTCTAGGATAGAAATAAGTAACGGAATATGATTTTTTACATATGGCGGCATTCAAATATGAAGGCAGTCTCTAAACTCACTCTTCGCCAAACACTTACACATAGTTTGGTAGGAGGACCATGAGGGAGGGAAAAGGATTCTAAAAGCACAATCATGTTCGATGGAGGAAAAAAGGAGGGAAAAGATTATATAAGATTGGTGAAGTCAATTTTATGTACATTTTACATTCCCCATCATTTACACCAAAAAAAAAAAATCATACAAAATGGCAAAAAAAAATTATATAATAGATAACGAAAGAACTAAAATTATTTATGCTGCTTGAATCTGAATGACAGGCCGATGAACACGAAGTAAATGGAAACAACATGCAGTATGCTCTATTTATTTTGACAGTTCAGAGTCCACACCAGCAGGCTGAATCATCTACCAGAAAGTACAAGTGATGACAGTTATGCAATTTCCATGCATTCAATTCTTCATGTTTCAAGCATGTAAGCACTCACCTTCAACAGCGAGTTGATAGCTGATCGCATTTCATTCCTAATTAATCTGCAATTTTCAATGTCCACTTCTGCTGTCTGTGGCATGTTATGCAACTGTTTTGAGATGACAGCATCCAGAACAGGATTTGCAGAATGAATCCATTCTTCATGATTAGTAATGAATTCATGCCTGTGTTACAGAAAGGGCCTACTAAGTTTAGGTACTTAAACTAATAACATTTCATAAATTGGCAATGCAAGGACAAGTTGGTCTCACACTGTGAATCTACATGGTTCCCACAGATGCCAAAAAGCAATTCAACTCAAACACAATACGAACCCACACCCCCATGAATAAAACTTACCTTTGAACAAACATTGCAACTTCTGCGAGATCTCTAATAGAAGATCTTTTCAAATCACCATTAGTCTTCTTGGCAGGAGATGCTTTCAAGCTTGGAACTTTAGAATTGAAATATGATTCCAGATTTTCATGCTTCAAAATTTGCCCTAAGAAGTATGAACTTCATTAAAATTTGTGGAAGAAAAAAAAAATCAATGAATCAAGAGGAACTTGAACCATTCTTCCAGTGGACTCACTTCCATACAGCTTTTCTGTTGCTTTAACAACCACCTGAACAACCCTATCTACAGAAATCTTTAACAACTGAAAACAATCATCAGCTATTATCATCTGTCTTGGATTACGTTGAACTGCAAATGGAACTTGCAGCAGCACATGGCCAACTCGGCGCAGAATAGAAGGATCCTTCGCAAACCATCCTGCAATAGCAATTTCACAGTAGTGCCAACAATGAGCCAATGAATTTGAGAGAGAGAGAGAGAGAGATTTTCACGATCTCATTACTTTTACAACCGAAAATAATTTATACATGAACAATGCTCCGGGGAAAGCAAACCACTCTAATATCCTTCAATTCAGGTGTATAGAAAAAGTGAATGCTGCAGTTCAGCTTTCTTGCGGTCACACATGTCTTTACAGTAGAATATAATCAACATATGTTGTCTCCCTAACCGATGCTCCAGCCTTTCTCTTAGGTAGGGCAACTCATTGAACAGAATAAGACATTCCCGCTCTTTAGTTCCCAAGTGCATAGTCATGTATGAGTTCTCTCCACCAAAAAAAGTCGTATATGCTGGTACCATGGACATCAAATGTAGGTATATGCACAATTTGCAATTATCAACACAAGTACACACATACCCACTGTATCCAAACTTGTCGAGACTGGTAGAACTCCCATGTTCGAAATTGTGCCATGTGAGGATCTGAAGCCTATGATGCCGCAATATGCTGCTGGCACTCTCACACCACCTATAGTATCAATACCTGCAATGACCAAGAAGCATTTGATGAAACTTATCCTACAGGTTGCATTTTCGGAATCAATTTTTCAGCAAAACATTATTTACAGCATAAGCACGCATGCCTATCTTAAACAATTCAAACTTCTGACTGGTTTTTGCTAATCACTCCCGCATTCGTTACCGAAACCAATTGCCAGATTAAATGTGAAACGAGTGAATGGTATCAGGCTTAAAAAGAGCTAATGCCCCTGTGGAAGACTAACAAGTGGAAAGGCGGATGCAAGCCATCAATAAGATTCAGTATATCCTTACCTAAAGAGAAGTCAACAAGATTAGCAGCGACAGACACAGCAGCTCCACTGCAGGACCCACCGGGTACCCGTGCAGTCACTGCAGGATTTGTGGGTGTACCGTAATGCTTATTTTGTCCACTTATACTGGGAAACAATAGGCATGAGGCAAGGTAATTAAGTCGGCAAAAAGATATTCAGGGGGAAAAAAGAAAAGAGTCTTTTGCTCAATGAACTAGCATAGAAAACTACATGTACAAGTCCCTTGGACCATGAGTGGATCATATTCAACAGCACATATTTAGATGGTAACAGTCGAATGATTGAAAGGGTTCATACCTAAACGCCAATTCATCAACAACAGTTTTCCCAACACAAGTAGCACCTCCTTCAACAAGAGTGGACACAACTGTCGATGTTCGACCAGCCGCTTCATGCGTCTTCTCCCAGTCAGGATGGCCAAACTCCGTCACATATCCCTCGATATCAAATCTGCAGGAATAAGAAATTTTATAAAAGCAGGCTGAGTCAATTTCGCTTCGCTGCGTTGAATACAAATATTCGCAGAGAGCAGAATGATGAAATGCCAGTTCCCATCCCAATGAGGAAGAGGAAAAAAAAAAAAAAAAAAAGCTACTAGACCGAGCAATCAATCAATGGACACTCTTTCCCTCTCTCAAGCGTCCATCAATACTAGGCAAACAAGTTCAGTTAGCAACTCTACTTGGAACTCACGAATGAAGACAAAAGGCACAAAAGAAAAAGGACGCGACTGGTTATCGAACCATTCAGATAAAACACGCAATTCCGACTCCAAAAGTACAAAACTTCCGCAACATCATTACGCAATTCGCTCCGCTACCGCAAAAGGACGCGACTTTCGAGTCCGCCCCAGCGAAAAACGCTCGGGGAACGAAAACAGAACGATCGTCGACAATCAGCGAAACGGGATTCCTCCAGCAAGGCACGGAAAACGACGACGGACGACGACGGACGACGAAAAGAAGAGGGAGGAGGCACGTACACGTCGGAGGCGGCGAAGGAGAGGCCGGTGAGGGGGTGAGGAGCCTTGGGAGGGGCGGGCTGCGGAGGAGGGAGGAGCTGGAGCTTGCGGACGAAGGCGCCCAAGTCTTCCCGGACGGCGCGCTTCAGCTTCCTCGTCATCAGCACAATCCCGGCGATGCCCAGCCCCAGGAGCACCCACAGATTGGCCGACTGCGAAGCCATGTCCGCCCAGCTAGAGAGAGAGAAAGAGGGGATAAGTCGTTGTTGTTGAGTAGGAGAAGGAACCAAAGGGAGGAGGAAGGAGAGTAAAAACGATGATGTAAAGAGCCGCAAGGGAAACCTAGGCGGTGAAGAGAAAGGGGACTTGGATTGGACCCGTGCGGGCTCCCGCTTTTGGCACCGTGGTTCGCGTCCATTGCCCAATTTAGGGTTCGCTCTTCGATTGGAGACTCTCAAGTCTCAACTCCCCCCTCGAGTTATTGAGATATCGGAAGGAGCACCGTATAAGATAGAGAATAAACAATTACATTAATATTCTTAAATTCTAAATTGGTACATGTGTAATAAATTTATTTCAAATAATTTTTTTAACTATGAAAAATCCCAAACAAATACAACTGTGATAAATTTACCCCAACTAACCATAAAAAATTCCAAATCGGTACATTTATGATAAATTTATTCCAAATTAATTTATGCAATAGCTAAAAACCCTAAACCGGTACATTTGTAATAATAATACCTTCCGTCAAATTTAATTAATACCACGGAAAAATTATAAAAATTGTATAATTATGACAAACGAAAAGTAAAATCCCAAACTAGGCATCCAAAATGTCATTTCCTAAACCTATTGCAATCTGGCTTTGTGCCCTATTTTGGTCCAAACTTCATAAAATTATTAGGACCCATACAAGCTGAATCAAGCTTTGAGTTCTTCACGAAAAATATTCCTTGAAGTTCATTAACGCCTATTGTTGGTTCACTTCTTTGATTTGTGAATTGCTCAAATTATCCTTTCTCTACTTTCTAAAAATTTGGGCTGTGGTATGTTAAATAAATAAGTCTACTAATAACTTAATGCTTCCATACATCATGAGATCGATTAAATTACAATAACCTGATTGACATTGAGCGTGTATGCTATCGCTTTTCTCACAGCAATTGTAGTTTGAAATAGAATTTTGCAGTCTCATGACCACTTTAGAAAATGAATGTTGTAGTTAGTGTAATAGTTTTTAAAAAGCCGTCTCACTCGATTAGAAGCAGTTTTAAAACATATATTATCCAATATACAAATCATAACATTTGATGACACAATTATATATGGTTTTCTAGAGTATGATCCCAATTCTAATTGTTTAACCTCGTAGGATTTATAACGAAGTTTCTTTCTACATGATCAACTTCCAAAATATACCGTTTAAGAGTTATTAACATTCAAAAGTGAAGGAAAAAGTGAGATCAAATGATGGTGAAGACACTAGTGGTATGTTTGCTTTATTGAAAATTTCATGAAAATCATTCTCGAGGAAAATGGTTAATTTTTATTTTCCTTAGATCAATTAGTTTTTTATTGTCCAAACATCTAAAAACCAAATAAGAAAAAACAATTCCCTTTAAACAGATGGGCCCTCAATTTCGGCTAAAAAAAAAAAACTTTTTATGGGTACCCTTGAGTAGATGGGGTCTCCCATGGTCTTGAAAATCTCAGGTGCTTTGTTTACATAAACACATCGTTCTTCGAAAAGAGCCTCTTCTAGACACAGTTCCATGTGCGTATTCAGTTGGTCCCCCTATTGTCCAACCCACAAAAGCATCGAGAGGATAGAACTCGGTGCATTGTACAGCTCCCAAAGTTAGTCTTATGCCTTGTGCAAGGGAAAAGAGCTCGCCAATAATCTTCTTGTGCCAATTCCTAGTCAATGTCATTGGGTAATTTACATGTTTTGATAGTTTCGAGCCATTTGAGCCCATGTGAAAATAGCAAGGAGCACTTTGTAATTGTCGGTTGATCCACGATGATTATTGCTAGTCCAATTAGACTCAACTCGACTTTCATCACCACCATTCGATTTAGCATCCGGATTATCATTGTCGCCTAGAAACCTACACACTCTGCTCAACTAGATGCAGTTCATGTCGAGCCCAACCACCATATCACCAATAGCTCACCAAAGGTTGACAGAGAGACAGAGAGTAGAGCTAGGATGATATCACTATCGAGTTTAACGGCGACATCACGTTTTTATTTTTATAATTATGGTAGGACTCTATATCACTAATAAGGTCTGATCATTATTGAATAAATGGCTCACTTAAGCAAAAATCACATTACACGCGTGCCTTTTTAACAAGATGATTACAATCACGGTGAACTAATTTTCACCAGTTTTTTTCTTTGGTCAAATAATTCTCATGAATTAAGAGATAACACTGAGTTAATAAAAAAGGGTAGAAAAAAATGAGTTTGAACAAGAAAATAATTGCGCTAGGATTAACTAACACACGTGCTTTTCATCTGAGCAATCCTAAACAGATACTTCGCGTTCACTTCTGCAGACGCTTTCGCCGAACTTTCATCATCGCAATTCGACATGGCGTGCGATGCTCTCGGAAGGTAATAAATCGCGGATTCCGAAGATCGTCCGGGCGTCCCTCTCGCCCGGAGCTCTCGAATTCGGCTCGCGGCCATGCTGCGAAGGCTCGTCTCATCGCGCTTCCCGGCATTTCGCAAACCTCCCAGCCATCTTTCCATCCGCTTGGCGCGGGACGCGCCTCGGCGGGCGCACACTAATGCAGGAGCAGCAGCGAACGCCGACGCGATCGTGGTCGCGCTGTCGAATTCGCTCCGGCAGGGCTGGAGCTGGGACGCTCTGAACCGGAAGTTCGAGCATCTCGCGCTGGACGATGCCCTCGTCGAGCGAGTGCTGCTGGAACTGAAGGAGCCGGCCGACGCGAGGTGCGCCCTGGGGTTCTTCCACTGGTCGGCCAAGGAGCGGAGATTCGAGCACGGGATCCGGTCGTATTGCGTCGCGATCAACATCTTGGTCCGGGGCCAGCTGGTCAGGGACGCGAAGGCGCTGATCGAATCGGTTCTCAAAAGAAGGGCCGGGGAGTCTTCGAAGCTCTCCGTCGCGGATTCGCTGCTCGATTGCTATAAGATCGCCTTTGGTACCCCTCTGGTGTTCGATTTGCTCGTGCAGGGTTACGCCAAGCTGAGGATGTTCGAGGTCGGGTTCGACGTTTGCTGCTATTTGGAGGAACACGGGTTCTCCTTGAGCCTCGCGACTTTCAATACTTTGATCAATGTGATCCAGAAATCTGATCGGAATCCTCTCGTTTGGAGGATCTATGAGCATATGATGAAGAGGAGAACTTATCCGAGCGAGGCGACGACCAGAATCATGATCGATTCCTTGTGTAAGGAAGGGAAACTGCAGATGTTCGTGGACATGTTGGACAGGATCCATGGGAAGAGATGCGCTCCTTCGGTTATTGTTAATGCCAGCTTACTTCATAGGATTCTCGAGGAAGGTAGAATTGACGATGCGATGGTGTTGCTGAAGAGGATGTTGCAAAAGAACATGATTTTCGATACTATTGCCTATTCAATGATTATTTACTCCAAGGTTATGGTTGGGGATATAGATTCTGCATGGAAGGTTCATGAAGAAATGCTCAAGAGAGGTTTCAATGAAAACTCGTTTGTGTATACTAAATTTATAGGAGCATACTGCAGGACTGGAAGAGTTGAAGAAGCAAAGAACCTGATGGAAGATATGGGAAACAAAGGTCTCAAACCATTTGCTGAGACTTATGATCTTCTCATTGAGGGGTTGGCCAAGTCCGGGAGAGTTGATGAGAGCTTGAGCTGCTGTAAGAAAATGCTGGATATGGGACTATCTCCTACGTGTTTGGCTTTTAATGAGATGGTGGCAAAGCTGTGTGAAATGGGTAATGTGAAGCAGGCTGACGAGATGCTCACCCTTCTGTTGGATAGTGGGTTCTCACCAGATGAAGCCACGTACTCCCTATTAATTTCTGGCTATGCGAGAGAAGGCCATGGTGATGAAGTTCTCAAGATCTATTATGAGATGAAGCACAGAGGATTGCCCTGTGGATCAATGGTTTTCACCTCTTTGGTTAGTAGCCTCTGCCGATGTGGAAAATTAAGCGAAGCTGAGAAGTATCTAAGGCATATGGATTCTCCTTTGCTACCCGAAAACGCGAACCTCTATAAGATGCTGATTACAAGCTATCTCGAGAGAGGTGACAGAGGAAAGTGTCTTCAGATCTATAATGAGATGGAATGAAAGGTTTGAAGCTGTCTCTTCCGGGCATCAGTAATGTACTCGCTCAATTTCTCCCAGGGCCGAAGGAATCTGTTAACACTGGCATCTGTTAACAAAAGGAATCTTTTTAAAATTTTCTGCAATGTGCAAATAGAACCACCAGCCCGTGTTTTTTGGACAGAATCGTACAGAAGCCTGGGTGACTCCAATTCAGTCGCCCCCTCAACTCCATTACTATCCCACGAGAAGCTTTCAGGAATCTATGCATTTCAAGCTACAGATTGAATTCTTGATAATCTTCTACACTGATTTAGCTGGGGCTGAAAGTGGAGTGCCTAGGGTCACGCTCGTTTGGATGGTAAGCTGAACTGGACTTGGCATTCATTTATGCTTGTATTAACCTGTGGTAAGGCTATAACCAAGTTTGCCTGCAACTGATTGCTTTACCCTAACTAAATCTGGCTAACTGCCTATTATGCAAACATTTCTTGGCGACTGCTTTTCCGTAGTCTCATAGTGGGTGTTGGTAGGCACAGTGAAATTTGCAAAATTTACTCTGGAGTTCTCAAGAAGCTCAGTTTTGGAATGTCATGTTATCAATTGCGCCCTTAGAACATGCCCTTACAAGTAATAGAAGAATATGTTGAAAGGGAGGAATTATTACTGAACACAGTTTGATCATCCCTTGCTGAACAATCTTCTCTTTGTTTTTTGATGTGGGTGTTGAGTTGACGTAGTTCACATTTTGTGTTGGTCAGTGAAGATTTTCCTTGGCCCAGAAGAAACTGGTCTTGTGCATTGGGAGGCAGGAGTCCTGCTCCTAGTAATTGCAGGAAACCCAGCTAAGCTCAGCTGAGTACAGAAGAGCAATTGTTGTGGGAAAGACTTTGGAGAGAGTGGAGCTACCGCTTCTGCCAATAAACTTCAGTTGCTACAAACCAGATGGCTGCTCTGTTATATGCACGTTAGAGAAGCAAGGTGTCCCTTGAAGTTACTGTGGCGAGCTACTGTTCAGACATTGCGAGTCTAGGAAAGTAGGTCCGTGATGGTACCCTGATTCTTGCTGAAAGGTGGGGAGAATGCTTTCAACAACGACCATGCGTTCATGGGGAAAATTGAATGGATCAGGCAACAGTTGGAGAAAGAAGCAGTTCATCTGTTTAAAGACAAGAAAGGCACACAGCGGTTTCTTTTGAAAGAAAAGAAGCAGGGGAAGCCATCGTCGGGGGCTACGATGAAGCTAACAAGTTCGAGCTTTGTTGGTCAACCATTTCTTGAGCCGAACAGCGCTCGCAGAGTTTCCGCTTGTGAACATCCATGGCGTGAGGTTTAGATATATGGGACATCGCCCCTCGATAAGATCCCGACCACTAATTCTACGAGCCTAGGGAAACGAATCCTTAATATACAGGACATGAGAAGGAAGCCATACAAATTGAAGAAGTTTCACGTGCATTATGTGCTTTTGTGCGTATCTTTTGTGTAATGAAATTTGGTAAATTTATAATCTAAACCAGGTGGATTCTTGTCATCGTAAAAGTTCTACTCCTACGAAGCGAGCAAGGCTGTCTTTTGCTCTTGAACTGCTCTCGACTACCAAATCTTACCCCGTTGACTTTCTCTGGAAATCAAATTTTGGTTACCCAAAGATCAAGTTTGACGCTAGTGTCATTAAATTTATTAAAGAACAATTTTCGCAAAAGATTCTGAACCTTTTTTTCATCGAATGCATTACTGTAGACATCTCTTTGTCTCACTAATATCTTTAAACTTATTTTAATTATCCGAGAAGAGATGTTGTCGCAGATTTGTTTTTAATGATGTTGAAGATTCAACGTGACGTTAATCATGCATGCACCTATATTAGGATTTTTTAACGGTCATAATGGATTTGGAAGTCTAATTTAAAATGTTGTTGAGGCATTGTTATGAATTGGTGAGACTACGGTAGAGACCAAGATTTGGGATGATCGCGTCACATGAAAAATTATTTTAAGATTCATACGCGTTTAACAACCTATTAAATAGTGCTTGATTATTTTATTTTATTTTTGGGAATAGATTTGAAACGGAAATTTGTTTGATAAATTTTTTATTTTCAAGAACAAATTTGTTCGCGATAATAGATTTGAAATAGAATTAAGGAATAAAAAAAAATTAATCATTTATTCTCAAGAACAATTCTACAATTAAGCCAACTCATTTTTTCTCTTATCTTATCTTTTCTTGTTTTTCTTTCTCCTCTCTTCTTCGTCCATCGCCACCATTGCCGTCAACCACCATTGCCACCGCTATCCATCACTATCAGTCATTGGCAACTACTTGAGTGAGGTTCGGCAAGCTCACTAGTGGCCAGGTGAGCCTTGCATGGGCCTCTCCTGGCCACCAGTGAGTCTCGCCTGGCCAAGTAAGGCTTGACCAATAGTCAATGGGGCGCGGTCTTGCCAAAGGCTAGCGACGCTCCGATGAGATCACCAGCCCTCGTCTGGTTGGGTGTCAATCATCTTAAGATTAGTGACCGGCCAAGACTTAAAGAAAAAAAAGAAAAAAATTAAAAAATAAAAAGAATATAATTTGAATTAAAAAAATTGAAAATGATATTAAATACAATTCTATTTCAGATATAGAATTTTGGACTTAAAATGCTGAAAAGTTATTTTAGGAATAAAATAAAAATAAATGATTTTTAATTAGAAATTGTTCTGATTATTAATGGGTCCTGAGTCGGCATAACAGGTCATGTCAAAATTTTCCAGAGCAAGATTTTTTTCAGTTTTTCGCGTGCACATTCCCTTAATCTCGGTGACGTGGCAAAAGGAGGGGCCTTAAATCGAGCAAAAAAGATCTTCTCGCGTGCGATGCACGTGCTTCTTATCGTTCGCCAATTGCGTCAGTCGAGAGAGCTTTCAGTTCGGGGAGTGCGGGAGACCGACTCTCTGTGTCTCTTCGATTCGGCTTCACGAGCTTCCATTCGATCGCGTGCGGCGTCGACAGAGAATCTGAAGCGATGGCTCTTCTTCTTCCTCTGCGTGGAAGCTGGACCGCCGCAGTTCTGTCCAGGGACGGACCGGTCTCGCCGGTGGACGCCTCAGCTCTCCCGTCGCTGCGTCGTGATTCGAGAGCACCCAATGATGTATTCAGAGGTGGGTGAATTTAGTGAATTTAGTCAGGTGTTCCGCTTATTCTGGAGTTGGTGGGTTACACTCCGTGAAGCTATGACGGATTCAGTTTCGTTTGTATGGGTTCCTGTCAGCCGTTCGCTTGCCGTTGTGAATTCTCGTTGCGTGACGTCCAGCTTCTTTGGAACTAGAGGTTCTGGAGACGTGATTTCTATGGTGGAGTATGTTCGTGCCTGCATAGTTTATAACGTGTGTTCCTCCCGCCAAATTCGGGTTAGTCGAACGCCGAGATGAAATGAAGTTGTTCTTGGGCGTAAGGAGTTCTTCTAAGACTGATGATGGAAGCACTGTCGTCTGAGTCGTTATCCTGGCTAGATGAGAGGATTTTCAGTTGGAAGATATTCTTTACTTTGCTTTTAGTGTTTTTCGGTCATTTTCTGGGCTGTTCTCGTCGCTTATCCCTCTGTGTTGTAGACTTGTAGTTAGCGAGGAACCTTCTGAGTACATTTAAACTCTGGGTCAGTCTCCATTACTCATTCTTTCGGCCAGTGAGAGACCGAGCGTCTGTAAGCACTTGGCCGATCTTGTGTGCTCCAGTAGGCTTCCGCCATTAAGCCCACTTACACCTTTGTCCTCTCTTGTATTCACTCTCTTTTGCTCTTTTGATTTCTTTTTTTTGACAGGAAGGTCTTCTGTAAGAAGCTTTTACATGGAGAGACATTCTTTTTCCTCCAGAAGTGGATTGGGCAGGATGATGCCTAAGAGGGCGAGTTTTACAATTCCCAGAAGTGGTGGTTCCTCAGACTCTAGCAATGCTAGTGAGGGTTCCTCTGATCAGGGCAAGGTATGAATCGTGATGAATGTCTCTTTGTTCTTAGAATATCTCACTTTACTCGCCGGCTGCCAGATTAAATTCCTTGACGCACTACATTTCCTTTACTGTCAGATGGTGATGAAAGTTGGGTTTCTTTTTTTTCCCTTTCCCCTAGGTAGTTGTGTAGGGGTTACCTAATGGCACAACTGTCTGGCTTTAGTGATGGGTCTTATATTACTCAATCTCACATTACTTAGAACTGCAGGTGATACCAAGCATTCACTACAAGCTTCGCAAGCTTATGTGACATGTGCTTTAATAATTCACGACTATCTTTTGGAAATTGTTGGGATAAGGCTTGGTTCGTTGTTATTGTTGTTGTTTTCATCATTATATCTTTTAATGGCTGTGTGTTCTGTTAATCCATGTGCAGGCTCCTTTTGGATACTCCAGGAAGGATGTTCTATTGATTGGACTTGGAGTCACCTTTCTTGGCGTTGGCTTAAAAAGTGGATTGGAGGTAGTTCGCGGCTCTCAATTTTCTCTTTCCTTGAAATTTCGGCTACTCTTCTGCTGTCCAGCTTTGATGCGTATGCACATAGACACTTAGACAAACAGTTTCCTCAATGGATTTTCATATTTGATTGAAGGTTTTTCTAAGGATGACAGCTTACCTTTTTGATTTATGAATTCTTGTTTGAGTCATTGCATGGTCCAGTGTGAGATGAATCTGAATGGTCTTACTGAGCATTCTGCAATAGTATGTTTAGTTCTTCGTTCTTTCCCCTTGGTTGCTATAGCTTGTTATTTGGTCAGAGAACAGCACTAAGATGGGAAGTCACCATCTGATGGTTGGTGTATGGTGTCTTATGCAGCTTGCTGGAGTTGATCCTCTACAAGCAGGGAACGTTGTCCAGCTAGTGCTGGTGTTGGGATTAACTGTTGGATGGATATCCACTTATATATTTAGGGTTTCAAACAAGGAAATGACATATGCTCAGCAACTACGTGACTATGAAAACAAGGTTATGGAGGTAAAGGATCTAACGCTATTTTGACTATGACCATTTACTTCTTGTAGAAGCAAATATTTTGGACCAAGGGAGCTGTTATGCAATTGATTCTGAATTTGCTAGTACAAGGATGCTATCTAGTGGCATGGGGTTGTTGTTAGTTATCATGTGTGAGAGCTTCCTTGCACTGTATTGATGTTCACTTAACAGTCAATTGGGGTTTTGCTTTCCTTTTCTGTGGAATTCAAAAGTTTGACCTTTTCTTCCTCAAGGGCTTCATCTGTTCAGCCGAGAATTGCATGTTACAAGAGAAATGGTAGCATACATTCTCGCCTTAAGGTGGAAAAGAACTTGTTCTGCTGTTTGTAGAGTATACTATTCTTGTTTGTGGCGAGATCTTTCTTTGAATTGTTCTCTTGTGGCTTCATGGAAACAGTGCTGCTTTGTTGAAAGACAAGGTCAGTCTTGGTGAATTGGAGAAATTTTGCTTTGGGATTTTCTTGCGTCGACTGATCTCTCTCTCTCTCTCTCTCTCTCTCTCTCTCTCTACAGGGAATAAATTTGACAGTAATTTTTGTACATAAAATTAGCGGGGTCTCTTTTCTAGGAATTAGTTGTTGATTATACTGTTCTGCTTGAAACCAGTTTATCTCGTGTTAATGCATAGTGGTAATCTAACTGCTAGATGTCCTTTCAGGAGCAGTGGTTATATCGCCTGCATATTGAAGCTGCTTCTTTATATTTCTTATTCTTTATGTAGTCTCTTGGGTCTGTCTACTTCCTTCGTAACGCTCAATTGGGCTTGTTTTGGTTCTACAGAAGCGCATAGAGAGCTTGACGGAAGCTGAGCTCGAAGCTTTGCTGGAGCAAGTGGAGGAAGAGAAGAGACGCGCGTAGCGAGCGGCGAGCAAGTCAATTGAAGTGCACACGCCATCTGTATATAAGTATGGCATCAAGTCTGCTCCCCCATGTTAATGTGTGGTGAAAGTTTCCTAAAGATTGTTGCTTACACACGATGATTTTCCTAGTGCTTTCTTCATGAACAAGCCTACTTTGGGTCGATAAATCCAACTCAGTACCAACTTCAAATCGCCAGTAACGCGAAGATTGAAACAGAAACCTAGGGAAACCCCACGCACGTTCAAACGAGGGAAGCAAGATGAGGTGCTTTTTCTTCTGTAAGGCCAAATGCAAACAAAAAACAGCCACAGTTGCAGGGACCCTGCGGGTGCAACTTTATTGAATGCGCCTCTGTTATTTGGCAGTAGCAGTGTCGATCCTTGTGATGAAGCGAAAATTGACCCGATGCCTATAAGTCTCATTACATGCATAACGACAACAAACATCAATGTGAGTTCGAGGGGCGCAAGCAAAGGTCCTTTTCCCATTTTGTGTTTGGGCCTGACATGATGATAGCAGTCCAAGAATGGCAGCAGTGACAAGTACCCATCATCCGTTTGTTCATTCCTTTATTATATCAAATCCATCATTATTGAGAGGTTCTTTCCTTCTGAAAAAATCCATATGACGAGCAGGATCACTGAAGTTTCTTCCCCTAATGCCACCGAAATAGTCAATAACCAGACTTCTCAATAATAGACCCGTTATTGAAAAGGAGGAGAGGATGTTGCATTTATTTGGGGCGGGCATATCTCGGACACTATTTTGCAATCACAGAAAGATCGATTGAAAAATGACGTTTCGAAATCTATCCAACTAGATAAGTGTTATCCGAACATATACTAAGCATTCAATTTCTTTTGGTGCTCACGAATGTGACATAAGCTAGAAATTTATGAAATTTGTTAGGCTTTCCTCTAGAAGTAGATGTAAGGATTCGAATGGAATCACCATCTTATGATTCAATTAGACTTGCAATTCTTGATAGAACTTGAGATTTTACAAGAGTGTTGGCCGTAAATTTTTATTTTGTCTTTTCCGATTAAAGTTTAGACGTGCAATTTCGACTCGTGCATCCTATGATTCCTCTCAAGCCTCAGATTCCCCCGAACCTCAGATTCGCACAAGATCGATCTTAAAACGCAACGGAGCACCATTGGGGCCAGGGAGGCGAGAATCCCATTAGAAAAGTCTAGAGAAACGAAGGGGACGACGACGACGACGATGCGGAACGCGATGGAATTAAAAAATTGAAGGAAGGAAGGATTTAATCAGGAGATTTAGCGCAAAACGATGTCGGACCAAAAGAAATCATTGCCGTGGCGTCGCGAAGAGGGGAACGACAGTTGTCTCGAGAAACGGCGACTCTGCAGAAAGAAATCCCCGTTCGACAGAGATTAACCCCCGATGCAAAAATCAAGATTAAAAAGAAAAAAAAGAAAAAAAAAGAGAGAGGGAGAAATGGAACAAAATAGGCCACCGAGAGTAACCAATCATAAGCACCTATTAACAATCATCTCCCTCCCTCCCTCCCTCTGCTCCTCCATGGCCGTTTCCATCTCCTCCTTCCCTCCCGAACCTCCCTTCCCTCTCCCTCTCTCTCTAACTCGCTCTCGACTCGGCTGGAGTCCATTCGACGCTTGACTCGCTTGCCGTCTCCTCCCAACTCCCCCTCCGCACTCCCTCGCTGCGCTTTCTCCGCCGCATAGCGTCATCGGAAGAGGCTTGATCTCCCCCTCCGCCGTCGATCTCCGGCGGCGTTGTTCCGTCAATTCCCGCCCCCCTCCGCCTCCGCTCCTCCGAGAATCTCCTCCCCTCCCCCGCCGCTGTGCCGCCGCCTCCTCCTCCTCTTTCTCGGCCGCTTCGATTCCCCGCCCCGCGCCTCCGTGCTCCCGGTCGTGCGCGACCGGGCCGCGGGAGGTGGCCGCGCCGGTCCAGATGCGCCGCCCTCTCCTCCCTCGAGACCGCCGCGATTGAGAGGCCCGCGCCTTCCGGATGGCGATCGTCACCGGGGACCGCTACCTGGAGAGGCTGGTGAGGTTCGTGGAGGCGCAGGCCGGCCCGCTGATCGACGGGACCCTAGTGCTCAAGCTGAACCCCGTGGGGCTCCACTACGTGCAGTCGAGGCTGGAGTCCCTGCACGAGCTCGAGCGCCTCCTCGCGGGGGCTCCTGTTGACTATCTCCGGGCGTACGTCTCCGACCTCGGGGATCACCGCGCCCTCGAGCAGCTGCGGAGGATTCTGCGCCTCCTGACTTCGTTGAAGGTCGTCTCCGTGCTCCCGCCTCAGTCCCGGGATCCGACGCCGCTCTCGCTTCTCCCGTTCGGGCGGCTGAGGTTCCTCGAGTTGAGGGGTTGTGATTTGTCGACATCAGCCGCCAGAGGGTTGCTAGAGTTACGGCATACTCTGGAGAAGCTCATTTGCCACAATTCTACCGTGAGTTCTGTGCCATCTTCCGCTTCTCTCGACCTTTTGGCTCAGATCTCAAGTGCCGAGTTTTTCATTTTCCACTCTACGTCTATAGCTGATTTTGGTTCTGCTCATCAGTTAATTCTGCGCTTTTTTAGATGGGGAAATTGGCTGAATTTTAGTAGAAGGGGATGAGAAACTAAAGTTAATGCCATATAGATCCATGCCACCCCCTATTCTCCCGTATATTCATATAGGTCACTCTCCTTATGTGAATCACGATTACATTGTTTTATTTTAACTTCGGTCTGGTTTTGCATGTTTAGAACATGTATGTATAATGTTGAAGTTCGGGTTTCTTGAGAGAAAGAAGTAGTAGACCATATGGTTAAGTAATGTTAATTATAGATTAAGAAAAAGGTCGTTTTCATTTGGGTGTTATTTTTTTCCCTTTCCCTTTTGCTTTAAATGCTGTTGACGGGTCATACTAAATGAAAATCAGTAGAGATGGTGTCCTCATGCAAATTTGAATGAAGGGAGGTACCGGGTGAAATGGTGTCTTTATGCCAAGTTGAATGTGTAGAGGTGTCCGTGGAAATAGTGTGAACCAAAAGAGTAGTATTTACTGTGATTGCCGTGAATGCTTATTGACTGGCTAACGTTGTTAATAACTGGGTCTTTCAGAAGGCAAAGAAAGCAAATGTTGATGTTGTTCGGTTAGTTGGAGAAATGGTTGTTTCTATTAAATAAGTTTCTTGGTTCATTGCTGTTAAACTGTGGTTCGAAAAATTTAAGGAACGGATTTTTAGGTGTTTTCATTTTGTTTGGACTCTCTGCCTGAGAGAGAATATAAATGCTCCACCTCCTTCGATCTGAATATGCCTTTTCATCTGTGGCATTTGATTTGTGAGCTTCTCTCTCTCTCTCTCTCTCTCTCTCTCTCAAACACTTTATGACTACTTTATATGTGGAATATTAGCCTAATAACAAGATTGTGTACATGACTTTTTATGTGAAATATTCAACAATGCCAACTTTGCAAAAATTCTTGTTAATAATCTACTGTTCTTTTGAAATATAGGATGCTCTACGGCATGTTTTTGCGAGTAGAATTGCTGAGATAAAGGACTCTCCCCAGTGGAACCGCTTATCGTTTGTTTCATGTGCTTGCAATGGCTTGGTTTTGATGGATGAGTCGTTGCAACTTCTTCCTGCAGTTGAAACCCTTGATCTTAGTAGAAACAAGTTCTCAAAGCTGGGTAATCTCCGGAAATGCGTGAAACTGAAGCACCTCGATCTTGGATTCAATAATTTGAGAACAATTTCGTCATTTACTGAGGTAGGGAAGGTTATAATCAAATTGAAATACTGTTCTATGATATCGTTTGCATTATATATTTTAGCTTTCAGATACACATTTTGATATGAAAGTCTGTCTTTCCTTTCTTCCCCTAATGGCTTGAAGATGCTCTTATAGTTTTCTTGTGCTTTCCAATTTGCTATTCTGTAATTAGAGGTTATATAATGGCAAAATTAGTTATCTTGTGATAAGTTGTTAGCTCTTCTTAAGCTTTTCAGTGAAGCAGGATGTGTTCTTCAGGGGCACATCAAAGGTATCACGGATCTCTTTGGTCTCTATCGAGGCCTTTTGTGCTTCTAATATAAAAATCCGGGACCTGATATGTTGATTAATTTCCTTTTTGGAGTCTTTTTGGGGGTTGGGGGAACCATGATTATGTCAGTTGCAGAATGTTCTATGATTGCTGTAGCAAAGTTGATGTTAAGCCAATGCCAATTTTATCCGCACCTTTCTGAATAGCTGAGTGAGATCAAAGGAATGTGGAGCTTCTCTTGCTAACCACATGTGGATTTTAGGGCTGGTGCCTCTTAAGATTTTGGGGAACCTTTGGTCATGACGGAAGAACTGACCTAGTGTCCTTAGCTTCTATTTAACAGTAAACAGTGGTCTTGGCAGATATATGTGACGTACAGGTTTTTGTGCAGATGACATGTATCTTTTAAAAGTTGTCCATTTTCCCTCAATGTCTTTGGGCATTCCAAAGGGTTAGGTCAATGTTTTGAAAACCGATGTGGTCAATCGTACCAATGACGTCAGCTTCTCCATAGCCCGTGCCTGTGTGGAAAGATTGGATTGGTCCCTAAAAAATAACATGGCTACCGAAGCTATAGTAGTATTATTGAGAGGGGAAACGATTGGTACATCAACTTTACAGTACATATGGTAGCTAGTTTGTTGAATTTACTAAACAAATATGTGGAGTGCACACCAGGATTTGCTTGTTATGTAAAGGTAAGTGGTGGAAGCCTCTTCTCTCGAAGCAGGGAGTCTTAATGGTAGTTGATGCCAGGTTGAAAGATAATGCATTGGTGGGAACCACAATCATCATGTCAGCTAGAGATATTGCATACACAGTTTGTACATCCAACTTTCATTGTTTAAATGTAAATTTATTGTCTGCCTCTCCACTACATAAATGATCCAATGCTTCTCTTCTCCACTGTGTTGCTACCTCTGTTTTGTGGCTTATCTACTAATTGTGTTTTCAGCAAGTTCGATTTTTTTCCATTTAGGAATTAGCTTTGGACTGATACATGGATCTCATTGGATTATGCAGGTCACATCCCATCTTGTAAAACTTGTTTTGAGGAACAATGCTATAACGACATTACATGGGATTGAGAATTTGAAGTCGCTTGAAGGGCTTGATGTTTCCTACAATGTTATTTCCAATTTTTCAGAGCTAGAGGTACTTACAGGCCTTCCTTCATTGCTAAGTTTGTGGTTGGAAGGAAATCCAATATGTTCTGCCCGATGGTATCGAGCACAAGTGTTCAGCCTTTTCACCTATCCAGATAAAGTAAGTTAAATCTTTATAAATTCGCCATAATGTTATTGGTTTAATTATACTAAAGTCTATATCTCAGTCCAGCTAAATTTACCTGTTCTTCTAGTTGAAGTTAGATGACACAGGAATTAGCAAAAGAGAGTTTTGGAAGAGGCAGATTCTTGTTGCCGCTAGGCAGAAGAGGCCTGCAAGCTTTGGATTTTATTCGCCTGCAAAGGATGATGCCGAGGGAGAGGGTAGCATCAACAGGAAAAAGGTAGGTAATATGTGAAGTTAACTCCAGTAACTCTTCACTCATATAAGTGAAAAAGAATACAAATGACCGTTTATCGTACTTGTGCATTCCCATGGATCCAAATCCAGGGGCACAGACCTTTGTTAGTTTTTCGGGTGTGCATGGGATGGGCAAATGCCAGGTTAGTGGGGATTCATAGGATGATTGAAGAGTCCTGGAATACCCCTATTGTAAGCAAAAGGATAAGGGGAAGAAGCTAGTACCCTCAATTTGAGTTTCCAGCACAAGTTAGCATTTTTGTTGCATTTGATTGTACTGAGCCGTAGTGCAGACCTTCTTCAGGATAATGACATGACTTTTTCTTGGTAGGATTTATTAGAGTACCTAAAGAAAAGTAAATGAAAATAATTTTTTTATTGTGTTTGCCTAATCTTTGAGTGTCAATTCACTAGTTCTATTAGAGCACTAAATCATTTTCTTGGTTTTGGTTTGGAATGTTTGTATAGCAGTTGGTTTTTTGACTGGTTTAAAATGTAATATGAGGAATGCTGCTTCTATTTCTGCAGAAAAAGCAATCTCGTCTTGCATCTATCGAAAGTGAGGAAGAAAGCATCTACATGTGCTCTGACTATGATACCGTCTCATGTGATAATGAGGTATCCAGCAGAGAGGAAACTGTCAGAGGTGATGATGAGGCTGAGATTGTTGATTTGATGAATCGAGCGGAGCTTATGAAGAGAGAGCGTTCCGTTTTTTGGCTGCGTGAGTTCAAGGAGTGGATAGACCAGTCTTCTGAGATTTCGATGGAGAATGGGAAGTTTGATTCTAGAAACAGAAAGTGGCATCACGGTGAAAACTCGAGATACACTTCAAATTCTTTTCAGGATTCAGGAGATGGTAGCAGCACAAATAATTTGGAATTGGATAGATCATTGGCTCCTTCACATGGGCATCAATTCCTCGATCAGATCAATGGAGTGGTAAACGCTGGTGGTGTTTCTCTTCTTGACATGGGAGGGACAAATCTTACTCATGAGCATAACTACCATGGGTCTAAGCATACCAAAGGCTCACATTACAATAAACTTGCTGCTAATGGACAGCAAATGGCTGCAAATTCAATCATACCTGTGCCCTCTGGTGATGACACGATAGAGAGACGTTCGTCCTCCTCTTATCATGGATCTCCGCCTCATTATCAAGAGAACATTCTGCAGCGCCATGACAGCATGGTAGACGAAATTCTGCAACTTTCTGCTGACTCCTATTCCGCAGCATCTTTGGATACTACCAGTTGCAGTGAAGATGACCTTACTGAATTTGGGACATCGCTGTCTGATGTGGATAAGAGATTGAATGGAGGGCCCCAAAATTTTAAAGTGGATGGTCATTTCTTGATCAATAGCTTTGAGGAGAAGTGTGATGACATAAAAAATCCATCTCCAGGGACAGGTGAAATTCGTGAATCTTTTATTGATGTTTTAGCTAAACAACCATCTAGGATTCTCGATCTTGATGTGCAATATTATTCTGGTTCTCATCATCATGATGGTGAGATTCTTGAGTCAGTCAATGAAGGGGTTAAATTGTCTGAGAAGCGCAAAAGCAAAAGGAAGCTTATGAAAAGAGTTGTGGCTTTGTCAGAGGAGAGCAGGGGATTTGACAAGTCAGGAGCACCATCAGCCGCAGGTGGTCCTACGGACACTAGTAGTCTAGAAGATGGACAAACAAAACAAATCTTTAGAGGGAGTGACATGGAGGAAGTTTGTGAGAAGCAGGCATGGGACGCTGTTAGCACCCAAACGAATGACACAGCCACTGCTAGGGAAAAAAGCTTAACAGGAGGGACTGATGAATTTATTGAGCGGTACTTTTACATGAATGTTGCAACATCCGGAAGCCATGAAACCTGCGAGCAATACCTTCGTTGTGATTGTGTGCTGGAGCAAGAATCCATTTATAGAGAGAGGTAACTTTAAGTGTTGTCCATAGATCCGTATTTCAACTTGTTTTCTTGATTTGTTTAGTGAGCCTTTTGCTTTGATTAGTTGCTTTTCCTAGCTTTTTGGTACTTCATTCATTCTGTAGCTGTTCATGTCCTATCGGTTTGGTTTCTTCTGAAAAGTTGTTCTCTGAACCCATTTGGCAGTATGTCTATTGTATATTTCAAGCAGTTTTTCGTAAGACCTATTTATTTTTGCTTTGAAGCAAGGATCTGGCGAATAATTGGATGCTACAATCAAACTGATTGTGATTACAGCTCATTTGAGTCTAGTCTGAATATTCTCTGCTCTTTTTAGTCTATTCTGATTTTTGTTATTTTTGCCACCCATTGCGTATGTCTGTATCTTGATTTTATGTAAAAGACAGTGATAGTAAGAAACTTATGTTTTAGTTTCTGCGGTTTCATGCTTCCCTTTTTTACCCCTTCTTTTTTTTCCCCTCTAATACAGAGAAGTGGCTCTGTTGCGAAGCAGTGAACATCGCCTCTATGTGCTTCTGATTGCTTTTAGATTCGATGGTTCAGGTGGGGTATTTCAAGTAACAGTAATAATGTGGTTACATCTCTCGTGATAAACCTTGATTAATCAATTCGTCATCTAGTTCTTCCAGGTTATGCTGAAGTTCAGATTGATGGAACTTGCAGGAACTATTTTGAGTGTGCTGGGTTGCCACATAGTTGAAGATATTAGAGAAGTTTCAATTGGAATGGGCTTCCAAATTGTGAGGTTAGCAAGTTTTTTCACTTAAAGAATTGCTCTCATCTAACCAATTATTTCTCTAAACATCTTCTCTGATTCACACAGGGTGCGCATTGATACTGGAGCAAGGTACCTGTTCATCACAAGGAGCATTGATAAATCAAGACTACTACTTGAAACATTGGGAGTTATCAATGTGCTTGATACAAAGTGTTCTTTGAAGAGGTACCTAACTGTACTAATGTGCGTGTTAATTTGAAAGTCAAGCCTTTTTGGGTCTAAGTGCATGGTTGTGCATGACTTAGATTCGTGCATATTATCCATGTCCATATGTCCATAGTTTACATGGCCTAGCAGCTTTGTAGCCTTTACATCTTTTCGTATATACTTTGTGGTGATGGGTTGTGGTTTCTTGTAAAATTGAATGACAGTTTGGAGCCAGTGCAGTTTGAGTTATTTAGCAAGCAAATAGGTGGAGGCGCAAAAGTGAACATATTCCAATACTCAATGATTCTTTTCTGTCACGACAAAATCAAAGGTTTGTTCTTAGTATTGTGGTTGCTTTGCAATTCCTTTCTAGATGTTGTGACCTCTTATACATTATGGTCTCTCTTGTTAGGAAAAATAGAACTAGACTCTAGAATAGGAAATAGTGACTTGCAAAAAGAGAAAAAGGGAATTTAAGTGTCAGAACATTTATTAATTAGTAGAAGTAAGTCATGATTTACAACTAAGACATGAACAAATCATCCAACAAAGGAAATATGTTTCTTTATCACAATCAAATAGGATTCGAATTTTGATATCTAGTAGTCTGAGTGTCTTTGTAGCCCAAAGACATATCTTCTTTTCCTTGATCAAGGTCCGGGTGATTCCACACTTGAAACTACTAGCAGAAAGTTGGAAGAGCTAGTGCCTTGTGATTTGTAGATTATGCTAGCTAATTTTTTTTTGGGGGGGTCGAATTATGTTTGCTAATTCAACCTCTGGGTTTTGCATGCTTCTGAGAGCGAATCTTTTATGACTTGCACCAAGAAGTTGAAAATAAAAATCTTGGTAATGATGCAACTGTGATGTGAGCTAGCAGCTTCTGTGTATATGCAGCAGATCTTAGATGGTTTTGTTAGTTTCCGCTATTCTTACAGTTAGTTGACTTTAAACCTGACAGACAAATCATGGGCTTCAAGATCGTTATTTGTTACCCGAGGTCAGTTGCTCATATGCATTGAGGATATCAGGCTGTTCGGCACTCTTTCCAGAGATTCGTCCTCGGCCCCCTATTTCTCATTAGTGTCAACTTGCAGTATTGCTGATGTGTCCGAGATGGTATTTCTTCTTTCCTGGAAAAACTCTTTAGCATTAACAAGCATTTGTCTAGTGATTTAGCCATATGTTCCATGATGATTGCCTATCGCTTCAGTCCCTTAAGCGAATCATCCCTTTAATACGATGTTTTTCCATTCACGCTAGTTGTTGCTTGCCACATGCATGTGCTTGTTTAGTTCCCTATTCAAAGTCAGGTTGAAAAATCGGTTTCAGGTCATTGAAAGTGGGGTCAGCTATTGTGTGACCTTAGTTCTTGAGCGTGCTGCACGGGAGTTTCGGCCGTCAACAAAAGCTCACAGTAAGATTGTGGCAACTCCTCATGGGAACTTATCTTCAGGCATTCTGTCATGGAAGCTCAAGTGGTCCTCCGAAACGTGTCTGTTTCAGTTTGTGGCACTGTTGAAGGCACTCCATGCCGGGATGGGCTCCCCTCTATTCATAAGAAGTGAATCGTAATTCTTCCCTTTGTTTTGCTTTGATATTCATTTCATTCTTTTGGTTAGGTTTGTTCTTCCCGGTTATTTTGAGGTGCTTTTGCTTGATTTTATGTGGTGAGCCATAGTTTGTTTACTGTCTTATCATTCTTTGGTTGTATTCTTTTACGAGCAAGCTGTCTCATGTACAAATTTTGTACAGTTACAGGAAATGATAGTGAAAATTCAGTCTTTCTCTGCATCGCATATCCTGTGTTTTCACAAATTATGAGTCTGTCGGATTTAGTCGTTTTGACCTTAGTCAAGGATAGGCTTTTGCGTTGCATTTGTCATGGCCATCGTGGCCTTTTGTATTAAAATGTCCTCTTTCCTGTGCCAAGCAAGTGTGACAAGCCGTCATGCTTGGGACAACTATAATTTCTTCCAAATTGGGTTTGAACTCGTACATAAGGAAAGAGCATGGTTGTTAACCATTCGGATTTGTGTTAAATGAGTTGAAGCTCGTTGTTTACAAAGAAAAAGAGAAGGCAAGAACGGATAAAAGCCGAGTGAAGCATTTCTTCATGGACAGATTCAGTTTGAAACTACCAGAGCTTTGATATGATTAAAGCGAAACAGAGAATGACAACTCCAGATCCAGCAAGACGAGAAGTTGCCCCGCTGTCCACAGGGCTCTCGGGAGCTGCAGCAGTCGAATTAGCTTTTCTTACGTTGGAGCCTGTTTCATATAGCCAAAGTAGAAACATTAGGTGATAAGACCATGGGTTCTGCACCATGCGCTGCGTTTTTATACAATGCTGTCGGTAGCTTACTGCATACATTTTCCTTCCCCTTTAATGCTCTTTTAAGTTGATTTAAACGACAAAATCTAGGAAGCAACCGGATCTTTTCATGCAAAAGTTGATTTTTAATGTCTGCTCTCGAGTTACAAAGATATTCGATGCGGAGCTTCATGAAAAAGGGGAGACCTGACATGCAATGCAACGCACGCAGCTGCGGATGAAAGCTCTTGGGCAACAGCAGAAAGCCCCGTGAAGAAAAGTGATGCATATGTTATGGAAAGGGAAACAAATGGGCACTCACTATTGGCAGGGGTTGCTTGTGAATCGGCAGGAGTTGCCGATGAACTGGTCGGAGAAGGCGTTGCTCCTGCAAATCAGAGGAGAGGAGAAGAAGAGTTGCAGTCACGATGTGGTTTAAATCAAGCAAAATAAGGAGCGAGCAAAATATCTGTGAGCTGTGTTAATTCGGAGCGACAAACGCATGAACTTAAAACATCATTTGCAGCAAAAGCTTCAGCCACTAAAAATTCATGCCAGTACAGACAGCCCCCTCTCAAAATTACCATGACAAACAAATGACGAATGACCATCTTTAGAAACAAAAAGGCAATGCTTATGGAAGAACCTGCGATCAAGAAATCCTCGTCCAGGAGAAACTCTCAAATTTTTATTTTTATTTTTTTCAAATTATGATGGTTCGACAAGGTATCAAGAATCCAAGATTATTATGAACTAACAAAGATTGATCGTTGATCACCCTTATTGCAAACCGAAATGTCGGCATTGGCACCGCAAGTCTTGGCGAGAGCCAGAGCCCCAGCTTGGGTGATTCCCAAGCTCTTCAGCATATCAGAGTTGTTGAAGACTTGACACAGGCACTGTGAATCCCCGGTGACCAACTCCGTCAATGGACCGCAGCATGAATCCGGCGGTGTCGATGACCCGTGGAGGTATGCTTGGCATGGGATCAGCTTCTGCACGCACGATGGCGCCGAACCCGCAGCACTCGCTCCGCTGACCACATCTGCGAGGCCTTGCGAAGAAATTCGAGCGGCCCATGAAGAGAACAAGAGGAGCAATGGGAAGAGAAACTTGGAAGCCATGATCGATTACTGTTAAAGAAGAGGAAAGAGAAGAACACAAAGGAAGATACGTAAAGAAAGGAATTGTTTTCTTATTCTCTCCAGGGCTTCATCTTTAATAAGGAAAGCAGTTATATTAGTTAGATGCCTCTTTCCTATGAATAGGATTTTGGTTCCTCGTGTTGGTGTAGTTCCTAAGATTTCTCTGTCCGGAGACGGTTTCCATCAGCTTCTCAGGTTTCTCTCACTACTAACAACTCCATTCTGCATGCAGCCTGGCCTCTTTTTGCCTTCGGAAGTTTCTAGCATCTTTCGATTATTTCAAGCAGAATATATAGGGCGACTTCCGTTGTAACAATATTAATGTTTGAGTTTTAAATATAGCATGTGAATAGGAAAGGTCGTGATTATCGAACGTCGAAAGGGTTTTCTTTTAATACTACTTAATTTTCCCTTGTCAATGAGATAATAGACACTTATCGATTGATAATTCGACAGCGATGATTTCACAATGACTCCATCTCACTAAAATCTCCAGCCTCTTACGCCGCATATGCATAGAAATTACTCTCCAAATTATGAATTCTAGAGATGTACAGTGACTCATTTGGCGATAACTTACGCCGAGTTTTTTGCAACCTAAGCGAATAGAATGGATTATTCTGCTACAGGGGGATACAAGATAATAGGCTGCAACAATGAGAAGCTGAATGGCTTCTGATCGACCACTCGTTGGCGACAACACTGAGCCCAGATCAAAGGTGATTGCTTCAGCTTTCTCCAAAAACTTCCCATCAAGAAGTTTCTATTTGGCCACTGACTGTGGACAAGGAACAGATGAGTTGAGGATGGAAAAGCTAATTTCATTCGACGTGCTGGTGCTACAGTCGGGCGATTTCTTGCTTACGGCATAAGGGGATGAGCTTATCACCCTGAATAAAGCACAAAAGAAGCATTTACATTAGCGACAACATGAACATGATGAAGTCATTTGGGTCTAGTTTTAATAATGTGCAGAATGGTTTTCCTAAAGAGCACATCCTGAGCTGACTTGTCTTTGGTGTAAAAGCAATTCAAGGAATTACAGATTCTGTCGATGTCATTTTCAAGGCAAATAGTGCATTAAGACAGATTGTTATTTGTTGAACCAATTAAGCTAGGTGTATTTGCCTCCATTACCTGATCAGAGGACTTCACATCAGTGATTTTCATTGTTTCTTATAGCGTTGCAGGGGTTAGTAAAAGCTAGAAGAGGGATTTCGGGCATTGATATGAGCGAACCATCAATTGGTACATCCTATTCTGACATCTCCTACTACGGTGGTAAATCAAAGAGAAACCATGTAATTCAACTATTTGTATTATCTCATCTTAATGGAGAAATAAATATGACTAAACGTCAAGAATTCAGGATTCTTTACTCACCGTTCCTTGCGCTTCTCTAGAAATCGAGCCAAAGATGCCTGGCGAGCCTGAGGCAAAGCAACTGCAAAACAATGTTCCATCACATAACAAAAAAATATTACATAGGAATTGAAGAAGCACAAAGACCACTGCTTTTACCAGTTGGGAATAAAGATGCTGCACCATGTCGGATGGGCGTAATGACTTTGGAGGTCTCTGATTTGTTAACAGGACACGCAAAAGATCCTAGTGGTTTCATCGTCGCTGCGTCATTGTCACATGAAGATTTTCCTCCTGATGGAGATCCAGATCGGGAGGTCACAGACACGAGGTTTGGAAGTCCCAGAAATGCAGAAATATTCTGAGGCTGATTTCCCCTTGAAGATTCATCTGTGGTGATTCTTGATATTGCTCCCTGACCCTGACCCTGAGTTGTGGCAAGAGTCTTACTGTGAGCCACATTTCCGGCCAACAGCATAATAGCCTGAGCCTGGAAAGACAACACAATGAAAAAAAGCGAAATATCAATTAATGACACATTTGAAATCTAAGAAGTGACTAAAGCGACGGTGGAAAAGGTATAAGTACCGTCTCTGGAGATACATCATCGTAAACATTCACAGACCCAGAGTAAAAGATTGTCATCTGAGCAGGCATCTTAGGGGGTTTTGAAACACTCCTGAGAAAGGAAAAAGAGACTCAGCCTATATTCTTGGACAAAGCTTTGCCATTACAACAGCAATTCATTGTCTAGATTAAGTTTTCAGCAACTTAGGAATATAAGGTTTCCCTTAGTTAAATAAAAGTATTACCTATAGTCAGTATAACCGACAGTTGCACTCGTGGATGGAAGCAAAGAAACAGGAGGTAGAACCAGAACTCCGCCTGCAGGTTGTGAGTTGACTGTAGAACAAACCATATTCTCCCTAACCGAGGAGAAATTGGACTGAAAAACTGGAGTTTTAGAAGGAAGAGAGGCAGTCTTGTTTGGTCTATTAGATCCCGAGAAATTCTTAACTTCTTGGGGATAATGGACCGAAATCCCATTAAGGTGTTGCTGTGGGTAGATCGTCAGAGCACATTTTTCTGGTGCTTTCTTGTCATCGATTGTGCTCGTCTGCAATGAAAGAAGCAAGTTAGCACATATAACCGATAGAAAGAAAAGAAATATTCTATGTTCCGATACAGTCTCCAGGTACTGTTAAGATCACCTTCGGGACTTGAGTACCTTACCGCTACTGCATGTCTATGCTATTACAATACAAACTATTACAATTGGTAAATGTGTATTGCAAGCAGAAAGGTGATTTTCAACGCAAGCCAGTGATTCACGGCTTGAAAATAACTCTGAAATTATAGAATTTAGAGAGAGAGAGAGAGAGAGAGAGAGAGAGAGAGAGAGAGAGGCAGAGGCGGACGAATGTACCTGGGGCTCTCTGGATTGCAGTTTCCACTTAGAGCTTGAAACATCTGGGATTTGTGTGGTCATAGATCCAGAAGATGTTTGTGAATCATGGATAATTTTCTTTGGCCTCTCCTCTCCAAACGCCTTGAAAGATAGGAGCTGAGAAGAGCCAGCAACCTTGTTGGAGAAAGCCCACTGCATCTGCGACCCTTTAAATGATCACCAAAAATCAGCAAAGATGGAAGAACACAGGCCAAGCATTCACAACAAGACTGTCGATATATTCGGTCAAACACGCACACTTCAACTTTTTCTTGCCGTTGCGATATTCCTCCCCAGGTTAAGAATCCAAGTAAGGAATAGCAGAATTATGTAGGCTTAAAAACAAAAGAAACCAGAGGTGCTTAAGGACATTTGAAAGGAAATATGCTCTTGTTCATGAAGGAAAAGGTTCGAAATGGGCACTGTCAAAGTGATTTTATATTACTAATGATAAAGCGAGATGAGCATGCAGAATATAATCGTAAAGAAGAGATGACCTGGAAGGAAAGCGATATAATTATGCGCTATAAAAAGGTGGTCATGAACTTGGAGCTGATTGCCAAATCCGCAAATAACCAATTCCGATTATCTTCCACCGAGAGCGAAAGCAAAAAGAATATTGAGAATGACCTCTGGCATGGGTGGTCCTTCCGCTTGAAAAAACCATTTCCAGAAACTCATGTCGAAGCTTGTGGGTTATTTAATTGATGTTGATGAGCAGGTTCGCTGCATGAACCCTTGGTCTCCACAACTTCTCTTGTTAATTTGGAACTGGAACGATTTATCTAGTGAACAGGAATAGGTGGTAACCAGCCAGGCACAACTCCTCCTAATCTCATTTTAAATGCTTATGATAGAAAGTGCATTTCTCAAATGCACTGGACAACTGGAATTGCAGCATGTTATATCATTAAATATGATTGCTTCTTCAGTCCCACATATTATTTTATCAGAGATGCCGGACACCTATTCAGGTACAAATACTAATTCGCAACTCCCTACTTTAAAAAAAGAAGAAGAAAGAACAGCACATGAGACATAAAGAAACACATCACCAACTCATGCACATGTTAAGAGCACAATATTTTAAACCCACCTTCACCAAAGCCAGATATAGCAGCAAAGAAGTTTCACATGGAAAATACTTTATAGCTTGGACCACGTTACCCAGATAAAATAAATGGCTAGAAATGAAGGGCTTCTGTAAGCTGCGAATCCCAGGTGTCAAGAGAGAGATGGGAGGACAACTAAAATAAATAGTTCCCACAACCAACTCTCAAAATGGAGAACAATCTGACATTCATCTACTTGACTCGGTTGACTGACCCACGGATGAACCTAAATAGCACACGTTTTAGCCTTTATCCAATATTTTCTCACAAAAAAAGCATGATGATTGTGGCCCCATATCGTCGTATTCCTCATCCTCAACAAAATGAACAGAGCACCTCAAAAAAGTCCAAACTTTGCTTCATCTTCAATTCCAATGTTTCTGATATCGACATCAAGTGCAGCTAATACGAGTGATAATTTCTTTAAACGTGTTCCAAGGTGCACCCACTCTGTGAATGAATGCTTGCACCTACCCTGTGGGATCACCAACGCTTGCACACCGTGCCGGAACATATTTTTTAGGCAAATTTTCTCTGAGAAATCTCTCTGCGAACTCATTTATGACTGAGACAAAAGGTAGGATATCTATAGATAAAAATTTCATCTTCTTCAGTTATCTTAAGGCGGAGGGTAATGGAACACTCTTCCGTTGGGCGTTGCTCCGTCTTTTATTGTTTCAATGTATGTTGTGTTGTAGCTGTAACAACAAAAGACGTTTGACAAGCGATATTTCAATTTCTTGCGTCGATTATCACAAAGCAATGTGTGCATCTCACGCATTGCAAGAGATGCTGCTAGGTGCTGCGCATATTATAAATCCAGTGAGTCGTTAGCCTCACTTCCGAGTTATTCCTTAATCGAGACATAAGTCAAAAAGTACTTAAAAATTATTTCAAGTAAATTTCACGTTCAAGAGTGTCAAATTGACAAGGAACTCAACATAATCCATTGGAAGTCCGGAACACGTCGGCTTACTTTATATAAACTTCAGCTTTTGACCAATTCAAGACCTTCCATCTAATTCGCTAAAAAATGAACTTAAAAAAGACATCACTTTACAGATTTAAACTCTCCTCCAAGAACTACTCGCAAACACATGGTGAGCAAACAAGTCGCATTCATCTTGGTTTCGCTCAGCGGCATCTTCGCAGGAGTCATAAACTTCAAGATAGCAAACAACTTTTTCCTTTAAGCGAAAGAAAGGTCTCGCTAAAATTCACGGAAATTCGAAGCACTCCGTGCGTTTCAACATTACCTTGGTCGACAACATTCAGACGAAAATCAAAGTCGAGGCCAAGGAAGCAACCACCCATCGAAAGATTCTTTGCAGAGCTAAACAGAACAAAATATGAAAAAGAGATGAAAGAGAAGGTGAGGCATACTTGGGTCTGCAAATTCATCACCACCCTTCTCGTCTTTCGCAGAAACGCGATAATCTTTCGAAACCAAACTCAGGAAATCCCTCTCCATCTCCACGACGCAATGATAAAGCTCGCCGAACTAATGCAAATTCTCTTCTTGGATCACGGAAATCTCCGGAAATGCAAAGAAAAATTCTGAATCTTGCCGCTTCGGCTGCTTGAGCGAAGCAGGGGAATGCAACGAAGAACAGAGTGAAGAACAGAGGAGGAAGAGGAAGAGGAAGAGGAAGAAGAAGAAGAGTTAAATCATTTTGCTTTTCCGCGTTGTCCTCGTGAGATGTGAACCGTCGGATCGGTACCAATTTGGTTGGTCGGAGTTGGTTAACTGGCTGTTCCGGTCGAGGCAACCGGCTGCTCCCAGTTGCCAACCACGTGCGAACCGCACCGAGGAACTCAAGGCCCCGTTGTTCTTTTTAGGGAGCAAACATCAGGGGTACTCGGGTCAAGCGAACGGGGCTCACATCTATCGTTAGATTATGTGGGTCCGACGCGGAACCCACCTCATCGGACATTCCATGTGAATTAGGCTCGTGTACCAGATGTAGCTAAGATTGTTTATTCTTGATGTTAATTTTCACATGTGGCAAGTTATGATTGGTTAAGATTTTTGTCACGAATGAAGAAAATGCCGAGGATGTTTGGATACGATCGATTGAATTTGATATGCTCTAGAATAGATCCAATCACACCTAACAATATGAATTTGTGGATCAAGCACACGTAATAATGTGTGTCATGAGAATATAGATGAAACAGTTTTCGGTCATTTCTTTTATCTTTCTCTTATAATTTACTATTTTGTCCTATGTCTATATGGTACGATATGTAATTAAAGGACATCGAATCCATGTGCATTTTTAAAAAAATAATGAATACCGACTATACAAATAAAACAATAACTTGAAAGGTTTCCACGAAAATTTGAGATAGGTTTGTTGTACTTGTAATTCAACGGCTACCAGCTCTCAAAGAACAATTTTGCAAACTCTATAACATCGCCCATTTTTCTTAACTAGCATGTCAAGCACAAAAAAAGAGCCGTTGATTAGGTCGTACTTATAAGCTAGCATAACTAGCTCACTTTTTATACAAAATTTGAAACGGTCCGCCTCTATTATTGTTAGCTAGGTCAACGCACATATGAGATACGAACAATAATAAATGCAAACAAGACTCTATCGGAATTTATCATATCAAAAGGGAGATAACCACGATGTTATGCATAGCTAATTTACATTATACCACAACTCCATCCATATTGACAAAACAAATAACAAAAAAACTCCAAGACGTTGTCTCTCCTATAGTATTATTTTAGGGACCCGAAATTTTCCAGATTTCTCTCTTCTTTCTCCCTCTCCCACTTGGAAACCATCATCTCTTCCATCTCCATCCTCATCTCTTTCATCTCAAAGCTTTCTTACCTTGTATCCCCTAGTTCCAAAGTAAGTTAGTTTTTCATATACATAGTTTTATACATGGTTACCAACTTACATGATAGTTGGTTAACCATTTCTTGTAATACAAACATCAATACTCCCTGGAGTGCGGATTACCGCCCTAGTGGATGACTTGATGCTTTAGTTTCTGCATCTTTCGATACATGTAATTTCAGCTTTTCAGCTTTATGTAATACAAGTTTATACCACCTTCATGGTTGGTTTTTGTTTATGCATACTCTTACTTTATATATTATATATTGCTTTCAGTCTTTACATTATTTTTAATTCTCGCGATTTTATTTAAGTCATTTATTTTCTTGTGTATCTCTATTAGTACATTGACCAAACAATCTGGTGACTCTGATAATGAATCAGTCGCTAAGATTAATAGACTCAATTGGAGACAACCTCAGAAGCTTTATTATAGTAGAGCTACTCCACCTGACATTGCCCAAGAAGAATCATCACAGAAAATACAAAATAAATACTCTCCTAACGCCATTTATGAATGGAATATAGATGGCGTTGCCGAAAGCAATATCATGAATATTTTAAATAACATGGTAATGCTTGCCAATGCCTACAAAACTCAACAAGATATTTCTGATCATGCTGTTGCTAATCTTTTAGTAGCCGGATTTACTGGACAACTAAAATGTTGGTGGGATAATTATTTGACTGATGAACAAAGAATACAAATTTTAACTGCCTATAAAATCGATGACTTTAGCCAACGCATGGATGATGATCAAGGACATCTCATCCAAGATGCGGTCAATACTCTTATCTATTCCATTTCACAACACTTCATAGGAGACCCTTCACATATTAGAGATAGGAACCAAGATCTCTTATCCAATATGCGCTGCAAATCCTTAGGGAGATTTAGAGAATACAAAGAACTCTTCCTTCAAAGGGTTCTTATTAGACCTGATTGCAATCAACCCTTTTGGAAAGAAAAATTCTTAGCAGGTTTACCCCAAATTATAGGTGACCAAGTTAGAGATAGAATTAGAGAAGAATACAATGGCCAAATACCTTATGATCTTCTTTCTTATGGAGAAATAGTCTCTTATGTTTATAGACAAGGAACCCAAATGTGTAATACTATCAAATTACAAAGACAACTCAAGGAAGAACAATCTCTCACCAATAGAAGTCTATGAGATTTTTGTGCTCAATACGACCCTTCTTATAATGAAAAAACAAAACCAAAGTGTAAGGGAACTTGTCCTCCTGAGAAAGAAACAAAGAAACATCACAACAAACCTCCACCTCGTAGGAATAAATAAAGACACCGGAATAACCAAAATAGACCTCATACTGATAGAAATTTTTTTAAAAACATTAAATGTTATTCTTGTGGTAGAAAATGTCATATTTCAAAATATTGTAGGATTAACAAGAAATTAAATGAACTTTCTCTTGATGACAATACTCTTAATCAGTTAAACAACATCTTCATAGAAAATGGTGATACTTCTTCTGATGAACTTCTTGAGGAAGAAGGTCTTCAGATTAATGAAATAGAATCCTCTTCTGACTCTGATTATGAAGACGCCTTTCCAGAAAAACCCGTTCCTAAAATAAACATGTTAACAAAAGAAGAAGAATTTCTCCTTAGTACTGCTGATAAGATCACTGACCCAGAAGCCAAGAAAGAATATCTAGAAAGACTAAACTCTTCCTTGAATATTACCTCTAAACCCAATACTTCCTACAATTTAAAAGACATTTTAAATAGAAACAAAAAACCTCAGTCCAGACCCGTCAATATAAATGACCTCCAAAATGAAATAAAACAACAAAAATTAGAAATTCAAGCCTTGAAAGCAACACGGTTAGAAATGAAAAAGAGATTTCGACATAAAATCTCTTGTCATAAAAGGAAAAACAAAATTAGAAGACCAAAACGAAATCACCAATACATCGGACAATCCGGACCCGGCCTTCCTTATGTTATTAACAGAAATAACATCTAGGAAATGGTTAATAAATATTATGATAAAAATCAACAATGAGTTTATTATTGAAACAACAAAGCACTCTTCGATACAGGAGCTGATCTCAATTGTATCAAAGAAGGCCTTGTTCCAACAATATACTTTGATAAAACTTCCGAATCCTTAAAATCAGCCTCATGTGATAAAATTAACATCCAATACAAATTACCAGAAGCCTTAATAATAAAAGATCAAATGTCTTACAAAACATATTTTCTTTTAGTAAAAAATATGAGGCAACAAGTAATTCTTGGAACTCCTTTCATACAATTAATACAACATTTTACAGTTACTAACGAAGGTATTGAAACCCATGCTCTAAACAGAAAAATCACCTTCAACTTCATAACAAAACCACAAAGAGAAGCCTAAATATTTTACAAGAACATTCTATTTCAGAAATAAATTGCCTTATAAAAGACAAAGAAAATCAGCTTGAATTCTTAAAAGAAGATTTAGAATTCAAAAGAATAGAAGAAAATCTTATAAAACCAAACATCATAGAAAAGATAGCTTCCTACAAAAACACATAAAAAAACTATATACTCTACTCTACCCAATGCCTTTTGGGAAAGAAAAAAAGCATATCGTTGATTTACCTTATGAACATGATTTTTCTGAAAACAAAATTCCTACCAAAGCCCGCCCAACACAAATGAATCAAGAAGTTTTGAAATTTTGTCAAGCAGAAATACAAGATCTCTTAAATAAAAAACTCATAAGAAAAAGCCAATCACCTTGGAGTTGTTATGCTTTTTATGTCAATAAAAATGCTGAACTAGAAGAGGAGTTCCCAGTTAGTTATTAATTATAAACCTCTTAATACGGCCCTTTAGATGGATAAGATACCATATACCCAATAAAAAGATTTGCTAAACAGACTTTGTAGATCAAAAATATTTTCTAAATTTGACATGAAATCGGGATTTTGGCAAATACAAATCAAGTCGATGAAAGGATAAATACAAGACAGCCTTTACAGTCTCCTTTGGCCAATATGAATGGAATGTTATGCCATTCGGCCTAAAAAATGCCCCTTCAGAATTCCAAAGAATTATGAACGAGATTTTCAATCCTTATTCAGAATACATCATAGTTTATATAGATGATGTTCTAGTATTCTCTTCCAATATAGAACAACATTTTAAACACTTATCTACTTTCATAAAAATAATCATACAAAATGGCCTTGTAGTCTCTCCTACTAAAATTGCACTCTTCAAAACCAAGATTAGATTCTTAGGTCATTACATTCATTTAAGTACTATAACTCCCATTGAAAGATCAATCTCTTTTACTGATAAATTCCCTGATGAGATTAAAGACAAAACTCAATTACAAAGGTTTTTGGGTAGTCTTAATTATATTTTAGATTTCTTTCCCAATATAATATCATTTGTAAACCTTTACACCAAAGGTTACGTAAGGATCCTCCACCCTGGACCTCGGTTCATACATACATTGTCAAACAAATAAAAATGCATGTGAAAGATATACCTTGTATACACCTTGCTGACCCTTCCACTTTCAAAATAGTAGAAACAGATGCATCAGAATTAGGATACGGTGGCATTCTCAAACAAGTCAATAACAACAAAGAACAAGTTATTCAGTTTATATCAAAACATTGGAATTCCACTCAACAAAATTATTCGACAATAAAAAAGAAATACTTGCTATAGTTTTGTCTATATCAAAATTCCAATGAGATTTATTAAATAAAAAATTCCTCTTAAGAATTGATTGCAAATCAGCCAAAGACATTTTACAAAAAGACGTTTTAAATGTTGCATCAAAACAAATTTTTGCCAAATGGCAAGCCATACTTTCAGTATTCGATTTTGACATTGAATTTATAAATGGTTCTTCAAATTCATTGCCTGATTTTCTCATAAGAGAATTTTTATAGGGGATACCAATATGCCAAGATCCAAAAAAGACAAAGACAAAGGCAAAGGCAAAGCCACTGCCGAACCCTCCAATACACCACCAAAGCCGAAAGGCTTAACATCTGTCAAGACATGGCTTGAAATGACAGAAAACAACCAGTCATTCTTACACCAAACACCTGTGAAAATAGAACATATATCATCTGATCCCATGCTAGCCTTTAATCAACTAGCCGATATGATACCAAAAGAAACAATTCTGTTACTTGCCAAGTCCTTACAAAATACAGCAAAAAAGGAGACATCCAGTGCTATCGAGGTAAGCAACAATCCTTCCCCGCTTGCTACACAAAAGCAAGCAGAATACAAAAGAACTTCGAATGAGGTGGTTATTAGGTCACAGGCAACCCATCAATCTCAAAAATCAAAATTTTTCCCCAAAACATCATTTCAAAAAATATTGACTGTGGAAGATGGATTCTTTGACGAAGATCCAATCTTATTTGCCAAAAACATATTCCCAAAAAAATGATTTTTCAAACCACACAATACAAATAAAACCCTTGCTTATTACGAGCAAATTTTAGTGGAAACAGAATCGGCAAAGGTTTACCCACTTTGTTGACAAAAACAATACGTGAAAACATTCGTACTCCACTATATCCATCAGTAAAGTCATACACCCCTCACACTGGGAAACTTCACCTCATACACCCAGAAAATTCCAAACCAGGCTTACCCAAAACTTACCATACTCCTCCTCATATACATCTTTGGGACTACCAACAAGCTTGGTGGAACGTTTTCTTCGAGACAAAATACAAATTTCCAACACACTGGTTGTTATTCTTTAAAGATAACTTCCCAAGACAAAGCCTACCAAACTGGTTTGACTCTTGGTGGGATCTCTTTGGTCCTTTGGACATAATACTACACCCCACAGTCAAACAAGGTTACAAGATTTTTAGCGAATACTTCATACCAACACCGCATGATATAAGGTTCCCATGCCTTATGCATTTCTTTATAATATTCAGAATCTCTTGGGTAACAGCATGGGGATTTGAATACAATACATCCACAAAACCTGGTGTACCAGTACTTGTCCGTAAATACAAAACAAAATGGTGGGATTGATTCAATAGACTTGAACAAGGGTCCAAAGCTGCGGTTAAAACATGGTTAAACAGCCAGAAAACCCAAATAATCGCAGCCCCATCAAATACATCGTTCTTACAGGAGAAATCTATGGCTAGTGCAGCACTTGCCGCAGTCCAAAACAGAGAGGAATACTGCAACATCCTCAGGACAATGCTCTCAGAAGCGGAAGAATCACAATGTGGATCTTCCAAATCTCAAAACAGTCAAGACGGATCCTCCTAGTCACATCACAGTGGAAACACTAATGAAGACGACTGCTACGGGATCAATCTGGACAGAGATTAAAATCAAAGACATCACATGCAGACACTGTTACAAGCGGCGCAAAGGCTATACACTATAGCATAATAGTGAACAATGTATCTCTATTATGCTATAGTGTGTAGCCTTTGCGCCGCTTGTAACAGTGTCTGCATGTGATGTCTTTGATTTTAATCTCTATCCAGATTGATCCCGTAGCAGTCGTCTTCATTAGTGTTTCCACTGTGATGTGACTGGGAGGATCCGTCTTGACTGTTTTGAGATTTGGAAGATCCACATTGTGATTCTTTCGCTTCTGAGAGCATTGTCCTGAGGATGTTATAGTATTCCTCTCTGTTTTGGACTGCGGCAAATGCTGCACTAGCCATAGATTTCTCCTGTAAGAACGATGTATTTGATGGGGTTGCGATTATTTGGGTTTTTTCGGGGCTGTTTAACCATGTTTTAACCGCAGCGGACCCTTGTTCAAGTCTATTGAATCCATCCCACCATTTTGTTTTGTATTTACTTGACAAGTACCGGTACACCTGTGTTTTGTGGATGTATTGTATTCAAATCCCCATGCTGTTACCCAAGAGATTCTGAATATTATAAAGAAATGCATAAGGCATGGGAACCTTATATCATGCCGTGTTGGTACGAAGTATTCACTGAAAATCTTATAACCTTGTTTAACTGTGGGGTGTAGTATTATGTCCAAAGGACCAAAGAGATCCCACCAAGAGTCAAACCAGTTTGGTAGGCTTTGTCTTGGGAAGTTATCTTTAAAGAATAACAACCAGGTGTGTTGGAAATTTGTATTTTGTCTGAAGAAAACGTTCCACCAAGCTTGTTGGTAGTCCCAGTATGTATATGAGGAGGAGTATGGTAAGTTTTGGGTAAGCCTGGTTTGGAATTTTCTGGGTGTATGAGGTGAAGTTCCCCAGTGTGAGGGGTGTGTGACTTTACTGATGGATATAGTGGAGTACATAATGTTTTCTGTATTGTTTTTGTCAGCAAAGTGGGTAAACCTTGCTGATTCTGTTTCCACTAAAATTTGCTCATAATAAGCAAGGGTTTTATTTGTATTGTGTGATTTGAAAAACCAGTTTTTTGGGAAGATGTTTTTGGCAAATAAGATTGGATCTTCGTCAAAGAATCCATCTTCCACAGTCAATATTTTTTGAAATGATGTTTTGGGGAAAATTTTTTATTTTTGAGATTGAGGGGTTGCCTGTGACCTAATAACCACCTCATTCGAAGTTCTTTTGTATTCTGCTTGCTTTTGTGTAGCAAACGGGGAAGGATTGTTGCTTACCTCGATAGCACTGGATGTCTCCTTTTTTGCTGTGTTTTGTAAGAACTGGGCAAGTAACAGAATTGTTTCTTTTGATATCACATCGGCTAGTTGATTAAAGGCTAGCATGGGATCAGATGATATATGTTCTATTTTCACAAGTGTTTGGTGTAAGAATGACTGGTTGTTTTCTGTCATTTCAAGCCATGTCTTGACAGATGTTAAGCCTTTCGGCTTTGGTGGTGTATTGGAGGGTTTGGCAGTGACTTTGCCTTTGCCTTTGTCTTTGTCTTTTTTTGGATCTTGGCATATTGGTATCCCCTGTAAAAATTCTCTTGTGAGAAAATCAAGCAATGAATTTGAAGAACCATTTATAAATTCAATGTCAAAATCGAATACTGAAAGTATGGCTTGCCATCTGGCAAAAATTTGTTTTGATGCAACATTTAAAACATCTTTTTGTAAAATGTCTTTGGCTAATTTGCAATCAATTCTTAAGAGGAATTTTTGATTTAATAAATCTCCTTGGAATTTTGATATAGACAAAACTATAGCAAGTATTTCTTTTTTGATTGTCGAATAATTTTGTTGAGTGGAATTCCAATGTTTTGATATAAACCGAATAACTTGCTCTTTGTTGTTATTGACTTGTTTGAGAATGCCACCGTATCCTAATTCTGATGCATCTGTTTCTACTATTTTGAAAGTGGAAGGGTCAGCAAGGTGTAGACAAGGTATATCTTTCACATGCATTTTTATTTGTTTGACAATGTTTGTATGGACCGAGGTCCAAGGTGGAGGATCCTTACGTAACCTTTGGTGTAAAGGTTTATAAAGGATATTTATATTGGGAAAGAAATCTAAAATATAATTGAGACTACCCAAAACCTTTGTAATTGAGTTTTGTCTTTAATCTCATCAGTGGAATTTATCAAGAAAAGAGATTGATCTTTCAATGGGAGTTATAGTACTTAAATGAATGTAATGACCTAAGAATCTAATCTTGGTTTTGAAGAGTGCAATTTTAGTAGGAGAGACTACAAGGCCATTTTGTATGATTATTTTTATGAAAGTAGATAAGTGTTTAAAATGCTATTCTATATTGGAAGAGAATACTAGAACATCATCTATATAAACTATGATGTATTCTGAATAAGGATTGAAAATCTCGTTCATAATTCTTTGGAATTCTGAATGGGCATTTTTGAGGCCGAATGGCAAAACATTCCATTCATATTGGTCAAAGGGGACCTGTAAAGGCTGTCTTGTATTTATCCTTTTCATCGACTTGTATTTGCCAAAATCCTGATTTCATGTCAAATTTATAAAATATTTTTGATCTACAAAGTCTATTTAGCAAATCTTTTTATTGGGTATATGGTATCTTATCCATCTAAAGGCTGTATTAAGAGATTTATAATTAATAACTAACCTGGGAACTCCTCTTTCTAGTTCAGCATTTTTATTGACATAAAAGCAGAACAACTCCAAGGTGATTGGCTTTTTCTTATGAGTTTTTTTTATTTAAGAGATATTGTATTTCTGCTTGATAAAATTTCAAAACTTCTTGATTCATCCGTGTTGGGCGGGCTTTGGTAGGAATTTTGTTTTCGAAAAATCATGTTCATAAGGTAAATCAACAATATGCTTTTTTTTCTTTCCCAAAAGGCATTGGGTAGAGTAGAGCATATAGTTTTTTCTTTGTGTTTTTGTAGGAATCTATCTTTTCTATGATGTTTGGTTTTATAAGATTTTCTTCTATTCTTTTGAATTCTAAATCTTCTTTTAAGAATTCAAGCTGATTTTCTTTGTCTTTTATAAGGCAATTTATTTCTGAAATAGAATGTTCTTGTAAAATATTTAGGCTTCTCTTTTGTGGTTTTGTTATGAAGTTGAAGGTGATTTTTCTGTTTAGAGCATGGGTTTCAATACCTTCGTTAGTAACTGTAAAAGGTTGTATTAATTGTATGAAAGGAGTTCCAATAATTACTTGTTGCCTCATATTTTTTACCAAAAGAAAAGATGTTTTGTAAGACATTTGATCTTTTATTATTAAGGCTTCTGGTAATTTGTATTGGATGTTAAGTTTATCACCTGAGGCTGATTTTAAGGATTCGGAAGTTTTATCAAAGTATATTGTTGGAACAAGGCCTTCTTTGATACAATTGAGATCAGCTCCTATATCGAAGAGTGCTGTTGTTTCAATAATAAACTCATTGTTGATTTTTATCATAATATTTATTAACCATTTCCTAGATGTTATTTCTGTTAATAACATAAGGAAGGCTGGGTCCGGATTGTCTGATGTATTGGTGATTTCGTTTTGGTCTTCTAATTTTGTTTTTCCTTTTATGACAAGAGATTTTATGTCAGAAATCTCTTTTTTCATTTCTAACTGTGTTGCTTTCAAGGCTTGAATTTCTAATTTTTGTTGTTTTATTTCATTTTGGAGGTCATTTATATTGACGGGTCCGGATCGAGGTTTTTTATTTCTATTTAAAATGTCTTTTAAATTGTAGGAAGTATTGGGTTTAGAGGTAATATTCAAGGAAGAGTGTAGTCTTTCTAGATATTCTTTCTTGGCTTCTGGGTCAGTGATCTTATCAACGGTACTAAGGAGAAATTCTTCTTCTTTTGTTAACATGTTTATTTCAGGAACGGGTTTTTTCGGAGAGGCGTCTTCATAATCAGAGTCAGAAGAGGATTCTATTTCATTAATCTGAAGACCTTCTTCCTCAAGAAGTTCATCGAAGAAGTATCACCATTTTCTATGAAGATGTTGTTTAACTGATTAAGAGTATTGTCATCAAGAGAAAATTCATTTAATTTTTTGTTAATCCTACAATATTTTGAAATATGACCTTTTCTACCACCAGAATAACATTTAATGTCTTTAAAATTTTTTCTATCAGTATGAGGTCTATTTTGGTTATTCTGGTGTCTTTGTTTATTCCTACGAGGGGGATGATTGGATTCTATGGTTTCACCATTATCAAGTTTCCACTTATAATGATGATCTAAAACAAGTATTTCTTTTGGTTCAAGGAATTGTTCTTCTAACCAATCAAAGAAGAATATATGGACTTCATATTGATATATGTAGTCGTAATATTTTTGTTTGATGTCTTTTGCTTTATCAGCAAAGGTTTTGAAGAACCATTCTCTGATTTGTTTATTGTCTTCAGAATTAAATTCTTTATTAAGAAAAGCCTTGTTTGGTTCAAAGTGTTTGTCTAAAACATTAAGCTCGGCATCTATCATTTGTGAATAAGTAGGAGAATGATGAGGGGAATCTGTATTTTCTAGGACTGGTTCAGGCTGGTTTTGTTGATAAACTGGCCTGAAAATCCCTGATCTATTATCTAAACCACTAATTTCTGGTTCAAGTGGTGTCTCATGATTACTTCTACTGGTGGAAGGAGGTAAAGGTGTTGTATCGCGTGTGGGAGTGTCTCTATGTATACTAGGAGGAGGAGTGTTTCTATGTGTACTAGGAGGAATGGTGATTATTGGAGGAAGATTAGGATTAAGATCTATGGACCTCGTATAAGAATTATGAAAAGAAGGACTAGATCTTGAATTGAATGATCTTCTAGGAAATCTAATGGTCATTCTTCCTTCCTCCGGATGTTGAATGACATTAGTAGGATCTCGTATTTTGAATAACTTGTTGGGGAATTTGGTTTTCTAATTCCCATTGTTCGTAAAGTAACTTGGTTCTAATTAATAGACCTAGGAATTGTAGTATTTGCTCTAGAAATGTCAGTTTGGAGAAGAAGTGTTTCTCCCCTTGGACTATGTTTGAAAGCATTTTCTCCAAAAGCGGATGACATGGCTTTTGTAATGAATTCTATAAACAAGGGCTAAAGGAATAGATCCATCTGCCACTTTGTAATTATAAGTTTTGATTTGGAGTGTGAGGGCTCTAAGAATATTCTTATCTTTGAGAGAAACAGAGAAATTAGGGTAACAATCAAAATGTATAGGTCATTTGCAGAGACTTGTCTCCACAGTACAAAGTATAGATTCATCATAGTTTAAGAGACGTGAATCTCGTAAAACTAAAAGAATAGAGGTATTAAGACCTTCTTTTGTAAGAGGTTTGACTCCTACTTGGACTAGTCCTATATGAATGTAATTGTATTTTTGTTTATGCTTTTGGATGGACTCTTTGTTTAAAAGATGTATTTTTCATAAGAATTAGAAAGAGGAACATCTCTTTCTTCGGTGGATATGACATAGTCTGATTTTTTGAAAAATTTCAATTTTGACTGTTTGTATATTTCCTTAAGCTGTATTTTAGGAATTTCTCAATTTTCTATAGATTTGTTGAAATCTTCTATCCTTACTTCTTCTCTATGTATAGGACTTGGATCTGAGTCCATTTGTGATAGAGAACTAGAGGAAGATGTAGATATTCTATGTAAGCTCATACTTAAGATCGGAACTGTTCCTTCTTCAGAACCGTTACAGAGCTAAACCAACGGTCTAATAGCCACTCAGGGACTTACGGCATGGACCACTCTGTAGAAACAAGAAGGATGCCAACGAATGGCTCTCGATCTATGAGTATGTTCTTACAAAGACTATCTATACCTTCCCACTGGCTTTGATACCATTGAACAAGGGTTACCATAAAGGGGTTAGGATCGGAGTACTATATGAGAGAACAAGGAAGTATAAGAGATTAACAGATCTATTGAAAGCAGGGAATGATGTATCTAAAAAGAAATGATATATAAGAACAAGAAAATAAATGACTTAAATAAAATCGCGAGAATTAAAAATAATGTAAAGACTGAAAGCAATATATAATATATAAAGTAAGAGTATGCATAAACAAAAACCAACCATGAAGGTGGTATAAACTTGTATTACATAAAACTGAAAAGCTGAAATTACATGTATTGAAAGATGCAGAAACTAAAGCATCAAGTCATCCACTAGGGCGGTAATTCGCACTCCAGGGAGTATTGATGTTTGTATTACAAGAAATGGTTAACCAACTATCATGTAAGTTGGTAACCCTGTATAAAACTATGTATATGAAAAACTAATTTACTTTGGAACCAGGGGATACAAGGTAAGAGAGCTTTGAGATGAAAGAGATGAAGAAGGAGATGGAAGAGATGATGGTTTCCAAGTGGGAGAGGGAGAAAGAAGAGAGAAATCTGAAAATTTCGGGTCCCCTTTCCTTGTGTCGAGAGGGTGTATTTATAGCGGGTGCTACAGTGAAAGTCTTCTGATCAAAGGTGTAAAGTGAACAAGATGCGAGTGAACAGTGTAAAAGTGAAAGTGAAGTGAAAGTGTGTATTAACAGTGTATCTCTATTATATATATATTCATATATTCACATGTTCCGTTACATAGAGATTTCCTAAAACTCTTCTCATCCATCGTCTATATATTAATGGTCTTTCCCCATCCCATAGAGAAGTCAATGTTGCCTCCATTACTTGAGAAGCAAGATCCCTAATCCATTACTATAATAATCACTCTCACAAAGCCCATGTGAATGTCCTTTCACTTGCACACTTTAGGTGGCAATTGCACATGCAAAATCAAAAGCAACTTGTATTAAAAGAATGGAGATTGCACTGCTTTTTTTATGAATATATATATATATATATATATATATTTATTTATTTATTTTTTTTTTTTCTAGTGGGCTAGTTACTTTTGAGGCTATTAAAGATGTTCACGGTCTAAACCCGCAAGATTTCCCAATTATATTAGATAAAACCAATTTTTTTCTGACCATCCTTTGGGGCATCTTGGGGTTGCTAAACAAATAGGAAAATCGCCGTCCATGCAAAGCGACAGCTCAACCTCTTGTCCTCCATCCAAAGGAGAAAAAGAAAGAAAAAACAAAGCACAATAAAATAAAGAGGAAGTAATAAATTTATCTCGAAAAAGGTGTGGAATTAAATTCTTCTATTTGCTAGAAAAAGGTTCAAATCTTATAGGCCAAATAAGACATGAACCTATAAAGATTTTTGTTCTTTTTGATGCGAACAACATTTGGGTTCCTTCCTACACGTTCTCCCTCTCCCTTTCAAGTCATCTCCGTTCGTGGTCCAAAGTTAACAACGTGACAAAGATTCAAAGTGCCTTTGCATTGTGATCGAATTTTTTATTCCAAATAATTTAATGGGCATGTGGGCGGCACAAGAGGGGGAAAAATGCAAAGAAAAAGAAAACGACAAATGAGATCAAAAAAGATGAAAGGGAAAAGGTCCTCCCACACTCACTCCCCGCACAGGGCAAACCTTCTTTTGGGCAAATATCAACGCCCAATCACCGCATATAAAACTGCCACATGGAGTTTGAAAGTAGAACAACAAAAAGAAAAAAAAAATGATAAGTGTACTAAAAGTCCTCAAATTTGTTATAAAAATATAATCAAGTTCTAAATTTTTTAAAAAGTACAATTAAGTCTTAAAACTTATTATGAAAGTTCAATAAAGTACTAAAATTTTCAAAAAAAAAGAAAAAGAAAAATACAATTAAATTCTAAAACTTATCTCCAAAGTCCAATTGAGTACTAAAAATTTCAAAAAGTACAATCAACGGAGAGCTTGATTTAACTAATTTGATTGTACTTTTTAAAAGTTTTAGGATACAAGTTATACCTTAGAATGGAAGACAATTCCAAATTAGCTTTGTCTACAAATAAGGGTGTAATTACTTATCATATGTAGAGTCTGTCCTCATATAGGTCTTTCTTAGACTCCCAGCTAGCTACAACCTAACTCGAAGAAGCTAGAGGCAGGCTTCGTGGCTTTCCAACTCTAGCATCTGCCAATGTGGTTATTCCACTTCTATTGTAGGTAAGGTAAGCCGGTTCGGTTGCTCCGTCACTTTGTGAGAGATACGAAGCCAGCCAGCTAGCTAGCCAGCATTGCCTTCCTTAGAGAGAGAGAGAGAGAGAGAGAGAGAGAGAGAGAGAGAGAATGTTTCCAGTCCCCAGTCCAAGGAAGCAAGCCAAGTAGTCCGAGCAAGCCATCGGTTGAGGGCACTTCTTTAGCCTTAGAGAGAGAGAGAGAGAGAGAGAGAGAGAGAGAGATGAGTCCCCAGTCCAAGGAAGCAAGCCAAGAGAGAGCCAGAGGGAGAGAGAGAGAGAGAGAGAATGTTTCCAGTCCCCAGTCCAAGGAAGCAAGCCAAGTAGTCCGAGCAAGCCATCGGTTGAGGGCACTTCTTTAGCCTTAAAGAGAATAGCCTTCCTTTCCTGTCTTGTCTACCTGGTGAGGAGTAAGCATGCGCAGAGGCTCATAATCCTTTGGACTAACTAGCCACCTTCAAGCTAAAAGTCATTCTAAAAAGAAATCGATTTTGTTCGATAGTGCAAGAATAGCCATTTTCCATTCCGACAATGGCATTCGAGGTTTATTCCACATCAACATAAGATTGGTAATTTCTTTGCGTTGTATTATTGTAAGTTCTCTCTTCCGAACATTTCCTGAAAGTAGACGACAAGTTTTAAATCTTAATGCAGGCATGATGTATTGTTGAATCAGTCTTTTTCGCCACATCGCGTATAAGGGGAATCGAACCCCCTCTGCTGCTGGCGGGCGGATGGAGAATGTCCTACTTCGATCCAGCAACTTGTTAGGAGTTGATAGGTTGTTGGTAAGCTTCCAAAGCTCCTTCCTTCAGCTGGTGCGCAAGAGCGCACTTCCCTTTTCCCCTTACTAGTCAAGGAGGTGTAATGAATAGAGATCTCCCGCCAGAAGTCTTCTCTTCCTATCACTTCACTTCGTTCGATAGATCTGATCTGATCGGACCTCACCGGGCCGGGCGAAGGGGAAGGAAGGGATGGGTGGTCCGGGAACAGCAACGGGAGAGGGCTCGTAGCCCCCCTCTCCCTCTTCCCCGCGCCTATTTGTTCCCCGGGCCCCGGAAAGATGCGGAACTCTTTTTTTTTGAAGAAAAAGATGAATGGATAGGGCCATGATACATTCCGGAATATTGTAAAGGTCAGAACTGTAAGATTAGCATTTGCTATTGCAAACTACGCTCTCCAAGTGTGTTTGTTCCCCCATTCTTTCTTACCATGGCAAGTCTTTGTGAAATAACTCCGATGAGAAAAAAAAAGAAGGCAGTAAGAGACAGACTCTCCTAGCCAACCCTAGACACTCTAAGATCATTTTTCAAACCTACTCCACATATGAGATGAGCCCTAAACCCCTCGTTCTTTGCGTGAAGACCAGATGCGCTCTTAGCTGCCTTTCAAGATGCCAAATCGTTCTCAACTCTATCATACTTTCGTCATAAATTTTAAGATTTAATTGCACTTTTTAAAGTTTTATGATTCAATTACTTGTAATAAGTCTTAGAACTTCTAATGCACTCATTCCAAAGATAGAAAATGAAAAAGACCAAAGAAGAGGAAGATCTTGTAAAACATGAAAAGGCACGGATCGTTGTCCAATATGAAATGCAATGATTAAGCAAATCGACTGCATGGATAATTGTCGACAAAACCGCTTGCCCCGGCTTTAATAAGACCAGGAACTCTTGGGAAATGACTATGAAAATGACAAGCTAGTCTTGCAATTGTTTAGTTTTGATTATTGATATGAAAATATACGTAAACAATTCTAATTCAAAAGTGTATCTTATTAGTTGAAAAGAGATCATATTTATGTCCATTGTAACTTTTTCACTAGTTAACGTACGAGATTTACTTCAATAATAGAAAAAAGCGTGATATAATTTGTTTTATTGCTTTTTTGGACCCTTTGATCTATTGCACTGACTTTTGGGCTTTTGAGGCAGAGATGGGGCCAGGCTCAGGCCTGCGAGCAACATCGATCGAACTTCTTGATCCATATGATCCATCCATCCATCTCCCCCCAACCACACATGAACACCTTTTTCTTTTTCTTTTTTAAACTAGACTAGATTGATTGCTTCTTCTGTGCCTACTACTTAGAACGAGAGTGATTTTAGCTTCCACCGCCGGTGTAACAAGGTCTTTCCCGGCTAGTCTTAGACTCTTCTCCACCTTTGATTTGAGATGAGCGAGAGAGTGAGCAAACATGGCAAAAGTAGATGAACCAGCCATTGAATGTGTTTGGCAATACCTTTGTAGAGTTCTTTGGACCTCTAAAGAAACTTTGAGCAAATGCAAACGTGTTTGACAATGTTTTCTGAAACCCATTTGGGAAATATAAGCTTTCCCAAGTATCTTTCAAGGGCCTTTAGCTCAAGGTGACATTTTTGGGATAGTAGACTTGGGTTTATTGAAAATTTGCAATTCCCCATCTCACCTCACACATTTGTTAGAATTTCCAATTTAGGCTATCAATTTCTTTTAATTGCTTCTACTTGATTTCTCAGTCAGTCCCTCTGATTTGTCTCCCCTATTGCCCCCACTTTTTTTTTTTCCTTAATATTATCATTAGTATCCGTTTTGCTGTCAAAGTAGGATTGAATGTGTTGAGACTTCTGTTGGTGTTGAAGGATTCTGCAGGAGTTGTTCGTGAGCTGAGTTGGACAGGGTTTATAATTCTAGTTTTTCTCAAGTTTTGCTTCTACAATGAGTTTTTGCTTTGTTGGTAGAATGGCATTCGTGTACATGTCTTGCTATATCTCGGCTAATGGAATGAATTACCAGAAACCGTAATACGAGTTTCAGATGAAAATGGTAGTGTTTTAGTGCCGTGATGCCCGGACGAGATGCTAAAATTAGGTTGTTGCCTTTTGTTTATCTGACTTACGTAACACCCTTTTTCTTAAATTTACAATATATTTAAGTGGCATATGTTTATCTGGCACCAAATACTTTTCCAAGTATATCTTATGTGGTGCGTGTTGATCAAATTTACATTATACTTGTGTAGGTAAATATTGTTTGGTAGATGTTGGACATCACAATTATTTGGAGCCATATAAAATAGTCATATATCATTTACTAGAGTTTGACAAGGTCCTATGCTTATGGGTAATTGAGAAGCATTCGAGCATGCCCACTTTTTGTTATGATAAAAAATTGAGTGAGAATATATATATATGTAATGAAGATTCTAGATAATATGCAAGTCATCCATATGAAAAGCAATAGAAAATTTTCATAGCATCAATGGCTTTATACAATCATACACAAAGAAATGTCGTGATTGATGTGGATTTTGAAGGAGCATATTTGGATCCCAATTGTGGCTATTCAATTGACCCTAATGATGTAAATGAGGAATTGAGTGTTTCAAATGATAATGCATCTTCTAGCATAGCATGTTTACATGATCAAATAGCCACGAGCTTAGGAAATGGTTGAGAAGGTTTGCTGTTCTTAAGGATAATGAATTTTTTTTTTTTTTTGGGACATACATGACCATGTTTGTTATAATGAAATTATTCTCTTTTTAATTGAGAAAGATCCACTTTGATGTGATTTTTTTTACACATAAATTTGCTAATACGTCTATTACATTACTCTCAATGTGAAGGTATAAAAGTTATGGTCATTGATAGTTTTCAATTTTAAACAAATTAAAAATTAAAAAATTTAAATTCGTCACACAAAATGACTTTCCAAATATATTTCTACCAAATGGCCTTTTTTCTTTAAAGTTATTTTCCAAGCACTCTTCAATTAATGTCTACCAAATTATCTATACTTTCTATGAAGACACTTCAAGCTAAAATTCGTTGCAATTCTCCAAAGTTTTCCCAAGCCAAATCAAAATGCAGGCAATGACTCCTGCAGTTTTTGCTAGACCCTGCAAGTAAAGCTAGTGGCCGTGGTGACCCATCATCGAAAACATCGGATCAAGTTCGGTCGGGAGCTAAAAAAATAAATTCTTAAGTTGTCAAAATTTACTTTTGCCCTTTACTATTGATATTTTGGGTGTCTCCAAGCTTTTATTTGACGTGAAAATGTGGAAATTGTGAATGTGCTGGCGCAATCATCGGGAGATCAAACAAAAAGTTCTAAAAATTACTGAATATAAGTGCATCTGAATCATCAGATTTAATGAGACCTGTCATATTATGATCCAATTTCACTTCACATCGCACTCGCTGAGTAGTGACTAAAACATGTACAGGGAAGCATATTTCAAGAAATTTTCGTTGACGATTGAGTAGGGAACAGAGTCTAGACAATCATTTGAGGACCGAAAGATGTCTGCTGACTTTACAGCAATAATCCTCAGATTCTTAAGAGCACAAGTTTGGTCCCGAAAAGGAGCTTTTTACATGTTACTTTCATGATAAGCTCATCTGCTTTTGTAGACCCTAACCAGCTGTACAATCAAAAGCAATCAATTCGAGCCAGCCTGACTCGGAAAGAATGTCGTGAAGAGATCTTACCATGGCGAAACGGATCAATCAGATTCCAACAAAGTTGTGGCATGTTTTTGAAGTTCGCTACAAAGAAATGCGGAAAAAATAAATAAATAAGAAACCGAGCTTTTATGTAACCGTTTCAGAGACACTTCCGATAGCCGAAAACGACTTTAGCTGCAAACGGAGGCATGCCTGCAGTCACTCCACAATCATGGCTTGCCAAAGATTTCTCCGTGTGGTCAATCAATCAAAACCCTGTACTCAGCCTTCAAGTTTGGTAAGCATGAGAGATATGGGTTGTTTGGGGGACCAATTCAACAGGGAAAACATCAAGACCACTTGCTTAAATGACTCTGCTAGGGAAAGAAAAAGGTTTACAAAGGATATGCATCAAAAGCAAAAGCGGAAGTCATAATTACAAGATCCATGGCACATACCACAAGGGAAGCACCGAAAAAACAGTAGACTAGGCCTGAGGTAAAGTAGGGGAGATGTAATTTTCCTTCTCAAGAAAGTGCAGGCTTAAAGATCGGCTTCTTCTGACAACCTAAGTAGAGTATATTGACACGCTAGCCGGGAGCATTAAGACCATACACCATGGCTGCCGGCAGTGGTGAGACCTGAGCAATTCAGTGAGAAGACGTGACCTCCACATCATCGACCTGATCAGGCTGCGGTCCATGATCGGGCGAGCTACGCCGAGACAACTCTTCGATTCGCCTCCTCACGTCCGGCATTGAAGGGCGCTGGTCAGGATACTGAGCCGCACAATCCATGGCCAGCTGCAGGAGCTCGACCATCTCCTCCTCTGCGTTCTGGTACCTAAGAAGCTCGAGATCGAAAACCTCGGAGCTCCATTCCTCGCGAACCACAGACTGAACCCATCTCGGAAGGTCGATGCCTTCTTCATTTAAGACAGAATTGGCCGGGGCTTTCCCAGTTAAAAGCTCCAAGAGCAACACACCGAAGCTATAGACGTCAGCCTTCTGGGATACTCTGCGAGGGTCCGTGACTTCTGGTGCACGATAGCCAGCGAGACGGGTGGGTACTACCGAGGGGCCGACAATGTGAGCCAGGCCAAAATCGGAGAGGCGAGCATTGTGGGACTTGGTGAGGAGAATGTTGGACGACTTAATGTTTCCGTGAGATACATGATGTCCTTGAGAATGAAGGTATTCGATGCCACGGGCAACTCCTAGGGCAATGCTGGAGCGCAATTCCCAATTCAATGGAGTTCTTCCTGCCCCCCTGTTTCCTGGAGCATTTAGTTTAAAAAAATAAGTCAAGAATAACAATGTGAAAGATTGAGTAATGGAAGCAAAAATTTGTTATTCTTCCTTGCACTACTAAACTTTACTAATCTCCTATTAACACCGTGGGGAAAGTGATTTTTCGAGAATGATTAAAGTAGAAGTAAATCTAGGGAATGGAATGTACAGGGTCATCAAAGAGTTTGATCACATGATATTGCTTCCAACCAATTACAGGAAATAAAAACTGCTTAAATTTGAAAATAAAATAAGGGCAATAGGTTAATTCATGCATCCAGAAGGAACTCATTCAATCTGTGGAACAATCCAAGCAAACAGTTGGGCAAACTGACAGAAATGCGGCGATGCTAAAATGATCCAAATAAAAACACCTGAAACTACCCTGCAATGTCTCTTTTTTCATGTTAAACCAGGAATGAACCTCAAATATATCATAAGACTCAGCATGATAATACGTGTAGAAACTACTCTAAATTGAAGGGCACATTCAGCAACAGAATTGCTTACCGTGTAATAGAGCAGATAGGCTTCCCATGGGCATGTAATCGTAGACAAGAAGCTTCTCATCGTTGCTGTAATAGAAAGCCCGAAGAGGCACTAAATTCTCGTGATTCACCGCTCCCACGGCTTCAATCTTTTCCTTGAATTCCCCCACTGCAATGTTCACATCCTTAAGCCTCTTCACCGCAACCATGTTTCCCATCTCCAGGACCGCCTTGTAAGAAGTCCCAAATGTCCCTTTCCCCAAGACTTCCGCTGATGCCTTCAGCAAGTCCTCCAAATCGAAAGCCCTCGCCATTTTCCCAAAGAAAACAAGCTTTCTTGCTCCACCGCCATTTGCTTCTTTCCTTCCAGTTGGTACAGTCATCGCAGCCGCAGCAGCAGCCGCCACCGAGTATTCACCATTGAACTCGCCAATATCGGCATCCCCAGGTGCCTTTTCGCCCTGAAGCACCATCTCTTGTTGCTTAAGCACTGCCATGTCAATCGACCTCGTTCTCTTGCTACCTCTCTTGCGGCACAAGAATATCACCAATATGACAATGAATAAGAAACCGAACACACAACCGATGGCAATGCCGGCGACAGCAGAGCCAGAAAGCTTCTTCCTTTTGCCGCCTTCACCACTCTCACCCCCCGTACCCACGCTAGGTCCAATACTAGGAATAGGGACATCCGGAGGACATGGACCAAGTGGTTTTCCACATAATGAATTACCCAGAAACGAAGCCGAACTAAACTTGTTCAAACCATCAGGAATTGACCCATTAAGCAAATTATTTGAAACATTTAACTGCTCGAGCTTTGGCAGGCTCAGCTCAGCAGGAATCGACCCAGAGAGCGAATTGTTCTCGAGGGACAGAGTCCTGAGCCTAGTCAAGTTGCTGAAACTCCGAGAAATTTCCCCAGAGAGACTGTTGGAGGCAAGGCTGAGCCTCACGAGCTCGCGTAGACCCAGCAGAGACTCAGGGATCGGGCCTGAGAACCGATTACCTTGCAAGTACAGGTTGCGCAGGCCGGTGCAAGAAGCAAGATCTGGAGGGATTTGGCCAGCAAGCGCGTTGAGCCGGAGCGAGAGAGTCTTCAGCCCAGTCAGATTGCCAAGAATGCCGACGGGGATTTGACCAGAGAGCGAAGCTCCGGGAAAGCGAAGAGACGTGACACGGCCGGACTGGCATTGGACGCCTGCCCAAGAACAGGGGCTTTGCTGGCTCGCGTCCCAGAGGAGCGTGCGGCCAGCGAGCGAGGATCTCAGGGCGAGAAGCGCATTCCTGTCCGAAGCAAGGTCTTGCCCCGTAACGGGGAACAAGAACGAGGCGACAATGGCGAGCGCGACCAGGAGGGTTCTGCACACTTGCATGTTTCGAGAAAATGGGAAAGAACAAGAAACTCTTTCAAGAAATGGAAAGGGACCAAGTTCTTGAAACTTTTCAATGAGCGGAAAGAGGGAGGTAGTAAGGACTAAAGAGCTGCATTTTCCTGCATCCTATCTCTCTCTCCGTGCGTGCTTTGTGGATGAGAGCCGGGGCGAGAAGTCCGGGCAGGTTTGAAGAAGACAGATAACGACATTAAAAGGGCAGTTAAAGAGAAACCCTAGCTGGACATCGTACTTGAGCTGCACAACTACACGAGCTGCTTTTTCCCAATCTTTTTGCCCCTCCCTGACTCCATGTTCGTGAGCCTTAAATGCTTACGGTGTTCATCTTTGCTTTGGCCGAAAAATTAGGTGTTCATCTTTGTGGTCTCTCCCGGTTGCAGTTTCCGCAAGAGAGTGTCTTCTAATCAAATGCTGTTCAGTGTAAACAAGAATCATTCAATAGGAAAAAACTCATGCAAGGTCGGTTTGAATTTGAATCATAAAATTTACACCGGCGTTTCGAAACTGTTATTAGACATAAAAATGGCCGTATCAATTAAGATTTGTTGACCTGAAGCTCAATTTCTATCGTAGAATCTATCATTAGACATAGAAATCAATATCTATATTATGAAACTAAGCATGAGATTAATCAATTATAACGTGAAATTAGGAAAAACTCCATTTAAAGTCACGAGGTGTTGCTTAGCTACTATCCGTTTCATCTTTAAAGCAAGGCTAGATGGAAAGAGAGATCTTGTACCTTTGGTGAGAAGAGAGTGAGGAAATGGAGAATCGTAAGTAATCTAATGTTTAAGATAAAGCAATTCATTAATTTGGATGATGGACGATTCATAACTACTCAATAAAAAAAATCGGTGCCTCATTTTTTTTTTTTTTTTTTTGCGTGTATATCTTTAATTAACATCATAAATTTTTAGATATTTCTTATTAAGTATTTTGAGACGCTAGTTGATTAAAATTTATTTTAATAAATGATTCGGCAAAAAATTACTTAAAAAACGACATTGATTCTCAATCGAATGGCATCAAATATAAAATTTATTTCGGTTCGTGGGAGAAAATTCCGGATCTTGTTCAATTTTGGGGGAGGATTTGTATAATGGCTTCTGAGTATCCTCACATCTTCCTCAGGAGGTAGCTCGTTTTTTTTTTTTTTTTTTTTTTTTTTTTTTTTTTCACAGAGGAGGTATCTCGTTTATAAATAAAAATGTGTAAGGCAGGAAAATATAATATTTTTTTCTGTTGTTTTCTTCCTGATATCAAACGTGTCGGAGACCGAATGATAAAGACAAAAGTTTAATAATAATGTATGTTTTTGTCGAATCTTCATCATTTCTGTTTTCTTTTTGGTATTTCTTATGTAATTAATTACTTCCTATAGAGGCAAAAAAAAAAAAAAAACAATTCGAACAACTATCGGAGGCGCGTGGGTTATTTTTACGCTTCAAGAGCTTTTTAGTCACCGACCAAAAGCAAAAAAGAAAAAGAAAAAAAAGAAGCTTTTTAGTTAATTATTGTGTCTTTTAATTTATCTATACTCCATTGCAATTAATTAATTGATTACATTTATATTGAATTGATCAACAACATTGCTAAAGCTCATGGGGGGGTATCCGTATTTGGAGGAGTAGGTGAACGTACTCGTGAAGGAAATGATCTTTACATGGAAATGAAAGAATCTGGAGTAATTAATGAACAAAATATTGCAGAATCTAAGGTGGCTCTAGTCTACGGTCAGATGAATGAACCCCCCGGAGCTCGTATGAGAGTTGGTTTGACTGCCCTAACTATGGCGGAATATTTCCGAGATGTTAATGAACAAGACGTACTTCTATTTATTGGCAAAACTCACTGTGTAAATTGAGGGCTCTTACTCATGACTAAGGTGGTTGTGACGTAAAGGAAGACGGGCTAGATATAGTCTTTGTTTTAGAAGTTATTTCAACATAATTTTGCGGTTAATCTAAAATGGTTTCTTTATAATGGGAGCAATTATTCCACGAATGTAGCATATGCATGCTAAATTCAGTTTGGACTGTCAGATCTCCTGAGGTCCGCCATTTTGGATGATCCAAATTTGATGCAATAGATATAAGGCACAAGGGAAAAATCACCGCTCTAGAAAAAACCGAAGAGGAAGATTTGAATTGGCTGGATAAAGCAAGGAGAGTCCACCCGCCAGGCCTAAATGAGGGCATTTTAGTCTCTTTAGAATATATGGTGTGGAAACAGTAAAAGAGGACGTGGAAATGGCGTCGGCCCCCGAAAAAATCACACTCAATCTTGTCACGCACCATCGCATCCTTCACTTTTTAATGCACTTCATCAGCAAGGACAATATCTTATGGCCAAACCCTTGTTTCATTAGCATGCTAATGAAAAAATAAACCATTTTTTTAGCATTTTATAAACCAGATTATTTACTTTCTTGATTTAGATGAAGCACTGAAATTTCATTTCATCATTACGCTAATGAACAACAACCGCTTTTTCAGAGGCCATGGATGGACAACCTTGCTTGGGCGATCAGGTTGCTCTCCGGTAAGGATTTCTACCATCGGATTGCACGTTTCTCTTTCGGTGGCCTTTGTTATTTGATTTGGAAGAAAATGAATGATATTATTTTCCGAGGGGAAGTACTGGTTGTCCCTGCGTTGAAGAACCACCTTATGAAGATAGTCAAAGATAAAGCGACTACATTCACTAGTGTTCCGGACACTCCGAGAAATAGGCGTCTCCAAAGAAGCTGGGATCTTGATCCCTCCATCTTTACGGATCGTCTCAGGCGTTAGTCTCCCCGCTTCTTCTCTCGTTCTGCTACAAGCTTCATCATCACTCCGTTTCTTCGTTTTTCGAATGTTTGGCGGAGGTCTGGTGGTTGTACTTGTTTTGTGTTGTAACTGTGGATCTTCTCCTTTTGGTCTGTATGCCTTTGGCTTTTGTCACGGCTCCCTTCCACTCTTCGGTCTTCCTTAGAGTGTAAGCCTTTGGCGCCGTCTTTTGTATTTTGTCCAAAGCTATATATTTCTTTACCTTTACCAAAAAAAAAAACAACCGCTTTTTCAGCATTCCAAAAGCTGGATTAATTACTTTTCTAGTTCACATAAAGGGCCAAGCGAGGAAGAGGAAACGAAAGAAAGAGCCAACTTTTTTATGCTGTCTTTCTCTTGTTTGCCCGCTTGACCCGCTTAAATTCAGAAGAGAGCAAATGGACCGCAGAGAGGAAAGTGGCAATTCTCCGTCAATCCAATCCGTTTCAATCACTCAAGACAAAGTATGTCAGAAAGCAAAACCAAAAGCTTATGGGCCATTATTTTCATTTCAATGGGTGATCTATGTAATTGAACCTACATAAAGAATATATTGAGGATGGTTGGGACAGTCGAGCTTAAATCAAGCTTTTCTTCCTCATTTCTACAACCTCCTGCAGTGTTAGTCACCCCTCATCTGAATTACATCTCACTTCAAGACAAGAATAAGTATCTTTTTCGAGTGGAAGTCTTCAAGACAAGGATAAGTATCTTTTTCGAGTGGACGTGATGCATCGCATGAAAGAAACCTAAATACGCTTGGGTTCGTTTGAAGTTGGTGGGACAACGTGGACGGTGCGGTTTTAATATTAGCGGTAATTGTTGCCAATTGATTGGTTCGGGTGTCCAACGTGATTAAAGCTCCCCACAAAACTTCAACCTTACGTTAGAAGGTCTTTTTCTACAAATTGCGACGCTTTGGATTGACTCAGGGTTTGATCCCGACACGGAAGACCTCGCATTGCGAACTGTGGTGTTGTCCATCCAGGCTAACCTTGAAGGGCCACATCCGTTCTACAATCGGAGCTTTACCTAATGCACATTGATAGAGTGAGCAGCCACAGGTTCACAGTATTGGAACAAAGCACATGATGGTTTGCTGTTCCTAATGCTGAGTATTAGGTAACCAAACGGAGCCATTCATGTCTCTCCGGAAACATAAAGTTCATACAGAATCGCTTAATCAACAATAGAACATTCAGCAATCTGATGCAAAAGCCGCCTTGCCAGGCGACCTCCATCGTCTTTTTGGGCTCCTTCACCGAGTACTTATGCTTTGCATTGTTATATACCACCCGTTATACTGAAGCATCCCAGATTGTAATCCCCTACCATATCCACGAGGAGTGACTGACTTCTCATGTGAGACAATGTCACAGAAAAGAAGTACTTTCTGCTCTCATTGATAAATCTGCGGTGAGCCTCAACATTTACCTACTTCTATGCATTGTATCTTTAGCATTGTCAGTGACCTCGAGTCTTTCCGACTGACCTTTCTACGGCTCCAGCCGAAGGATCATTTGCAAAAGGGCCTCTTTCACTAAGTAAGCAGTACGCATCCTGAAATGCAATATTTCAGAATCTGTTTAAGATGCTGCCTGCACAAATTTGACCAATTTTCATTCTTTTAAGTGTCCATTTAATATAGATATTGATTCTCTTTAGTCTCTCCCCTGTAACCATCTCACGTTTCGAAGGATATCACCAATTTTGAAGGAGAGAGAATACCGTGAGCGAGCAATTCGACTAGCAGAAAGAGATGATGCTCATAACTTGTGCCAAGCGGCTTCTCATATAAACCATCCGTAAAACGGGAGATGTGCAAAGCACAGATTCACTAGAGACGAATCTCTGTTGCAAACCAAGGAAGTCTCTAAGAAGTTCGTGAATTGGACGCACAGATACTAGAAGCTGAAGAGATTAAGAAGCCTGGGGTTGAAAGAAGCACGTGTATATGAAATGAAAGAAGAATTCAACTATTCGAGTGCTCCTTTTTTGCCCATGAGTGATACCGAAATTTGATTGTTGGAGAGCAAAAACAGAAATTAGAATACCATCACTCTGAAGCTCTCTGTGTTGCTCTAAGAAAATCCTACGTGCAGTCTATGGAGGCCTTAAAAACAGATACGACTCCCACTAGTTTGATACCGATTGATCACAAAATCTGTAAGAACTGCTGATTTATCTAAATCCATCCGCGATATGATTTCCCAAGGTAACAGAGAAATAGAGCTGTCAAGAACCAGTCACTCAGTAATTCGCGTTAAACAATCCACACTAATACTCGGAGAAAAATCTTCCACCGGTCATTTGGTAATGAAGTGTTTTCTGGTGGCTGTAGTTATTTCACTCAACGACGCAGTCGAAACCCTCCTCCATTGGCCACAATGACAGCTCGCAAACTAGAACTTCATTGCTCTTTCTCATGCCAAACCCTTGGACGGTTACCTAATAAGACGATTTGTTTGAGACTTTGCAGCTTCTGCAGGGAAATATGAGGCGCCCTCTTGAGAAACTTCCTTTTCTAAGAGACGAATGCATAAATCACACTTCGTCAAACTCGCTGTTGAACTTTGCCTTTAGAATTGGAATTGTGTTAATATTATGCTGCTTCTATATTTATAACCCATCTTCCAAATTTGACTTATTAGACAGCTCGCAAGGTAGCTGAATGTCAACTCCACAAGAATCACAAGTTCTCATAAAAATCAAACCTTGAGATATCAAATGCTGATTGCTAACCACAAACAAATCCGTGAAAGGATGTCAATCATTTCATACTTGCTCCTTAGTCAAATCTACATTTACAGAGAAAGCGGAATTCATTGTCGTTTTCCTTTCAGCTTTGAAACCCCCTATCAGAGTCCCAACGCAATAAACGACTAATCTTAGACAGTTGACATTTTAGAAAGATCACCGGCATGCACATACAGAAGTTGTTGCGCCCTTGGTTGATCCCTTGGCTTTTCCTCGTGTTCAATTATGTAAAATGCATCATTTGTTTCAAGTCAACCGGCAAGCAACGTGGGTGGAATATCACAGAATCCCCAAGAAAGACAACAGAACGTGCAAATGGAATAAAGAATCAGGAGATTAAATGATATTGAATTAAAGAATGGGGCAAGTTCTGTACATGTACAAAGATTCTCCCTAAAAAGATCCACATTTCATGGGATCTCACACCAATTTCTTTGGTCTCACTGCTCTGAAACTACCACTAGAAGTTGAAGATGGTGAAAGAATCAAGGAATGGTTCAAATGACGAAAAAAAGGGGGGGAAAAGAAGAGAGAGGAGGGGGGTGTGGAGGGGGACACCATCCATCCTAATCTGATGATCATGGAACTTTTTCAATCCGATGATCATAGAACTTGCTTTCATGGCTCTTGAACAAAGCCTTCTCATCTACAGTTTGGCTGATTCTAATCTTCAAGGCATTTTGAAGGCCACGAGACACATTCTATGCACGCTGTCTATCAACTGCCTGCCCATTTTTTTGTTGCCTCAATCTTTGAATTAATAATTCTAGAGCTTCCTTCATCCACAGCTGTTGACACAATTCTTTCGCTTCGTCAGCTGTCACCTGCAATGTGCCAGAAAAATCCATGATTAGGGCTCGTTCCATCTCCGTCGAATGGTTGCCATTGCCAATTAATTCACATTCAGACCAAAACAATAGTCAAACAGAGTGCACCACCGTGCAAATACATACCCATCGTCTTTGCCTGACGTGCTTCTCCGGCCAAAAATCGAGTTCCTTTTGAACGAGTAAAGGGAACATATGGCCATCATGAAAGCTGCCATTGCTTTTGCTCTTATATCGCCATTCACCCAATTTACACTGCAATTTTCAAACCCCTAATCAGCACTCATAAAGCAAAATCGAACCAAACACCATCGCTGTCCGCGTATAAATTACGAATACGAACCTCGAGAGTGCCCGTTACTCCGGCTTCTTCTGCTGATTCGCGCAAAGCGGCCTGCTCTATAGTCTCATCCAGTTCCCATCCTCCCTGTAGTCACATTGCAACGCGAAAACATTCAATTCCCTTTACCGAGATTCAATCACACAGCTACTAAGAAATGGGTAAGGCCGTCATTCCAACAGTGGTAAATTTCATGACTTTTTGTAGTACCTTGGGAAACATCATTCGCTGGCCCTTCGGTGAACTGACAACAAGAAACTCTAATTCTTCACCCCCACCGCCAGATGATTGATCAGTCTTCCTGTATCTGTAGGGTATGCATCTGCAGGAGTCAATAGTATAAGAAACGTGTCAAAAACTTGAGTTTCATCCCCAAAAAAAATCAGCAACAAGTTACGAAGGCACACAAAAAGAAAAAAACGAAAATAAAATAAAAATTTGCCTATTACAAAGCACATCAGGCAAATACCCAGTTCTCCATTTCCCCTGGGCTGATTAAATCTCCATTAAAAATCAAAACTTTACACGCGAACGCAAGCACCCAGGAACTGCAAAGAGATTTCCCGTACGGAGGGAGGGGGAAACGGAACGCACCCGACGACTTGGCGACGATCCTTTTCGTAGCGCTGCAAGTGCCTGCCCGTGCGGGAGACCAGAGAGACCACGTCCTCAATCTGGACGGGGAAGAGATCGACGGGACCCTTCTTCGCCGAGAAGGAGACGAGGAAATTCACGAGGTTCTTGGAAAGGAGCAGACCCATAGCGAACGGAGCGGAGTACCGCGAGCGTTCCTCCCTTCTTTCCCGAGAAGGAACGGCGAACCTCGGGCGGGTTTGGCTCCCGGATTTCCGATGGAGAGGAGGAGGAGGAGGCACGCCACGCTCCTTTGCTATCTTGGGACAACCAGACAAGCTCTCCGCAGCGAAGATTCGCTAACAGCTCTATCTCCACAACGGATGTGGATAACCATGGGAGCTGGGTGTGTGAAGTTCTCTCGGGTCTCCCTTTTATAGAAATTTCGATTTCGATCGAGGACAGAGGTGGGACGAAACAGAGAGCGAGTGAGGAGGCAGAGCCCACGCGCGTGCCACGGCGATTGAATGCAACGGTTAGCATCTTAGGACGCGAAAGTTGAAACTCGCAAAAGATTCCCTCCATCCCGAGCGGTTGCTCGTTTGGAATTTTTCGCTCCATGTATCAAAGTTGTGATTCTCTCTTCTTTAAAAATTGTCAGTACTCTCTATATCTATTCATATATCTTTAAGTGATAACTTAAATTTTATCTCGTTTATAAATTTCATTTGGCTCCCAACTACACATATTATTCTAGTACTATGAAGCAAATTAGCTCTACCGAGATAGTATGGTAAAAGCAAAAATATTTGACTGCCCACTTTCCAATGGAAGCTGCACTTTTTTACCATTTATTAATTGTCTTTAAGGTATTGAATAAGTTACGGAATTTTTATTCGATATTTCCATTCTTGGAAAGAATCCGAATTACAATAAGAGATGATATGAAATGTTTTATCTTTCCATCATTGTATGGATTTGTTATGATATTATGGTAAAAGACAATAGGGATGTTTGAGTCCGACTGTATTTTTTTGAGTGCAACTATTCCTTGACCCTCGTTTGATTGGTTAATTACTAGATTTGTACTTGCTTAGCTAGAGAAGACAATACAGAGATTATGTCACATGTGATCGATTAATTAACACTTTGCTTGAAAACAAATGTAAGTTACTCTTAGTTTTGATTGTGCAAATCAAGGGAATATCCGAATTTCAACATTTTTTACCAAGAGAAGGTGATCATGAAAGCTTCGGTTCAAACATCCCAATTACAACCCATCCTTACTTAATCGAGACAAGTAAAATAAATTTAAAAAAAGAAACAACTAAATTACCATAAATGTTGTAAATTGAGCTAAATTAACATTGAAAGTATTCATTTTTCGAAATTGATCATTTTTTAGATCATATTAACCTTATGGAAAGTCTCAACTAATATTTTACCGATCAGGTGGTGGCGACATCGACGTCAACCCCAACCCCAAATGTTTTTTCCTCAATCTCTTTTCAACTTATCGAGCCGGGGACGAGGCTTTAGAGGTCGGATCGGGTAAAGATTGAAGTAAGTCAACTTATCATCACAAAGAAAGAAGAGAGAGAGAGGAGACCAAACAGAAAAGAATACGAGCGAGGGTGAGGGACACGCGGGAGGCGAGGGAGAGTGGGGCGGAAAAGTGGTAAAGGACGGACGAGGGCGGGGGGAGTGGTGCTTATCCAACGGAAGGGGGGACGTCGACGCGTCAGGGACGTCGCTGTCGAAGACAGGAGTGGAACACAAGAGGAGCAGCGAGCGGGAAGAAGCGACAGTGAATAAAAGCAAATGGCGCGGGAGCACTCGGTTTCTCTCTAGTCGGATCTAAAAGGTGGGGAGCGAAGTCGCGTCGGCGTGTGTGTCACCCAACTCCAACTCCAACTCGGTGCCTCCGCGATATCTCATCGACGCGCTTTCAGCGTTTTACCTCTGAACGACGACTCTCTAGGCTGACTCCCAGGGCTGACCCGTCTCTCTCGTCACTGCCTTGAGCTCCCCACGCTTCCCTTCTCTTTCTAGATGCCCACGCTCTTAACATTGGTGGTGCTCCTTTTTTATTTTTTATTTTTTTTAAAAGGGGGCACCCTTCGACCCGTCTCGCCCTTGTGAGCACGGTCGCTTTCTCCGGGCCGCCGTTGTGCCAAGCCCATCAATCGCATCAAATCATGCAATGAACACTGCGTCTTGCTCCTGATCTCATCTGCTTCGCTCTATTTCTATTTGAGTAGATATTTCGGATTCATTTGTCAATTACCTGAGCGTCGAGTATGTTGACTCACTCATGAGCCTGGTCTTCTTTGTTTTTGGTCGGTCACCCTCGAGTCTAGTCTCTTTTTTTTTTTTGGTCGGTCACTCTGGAGTCTAGTCTTTTTTTTTTGGTCGGTCACTCTCAAGTCTAGTCTTTTTTACGAGTCTAGTCTAACCGTGTTTTTGTCATATGATAAAAAGATGGGGGCGGGAAAGTACACTCCGCCACGACATTTACCCATTCAAGCAATGCTTCAACTAAACAATTTATAATATTGACATCTCAACATTCATCAAGCGGTCATATCACCCGAGGCTTACAGGCTCATACTCCACATTTCATCCGCGACCTGATTTATCCCTTTCCATTTGTCATTTTAAAAACTTGGTGGGAGTCACATCTTATCCAAACTCTCCGACTCTCATCATAAGCTCCCGTTCTAATCACATTGGGTGGGAACACAAGCCGGGAGTGTTACGGCCCAACACACACGATTGCCACTTCTACCAAGGATGTACATAGGATGTGATTGTATCCAAACTCACTGATTGCCCAAAACGCAAACGCATGGTGGAGATAGAGACACGAGTAGAATTTGCGGATGGAGAGTTCTCACCTCACGCGATATCATAATCATCGACCCTATTGGCGCATCCGAGTCAAGGCTAACCATGATTGTTACCAATGATAGTTACTACGTGTGGCCGTGGCCGAAGCCGTTGGCGTGTCACGTCGTCCCTGTTTTCGTCTTTACTTCTGCTGTTATCTCCTCCACATCAATAGGACAAAAAAACAAGGTTTCTGCTGAACAACTGGCCTCACATTGCCACGGCTTTCTTCGGGTTCCCTACTCGCCCCCCAATCTCCGTCGCTTTCACCCCAACCCACCAACAGAAAGACTTGGTTAATGGCCAGAGAGGCCCCATCCAATTAAAAGCAGATGGAAACGATAAAAAGTACCTGCCCTTTTCCACAGAGCAGGGCTCGGGAATCCGATGACGAGGGAGGTGCCGGAGCCCGTCGCCATCTGCTCTTTTTGTGCTTAATGTGATGTTTTGATCTGTGAAATTTCATTCTCCGCAGTGAGTAATGTCAGTCCTCGCCTCGCGGGCTAGGGTTTCAGTGACTGAAGTTGATTAGGATGGGCAATCGATAGGACTTAGATTATGTCAGTTATTGCGTGTTGTGACGACCCCATCTATTCTTTTTCCAAGATGTTTTCCGGTTTTGCTCCATTACATGTCAAGCTTAAGAGGTTTTCTAATTAGGATTTGTGCAACGGGAAGATAGCAACGACCAACTTTTGTATAACCTTAGTCCCTGCGCTTATAACACGCGAAGATTAGATTGTGATGGGGTCGAAATGTATTCAGATGGAATGCCCTCATGTAATAAAGAAAAATGGATTCCCTACTAGCCAAGGATAGGATAATAACGAATATTAAAAGAGTTTTATCCTGATTTCCATATCTCTCGTGATTATCCATATATTTTCTTTAATTGTACAAATCCTTCATTGACTATAATTAGTATTATGTTTATTTTATATTTGTAAATGATCATCTAACAAAACTTATAAATAAGTTCGTGTATTCTTTTCAATTAAAAAAAAAACTCATGTAATTGTGACATATATTGAAATATACAAAAATTTCACATGTCGTGTATCATACCTTCTTCTATGCACAACGCAATCTCATCTCTTTGTGCCTTTTTTCCTTCACTGACTATTAATGTCACTGCCAAATACCCAATTTATGCTTCCACTTTTATATATTCTTTTCTTATTTCCTATTTTCAAAAGATCGGCAAGTGACTCTTAGCCTCATATTTTAGTCAATGCGATTCGTACACAGCGCGCCGAACTCTGCATAGGCTTTGACCTCTATTAGTTCTTTCTTTCATGTAATGTACTACTCGAAAAGGCAAAAGAATAAGCGTGGGAGCAAATTAAAATTCCCTTAAACCTCTTGAGATAGCAATCTAGCGTTGGTGTGCACGATTCTTGATTAGTACATGTTTTAAGTCATCGCTGACCACATGAGTTGCTGGAGCATGCATCTGACCACTTCTTATAGGGTCAATTACGACGGATCTAGGGGCGGACGGTTGAGTTTGAGCAAAGATAAAATGGTATATGATCAAGTGCTCCGTGTCAAAGCGAGCTACTTATATGCTTTCATGCTTTTTTTTACAAACAGCAGCCATCGAGCAAAACATGAAATTTATGCGATCATAGCCAGTTGTTATAAAAGTCTAAATGGTCTGATGGCAAATATGATATGGTGGCAGAAAAATTCTAATATTATGGCCACAGAAAACGAATAAATTGTCAAATTTCATGTTTACTTTGGCAAGAAAAAGGAGAGGGCATTTCTTTGGCAAATGTGCTTATTCGGTTCACTTTATGCCGATATCGTATATGCTCGTCAATTAATATCAATAATATCATATCAAGTCGATGGTCATAAGCGAAACTACAGACACGACTAGCAACCACTCAAGTTGCCCATGAAACAAAAGAATCATCATTCGTCCTCACTTATGTGGTCCTGCATTATTATGTCCAAAAAAGTAGGGCATAAAGAAATATCTTTTTTTTCTTTTCTGGAAATCTTTTTTGGGTATCATTAAAGAGACAAGGCTATAAGGGGAAAAACAAAATAAAGGCGAGAATATAAAACATAAGACAGTAGAAAAAAAGTTGATGGACGTGCACTTACCTTTTTCTTTATCCTTTTGTTCTTTATCACCATCGTGCAATTGCATGATGCAATTGGGAACAAATGCAATTGGAGCTCTTTTGACTCCTACTCTATGGACTGGACGCATCATTATAGATATTCACAGCTCGAGTGGCCCTTCATGTCCCTTTCTTTACAATTCAAATTCGATTTTTTTTTTAGTGGGCGAGCAATACCAAAAGAATTTATGGATAATTTGATACCATAAGCATCTTATGCCCCATTATTTATAGGAATCCCCACTATGGTTTTCTTTTTATGGGCAAGCATCGTGTTAGATGGGATATGACTTCACGAAGAAAATCATGACCATTGTTATAGGAATCTACATATGTTCTGTCCATTGTTTATGTTATCTATTAAAACCATCTAATATATCAGTTGTGTAGTTAAAAGTAAACCTATCAAACAAGTATATCAAGTCGAGTCGAAAATGGTCCGGTCCATATTGACTTATTTGATCCATTTTGATCTACTTTTAAGCTATACAAATCCAGTGACACATATTCAACTAATACCCGATTTGACTCGTATTATTAAAATACTTTTTTATTTAACCAAATTTAGGAAAATTCATACCTAAATTGAGGTGTGAGCAATCAGCATGCAAGCGTAAGATTGGGTGAGGGCAAGAGAGAGTGAAGAGAGCCATAGAGGTGGTTGGATTTAAATAAATCGTGAATCCATCGGGCACATATATTAAACTCATTTATGACCCATAGAGTTGGGTCTAAACCCATTTATAACCAATTTACCAAATATAACTAATTCATATAATAACCTAGCCCCTTAAATATATATTAGGAAATGGGTTTATGACCTACTTTGACAGATTTAGTCAAACGAGAAAAAAAGAAACTATTTTGCACGCCATACAATCTTTTCCATAATGATTGGGTTTGATTTACCACATGAATCGTGGAATAAAAAATGAACATATACACTAAACAAGCTCAATGATATATCAAAAAAATTTATAATAGATAGATGGACATCCTCATAGTTATACATGTGTAAACTTATTCAGTCTCACTCGAGTTTGATAGTGACTGTTACCCCTTAATTATAATAGTATGGATATGTTTAGTTCAACATTTTGAAAGCTCCTAAGGAGAATTTGGGGTGTTTGGCAACCTGTCTCAAAGGGTTTTGGAGTGAAAGCTAGTGTTAGGAAGTCTAAAAACTCAAGGTAGGTGGGGACTTACTTTGAGCTTTTCGAAATGCTAAAACAAAGGCTAAAATGATTTTTTCCTTTCAAAACTACCCTCATCAATCTTGTTTTTTTTTTTTTTTTTTTGCTCCCTATTGTTATTGTTCATCTTCTTTGCCTGAGGGTGGTTGGTGAGAGTTAACGCGGCCAAATTTGACTAGCAAAGGGCCAGCAAGGTTGCACAACCCATGCAACAGTCACATGAGGTCGTGCGACCACCCAAATGATGGTTGCCAGCGTCAAGTGACCCAGGTGGCCCTCATCGGAGGTCACTTGAGATTGTGCGACTTTGCCGCCAAATATGACTCACCGTCTTTTTAATTAAAAAATGAGAGAGAGAGAGAGAGAGATTGTAGCCAAAGCCCTTTATAAAAACATTTTCATACTTAACCCAAAATTGCTTTACACAGGATTTTTTACCAAATATATCTTGCATTTCTCCAAGACTACTTTTCGACTAAAAGTCTTTGCATTTTGCCAAAAGACTTTTAAAATGTTGAATCAAACGCACTCATAGACCTAGACAGGTGGCTACTTCCGAGAGTTCAAACCTAATCCCACATATGTGCTTTATTTTTATTTAGTGGCCATAAGATTTCTCTTAATTCCAAGTTAAATCATTAACTTTTTTTCCGGACACATTATGATAAACTTCCGCCTCAAATTTGAAACATATTAAGAAAAATCTCAAAACTTGGCCCATTCGACCAAAATATGGTCTCCATCTCTCTCATGGTTCCCTCAAATATTATCATTCAAAAACCGATTTGGGATTCTGTCACAGTAACCTGTCTAGTAGAAAATCCCTACTTTAAGTTCGCCGAACTTGTTAATTAGGCTCCGTTCGTTTCATGGAAAATGACTTCCAGGAAAACGTTTTCCGGTATTCATTTCACGGAAAATAAACTACTCAAGGAAAATGTTTTCCATCCATGGAAAAAACAACCTTCAAAGATGAGGAAAATGTTTTCCACTTTACATTTTCCATAACTTCTTCCACCTTTTTGCTTATTTTCACCAACACATTTTTATTTTATTTTTATGCTTCCTTTTCTTTCTTTCCTTTTCATCTTTCTTCCTTAGCCTTGGCCGGTCGTCGGCCACACGGCGGCCAGCGATCGGCGACCGGCCGCGAGCCAGCTCGAGCTCCGCCCTAGGCTAGCGAGGCTCCGCCTCGCCTAATCTTGGGAAGCCGAGCTCGCCCGAGCCCGGCAAGCTCAGGCCTCGCTAGATCAGGTGAGGCGGAGCCTTGCCGGCCTGGGACAGAGCTCTGGCGATAGAGCTCGGGCTCCTAATCCAAGCGAGCTCGAGCTCCGCTGCCAGATCCGGCGAGCTCGAGGCTCGCCAAAGCCCAAGTGAACCTCGGGCGAGATTGCCGGAGCCTCGAGCTCGCCGGATCTAGCGACTGGGTCTTGGTCGGTTCTTTGGGCGGCCAGGCCATCATCGCGTGCGGCGGCGTAGGAAGGAGGAAGGAGGAAGGAAAAGAAAAAGGAAAAAAAGAAAAGAAAAATAATAAACAATAAAAATTTCGATTTTTTAAAAATACAAATAATTAAAAATTCATTTAAAAAAAATATTAAAAAATAAAACTAATGTTTTGGTCAATTAAAAATATTAAAATTCAATTTTTTGATAATTTTTCTCAAACAATTAAACTAGCTAACAAACGGTGGAAAATATTTTCCACTCAATGTTCAAGTTTTAGCCGAACACCGGAAAATATAATCATTTTCCTGGAAAATGACTTCTGAGAAAATATTTTTCGGAAATGGCCAATTTTCCGCGAAACGAACAGACCCTTAGTTTCGGGTTTTATTCCCCATTGACATTGCGTTTGAACCATGTAGAATTCAGCTTTGGAGTTTCATCTATAGGGAAAAAAATTTCACTCGAGACAATTCAAGTTCAATGTCAAATGCATGCAAAATCTGACTTGATCACCGGAATCAAATGCATCAATAATCATGACATAACGCCTCTAACATTCCGGCACGATTAGTCGAAAAAGCAATCAAGTTTTGGTACATCAAGATCAAGTCTCAAGCTTCATTTTTAGGGTAACTAAACCGGGTCATGAGCTGAAGAGTGGGTCGAATCAAACCGGCCTGGGCTTTAAAGTCCGTGATTCTTAAAGGAATTCGACTCTATGATGCCAATTCACGTCGTCAAAGGCCCAAGTTCGATCGAGCCCTATAAGGTCTAAACGTGACAGCTCAAATGCCTATAATTGCTCGTGGGCCTCGTGCATCTACGGGCCTCGGTCACGATCCCTCTCATCGATTAAGCACAGTGAGTACAAAATCCAAGAAAGGGAAAAGGTGGGCTGAAGAGCGCGAGACAGACGGGATCGATTAGCTATAGATCGGGGCGAAAGAGGTGCAAGAACAGGTGACGTCACCCTGACAGTGCGAATGCCCCCAAGAACCCTCGTGGGAACTCGCAGTTCAGCTTCGTTCGTGACGCGTGCTGGGCTGACCGATTCGCATCCGCCCAGGTTTTCGATGTTTTCTTAGGGAGCTTGCGTGCTTTGATTTGGTCGCGAGCTTGACTTTGCTTTTTCTAACGTTTCCCTTGCTGTTCCCGGGTCTTCCCTTCGAAGAATCCGAGGCCTTTCGCAGGCTTTCCCACTTGCTTCTCACGTTCCGTTTTCACACGGGAGCGCGCTGTTCTTGAAGTCAACGCCCTCTCTCGGTCATGTTCGAATTCACTTCGACCACGTGAAAAGATTTATTTTTGGCAATTCACGTGCTTGATCTAAAGCGAAGCACTGACCGAGTAAGAAGACAGTTTGGCTTGTATTTCTTCTAATATCAAAGTCTTTTCGTACGTGTATTTGCATGGAGTTTTACTTGATTATAATCAGTCTAGTTAGGTACTTGTGCATTTGCAATTTACGTATGATTCTCCTTGTTACAAAAAAACCAAAACAAAAAAGTGCATAGCACTATTTTTCTTTTAATTCGCAAACAAAAGCATCCAGTCTCTTTTTTGAATTCAAGTGACTGACCAGAAGTTTGTAATTATATATTACACTGTATATTTGTTTGGGCCTCTTACCCATCATGTGTTTAAAAAGGGTTTCCTTTGTGGGCTTTTAAAAAATTCATGGCATATATAAGTTATTTGTTACACAATTCCCCCTCATGACGTTTGATATGATGAGTTATAGATGAATATGGATTGTGAAACAAATAGGTTACGTAATTTTCGTACTTAAAATTAACCATTTAGAAGAGACCAAGTCCATCTTCTCCTTTCTATTAATAAGGCTGTAAAAAAGTGGAGAAAGTTAAAATTGGGGACATTATGATAGCTTAACGTGTCTAATTATCCAAGAAGAGAGACCAAGTCAATCTTCTCCTTTTTATTAGTAAGGTTGTCAAAATGGAGAAAGTTAAAATTGGATACATTATGGTAGCTTAATAATTTCTAGTTACCCAAGAAAGGCCCCCCCCCCTCTCTCTCTCTCTCCACACTTCTATTTTGCCAAACAATTCATTGTACGTTGATTTGAATGGAAGCAACTATAGTTACGTTCAATGATACAACGGTTGTGATCTCTTTTAATAAAGAGGGATGCCGTGAGAGAACTCGATAGAATCTTGGCAAAGGGGGAAAAAAACCCTTTCGCATCAATTTGGTAATTAGTTCCTGTCAATATTTTACGAATCAATTTGGTGTTTTCCTCGAGGACATCGAATTCCAGAAACAAAGCAGATAGTGAAGGCCCGCTCGGGGAACAATCATGATGTAAGCCCTTTCGCATCCCCGAACCATCCCATTCGTCACTTCCTACGAATTACCGAAAAGCAACGACAACCATTTGCGTCGCTGATTTCTTCCCTTCCCCCATCGGCGACTCACCCCATTGGTGTTTGGCGAACAAACCGCCGCGCGGCTCAATAATGACCCGCCACGTGGCCGGCATGAATCTGCGGCCGGGACAGGTTTGCCCAGTGCGAGGAAGGAAGAGGTTTTGAGATGCGGGGCCATGATGGGTTACCCCGCCACGTGGCCATGATGGGTCACCCCGCCACGTGGCCGTGCTTATCGTGACTTTACGCATAACAAAGTTGACCGCTTGCCCGCCCCACTAACTAACTTAACCGTCCCTCTCTCGCCATGCCATATCGAAATGCCACGTCACCCTCCATTTTTCCCCATGCGCCCCACCAAAGTCACCCGAAATTTCAGGATTGCCCCTTCGGCCTTGGAAAGGAAGCTTCATGAAATGAAACTTGAGATCTACGTTTAAGGATACTCAGTATACTAAACTTGATTTACAAAATTGATCTATTAAATGATAGCCGTAATCTTCATTGAAGTACCTCACTTTTTTAATTGCTATTTAAAGTCTACCGTCTGACGTAAATACTAATTTTACTTTAAATAGCAATTTTCCATCTCTACCATTTAGTGTATCGATATCTTATGTTATTCTTTAATTTTTTGGCTAAATTTTGGAAGCAGGCTTTCAATAGAGTTGAAGAGGCTATGTTCAAAATGAAGGAAAAAAATCCCTTACTATTGAAAATTTTGAGATTTTCCCCCTTTTTTGTTAAATAATCTGATTGTACTTTAAAAAAAAGTTTATAATATTCATCTTGTGACATGCAAATCCATATTTGTTATGATTTGGTTTATGTCTAGTAAAGTCGATGTGGTGGGTGGGTGTGGGTAAGTAGGTGGGCATGGGTGAGTGATGGGTCCGGCGGGAGAGTGTTGAATTTGGAAATAGGAAAGAAAATGATCAAGCTCATTAATTGAGTGAGAAACCAAAAAAATCAAAGAAGATTCAAAGTTTGAAAAATCATTGATGGAGGGCCCTTGGACGATAAAATCTCAAGACCCGAAATTTCTTCCCATATTAATTTTTTCAGAAAGTTCTATTGCCCCATCAAATTCAGCAATTAAGGATCAAACCTTGGCCGTGGTCTTTTCTCAGTTTTCTTTTCTTCTAGTCCTTGTATGCTAAGATCAAGAAAACCATGACAAAGTGTCCCATCTATGATTCCAATGGATGGTGTCGATATCAATAATTCATCGAAATAATAAAAAGGCCGGGTCTTGGTCAACCAGACCGAATGACTGTTCGGCGGGTCGGTATTTTTTGGTATAACCTATTCTCCTTTATTGAATTCCTCAATTTTGACCCCAAAATGTGCACTCTCTCTCTCTCTTTCTAATGGCTCTCTGTTCACACCTTTTCCTTTTGGATCGATGTTTCTCCAGAGGCGTTTATATCGTACACGCTATTCCAACGTCTTATCATGTGAACTTCTTCCTCGTGACTTTTCCTTTTCAGTGGGGGGGGGGACCAGGTTAAGTTGGGTGGGACGAGGGAACAGCGGAAGATGGCTGTTGAATGTCAAAATGGTCCAAAAGAGTCGTCTCGAGCTCATCCAAGGAGTTGCGGGAAAACTCCTCACCCCTTCTCTCTCTCTCTCTCTCTCTCTTCTCCCCCACGTCTCCTCGTATATATATATCCCCCCCGACCATCTCTCTCTCCCCCGACTCCAGATTCGCACTCAACCTCCTTTCATCACAAGCTTCGAACGAACTTCTTCTACAGAGAGGGAGAGAGGGAGAGAGTCTCTTTGTTGTTGAGGCCTTTAGAGACCCGAGGAGATGGAACAGAGGAACGACGACGACCGCAGCCGAAACGGGAACAGGGGCGGCGAGACAGAGGAGAAGAACAAGGCGGTTCGCGACGCGGGCTTCCCGGTTCACAGCCAAGTGAGGAAGATCAAGGAGGAATTGGAGGCGACGGCCGTGGACTGGTCGACGGTCCAGCCGGAGATGAGGCCCGTCCTCAGAGCCAGGGAGGTCATCAAGCGGCAGCGCTCCCGGTCGCCGCTGGGCCTCGCGGCCGGACGACCCATCTCCGTTGGAGATCCTTGATCCTGATCCGGGTCTCGGGGGTGATCGTAGATGTCATATTATACATGTAGATGATGATGACGACGACGAAGACGGGGCTTTTCTTTGTTGCTGGCAATTTTTTTGTTATTGCCCTCGGTTATACAGAGTTCCTCTGTTTTCTTGCTCCCCTGTTTTTTGACCACTCTGTACATACTACGGCGGAATATAGAAAATACCGTGCTCTTCTTATCCTATCTCTCTCTCAACTTCTGACTGGATGAATCGGGATCTCTGCAATATTCGATTTATCCTTTCGTAGAATCGAATTACCTTTCGGTTGCGCTCGCTGAATCATGAAAAAAGCAGGGCTACTTTCTTGCTTCTGTCCCTCAGCAACGAAGTCGAATTACAGACTCGGAAGCCGATTTCGGCTCCTAAGATTGAAACACGGAATTTGAATGCAAAACACAGGTCGAGCCTGATCTCCGTTCCTGAATAATTTGCGAGTGCAAGCACAGGGTAATTCTCACGGCCAGAGAGATATTTCGTGGGAGAAAAGAACTGGGTTTTGGAATTAACCTCGCGAATCGACTGCCAATCACGATTGTCAAAAGAGGTCCAAAATGGGCCTACTCGGAAGGTGGGTCTCATCAAAGTTCTGCGGTGGGGGCGAGAGAATCATTCCTCGAATCATACTTCCATGTCGATGGAGTAACTTCACGGCTAATCTACTAATGACTGAAAGATTCGCGACGCTCAATTCTTCCTCTTGTATTATCCGGGTGTGATTATAATATTCGGATTGTACCCATCATTCGCGTGCTTGCTTAGGACATCATTGTTCCGGGATCAATCTGCATGCTTGCTGAAAAAGTAAAATTATAGACTGAATGGTCTCGTAATCACGTTACTTAACAATAGCTAAACTAACCAAAAGTCAGAGGTCTGAATTTCTACGACATGCGCGTATGCCTCTTGACCGCAAAAGGTAGCAGATTCGATTGGGGTGTCGTTGGCTATTGGTTAAGATTTCTTCAAGTGGGTTTCCTCGTGGATAAGAAAGAACAAAAAAGGGAATCCTAGATCCTCCAATCCGCCAATAATCGCATCTTTGTTTTACAAAATAATGGCAGTCATATTGAAAGTGATTAATAAAATCGATATATGAAGTGATACGATGAATTCTCTCGTTGAGAATTGAATGCGATCCATTTCTTTATATATTAAATTTGTCGACGGATCATTAGCGGCGAGCAATGATCCAAGATCAAGTCGGAAACATATTAGGTTCATTTTGTTTCATGTTGATTTTTTGAAGAATTGGTTTGGTTCCCACTTTTTTGAACTCGCAAATACGTCAAGATCGGTTTGGTATACTTGTCTTGGCTTTGGAGTACGGGGTTCTAGGGTAATACCAACCTTGAAACCAATCCTAGGATTTCCGTTTCAATCAAACCTGATCCAATTTTCTTGTCGGTTTTTGGAAGAATTGGTTTGATTCCCATTTTTTTTAAACTCGCAAATAGGTCAAGATTGGTTTGGTTTACTCGTCCTAACTTTGGAGTATGGGGTTCCAGGGTAATACCAACCTTGGAACCAATCCTAGGATTTTCGTTTCAATCAAACCTGGTCCAATTTTCTAAGAGAAGTCATTAATGTTATTGCTAATTTCTCCACTTTATAATTCGATATTAGAGTCAATATTTATGTGTCGGCTTTTCCAAGATCAAAATTCGTGGAAGTTTGCCGATTATCAGGTAAAACCAATAACCGACCGATTTTTTAATCCGTCGATCCAGTTCCTGACCTCCACATGACAGAATCTAGCAAAAGGCTAGGTGATGGAGGATGGATTCTATTTATTTATTCATCATTTCCTATGTTATGAGGACATGGTTTTTCTTACTTCTGGATTTATTAGTAGATTAGGGTCTAGTTTCCAGTGGCGTTATGGAAACCTGGCTTTTTAACCTTTTCTACTCTGTTTTGTTGCATGGTTGAATACATTGAAATCGAGTTCCCTTCCTCTCTATTTTCTTCTAAATTTCCTTGTCTTTGCTTTTGCTTTTGCTTCAATGCCCGCTCGACTCCGACCCGATAATCGGACTACCCGGTCTGTCCGCACCTCAATAAATCTGAGTATATCTGCCATTGCTTTGGCTTCTAAATACAAAAACATTCGACCCGACCATGCACACCCTCTCTCCCTTGAAAAACGGGGGGATTTCATAAAACGTGTGGGCTCACGTCTCGTGCAAAAGGTCGAGACCAGAAAAGATGTGCCCGTTTCTGGACTTCAAGCCCAAGAAGAAGTGGATTTCAATGTACTTAGACCCCCGTTTTTTCTACATAATGAGATGGGCTTAATGTTGAACGATTTCTAGAAAATAAAGCTGCTAGAGGTTCTTAAATTATTCTAAATATTCAATTAAGACCCTCAACTTTTTTTCCCTTTTTTTTTTGTTTGTCTTACTCTAAACTCTCAGCTCATTTTAAAACTTTTATTTTGCTTCTTTACAAAGTGTGGAAGTTGAATCTCACACCTGAAATTAAACATTCTCACATCTAGTCTCCCATGAGAAGGTGAATAATCAAACTCTACCTCCTCCTTCTTTTATGGGAAGGGTGATCATTAGTGTAACCCTTGGTGATTATTTTATTTTTTTGTCCAATTAGGTGGCTAACCTAGTTGGTCTTTCTTTTTTTTTTTTTTTTTTTTTTTTGTAAAAGATAATAGAAGATGTGTACTGAAGCATTAAATGTTGACCTGTCACCATATGTAAAATTTTCCATGGCAGTTAGACATGTAAAAATGTTTTGACAAATTTTAAAAATAAAAATTTGAAAAGAAAAATCGAATAGAGAAGAAGGGGATTAGGTTAGTGTAGCTCAGGAACAACAGAGGTGCCACTATCCACACATTGGCAAGGGGCTGGCATATCTTGCCGGGCTTAGGTGAATCCCTCAAGGCCATTGCCTCCATCTCGATTGAAGAAGAATATGAACCAACGAGGGCGCATTTGGTAACCATTTTGTTCTCGGGAATAATTTTTTATAAGAATTTTTTTTTATTCCCGAAATAATTTTTAAGCATTTTAAGTTTGTTTAGTAACGGTCCAATATTTTTATTTCCGGAATAGAATTAGTTTGGTACCTTTCTAAAATTTTTTAATCCAAATCATTTTGTTTTAATTTTTTAATAATTTTTATTACTTTTTTCTTATTTTCTTCCTCTTTTTCTTCTTCAAGGTTTGTCGGCCGTTGGCCTTGGGATGATTGGCAACTGGCCAAACGAGAGCCGGTGACCTCATCGAAGCGTCGTCGGCCCTCGGTGAGGTCGCGCTTCGTCAGCTGAGTCTCGCTGGCAGCTGGGTGAGGTTGCTCGCTCAGATCTAGCGAGGTTGAGCTTGCCCAGTTGTTGGTGGGGCTCAGTCTTGCCGAGCCACCGCGAGGTTGGCTTCGCCTTGGCTGGGCGATGTCGACCTCGCGGTAGCCTAGTGAGATCAAGCCCGTCGGCGGCTTGGCCATGCGAAGCTTGTTGGTGGCCAGGGGAGACCTGGGCTAGGCTCATGTCATCGATGGCTAGGCGAGCCTCGAGCGACCTCACCGGACCTTGCCCGACTGGTCACTAGCGACCAGCGGCAGTGGACGGCAGAAATAGCGGTTGAAGAAGAAAAACAAGAAGAAAGAAGAGAAAAGAGAAAAAAAAAAAATAGGTTGGCTTGATTCTAGAATTGTTTGGAAACAAAGAATCAACTTTTTTTATTTTTATTTTTTGGTTCGTTCCAAATCTACTGAAAAACAAAAAAAAAATAGAAATTTACTCCCGAAAACAAAAATTTTACCAAATAGATTTCCGTTCCAAATTTACTCCTAGAAACAAAAAAAAAGAATAGAAATTTTCATTATTTGGTCGGTTGCCAAACGTACCCTAAAAGAAGCATCGCATGTCAGGAGACATAAACTGACCCCAATTCCACTAGAAATAGTGAGAGAATAGGTCAAGCCATCCTAACGAGCCCATTGAGTCAAAACTCTCTAAAACATCATAGTTAGATAAGGTTGCGCATGGTAACATTTCTTGGTTGGGGAACATTTTTTTTTTAGAAATAGTTCTTTTCTATTTCTATTCGGGGAACAATTTTTATGTAAAAAAACCCGTTTGGTAACTACACAAAATTTTTACTCTAGAAATTGAAAAAGAATAGAAATGCGTTTGGTAAAAAAAAAAAAAATTTCTTTTTATATTTATTTGTTTTTTATTTTTGCCGGTAGACCGCCGCCGCCGCCGCATGTCGCCGGCGCGTCCGGCGGCGACCGGCGACGACCGCGGCGCATGGGCGGGCGGCAATGGTGGCAACGGTCGGCCGGGCGGGCGGGCGGCGGTCGGCCTCCGGCGACTGCCCGGCAACGATCGGCCGGCGGCGACGGTTGGTCGGCCGACGGCGGTCCTTCGGAACCGGCGGCGGGCAACGGCGGGCGGCGGTCAACGGCGGTCAATGGCGGTCAAGCAAGAGAAGAATAAAAGAAAAAAAAAATCACTTATTTCTTAAACTTGTTCAGGGAATAAGAAACAACTTTTTTTACTTCTCATTTCTATTCCAAAACCATTCCCGGGCTAACTTTTTGTTAGGAAAAAAACTAATTTCTTAGTTATCAAATAGGTTTTATTCTTTTTTTGTTAGGGAAGAGAAGAATAAAAATTCTTGGGCTGGGGAAGGTTACCATGCGCAGCCTAAGAATAATCCAAGATCCTGCCACCGATCCTAAATCATTTATGCAAAGACCAATGCTTGTGCTCAGTAAATCCGAAACAAATCCTTGAGAAGAACATTTTATTATAAATTCAGAAAATTATAACTAGAAATAATATATATATATATATATTAAATTACGCATCTATGTACCCTTCCGCAGCCATGACTAGCTTTGCGTTCTCAATGGGGTTGTCCTCGTTGCTTTTTCTTTACTTTTATTCTAGCTTTTTAGGCGGTGGCCTACAAGATAAGCGTTCTCTGACGTGGACCATGACCAAAAGCCAAAGGGTAGATAACACTAAATACTAGTCAATGAATTCATTCACCCAAAAAAAAATAAACATGAAATAGACCTAAGTTAACTAAATAATTAACACCTTGTTGCTGCATCGGTACGTCAAGGCCTCTCATTCATTTCACCAATTTTCTATGGTCTCTATCATAGGAGGTCGTACATAATAATTTGACATTATAACGTAGGTAGGTTGAGGCCTTCTATGAGTAATGAGAGGAGGAAAAGAAAAGGAGGAAAAGAAAAGAGACATGAACATGATTGATGAAGTGTAAAGGTAGTGGTATGGTGATGGTACCTACCATCTGCCATGACATAAAATCGACATGAATATAATGTACCGTAAACTATGAAAAGTCAATTTAATCACGATATTTGGTCAAATAAAAGAGAGTAACGGAGCTTTGTCATGATATGCCGTACAAGTATAATTCTTTTGATAATTCAGGGTCACCGGTGTGTAGGTCCAGGGAATATCCATTTAGTTTAGACCTTTGGTTTATGTAGATGATCCTGACTCGAAATAGTTTGCACACAATTGGTATGATTCGAATGGATGATTTCTAGTTCCCAAATAGAAAATCTCTCAACACCTCGACCAACAATGCTAATTAAGGGGCTTGTATGAGAATTTAAGGGGAAATTACCCAATCAATCATAAACTTATTGTAGGGATACCAATTCATTCATAACTTTTCCAATTTTGCCAATTTATTAGTATAATCTTTGCATGAAATTCCAATGTAATTATTCCACTCAATTTTTGTCAGAAATTGCTGATGTGGTGGTGTGCCACATAAGATAGATAGCGATGAATGGACCGCCACATCAGCAATTTTTGCCGAAAATTAATTGAAATGACTATATTTGAATTTCATGTAAAAATTTAGAACTAAATTGTCAAAATTTTAAAAGTTCATAATTGAATTGATATCCACACAATAAATTTAGAACTGACTGACAATTTCCTTTTTTTTTTTTTTTATCATAACAAGTACAATGCTTTTGATATGACTAGTTTGCATTAGTAATCAATGAAATATATGATTCTAGATGATCAATTTATCTTTGGGTGCATTTACTCAACTCAAAAGGTATTGAGCAGTCGATCACATAGAACGTGTTGTTTTGATGCCATGATCTTGACGTAGAGGAAGCTACTAAAGGATAATATTTATTTTGAATAATGAAGTATCGTTTACATTGTATTGAGCACCTATGTACAAAGAGGTTACCCTTTAGGAAACAATCAAATAATTAAAATCAAACAAAAAAATTAAGAAAAAAATATTGATTAAGGGGAAAGTCTTCAAAACACGTTCTAAAAATTTGTAAAACACGTCTAAAATCTTTGATTACTTGGAAATCAAGGAGAATGCACAAATTTGGAGATCAAGCATTACCCAAATCGGCTTTACAAATTTAGATATCTCTCAATCCTCTTTGATTTGATATGTGTTATAACTCCTTCCCATTAAAAAAGTTATGATCATTTAAAACTGATCTGTCATTTATGGTGTAATTAAGACCGCCCACTTTTATAAGACTAAAAAGTTCCCATATAAACATTTGTAAGCTATTCTACATTAGTTCTTGCTCTCCACTCTCTTACGCGGCCTCGAGTCAATACATAATCATAAGTAAATCACGAGTATGGTTTACGAATCGTGAAAATCATGTAAGGAAGATGAGAACTAAATCCGAAGGCAACGCTCACACTTATATGGATTTAATATTGTCTTATTTAGTTATTGATCTAGGCATATTCCTTGAAAGAAAAATCTATCGACCAATGATCTAAGAGAGATGATACCGAATCCAGATCATGATTGTTGAGTAATAGGATTCTCATTCCTTAAAAAATGATCCAATTTCCAAGTAAACAAAATTGGGTTTAAAATTTAGAACAAAGGATTCAGTTCACACCTTTTTTTTAGGGTCAGAATTCAGTTCACACATTCACGTCAACATCTGATAACCCTAGATGCGTGTGTTGCCTTTCCTAGGATTAGGTGGTTGTAGTTGGAGACGGAGATATCTCTTCTATTTCTCTTAATTTTCTTCTAATTCAACTTCGTATACTATTCTTCAGATATCTACCTCGAGATGGAGATGTACAGAATAAATATATAAATATATAAATATAATTTTTTTTAAATTTTTTCAGTAGACTAAGAATCGAGAACTGAAGAAACCCTAGACCATGGGATTCTCTCCCAGCGATCTGAACTGGTGGGGGCTCCAAGATTCAATTATGGGATAGAGTGATGTAATTGACTTGTCTGTGCATGTGGGGTTGGTGGGTTGGTGAGTGTGTGGCCATAAAGGTGGAAAGATTTGTGGAAGAGTAGCTCCCAAGACAAACGCCACCATATCGTCCAGTGACTGATTCAAAGATCTAGATGCTCGACCTAATTCTCACCTTAGAATCGATGATATAATCCTCTCTCTTTCTCGATTTTATCTTTTTTGTGGGGGCTAATCTAGAAATCTCATAAGTTCTCGGGAAACAAACGCCGTCTGAATTTTGGCATTTTTCTGTGTGGAAAAGGGTGACCCCCAAGGTCACGAGAGCTACAGTTCTCTGTTGGATGGTAGTGTGGATCTTTATTTGGCCAAGCCTTCGCCATCTTTTACCGTTATGACTTTCTTTTTTGACGTTTTAATCTCCATTACTTTCATCATTACAAACTTCAGTTATACGTAACATTGACCGTCGAAACAGTTCGATGTGCTAAAAAATGAACCGGCTGACCTTGTTGTGGTTGTTGTGTGTTGTCGGACTGCTGTACAAACCATCCCCGTCAAGGCGAAATTTCAGGATCTGATTAATCATGGCGAGTCTGGTGGTGATGTAGAACGCTTGTATCTACGAAAATTACTCGTGCTCCCCAACTCAAAATCGTGACTCCACCTACCAACCGCCGCGTTTACCATGTTGTTCTCGTTCCGTTCTTTAACATGATTGCATCTTCCAATTTGCACACACCCTTTTCAACGCTTCATAAATTACGAGGAATGTTATAAAGAAACGATACATCTTCCCAATACAAAAACAGATCATAAGCAAAAGGGAACACGCTAAGTTGTCGAGCAGTCGTCGACTTTATTCATCATAAAGACAAATGCAAACGGTACGCCGCAATGCCTGGACGTCGGAAGACATCACGGCAATATACATAATATGGAATTTACTAAGATTTAACCCTAGCACAAGACAACCAGATCTTGAAGAAGAAAAGCAACAGAACGAGGTACAATTTTTTCTTGTTATCAACAATTCCCCACAAGGACAACAAACAGAGAGAAGCCCAACAAATGTTCTTGTTTTCGATCACATCAAAGCTTATTTCGGAGAAAATCAAGTCGGTGGTGGTGGTTGGCTTCTTCTGCTTCTCAATCGTCTATGGTCCTTCATGGGTTCCAGAGGATGGTGGTCTCCGCAATCATGGAGGTCACCACATATGGATCCATGTTGGAGGCAGGCCTTCTGTCCTCGAAGTAGCCCTTGCCTTCTCTCTCCGTGTCTCTCCCAACCCTAATTGACGCTCCACGGTTGGCCACTCCCTGGTAATAAGACACCCATTTTCGAGATTAGCTCGGGGTACGAATCTTAGTCGTGGCTAGCTTGCGCCAATGCGCGTAAATGCATCAAACTCTCTACCTTGATCACTCAACCAAACTATTTGGGACTTATAATTTCACATCAGCTACCATTTTTTTAGCTCATCGAATTTTGGCCACTTGACGGATGTCAAATGGTCGGAAGAGTTCGCTGCTTATATGACTTATTCTAGCATCTACATTGATTAGCGAAAATAGTTGAAAAGATTACCACATTCTCTGGTCTATTGGTAAAGCTTAGTATTTTGAATGCAAAATGAAAATTTAATTACCCATTTGAAGGTGTTGATGTCGGCTGTTTCATGTCGTCCGGTCAGACGTCGCTCATTGCCTTCACCATAGGCAGCAATGTGCTCCTTGTGCTTTAGTCCGAGCTTGTCAATCGCCTTCTTGATAATCTCGTATCCTCCCTCGTTCCTCATTGACTTGGTACTGTAAAACTCAACGGTCAAATTCAAATTTGAAGCCTTATTTATTAAGCACCATACACTCTACAGTCTGCACATACCATTTCCTTTGATAAACTATGCACAAAGTCAATAAAGGAATTCATACTATTCAACGCTCTTGTAAAAATTTACCTGTAGTTCGTGTGGGCACCGGCACCATTCCAGTCACCCTATTTGGGAAAAGAAAAGTAATTTACAGAGTCAATATCTAGAGACAAATGTTACAATGAAGCATATGAACATCATCTTGGGAAATCCGGGTTGACCTGAATGGGCTTGGGGTCAAAGGAGAGGACAACATCCGCAATTTCGGTGATCCTCTGTCAATAAGGAAAGAAGAACGCAAAATCACGAGTTACTTTCAACTTCCATCGAGAACAATGAAAAAAAAAAGGTGTTAATTGCAAAAATTAATAAATGTATGGTTCTTTCTTAAGTACCTCCAAGATGTAGCGAGCCACCCACAGTTCATCTCCTGCGGAGATGCCAACAGCAGGGCCGACTTGGAATTCCCACTATCATAAGATTTACAAACGTGGTATGAGATTTGCAATAACGATAAATTGTTCAGAAGCAACAAAGTTTTGGAAATTTCAAGAACACAGGCAAGAAACAGGACAAATTCCTCCTTTTTTTTTTCCCCATTTTTTTTTGAAGGGTTCGAGGTTTAAGTGTACCTGTCCGGGCATGACTTCGCCATTGATGCCACTGATGTTAATCCCAGCATAGAGACAAGCCTTGTAGTGAGAATCCACGATGTCCCTCCCCAGTGCCTTGTCGGCTCCAACACCGCAGTAGTACGGTCCCTATCAGATGCACAAAGCCAAACAAAAAATGTGCTTTAACTGAATTGCTAGAAGCAAGGATTGTCTTAGGCTAAACATATTCAATGAAAGCCCTAATCACATACGAGGATGACAAAGATAACAAGCATATAACAAGGCTATTTCAATGAAAGAGGGGCATTGGCATGGTTCTAAGCTAATCACCTGAGGTCCAGGGTAACCTCCCACCGGCCACCCGAGCGGCCACCTCACATTCTTCTGCAACAAGGTGTATTCTTGCTCAATCCCATACCTGTTTCTCATCCCTAGTTCTCATTAGCATCTGGAGTTGTGTTGAAACCAGTGGATTAAAAAGTAATTAAGCTGAGAAAATTTGGGTGTACCAAGGCTCTTCAGCCGCAACAGCTGGCTGGCTGAAGATCTTGGCAGCATTGGATCTCTTGTTCGTGGGGATGGGCTCTCCAGCAGGAGTGTAAGCATCGCACATGACCTTCAAATATGAAAATATATATGGCTCGCATGATTAATCTTTTTTAAAGGGGGGGACGAATAAAGAAAGAGGTTCTATGCGTTGCTTAAATGGAAAATTAACTTTTAATCTTACAAAATCGTTATAATATATGGTTTGGAAGCAAATAAATGTAAAAGATAAGAGATTTCCAAGATTCGCTCACCAAAATATTGTTCCCCCTCCTAAATGGGTCCTTGAAAATCGCTTGGGGACTATCACAAGACACCAAAATATGCCATTTCACTTATCAATACCCCAGAAAACAAATTATGAATAGTACAAATAACAGAAGAGAAAACATACAGGGACGGGGAGTGAGAGAGAGAGAGAGCACATACTATATTATGACTTCACTGTCTTCGCCGGGAGCCTGGCCAGTGCTTGAGCCATCGTAATTCCACCTCGGAAGCTTTGCCGGATCGTTGACCGGTCCATTAAGAGTCTACAAGATCAAGAAAATTTCCCAGAAACTAAAGTCAAGATCCAGTAAAGTAGGCAACACCATCATGTGAACTAGTAATGGATCTCTTTTTTTTTTGAAGGCCGAGAAGAGAAATCGCTGTACCCTCGCTTTGCTTCTCAAGTCCATACCCGATCCACCGATCCTGGTCCAAAAGAAAAACAAAAAGATTCATGGGAAACCAAGATTCAGATTCTACTTTAGACAAAGGACGTCAAGAAACCGAAGATTCAGCAAGTCAACACCAGAAGGGCAACGGAAAGAATCGCAAGGCGACGGAGGACCCGACTCGGATCCGAGGGAACGTACCATATGTACTCGGCGATTATCTTCTCGGTGGTGTCCGAGAGGTTGAGGTTCAGAAGATCCGAGAGCAGAGACATCTTCTTCTTCTTCTTCTTCTTCAGGGACGAACCCACAGCAGCTTCAGCAAGAGAAAGAGAGAGAAGGGCAGGCTTGGATCAAAGGTCTCTTTGTGCAATCATCGAGATTTATAATTGGCAGAAGTGGGGGACGAGAAAGTAGGGAGGCGCGTGAATATCGGAGCGACGGGTGAGCTGTACTCTACGTCTTCATGATCCCACGAGTGGATACAGAAATTCATAAGGATTAAAAAAATGGTAATTGCAGAATTATCATTCATCATGGGCCGTACTCGAATCCAAGAACCTAATAAAATAAAAAAATTTAAATAAAAGGGGGTTGTTGAAAATTCTAAAAAACAAGAAAATTGGTAGGTTAAAAGTCAAGGCCTTGAATCTCGATCATCAACCTCACGATGAAGGGAAGGTGTTGATCAATGTGGTGGGTGCCACCGCAGCCACCGCTTTGACTAACGACCGTGCCGCCATGGCCTCGTCTGACCGGAACTCTGCTTTGGCCCTCCTCCCTTTTCTTGGCTATTTACACATCTTAATTTCGATGACATTCCTCTTTTGAATAGTATTTTGCAGATTAAGAAAACCCCCTTTTTCAGTATGTTCTTTTTCTGAGGGAAGCTGATCACTGAAAATGAAGCCTCAGAGACAAGTCAATGGAGTTGAACATCTGCAATGCCATTAATGAGTCGAGCGGGGGGGACATGTGAAGGTTATTAGGACAGGCATCTTTGATACTAAAAGAAAATATTTCTTGCCCTTTTCTTTCGTGGGAGTTCTTTTCCTTTTGCCTCCATTTAGGACTTGGGGATAAGAGGTTAGTGGATCTTAAATTGTCTAATTGTCCAAATCCATGATGTCAATGTCTCCTTTTGCGGTTTTAATGTTGTCAGGCATGTGAATTCACGAATGGACCAAAGAATGCATATGTATTTGTGTTTTTGAAGAGTCCCAAAAACACATTTGATTTTTTTTTTTTAAGCAATTATCACCAACTTATCTCTACTTCCGCAAATACCGTTCACACATTTCCAAGTAAAATCTAGAAAAAAATCAAATTGACCCTTCTTACAAATCGAGCCATAGAGTCAAGTCAATGGAGTTTAACCTACGCAATGCAGAAGTCCACAAGTGGGGAACACGCGAAAGTTATGAGAAATGACATCCTTGGAGCTAAAATATTTCTAACCTTTTTTCTCTGCTTAGGCTCTCTTTTTCCTCCATTGAGGACTCAGGATAAGAGGATAGTGGATGTTAAAGCGTTCGATAGTCCAAATCCACCATGTCACAAATCTCTTCTGCGATTTGATGATTTCGAGCATTTAGACTTGCGGTTGGACCGATGAACGTTGCGTGTTTATGTCTTTGAAAAAAATACCAAAAGCATCTAATTTTTAACTTACTGACCATTTGCAAATCTCTACTTTTGCAAATATCATTTACGTATCTCTAGCCAAAGCCCCGTATAAAAATAAAATAAAAAAATCAAATTATCCCTTCTTACAAGTTCACTTTAATATCTTTCTTGTGGCTTTGATGATTTAGTTTCCAATTGATTTTTGAGGCAGCGAAGTCGCTTCTACGAGAGTTCGAGCCCTCGTTAGTGGCTCGGCGAGGCTTAACCTCGCCAAATATGACGAGTTCAAACCTGCCCATGGCTGATGAGGCTTGACCCTTGCCGGATTTGGCGAAGGCAAGCCTTGCTCACCCAATGCAAATAACATGCACATGAGTGCGTGGATTAAGTTGATGCATGTGTCAACATTAGGTTATTATCATCAACTCCATTTCTCACCACTAAGTTCGAATAAACATATAATATGGCTTTCACTTTATCAGCAGATACATCACATAGGTTTCTAGATGAGTTGAAAGACCTTTCTTCGACATTGGTACACGTCGGATTCATAGAATTGCATCTCTGTTTGTTTTTTTTTTTCGTATTTTTTTGTATAGTTAATGCCTCGACTAGGCATGTGTTGGGGTCCCTCGACCATCTCTCCGACACAGATAGCAGGTCGTGTTAAACAATAAGAAAGTTCCTCGAAAGTGTAGTTCAATTGTAAATTGGTGCATTGCTTACAAGGACTTCCATTGTGCGACCGTGTACCTCAACAAAGTCCCTCAATTATCATGGCAATCTCTCTCTCTTTATCTCTCTCTCTCTCTCTCTTTCTTATGGAGCTACACAACATGTCCAAATTATGTTGGACAACGGAGAGAACAAAAGGAAAGAAATATAAAAATTGCAAAAAACGATCTATCTGCAATTTTGCCGTCGTCAATTACGAAAACACCCATAAATTTGTTTTAATCCACAAGCAATTTACGAAACAGCACGAAGGAATGACCTAGAATATGCCTTCATAGTTCGGCGCATTCTCTCTTGAAGAACTTGGTCAGCTCAGATAAACTCAATTGTGTTCATTACGATAAGTGTGATTATCGGCGAGCATCAAATTCTGACTCGATGTTTATTCCTAAGTTATTGTAATTATTGATTTGATAAATACTACTCAGAACTCTTTGACTTTGATCGATTTATGATAGATTACAACTACAACATCAATTCGTGATGCGATGAGACCAAATTAGCTTTGATGTTGTGGTAAGTCGGATGTCAAAGGCTTTTCTTTAGCTATGCTAGTGCTAAAATGAGCACATTGTAGGATCGCACAAAGATATAGATCAAAAAGAACATAAAAACTTATTTTAGGTTCCAAATTCCAATAATAATCTATTTATAATCTGGGATCTATTCGTTGAAATGCTCATCCTTCATATTTTGGAACTTAGAACCAGATAAGTTCTCACCGGTCTAATTATTAGGTTTCAGGTAATATCAAGAATCATGCTCATCCCTACTTGATACAAATAATCCATCTTGCTTTTCTTTTCTTTTCCTTTCGTATCATAAACCACATTTTTTTCGTCAGGACAGTTAGTAACATAGATGAAATCAATCGAGTGAGTTTTACCTTGTTAAAATCAAAATCCCAGGAGACCCTTCTTAGTTTCGAGATCGAGCTCCCCGTCTCGTCCCGGCTCGTAAAACGGAGCGGCGGAAGAAAGCTAACCTTCAAGCAAATTGCAGTGAAAGAAAAGAAAAATCCATGAAACGACCCGATCGTCCTCACCCCTGGGAGAATTACGAGGCGTTCATTCTTCTGCTTTGGCAAAATGACAAGCAGCTCGAGAATCGTCCCGACGCACGAGATCAGAGGGTTGGATCTACGGCGAGAACGCCGTGGCGATCGAACCTCGGGTCGACGACAAGTTAGCACGAAAAAGGAAAGGGGCCCGAATTTTGGGCTGGGCCGCTTAGTCGTAGACTTTATCGTATGGGCCAAGCTCATGGAAAGCCCAAGACCAAGTCCATTGTGCCGGCTCTTGTGTGCTCCCCACGTACTAAAATTGCATTAGAAAATGGGCCACGGCGTGATAGGTGAAGGTGACGGCGGCGGCGGACTGGTGGGTCCGAATTCCTTCGGCTCCAAGGCCAAGCCGCACGACAACCGCCCGCCGACGTGAACCTATATATACACCAGATCGACCCTCCCATGCTTTCTCATCTTTTACTCGTAAGAATCTTCGGCTCCAAAAACTCGAAAAGAAAAGCAGGAAAAACAAGAAGAGATCGGAGGCGAGGAGGCGGGTCTTCTTGCAGGATTCTTGACGGGTAATGACGTGGTTCCGGCTTTTCTTGAACTTGGTCGTTGGTGAAATGTCCCTAGGATTGCGTTATCTCTGTGGGGGGTGTTTCGTTTTTTCTTTGTTCTGCTATATTACATCAGATTTTGGAAGTCTGAAATCCAGGTTTTGCTTCTTGTAATTGTTGCTGTTGCTGCTGCTGCTGATTTTTTTACTTGCTTCCATAAGAATATTTCATGTCAGCTTTGTTGCGGGGTTTTTGATGTGCTGAACAACCCTGAAAGCCGATAGAACTTAGAGACTGGCACAGAAAGATAGCATCTAGTTGACCGGTGTTATGATCCTTTCATGACACTGAGTGAACCAGAGATTGGTAGAAAGAGAATAAGAGGGGATGTTAGAGAGAGGAAGAATTGTAGTTGAAGAGAGAGACTAGAGGAGAAAAAAGATAAGGTGAGTTGTAGTAGATGTGTTTAAAATGCTGCCACACATCATTTCTTGACAACAAAGGTTTCTGAGCTTGGACTGCTTTGATCACACCGATTGCTGTTCACGATTTGGCCATCAACATTCTCTTGCTCTCATATCAATTGGTTAAAGATTCACAATTTCATGTTTCTTGCTACTTTCCAAACAAGATGGATTGGCATTGTCTCTTGTATAATCTGTGATTTGATGAATTACGACTTGCAGGATCTGCCACCATTGAAAATTTGTGATTTTGTTTTTTCTATACTGAGTACAACTAGATGAAAGAAGATTGTGACTCAGTCTCTTGTTTTATTATAGCAGTGTCCTGCTCTGTCTTGTTGGAGAATAGGAGTTCCTCAGTTCTGCATATCTAGATTATGAGCTTTCAAATCCAAGAAAATCAAAGAGGGTCTAGAAGATTTCCTTCCCGAGTTGCTCCTCAGGATTGGGTCCGAAGTGGAATATCTCCAAGTGCTGCTACTTCGAACTCGTCATCAAGTTTGGTTTCAAACCCCTCCATAGATAGTGTGAGTTCTGATCGTCCTAGTTGGCTTAGAGGCAACACTTCGAAATTAAGTGGGAGTAATGGAGAAACAACTAGTACTTCGGGCCACGGAGCTAGTTATGGCTCAAAATTTCATCGGAGTCGCGTCACTGGACAAAGGAAGGAGAGGGGCAATGAAGGGACGGTTATGGATGAAAGGAAGGGCTCGAAGGATGAGAACTTGCCACAGCTTGCCCAGGAAATCCAGGAGAAGCTTATGAAGGGCACCGTTGAATGCATGATATGCTGCGATATGATTCGCAGAACTGCTCCCATTTGGTCATGCCCGTGCTGTTACTCCATTTTCCACTTGAACTGTGTCAGGAAGTGGGCTCGTGCACCCACCTCTTCTGATCTGTCTGTGGAGAACGGTGGTGTTAACTGGCGGTGCCCCGGTTGTCAGAAGGTGCAGCTCATGTCTTCAAATGAGATCAAATATCTATGCTTCTGTGGGAAGAGGACCGATCCACCCTCTGATTTCTATTTGATACCACATTCGTGTGGCGAATCTTGCGGCAAGCCATTGCAGAGTCGGGCCTCAAGTGTCGATGAGGCTGAGGAGGATCTGTGTCCTCATGTCTGTGTCTTGCAATGTCATCCTGGTCCATGCCCTCCTTGTAAGGCGTTTGCTCCGCCACAGCCATGCCCTTGTGGGAAAGAAATAATTACGGCCCGATGCTCTGACCGGAAGTCTCTTCTTACTTGTGGTCAGAAGTGTGACAAGCTACTTGAATGTGGACGCCATTGGTGTGAAGAGACTTGCCACGTGGGCCCTTGCGACCCTTGCCATGCTCTGCTTGACGCTTCTTGCTTCTGCAAGAGGAAGGTAGAGGTTGTACCATGCGGCGACATGGATTTGAAAGGAGAACTGGAAGCTGAACAAGGTGTGTTCTCTTGTGGTTCAACTTGCGGAGAGGAGCTTGGTTGTGGCAATCACAAATGCCATGAGATCTGCCACCCCGGACCTTGCGGTGAGTGTGAATTACTTCCTAGCAGGATCAAAACTTGCTATTGTGGGAAAACTAATCTGCCAGAAGAAAGGCGAAGTTGTTTGGAGCCAATTCCAACATGTTCTGAGACTTGTGACAAGCCCCTAATATGCGGAATTCACCGGTGTAAAGACAAGTGCCACGCTGGGGATTGCGCACCTTGCTTAGTTCCTGTGATCCAGAGGTGCCATTGTGGCTCGACTTCACGTACAGTGCCATGCCACAAGATGATGGATGAAATATTTACATGTGAGAAACCGTGCAGTCGTAAGAAGAACTGCGGCAGGCATAGATGCAGCGACCGTTGCTGCCCTCAATCCAGTTCTGACACCAATCAACATTTTTGCACTCTGGTATGTGATAAAAAGCTCAGGTGTGGACAGCATTCGTGCGAAGTGCTGTGTCACAGTGGGCATTGCCCTCCTTGCCTTCGAAGCATCTTTACCGACTTAAGCTGTGCGTGTGGGAGAACTTCTATCCCACCTCCATTGCCTTGTGGCACTCCTCCGCCTTCGTGTCCGCTTCCCTGTTCAGTAGTCCAACCTTGTGGTCATGCGCCTTCTCACAGCTGCCACTTCGGGGATTGTCCTCCTTGCTCGGTGCCTGTGGTGAAGGAGTGCATAGGTGGGCATGTCGTTCTCAGGAACATACCTTGTGGGAGAACTAACAACATCACGTGTAACAACCTATGTGGTAAGACAAGGCGATGTGGTCTGCACGCATGTGGTCGCACTTGTCACCCAGCACCTTGTGACGTCGATAGCCCAGATGAAGCCCACCATAAGGCTTCTTGTGGGCAAGTATGCGGTGCTCCGAGGAGGGCATGTAGGCATACATGTAAAGCACCTTGTCACCCCTCATCTCCTTGTCCTGATGTGAGATGCAAGTTCGCTGTCACAATTATGTGTTCCTGTGCACGGATTAAGGCAAACGTCCCATGTGATGCTGGAGGGAGTGACGATAATCATGTTGGTGAAGCTTCTCTTATCCAAAAATTGCCTCCACTGCAGCATTTGGAGGCCTCTTCTGGAAGGGTCCCTCTTGGACAGAGGAAGCTGATGTGTGATGATGAGTGTGCTAGGTTGGAACGGAAACGAGTCCTTGCGGATGCTTTTAACATTGTTTCTCCAAATTTGGATGCTCTTCGTTTGAAAGAGAACTTCGAGTTGGTGGCAGACCTCTTTAGGCGTGATCCCAAGTGGGTGTTATCTGTCGAGGATAGATGCAAATTCTTGGTGTATGGCAAGAGCATGGGGAGTACGACCAGTCTTAAGGTCCACGTGTTCCGTCCGATGCATAAGGAAAAAAGAGAGGCACTGAGGCTCATAGCACAGAGGTGGAAGCTCACGATCCATGAGGTTGGTCGGGAGCAGAGATGTTTTACAGTTATTTGCGTCACCCCCAAATCAAAAGCACCGGCTCGTGTGCTTGGTGTCAAGGGCCCGATGAATGCAAATGCGCTGAACCCACCTACCTTTGACCCTTTGGTGGATATGGATCCAAGATATGTAGTGTCTTTCTTCGACTTGCCTAGGGAATCGGATATAAGTGCATTGGTCCTCAGGTTCGGTGGAGAATGTGAGCTGCTTTGGTTGAATGACAAGAATGCATTGGCTGTATTCAGTGACATGACTCGAGCAGCAACTGCTATGAGGAATTTGGATCACGGATCGGTATATTATGGGGCGGTCACATTTCTTCGAAATGGGGGCTCATCTGCACAGTCCTTCAGCACAAATGCATGGCGAGGGCCTGCATTTGCTAACATGAGCAGCAGCTCATGGAAGAAGGTTGTAGTTCAGGAGCCTGGTGCAGCGAAGGATTCATGGTATGATGATGAAGGGTGGTCCGTCGCTTCAGCTACCATCAAAGGAAAAGAAGCTCCAAGTTCTGCTTCTGCAACCGCTCGGAACATCTCAAATGCTGGTTCCCAGATGGAATTGATAGGTGCTTCAGATCTGGAAGGACAGCATGATGTAGCTTCTCATGAAACCAATGACATGGTCGATGTAGTTGATGATTGGGAGACTGCTTTTGCTTGAGATGGTGCGATGCTAAGCCATATGTGAGGGGATGGCTACCAAGTAATCTTTTCATCTCCTTACTTCCACTGTATATTGGAGCAAGGTTGCATTATTTTTCTGTTTGGTAATTCTGTTGATCAACCATTTAAATTGGGATGATTATATTCTGTTCTATCATTGTTTACTTTTCCTGAAGATAAAAAATTGTAATTGTAAAGTCACGGTTTGCAAATTAGAGCATTGGGTCAATATCCACAATTCAAATGCTTTTGATTCATCATTTTCAATGTCCTTCTGGATAAACACATCTTTCGTTTTGTATGATGAAAATGGTCGCAACAACAAATTGACTTGTTGCAAGGGATTTGCCTTTTGAAGTCTCGATCACATTGAGTCAAAATGGATGTATCTTCTCCATAATGATTATGTTCTGCTGCTATGTACTTGCTGTGAACTATGCCAAGCGAAATTTCTGGGTTTGAATCTCGCAGCCATTGGAAATTCTTGTTCCATGGCTAGGCTTGTTGCCCGCTTGGAGTAAATTATACAGAAGTGGCGAGGCTTGTGAATTCTGATAACTATCATCTTTCTTTATCAACTGCAGTTTCTCTCCTTCTCTGTTCATGCGAGGATTTATGGGACCTGTTCTGGTTTACTTTTGTCATGGTTTTGCATTTCCGCCATGGACGACCGTAGTTAGTCGATCTTCCCTCCTTTCTCAGCCATCTTCGGTCTTATCTTTGCTCAGGTCCATTATTTTTTTATTTATTTTTTAACTATTCACCTCCACCTGTGAGCCAACTTACATGCTGATCTTGTTCTCGATTCTTAGCGAAGTAGATCAGGAATTCGTGTTTGTTATGTATATGAACTTGAGGACTGCGTTACGGTCCATCTGAGTTGAGTAACTTGTGAGGTCTGACTTTCCACGACATAGGAAATTTCAGCGCGATGAGAATGAGCATTTTTATCATCAGGAAAAATAAGAAGAGGAGGAGGAGGAGGAGGAGTCTGTCAGTGCATTTTGATCGGTTACGTGACTAGATCCTTTGACATTGGGGTTAATATATCGATGGGTTGGGAAAAGTACCAAAAAGAGTCATAAGCCGTCTCCATCATCAATTTATCTGAAGTAATGGCCTTATACTAATCTAGTCCCTAGCTTTTCAAAATCATCTAGTCATTTCTACTAGATCTAAGGGTGATAACTTATGTTTGTGATGTTTTAAATTTATATCTATCAAATGTCGCTCATATCATTTCGGGCACCTTCGTTAGCGTTGATGGATTCAAACATCATTGCCAAACTTAGCCAACGGGCAAACGATCACGTCACCATTGACATTGACCCCTTGGCCACCACCGCCATCACTAGTCCCGCCATCTCTTTCTGTTCTTTCGGATTGATTTGGGTGCCAAATTGTGGTTGCAATACCTCCATGGAGGTTGAACACACACATGCACACATAGATGGTTGATGGTCATTATTAGAATGCATATATGAATTATATTAGAAATGACCACATCAAAGATTGTGACGGAAGCAATTGATATATTTTAATTGACTCATAAGACTTATGATAAGCTATTAATATGTCCTCACTAGCCTACTAACTCATTGTTTAAGTGGTTAGGATACCCCAATTGACTTTTATTTGATATATTGACATGCTTGAATTCAAGTATTTTCTTGGTGATCACTAGACGAAGGTATAGGACAAAGAAGAAAAAAATGGAAAGATAGAAAAGAAAAGGGACAAATCTTTGATGGAGAAATGGGATTGAGATGGCAGTCCATGTCATTTATCTTGTCCAGTCACCATTGAGACGGCACTTCACGTCAGCCAACAGGATCGGCCAAATATTGAGCCGATTTGGAAAAGCATAGGAGTTAGATTGATATATCAAAAAATAAATAAATCAGGAATCACATTAGACAATAGCAAAAAGTTTAAATAATTTCTGTATTATTTCCACATATTTTCTCTTGCCTATAAAAAATTAGTAATAACGCCCCGCATCTTTGCTTACGATGAAGAACAAAGTATTCATAGTTCTAGAATAAAAGTAAGTAGCTATGCCGATTGGGATCCGTTTGATAATCCAATTAAGTGTTGAAAATTAAAAATTCAACATTTAATGAAATTAAGTTTGTTTAATCTTAAATAAAAGGGGAAAAGCCACAAAAAAACCACAAATTATGTCAATGTAACACATTTGTCCTAAACTCTTTTGTGAAATTAAAAATCACAAAGTATATCCACTCTGACATATTTACTCTAAATTATCTCTCGTGACATAAAAAACTTCAAATATGTACCTATGTAACACATTTACCATCCATTAATGTTTTGTTAGATGGTTTTTAGTTAAAACAATGTTGTTTTTAATTCGATTAAGTCATGTAGATGTCATGTCAACATTTTTTGTTTTTCGGCATTCATATAGGCACATCTTTAATGGTGTTCATTGGCGGAATCTTGACGGAGAATACATGCATCACATGTGTATAAATTAGAGGTTTCTGGTGTCACGGAAAAAAGTTTATTATAAATATGTCACGGCGGACATTATTTGAGGTTTATGATGATTTATTCCCTAAATAAAATTGACTTAAACTATTTAGTTAGGCAAAAAAATTAATTAATCTGGTAAGTAAGGGAAGGGTTAGTTTGTGTAAAAGATGAACGATGGATGGTAATTAGAATCTTGCTAAAAATAAAAAAAATGTTAAAAATCTCTTGGAAGAGATTAGTAATATAAAAATTATTGTCAAACAACGTTTTAATCCTATTTTTAGCACTTGTATTTCAGTTTTACCAGACTTGCCTAAAAAATATGAACTAATAATAACAATAGATTTGCACTAAATATCCATGATAAAGAGACTTCTTAGTTTTATATCATATCAAAGAATATTTTTTTTCCTTACTATTAGCATGATAATTTTACTGGGAACATGTAACATGTTATTAGAATATCTACAAAAAATACATGCGAAATTCTTAATTATAATAACTATTCTAGATAGAAAAAGAAAAAAGGAGTGGGGCCATTATCTAAAATTACAATTGAGATATTTTACTATAAATGATGATAGATTTAGTCATTTGGAGGGTGGAAATAGCACTGCATTATATACAGAGAATCAATTTTAATTTTTTGAAAAAAATTATTTATTTTTCGTGAAATAAATGGAGTCTTGAAATGCAAAGAAATTCAACTCGAGAGGCCAAAAACAATTTGCCCAAAAGGGGAAAAAAGAAAAAGAAAAAGAAAAAAAGAAGATAAGGAGAGACACCATTATCCTTGCTGTAGTCGAATTGTAACTTTCTCGGGTCAATGTTCGCGGCCACATAATAACGCAAGTCCCACCACGGAACTCTCACCATCACTGCTATTTTAACCATTTATAAGCGACTGCTCATTTATAGTGATGAGGCCATGACCAGATCCGAACAACGAGGACTGAAGTACGTCCGTTTCCCCTCCTTAGCTGCAAACGAACTACAGGCATCCCCTCATTATTGTACAGTGGCCATTTTGGAAGCTTTCTTTTGAAGGTGTATGCGTGTGAGAGAGACAGATGGAGGGGGAGAGGGAGGGAGGGAGAGAGGGAGGAATTAGTGGGAGGAGAAAGATACAAGACTCGAGAAAGTTAAAATTGAGAGTACTGCGCTAAATATAGAGTGTTGTACTGTCAAAAGATTTGAGTTGCTCGAGAACACACAGCAGTCCCCGCATTGAAGCGTTCCTTTCAAGAACACATGTGAAAAGACACAAAAATATCAGGGTTGTGAGTGAAGGCCAGATCCCATCCTTTCATCATCAGTAGGGTCTTCTGATCTGGTGCATTTAAAGAGATGCAAAGATATGCATGCATGGGTCAGTCCCATCTCGCAACATCCGATATGAATATTCGCTCACATTCAGACAACAACTAGTATAAAATCAAGGGGTTGGTCGGGGTCCATGTAGGTGTCGTCGTGTTTAGAGGAGGGTTTCAAGAAATGGAGGGTCAGAGGGACGATTGTTGTGAGGTTCTGGAAAGGGATGTGAAAAGAGAAGGAGGAGAAGCAGAAGAAGAAGATGAAGAAATTAGAGGAGGAAGGGGAGAAGAAGATCCGTGTGAAAATCATGATGCACTCAAGAGAAGCATATCAAGCCACCCTCTGTATGGGAAGCTCGTTCAAGCTCACCTCAACTGCTTGAAAGTTCTCTCTCTCTCTCTCTCTCTCTCTCACTCACGCACGCACACGAAACACACGCATTTACACGGAATTATGTCATTTCGTTTCCTGATCTATATATGTCGAGGATTTACACTTTCTCCCTTTGAAGGTTGGTGGAGCTTGCAAAGATGACATGACTCACCAGATGATGAATCCACAAGTACACCTCCGCCAACATCAACATGGTGAAGCCAAGATCAGCACGCCGAGTCAATCCGATTTAGACCAATTTATGGTAAGCTGGTCCTTTAATTACAAGCCCTACTATTTCGTGGCATCTGCAAAAGACAGTGCCGTTTCAGTATGTATATTATTATTCTTTGGTAAAGCAAACAAGTGAATCTGTCTTGGATTAGGTTGTATAAATGATCATCACACTAGCAAAGCATTCGAAGGAACAAATGAAAACTTATATCTGTAAATTCATTATAAAGGAATATAAAACTGTAGAGCATTAAAGAAACTAGATTTGTATATTAAAGTATGGCTCATAAAAACAAGACTTAAAATTGTCAATATTGTTGGGAAATGTTTGGAACATAAAATTGCAAAGCACTAGAATTCCAAAGTTATAATTTCCGAACTGATCTTTAGCTAGCATATCGAGAGAAATACATGAAACTCTGTGTTTTCACACATCACATTTTTTCATGAGTAATATTAGGAACCTAAAGATTTTAGGTGACAAACTTAAATGGGTATGTGGGGGTAAGATTACTACGTCAAAGCAAAAAGTAGGAATTTTGAAACATTACTTTCTACCATATCAACCTTTCCATGCCCAATATAAATTCATATCAATGAGAAGGGCATCTCTTTTTCCACTCCATTCATCTTGAGTAATGTCACTGTCAAGTACGGAACTTTAACAGGGCACATTGTGTAGAGAGAGAGAGAGAGAGAGAGAGAGAGAGAGGGCACTGAAATATGAGTCAAATCAAATCTACAGTGGTGGGATTTGACCACTTTGCTTTTCTTTTTATCTTGAGTGACTGAGCCCCGAGGGCTTGATGAAAGCGGCATCTGTTATCCGCTTGAAAGCGACAATACTTACTGTTTGCCCAGATAAAGAAGGGACATGAGCTCTGATATTTGCCATTGCATGGTAGTTTGGTCTCCATTAAGGAATTTGAGTTCAGAGTTTTCAAATGCATTGATTGACGTGTTAATAAAACCAATTCACTTACCACTCGCCAGTTGTTTGCCTATGTTTGGTATCATTGTTCAAGCACCTCAAATGTAAATGGTTTTTTTTTAAAAAGTCGTTCAACACAGGTTAAATCGAAGTACTGTTCTTAGCTGTGGATCAATCTGTTCTTGTCCTATCATTGAGGTCGCATTTTCCTCAATCAATTTTCTCAGGTTTCGTAACTAAAAGTCAGATCCTAGGAAGATAATTTTTCCAATATCTGACTAGCAAGAGATTTTTTTTCCAATATCTGCCTATAGATCTGTTGACCCTACTTGGTATGAGTTTATATGTCCATCTCTTACGTGGCTTGTAGACAGTCCACAGAAAACATGCGTAACCAAAGAAAAGATGCGAGGAAACAAACAATACTTGAAGATCCAACTAATGGCAAAGACTAAACCTAATTTGAAATTGCACGTTTTGAACGTTGCCTTGAGAATCTTGATTTTGCAGTTCGACATTTATATAGCCAGTTAGCCACTTAGTGAAGAGAGGGGAAAAAGAAGAAGAGGGACAAGCCCTTTGAGGCATGCTCTAAGTCATCGAGCATGCGCTAAGAACCGTAAGATCTGAAACAGATCGTAAGTAGCTCTGTGTTAGATTGGGACGAGTATATTCATATCAGAAGTAACCACCCAAAAGAGAAAAATGAAGAAGCGCTATTATGCAAATCAAGATGACAGATCAAATGACGCCCGCAGGGAGCTTACTGCTCAGTTCTAAGCAAGTTGAGAGAAGCAATGGAAGAGCCTCAACTGGAGACCATGGCTTTCATCGACGACATGCATTCTCAGCTCGAGGACATGATCACAACTCCACCTCCTTCTCCTCTTCCTTCCACCTCTTCTCTATCTGGTGAGTCTCTCTTTTTTCTCAATTCTCATCTGTCATCTGCAGCAAGAAAACTGCCCATTGATGCGATTTTACTTCCCTTACCATTTTGGGCAGTTCACCACATGCTAGATTACTAGTCATTTATCCTACTGGAAGCTTACTAATCATATCTAAAAGGTCACGTGTCCATTTGTAGGCTCATACTTCCTCTTCTCCTAATGAGAAGTTACTAATAACACAGAGAAAGTAACTACTACTTTAATATGAAAAATTAAAGCTAACTTCCTGCAAAAGGAAAATAAGCTTTCAATCGTTATTATCAGTGAAGTTGACTGTTACACGAGTGATGCAATTGTTCTACCGAGTTAATGATTTTCCACATTCAAAGTAACAAACAACGTAGTTTTAGCTAGCAATTTTCTCGTGTAATCAGTTAATTTTATATGAAGTAAATTGCAAATCATCAGAAGTTAGGCATTTCTCCACATCAGTGGTAACTTTCATACAGAAAACTAGGTGTCTCGCACAATACTCAATCAAAAGCCCTAGCTTTTCCCACCTTTCTCTCTCCTATTTCCCCGTCGTCCCCACTTGGTCGCCGCATCTCGAGCAGAGCCACTCATACCCAGCAGAAGCTCAAGCCACTGCACGTCGCTACCCCAGCGCCATCCCACGCTGCTTGATGAGCTTTGGGGAGACATGATAGCTCGGTTAACCGAGGAGGGGTAGGGCGAAGTTTGTGGATTGCACCTCAAAATGGACAATTGTTCTCCAAAAATCCTAAATTTTTCAATTATACTATTTAGTCATAAACTTCTTGACGATTTGCTAATGTAGTCATTTCCACCAATTTTAGTAGGAAATCACTAATTTTAATATTGACTATCTTACGTAATACAACTAATATAGACAATTTTTTTTTTGGCAATTTTTTGATGAATTTTTTATTATTGATTTTTATATTTTCTTTTCTTTCTCTATTTTTTTTTTAAAATTCCAACGGTTGGCATTCACATTAACGATTTCCAACCAAAATTAATTGAATTGACTACATTGACATATTATTAGAAAGTTTATAACTAAATTAAAACAATCGAAATGTTACAAACTGAATTGACTGTTGTACAATAAGTTTAAAATTTTTTTTGATAATCATCTCATATGCAGGAACTATACCCTGCATTGCCCTAAGGCACTTCTTAAATGTGTTTGATGAAGAAATATTTAATTTTTAAAATATTGATTGTGCATATCATGAGAATAGTAAGTATAGAAAGGGTGATGCTATTTCCACCATTTACATTACTAAATCCATTCGATTTTCATTAAAAAGACAAAGTTACCCTTAATTATTCAATTGCAATTTAAAGTGATAGCCCCCAATATATGTACATTCCTTCTTTTGTTAATTTTCTATTCTAATGAGGATTTAGTTGTCATAACTAAGAGTATCATATGTTTTGTTCTTGTTTATCGTGGATATCCCATGTATATTAAAGGCATTATGTTTTTTTTTTAAATATTTTTTTAAAGATTAGTTTTATTGAAAAGAGAAATTTTGAAGGAACCTACTTATTTTCTGCATTGTCAAGCAAATTTATGGATAAATTGTCCAGTAAAATCTAGAAAAAATTGAACATAGATAACTTTTAACGTAGTCACGTGTTTACGAACTTTTACATTTTTGTTGTGCATATTTCCATCAATTTTCTTTTATCCTCTGTCTGTTATATGAATATACATATTATGGGGTGATTGGATGAAACCACAAATTTAAATAAAAATAAAAAACTCTTTAAAGCTTTTCCAAGACAATATCACAATTACTTTCTCATTCATGAAACTTCAGAAGATGGAATCTAATTATATCAAAGTGTTGCATAAAATAAGATTTTTTTGTAAAGTACCATTAAAATTTCATTATTTTGTTATGACAAAAAATTAATATCATTTGCGAAGTGTTCATGAACAATATCAAGTTGTCTTATTGGGCATAACTTTTTTATGTCGATGTTGTTAGTGTTTTTCTAAACACTTTTATAATGTCTAACATGCTCCTATTAAAGCATCTCGCCAATACCAATAGAAATGATAAAAAAGAAGAAGACAAATTCTTTGATATAATAAATATAGAGACTTGATTTATATTTTAGATAAACGAAATTAAAAAATAAAATATATACTAGGAAAGTAAACTTTTGAGATTAGAGGAATGAACAATAGATAAATTGTTATAAGAGCAATAATACATAAGACTTCTTTTTATTATTTAAATCGCAATAAGTACACATTTGGCGAAAAGCCATAAACAAAAACAAGCATGTGCTATATTAATTATCACGATTAAATCCCACATAGAAATAGAAAACTAAAAAAGAAAGAAACTAAATAAATTTGGAGCTATCACTTTAGATTGCAATTGAAATTGAGGACAATATTATATTTTTAGTGAAAATGGGAGTGGATTTAATTTTAAAGAGGGTGGAAATATCGCTGCCCCAATGGAAATGGCCATATGATCTTGTTTGTTCGATTGACAAATCTTTGTGGAGCATTTTTAACGAAATACTATTTATTTGAGTAGTGAGTTTTTCATGAGAAAAGGTAACTTTTGACATACTAGCAACTCGTACCTTCTTTAAGCGGATAATCACTTTGATAGGGAAACGCAAGTTGAAAATATTAGAAACTAGAAATGTACCGATGCAATTTAGCCAACGTGCACACATAGAAAGTAAGATTTTATATGGGGTTAACTACTTACCTCGTGACTAGTAAACTTTCATGTGAAAAAGTTACTAAAAACACATCTCTAGTTAGTAATTTTTAAAACTTATCAACTTTTTGACAATGAAAATAAAGAATATCAATGCTTCAGTGCTTAGCGATTCTGTACAAGTGCTCTTAACTCGCTAGTTGAGCCCAGCTATCTGTGCTCCACATTTGGCCCTTTCCTAACCCATGAATTTGTCGAATCCCCCACCCTGAAAAGATAATATCGTAGATGATGCGGACAACTTTTTCTAGCTTCACCCATGAAAATCCGGTAGTTTCTACCTTGTTGGAATCCCCCATAAGTAACAACTTGTTCCTCAAAAACAACTCCATATTCGAACGTATCTTGAACCCAAGTCATTCAGCTAAAGATGATTGGACTTGATCCCTGAAAATGCACTCATTTCATGTAAGAAGCGTCATAGAACCGGAAGGCAGTGACATTTCTCATCGCTGATATGTTTAATCTAAATCGTGGCTTCCAGGAGAAACAAATGCCTGACCCAAGACCAGGAGGGCCTTTGGTCGAGACGATAGGAAAGAGGTGGTTTCGAAGACCGGAAGATAACAAGGATCTGCCGCTCTGGCTACTTCGCTCTTCTTCCACGTCGTGGACTACATGTGTGTTTCAAAAATTTATATTGTATGGGGCCGTAATTTATGATCGACGGACGTGGTCTTCCCAAGTCTGTCTGCCCCGTCCGAGCACGGTGTTCTGTGTTCTTTCTGTTGTATTATTTTAAAAATCAATCTGAACGTGCAGAGTGCATGTACTGGCATTTGCATTTACTAATGAAGGCTTGGAGCTGACTGAATGTAAGATGAAATGAACATCATGAATTCATGTAATCAGTCAATTATTGGTGTCCTCTTACCAGAATCAGGGATGCGCCAGATAAATGAGTCACAATTTACAGCATCAGTTTTGATTGCAGCGTAAAGAGAAAACGAACATCATCATCTACACATACATTTTACAAATTCAAGCTGCAATTTATTTTGGGTGTACAAGGAAAGGCTTAGCTCATCCTTGTATTTTTAGTTGGAAACCATGCTCTCACTCTCCTTCACAAAACCATCTCCAGTCCAATCTTTGTCCGACTGCAAGCCTTTCCGAACCGCCTTCCTCTGTCGAATTGCTTCTTGCTGCCTTTGTACCAAGTCAGTATGAGTGGTAAAATACTGAAGAGAAGCCCTGAAAGACCAACGAGGTAAAAAGAAAAATTAATGTGAGAATCCTGCCCTACTTCATCACGTCTGGGAATTTAGAGCGAGGTTTTAGAAAATTTGATTCTCCCAAATAATTTATACCCTCTGAAATCTTCTATTGTTGAGAAATTATGTGTCTTCATAAAATCTTTCAGCTCAGCACATAGTTTCTTGACAAGGCCATAGCCCTGCATCATCACACCTGTGCATACCTGCAAACCACGAATGAATGATTCTCTGCCCAGTTCGCAGAAGACATACATCGCCAAGTGGCTTTCACACGAGAAGCTCTCTTCTTTTGCATAATAAAAGAATTAGACATTCAACAGAAAAAGGTTAAAACACCAATTTGTATGGACAGTAACAGATGTCACATCAATCCGAAGGGGATTATGTCGTAGCATTAGTCCCTGCCCCCAATCCTAAAGTTATTACCTCATTTTCAGCATGATCTAAGCCAGTGCATGAAAAATGAGGGGCCTTGAGGATCCCCAATAATGCAATATACATTACTAGTTTACCCCACAACAAGCTCGGTCACACATTCTGGATCAAATAAAGACTCTGGGTTTCCAGCAACTAGGAAGGATTCACACAGCAGATCTAGTGGCTGTCAACTGAAGTAAACAATTCCGCTCAGGCTTTAGTGGAAAAGGACATTGCAGAATAACATGCTGTTGGTTTACCCTACCCTTTGGAGGAGGACGGCAAGAACAAGGTAAAGGAGTACAAAAAAGAATTTTACCAGCTCATTATCTGAAGTGCTTGGTAACATTTAGGGAATCTTAACAAACGAACTAACTGATAAATTCAGTCAGACACTGTGAAAAGGGGGTGAAATTTGCATTATAAACACTCCAAGGATATGTAACAATAGCTAATCCCCTGTTGTACCTGAACAGTATCTGCTCCAAGTAGAATGAACTCAGCAGCATCACCTCCTGTTTCAACACCTCCAATGGCTGAAAGAGTGTGGTCCTTATCATCAAATTCCGACTTCATCATCTTTGCAATACTCATGACTTTTGCAAGTGCGATAGGATGAACTGCCTTGGAAGAATAGCCCCCAGGAGTTGAATACCTAAAACATCAAACTTAGGATTACATTTTACAATACCCAAAAAAGAATAAAAAGGTAGTCGATGCAAAAGAGTTAAAAGTACCCTTCAACACAAGGCTCAGGTCGTAACGTTTCAAGATTGATTCCCATCACGCTCATGATCGTATTGATAGCAGATACCCCCTCACATCCTGACTTTAGAGCCACCCTTGCTGGCTGCAGAACAAACAGATGCATTATCAAGATCAATCAATATACACGTAAGTCATCAATGGTTTCGAGCTTCAAGATCAAGGAGAAGTTAAAGCGTGACTAATATTTGGTTATACACAAACTTGATATTGCAATCTACAGGCCAAGAATGCCCTCCTTCCATGCATCTAATTTTGGATTATTAATAGTGGTGGTGTAATCTAAATGTCACTGCACTAGAAGTCCTAACCTCCCAAGGAATACAATCAAATCCTTAAAAAAATTTTCAAAAAAATGCAGTCAAAATCTTTCAATCAGCATTATCGAGGATCCTAATTGTAATAGAGAATTGCCTACACGACGGCCTTAAATTACAGTTTTAATATTATATTTAGGACTTAGATGCACTTCTCAATAGTGGTTTAAAACATGATCGCAAAAATTTAAAAAAATTTAAGACTCAATAGCACTTATGAGTAAAGGTTTAGATGATTGCACGGATTGAAAGGTTTATGACTCCACTGCATTTCATACCCAATGTTTGGGACTTCTCATGCAAGATCTCTCCTAAATACCTAACCGGTAATACTAAAGCATTTGTATTATGAAGATACATGCTTAGTTGATCTATTATTTGATTAGTTATATCACATGACAAAATGTAATCCCTAGCAGGCTTCAAACCTAAGTCTAAAAGTCCTCCATTTAACGTAAGGGCAAGAGAAAAAAGAACAGAGTAAAAGCCAATTTTAATTATAATTCTTAATTCTACATGGTGAGCAGTCCACCACTCACAGAAAAATAATCCTTTTATCATCTTGGTTGACCATCCCACAGTTGCACACAGGCATCAGACGGCTGGGATACTAATTCAGAGTATAAGCACCAAGCAAATTGGAGAGACACAGGCATCAAGTGGCCATGAGGGCACATTCTTATATGACAATATAAACAGGCTCCCAATGGATCTAACACCTGCACCTTCTTCTCCTCTTTTAAAAATGACAAGCAGTTATTTCCATCAAAAACTGATGGACACTAGTGCTCATTCTTCACTGAACGCAGAATCTGCAACACTGAGAGCTAACCTGCGTTATGTCTGTAATATTAGGAGTCATCTTTGCCCAAACAGGAATAGTAGCTTTCGCGTTTATCCATCCACAGACCTCCTCCAAAAGAGCGCAATCTTGGCCGACTGCAGCACCCATTTTACGCTCTGGCATACCATGTGGACATGAGAAGTTGATTTCAATGGCATCCTAAAGAAACGGTACATAATGTTAGATGGAGAGGTCATCAACTTGATTTAGGCATTTGAGCAAAAACAGATATAAAAATACTAGTTTAACTTACAACTCCACTTTGCTCAACTCGATCAATGAGTTCTTCCCATGCAGCTTTGTTGTATTCTTCCATAATAGAAGCAATAAGAATCCTATCTGGATACTCTTCTTTCAACTGTTTAAATTCTTTAAGCATCGTCTCAAGAGGTCGGTCACTGATGAGTTCTATATTCTCCCACCCTATAATTTGTCCCTTAGCCGATCCATTTACTCCTGCACGTAGCCGAGCATATCGAGGGGTGACATTTATAACTTTGTCGGCCTCCAGGGAAACCTAGCAGAAGGATTTACAAGGGTGGACAAAAAATTAGTAAAGAATACAATATCATCCGCACGATTTGTTCACAGTAACAGATATTATTCCAACAACAAGCCAAAACGGCGGAAGAAAAGCCACAAGAAAGTCCCTTCCATAAAAGTCCAAATAGTAGAGAGAAAAGGATACGAATATGATAATCCACGATGGAAGCTACATTCTGCTACTTTTAAGACAATCAACACACTCAATCCTAGTTCAGGTCCTTTCTTTTTCTTTCAACGGGTTCACTTGCTGATAGAAACGTCCATGAAACCTCAATGCTCTGTTTTTCCCCTCAAGTTAACAGCCTTAAGTCTCTATCTCCTTACTCCATTATCAATACTAATTCAGTGAATATCTAAACATCCGCTGAACAAACTCAACATACCACGACTTATGCCTCGTCCATGCACAGGGTTTCCCAAATGACGCTTCAAATGCATCTGATGTATAACGAAAGTATTTGCACCTCGCAAACATCGCATAGGAAAGCAAACACTTGCTTATACATTATCGAGAATAGATAACAACATTATATGCCGACCCACAAAAGCAAAACCAAATCTTTACGTGCCACTCAATTTTACTTGAAGGAAAAACAGGATCGACAGAGCACCAGAGCAGATGAAGCAACCGTAACTCGGATCACGGAAAACACGGTCGACGGAGCAGCACAGCAGACGAACCAACTGGAATTCAGATAACGGAATAGCCTTAACTCAAAAATGCAAATTTTCAGAAGCGATCTCCAGAAACACATAATCACCCATCAGGAAAGCTCAGTTTCCCCGAAATTCTAACCTCAGAGACAGATACTCCGATAACGACGGTGGCCGATTTTCTAGAACTAAAAGGGAACTCGAGATCTCGGCAATCGCCCAAGTCCTAACCTCACCGACGAACTAACAAATACGAACTTCCGGCATCACCGACGAGCGAGAAACTTACAGTCTTGGCGATCACGGCCCCCCAGCCCTCGTCGAAGGCCCTCTTCATCACGGTGTAGTTGGTCCCGGGCGGTCCGGACCCGATGACGAACGGATTCGGCATGTGCAGTCCATTGACGGTGACGCTGAGATCGGGCTCCGCCCGATCCCCGGACGCCAGCACCCGGAACCCGACCCTGCTGGGCGGGGACAGGCCCGGCCGGCGGCGGCACCGGAGCCCGGCGACGTCGGCGGCGGGGCGGTGGCCACCTCCGAGCTGCTTCAGACCGAGGGAAGCCATCGGCGGCGATGTCGGCGGCGAGCGAGATCGAGGGGTTGCAGCGGGTGAATCCGAGCTGTATATTCCTTGGGGGCGGAGGACGGAGGACGGGATCGAGGGGGGGAATCGCTTGCGTCTTGTAGCTGCTGTTTCGAGCTGGAGGATTTTGAATATTCTAATGGAGGAAGGAGCGGAGTGCTGACGATGGAGGAGGATTCTGCATGTGCGTCGGGGGAAGCGGATAGCTATCCTTTCTTTTTGATTTATTCCGGGGTTTGACGTTGCTGCATCACCGGAGGGGCGGTGTAATAATTGGAACCCCACTTTTTTTCTTTCTTTTTTCGATCTTTTCCGTACTTTCTGTGCCCGATTTGGGAGAATATGATTGACGTAAGATCGGATTTTACCACGCTGAATCTGACTTTCGGAAGCGCTTGACATGGCAGGATTCGATCCGTCGTGCCTTTTTTTTTTTTTTCTTTTTTGGAACTTTTTCTTGATAGAGTAGATATAGTGACGAATATAAAAGAGACGATGACATAAATCATTCTTAAATTTTTATTAAATATATAATGTAATCCATAAATTTTTAATTTATTCGATATGATTTATGAACTTTATACTGATATTTAATATGGTATTTGAATTTTTAATTTATTAATATAGTCCATAAATGATTGATATATATTCAATTTAGTTCAAGAACTAGTTTTTCATTAATTTAAATTCAGGACATGTAATTTTAGGGACTAAATTGAATATACATAAAAAATTTATAGATCACATTGGGTATTTTAAAATTTTAGGAATCATATTATATGTTAAGGTAAAGTTTATAGAATATTTATGTCATTTTTTATTATAGAATAAGTAGGTTAAAAGAAAATGAAAGAAATGGTCGGACTGAAGAGTAATTGGTGCTGCCTAATCTCGCCCATTGATCGATGTGTGCAGAGTCGTTAGCCAATAATGGTTGGAGTGGGGAGTGGGGAACCTTTGGATGATGTCATTAAATCACAAACGATAACGTGATCTGCTAAAGATTCCGCATGGTTCGGTTTCATATTACCGACACTCAACAAATAGGAAACAGCCGGATTTTCCTTATTCTGCTCCCAGAACGATGTAGACTCTCCAATCAGCCATCCGGTATGGTCTAAGATGCTGTTTTGTCTTGATTAACATTGTATATGCTTAATCCCGCAATGAAGAGTGCTTTATCATCCAACGATTGACGTCGCATCTCTTGGATCTGACGGTGGAACGCATCGCCGTGATATATGTGCGTATGGTAGAAGGGAGTCACTATTGTTGACTAATTCATCTAGTTGGACATGAATTGACTTTTCAATCGTCTAGGAATTTGTAATATTACAGTTTTGTTGCCAAAATTGTGTCATGCATTTCATGAGAGATCGGAAATATCGGCATAGTTACATATGTAGACGTTTAGTCATTGAATAGCATAGCAAATTGTGAAAATCAATGCAATGTAGCAAAATCTCTTATGATTAGACTATACATGATGGATAGATGGATCATGCATATGAATGTGAGAACAGTGATCGCTCAATTTCTATTAACGCAGTCCAATTCGCATGGCAAACTATCAAAAGGAGTATTGACAATGATAATCATTTGGGAATGGCTCGCACTTGTGTATCACTCGACAATCCCTCTTCTAATTTTCCTTATTCTACTCCAGAACAAAGTAGATTCTTCAATCAATCATATGGTATAGTCTACGATGCTGTTTTGTCTCGATTAACATTATATATACTTAATCCAACAATGAAGAGTGCTTTGTAATCCAACCACTGACGTCAGCGATCACTCGATTTCTATTGACTCAATTTGATTTGCACGAGTTGGACTATCAAAAGGAGTATTGACAAGAATAATCATTTGGGAATACCTCACACTTGTATGTCACTCGACAATTTTTCTTCTAATTTACAAGGAATACTAAAGTGGAGTAATGCCAATATGCTCTCTTTCATATTTTTCCTTTGAACGTCATGCATGAGGTTATAAGAACCAGATCCAATGGATTCAATAAAGTGAGAATTAAGACATTTGTCCAAACTAAAGTACTGACAAATGGCATAATTTAACTAAAAAATGGAGATATTAGGTTAGTTTGGATAGATATTTTACATTACAGTTAATAAATAGGGATATCGGTATTCGTTTGAAATGTCGGTAAATCAGAAAATTATTTTGAAATCACTAAGATATAGAACAATAGGGAAAACTTAACTCAATAAAAATTTAATGTTGGAAAATTATTCGATATGTATTCAAGAGCATATCGATCCCTATTGACAATTAGCATATTAATTATATATCCGAAATATCATATAAAGAAAATTTCGGATATCATACTTTATCCGGGAAAATTGCCAAGAGAAAACTCAAGTTCAAATCCATCTACTTATCTAATTGGACTTACGTTCATCAATAATTTATTGATCAACTGTGACATATTAACTACTTCATGCCACACAATTCTTGCATGCATCTTAATCCCCTCACTTGTGATCTTAGTTTTGGTCTACTATCTCTTAATTGTATCCTTCGAAGCCAACATATCTCAACTTGAATGCCTAGTGTTAGGTATATTCCCCCTTAATTTGTATCCTTGGGCATCAACATATCTCAACTTAAATACCCATCTCTTCCACCATATCAAACCATGAAGGTTATGAAATCATTGGTCATGAGATTTCTTATTAAGATATTCATTAAAAATATGCTAGATCAAACCATGAAGGCCTTGAGCTACTTAGCATATTGGGAGTGGGCCCATGATGTAGGAGCATCCAACGAAGCTCCATCGACCAACTCAGAACCATCGATGTTTATCCAAGCCAAGAAAGAAATTGGGCATTATGTGTTTCGATGGATCATTTTGAATGAATAATGTTAATTACTTATCGATACTTGGTGGTATATCGATAATAGGCCATTTTAGACATCTTGCATGACCAATTGATGAAGTTTCAGGAGGATTATTTTCTGGTCAAGGGAGGAGCACGAATTTTGGAAGGCTAAAGGTTCACAAATGCGGTTCAAGAATGTGGAAGGCCAAAAGTTCAAGAATGCGGAAGGTCAAAGGTTCAAGAATGTGGTTCAAGAATGCGAAAAGCTAAAGATTCAAGAAAGCGGAAAGCCAAAGGTTCAAGAATGCAAGTTCCCGTACTACTAAATGCATCTCATAAGTTCCTAGGTGTCTTTATCGTTATGTAGTTCAAGAGTCGAAGGTTTTTCATAAGTTCCTAGGTGTCTTTATTGTTATGTAGTTCAAGAGTCAAAAGGTTTAAGTTCCTAGTCATTAAAGTTTGTTTTAATATCTTAGGCTAAAATCCTCCTATAAACAGGATAAAACTATCCAATATATGGGACATACAAATTTGATCAATGAAAATGGTGAGATTTCCTCTGCTTGAGTGAACTCTTTCGGAGAGTAGATAACTCATCTCAGTCTCTTTATCCTTGAAGCCTAGATTACTCCTTGGTGGTAAGCCAAGAGGCCATTTATCCTTGGCTGGTGGAATCTTTAGGCCTTGGTGGTGAGCTTCTCGTATCCCAAAGTCTTTTTATCCTTAGCAGGTGGAAGCTTTAGGCCTTGGTGGTGAACTTCGTAGATCTCGATATTCTTCTTCGGTTGGTGGCGTGGCCTTTATACAATGGGAGGAGATCGTTTTTTCTTTTCTTATTCCCCTTTGTTTCTTTCCCGTATACACTACCCCATACACTTAACCTGAAAAATTCCAAAAGAAAAATTTTTGTTATGGAATCACTCACCCTATCACGCATTAGCCCACCTTCATCATCACCATAAAATCACATCGATCTCGCCAAATATCGATATCATTTGTTAAGAGCACTGCCGGATCAAACCATGAAGGCCTTGAGCTACTCAGTCTATTGGGAGTGGGCCCACCTTCATCATCGCCATAAAATCACATCGATCTCGCCAAATATCGATATCATTTGTTAAGAGCGAGTAATGAAAGCTAATACCTTTACCTAAGAAGATTGCCAAGTCTAAAACCAACCCCGTCAACATAGTTAGCCGAACCATATTCATTAAAAAAATTAAAACAATGAGTTATGAGTTAATTATAATTTATTAACTATTTCGCACCACAACAATTATTTGATGTGATGCCGAGGTGGTGGGTCCTCCACTAGCGTCACTCAAGAGTTTACTCGCCGGCTGCCGGTTATACGAGGTTCTCTGGGTATAAAAAAAAAAAAATTATTCGATGTGGGACTTTTTTTAACATAATGTACACATACATCTCAATAGTTCATGTTGACAATTGTTGGGAAGAGAGAGGATGGGGGAGGGGGATAAAGCCAATGAAGTATTGATCCGATACTTGCGTTTCTTCTTGCCCACAATTGACCAATATACAAGGACACATCTCATGTTATAAGGGTAGAACATAGAAGCAAGCTTCAAGAGTGAGAGAGCTTGATGATCATGTCGTAGAAGTAAGTTAATTACTTTTCGGTATCACCATCCTTAGTTTAGAAGTCTAATTTTGGGATATTTAAATGTTGACGGGTGATTTTTGGCGAGAAAGAGAATTTTTTTTTCTAGGATATCTATTGAATAGCTGACTAAGATCCGATGATGGTATGCACATAGATGATGGATTAAGGGCCATTAAATGACGATAGGAGACAACGGGTGCGTTTGGGAAAACTTTTGGGGAAAGTCCTTGGGAAAATGCAAAGGCCTTTGAGTTAAAGGTGTTTTCCAAAATGCAAATTGTGTTCAGTAAATTATAATTTGAAAGCTCTTTGTGAAGTATTTTGAGTAAAATGGTATTTGGGGAATTATATTTGCAAAGCCTTTTGTTATTCATAAAAAAAAATAAAAAAAAAAGTTGGCCAGCCAAAACAAGTAGTTGCCGGCGAGGAGCAGGTGGTCCGGCGAAGGGTAGGGAGTCTGACGCAGGCCATTCGATAGAGGTAGGCGGTCCGGCGAGGGTTGCGCGACCCTCCGACGAGCGGTGCCTAGATCACGCGGCCTCGGCGGAGGTCGCGGCGCGTCGGGCGATCCTCTAGCGAGGGTCGTGGGTCGCCCCACCCTCCGTTGCGGCGTGTCGCCCAACCTTCCGTTGTGCGGCACCTCCGGCCACCTCCGCGACGAGGTCATGGGTCGCCGAAGGTCGCGGCGAGGTGGAGGAGGTCGTGCGCCACGTCCCAGGCGACCTTTGTGACCGCCGCGACCAAGATTTGGATCGCGGTGAGGTGGAAGAGGTCGCACGCCGCGACCCAAGCGACCTCCGCGAACCAGATCTGGGTCGCGGCGAGGTGATAGAGGTCGCGCGCCGCGGCCCAGGCGACCTCTGCCACCTTCGCAGCCCAGGCGCGCGACCTTCGCGACTGGTCGGTGACAGTCGCCGGGGTGCCGCAACCACGCTGACCTCTCTTGCCCGTCGACCCATCTCGCCAACCTCTGACGAAGAAGAAGATGAATAGTGCCCGGGCCATTTCCGAAATGCTGAAAGCCCAAGGCAACCTCCCACCTACCTTGGGCTTTTAGCTTTGTAAAGACTGGCATTTGGAGAATGTAAGCCCAAAAATAAATGCAAAACACACTTGCTTTTGCCCAAGATCCTTTAGAGATCTAAAGGACATTGTAAAGTGGTTTCCAAACGGACCCAACATATGTGTCTTAAATTTACATCTTCGGTAATCTTATTGTGTAGGCACAATTAAAATGTCAGAGGGATGATTCTGTCTGTCCCGCAATCCTGCCTCCACGTTTACCATCATTCACGGGAAAGCGTGCGCTGCAATTTTTTTTTCTCCTTATTTGACGTGCCATTGCCAGAGATGACTCTATTTTAATGTCGCTTTCACGGGCGACAAACAGTCAAGTGGTGACGTTCGGTTCACGTTCCCGCACCAAATCACTTCCGATTTGATCGAGAAGAGACGTACATGCCCTTCGGTTCCTGCAGGGATCGTCATCAAGAAGCTGCGCCGAAGCATCAGCCTCTTCGAACTGAGAAAATATTGGGTGGGTTTAACACTCCACGTAGGCGTTTGGGTGAAACAATCAGCGATCGACACGTGGCGCCACGTAGGCGAGGGCGTCAGGCGTTCAAAATTCGCGCGGGCCGCGTGTGGAGCCCACCACTCACTCTGACGCTCCCTCTGCTCTGCTCTCCTCTGCGACGCCTGCGCCCTGTCGAAATCGTCCTCTCTCTCTCTCTCTCTCCCCCGTTCTCCGTTCCGTTCCGTTGCGGGGGAGAACAAAACTCGCACAGCTGCTTCTCTCCCCTTCCTCTGCTCTCTCTCTCCATTCTCGCCGACGAGCTCTCTCTCTCCATTCTCGACTCCGACGCCCCGCCGACGACGCCGCCTCCGCCTCCGCCTCCGCCCCCAACGCCCTCTCGCGACTCCGACGCCCCCGACTCTGACGCTCCTCAAGCCGGTTGCCTCCGACGCCGACGACGCCGCCTCCGCCCCCGACGCCCTCTCGCGACTCCGACGCCCCCGACTCCGACGCTCCTCAAGCCGGTTGCCTCCGACGCCGACGACGCCGCCTCCGCCTCCGCCTCCGCCCCCGACGCCCTCTCGCGACTCCGACGCCCTCTCGCGACCCCGACGCCCTCTCGCGAGTCCGTCGCCCCCGACTCCGACGCCCCTCAAGCCGGTTGCCTCGGACGCCGACGACGCCGCCTCCGACGCCCCTCAAGCTGATTCTGTCCATGGATGTCAAACACTCTCACAACTCTATTTACTTGATGATAGGAATTGATATCTGCCACTAGTGTCTGCATTCTCGGAGTGAATTTTAAACTCCTCATTCATGTGGCAGGTGGATTACTCCGGATTTATGACGATAATTGCCTGCATTGTGGTTCCTGGCTTTGCATGTTTGGTCCTTGATTGGAAGTGGAAGCGGAAGTACTTTGGTAGTATTTTAATTTTTGTTTTCTGTTTTCTTGGAAACGTGTGAATGAAAATGAAAATTCTCTAACGGGATGAAAAATGGGAGTATATGCTTGTATTCCATCAAAGCTGTAAAATAGAATTTTTCTTTTTCCTTCCAAAGATCTGTGCTTTTGTTAGAATGAATAAATACTGGATACACCAAAATGTCATTTTCAGCTTTGAACTCTTTTTCATTCATAACATGCTTTCCATTGTCGAAGATGGAGAAACTGGAACTTTTTCTAGGTTGCTTAGTGTTGCTGGTTAACCATGTACTATGTGAGCTCAAGAACGTGTCAAGTGGAATTCAGGGAAAATGAACCTTTTTGTGCCGTTTCTCTACATCAACAAGGCTCTCAGTTAATTTTGTCATGCAGCATGGCACTTTGGATAAGAAAAACTCTAGAATGGGTTGTCGGGAGACTGTTCTATGCAAATGATGCTTATATTGCAGACTTGTACAGAAATCTGTAGATTGCATTGTGGGGTGAAATTTTGAAGGAGCTAATTGGAGCCTTCGAAAATGCGAGTTTTTTATTTATGAGGTGAGAAAGAAGCGGGAAATGCGATATTTTTTGGTGAGAACTGTGATGGGGGGCTATTTTAGTATTCTCTCGGAGCGTTCTCATCATGCTTTGATGAATTTCTTGGTGGTAGTTTTAGGTGAGTCAGGGAATGGCATCTGTTGCTGCTAGGGTTAGAAATGACACTTCTGATGTTTAAGTTTATAGATACATCTGCAGCAGGTATTGCTTTATCTCTTGTACGTGCGTCTGCGGCAAGTATCTTGGGCCATTTGTAGGCCATCTTGCCTTCAAATGGTGCTGTTTTTCTCAATTTTTTCTGGCTGTTGAGCATCTGCAGATATTGTAGGTCCGCCCTGTGGTGATTTTGTCACAATATAGAAGTGACTATTTGCTGGAGAAAGAGAAAAAACAGGCAAAAGCTGAACCTTGTGAAATGGAGGTCCTGACTTCTCTATGATTCCTTTGATATTTTCTGCCCAAAAAAAAAAAAAAAAAGAAAAGAAGAAGAAGATGAGTTTCACTTGGCTTATGCTTTGTTTTTTTTTTTCTCTTACAGGTTCATAACATGTCAGGTGTCAGCACCTCATCAGTGCCGCCTTGCAAAGGTAATCCTTGTCAAATATTCAAGTCATAGTTATGCATGCACCAGCGCGTGGCCTGCACAAGGGCTGTCTATCTGACACTGCATTCTTCTCTTCTTGTATATTACTAGGAAATGACGTGATTGATGAGGATGTAGATATAGTTGGCGGGAATGACGCTCCAGTTTCATGCTTCCCTCCAGTAGAGATAGAGAAAGATGCGGTGCATAGAAACAGTAAATGCAGTAGTTCCAGTAGCTCCGGTACTGAATCGGGGTCCTCATCAAGTGGTTCGCGCCTCTGCAGATCTTTTTTTTTTTTTTTTTTTTTTTTTTGGTAACCCAGGAAACTCCGAAACTCTGCAGATCTTTTTCTACTTTCTTTTTTCATAAAGTTATACTTTCTCTTTTGGAAGTTGTATTGTCTAACTGTATGGAGCACATCACTTTCTATAATTACCAATACACAAATGCTAGGGACATCTTCTGCTTTTCTAGTCCGCATCATAATCTGATTTTGTATATTTTCAATTTTTTATTTGTGAAGTTCATACTTCTGAGGGCACTTTATTTTGAACTTGGTCGTTGAATGCACCAAGTCCTTAAGTGCTGATCACTCTTCTTAGTATTTGCATATGAAGTGTTTAAAGTTCTTAAGTCATCTGCTTTGTTTGATTGCCTTTGTTATCAATTGTTCAGAATAGTAGAATAGAATAAGAAAATTCCCAGGTTCTTTGTGTCAGCTTCGCCTGTTGCCTGTCATGATCTCTCTCCAGGGTTCATATGATGTCCTTCGAAGAAGGAGCCACAAGTGCTGCTATGGGGAGTTTTAGTTTTCAATATAATGGCGGAAGGACTCTTCATTTTGGTTATATGCACGCAAATTTGCCTGTAGAGTGGTCAAAATTGGGGGATCTGGGCAAGATCTGCATTATATTTCTGATTTTTTTTTTTCTGTTGTACCTATTTCTAGGACAATAAACATTTTTCTGTAAAAAATTGTATGAAAAAGAGAAATATGAGAACTGGTTTTTGCACCACTTATTCAGAAGATGTACACATCATATCTCATGGTGTACACCTTTTTAAGTTCATCTCATGTTTGCTGAAGGGTCTGGGTGATGATGTTCTATGTAGTAATTTAAACCTGCCAAATTTATTATTAGTTTTAAACTGGATTTTAAATTTGGTTTATCAGTTCTTAAGATTAACTTTACCCGGCAAGTCCCCTCAAATTTGCACGTTTTTTTAAAGTAGTTTCATACAAGGTTTGCAAGTAGACATGCATGTAGAATGGTATATGTGCTGGTGTATGCTTAACCATCTAATTTTTGAAGAAATGGGGAGTGGATCTCTTTGCATGTTTTTCATCATTAGTAGTGGGTCAGAGTCATGCTTTGACTCAAGTATAACTTTGTCAAATCGTCTCTCAATGTGTAGTGGCAATGCTTTGTCTGTCAATGTGTAGCAGCAGTGCTTAAGACTGTGTAGTTGGTACAGCTATTAGCCTGGGCATTGTTTCGTCATCATTAGCCATTTCTAGGGTAGATGGGCATACATGGATTTGGAACTAGCCTTTGTTATAAGCCTGTAAGCTTTTGATGTTTAATACAATGTTCTTGAATTGCAGAACATTATGACTTTTCTTGATTGAGCTCTCATATCTTTGCACTTGTGCTTGTTTCCTACTCGTCAGATGCAGACTCAGCTAGTTCATCCGCTAGTGAATTAGATCCTGCTAAGGTTTCTGGACCTGTCAAGGTGGCGAAGGTAGATATGCCAAGCTTAGGTGCTGTTGTCATGTTGCATGACTGAGGTTCTGGTTCGTATGTTGTCAGCTAACTTTATGCAAATTATTTCTCTTACTTCAGGAAGGCATGGCTAATGGAGTAAGTGATGACCAAAAGAGTACTTTTCATGACTTAGATACTGGTAAATTTAAGTTCAGATTGCATTTTGGTTAAAAGGTGATTCACTTTGTGCATCCATCTGGACTGATGAATTAATAACTGACCTTGTGTTACTTCTAGCATCTGTTGATGGGATGGATCAAGTTGTGCAAAATTCTCAGCCCAATTCACTTCCCTTAGAAGCTGATGTTCAGGGAGAGGGTAAGCATGATCATCATAAAGATAATTGTATGCTATACCTTATGGGGGCGTGATCTCACGCATGGTGCTGTAACATTATAGAGGAGAGTACTCCACCTGAGAGGCAAGTCTCCCTGAGAAGCGTTATCGTGCAGCACTTTTGAGGAACCGATTTGCTGAGACTATATTTAAAGCTCGAGAAAAGGCTCTTGAGAAGGTTGAACACAGTGCTTGATGCATCTTTTCTGTGTCTACTTGTCTAGATACTTGATATTTATATTTCTGGTTTTTCCCATCTTAGGTTGAGAAGCGGGATCCTGAGAAGTTACGAATAGAGAGAGAGGAACTCGAGAGGCGGGCAAAAGAAGGTCTCTTTTATTATATACCATCATCGTCATTCAACCCAAAAAAAAGAAAAAAGCTCTTTACTACAATGGGTCTCCTAAATTTTTTTCTTTTTCTACTAATCAGAAAAGGCTAAAATTCAAGCTGAGGCAAAGGCAGCAGAAGAGGCTAGAAAAAAAGCTGAAGCTGAAGCTGCAGCTGAAGCCAAGAGGCAGAGGGAGCTGGAGAGGGAACTTGCTCGTCAAGCATTGCAAAGGTGAGTGCACACCTTGCAGTTTCCTGGACAAGGTTTTAAAAGGTACTTATCTGACAAGTCTTGGTTTCTGCAGATGGAAAAGACAGTTGATATCAATGAGAACAGTCAGTTTATGGAGGACTTGGAGATGCTTCGAGTTCCTCATGGTGAGGAATTACCAAACTTCTTGGAGGAGGCAAAGAGCCCAGACTGTTCAGAAGACCATCTGGGTAGTTTCAAACTCCAGAATAGTAGCAATCCTTTAGAACAGCTTGGCTTGTACATGAAGGTTGATGACGAAGATGAGGATGAGGAGAGTGAGCCGCCCAAAAGTCATCCGGTTCTGCCGCCGCCGCCAAATGACGTAGAGGACGGGGAAATTGATTGATGAGAGAATCTTTTTCCCATATTCTGACACTAGGAACTTAATCCTTTTAAGAGAGACTGGAAAGGAGTTCCTTTAGGAGGAATGAGACAACTGGGGAAATCTCCTTCCTTCTTAGGTGACCGCCCAAATTGGAAGTGCCCAATGGATTGGGGGGGAACATACTGCTCCTGCCTTTCTCAAAGAGGGTTGGGAACTTCCTTCTTTTGCTTTGAACATTTAGCGACTGAGGTTGGTGTTACCTTATCTGTGGATGGTCAGCGACGCAAAATGTGGATTTGGAAGGGAGCGTGTACATATAGATATTTGGAGATATTGATTCCGATTCATTGAAATGGAGCACAAGCGAAAGCAGTAGGCTTTTCTGATGGACGCCGAGGATAGACTGTTATAAAGAAGGGCAAAAGAAAGACGGGAGGATAAGTTAGAGAGAAGAGGCAGTCTTTCCTTGTATAAAGGCTCCGGTTCTGTTTGCACGGCGTAAGTGGAAAGATCAAATTGTTTTCTTGCTCTGCCACACACACACAAAAAAAAAAGAGAAAGAAAGGAAAAAGCAAAAATTCATTCTTTTCCTTTGTTTGTGTATGTTCCGATCATTCCTTGATTCAATCTGCTTTTTCAGATGAAATATATATGTCCAAGCATGATGCACTGATTCTTTTCATCTGATTTTTTTATTCAAACTGCCTTTTAGATGAGGCAATACCTTTTGAATGACTTTTCCAATGAAAATTCGCAAGCGTCATTGAAAATACGAGTCGTGACGTCCTTCAAATGGTAGTAAGTTTTCACGACTTCTTTGTATTTTCGTAAATTTTGAGATCGTAACTTTCCTAAGAAGTTTGGCTTTTTCGTCCTTCCCATTTATGGTAAATGATATAATTTATCAAATCCTTCCAACGTACTTTACAAAGATAGGGGTGTTTCTTTATGGAACTCTCAAACTTTTCTTCATGCTTCTTGTCCTTGCTTAGCAAAGGCTAGAATGCTCCGTACACAATGGCTTTTAACTCGAGCTTTGGTAAAAAATAGGAAAGATAACATGCGTTACGCTGTACAGACTTTCCACTATCCAACAATGGCTACATTAGTCCTCAAACATACCCTCATCTGATATTCTAGAAGATTCAGTCCCATTAACAAGAGGCTGGTTCTCAAAACTAATGCTCGGGTCGCCAAGGATGCTGTAATCAAAATCCTCATCATCGTCGTCCTCATCGTCTTTATCGCTATCTTGATCCTCGAAATCTTTTTGCAGCACTCCTTTTGATGCAGCTTCTCTCTGCATCTTTTGCTTGATGGCATCTTCATAAGACATTTCATACCACACGACACCCTTGCCAACCATGGATTTGTTGTGAACGTCCGTCATCCTCTGTTGCTTGCTTTTCTCTGAGTTCTCCGGTTCGCCCCAATAGTCATATCTATATAAAGGGTTTGAAGGATCGTATTGATCCTTGCCAAAGTAACTAATGTCTACATATCTCCCTGGCTCTTCCAGTGGCAGGCCCAGGGCTTGTCGGCTGTAAAATAACGAGCCTTGTTCAGCTAACATTATCAGACAGCATATTTTGAGTATCTTAATTCCAGGAACAAAGTTCTCTGGCATTTATAGAGAGAATGAAAGAAAAGATTCTCCGCTGATTTGGTAACAAAACATTCTCAGCACTCCAAAAGGATAGGAACTAATAGCTTTCAGAAAAACTTGCTTTCTAAACATACTATATAAAGGATATCATCATAGCCATTCCCTTGTAATGTTTGCAAGAATTTCGACCAGCTAGACAATCCTATTCTCAGTGAAGGATATTAGCATGCATTGTATACAGTAAGATGCAGTAAGATGCCCACAAGAAAATTATAAGTCACACGTATGAAAGTAAAGGCTATCAATAGGTAGATAGTGACCAAAATCATTTTGCTTCATTTGACAAAATTTGAATGAACTAAGTTTTCCTTTCACAAAAGCAAACATTAGTCCCTTTCATGGACCGTTTTTATTTCTTTCCCTTTTCTAATTGCAAACTGCAATATTGAACCATTTTGTCAGTGCAACTGATTTCTTTTCCCTTACCCTTTTATGACAAATAGTAAAGCCCAAAGCGAAGTGGCACATTGTAGGAATAAGAGTACCAAACATGTGCTAAATTCTGTCATTCCTGGAAATCTGTCAATGGCAACATACATGGCACGTGGAATCTTTTACATATTACGTGTGATATAAAGGAAAAAAAAAATTAGATTGGGTGATTGCATCCTTTTATGGTTAGTTTTGTTTCCCAAAATGCCCAGTTAGTAAAGACGACAAACGTCAAACAATTCGCAATTGGAAACATAAATTGGATTCAATATCAAAAGAGTCAAATATGTTATAATGACATAGGATTACCAGTTGATATCCCTGATCAAGGCTTCTCTTTCTTCAAATGACCGACGCCAATGCATCAAGTCATACTCATCCATCTCAATATTTCGCCTGAATTTGGAAATTTTATATGCCTCTCCCCTTTCTTCTGCTTCTTTTCTCATTTTCTTATGGAACTACATGTAGACAGAAAGCCAATTAACATATATCTCATAAAGTGACTTGGCAAACAAAACCAGAGTATCATCTAAATCTGGACAAAATGGGACATATGCATACAGTGACTAAAATTTCATATGAACAGTACTTGAGTAGGGAAGATACAATCTATGCAACAACAAAGCAATAACTAACCTCACGCTCAGCTAAAGCTGCTTCCAAGTCAAGTTCTCTCACACTAGTTTTCTGCCCAAAAATACGAGGCAACATCAGAGAAATCACCAATTATAAGATTGATGTATCTTAAACATCAAATAACCTACCAGAATAACTTTTGGTATGAAGGACTTCTTATAGTAAGCCTTAGTATATTCAACACTCTTCTCTTCATCATAATCATCATCAACCAACTCAGATAATTTTTGGTTTTGGTACTTCTCAGGATTGGCCTCCAAATCATCCAAAATCATTTGCTCAGCGACATGTATCTGCCACAACTGCATAAAGCCACACCACCCCAAATATTGTAATAATGACAATTCACTCATGAGCAGGAGTGGCATTTGAAAGACCGCAGACTTTTGAAGTTTAGTATAAAGCTAACTAAGCTATCAGTACTTTTCTACACTCATTATAGACCATGAAGCTATGATTGCAGTGCATAACAAGGGTGAAAGGTATGAAAAGAAAACCTCATTGCATAACAGAATAGTTGAGTGAAAATGAATATATTCAATCAGAATTTTAGAAACATTATTTAGTGTTGAAACAAATGCCAATGACTTTGGTTACTCGCAAAGGAAATTTCAACCATCTTGCACACATGAAGGACATCATTGTGTTCATTGCTTGAGTTTTGGTAACAAAACCCAAGGATCAAGTTAAGAAAGTTTGTCCAGAAGGGTTAAGCCCTTAGAAGACCTAGAGAAGGTCTTTAAGTTTTTGCCCACAAACAAACGTGTGAGCCACTAGGGTTTCCTTATTTCCCTTCCTAACATGGATAGGCGCTTAAACCCAATTACCTAACATGAATGACAAACGCATAGTCCAAAGTGCACCTAATTGATTCTCACCTCCAAAAAGGTAGGAGTCATGAAGGTAGACACTTAAGTAACAATCAGCTGCACCACAGTAGCATGGCATTCTTTTCACCTTTCCATCAGGGCCAAAAACACTATCAAGCGCATAGCCATAGTCATACGTAAGCTCCTACAGACGAAATAACTGGGAGTCAGTCATGCTGAGAAGAACCAGAACAAACCCGCTTAAAAGATGTTAGTTCCTCAAAATTAGCGAGAACCAGTGGTCCACACTTTCAACAAATCTATCAGCAAAAGTTTACTAAAATAAAAGCAGTCAGTTTCATGAATACGCAAGGCTTTCAGACTAGCAGCTATGTGCATGCACCTATATCTCGTAAGCGCACTCATAAGTACAGACAGAGAGAGCTACAACTTGACACAGTGCTGCTGAATATATTTAATTAAGTCTATAGCTACCAAGCGAAGAGTGCATCACAAGAGAAAAATGAATTACCTGCAATGGTGGTATGTTATCAGCTGCAAATAGAACCCACCCTAGCCAGCTTAATGTCTTGGTGGGAACTTAATACACATTGGACAAATAGATTGGGCTCGCAGCTATGATTGATAAACCTGGCAATGTTTCCAGCTGAACCAGCATCAATGCAGAACTCTGGGACCTCAGATTTCTGTTCATCATGCTTTTCCACCTGATCAGCTGTCCCAGAGGATGCATCTCGTGACCTCCTCTGATCATGGATGAGAAATATGAGAAACATGAAGTCACATTTCGGCTGTTCTTGACAGAAAAATGCATTTGACAGTGACTTCGAGTTAGCTTTCACACAGTTACATGCTTTTCCTTTTTCAACTTTCAGTCTAAGAAGACAATACTACAAAGCAGTGTATAGATCTTGGATAACTCTTGTTAAAATTTGAGAAATGGCCAGATGCCAATAGAAGAGAACATCATTCAGGAAAACTTGAAAACAGACTAGTCAAACTATTCTCAAGACAGCAGTACAAAAAAAGTTGCCAAGCAAACTTTTGAACCATCTAGATATCTTAAATATATTCAAAACAAAGCACTATTCTCCTGTACAAATACCTTGGTAACTAACCTCCATATTTGTAGCAAAATTTCAAGACTTTCAATTTTAAGCACTGAAAAGGCTGATTGTAGACGATATGCCACCTACCACATAATACTAATGCTGACGATGAAAATACTCAATTCATTTCTCAATCCTATGTCATTCCCATTTAAAAAGGCTAGAAATTACAATGTCAAAAAACTTAAGTTACTGAAAGGAAAGAGGGTTCATGCAGATAAGGTCGCAATAGACCCCAACCCCATAAACAAGTGAGGTGGAATAAAATTTAGACCCCGTCTCACGTGCAAATCAGAATGAAACCATATGTATGCACGTGGAACTGCAGATCAGGGATCTACATGTGAAATAAACATAAAACTGGCAGGACAGATTAAAACTTGACTCTTAAAGGGTCGCTGTGAAAGACACATCTAAAAGCATCCACAATGAAGAATACAAATCAGAATACCTAATTATTTAAAGGGTGAAGATGATGCTTGAAATAAGTGACCACATAATAAAATTAGCAAGGGCACGCATCAATTTGTAAACCCAATTATTCATACACTAAAGTCCCATTTCTTGTATCACATGTGGAAGCATGTATCTCTTTGAGAGGACAATTTTTTTCAAGCTCTTTCTGATTTTCTCTTAATTGAAAAGAAGCCTGGACAGAAGTTTGATGATGTTGAGGCCACAAAAAATCTTAAAACAATATGTCCAGCATTACAACAAATATTTACGATATGGAGGCCCAATGCTGTACATTATAAACAAATGCCTGATCTGACTTTTTAGGGAAAATTTGCTCTTACTTCGCCATTCAGTTGAGACGAGAACTTAGGCGTTTTGCACCTTTCCACAAACATGACAGACATGTAAAATGGATACTTTGCAAGTCCATAATTTATAAACACAAAAACATGCAGAAAGTTATCAAACCAAGCATTTGGCCACTCATCACATACCACTCCAGCAGGATCATCATGATTTCCATCACGGATTCAAATTTCACAAGCATTCCTAAGTCCACACTAAATTTTCAAAAAATAAAATGCATATCGTGGCATAGTCTGAACCTAAAGCCGCCACCGCTCTTTCAAATATTGCGCACCGAGCAGCACAAACCTCTGCCGACTCCTCGAGGTAAGTTCACTCGATAGAGAGTTCGAATCTCCCGGGAAAGCACGTTCACTTTCAGGCCGGTTGGTCACGAGCGAGTGAGCGGAGAGGGAATTGGAAGCGGCGCTCACCTGGAATGTAGGTGTTCTTGGTGATAATCGGCAGCAAAAGCAGAGCCAGAACCCCAGCAACGCAGCAGATGACACTGCGAAGAAGTCCACAAGGTCAGCTCGCACTCGAGTCGCCGGAACAGATTCGCCCGAATAACAACGAGCAGAGATAATCAAAGATCAAGAAGCTACTGCGGTACCTGACGATGACGCTGTGAGATATGAGCAGAGTCCCCAGCCGAACGATCGGTCCAGGCTTCGATGGAGGTGGAAAGGGCGTCGGCGGAGGCAGAGGCGGAGGTGGGCGTCGGCGTCGGAGTCGGGGGCGACGGAGTGGCGAGAGGGCGTCGGGGCGGAGGCGGAGGCGGCGTCGGAGGCGTCGGAGGCAACCGGCTTGAGTCGGGGGCGTCGGAGTCGCGAGAGGGCGTCAGGGGCGGAGGCGGCGTCGTCGGCGTCGGAGGCAACCGGCTTCAGTCGGGGGCGTTGGAGTCGCGAGAGGGCGTCGGGGGCGGAGGCGAAGGCGGAGGCGGCGTCGTTGGCGTCGGAGGCAACCGGCTTCAGTCGGGGGCGTCGGAGTAGCGAGAGGGCGTCGGGGGTGGAGGCGGAGGCGGAGGCGGCGTCGTGGGCGTCGGAGGCAACCGGCTTGAGTCGGGGGCGTCGGAGTCGCGAGAGGGCGTTGGGGGCGGAGACGGAGACGGAGGCGGAGGCGAGGTCGTCGGCGGGGCGTCGGAGTCGAGAATGGAGAGAGAGCAGAGGAGGGGGAGAGAAGCAGCTTTCGTAAAGACTTTTGTTCTCCCCCGCAACGGAACGGAACGGAGAAGGGGGAGAGAGAGAGAGAGGAGAGAGAGGACGATTCGACAGGGGGCGCAGGCGTCGCAGAGGAGAGCAGAGCAGGGAGCGTCAGAGTGGTGGGCTCCACACGCGGCCCGCGCGAATTTTGAACGCCTGACGCCCTCGCCTACGTGGCGCCACGTGTCGATCGCTGATTGTTTCACCCAAACGCCTACGTGGAGTGTTAAACCCACCCAATATTTTCTCCTTCGAACTACAAACAGAGGAACGTGCTTACGTAAATGGCATCGATTAGGGTGAGTTTGATTCCACTTTATAATAGACTTTAGGCACACTACAAATACTAAAAGCCAAAATTCATCGGAGAAATGTAAATTAGTTTGATAACAACTCATTTGTAAAACCAACTTTGATTTTTAATAATGTTTAGTAATTTTTTTTTTTGCAAAGGATTTTGACCGTAAACTTTTATTTTTTATAAAAAAATCAAACCCTTCATTGATAGCAAAGGGCTAGCAAGCCAGGCATTGGCAACTATTGGTCAAGGTCACACTACCTTGGGTGACTTGCGTCCTAGGCAAATCATTGGTGTTGACGAACAGTCACAAACCCTAAAAATAGTAAAGGATGATGGAAAGAAAACGATTCTAGATATAGCATTATGTCCGAGTCTAATTTCTATTAGTATTGGGTTTTCAACATTTTCAATGCTAATTTTCCCCCCAAAGCCTATTGAAAATAGTTGTTAAACACCTCCAAATTTCTCTAAAAGGCTTTGAGACTCTAAGGAGGTTTGAAAAAGCAAAACTAGATGGCCCCAGTTCTGGCTATATACACGAATTTAAATTTCCATTACAATCTCAGTTGTTATCATTGTCCTATTTGTATATAACGAAGGGAAAGGACAAAGTATTTGTTTGCATACTTCGTTTCGGTGTACACGCTTCGTTCTGATACTTTTGTGGCCCAAGGAATAGGACGATTACCCATGAAAGTGAAATACCTTCTCTTGTATAATTTTCCATTAGAGGGCCAAGATTACAATAGACAAGGAAGGGTCAGAGCATCATTTTCGAAGAATTTTTCGTCTTTGTTCGGCTTTTGGCCAAATTATCCTTTTTTGTCTCGTTTCGTTTTGTCAACTTATCAAGCGGGAAAATTTGATTGATGGGGTCCTACTTGAGTGCCCAACCAAACATTACTACATTATTTAATGAATTAAATTCGATGTTTTTCAAGCTTTTTCATAAACGGTTGGCCGACTTAAAGAGAAATATATGGGCCGGTCACTTGCGAAGGTGAGACGTGGCTAGACGGCTTTCGATAGCAGTCCCTGACCGACAGATTGAACTTGAAATTGACCGAGTCTCTAACGGCTTTCGATCCTTGGAAGGTGAATTACTACTCTACTTACGTGTGCTCATGGATTAAGGAGATCCACGCTTGCATGCTTCGTATATTTGAAAATTTGTCATTGCGGAAATAGATTTGTGCAGTACTAAAATATAATTTAATGGTTTCGTGGGATTCTTACTTTGTCCATGGACTTAGAGGATATAATTTGGAAGAGAAATATCTATAGAAAGTCGGAGGCAGCCACAATTCGCGCCATTGAGGACGGCGCGGGTTCTCGTCACTCAAAAGAATAAATAAAAATTAGGTTTGAGGCATTATTGGGAAAAAATGTACAATAAAAGTCTAGCACCTAACAAAAGCTGAAATATTTCAAAAGTAACCCCAAAGTTTGCGCGGTTGCTCGGGATTTGAGAGATTTCCAGTTCAAAAGTCAGAGATTACTTGTTCAAATTGCACTACATGTAATGTAAGATTAATTGTTTGAACTTAATTGGTTAATGAGACTTGTTAGATGTTTCATGGGTTTCCACATATTTAGGTCTTCATGCTTGTGCTCTTGGATATAAAATGTAAGAAAAAAAAATTCGAAGTTTCACTTTTGCATTTACCTTTCAATTTTGCTGCCGGAACTTTTTCAAATTAAGATTAGGTTTGGTATGAAACTTCTGCCCAGATCAAAAAGCGAATAACTTTAATTTTTCGGGTCTAACGGTAAGTTTTCCTTTTCATTTACGTGTTTATTTATTTGTAGTGAATTGATTATTGTCCTGTTTCTATAATTGTACGTTCTTAAATCTTACTGCAGTCATACCACGTCATAAACAACTTAAACCAGCTAAGAAGAGAAGGATTGCAAAAGATGCTCATCCATTGTCATGAACCTTGATTAATCAAATTTAGTGCAAAAAAATGTAATTCCTACAATTCGCCCATTATGTACAAGATCAAAATATCTATAAAAAAAAGAAAAAAAAAGAAGGTCCGAATGATGCTGGACACTTCATTAGGGTCGATCCTCACTTCACGCCCCGGATGTCGGATCCTTGCACACAAACGGGTGGGTCAGAAGCTGCGACACCGTCCACCTCTTGCCGGACTCCTTCTGCAAGCAGCACTCGACAAAGCTCCGGAACTCGCCGCTTGCCCGCTCCGGCAGGCTTGGTATCTCGCCGAAGCAGATGGCGCACACGAGGCTGGCCCAATCGGGCCGCTGTCCCGGATCCAGGAATGGAAAGTAGCCCAAGTACAGCTCCAGCAGGGTCAGCCCCAACCCCCACACGTCCCCCGCGTAACCGTTATAACTGCCTCCGTTGGAGTCCGGGTCGAACCGCTCCGGACTCATGTAGGCGCACGTGCCGACGTACGAGTCGCACGCTTCGAGCGTCCTGCAGTGGCATGTGACTGTCAACATGTTTACACAGACGGTTTGGCACGTTCATGAAAATAGAGGGTTTGTATGAATTTATGCAGCCGCACCTGCACATGATTTTGCTCACGCCGAAGTCGGCGATCTTGACCTCCATCTTCGAGTTCACGAGCAGATTCGATGGCTTGATGTCTCGGTGTATGATCTTGCGCGAGTGGAGTTGGTCGAGACCGTTCAGGACCTGGCGAGCGATGTCGGCGAGGTCCGACTCACTGAACGGGCCGTAGTTCCGGAGCACCGACCCCAGGTTCCCCAGGTCCATGTACTCGAGGAGGATGGCGACGTCCCCGCACGGCTCCTCGAAGGAGCCGTGGCAGTGGACCACGTTGGGGGAGTCGGCGGTGCGGCGCAGGACCTCGACCTCGCGTCGGGCACCGCGGCGGGCGGAGGCGTCGGAGCTGGAGCGGATGACCTTGAGGGCGAAGACAGCGGAGGTGTGCCTGTGCCGGACCTTGTAGATGGTGCCGCCGTTGCCGTGGCCGAGGACGTGGATGGTCTCGAGGTCAGAGGGGGAGATGGTGGGGGGTGCGGCGGCAGCAGAGGAGGAGGAGGCGGAGGGGGCGGGGAAGGGTGGGAGGAGGTCGGAGGGCTCCGGCAAGGATAGGCGGAGGTTGAGTTGCCGGCGGTGGCGGACGAGGGCCATGTGATTGTGGGAGAGAGGGAGAGAGTGTTTGGACTCTCTGTGGTGGAGAAAAGGTGGAGTATATAAGTGAGCGAGAAAGGGGGTGACGGCTGAGACGAGAAGGATTGGAAGAAGAAGAAGAAGAAGAAGACGACGGCGGAGGAGAAGGGAGGAGGAAGGTTGCGAAAGGAGGGGGAATGGGGACCACCTTTAATGGAGGCGAAGGCTGCTTCCATTGGCGAGTGAACTAACTATAGTCTTGACTTCATCGAGACGAAACCGTCCAAATTCAATTTCTAAGTGGATCATGTCATGAAAATTAGGCGGTAATAATGACTTTAAGATGAATGACATTATTAGCTGCTCGCTTCTCTGCGGACATGTGTTTTACACTCAAAAGTGAGACATTGTTTTCCATCAGTCGAGGCTTTACTATTTCGTTCCCATTGAAACTTGTAAACCGGAGGTTGCGCTTTGCTTCTTAAGACTGTCTCTAACAAGTCAGTGCCATCGAGATGGGAACGTGAAGTAGATGTGCATCTTGTTGCCATCATTGAATCATGCGCAATTCACGCGAAGCCCGCCACTCGAAATAATATTTTACCTTTATTTGAGGATGTGCACGGCCCTAGCGATTAGCCCTAGTCGGACCAAATCATTAGGCACTAACCACCAGTGGTCCGAAGCTTTTCATCTTCTCTGTCAAGGAAGGCGGATGAGCAATGATATGGATACGACTCGACGCATCGGCTTGGCAACTAATCGTGAAGAAGGGGTTTGAACCAACGTGTTGGATCTGCCTCTTTCGAAAGCCGCCTCAGGCACAACTTGCCCAGATTGCGGATATATGCAATGAATGCATCAATGAAAGCACTAGAAAAGGACTAAAATTAAATAGTCTAAAAGTGACTAATGCAATGATTGATTCGAACCCAACTGTTTGAGAGCAAAGAGCACGCATTTCAAAGGAATAATATCGCGTTTGGACGGCTGAATACGAATTGGGATGGCATAAGATAATGTAATAGATATTCTTAAAATATTTTTTAGATTATAGAAAATTCTATCGTACATTTGGTGAAACCTGCGAAAAGATCGAAAAACATTGAAAATCCTTCCTCGGGTCCAGCTGCTTTAACCTCAACCCACCACGTCCAACACTCCATATAGTGCCCTAAGTCTGCCATTTCTATCTGTCGCCCTCTCGATCGACTATCCCGTGACTACCGTTGTCTATGCAAAGCTAATTGTCAAATACCAGATAGAATTTATCCTATTTGGACTACCAAACGCAATTTAAAGACTCCTTGAATTTTAATAAAAAATTTCAACGAGTTCTATAAGAATGCATTTGATAACGATTCTGTTTCGGAGAATAATTTTTGATGAAATTTTTTTATTTATTTATTTCTGTTCCTCGAAACAATTTTGGATATAAGAATGCACTTGATAACTGCAATTTTTTTTTTATTATCGGGATAGAAATATATTTGGTAAAATTGTATAATTTTGTTGTTTCTTTTTGTTTTTTTAATATTTTTACTTTTTTTCTTCTTTCTTCTTTCTTTTTTTTCCTTCTTCCTCCTTTGTGGCTGGTTGTCGGCCACGGCGGTGGCCGGCGACAGGATGGGCGAGGGTTGGTGAGCTCGCCAGTGGCCTTGGTGGCCAAGCGAGCCTTGCCATGGCTCGGCGTCGCCGAGGGCTGGCGATGCTCCAGCGAGGTCGCCGATGACCGACCAAAAGGAAGAAGAAGGAAAGAACAGAGAAGAAGAAAAAAGAAAAAATTATTCTTGGGAACAAGAAATTATTTTTTTCTACTACTTGTTTTTGTTCCAAATCAATTACGGGGAATAAAAAATAGATTTTTTGTTTTCGCAAATAAAATTTTTATCAACACGTTTCTATTTTTTTTTCGTTTCCCGGAACAAAAGAATAAAAAATTTTGTTCCAGGGAACGGAAATTATTTTTAACAAACATGCCCTAAATTATCATGTTGGTGCCAACTGAACCATTCAGTAGACCTTTGACATGATGTTAAAATATAAACGGAAAAAAGAAGAAAGGAAAAGAGTGCAGCTAGCCTAACGGCACCGTTACAATGAATTTGTGACGGTGCTCTTGTGGCCACAATTCTCACATAATGCCAGCTATACTCATTTTGGCAACTGGAAAATAAAACTTCCAAAGCTAACTGTCAAAAATAGCCCTCGCGCTATAAAACCACAAAAGCTAAACCCGTTATTCATATTTATTCTAGGTCTCGTGCTTTGCACTAAAATTAATTGGTAAAATATCATGCACAATTTTCAAAAAGGGAAATGCAAAAGTTAATTGATTTTAAGAAGTAAAAAGTTACAACAATGTATTGCTAGCTTTGTGACAAACTTCGCATAAATAGTGATAGTATAGTTTTCATATTGGCAAATGAAGAATCATAGCCTAAAAAGTGAGACAAAACATCTCATACATTTGAATTTATAGGGTGAAATATGAGAAAATGCATAGAAACTTAGTAAAAAATAAATTTTGTTCAAGTAAAATTGTATAATGTGGGGAGTTAGATTCACTTTTTATTCCAATCACGCCTCTGATTCCATGTTGCTTGAGTTTGAATTGTTGCATTTGTTGACTAGCTAGTCTCGCCAAAACTAAAAGCTTGTAACACACATTATGAAATTGTGAAAATGAGGTGATCATGACTAGAATAAAAAATATTGTGCCAAGGATAGGCTCGAGTGAGGACATTTAAACATAAGGTGTGGTATATCAACATTACAATGTGTCATGTAAATGATTATGCAGGCTTTTATATATTATAATGTTTTAGCAACATTATAGAATGACAGAAACCTTGATAATTCCAATCTAACAAATATTAAGTAGAATGAACTTTCTTAACTCGCAGAAGGATTGTCTACGATTTAGTAATTTTTTTTTTTTTTTTGCATAACTATGCATAATTATGGGTAAATAAACTGATGTTTTAAAGAAGGCCACTTCCATAGAAACCGGATGAAAATTCATTCTCCTTTTGGGAGATGATTTTGTGGTCAAGAGTAGACCGTCACCTTCCATAAGGTGATATCACCGTCTTTTTCACATTTCTCAAAGGAAAAACACGAAAGAGCGAATGAATCAACCATCGTCGCGCAAAAACACGGTGTCCCGTGTCACTGAAATTGGTTAAAATGTTTAACGCTTTTAGCGTAATTTTGCCTTTCCAAAAATAAACCGATACAATTATTTCTCTTTATTTTTTTTTTTTCCCTTTTTCCCTATACAAAACTGGGGTTTCAAAAAAAAAAAAAAAAAAAAAAGGGTACCCGCGCAAATTGAGGAAACAAAAAGAACTTTGCATAAGTAAGGCAAAGGGGCGATGATTGTGCGCTCGTGAGCTACCCACCAGGGGAAAAGTTGGAAAAGAGAATGGTGAGCTGTAAAAAGAAAGAAAGCTGCGTAACCATGCCATACTCAACTTTGGCAAAGCTTCACGGCTAAGACTTCAAGCCCCAAGTTTGAGCTTCAAAGGGAAGACCACCCTCAACAATGGCTTAACAACTCCTCTCTCTCTCTCTCTCTCTCTCTAGCATAAGTGCTGTGTTGAAGGGAATGGTGGCACTGAATAGGCCGAAGTGAGAAGTCCGACAAAGTGGGGGGTGAGGGGAATGTCGTCTGGCTCAAGAAATTTGTTAAACTGGCCATGTCGATCCCTCAGGAGATTTCTCTCGGACCAGGCTTCATTCCCCTCCCTCCCTCCTTTCTCTCTCTCTCTCTCTCTCTCTTTCCTTCTCTCCAGCTTATGAGATTCCAGGTTAGTCTCTCTCACTCTCACTCTCTCTTTCCTTCCTTAGGGTACAAAGATGGATTCGAAGTCATCCGATAAAGCGCAACCACTTATTAACAAACGGATTATATTCAAAATCCTCTCTATATTCAATCTATACTTCTGTTTCCAGCATTGTTCTTCTAGGACACTTCTTAAGCGACGCAAACCTCTTCTCTATCTCTGATTCGTGCGTGTATCTCATCAACAGTACATGTAGAACTAATTGGAAGTGTGGATTCTTAATTATGCAAAAATCATCATGGATTAGTGACTTGAATTGAAAAATAGAATGGTAAATGAGACGCATGTACACTGAGAGAGAAGGGGGGGGAGGGTTTTGGTGTGAAAATGGTTATATACGATCTATATTTATCTAAGTAAGCCAAAACCACCGTTTGTCTTGCTTTTCACTTTTCAAAGCTACCCTCTTGTCATATATAATACCCATTCGTTGAGAAGTCACCAACCTTTTTCTATGTATATGTAATCGCCATTTGATCTCATTTTTCACAAATATCGACATGATTTAGGGGCACTATCATCATAATATAATTAATCTTAAAAGTAATTGCACGCTCGTAGTATACTCTTTTAAACTAATTATGTAAACGAGAATATCATACAAGAGTATCTTTAGGAATATCATCGATGGTAAATTTTAAGATTAATATCTCTCTCTCTCTCTAACTTATGTTTTAGGTTATAAACTGCAAGCTATACATATTGATATTATAGAAAGAGATTCATCATGGACATGTACGAAGGAAGATCTTGTCTTGGACAATGCACAGCCCAAAAAGACCATAATCTATGATATAACTCTAATTTGACATGACAATATTATTCCCACTTCTCATATGATAAAGGTGGTCACTAGAACGATTGTAGTGTTTATATCTCGATTGATCATAGGAGTAATGCATAGTTTAAGAACAGATATATGTTGCCTAACCCATAGAATAAGATGAATACTTATGTACAGCTTCCAGCAAGAAAGATGATATGTGATTTTACAAAGATATTAGTGAGAAATGGTGTATATTTGTTTAGTTGATCCTTGTACTTATGACCAGAAAAATTTTTTTCGTGATGGATTTTTAGACTGAGTTTGTAGCCTGACAACACTCACCTGTATTCTAGTGTTTGAATAAGATTGCTCAACTTATCCACAGAAAAGGTTGGTGCTAGTTTACAAAGTTAATTTATGGAGTGATGCAATAATTATAATTCGTTTGTTTTGAGAAAAATATTATTTAAAAAAAAGTTTTCTAAAAATGATTTTCTTATATTCTTATAAAAATGAATGACAAAATATATTTTCATCGTTCACAAAAATATTAGATATAAATTATTGTAGGTAATGAAAATATTTTTTATTGATTAATTATTTCATATGATAACAACGATCATTTTTTTACAATGTTTTTCAAGTTATTTATTTTTGTGAAACAGATTAAATTTAAATTAGAGTTTAGCGAGCAATATGCGTTTTTTTTTGTTGAAACGCGTGTGTACTTGAATTACTTCGTAAAAGAAAAAAAAAAAGAATACTAGATTGAGAGTCGTCTCAAAAAAGAAAAAGCAAATTATTTTCAGTGGAAGAAATGAGCGAGGGTAGTTACTCTTTGAGTAAAGCAAGTCGGTGCTTAGATTGTGGGTAGAATTTAATTGTTAATTTTATGTGAATATTTTAAAAAGGGTAGTTTTGGTAGGAAGAGAAGTAAATTAATTGGATGGTTTTTGGTTTAATATAAAGAAGATGGGTACACCATGAGCTTCTCTTCATACTACTTAAAGGCTAAATCAACTTTAACATTTTCAGTAATAATATTCAAAGGCCCTCTTGCTTTATCTCTCAAGAACTTTAGGCAGAGCTTTTTTTCCAGAGGAGCATTTGGACAGAGAATCCTCGTCCATCAAATGGGCTATCGTACTAAAGTATTATGAGTTATTTTTTTAAAAGTAACTAATAATTATAGAAAGAAGTGCGCGGCTTTCCCATTTTAAAAATGTCAGAATAATTTCCATAAATTGCCTTTACCAAAAAAAATAAATAAATAAAGCGTTTTACAAGCACTCAAGAAATTCGAAACAGCAAATCTTTGATGGAGTTATCAAGCATTCGGTTTGCGTGTAATCAATCTCATACCGAACACTCAATCACCCATTTAAATAATCTTGTTGACTTGCCACCCTACGAATGAAAACCTCATCTAACTTGTAGCAACAACTTCATTTTATTTATGTTATTAATTAAATCAAAAGATTTTAAGATTTTTAAAAGAAATATTTTATAACAAAACTCGTTTATTTCACGAAAAATAAATGAATTGAGATTTTTTTAAAAATGACTATTTGTATTATTTGAAATAATTATTCAATGATGATAACGATTTATGTTTGAATATTTTTATAAATGAGAAAATATTTTTAATTATTTTTTATAAACAAGATAATATAAATAATTATTTTTAAAAAATATGTTTTCAAATTATTTTTTTGTGTAATAAGGGAGCCTGTTATAAGAAATTCCGTGATAATTTTGGGAGGGTCGACGGCTCATGGGACCAATGATAAATCAGACATATAATAGTCATTAGATAATCGGACGGTGTCGATTAGGTCCATACAGCCAGGCGTATCCTCGGAGAACTAGAGCATAAGAAACGTCACCTTCCCCAAGAACGGCCTTCCCCATAAACTGGACACGTGTCGAAATGGGTAACCTACGCGCTCGCCTCCCCACTTAGACGGAGCCACGTGTCAAGCGGTTCCTCCAATCATCCTATCTTTGACCTTTTCTGCAACTTGCCGAGGACGACAGGTCACCGATTTCGCCACGTGGGACGTCGTCCTGTCGACACCTGCCACCGTGCTGATCCTTCGGTTCCACCGTTTCGCCCTCTGGCCATGGCGCCGACAGCTGTCGTCTCGAGAGCCGTCCAGCTGCAAGCGTCGGGATTACGGCTCGGGTGACGAAATCGATTCGAATTTGACTTCCCAATCTCGAAACCGCTCTCATCTTCGTGTTCGTGCGCGGACCCGTTATCGTAGTCGAGCAAGAGAGCATCGTTTCCGTTCCTAATTCTGGGTTCCTCTGCTCCCGATTAACCAGGAAGCTCTGAATCGAGCCCCGCCCTTGATTCCGGTCGGTTGGTTATTTCTGGGGGTCCTCCATTTCGAGCCCTTTATCCTCTCGGATGGTCTCGTTGCGAACGACAGCGTTCGCAACCATTTCGATCCGCACCCACAGGACAGAACCTCAATCTCATGGTAAAGTCGGCAACTTCAAGCCCAAAAGGACGTACCCATCTTTAGAAACTCGCTCGTCCGACCAAAAATCACTGGCAATCGCGAGGATTTTAATGGTGATGGAACCAAGACAGGGCGCGTCGTCACCGTCGACCTTGATGCTGACATCGGGCGCGAGCGGCAGAATTAGTGCCCTGTTCTCGCTGCACGCGTTGAAGAGCCTGTTGGTGCTGATTCGCGCCGTCGTCCTGCTGCTTCTCATGCCGTTCCGGGGCTGGAAGCGGGTCGTTCTGGTCTCGGCGAACGCGGCAGAGAGGTCGAAGGATGAGAGGAGTGAGAGCAACGGTGGGAGTAACCGGAAAGTCGGGCCTGTGGTGAGGGTCCCAGCGACGGCCCTGCCGTGGAGGAGGGCGGCGTCGTCGTTGGTGGAGCAGGAGGTGGCGGCGCGGAGAGCATTGGCAAAGAAGCGGGTGGTGCAGGATGGCGATGAAACTGTCGTTCGGGACTATTCAATTTTCACGACCGCGAGGGGTGATGCATTGTTCACGCAATCTTGGAGACCTGTTAATGGGGAGAACAGGTGAACTAGAAGCACAATTTTTTTTTTTTTTTTTTTTGGTTAACTGCCTACTTTGTTAGGAATTTTAATTCGAAATTTGCCTGCTGAGTTCTGAAATAATTTTTCAGAACGTTAATTTGGGAAAGGAAGTTTGTCGCATTTGCTTAAAATTATACGCGATCGAGAATTTATCATTTCTGTACTTCTGGAATGTCCATTTTGTCAGACCAGGAAAAAACACAACATATTGTGAAATTTGCTTTCAGAACATTTTAAGATTGTCTAATCACATTTCTGCATCGATGAATTACCTAGGTGATATCTTGTTTTCTTACATTGCGCATCTAACACTGGAACATACATGACAAACTTAGCGTTGGTCGTTATTATAACAAGGCATGCTTATGTTTTTGCAGGGGATTGGTCATTATTTTGCATGGTCTGAATGAACACAGGTTTGTTACCACCTGAGCTCAGTTGTTAATATGCTGCTGGTTATCTCTGGACCTGATGACTGAGATTTCTTTTCGCCTTTTGTGCCAGTGGGAGGTACAGTAATTTTGCAAAGAAGCTGAACGCCAATGGTTTCAATGTTTACGGAATGGATTGGATTGGTAAGTCCAAATTTGTCTCAGTTTGCATAATCCGAGTTTGTGTTCGCTCCTGGGAACAAAAATGTTCGCATTCCAATTGTCCTCTTTGTATTGTCAAAGAAACCTGCAGTTCACGATTCTCTTCCCTGCTTTCCTAGAATTTGAGCTACTCTACGCAATCTCCTTGTTCTTCTAGTTGTCTTAGTGACCCAGTTTTAACTGGAAGCTGATTATGGAACGGAGGATTTCCCAGTTTACAAAAACAAACCATTCTTCTTATGATAAATAGGCTAAGTTAGCAGCTTAACATAAGCTGAATATACAGAAATTACATATGAAGTTTACCTGGTATACCAGCTTCAACAGTATACTCAACTCTGGAGGAAGTATATGATGGATCGACTTCACTCAAAACTGCATCTTAACGTCAGGACAGAGTTGCTTTTTGAAACTTTAGTCTTGTGAATTCCTGATTGTTTTGCTCCATCAATGGCCATTCACATACAAATGTGCATTTTCAAATATAGGGGGTCAAGTGTTATTTGCATGAACAAAGTCATAATTTCGTCAATTGGCTTGAGACTTACAGTTTCTTTACTTGTATCCGCTGCTTATTCTGTGTCTGATGAGGTGATAACTTGCTCTGGTGTTACAGAAATTTTGCAATTCGATAGAATTTGCACTCCCATGCTCTTAATGTCAGATGTGATCCATTTCACGCAAGCAATTTGGTTTCCCTCTGCTTTTTTGTTCACTATGTATAGTTATGTTTCCAAGCAGACATATCCAAAACCCCTGTCAAGAGATGGCTGCTTTCACAAACTCGAACTGCTTTACATAATTCTAACGTGCTTCATTTATTGATGTTCTTTTAGAAAAATTTAAAATGTTTGTATTTATTGCATTGAGAAGAATCATTTATTATCAACAATGCATCTATATTTGGATGCAGGAAATGAGTATTTCATTTCAGATGCTTTTGGGTGGGAAGCCTCTGCTTATGTGTAAGCATAATATCAGAATGTTGCCTGGCCTTGAACTTCTATGATTATGTAGATGGAACACGCCAATATTTGAAAAGTCAAGCCTAGGAGAAACTGTCTAAATGTTGAAGTGAGACCTTAGCCAACTTATCAGATGGAAACTGCATTGCATTTGCGTTTTGCACTGGGCAAACTGAAAATGCTATCTCCCACTCCTATCTCCCTCCCTTCTCTCCCTCTCTTCACATTGAGTTAAGTGTCTAGCTGGAGATTGTGGTACTAGGTGTCTGCAATTGCAAGATGCATCTGTATAGTTTGTATTTTGAGTGGATGAAAAACGGGTGTGAATTGTCATGGCTGTGAAAATGCGGAATGGTCTCATCAGATCTAAGTGGCAGTACTAGGGCCATTGGCTATTGTTCTTGAGAAATGACCCAGTTGATTACAAGATTGCTAGGCGATTGTATAATTGTGAGGTTTTGAGTGTTTGTGTAGTTGACAACATACGTTACTTGTCGCGACTCTTTGAAATTTGACAGATACATTCCTTAAAGATTTGACTGGCGTTGCTCTAATGTGGTCTTGTTCGAATCTTTTGTCATTTCTCAGGCCACGGTGGAAGCGATGGGTTACATGCTTATGTCAATTCTCTTGATGACGCTGTATTCGATCTGGTAAGTATGATGTCCATCTCATACACTTCCATAAAGCCCTCTTTTTTTTTTTAAAAAAAATTTGGGAGTGTGATGCGATCATCTTTTTTTCTTCATTTGCTATTCTTGCAGAAATCATTCATCGGAAGAGTCTTGGTTGAGAATCCAGGGCTCCCTTGTTTTTGTTTTGGGCACTCAACCGGCGCATCGATCATTCTTAAGGTAAGACTTCAAAGTGAGCAATGTGAAAATCACGATCTCTCCCCATTGTTACTGATCTGCTTCTCACAAGTGAATCGCATGCATATACAGGCTGCTCTTGACCCAAAAGTTGAAGCATGCATATCAGGCATTGTGCTAACTTCACCAGCTGTAGGAGTTCAGCCATCGCACTCGATTTACACGGTAAGGACCCAAGCAACACTTTCTTTTCTTCAGTCCCGCAAACTATACAGGGGCCCTAGGAAATGAGTAAATGCATCCCTGACTTTGTAATAACCTTTGCAGATACTCGCTCCAATCGTGTCCCTCTTATTGCCAAGATACCAAGTCAGGGCTGCGAATAAGAAGGGCTCGGTGGTATCAAGGGACCCGGAAGAGCTCGTAGCCAAGTACTCCGATCCCCTCGTCTATACCGGATCCATCCGCGTGAGAACAGGGTACGAGATCCTCCGGATAGCAGCCTACTTGCAGCAGAACCTCAAGCAAGTCAGAGTTCCCTTTTTGCTCCTCCACGGCACTGCGGATAGAGTGACCGACCCAGATGCTTCCTTAAAGTTGTACGAGCAAGCATCCGCGACGGACAAGACGATCAGATTGTTGGAAGGGCACTTACACGATCTACTCTTCGAGCCAGAGCCCGAGCGCGAAGCCATTATGAAGGAAATAATTGAGTGGCTGAATTGTAGAGTAGAGAGGTAGGAAAGACCAGCAATTTCAGTTCCTTCTTGTCAATGCATCTGAAGGGAATCTGACCGATTCAAAAAAAAAAAGAAGAAGAAAAATTCAACTTCCCAGTGCTTTTCTTTATCTGAGATCAGCCGAAGTTTTTTATGAAAGAGAAGAAAAAAGGACCCTTTTCATCGAAAGCATCGGAGTTGAACTCCGGCTTACAGTTTTAATATCTGCGGTTTTCCGAGCAAAACTACATTGGAGATGCTGTGAAATAGGAAAATCTAAATACAGGATTTGGTCAATCTGCCTGAATTACTATTAACGCTCTACACTCATAATTGAGCAACTTAAATACATAATCGTATTCTATCGTATTCTCAACTCTAAGTTACATATAATAAATTCGCGACTGAAGAGTCAATCCTCGCAAGAACTTTTACGAGCCAATTATATATGATATTAGAATATGATCCAGCCACAATTAGGAAACTCAAAAGAGCTTTTTAAATTGTAATCAGAATATCTTTTTGGGACGCTCGCTCAGATAAGCTTGAGGAAAGATGCCATCCAAGCGCCTGGCCGCACTGGCCTAAGCGCCTACCGCGTACCGCCTGACCCTGGTGCTCGATTAATCGATAGGGCGTGGGCAAGTTTTGCGTGTCGTCGGGGCTTTGGCCTTGTACCATGGGCAGGAATTCACTGGCTCACCCCCTTGAGGAACTAGGCCAAGATACTGTCCATGAGTTGGACAAGATATAGTCTAGATTCTTCTCATATCTAGGAGATTCTAAAATATTTCAAGGGTATATAACGAGAACGCTTAATACCAAATTTCCTTATACTTTCTTAATATTGAATCTTACGATGAATTCAGCATTCTTTAAATATAGGGTGCCTTTTGAAGACCTTTAAATCATTTTCTTAATTCGCATCGAAGTGAAACAATTCATTCTATTATTTTTATATTATCTCTGATATTTGATTACATTATTTAATTTGTTATTGTATCATTTATATATAAAGTTCAAAATATGACGTAACAATATTGAATAAGTAAAATCAAACTAAATCGAAATACTAAATAGAATATAGAATGACTGGATTAGGATTTTATTGCATGTTCTAGAAAGTAGAAATTCCAACCTTTAGAATAGTAATGTTTAACTACTAACTAAAATATAATATGTATATCCACCAATATTAATAGTTCTTTTGGTTGAATACCGATGTCAATATTTATTAGCACTACATTAATAATATTGAATGATAAACAATATATGTCTAATTAATTGATATTTTTATATAATCGAGAGAATTCAAAATAATCAGAACTATATTCTATTCATTATTTAATTAAATACCCTACTTCCAAGCTCTGTTATTTTTCAAAGGGCTTTTATAATTCGAGTTCATACTCTATTGATAGCGTGGAAGCTCGTGTTTTATTGAAGGAGCAAGATGTGCTAATTATAATGGAATGTAATCCTAATATGAATCACCGTGAATATGCGCCTAATCCTAGCAGGGGTTGTCGAGTTGCAAAACGAAGTGCTTGCAGTTTGCAGCCTCTTCCGCAATCCCTCGAACAGTTGAAAGGCGGCGCCCTGCACAGAGAAACCGGCATCGAGATTCTGCCGCGGAGTCGAGCTCTTCCGGGAAAATCCTCTTCCACCGATCGCCGCCGTGCCGTTCCGTTCATCGGCGCAGGGATCTGTGGACAAAAAGTTCCGATCTTGATCGCGCCCAGAAGAAAATCTCTGATGTCCGGACCTTGACAGTTCTTGGACGACCATGGACTTCGACCAAGAATGGAAGTCCAAGTTTCCGATCAACGCCGTCTTCAAGTCCCCACTTCTCCTCGCGTCCGACCCTTCCTCCTCGAATTCTCAACTGGGTCCTCTGCTCTTTAACCCCAAGCCAGGTTCTCGAACCGAGCTCCTGTCTTCTCCTTCTCTTGCTCCGCCTCCGGTCTTGCCTCCTCTCCCTCAGCTCTCCCTCGCCAGATTCCTCAGCACTACCGCCCCGGTACCCCCTTCGGCGTCCTCCAAAATCGAAGCTTCGTTCGGCCCGGAGCAGGCCGACGCGGCTCCCGGCTTTGCCCACAACCGCCTCCAGTTCCTTCGCTGCCCGGACACTGGCGAGGTGATCGCGTTCTTCCCAACGGGTGATAATTCTGACCAGATTGGGTTCTTAATTCTGTCTGTGGAGGATGGGAAGTTTGACGTCAAGATTGGTGAGGATGGTGATGTTTTTAGGTCCAATAAGAGATTTTATCACTCCATTGTCCGAATTGTTGTTAACTCAATTCCGGACTCGGGGAAGTGTATGTCAAGTAGTGTCGGGAAGTGTATGTCAAGTAGTGTCGGGTATCTGTTGGCATACACAATGTACTCAGTGCACTGGTTTGTTGTGAGGAGGGGCGGAAATTCCGGGGTACCGGTGTTGGTCTTTTTGGGTAGTAAGGTTTTCAAGACTTGCTCTATTGTGCATGCTTGTTGGTCTCCTGAGTTGCCTGAATTGAGTGTGGTCTTGTTGGAGAATGGAAATATATATTTGTTTGATCTCGAGCATATCTTGCATAAAGTTGGTTTGGAACATAACTTGAAAGGTACGCAGTTGAGAGTTTTGTGGAATCATACCGCCAGTTCAAAGAGTGCTAAATGGTTAGGATGTGAGTTCAGCTGGCATCCGAAAATCTTGATCGTTGCACGATCAGATGCAGTCTTTCGAGTGGATTTTAGATCCGAGCAATGCATTATACGTTGCATAGCAAATATTGGGATGTCGGGTATTTATGCGTCTATGGAGAAGGATCAGTTTCTTGCATTTTCTCGGGCCGGGTCTGATGGTTTTCACTTTGCCTTAGCTTCAAACAAGCTTTTACTTCTGTGTGATACACGAAAGCCGCTGAAGCCAGTGTTGCAATGGTCCCATGGTCTTGATAGGCCCTGCTACATCGATGTGTTTAAACTGTCCAAATTGAGATCAAACTCTAAACAAGACACCTATGAGCATGCTTCCAAATTGGGTTTCTGTATTCTACTAGGATCTCTCTGGAACTGTGAGTGGAGCCTGTTCTGCTATGGGCCTCCTTTACCTGACGCCAGAGGATCGTCTCCTTCAAAAGTTTCAGGGATTTGTGACTATTTTTATGCATGGGGCCTCCCCTCAGAACTCTCACTTTCAGGTCGTGAGTGTGGCTCTGGAAGCTGCCTTTTGCAAGAAGAATTCTTGAAGAAATCTCCACCTCAATGGGTTGATTGGCGACGGAAAAGAGAATTGGTTTTGGGATTTGGAATTTTAGGCAGTGATCTCTCTTCACCAGCTTCTGATGACGATGAATATGGTGGCTTCACACTTATCAGGTTGATGTCCTCTGGGAACCTTGAATATCAGAGATACTCCGCATCCTGGGATGTTGAAAGAAGTTGCCAGAAAGATGTTAATCTCTCATTCATGGATAATGGTCTGTGTTCAGTGGTGGAAGATGGTTACAAGTTCCCCAAAAGATTCAAGTATCTGAAACTTGACTACCTCTACAGTTTTTTAAAGGGCAATCTTGCTTCAGTGGTAGAAGCAAAAATTGAAAAGACTTCTAGTTGCCCCAAAGAAAAGGAATCTTTTGACCCCGCTTGTCACGTAGCTTTGTGTAAAATGCTCAAGAGTTCTGGTTTCCAACTTGGATCACCTTCAGCATTGTCTTTTGACGACATTCGTTCACCAACTACAATTGGTGAGATTATATCGAGGAAAAAGTGTGCAGGTTTGTCCACGGAGCTTTTACTTTTAGCATTTTCTGGCTACTCTGAATTCCTTGAAGTGCTTTTGGACCAGAAGAAAGTGTCTCTGGAATTCTTGGTTGTTCCAGAGACGGTGCAATTGCAGCCTTTCGTTCTGAGAGAACCTTCATTCCGCAGCAACAAGTGGTCAAATAAAGTGCATCGAAGCGATGCTCTTGTTGGTCCTGTGCTTCCTGTCCCCTTCCTATCAACACTTCATCGGGTCAGAGATGGCTCTTCAGAAGCATCAGTTGGACTTTCTTCAGAGGCGGAACTTAGCCTGCAATTTGGTGAGGTTATGCAGGTGGCTACCAAAGTGGCCATGTCAGACTCAGGTCCAGAGGCTCATGATGAGCGTTCCATTTCACTTGCAGACGACAGAGAAGAGACCTGGACCGCGTCACAACAAGAAAAACCGTTCTTTTTGTACCACATAGGTTCTTTTAAGCCTTATGCGCATCCTGTATGTTCTCATATGGTCTCCAAAGTTGTAGACTCTAAGGCCATTTCTAGCAAGAGCACCGATGCTACTGGGTTAGAAATTTTTGATAATATATGCCCAATCAAGATGACGTTCAATTCTAGTCAACAGGATTTTGGGTCTACGGAACTTACTATCTACAACATATTGAAAGGACAGTACTTAAAGCGGCAAGAAAGCTTTGATCCCTACCAAGACTTTCTTAGTCGGTGCAAACTTCAGAAGTAGAGAAGCAGCATTTGAGAAACTGGAAGCGTGAGACAGTATCTTGAACAATGTTTAGAAGTCCTGATCCAACCCCTATTTGATCTTTTCCATTTAGACGAAGTAAGTAATGAAGACTGCTTTGGTGGCAAATTTTAAGTTCTATCATAATTTAATATTATTGTAAGGATTTACTCCTATTCAAAGCTATAAGCAAATGCTGAAGGCAAATATTATTTAATAGTAGAAATGATGATTCCAAGATAGTCATCTGATGTAGGAGAAAAAAAAATTAAGTAGCTGAAATATGTTACAATTGCATGTGTTCCATACTTCTTACATGTTCTGTTCTTCTTTTTTTTTTTGCCCTTGCTTTTCTTTTACACGGTTGGTCTATCTGAATGTCCCATGGAGTAACTCAAGGTGTATTATTATGAGAACGCGATATATAGATGGGTGCATAATTTTGTAAATTTGTTCTGGTTTAAGCCATTTTGCCTAGGGGGAGTGCCCTCTTGGTACCTTCTTAATGAAACTATTGAAATATTGTCCCATATTGCTTGACAATGGATCATGTGGTTTATCTCCACCTATCAGCTTAAGCTTTTGAATTGAACTTTCTAATATAGTATCGGGACTAGTGCTATCCCTTTTGCTAATGTGCGTGGTCAAAATTCCATGTGAATGTGCATAGTCAAAGTTTTGCGGGTCCTAAATGCTCTTTATATTTATGTGGTCTGTCTCTATCTATCACCTTAAGCTCTTGGGTTGGACTTTCTAAGAGAAACTTTATTTATCATCTAAAAGGGAAAATAATTAGAATATAGTCATTTAGAAAGTGAATTGTCAAATAAAGTTTTCTATTTAAGGCCCTAAGAGTCGTTATCTTGTATGCTGTGATACAAACTCAGGATATTTTCTTTCATGATGCCCTCAGTTATGAATCTTTGAGGGTAATAAGTCATTCGCATCCCTTCAGGCCAGTCTCTGCACTTTCCATTGTTTGTTCATGCAAGGATATTTTCTTGTCACATCTTAACATGATTTTGACTTGGAAATCCCATATGTTGCTTTATGCCTTCTCAGTCACAGGTTCAGCAATCTTGATTAGTTGTTTTGTCTCGTTTGTTGTCCTTCTTTACCTCATGGGTGAGGGAGGTTGATTTTGCGAAGCATCTTTCTTGATTCTTGTATATCTGTTACAATAAGGAACTTGGTTTGATAGGGGTTAATAATTTTTTGGCTATGCACTTTTTAGCTGCCTCCTTTTTTTTCCCGCTGTCTTTCTAGCTGAATTTCAATTTTTCTCCAGATGCATTTTTAATCTATATTATGTTGGGTGACCCCTTTTTTTCCCTGGGAACAGGTCACTATTATATGTAGGTCCCTCTCTATACTCCGCCGGATTCTGAAGCATGGCGTGTAAAGGACATGTGGGGAAAGGTATCTAATTGATTCTTCTCATGCATCATTTAACTTCAGTTTTCTGAATAGTAGTATCTTCGATTTTGACATCAGATGTTTGCTTGTTCTTATCCAGTAGTAATTTGATGCATGGCAGCATCATGTATATGCTTGTACATTTTAATAGTGGCCTGTACATTTTATATTCAATCCACCGAATTATTGGCCTTTCTAGCTCATGTGTTATTTCCATTACTACGGTTAAATTGTTTTATTTACTAAATAGAAAAGTTTGTTGTGAGGATATCTTTTCCTGTAGTATGTGATGGCAACATGAAGAAAGTAATTTATGTAATGGATACACTACATGCAGTAATGAAGTGATGTAACCGCCCATCACTACTTTTACCACACGGTATGAATTTCATCTTACTTGGCGTCATGTGTGTATGCATCTCAATTTTGATTGGCTTGTTACATGCTGTGTAACTGATAAGTAGTGTATCCATCACATTAAATACCTTCTCGGTAACATATTGGTGCCTAGATGCCTTGTACTTTGATGTTACGTTACCTCGATTCAATTAAGAATATCTAAATGCTTATGAGCTTTAGTATTCTTCCTGTGAATTATGATGGGACATTTTGCGCTGTCTATGGTTCACAGGGCTTTAGCGCTTCTGATCCAGAGATTCAGTTGATGAAGAGCCATAGCATGCTGTTGTTCTCCTTTCTACACTGGGCTTTTGTCTTTGAACTTATGTGTCAACTTGTCCAAGAAGAAACACTGAAGAATGTGTAAGGGTAGAGGCTGTTTCTGTAACGAATTTGATTCTGCTGAGGGGCTGTGCTTATGAGGACAGGGAAAGGTAAGCTCTGATATATATATATATATATATAAGAAAAATGAGCAATTAAATGACTCTGTTTTAGACATGACTTAATTGACTTCTATTGAACAGGTTTGGATGTTTACTGGTCCTGGAAAGCATTTCGACACTCCAAAAGAAGGAATCTGGATTATGCTTCCAAGAGGAAGCATTAGATCTGCTGTTGCTTCTATTAAATGGTATATGTAGTTTACATGATCTTTCCTTTTGTGCTTCATTCTATGAGCATGGCTTGCTGAGATTTAAGAGATCAGATTGAGGTTAATTAGCATGGTTGCCCCAGCCCTGGACCTTGGAAGTGGGGCTTGGAGATGTGCTTTTTGCTAGCAAAAGCTCATACCCCATTTTTACTATTTAAGTTTCTAGCATTGTTTGCAGGTCCAAAAATCTCGGAGATTTTCTTCTGCGGTTATAAAATTAGAGAGTGTGCTCTTCCTGTGGATTACAATGATGACGAAACAATGATAATTTTTCATGGATCTGATTTTATTCTTGAGAGTTTGGCAGATTGTGTATCTTCTAGTGTAAGCGGCATACAAGTACAGATTGTTTTTCAGGTGTTCTTGTGTTTTATAAATGCTTTGATATACATTGACTTTGCACTTATATCAGCAAAAAGAACATTTCTTGTTTTCATCAATATATTTTTTAAGTTAGCATTTCTACTAATGATAGTATGAACAAAATCATCTCTTCATTGAAATTCCACTTAATGTGCAATTTTAGCACTTGAAGCTTAAAGAAAGAGCAACAATGCTTTTGGCATTTTCAGCCTCAGCTAGAACAACTGGCTTTGAAGTCCTTACGAAGCACAAGCTATCCAATGGAGCGAGTTTCCTTATGTTAACTTTGCAAGCATTGATATCAGAGATGGATGTGAAGCAAGAGGCCCTCCGGAGCCACCGGAAATCTTGATAGAGAGGTACTTGATTATGACCAGCATCTTGGTGTCTTTTTGGTTATACTTCATCCTTTGCATATAGCTTGATTTATTCGTTTATTGTAAAACTCCCTAAGTCTTCTCTATTTGATGATTTATTTGTTACAAAGCTAAAATTTAACACCCTAGTCATATGGCAGTGCCATTATCTGAGATATGAAGGCACTTGTGCTTGCTTTTATTTTCAGCTTGTTATTCTTGAAATACCAGTTGATTATTAGTCCTTTAACATCCCTATCACGGGTCTTTGCTCTTGACTAATGTGGGAATCTTTGATATTACAACCGGCTTGTGTCCAATCCTGCATATTCTGCTGCTAGCTTACAAATGTCAACAAATAGCAGAGACATGGCCAGCTTGACTGTTAATGCAGCAAACTAGATGTCCCAAAGAGCTATTAGGTTTATGCAGCTACGACAGCTTACATTGGCAGATGAGGGAATTTGAGGTCATTGAATTGGAAGGACATTTAAAGGAAGAGTTTAAGCTTATTTAGGTGATCATGTATCATAAGAGCCCTCCTACAATCATGCATTTTAGTAATGTTGATGGCATCATGAAGCTATTGCTAGCTGAAGAACTGAACAAGCGAGGACCCCTTGCTTATCTTTTCAGGATGATGGATGCATTAGATGGGGAGTTTTGGCACACTTAAGTGGATCATAATCAAGGTGGATGATGTTGGCGCCGAGGGGATCATAAGCAGAGGCTTTGGTCGGTTCCAGATTCTAGCTTTTGTTCATGTTCTCCGTAGTGCATGGCTGGTCAGTTTATTTAATTTGGCTATTATAAAAGCTCTCAGAAATGTAATTATCCCTGAAAATGCAACGGAGAACATTGTTTCGGCATGCTGTGAAGTTTTGCAATCAATAAGAATGATTCTGCATGGGACACTGATTGTTCATGCTGACATTTTCTTAACTGGCCTCAGAGAATTTTTTCTGACTGCATGTCTGTCAGTCTCCTAGGGTGGCTAGATGGTATGATCTCATCGACAGCATTTTGAACATCAAACTACTTAGTGAAAAGGACTGGAGCTTTAGCGAGAAACATTGGTGCCATTCTTTTGCACTGACTGAGGAAGTTCTTAGCATCTTTATGACACCAGTCCTGTTGCGGATCTTCCGCCCAGTACTTTGGAAGTAATAGCATGCCCTTGGAGATGTTGCAACATATAGGAAATATATACAGTTTTTTAGTGGAAGAGCTTTTCCTCTTCAGCAATATTCCATCCTTGTATGGTGGATATTTGTATGGCCAAGGAAGTTGATTGTACGTTAGAGAGAATTTTTTGCGCTCTATTGACTGCTTCTGCTGTTCAGTCATGTATTTAGAAAGCTTACCAATTTCTTTCTGGACTTCGTTTCTTCGTTGATGCCATATGAAGGGTGAAAGTGCAATGCGAAATAAGATCTTCAAACAGGTTGAAAAAACTATCCTGAAAAGAAGAGAAGTAGTGGATTTCCTAGACAAATGGAACTGGAAAGCCGACGGTATGAGACAACCTGCTTCAAGAAATTGATGAAAATGTTTGTCTCTTTTCTTCTATCAAATACTGAAAATGAATGTCTCTATTCTTTTGTCAGCTACCGAGCGTCTTTGTTTGGAAGAAAACAACTATTTAGCAAAAAAAAAAGTCCTAAACATATTGCATTTGTATCAATTTAGTCATAAATATGTTTATATTGGTATCAATTTAGTCGTAAATATGTTTATATTGGTATCAATTTAGTCTTTAAACATTTTAATTAGACTAATTTAGTCTATTCAGCTAATTTTGATTGATCGATGCTTTCGTGGATGTCGATTGGTGGCCGAACATTGACATGATAATTTTTAAATAATTTTTTTTCTTTTTCTTTTCTTTTCCTTCTTCTTCCTCCTCCTTGAACTTTCCTTGCAAATCTTTGGTGAGGCTCGTGGTGGTCACTGTGTGAGGGCTGTGAGCAAGGCAGCTTTGCCTAGGGCCATGGGCAAGGTGGCTTCGCCCAGATCTAAGCAAGGCTAGCCTTGTCACAGGCGAGGCTAGCCTCACCCACGGCCCTAGGCAAAGCTGCCCTCACTAGGCAACCTTTAGGCATGGCCGAGCAAGGGTCGGACGACTAGTGAGGGCTTGGCAGCCCTCGCCCAGTGGTTGACGAGCCTTGTCGGAGGCTTGCCAACCTTTGCGAGGAAAGTCCAAGGAGGACGAAGAAGGAAAATAAAATAAAATAAAATAAAAAATTAATAAAAATTTTGAAAAAAAGATTAAAAATTATTTGAAAATTATCTTGTCAGTGTCCAACCATTGACCGATGTCCATGTCAGTGTCGACCGGCTAAAATTAGCTAGATGAATTGAATTGATACTAATGTAAAAGGTTCAGGACTAAATAGATTCAATTAAAAAGTTTATGACTGAATTGGTACCAATGTAAAAAAATTTATGACTAAATTGGCCCAATGAAATATTTAAGATCGAATTGGTATCAACGCAATAAGTTTAAAACTTTTTTGGTACTTTTCCCATTTTTTAACAACATGAATAAGTTGGCTTTGTTTCCTTCCATTTCTTGTGATAGGGAGCTGTAGCCGTGGGCTCTAAATGGGACTAGGATTCATGTAAGTCCTTTCATTTTTTTTTATTAATAAAGAATAAATTTTAGAGTGAATTCAGTGGAATTAGCGGATAGTTTAGGTTCTTTCCTGTTATGAGTCTACAAATAGGCATTGTGTTACGAAATAAGCTTTTTCCCACCTCGTTATAATGTCCGAAAATTTCGAACTTTTGATCTTTTGAATTATGTAGAGCAAAGACATTCTCCAATTAATTCATAAAAGATATCTATGTGTATATCCTTTCACACAACCTCTACTTTTGTCTTATCCTCGAATGGTCCATTTGATTTGGACTCTTTTTTTTTTTTTCCTAAAATAGATTACTGTCAAAAGCACTTCTCAAAATAAATCTCTCCCACCAAATTACCCAGTCATAACCCTTTTCATCCTAGTCACTTTTACATCTCTCTTACAATTATTAAGATAATATCAAATATTTTGCACAATAGTTATTATCATAAACAATTAAAATCGAAATTATGTTGCACCCAATAAACGGATGATTTTTAATTTTTTGATTTGTTAGCCCACTAATTCAATTTCTAATGAAGTTTAGACTAAAACTACAGGTAAAAAGTATTTTGAAATACAACTTAAAATTAAGTAGCCTACTCCATCTCCTTCCTCGCTTTCCCCCTCTATGTTGAATATGATTATCAAAACATTGTAATATAGTACCATTTAAATAATGTTAAAAATATTATAATATCTAATTGATAAATGAGAAATTGCAGTTTAAGTAACTTCTTATTTCTTTTAATGGATAAAAGAAAATATACAGTCCACTTTATTTTTAGTTAAAGTATAATATAAATAACGATGTAGCTATTTTTGTTTAGCAAAATAGTTGATAATCAAGAACTATGGAAAAGAAGTTATTTAATCACCAAAACATCTTGTTATGATTAATAAATTTTGGAGCAGAAAATATATTGATAAGCTGTATATCTGAGAGTTAATAATGAAGTTTATCAACAAATAAAGGCTTCAAGTTGTCTTTGTTGATAAGTTCTTCTTTTCTCGATCTCATTAATGCTTAAGATAATTACAAGCTTATATAATCAACAGGATATATTATGAGCTATTTAATTTTCAAATATATTTTACCTTAACTAGCAATAAAAGTAATTAACTTCCAATATGATTGTCTTCTTTCTAGTTTATGGATTGAAATTAATTAGGAAATAATGGGTAACACATTTTTGTTCTTAATTATTCATAAATTTGGATGTAATGAGGAAATAGTTCTGCAGTTCAAATTGTAAAACATATTTATGTGTCAAATAGTTTAATTTTTAAACATTTAACCTTTGATTAATTTTTTTGTAAAATAAAAAGATTTATTTTACGACACTTACAGTAATTATGCAGTACTTTTACAAATACTTTTGATATAAACTCCATGAGAGGTTAAATTCGTGGAGTAATAAATCAATAAAAGAAAAGTGAGTTGTTAATTGCATGTAACCTATGTTTAGATTCTAACTATTTATGGTAGATTAGTTCTAAAAAATATTAAAGATCGTGAGGAACATCAAAAACCAATTTCATATTTTTGACGAGAGAAGATAAAGTGACTAGTATGAAGAGGATGGCTAGGCAATTTTAGGAATTATTTATCAGTGAAAACCCCGGTTTGGAACGTAGTTTTTTGGGAGAGATTTATTTTGAGAATTAAGTTTTAGGAGAGATTTATTTTCGACTAAAGGTCCTCAATGCGGGCATAAAAAATTAAATAGAAATATGATTCAATGTCCCGCTTTTCAAGAAAGGGATATTTCGGGAAAAAAGAAAAGAAAAGAAAAGAAAGGGAAATAAATCTGCGAGTACCAAGGGATAACAAACTAGCTTATAACTACCTTACTTCATCAGAAGGATCCTCTGATGTTTTTCCCTGTAATGGCACACTCCACCTGCCAACAAATTCTTACACGAGCTTTTACCTAAATAAGCGGGGAAAAAACGGAGATGAGATCCACAGAAATCAACCAAGAGACGCTTCAAAGGTGCTCAGAAGTAGCTTGTTTGACACTGACATCTGAACCGGCCATAGTCGCCGATCACACCCTTTTCTGGGACTTCATTACTGTTTGATGCATAGGTGCTGAGTCAACCTGAACCATCACTCTTCGAAGTTTTGAGCTTTTTCAGCAGAAACATGTCTTCGGAGGGAAAGGAACTCATCAACGACCCAGATGGTTGGCACCCGATTTCTTCCTCTGCCTCTCGACATTCCGCTTCATTGTGGTTCCTGGTGCTTTTGGTCTGTTCACGTTTGATGTAATTGAGAAAGATGTAACCTTGCATGATGGTGCCGTTAAAATCTTGGGAGCTAATATATATATATATTTTTTTTTTCTTGACATGCTATTTCAAGTCTTTATTGGCATTTACGAGGTTCGATGACATGAAATTATCTGTCACTAATGGATGAAAAAAATAGAGTAAAAGTCAACAAAAAGGAAATGAATCTGTTACATCTGTTTGATGTAACTGCAGATGTGGTGACGAAGTTCATGGAGAGTCTTGTGGAAACTTATCCTTATTTGCAGTACTTAATTTTCCTGAGGTGATTCCGACTTTCGTGATATTTTTTTTTTTTTTGGATGCTTCTTTCGTGAATCTTACAGTTTATGCAGTGACTCACACAAGTGGGCACGTAAATGCACTGTTCTCGCTGCGCGCATTGAAGAGCCTGTTGATGCTGATCCGCACCTTCGTCCTAATGCTTCTCATGCCATTCTGGGGCCGGAAGCGGGTCTGTCTTGTCTCGATGACCGCAGCAGAGAAGTCCAAGGATGAGAGGAGTGAGAGCGACGACGGGAGTAACCAGAAAGTCGGGCCTATGGTGAGGGTCCCAGGAATGGCACTGCTGTGGAGGAGGGCGGCGTCATTGTTGGTGGAGCAGGAGGTGGCGGCACGGAGAGCGATGGCAAAGAAGCGGGTGGTGCAGGATGTCGATGAAACTATCATTAGGGATTTTTCGATTTTCACAACCGCGGGGGGTGATGCATTGTTCACGCAATCTTGGAGACCTGTTTATGGGGAGATCAGGTGAACTACAAGCACAATTTGTTTTTGGTTTGCTGCCTATTTTGTTAAGATTTTTAATTCAAAATTTTCCTGCTCGGTTCTGATTTTGCAGAACATTAATTTGGGAAAGGATGTTTGTCACATTTGCTTAAAATTATAGGCGATCGAGAATGTCTATTCTGCACTGTGGAATGTACATTTTGTCAGACCGGGTCCATTGTATAAAATTTGCATTGATATCATTTTTAAGATTGCTTAATCACATTTCTGCATTGATATTTACCTACGTGAGTTCATACTCTGCATGTTCTTTTGTGTGATATCTTGTTTTCTTGCATTGTGCACTTAACCCTGGAACATACATGTCAAATTTAGTTTTGGTAGCTCTTATGACAAAGCATGCTTATGTTTTTTGCAGGGGATTGGTTATTCTTTTGCATGGTCTGAATGAACACAGGTTTGTTTTCCACCTGAGCGCAGGTGTTAATATGCTGCTAGAATCTCTGGACCTGATGATTGAGATTTCTTTCCTTCTATTGTGCCAGTGAAAGGTACAGTAATTTTGCAAAAAAGCTGAATGCCAATGGTTTCAACGTTTACGGAATGGATTGGATTGGTGAGTCCAAATCTGTCTCAGTTTGCTTATTCCAAGTTAAGAGTTCGCTCCTGGGAACCAAAATGTTCGCATTCCAATTATCCTCTTTGCATTGTTAAAAACACCTGGAGTTCGTGATACTCGTCCCTGTTTTCCTAGAATGTGAGCCACTCTACGCAATCTCCTAGTTCTTCTGATTTGTTTTAGTGACCCTGTACTGGAAGCTGATTATGGAATGGAGGATGTCCTCATTTACAAAAACAAATTGCTCTTCTTTGGCACGAACAACAGGAAACAGGTTAATTTAGCAGCTTATCATAAGCTGAAAATCCAGAAACTACATATAAAGTTCACCTTAAAGTACACCAGCTTCAACAGGAGACTCAACTCTGGAGAAAGTATATGATGAATCTACTTCGCTCAAAACTCCATCTTAACTTCAGGATAGAGCTGCTTTTTGAAACTTCAGCCATATGACTTCCTGATTGTTTTGCACCATCACTGGCCATTCTTATACTAATGTGAATTTTCACCTATAGAATGTTATTTGCATGAACAAAATTCTAATTTCGTCAAGTGGCTTGAGACTTAGGGTTTCTTTACTTGTGTCCACTGCTTATTCTGTGTGTGATGAGGTGACAACTTACTCCAGTGTTACAAAAATTACGCAATTCGACAGAATTTGCGTACTCTTAATGTCAGATGCAAGCAATTTGGCTTCCCTCTGCTTATTTGTTTGCTATGTATGATTATGTTCCAAGCAGACATATCTAAAACCCCCATCAAGAGATGGCTGCTTTCACAAACAGTGAACTGCTTTACATAATTCTAACGTGCTTTATTTATTGATGTTCTTTTAGAAAAATTTCAAATGTTTCGTACTTATCACATTGAGAAGAATCATTTATTATCAACAATGCATCTATATTTGGATGCAGGAAATGAGTATTTCATTTCAGATGCTTTTGGGTGGGAAGCCTCTGCTTTTGTGTAAGCAATATCAGAATGTTGCCTGGCCTTGAGCTTCTATGATTATGTAGATGGAATACGCAAATATTTGAAAAGCTAAGCTGAGGAGAAACTGTCTAAATGTTTAAGTTAAACCTTAGATGGAAATTGCATTGCATTTACTTTCTACATTGTGCAAACTGAAAATGCCATCTCGCACTCATATCTGCCTCCCTCCTCTCCCTCTCTTCACAGTGGAGTCGAGTGTCAATTTGGAAATTAAGGTACTAGTTGTCTGCAATTGCGAGATGCATCTGTGTAGTTTGTATTTTGAGCGGATGAAAAACGGGTTTTTGAATCGTCATGGCTATCAAAATCCTGAATGGTCTCATGAGGATGACAAGATTGCTAGGCGATTGTACAATTGCAAGGTTTTGAGTGTCTGTGTAGTCAACAACATACGTTACTTGTCATGACTGACAGATACCTTCCTTAAAGATTTGACTGGTATTGCTCTAATGTGCTTTTGTTCGACTCTTTCATCATCTCTCAGGCCACGGTGGAAGTGATGGGTTGCATGCTTATGTTCATTCTCTTGATGACGCTGTATGCGATCTGGTGAGTATGATGTCCATTTCATACACTTCATTAAGCTTTTTTTTTTTTTTTTAATAAATTTAGGGAGTGTGATGCGATCTCCTTTTTTTCTTCTTTTCTTGTTTTGCAGAAATCATTCATCGGAAGAGTCTTGGCTGAGAATCCAGGGCTCCCTTGTTTTTGTTTTGGGCACTCAACAGGCGCGGCGATCATTCTTAAGGTAAGATTTCAAATTGAGCAACGTGAAAAACTCAGCGTGTCATTCTTCAGCGGATCAAGCTCTCCCCCCATCGGTTACTGATCTTTTTCTTGTAAGTAAATCGCCCATCTTTTGAAATGCACATACAGGCTGCTCTCGACCCAAAAGTCGAAGCCTGCATATCAGGCATTGTGGTAACTTCACCTGCTGTAGGAGTTCAGCCATCGCACCCGATTCACTCGGTAAGGACCCTGGAGATACTTTCTTTTCTTCAGGCCTGCAAACTATACGAGGACTCTGGAAAATGAGTAAATGCATCCCTGACTTTGTAATAACCTCTGCAGATACTCGCACCGATCGTCTCCCTCTTATTGCCGAGACACCAAGTTGGGGCTGCGAATAAGAACGGCTCGGTGGTATCAAGGGACCCAGAAGCGCTCCTAGCCAAGTACTCCGATCCCCTCGTCTATACCGGATCCATCCGCGTGAGAACGGGGTACGAGATCCTCCGGATAGCATCCTACTTGCAGCAGAACCTCAGGAGACTGAGAGTTCCCTTTTTGGTCCTCCACGGCGCTGCAGATAGAGTGACCGACCCAGATGCTTCCATGAAGTTTTACGAGGAAGCATCCGCCAGAGACAAGACAATCAGATTGTTGGAAGGGCACTTGCACGATCTGCTCTTCGAGCCAGAGCCAGAGCGCGAAGCCATTATGAAGGAAATAATTGAGTGGCTGAATTGTAGAGTAGAGAGGTAGGAAAGAGAAGCTATTTCAGTTCCTTCTCGTCAATGCATTTGAAGGGAATCTGATTGATTCAAAAAACAACTTCAACTTACCAGTATTTATTTATCTGAAAGATCAGCTGAAGCTTTTACGGAAGAGAAGAGAAAAGGACCCTGTTCATCGTAAGCATTGGAGTTGACCTCCAGCTCACAGTTCTATGTATCTGCAGTTTCAAGCAAACTACATTGCATATGTTGTGAAATAGGAACATATGAATACAGGGTTGACGATTGGGTCGATCTGCCTGGATTTCTATTAACGTTCTACAATCACAATCGAGCAATTTAAATACAGAATTGTATTCCTGACTCTAAATACATAAAATATACTCTCTGGCTAATTTTGATATTCTCTATATGGAGTATGATCTAACCATAACCAGGAAACTCAAAAGAGCTCCTTAAATCCGAACAAGACATTTCCGAGGCACTCGCTCGGATAAGCAATGGAGAGACACCTTTTGAGTGCCTGGCGCGCTGGCCTAAGCATCTACCGCCTGACCCTGGTGCTCGAAGCAGTCGATCGGGCGTGGGCGAGTTTTGCGTGTAGTCCGGACTCTCGGCTGTGTCATGGGTAGGAATTCATTGGCTCATCAGCTAGAGGAAATAGACCAAGATATGGCCGATGAGTTGGCCGAGAGAACCAGGAGACTAAATATTCCAAATATAATGATTCTATACCAAATTTCATTGTGCATTCTTAATATTGAATCTATCGGAGAGTTCGATAGTATATGAACATAGGGTGCCCGTGATTTTTTAGGAGATCTTCGGTCCATTTTCATGATTCAAATCGAAATGAAGCACTTCAATTCTATTATTTTTAATATTATCTCTCTCTACTTCACCCGATTCTGAAGCATGGCGTCGAAAGGAAATGTGAGCAAAAGTATATAATTGATTCTTCTAATGCATCATTTAACTTCAGTTTTCTGAATAGTAGTATCTTCGATTTTGACATCAGATGTTTGCTTGCTCTTGTCCGGCAGTAATTTGATGCATGGTAGCATCGTGTATTTGCTTTGTACATTTTAATAGTTGCTTATACATTTTATAGTCAGTTTACGGAATTATTAGCCTATCTAACTCATGCACTATTTCCACCACTACGGTGAAATTGTTTTATATACTGATAAGAAAAGTTTGTGGTGAGGATAGCTTTTCATGTAACATAATGGTGACATGAAGAAAGTATTTTATGTAATGGATACACTACAAACAATAACGAAGTGGTGTAATAACCAATTACCATTGTCCGTGTGATACAAATCTCATCTCACTTGGTGTCATGTATGTATGCATCTCACTTTTGATTGATTTGTTACATCCTGTGTAACTGCTAAGTAGTGTATCCATCACATTAAATACCTTCTTGGTAACATGATTAGTGCCTAGATCCCTTGTACCTTTATGTTACGTTAACTCAATTCAATTAAGCAATAACTAGATGCTAATGGGCTTTAATATGATTTTTCCAGTGCACCCTACTAAGGGACAGTGACTTAGCAGAGGGACTTCTATCCAAGGAGAGCTTTGCAGACAAATGTGAATATATCAGTTGACGCCCTCTTTCTGTGAATTGCGATGAGACATTTTACGCTGTCTATGGTTCACATGGCTTTAGCTCTTCTGATCCAGAAATTCAGTTGATGAAGAGCCATCTGTTGTTCTCCTTTCACGACTGGGTTTCTGTCTCTGAACTTATGCGTCAACTTGTCCAAGAAGAACACTGGAGAATGTGTAAGGGTAAAGGCTGTTTCTGTCGTGAATTTGATTCTGCTAAGGAGCTGTGCTTATGAGGACAGGGAAAAGTAAGCTCTGATTGCACCTGCTTGTAAAAACTAGAACAATTTTAGGATGAGCAACTTGTATATATCTATATACATATATATGTATACTGCCAAGAACAAGATGAGCAATTATTTGACTCTGTTTTAAACTTGACTTAATTGACTTCTAGTGAATAGGTTTGGTGTTGAGTGGTTCTGGAAAGCATTTCGACACTCCTAAAGAAGGAAGTTTGTACTTCATTCTATGAGCATGGTTTGCTGAGACTAAAGAGATCAGATTGAGGTTAATTAGCATGTTTGCCTCAGCCCTGGACCTTGGAAATGGGGCTTGGTAGATGTGCTTTTTGCTCGCATAAGTTCATACCCCATCTTTCATTTTTAAGTTTCTAACATTATCTGCAGGTCCAAAAATCTTGGACACGTTCTTCTGCAGTTATAAAATTAGAGAATGTGCTTTTCCTATAGATTACAACAATGACAAAACAATGACAATTTTCGAGGATCTGATTTTATTCTTTAGGGCTTGGCAGATCGTGTATCTTCTAGGGTAAGTGGCATACAAGTAAGAATAGTTTTTCAGGTGTTCGTTGTTTTATAAATGCTTTGATATACATCGACATCGCACTTATATCAGCAAAAGGCTCATTTCTTCTTTTTGTCAATATGTATTTTAAGCAAGAATTTCTACTAATGATAGTATAAACAAAATCATCTCTTCATTGAAATTCCACTAAGTGTCCACTTTTAGGACTTGAAGCTTCAAAAAAGAGCAACAATGCTTCTGGCATTTTTAGCCTCATCTGGAACAGCTGGCTTTTGAAGTCCTTATGGAACACAAGATATCCAATGGAGCAAACTTCCTTATGTTGATTTTGCATTGACATCAGAGATATTTGTGGAAGCAGGAGGCCCTACTGAGCCACAAGAAATCTTGAAAGAGAGGTACTGATTATGATCAGCATTCTTCTATCTTTTTGGCTTTACTTCTTCCTTTGCATATTCTGCTACTAGCTTGCAGATGTTTAATATTACTCAACCGGCTTGTGTCCAATCCTGAATATTCCGCTGCTGGCTTACAAATGTTGACAGTTAAAAGAGACATGGCCAGCTTGACCGTTCATGCAGCAAACTGAATGTCCCAGAGAACTATTAGGTTCAGGCAGCTAGACAGCTTGCACAGGCAGGTGAGGGAATTTTAGGTCATCGAATTGGAAAGAGCATTTAAAAGGAAGAGTTTATGCTTATTTAGGCGATCATGTATCATAAGAGCCCTCATATATCCATGCATTTCTGTAAATTTTGGTGGCATCAGCATTTATGAGGATGATGGATGCATTACATGGAGAATTATAATTATTTATGATAGATTAATTCTAAAAATATTATAGATTGTGAGAAACATCAGAAACTATTTTTATAATTTTTAAGAGAGAAGAGAAAGTCACTAGTATGAGTAGGATGGCTAGGCAATTTTAGGAATAATTTATCAGTGAGAAGTCCTGTTTGGAATGGAATGTAGTATGAGTAAGATTTGAGCATTGGCATTTTGGAGATGCGATTTCACTATTCACTGAGTCACTGTTCATTTTCTTTTTCCCCGCCCATCTTCTTCGTTGTTTGTCTTCTTCTTCCCCGCCTGAGAGTCGGGCTTCTTCGGAAACTGCCACCACCGCCTGAGGGTTGCGCGTCCCCGATGACCACCGCCTGGGGTGGCGCTCGGCCGAGCTTCGCGGTGGGCGGCTCCCCCACAATTTTCCCCTCTCCACGCAGCATCTCCTCCCTTTTCTTTTCTTTTCTTTTTTTCCTTTTTTTTGTTATCTTAAAGTTTGCTTTGCAAAATATACATAAAAAATGAGTTTTCAAACACACTTGCTTTCACAAAATGCCCATTCACTCAAAGATACCTAAGGAAATGCAAAGCCATTTCCTCAAAATTGAACCAAACGGACTCACAGTTATTTTAAGAATTAATTTTTAGAGAGGTTTATTTTGAATAGAAGGTCTTGAATTTGTGCATCAAAAATTAAGTAGAAATACGATTAAATGTCCCACTTTTTCAAGCGATGGCGAACTAGCTTTCAACTAGCTCATATCATCAGAGGGATCCTCTGACTTTTTCTTGAGATTTTCTACTAAATGTTTGCCCTTCAATAGCACAATCCACGTGCAAACAAATTCTGACATAAGCTTTACCCAGATAAGCAGAACAAAAAAAATGGAGACGAGACGCACATAAATTTAAGCAAGAGGCGCTTCCCAGGTGCTCAGAAAGGAACGCAATCCACATTTTCTCTCGACTCAAGAAGCGCGGTGAGGGTTGACCCAACAGAAAGCGCGGTGAGGTGTCTCCCTTCTTTCTTGGTTCGCGTGGCATATCGAGATTCGTAGCTTGTTTGACACTGACATCTGAACCAGCCATAGTCGCCGATCACAGCCTTCTCTGGGACTTCGTCACTGTTCGATGCATAGGTGTTGAGCCAACCAGAACCATCGCTCTTCGAAGTTTTGAGCTTTTCCAGCAAGAACATGGCTTCGCAGGCAAAGAAACTCATCAACGACCCAGATGGTTTGCACACCGATTTCTTCTTCTGCCCTCTTGACATGTCGCTTCGTTTTGGTTCCTGGGTGCCTTTGGTCTGTTCATGGTTTGATGTAAATCAGAAAGATGTAATCTTGCATGACGTTGTCGCTAAAATCTTAGCAGTTTAATCTTTTTCTTTTGTCCTGGACGTGTTATTTCATGTCTTTATCGGCATTTAAGCGTTTCGATGACATGAATTATCTGTGTCACTCATGGATGAAAAAAGAGAAAAGGGAAACAGAAAGGAAATGTATCCGTTGCATCTGTTTGATGTTATTGCAGATGTGGTGACCGAGTTCATCGAGGGTCTTGTGGAAACCTATCCTAATTTGCAGTACTTGGATGGTTTTCCTGAGGTGATTCCGACTTTCGTAATATTTTTTTTTTTTTTTTGGATGCTTCTTTCATGAGTCTTACAGTTTATTCAGTGACTCACACGACCGTTCCAATCCTATTGGTGGAAATGCAGGTGAAGGTCGTGTTGCGGGCTGATGTTTCACCTGCTACATATGACAAGGTCGTCGTTATATCAGGTTAATGTTGTCTACCCTGCATTTCTATGTTAATGTTTTAGAATCTAATTGTGCACATTGAATTTCTTGAATTCTTAATTTGTCGGTGACGTCCATGGCATCGACATGATATAGTTGTTATCTTTCAGTTCCTGCCAATGTTTCTATATTCAGAAACACCTTTTTTCTCTCATTTAGAAACCGTTGATCTGTTCGCAACTCCTCATTCCCCACAGCTTCTACTTCATCTACCCAATTAATTCATTTACAGTTCAATCATTTAGAAGGAAAGTGATGGACTTCAACAGCGGGCCATGATATATGCATAAGAATCTCCAGTTCAATGATCTATGCTATTTCTTTGTCAGGTGGCGGTAGCGGCCATGAGCCAGCTCATGCTGGATTCGTGGGTGAAGGGATGCTAGCAGCTGCAATATGTGGTGATGTTTTTGCTTCTCCACCAGTTGATGCTGTTCTAGCTGTATGTTTTCTCATGATTATATGACTAAACAAGGAAAATGTCATGGATCTCTTGCTTTATGTTTTGTCTCCTTGTCTATGAGATTCATTTTGCTCTATTGTATATATTTCAGGGCATCCGAGCTGTAACTGGTCCAATGGGGTGTCTACTTATTGTCAAGGTACTTCCTTTACTTTATCCTACCACCTTATAGAGTATTTTTGGCATACATGTAAACTTGTGTATACAAGGGAAAAACTAAAAAATTTGTAAACGGCACTTTCATTGCCACGGAAATTCCGGGAGTTTATGCAGTTCTAGCAGCCGCATAGACCACAAGTACTTATTTCCCTGTGCTATGACATCTGTCCAAAACAGAAGATCTAACAGAAGAAGGATTACAATCTCCCTTTTGCAGAATTATACAGGTGATCGCTTGAACTTTGGATTGGCTGCTGAGCTGGCTAAATCTGAAGGTTACATGGTTGAGGTACTTCCCCTGTAATTACTTCCAGATGTGATTGTGATTTTAACATATGCTGGAGACTAGTGTCAAAAGGTTATGCCTTATTGCAGATGGTGATTGTTGGAGATGATTGTGCTTTACCTCCCCCTCGAGGCATAGTCGGGAGGAGAGGATTGGCAGGGACTATTCTAGTTCACAAGGTTAGTGGTCTTTTTCTCTCTGAAAGGTTGTGCTTTAAGTGTCCCTTTTGGCACTAAACAAGAATCTTTTCCTTCCCCCGTTCTCATGGTCCACGCTTGTATCCTTAATTTTTGCCACCATCACTTTCATCTATTCGAGTGACTACGTCAACTTTAAAAACTCTCGTTTTTGCTTGTTGTAATAGATCTTTAACATAGGAAGCTCCTGTTTTGGCAAATCAATTTGTAGAAAGTTTTTGAATTTTTAATTAAGAAAGTCAGAAGGACATCCCTTTCAGATTATTCTTCTGAAGTTTTCATGCATCTGGCAATATCTATGGTTCATTGTTGTTGAGAGACTCCACACTTCTTGCCCTATGTTTATGAGTAGTGAAAGTGAAGAATACTTGATATGATTCTTTGCTTTCATTTGTCAATATAAGGTCGCCGGAGCTGCAGCCGCAGCTGGGCTCTCACTTAAGGATGTTGCAGCAGAGGCGAAGCGTGCATCAGAAATGGTTGGGACGATGGGTGTTGCATTATCTGTTTGCACTCTACCAGGTCAGGCTACTTCAAATCGTTTAGGACCAGGAAAGATGGAACTTGGCCTCGGAATCGTGAGTTATCTTGAATTCTCTGCATTATATTTATGACCATGCAGCGAATACAAGCTTACAGTAAGTGATAATGATATACTGGCTAATGGCTCCACTACTCACATAGTTCAAGCTATGTTGAGCTTCCCTATCATTCATGAGAAGCATCTCCTTTATAATGTCCCCTTCTAATGCAAGCATTCTTGCGTGTGTGCTTGTCTGAAATCTTTTGGCTACGTTTCAACTCCATATAATTATTTGACTAATTAGCACAATCTTCTCTGACAGCATGGAGAACCAGGTGTGGCTGTGGCTGACATTCAGCCAGTGGACATGGTGATTTCTCATGTTTTGACAAAAATATTGTCACCGGTATGACCTTTAACTGGGGTACTAAGGATTTCGTTGCAAATCAAGTGCAGTAAATATCCCTTTTTTCTAACTCTATTCAAAATCATTTTCCTTGGGCTCTCTCTGTTTCTGTAATATTATTATTATTATTATTTTTACTGAAGTTTTAAATGCCTTGACCTCATGTCTTAACATATTCACATGGAACGTACTTGTATACATTGCTGTCCACTTAGACAAGTACCTTAAACAGAACTAGTTTCTGCTTTAGTTCTGTTTTATAAGCAAAATGGATTGGCTCGTTTTACTTGAACAGGTGATTTTTTGATATGAGAGAACAATTCTTCAAGAACAGATGGGACAGTTTTCCCTGATTGTTTCTTGACATTCCTAGTTCTCTTGAGCCATAATTTGTCTTACATACCTTGATGAACTTTTTGACACCTTAGGGAAAACGATCCCATTTATTTAGTTTGAGTTATGGTTCTGCAAGTTTTACTATTATATCCATCATTTAACGAGTCCTTTTCTTCCTCGAATATTCTGTCCATGACTCTATGTACTCTCTTAGCAAATTTCTTCACATGATGGATGTGGTAGAAGTATGAATTTAAAATAAATTAACAATCTCTGATTGATTGATTGATTGATTGATTGATTGATTGATCTCCTCAGGAGTCGAACTATGTCCCCATTTCGCGAGGTAATAGGGTGATTATTATGATAAATGGGTGAGTCTACTCTCTAACCTTTGTCTTCTGGTGTGCTGGATAACCATGAACTTCTTAGATTCTGTTTAGACAATAGGATTGCAGCTTTAAACATCTCTTACACTCTTCCTTTCTGAATTATAGGCTCGGTGCCACCCCGATTATGGAACTCATGATTGCATCGGGAAAAACAGTAACTAAACTGCAGCTAGAACATGGATTAGCTGTTGATAGAGTATATGTTGGGTCATTTATGACTTCTCTCGATATGGCAGGTCAGTTGCTTTTTATGTGCTATTACTTTGATGGACTAGTTCTGATCATTATGTTTCTATCAGGGTTTTCAATCACTATTATGAAGGCAGATGAATCAATTTTGCAGCGGTTAGATGCTGCAACTAAGGCTCCGGCATGGCCTGTTGGAGTTAATGGTGCGTGTGCATTTAAGCTTTTCCCTCCTCCTCCTCCTTGGTACTTATATTTCATGGTTAGAACAAGAAGAAATAAAACTACTTTACTGATGTTGGTACCAACCTTCAGAGTGAAGACGTGCCTGCTTTCAAGAACATGTTGCTTTTCTATTACTAGTTCAACATGAGTTTTATAATGCAATCACAGAGCTCAGCATGGTTTGTTGTGCAGGGAATCGCCCAACACCAAAGTTTCCAGTTTCAATGCCGCCATCTTCCTTAAAAGCTATGAATGTGGTATGTAATTTGTGTACAAGAGGAAGTTTGAGATTTTCTATAATGGCCATATGCTTCTTGAAGTTTATCGATGACTATCTCCTTGATCAAAGCTCATTGATTATGATTTAATTCTGATTAGTCATCAAGTCGGCCACGGGAGCTGAGCAAACAGGGCCTGCTCCTCGAGGCAGCTATTGAAGCAGCAGCAAAAGCAGTTATTGATATTAAAGACCAGTTGAACGAGTGGGATGGCGAAGCAGGAGATGCTGACTGTGGGTCAACAGTAAGTCCTTTAAAAGTTTCTTCTCCTTTGCCATTGGCACATTTTTTCTTCCCACCCTTTTGGCTTCCCGCTCAATATTTACCTGTTCTGCAGTTGTTTAAAGGTGCAACGGCTATTTTGGAAGACTTGAAAAACCAGTGAGTTCCGTTAGAACTTAATCCAACTCCATGAAATTCAATTTTCCTTGTACCTTCTTGCCATTGATGAAGTTCAAGTAAAGGCCACGATTATGAAATGTTGACTTTTCCATTGCAGTGAAATGTTACCCTATCTAATAAATAAGTAGCTTTTGGATGGTAACACCAATCCTTGAATATTTGTACTGATTGCTTTATTTGTATCCTTCTACTTCCCAGCTATCCTCTCAATGATGCTGCAGAGACAGTAAACGAGGTCGGGACATCCATGAGAGTGATGGGTGGAACTAGTGGGATCATGTAATGTACTCTCCTTTGCTCTCTCTTAGACGAGGGTCGGATATTTTGTTTACATGTGTATTCCAACTAAGTGTGCAACCCCCTTTTCCCCTTTTTGGAACAGATACAACATATTCTCTAAGGCTGTAAGTGCAAAATTGAAAGAGAGTGCTATTTCACCTAAGCAATGTGAGATTACGCTCTCCTTCTGATACTTTGATATGTTTGATGACCATGGCCTCACTCCTTTTCTTGATTCAGGGGCCGAAGCATTTGAAGCTGGCATCAATGCTATCAGTAAGTATGGAGGAGCAAGTGCCGGTTACCGCACAATGTTGGATGCCTTGATTCCAGCGTCTAGAGTTCTTCATGAGGTCATTGATAACAAATACGATGCTGTTTTGCCCCCTGTTGTTGACATTTTCACTGTACAATCCCTTGGTTTCTTAAAATTTCTTTCATCAACAGAAGCTGGATGCCGGCGTGGATCCTGTAACTGCATTTGTTCTTTCATCTGACGCAGCATTGGCTGGAGCAGAGTCAACAAAAGGGATGCAAGCACAGGTGATATAATTAATTAGAACACTGTCTTCTTCACCTACTTAATGGCACTAAATCTGCAAGAAAGATCTTTACTCAGCATATCTTTGGAACTGCATGGGGCTGACTGTTGAGTTGTACAATTGTTGTTGACTAAAGAGATAATGTTAGTAGACATGATTAACTCAACTGAATTGGATATCTGACATCTTACTCGATAACTGTGAACTGTGAAGGACTTCAAAATCTGAAGGTGCCAAAAAAACTTTTAGGCCATTTCTTGCAGAGTTTGCTTCAGATTCACTGGACGTTGGATTAGAAAATGATAAGGGCTTACTTGACCTTTGCATTTGTTCATCGCAGCCTGACTTTTATAAACCACAAGGGTTATCATTAGGATAAGACCATACATCAAAATTTAAGCAAGAGGATCAGTCACAAGTTCACATATCACGATAAGCAACCTTGACTAGATTCAGGTCTCAGATGTCGGAGTTTGCTATCTGCAGTGTAGCTTTTCTAATTTCAGGTGCAGAAGAATATGCTCGGGGATTTAGTATCAATGCTTAGTTTTGACAGAACATCATGACTACCTCAAAGGAATTAATGCTACTTATAGTTTTTTTTTTTTTTGGTCGAATGCTACTTATAGTTGACAATGCAATTTTCTTGACATTTTTGTGTAAAAGATTGTGGATTCATAATTACACTATTCGTATAGGCTGGGCGTGCATCTTATATCTCTGAGGCAAACCTCCAATCAGTTCCGGATCCAGGTGCGATGGCCGTGGCTTCATGGTATAGGGCAGCTGCATCAGCTGTCAAGGAAAGGATGTCAGCTTCCTGATCTTTCAAGTTCCTTTTAAGCTATAATTATACAAACCAGAAAATGACCGGGCTTCTGGCTAATGACCGATTACTTTATGGCTTGATTCTCTTCATTTTGTTGCTCCTGAAACAGTGTAAGCAAGTGATACCCCAGTGAGATAGCAACAGTATATAGTTAAAGAGATATAACCTCTCCCGATCTAGATTTAGATGTACTATCCAACCTATTTTTGGTGTTTCCATATGGTGATGGTGTTGATGAAGCTAAACTTAAGCGTGCACTACCCACTAAGCAAGCTGTAGCTATTGAAGAAGGAAATTACTGTGATGATGCGAGATTTAGAATCGGCCATGATTTTGATGCTGAGACAAATCTTTTCTTACGAGATGAAAGCATTATTGTTTTACTTTGCTGTTGCTTTATTTTGAACCTTTCATGTATGATATTGAGATTTTGACTTATGAAGAAATATTTACTTTCAACCAAAAAAGAAAAAAAAAATGATTAGGTTAGCTCTAGATTCTTTCTTGGGGAAGAAATATATCAAGATCTGTAATTATCACTATTATTACGTACTTTTTGCAAAAGTTACAAAAATCACTGAGAGAATCATTTGGTCCATGGCTCCTCCTTTGTGTTTGTCTTTTGAGTTATTACACTGAGCATCAAGACATAACCAAAAGCAGGAATTGAGATGACAAGTTATGTCATAAATCATGATGCTGTTAAGTATGAGCACAAGGAAAACATGTCGCCTCAATCATGGAATAATTCCAAGAGGATGTTGCAACGTTACAAGTTACAAACAAGAACATCAAGAATTTAGAGGGTCCATCTTATAGATCACATGATATCGAAATTTCTTTTTTGGGTGCTTAATATCAGAATTATTACATGCGGAATATCTCGATTATCTTTTTATTAGAATATGCTTTTTCAATGATTTTCTTTTTCTACACATAATGTATAGGGAAGATTGAAAATTCAACAGGAAACGTTGTCATGAAGATGATGGTATGGTTGCTCATTATTTGCCACTGCTCCCATATATATATTAGAACTTAATTAATTCCGAAAACAAATGAGATTGCATTAGACTTCAAATTTTAATTATTATTAATTTAAATTAGTACCTACCAACTCTTATATGCTATTCCCTGAAACAAATTAGCCTACAAATAAAGGTTTTTTCCATCATAAACCGTCTAAAAGAGCTTTGATTACACAACCCATCCTCGATGAATTTCGGAGCTATTTTTGTAGGCAGAATCATCAACCATTCAAAATTAAAATGGATATGGCAAGAAGAATGATCTGACACTATCGTATCGGTGTAAACCAAGACCTCGATGTACCACCGTGCAAAAGTCCAAAAATCGATGGATGGACTCACGGGATCGCCATATGAAAAATGCATGAAGAGTGAACTTCCCGACCTCCAATTACATCCAATTTCGTTTATACGTATGGTACGATGGGCTTGGATTGAGCAAAAAGACGCTCACGTCCGTCCATTTGGGATCCCAAATTGGGACTCGAAAATGACAAACGAAACTTCTGAAAAATCCCACATAAAAAGCCAATGAAATTGAGGCTTCTATGAACGATCATGAGATGGTGTGGTCCCTTTGCGTGCTTGATCATCACTCCTATCCTGAGCATAAAATTCTCATGTAAGACTCCATCTATTTATGGTGCGATGTACTAGACCAATCATATGCGATCTATTAAATTGGCGCATTTCTTCAGGTAAATTTTACGTGATATTTGTACCGTAACATGAATTGTTTCTTAGATACCGCTTTGTGTTCGCAAGTCACACTTCCTGATGCCAATTCTAAGATACGTTTAGCCCAATGCCACATTGATAGACAACCAATGTGCTTATAGTAAGTGAATGGAAACTACTTTACTAGCACTACATTTGCTCATAAACTTATGTGGCATATCTTTGTTAGCTGCTTAATGTTGGGGTGTGATCCTATCGATAGGTAGACATGAGGGGTCCGAGGATCGTCCCAACGGAGGTTGCAGAGGCAACATTCAAGACATCAAAGGGAATTTATAATTTGAATTTATATTTTATTGGCAGTTTGAAGTTGACCCATAAATAACTGTTTAATATTTATAATCTATTCTCTTGTAATTGAAAGTTATAACAAAGAGGTGACAGATACTAATCATAACAGAATCCTCTGTAGTCTTAATTTAAGAGTGAATCAAGACAAATCTTGTATTTCGATTTCTTTTTTCCCCCTTTTACTCTCTATTTCATTATATTAAATAAGCACCTAAAACTAATACTTAAATGGGTCCCACCAACTCGATTATTTCACAATCCGTCACATCACTTTGTAACTAGATTTTGCAATATCGATCACAATATCGCCAGCATCGTCCAAAGTCATATTCTCCATCCGAGCATGGGCACGGACCGCACAAGAAAACCAGGGAGGGTCCATGTTTTGGCCTCCTTCACCTATCAATTTCACTTACAATCGCTACAAAAACATGGACAGCGCATAAAACAGCGAAGAGCATCGAGGAATAGGAAGTTAGTGGGGCCCGCGACTCATCCTCACCCATGAGCAGATCATTGCGGGGAAACCGACGGTCCTGTTTCCCGGCATATAATTGGGAATCACCCGATCCCATGATGTTGAAACCTTAGAGAGAAAATCGTCTTAAAAGTCCTAAATTTATTAATTTTTTTATTAATTCAATCGTAATTTTTTTAATTGTGCCGTTTGAATTCTTAATATTTTTCAAGTTTCAATCACTTTTGATTGGAATTCGCTAACATAAATGTCGGACATCCTATATGGCATAGCCAACACTAATGTTAATAATATTTAATAATATTCTTTTATTTTTTTATGTTCTTTTCTTCTCTTTTTTCTTGTTTACTTTTTTTTCTTTTTCCCCTCCACTGGCCATTACTAGGCCTCACACTGGCCTTAGGCAAGGGTGCCCTCTCCAAGCCAAGTGCGAGCGTCCACCGTCGTCAAGCAAGGGCGACCGTCGCCTGATTGGGCAAGAATAGCCCTCATCGGCCCAAGCCCAAGCATCCCTTGCTCGAGGCCAACGAGGGTGGTCCTCACCTAAGATCGACAACCTTCACTAGCCATTGATGAGGATCGGTGATGGCCAACAGAGGGAAAAGAAAAAGGAAAGAGAGAGAGAGAGAGTAATAAGGAAAAGAGAAGAAAAATTGAAAATTAAAAAAGCTTTATTAAAACTATCCATGTCAGTACCGATCATACCACATAAAACAGTCAATGTCCACGTCAATAATTTCTAATCAAAATTATCCAAATTGACTCAATTGGTAAAGTGAAAAGAATTATGACTCAAGTGACACAATTGAAAAGTTTATGATTGAATTAGTAAAAATGTAATAAATTTCGGACTTTTTGAACAATTTTTCTAAACTTTAGATCATTAACACATTCATACCCATAACTTGGTGTATTGTGTATGTCGCGAATCCTCCTAAAATTTCATTATAACATATTATCTTCTTAGTTTATAATTCCATGTTTTATGTTCAAAACAAGGCTTCATAATGCAGTGCTTTAGCTTCACATTCAACCCATTGACCAAAAGGTTTTATTAATTTTTGCAATATGCTCTTTTCCCTCCATCTTTTTTGGGGGGGGGGGGACATGGAATGAGAACTGAGGGAAGGTCGATACGTGTCAGCGGTCTTAGCCCATGATGACACATAATTAATAGTGAGTACAAAAGTAAAAGTTGTTGATTTTAACTTCCGATTTTGTTTAATTTTATATTATTATTATTTTGAAGTGAATGGAGGGATTGTGGGAGCCAGATTCTCCAAAACATGCATGCAAATATCACCGCAAAAAATAATAGTAATAAAAGAGAAGGAACCGTCCTCTGTAATCATTTTTGTCTAGGGTTCTTGATTTCCCGTATCTAAAACTCTATACTCAATTATGATCTAACCATCTAAAGCATCCTCCCTCTGTCCCCTCAATATTGCCTCTCACTTGTAGGACCATGTAATTTTTCCGGTCAATTTTAACTAGACGCTGTCCATTTTCTCTCTTTTCCTTTTTGTCTTTTTCATATTTCCTCCGCCAATCGCAAACACAATGAAGAAAAAGAAACTTTGAATTTTTTTAAATTACAAAAATCGTTTACATCAATGTTAGTCTTGTCGTTTAAAATGATTAATATCCACGTTAGCAATTTCCATCCAAAATTAATTGGAATGACTACATTAGTAAATCAAAAAAAAATTAGGATTAAATTGGCAAAGTTATAAAACTTAAAATTAATTTAGGAATTTTTTTAGTGATTTTTCCTGAAATACATGTGCACCGTCAGAAAGTTTAAGCCAGTTGGCAACGAAACATGAGCCGAATAGCTACTACTACGTGTAGAGAGTGTTGAGAATTTAAGCTACGAAGCTCCGTGACTAGTCGAGGTGGGTAGGAAGCTCCAAGGAAATGGTCTATAGCTCTTTGATAAATTTAAAAGCTCTCTCGCACATGACTGTTCGCCTAAAGTAGTCGCGTATGATTGCTTTTGGAGCTTGTTCCGCTCCATTTGTGGTGGACGGCTAGTGGAGACTCTCTCTCTCTCTCTCTTCCTTTTTAAGTATCGAATCGATTGCTCTCCAGATGATTTGAAAACTTGCCGCTCGCACTTCGATTGCGAAACCACCTTTCCAATTGTCGTTGATTTTGGAAAATGAGGGAAGAGTGCTAGTAAATGCACACCATAGATCGAAAGGATGATGATTTAAATATTTTATTTAAATTTTGGTTCAATATATAATATTATTCCTAAACTTTTAACTTATTTAATATAATCCAATAACTTTTGGTAAATATTTAATTTAGTTCATAAACTATATGAAAATATCTAATATCATCCTTCCATTGATCCAAATTCAAGGACAACATTGAACATGTTTATATAATTTAGAAATTAAATGGAATATGCAACGAAAGTTCAAATGCCACATTGAACAAATTAAAAATTCAAGAACCACATTTCATATTTGATTAAACTTTAGGGGCTAGAATGAACAAATTAAAAGTTAGAACAACATTGCACATTAGGTCAAAATTCATGAATTATTTGTATCATTTTCCTAAATTGAATTAACTCGAAGAATACGGCTATTGATTAAGCATTTGATTCGACAATGTTTATTTTTTTTCTCTCTACCCGTTATCTTTTTTCCTTTATTTGAATTTTTGTATATATTCACTTTGTTTTTTGCTCCAATAATTCATTTAGCCCATTCCTTATGCATTTTCCAATATAAAACTGGTTGACCAAAAAAAGATAAGGGTTGTGAAATAATGTTGAGAGTAAGAAATGAAATGAATGGTGCACTTATTTTCCACAAAATGAATAATTTGAAAAATATTTCCTAAAATAATCGATTGTATTGCTTATAAAAATAAATGAACAAAAATTATTTTCATTTTTCAAGAAAATGTTTAGATATAAATTATTGTTGATAATGAAAATATTTTTTATTGGCTAATTATTTTAATCAATTATTTTTAGAATTTTTTTTTAAAGTTATTCATTTTTCACAAAATAAACATACTATTATATTGAAGCGTTATAGTAAGACAATGTCTCTATTTGTTTAAGTCAATCTCTAAATTGTCCAGTTGAGTACAGTTTTTCCTTAAAGCTTTTTAAAGACAACGATTCACGTGCAATTATTGGTTTGACTAGACAAGAGGGATAAGCCTACAAACTACAATCTCACGTTAAAAAAAATAATAATAATAATAATAATAAAAAATAATAATATCTCGGCATATCAACCTCCCTAATATATATAAAAAGAAACTCCTTAGTACAATTATAGATTCATTAATGTCTTTTATCCGGAGCACAAACTCAATGTATATAATCTATGAGATCACGTGAATCTTACATGAGATTCATATGATCCGATAGATCACATGCATTGATGTTAGAGATGCACATAATGATAGCTATATTCTCAACTATTTTATTAATGGATATCACTTTGATGCAAACTCGTTTAAAATAAATATCGATAATTTCAATTTTTCACAAGAAATTTCCTCCGGAATGCAGAAAACGTGAAAATCTTTGTGCTCATAAAACACTTCAAAAAAATATCTCGCATAAAATGGGGCCCTCTTCCTAAGAAGTAGTGATCTCCTGCTTCTCACTCGGTACAATCAGACAATGTAATTATGCATGAAATTTCAAATGATATAATAGTCGAGAGAGAACGAGTTCACATTCACCAAATTCGATTAAGATTTTCTCATCGTGTGGTGCAGGCCGTAGTGCATGTCGTATCATGATTTTATATCTCATTTTTAAAGTTTCTGTTGTTTAATTTTGACAGCATCATGTCATGATGCTTCGAGCACGCTTCAGCTCCGCCTAATTTGTACTATGCCTTTGAAACATGACTGACTTGATTTCATAATTTCATTCTCTAAAAAAAAAATGAAAATAAAAACAGAGAACATGTGGATGGATGCCAAATGAACGGTCAAGACAAGACGAAGAACACAAGAACAACTTTGCTTTTACTAATTATCAATTTGCAACATTGATAATTAGAGTAACATATATAACTATTATAATACTGTAGATGAATCTTCTCGGTGATGAGTTATTTTTCGTGACCATCTAATATCATCTATTTTCTGATGAAAAAATAATATCATTTATTTAACAAATTGCAAGACAAAAGAGAATCTATCTATATGTAAACAATATATGGAACTAGAGATGCAAAATTAGAGATATTTGGTAGGATTAGAGAATTGTTAAAGTGATTCATTTATCTATAAGGATTGATCGTATCTCTTTAATGATATATTTTACATTGAACATTCGATGTAACATCTTTATCAAATAAAGAAAATATATCTATGTACACATAAATAACGTGTGAATAAGATTTAGAAACTCGTCGACATTAGTGATCGACCAAAGTGACTACCAAAAGTGAAATTGTTGGGTAAAGCTCGTAGGTGTGCATGCGACGTGGCTTGACCCCACGCAAGTTTTACCCACTTATAAAGGGATACTAATTCCAGCATTATTGATCTTACCAACAAATTAATTTGCTGTTATTTTCCTGGGCATCCAAAGTCAGCGCTGGAATATGAGGGAACAAAAAAGAAACGGCATAGTCAACGGGTAATCATACCTTCTCCAATGTCTTGTGGCATTTATGCCTATAATTCGTAGCTAGGGCCGTAACAATTTTGTTCCTTGATTTTTTTTTTGTTCTTTTATTCTCCAAAGTAGGAAAATAATAGAAATCCGTTTTGTAATATCAATTAATTTTTCTATTCCATGCAATAAAAAAGTGACTAGAAAAATATTTGGAATAAAAATAAGTAAAAAAATAAAATTTTATTTTCGGGAATAATTTCTAGAAATAAATTTTTCTTTCTTTTCTTTTTTTTTTTCTTTTCTTCTTCTTCATCTTCTATTTGGCCAGTGGAAACTCACCACTGGTTGCAAGTTGCTGGTCAACAGCCTTCGCCGCCCACCACCACTGCCGATCGCCAGTAGCTCGACAACACTACTACTGACTAGAACAAGAAAAAAAAAAAAAGAGTGGAAAAAGAGAAAAGAAAAAGAAAATTCTAAAAAAATATTAAAGAAATTAAAAGAAATTCTATGGCACAAAGAAATTTGTGGGTCGTACCAAACGCAATCCTATTCTTTTTCTATTCGTAGAATATAAATTTTTGTGTAGTTCTTACCAAACACCTTATTTTACTCATAAATTATTTTAAAGAATAGAAATAGAAAAAAAAAAAAACCTATTTGTAAAAATAAATTGTTCCCTAGAATAGAATTCTTATCAAATGCACCTAAATCTTGCAAACAGAAGCAATAAATCAACCTTGTTTTCCACAATAATGACGAGGAGAGAATCACATAGGATGACACAAGTGTAGACGAGAATCCTTTCTTGTTATCGCTTGAATGGTTTGCCTAGGTTACCACCTGCATCTAATGACGTGGACCCTGTAATTTGTTGCGCACTTAATCCATGTAGAACGTTCAAGACTTAATTGCACGATTCTCATCAAATTCATGAGCAGATCACACTTTTTGAAAATGCTCAATTCCATATCATATGAAACGTTTTGGACGTTAATTTAATATAATCGTTTTGTAAAGAATCGTAGAATCTTTCAAGGTAAGCTTCCATATAGTAACATTTCTTAAAGCTGATATTGAATACTGTTTTATATGCTGACTTACCATAAAAATAAAAATAAAGTAAAAACAAAAAGAAAAAGGAATGAGAACATGCAATCTTTTGAAAGGAGATGGAAAGATCAATCATCGAAGAAATTAGACACAAGGCTTGGGCAGACAGCTAATGTTATGCCTTCTTGCTGACCTATTAACATCAAGGGGACATATTCAATTCTACTTTTACAAAAAGCTGCTTCGCATTGTAATTAATTACAGGTTTGAGCAGCCATGGCAAGTGGGTACTTTTGTCAATGCACGTTGCCATAATCAGTAGCAGAAGATAATGTGGTGGGGGAGAGAGAGAGGAAGGCTTGTGTGTTTCTCTTGCAGCCCTGTACTAATGCATGCAAAATTTCTTTTACTGTGCAAAATGTATTTACCTATAAAGCTTTTGTTCCTTCTCTCCTTCTGGCCCATTTCTTGTTGCGTGATCAAAGCTTATCTAGCAATTGATTGGCTCTACCCCCTTTCAGCACCACAGTGCTCTCTCTCTCTCTCTCTCTCTCCCCCCTCCATCCATTGTATGGAGTCTTTCCTTGTAGGAGAGTTCACAGAAACTTCAGATGAAGATCAAGAGGGTCTAGAGAGAGAGAAAGGGAGAAGCAAGGCTGATGCATAGAAAAGCTGAATGTTTAAAGCCAAAAAGAAAGCTGATGACCGAAAGTTAAAGCCTTTCTTTTTTTCCCTATGGTCTTGCCTCTAGGCTTCTTGTTGCGCCTCTCTCTCTCTCTCTCTCTCTCTCTCTCTCTCTCTCTCTCTCTAGTGATCTGAGTCATCATCTCATGAAGAAGAATCCTTCAAAAAGACAGAAACCCAAGATCAACGGTTTCAGAAACCATTAGAAATTGGCTTTTCTTTCATTTCTCTACTTCTCGTCTCTTCAACCGTATATTACAAAGTTCCTACGAAGAAAAGGAAAACTCAACTTGAATCAATACTGATGTTAGGCAACGCCAACACTTCTAGTTCTGCCCCATTTGTTCCTGCTTCTTCTGAACCAGAGAATGGAAATGACAACAGCAGCAGCAATAAGAGGAAAAGAAGACCGGCAGGCACTCCAGGTACTTCCATTCATCTTCCTTTCTCTTGTCTCAATCAATTGTTCACTTTCATTCGATTGGTATTTGAGAAAGGTGGGGCTCCGAGAAGAAGGCGTGACTTCTTTAACTGACCGATTGTCAGATCCCGACGCGGAGGTAGTTTCGCTATCGCCGAAAACCCTATTGGAGTCGGACCGCTACGTGTGCGAGATCTGCAACCAGGGGTTCCAGAGGGACCAGAACCTCCAGATGCACCGTCGGCGGCACAAGGTGCCATGGAAGCTGCTCAAGAGGGAGAATCCCGCGGGGCCGGGAGCGGTGGCGAGGAAGCGGGTGTTCGTGTGCCCCGAGCCGACCTGCCTACATCACGACCCCCGCCACGCGCTCGGCGACCTCGTCGGGATCAAGAAGCACTACCGGAGGAAGCACAGCAACCAGAAGCAGTGGGTGTGCGAGAGGTGCTCCAAGGGTTATGCCGTGCAGTCTGATTACAAGGCCCATCTCAAGACTTGTGGCACCAGAGGCCATTCTTGTGACTGTGGAAGAGTTTTTTCCAGGTTGGATCTTGAACTTGACTCAAGCCATGAGATTAAAAGTTATTATACTGTTGCAAATGAGAGTGTTTTTAAAATTTAGATGCTTTTGATGTGTGAAGACATTTTCCTTTGCTCAACCCTTTTCATTCCCTTTTTCTGATTGATTCTAAAAGGCTAAAGTCGAAAGTGGGAAAGGGTATATACCTCGCTCTAGGTGTTGACTGACCATGGAAAACCTTAATTCTGATGGCGTGTCGATAACCGCTGTTTTCTTGAGGACAGCGGAAACACGGTTCCCTAAAATCAGATTTTGTTGGCTGTGTTGTGTTATTTTGCTAAAAATCTCCTTTTTAGGAACCCAAGAACCGACTCTTATGTTCATATAAATAATTTCAAGTGACTGTCTTCCTCGTAATAGCATGTGCATACGTTATACGGTCGCTACACTCTCTTTCATAATTTGCACTCTCGCCTTAAAGGGTGCAATTTTTAAATGAATTTAATGACTTGTACATATGACTAATGTTGTTAATGGTACATTTGTACGAGGTTGACGACTTCATCTCCTTCTATCGCCTTGGTTCTCTGCATATCTCCATTGACAAGACAGGCCAAATAAACAAAAAAAGATAGGAAAAGAGAAGAACCCTCTCTTGCTGCCCTTCCTGTGACAGCCAGAGCAACTGCATATTCTTTCTTTTGGCATATGAACCCTTTATTCATATGGTTCCATGTACCTTTCTACAGGGTCGAAAGCTTCATTGAGCACCAAGATTCTTGCAACATGGGTCGAGTTCGGTCCGAGCTGCAACCTTTGCAGCCAGCGTGTCTCTCAAGAACTGCCTCTAGCCCTACCCCTTCCAGCGACACCAATTTCAGTGCAACTCCTAATTTACCGCCTTTCATATTGCCAAAGCCAATGGAAAATCCCATTCTCTTATTGAGCCCTACTAAAGACTGCTCTTCCAGAAATGGTCAGGATAACCACCATCACAATTTGGAGCTTCAGCTCTCAAGCTCATCGATCCCCGCCGAAGCGGCTTCCATTTCCTCCAAGAGCGATGAAAAGGACTCGACCCCATTGCAGCTCTCGATTGGGTCGTCATGCGATGCCAGGGAAAAGAATGAGTCGAACAACGTGAGTCACTTGATGAGCAACATGGGCGACAGACCCAATAGCGTCGTCGCCGCTTTACAGATGAGAGAAGAGGCGCGTGAGCAGTTGAGATTGGCGATGGCGGAGAAGGCTTATTCTGAGGAGGCGAGAGAGCTGGCCAGGAGGCAGATTCAAATGGCTGAGCAGGAGTTTGCCAATGCACAGAGAATTAGGCAACAAGCACAAAGTGAGCTGGACAAGGCCTTGGCACTTAGAGAGCACGCATCTAAGCAAATAAATTCCGCCATCCTCCAGGTCACTTGTCACGCTTGCAAGAAGCAGTTTCAAGCAAGGGCTGTAAGGGACATGGCTAATGAGGATGAGAAGTCTTCCGTTCTGGTGTTGAGTTACGTGTCATCAGTCGTTACAGAAGGAGAGGTTGGAGAAAGATGATAGATTGGCAAGGATTACTACTAGATAGAATCATCATTTCAGTTGCTTCTTTAATATGCTTGTGCTTATTAGTCCTCACCATGCAAGCGGTAATAATGTAACATCATGATCAAGTTTAAGAAGGAAAGCTCCATATAAACCACGCGTCGCAAATTCTTTTACGATTCTTCTTTGGTTGATCATGGGCGATATTCCAGGACAATTGTACTATAATTGCGGTTAGAGGTGAAATGCCACACTACGCATATGGCTTAAGTTGAGACCAAAGAAAGTTTCTAAACTAGAAATTTATCTTAGGAAACTTTAGTTCCTCATTTTCATGTGGGGGTTAGAATATGTTAACGATTGTGGTAAGCAATGCCAGATATATTAGAAAAGACAAAATATTTTAAAAACCTACAAAGTAGATCTTGTGAAATCTTCTTGCGGTTGCTTTGATGTCATTTGCATTAATAAAGTCGTCTGGGAGGAGAGGGTATCATCATGAGTTTTTGTTGCTTGAATGAGAGCTGCAACTAGGGGAGGGCATCTGCTTGCCCTGAATTAATCAAATTATAATATTCAAAAATATATTCTGATAAGGACAACATCATCATGAGGTATTACTTTTTACCCTGAAACCAATATTGACATTGAATGGCGAGTTTCAGAGGCACTCATGTTTCTTCTTACTTCCAGTGCTCATAGAGTTGGACTTTCTGTTTGGACTATGTGGGGATCTTTATAGGGGGGTGTCTGTCAAATTAAAGTCTCCTTCTCTTAAAGCATTAATAGTGGCAGCATGTGTTCTTGACTAAGAGAGATGGAGAGAGGGAGAGAGCATTGGTTTCATAATAGTATTATAATGGGTTATCTTACACGTAGTTGTGCAAGAGCTTTCAATTCAAATCTGAAGGTAGATAACAGTTCAACATATATGCAATAGGCTTTCATTCTCCAAAGTGTTAATGCCTAGAGAAATATTTTATGTACGGTATTTTATTTAAATTTAGATATTTCATGACCATGAATTTTATATATCACCGATAATATTGTACGGATAACGTGTCGAAGAGAAAGTAAGTTGAAGACGAGATTTTTAAATTATAAAATAAAATAAGATCCATTCCATGTATGCGTCCGTTATTACCGCATTACATGACTTATAAGAAAAGTACAATAGACCTAATTGGGTTATCCATAAGATAATGTGGAATTTTCCTTTACATGTGTGGAGAGAGAGAGAGAGAGATTGGAGGGTGAATTATAAATGCAAAAGAGAGAGGCCATGGTTTTCAGTGCCATAGTTTGAGAGAGAAGGATCAACAGAGAGAGATCAGTGGTCGCTTTCAAACAACACAGACACAAACAAAGCTCCATTCATCCCTATCATCAGTACCATCACCACCTCTCTCTCTCTCTCCCCCCCTCCCTCCTGTGTCCATGTGTCTTTTTTGTGAGAATCAGGGAGCCTGATAAACAAGTGTGGGGCTAGCAGTTGCAGCAGCAACAGCAACAGACGAAAAAGCTCAGCATCTTTCTTGTTTATGCAGACACCATTCAATGATTTTGTTTGTTTTATCAACGACGCAGTCGCTAATCTGGCCAAAAAGACATGTATTCTCCAACTCTTCTTGAAATACCAAAAACCCAGAATAAAAAAAGAAGGCAAAAAACAAAAATAAAAGAAAACAGTACGAAGTTAAACTGAGATGCTAAAGGCCTATCTACCAGATCTTCATTTCCCCTCTTTCTTCCTTTCCCTCTCAGTGCTTTCATAGCGTACAATGAGAAGCTAGCTCTTCTTCACTTTCTACACGACAGTCTAGCATGCCTAACACTCGATCAGGTGTTAGGTACTGAACTGAATTGAAAATTGTATCTTATTTATGAGCTTGTATTGTGTGCACGTATAAATTATACAAGAGACGTAGCTATAACTTTGTGCTAATGTAACCACTCGTGATGACTGATTTTTCATGCCGTTCGAATTGGTACCTTGAAATATAAGGAGTACATGAAAACTTACTTAGACCCCAACGACTTTATTTCGGTTGTGCAACCATAGAAAAGACTCGCTTTTGCTATATTGACAGATGGAACTTTAGTATTACTAAAATAATCACCTTTCTCCTCTGTGAGCTGCTTCCAATTATTTCTCTTTTTTCAACAACCTTAGGTAAGGCTGACGCGGTGTTGTAAGGCTCTACTTGCCATATGTATGATGGAGTGCTTCAATCTAAAAGTGGAAATTTCAAGTGTCAAGCTTCACTTTTTAATGTGCATCCAACCACGATGGTCCAATCTTTGCACACTATCATTAAGCAGATATATCGTTTGCTTTAATAAGAATCTTGAAGAATTCTCAATGCACTTCAGTTAAGGGTTTTGCTTTTGCTTCAATTTGCACAGAAAAGCACATTCTTTCTGCTAATTTGATCCCTTATGATCATGACATGTGATGAGTCAAATAAAAAAGGTTCTCAAGCGCGACTGCATGAACACGCACAAGAAAGTGGAAGGAAAAGCTAGCTTTGCAGGAACCAATTCACCTCCCCCAACCCCACCCCCCGAGGGGCCCCCTCCTCTCTTCCTTTCAAGGATTTTTAAACAAGAGACAAGATGATAAATATTTGACTCTTGCTTTCACATCTGAAAGAGACAAATTGTGATGAATTGGCTTAAAACCTATTCGAGCCTCCAACACGATCATATCTTCCTCATCTTCGTTTAATTTCATCCCTTTCTTCTTGCACTAATTCTTCCATAAATTTTTCCAAGAAAAAAACCTTTTAGTTAACCTATCTGCAACTATACTGCACCCAACATATTATCAAACTTTGGGCTTGGCATATGCAAGCCACGAAGAGTTCTCGGTAGAGATCATAAGGTCAAGAGCCTGACATTTTGGTGAAGATGAGACTATACTTAGGGTTCAAAATCGCTTGGCAACATATAACTGAGAGATAAAGCAATCTAGCCCGGCTGGTCACATAATGATTTCGCTTTATCCAGGTCCCCAGTTCCATTTAATTTCTAGTTGCAGCGTCACTTTCCGGAACGGGAGAGATTCAAAAACCCCCATCATTTCTTCATGCACTCAAAGCTCCAAGGGACAGAGATACAAACAAAAAGCGAAGGAGCAAAGAAGTTCCAAAATGGTCCCCTAACCCATCAAAACACTTTGGAAGGAAAAAGGTTATGCATATGAATGTGCCACAGGGTAATTTCCCTTTTTCCCTTCTTTTCTCATTTTCGCTTTTCTCTTTCTTTCTTAGGAGACCATGTGTGGAGTACTGGATGTTCATCAGTCTTGGCGAAGATGAAGCAATTAATAACTGGGGTTATGAGGAAGTTAGGTAACACCACGAACCCTAATCATCAAGCTCGTGTTGTGTTGGGTCCCTTTGCTTTTCAGCAATCCCTTACTGTTCTTCGTTCTGGCCACAGAAGTTGGGAAACCCTTTGATAATGAGAAAAAAAAAAAAGCTGAAGATGGTTGAATGAGAAACGAAGCATGTGAGTGGGGGAATAAGGCGCGACTAAAGGGCGAAGGAAAAAGGATAAAAAAATAAATAATAAAGCTAACTTGGCCGGAGAAAGTCCAAAAGTCAAAGCATCAAATCGAAAAGATGAAAAAGCTCTCTCTTTTTCCTTTTGGAGGAGGAACTCCCAACGTGCATCCACACCACCATGCATCCTTCATTTCCAGCAGTAAAAATCCAAAAGAGAAAAGAAGAGAAAAAAACACATGTTGGTGGTGCAAAAGTGGAATGGAATCCATTTCTTGAAGTTGGTGCTAACTTTTCATGAGTTAAAAAAAAAAAAACAAAGGAACTATGTATGGACTTTTGCGTCGGACTTTAAAATATTCATTTAAATTGTAAAGCGTTACAATAAAATAATATGATAATTTCAAAGTTTTTTTCTTTTGGTAAAAAGTAAGAAATTTCATAATTTTTCGTGTGCTTTTTCTTAAAAAAAAAGAAAATTAAAGAACAATGCATTACAACATCAGCGAAGCTTCAAAATTTTGAGAGTGTAAATCTGATCCAAACAGATTTTGGTGAGTGTGAGCTATTTTGTCTAAGTTTGGAACCTTGACAATCGACATGCATTGGTATGAAATTACTAACATGACTAGAGTCAACTATGGACTAACAAACACAAAATTTAAAAATTTATTTGTTCGTGAAAAAAACTAGGTTTTCAGAAATATTTTACAAAAAATGATCAGTTATACACTTATAAAAATAAATGAAAAAAATTATTTTCATAATTTACAAAGTTATTCATGTAGAAATTATTGTCAATAAGTTTAAGCAATATAATCAATCATTTTTGAAAAAAATAATTTTCAAATCCTTCATTTTTCACAAAATAAACGGATCCTAAATAGATCAATATCGGGCTACAATTGCTTACGGGGTCTCCATATAAATAGTTTCATGGGGTTTCATGCAGTTTTCACATATAGAAACTACATTCTTTCTAGAAATAGGGGCTTTTTTATGTCGCTATTATACTGCAAGTGTAAAAGTTCGATGGTGGTGAATGTAATGAACGAATTTGGCCGAGCCCCGCGCGTGGGAGCACGTGAGGGTGCGTGGGGCGCGTCTCCGACGCCCTAGCGGTGCGTGGCCTCGTGTGGGGGCGCATGAGGCCTCCCCCGGCAACGCGCCACCGACCTTCTTACTCGTATCGTCGAGCCCAATCCGAATTTGTAATTTAATTTTATTTTTATTGAACAAAAAATCTCGAAAATCACAAATTATAGCAAAAACTTTATATATTCAAGTTCTAAAGTTATGGTTGCTCTGATACCACATGTTGGATGCAAATCGCGCAATCCCAATATTTTCATAACCAAAACAAGAACATGCATAATTGAGTAGAAAAATTAGTGCACCTATTTTGGGATCCATCATTCTTGAAATGGAAGCATAAATACAATGTTCCACACGCAATTCCTTCTTCTCTATTACCCTCCGTATCACTGACTCAATGAGGCGGCCCCCTCACGTTTAGCATTAGATAAACGCTCATCAGGTGAAGATACATGTGAGAATTAGGGTTAGAGAAGAGACTTGAGCACTATTTATAGAGTTTTCAGCTAGGCCCCCTCATTACAGGCTAGGCTCAACTCGGCCCACACTAGCCAGTCCCATATTAGACTAATTAAGAAACATTCTATCTCACCTTAGATCAACCATGTTTTACGGTAACCGTAAAAACAGTAAATTACAATATCAATTAATGTAGTCCACGTTAGGAAAACTCTTACATTCTCTCACTTGCACTATATTAATTGAAATCGTATCGTATGTGCGCACATTTGGTCCAGAGATAATTCTTAATAGTTAATTTTATCCCATAAAGTCTTAAACACCGAATCATGACAGTAACTGCATGTATACACACAGAGCCTTCCATGGTCACGGGTGCTTTCAACGTTATTGATATTGATTCAATATAGTAGTGTGGCAAATGGATAACATCTCTCATAGAGAGATCCTATTTGTTATAGAGAGATCCCATTAGGCGACACAAAAACTTGTCCCACTAGAGAATGTCTTTATGGTTCCAGTGAACCCACATATACCTTGTCCTTACGGTTAACCTTTCTTTATGTATAACAAGGCATATGCACAAGGCTAATAACCGGATGTCCCTAGTCTTCACTCAAGATTTATATAGTACTTTGAGACTTTCTCAATATGTATTCAATATAATAACAACACATTCAAAATATATTTCATTGAATGCAAAAGTTGATACATATCAAACCGTTACAAAGTTTAACGAATACAGATGTGAACTTTATCAGAGTAAAGCCAAATAGCTCCCACTAAACAACAGCATCTCATGATACTCCTAGGCCATGCCAATGACATGTCGCTCAAATACACATGAACGTAGGCCTTTAATTAGTAGATCTGTAACCATATCATCTGTGAAAATATGTTATATTATTACGTCCTACCGTTTTTTTTTTTTTTGTCAAAATTTTGACCACAATATATTTAGACCCCTCGAGACCTCTATAGTAAATAATACTGCAAATTTATTGTCTCAATACAACCGTATGGGTTTATCCATAAAGTTAAAAACAGTTAACTCATTCATGAAATATTTTCACAGATGATATGGTTACAGATCGCGACCCAGTGATCGCGTCTTGGATTTGACTGATATCTACCTAGAAGTTCCGTCGCAAAGACGATAGTTATTCTAGTGTAAATTCGAGTATACATTATACTTTTAAGTGCACTAACACAAGGTACATCATTTAACTAGATTTTCTTAATATCTAAATAAGAACAACATGATAGATTCACTCTATCACCCTTAACAACAGGAGCAATTCCTGACTTGCAATGATGTATATTGAATAATTCCAAAATACAATCAGCAAATGTTCTCCAGGAAAATCTAATAAAATCCAATATTTAAATGGCAAGAACAATCCTTACGGATTTCAGTACAAAAGACAAAAGATGCCTCAGGGGCACTACTTGTAAACAAAATATCATGTACATAGTATATAAGAAAAATAAATTTCCTCCCACTGACCTTACAGTATATATATTAAATTATTTTGTTCCCAATTGAACAAAATAATAACACTATGAAACTTTGATAATATTGTTTGGAAACTTTCTTAAGACTATGAATAAGACTTTTTAGTCTACGCACAAGCTTACTTGAATCTGCTGCAAAATCCTCTAATTGTACTATATAGATTTTGTATCTATTTATTTGACGTAACTCCATATCAAAAATGAACTATTAATGCCATGTTCACTCTGAAAGAATGTTTAAAAATACTATAAAGAAACAATTATTTATTCACTATAAACTATCCACCCCTCTATCAGAGTGAAAACTTTAGTTACTAATTTGACTTTAAATTCCACAATCTTTCTTTGAAATCCTTTTAGTTTTGTATGCCAATTTGCAACTAATGAACTTGTGATCTTTAGGCAAATCAATAAGTTTCCAAACACTATGATGTTTCATAAATTGTATATCGTCTTTTATGGCTTCTAATCACATACTTGATTAAGGATAAAAAAACAACATTTATTCATGTCATTAAATCTACCATGTAGTGGATATTACAGTCATGCTCTCCTAAATAGACTATATAATTTAATGGAATAACTGATCGTCTTTCCTTAGCAAATCTCTCGAGTAAAGTTACAACCACTTCATTCTATACTCGAGAGGTTTGAAAAAAATTTCATTATAAACTATATCAAGAATAGTACCTTAAATCTCAACAAGTTTAGTCTATGGTATAGGAGATTACATAATTGTTTGTACCACAATTATCTGTATAGGCAAAGACAAAGATACAATGATTTTCCATCGTACGATTATCCTTAATAGTCTGAGAGCAGCTATCCTCTACAATTATGTTAAATTATAGAAACTTTACAGTATGTGATTCCATAATATTTGTACCTTCTTTAGGGTCATAAAATTGATACATATTTTAACAATCTAGGTAAAATACAAAATAATTCCGAATGGATCTAAATTCCAACGCACTTAATATTGGATTAGATAACCTCACTTTTGCATGACATCTCTAAATTTCATATGATTCAAGTAATTTATGTCCAGTCTATAACTCAAAAGAATTTTATGAAACAACTTTTGTATGTGAAAATGTTGTTTTCAAAATATCAGCCCACAAAAGACCGAATAAATTAGTCTTACTAATCATACTCATTACCATGTTCAATATGGTGCATTTATACATTTCGGTCAAATCTTTTTGTCAAGATTTTCAAGCATAGTAATTAAGTTACCACCCTAGAATCTACCAAGTATTTGACAAATGACCCTTTAAGCTATTTCGCATTGTCATACTTGCCAAAATACTCACGGCCACTATTAAGCCTGACAACATTTTAAGACTAATTGTAATTATTTTATTCTTTATCTCGGTAATTTTACTTCCACAATAATCTATAGAATAACCGTTAAGAGTAGACAAAATATCAACATTGTCAACTTTTCTACTCTTCCTTTAAACATGTGTGAGATTATTCCTTAAATAGAATTTTTTTTTTTTTTTTGGAAACAACATCTTCAATAATATACGAGATGTATATGCCATTAGAACATAAATACAATCTTTACAGATATGTCTTAAATTCGATATTAGACAAGACATAATTACAAGCCACTAAGGCTTCTATCATCTTATAGCAGTGCAGTCCGCAAACAAATCACTTTTCAAGTGTTTCTGAATGAAACGCTTTATAAATAGTAAGCAAATTTTATTACTCTTTTTCCAAGCAGCAAATTATATGTTCACTACTTAAAATTTGAAGTAGTAAAAACCTTAACAATAATGAAGTTATTAATTATAGAAAATGTAACTGAAAAACAAGCAATGTATATAATTAGTATTATGTGAGCACCGTGTAACTTAACATACAAGTACACATCCAGAGAATTACACTCATAATCATATAATCACATTTGGGCAAAATACATGATATACAGTTGTACACTCCCCACATGATAGCGGTTATGAGAATATATTATAATATTCGTGAATTTATCACTTGTGGGCAGATGAACCACTGGGATCAGTCAATCCTCTATCACACCATCATATATCCCTCCATGAACTAATACACAATCACCTCCTTTGGAAGTATGATCACGCATTAGACTAGGAGATATCCTAATCAGCATACGAGACCGAAATTTCTCAAACCCAATCAAGCGTGCCACTTTGGCAGTCACTACTCAATTGAATCCTTGAAACTCTCTTATACCGGGGATATAAACTTTACTACTCACATACATCATATACATGAGATCACCGATCACAACAACACAAGAAAATTCTCATAACATAGAAGTAAGCATCTCTTGTACACCCCGATTACTAATTACTAGAACAACATTAGAAGAATGTCAATTCAAAGGATCCCTCACAAGTTAACATAAATAGCAATACAGGGTACTCCAGATTGACAAACTTGATAGCTGATCAACTATTGCTCATGAGTTTCATAAGGCAAACATGACTCCAAGGCCAACAGCCGATATATTAGCCAATTTTAAGTAACAAATATCATTGCATCAACCAATGGCCTATAAATTGAGTTAAACTACAAAACCAAATATTTAAACTATAACAGTAGATACTATTGCTTTGCGTAAATATTGTCATACTTCTTAACCATAAAAAAATGTTCAACTTAACCACCTGTGGTGGCAGCGTAGTTGGTTGAGCACTTGTTCTTTTCACGAGAGTCCAGTGTTCGACTCCTTGCGTCGTCTGCCTTGTTGGAAAGGAACCCACGACTTACTCGGCAGGCAAAGGCAGTGGTGACTCTACCTGCTCCAGGGTTTACCTCGCTGGGCTGCCAGCTTACGGAGGTTCCCTGGGTTACCAAAAAAAAAAAAATGTTCAACTTAATGGATATTGACAAGTAATCAGATGAGTTTAGGTATAATATGCAGTAAGTTAACTAACATGCATTACCCACTTTCAGCAGATGTATTAATTAATACAATTAATTTGGTCACGGGTTCTTAAGATATCCATCATTCAAAAGTTACTAGCGTGTAAAGGAAGCATGAGCAACAAAAGTTTCATTACTTTTTATTTCACATCACTTCAATACATAATTAAATTAATATCTCATAATGGTTGTATCTCATTAAGCCAGTTTCAATTCATAATAAAATTTAATTTTTATTAATGAATTACATCATTATAATGTGTATGTGATAACATACCTATAACCCAACACTTGTATTTCCAAAATCACATAAAATACAAAAAAAAAAAAAAAAAAAAAAAAAACGCAAAAATACACTAGAAATACATGTATTTAGGGCTCTGTATGTAATTTCACATCCATAAAAACATCAAACATGTAAAATAAATACACCAAGATGTAGAGGATGATCATACGAGTCCAACGCCACCAGTCACGCGCCAATCCGACGCTCCATGCGCCCGCACGCGCCGCCTGAGTGCGCGGCACGTGGAGCGCACGCGCAGCCGAGCCCCGCGCGTGGGAGCACGTGAGGGTGCGTGGGGTGCATCTCCGACGCCCTAGCGGTGCGTGGCCGCGCGTGGGGGCGCGTGAGGCCTCCCCCGGCGACGCGCCACCGACCTTCTTGCTCGTATCGTTGAGCCAAATCCGAATTTGTGATTTAATTTTATTTTTATTGAACAAAAAATCTCGAAAATCACAAATTATAGCAAAAACTTTATGTATTCAAGTTCTAGGGTTATGGTTGCTCTAATACCACATGTTGGATGCAAATCGCGCAATCCCAGTATTTCCATAACCAGAACAAGAACATGCATAATTGAGTAGAAAAATTAGCGCACCTATTTTGGGATCTATCATTCTTGAAGTGGAAGCGGAAACACAATGTTCCACGCGAAAGTTCTTCTCCTCTATTGTCCTCCGTATCACTAGCTCAATGAGGTGGTCATTCTCCTCTATTGCCCTTCGTATCATTAGCTCAATGAGGTGGCCCTCTCACGTTTAGCGTTAGGTAAACGCTCCTTAAGTGAGGATACATGTGAGAATTAGGGTTAAAGGAGAGACTTTGGCACTATTTATAGAGTTTCCAGCTAAGCTCCCTCATTACGGGCCAAGCTTAACTCGGCCCACACTAGCCAGTCATATATTAGACTAATTAAGAAACATTCTATCTCACCTAAGACCAACCATGTTTTATGGTAACCATAAATAAATAAAAAAATTACAGTATCAATTAATGTAGTTCACGTTAAGAAAACTCTTACAGTTTATCACCAAATTGACAAAATCGAAATATTTATAATTAAATTGACAGCTATACTATAAGCTTATGGTTAAACTGGACAATTTCCCTGCCATTGGTCAAATCGAAACTGGTTTAACGAAGGAGAAAGAACTATTTACCCATCAATGATTACAAACATTTTTCCCGTAAATAATGACTTTCTAGATGGAAGAATAACTAGATGTTCACTCACTACAATCGGCAACTTTTTGTAAGAAAATTTAACCACATTCAGGATTCGACCCTAGTTGACTTTCGCCTAATGCAAAGCGAACAGCAACTTCTAATTTGTGAAATATATCTCAATGGAACTTGGAATAATAATAAAAAATCCAGAGTGGATATTCATTTGGTGCCCCACGCTTCAACGATCTAACACCACTTGTGGTGGCCCCAACCAGAACACATCGATTCCTCGCCAGGGGTGATTCTAGTAAAACTCTAGAAATCACGAGGTTTGAAATGACATTAGCAACTAGTCAACGTCCGCATTAGGCCTTTTGAAGGAAAAATTCATTAGCAAAGATTCATCGCATCGGAAGTTCAGAAGAAAAGACCAGGATCAGAATCACCAGTGAATAGGCAACACTGCATGTCAAAACTTCCTCTTAGGTTCTTCCTTTTCACGTTGGCGCTCAGCTGCGAAAACCAAATAGTCTCGATACTCGATCAACGGTTAGATTCCAATGTGTCATGGACATTGAATCAAGTGTGCCGGAAAATGGTAAGAAGAGATGGAGAATCAGACACAAAGTGCAAAAGGTGAGTCAAAATATACCGATCAAAAAAAGAATCATCTTCCTAAATCAACCGGAAAAAAAATCAGAACAAAACATTCGGGATAAGTAATGCTAAGCTCGTTTTCTCAAGTAGCACGATGTGTGAGGAGAACTATATGCTTCTGCTTTCAATACAAAGCCCGAAAGCATTTTGTGAAAGGGTTATTATACAGGGCAGCTAAGAAGAAAGGGAAAGAGAAAAAGAAGATTGACGAGGACCACCCATCTACTCGCACTTAATGGATCGGTATATGTGTCGGATGAACAGCAAGGCTGCGCGAAAACCTACGGTACCAAGCATGAGGAAAAATCCATAGCAGATGCAGGCCATGTAGCCGAAGAAGAATGAAGTCTGCATGAATCCAGACATATCTGACCGTGCGTAGTAGTAGTATAAGCAATACCCATAGATGAATAATCCAGTTGATCCACCACAAAGAAAAGACCTGCCAAATGATACAGGCGTCAGGCTGCTGTCAGCAGAGTCAAAACTAACGTATGTATGCCATGTACATATTCAACTGAAGATAAAATCCCAGCGCCTTAAAAAGGACAAGTTGGTTCAACCTTATGTCGACTGTCAAGCACAGATGACTTAAGATAAACTAATAATTGCAATCGCCATGGCTATGTGCAGGATTTCTTCAAGAGTACGTGGAAGCTCGCAGACATCAACAACAAAGAATTCATATTCCACAAACAAACCAGCTTTTAAAACGTACATTTGATGGGATCTTTACAAATTTCTTGTGAACCTTCAAGTTGTGAAGAAACTATTGACAAAAAGAAAATAACAAACACCCATCTGAAGCCACTATTGGCATTATTCTGCTAATTGCTCTCTGACAATAGAACATTGAGGACGATCAGTCCCGTGGCATCACCAAATCTTCTGAGTTTATTGACTAATACATGTAAACATTAAACTTTTCAATTTAAATCAGAAGAATATGCATCATCGGCCAAATTCATCAAAACAGTTACTTCGCAGAGAACGAGCCACTTCCAACACCTAATTACAATTGTCAGTTTTGTGCTGCTTCTAGCCCGTTGTCTTACAAGTAATGTGGCACCCGCACCTTCTTATGACCTAGTTAATACATCTCCTCTGAGAAGGTAGTTTTCCCCCTTCCACAATTCAGCCAGTCAAAATTCTAAATTTCAAAGTTTGTCCTTGTGAAATAAACAACATATAAAATAGGACAACCGAGGATCACTAAATTGTGATCGAAGTGCTTCCATGTGTAAGTAAAAGCTAAACAGAGATGTGACATTGCTTAGCAATCTTCGATATCTTCTAACAATATCTTACCATCACTTTGGCAACTCATATGATTATAGGTAAACAATTTGACTCAAGCAAGCTAAATGTGACTGGGGATGCCAAGCGTCATGTTTAGTATTCATTTTTAACTGTGAAGGGCAACTCAAAGGAAAACCAGCAAGCAGGAATCTACAGCACATTATATGAATAAGCCAAAGATAAACAAATAGGGAATCATTGTATGGCATACCTCCACCACCATTTGTGGTCCTCAGCAGCAAGTTGGAAGTAGGTCAATGCCACCGTGATAAAAGCAGTGACTATCAAGAGAATGATGAAAACAACAAACAAGATGCTATATATGGTATAGATCCTGTGACCCCAGACACTGGCAAAAATGTAGTATAGTTCGATGTATATAGCACTGAACGGGAGAAAACCAGCCATTGCCATCTGAGGGATGGTGCCCCTATACCATGGCAATGGTGGAATCTCTCTGGGGTACTTAGTAGTGCGGCATGGAGCTTGAAATTCGGCCTTGCTATTCTTCCCAGCAATCCCGCCTAGTATGAGCAAAGGTGATGTCACAAGTGTCCATATAAGAACTATGACCAAAATCGTGCCAAATGGAAGAGCTGCAGTTGCAGTGTAGACAATAGCAACTGTATTTAAGAAGCAGAATGTAAGAAACAGAGGCCCACAGAAGAGGCATCCAGTCAATAGTAAATTCCTGACCTGCCATGTCAGAAAAAAAGAAATTTAATCAACAAACAGATGTGCTGTAAATAATGTCCATAGGAAGAATTCAGTATCACATACCCAGTTTGTTCCCTCCAGCTGACAGTAAAAGGAGGTCGCAGTATAGCCTGCAATTCCTGATGTGAGTGCATAGATAACAACCAGTGCCGTAAATAGTGCGCCTCGGTTGTATGGATAAAAGACACCAACCAATGCCAATATAAAGATGAATACAGTGCTGCAGAACACAAATCACAAATTGCCCAATTAAGATAAACAGAGGAATATGGTTCCAATAAAAGGTGGTGCAAATTCCTATTGCAAATAAGCTTCAACAGACGCCAGATGATCTTGATACTTACAGAGTAAACAGCTGAGTACCAGAACCAACTGCAGCAGCAAAAAGAGACTTATACTTTGGGAACCTAAACACATCTCCGTGTAGGTATTTCCATCCAGTCTCCTCCTCATCTTCAGCCGATTCTTCATCATGGGCGTACCTATTTGTCATAAACAAAAACAGAACAAAGACAGAGCGGTCCTATCATGTTAATAGAAATAAGGAAGGCACACAACTTTCATGTTTAGAGAAAATTAGGCAAGCAAATGAGTAATGAGAGAGGGATCCTAACTTGACGAAATCATTCTTGAGAACTCTCATGAGGATTGTGGCAAGAAATCCAGTCAACAAAAGAACTGTAACACATGAATTCACGATTGAAAACCAATGAATCTCGAGATGATGAGGCAGGGAAGATGAATGAGAGTATTTATCCATCCTTTTCTCAAAAGGAATAGTTGTTTCTTTCCACTTTGCCGAGTACATAAACTGAAAATCAACTTCTTTGTCTTCTGTAAGATCTGCGACGCTGTTTGGGTCTGTCCGGACATTAATTTCGATCACACGGTTCTTGTTGTAAAAGATCTCGAAGATAATGTGCTTGTAAAGAAGATACTTGTATTCACTTGGATCCCTGTCCTCCTTGTCAACCTTCCCAATGAAACCCCAAATGGGCAAGTCATCATAATACATCTGAAAGTAATAGTCCTGGATGATTGCAGACCGGAATCGTGCCACTTCCGCCTTTGAAAGTGTTTTCTTGCAAACAACTTCATATTCTTTATTCGTTAAAAAGTTCAGGTCAAAGGGAGCACTGACTAAACGATCTCCATTTAACACTTCACCCAGAGCTTCTTTTTTATCTTTCATATGATCTGCGATAGGAAACAAATTAACGAATCAAGGCTTCTGACATATTATGATGCAGAAAGAAACCCAACTCTGGAAATATCAGCATACAGACCTGGTGTGCAATATGGAAGATCGAAGTAGCGATATGTTTCACTGCATAAAGAAAATGTCAAATCATAAGCTTGGCTTGAGATATAAAAGTTCCTTGGATTATTACCCTTAGAATAGACTCTATGGACAAGTGGAGGACAGAAAGCTATGAACGAAGCAGTTATGTACAGGCTTGAAAGAACATTGCATAGCAAACCTAGGAAATTCTTAAAGTTACATGCCTCTGAAATTATCCCCTTTTATTAGATTTAAAATCTGTTCTTGTTTCTCGTTCAAATGACACAGTTAAGAAGAATCACAATTTACAACAAATTTTCACACAAAAAATCTGGGTTAGATAATCATTTTTTCACTTTCCTCGATTTAATAAGGCGTTATGTTGAATCCATCAATAATTCGGCTCTTATATCCTGCTGAAGCCATGTAGAAACCTGAAGGACTCAAGATCAACTAGTCCAGCTGGTGCCATGGCATTATCTATTTGGTCATTCAGGGTCAAATTGCTCATACTTAGGACAAGAAGACAAAAGTTTTCCTTTGAAGACAAAATTATTGGTTTCCTATCTAAAGTCACAATAGATCCGTTTATCATGACAATACAGACAAGATTTAGATTATGTGTTATCAGCAATAAAAGCAAAGGCAGCTTCAAGGAAGTAGTAACTATTGCCATGCGTAAACAAGAATGAGATTCATTAGCATCCTAAGAATCTGGTAATGTTGAAGCAAACTCCTAAAGTCGTTTCCCCCCTTTATCTTTTCACTTTTTGGGGATAAAGCAGCAAAGAAGGAAATGCCCACGTCGTATTTGAAAAGCAAGAAAAGAAACCTGTAGATTTATCAATACGACCCCCCACAAAATTAACCATTTCGCTCATTTCTTGGATTGATTCCGGATAAAATGAATCAAAGACCGTAGTATGAGTAATCCCTGAGTCTCGAGCGAACGCATGATGGATGAAATATCCCTACGCAGGACTAATTCAGGCTCTACATAGGCCCCATTCCATTGCATTATACTATAGCAACCGCAAAGCAAACAGCGCGCTCCCTCAATTCTAAAATGGACGTTCTAATCCCGATGGCATCGGAACTCCATCGAGCCCAGGATGACACGCGCAAAATCACTAATACTCAATACAAGAGTCACACAAGGACACGCGCAAGTGACGATCGACTCGACCAGGTCAACCCCGGACGGTCTCAAATCTCCCACCTCCGCCCTTACCCATCGATTCGCTCGCCGAATCAGGAACTCACGTTCCTCTCCGAACCGACAGACTCGAGCCGACATCGCAATGCCGATCGAAACCCAAGCGCGAAGGAAAACGCAGAGAGAGAGAGAGAGAGGAGGGGGGTGGTGGGGGCCGGAATTCGGAATCCAACGGCGCCGGACGCCGTCATGCCGAGATCGGACGGCTCACCTGGGGTTGTGAAAGGGGCCGACTTTGTTGGCGTAGAGGGGGACGGGGTCGCGCTCCTCGTAGCGGTGGTTGGAGGGGCTCGACACGGCCGCCGGGACCAGGCAGAGCGCCACGACGGCGAGGCCGAGGATCGGGGCGATCGCCTTCTTCGCCATGGCCGCGCGAAGAGAGAGAGAGAGGAGACCAGTCAAGGAGGCGCAGAAGACGGAGAGATCGGCGCTCGCCAGTCGTCGCCTCTAATTCTCTCTACACGCTGCTTGGTTTTCTTGTTTTCATCTACGGGAAATGAATTATTTTATCATTAATCGCCGGGTCGAACGAAAGAGATGGGCGGAGGGTCGAAATTGCTTCGCTTTCGATGCTTGGCGGGTTTGACTTTCAACAACTCTAATTACTTGCACATACCTAAAATTTATTGAACTTTTGAAATTACTACTTCATATTGTTTCTATGTGCCTTCTTTTTTTTTTTTTTTAAGAAAACAATGAATAAATGAATCGATCTTGAGTTATTTTAAGTCGACCGAAACGAGTTAGCCTAAGCGAGCCACCCAAACCATTGTTAGAGTCGACAATTTCACCTTTGTTGCTAAAATAAATAATATCATAGCTTCCTCATGCTTGATTTTCATTAAATATCGAGTCGGATTCGGATTCGAATTCACTATGTCTCTCTCATGTCAAAATTTAATTATTTTTTATTGAATTTTTTATCGAAATTTATCAATTCAAATCTTATTTTGGAGCTCTTTAGATTTAAGAGTTAATATCACGAAAAATCTTAAATCAATACGTTCATAACAAATATATCTTAAATATCTGAAACTCAAAACTAGTAAGCTTATGACAAATTTACCCTCCATTAGTTATCGTTAAATTTTACTATCAAATTTATGAGTTTGATGACACTTGACAGTGAATAAATATACAAATTTGAGATTTTATCTTTTTTCATGATAGTAATCTAATTTAACGGGAACTAACAAAAGATAAATTTATTACAAATATACTATTTATTATTTTTGTGGCCAAAAAAATTAATTTTAAGTAAATTTGTTCTAAAATATGAGTTTGGAATTTTTTACAGTCAAAAAATTAATTTAAGTTTAATTTGTCATGAATATACTAATTCGAAATTTTTCGTAATATTAATCATGAAAATTATTGCTTGTGATAGAAGGAAATATATTATTGACTAATTATATTTAATTTGGAGTAGAATGTACGCATAGATGGAAACCGTGAAAGACGGGGCATGCATTAGTCCCCCTGATCGCCCCCTGATCGCATCGGACGCATCCGATTAACCTTTTCTTTTTCTTTTTTGGGGGGGAGGGTGAAAACATCCGATTGACCTTTCTTTTTTTGGTCGGTAAAACATCTGATTAACCTTAAACGTTGACTTTTTGTGGACACCGAGGCAAGTCTTTAACATGTTTTATTTCCAGACACGAGGTGTTATGATTGGCGCCTCGTGATTGGTGCGTGGGGTGGTGCCCGCATTGCGTGAGATCTGGTCAATGCCTAGGAAACATAACTTTCGACCCTTCACATCCGAATCACCGCCCTCGGATCTTCAATGGCCTCTTGTCCAACACAGACCTTTCGTGGGCCCGCTACCACGTGATGGCCCAATACGAGGTGTAGGTCAGTGGCACGCCTTCACGTTTGGACGTTTGGACCGTCCAGTTACGACGGCGTTTGGCCCATTAATTATGAAATTAGAGAATTAGAGAGCTAATCCCTCTCCCGAAGCCCCACGGACTCGCCCAGATCTGGCCCAATCGAATGCATCTGTGGCCGAAGGCCCGGCCCAGAAGGACCCGTCGGTGGTTAACTTGATATGAAAATACAATCAACGTTTTTCCATGATTGCAGGAGACATGCTGAAGCCTGTCCCAGAAAGAGAAAAGACAACGTTGCTAGGTTGAAAAAATTGACCAGGGAATAAATTTGAAATAGAAATAATAACTAAAAAGGAATTGCTTCTTGTTTCCACAAATAATTTCTAAAATAAGTTTTTTTCTTTTTTTTCTTTTCTTCCTCCTTTTCTAACCAATCCACCCGCTGTGCCTCTTGCTTGGAAATATACATCACAAAAAAAAAAAAAAAAAAAAATGTAGATCATACAAAAAGCATTCCTATTCTTTTTCTATTTTGAAAATAAAAATTTTATATAATTACCAAATGCGTCCTTTTACTCAAAAACTATTACAAGAAATGAAAATAGAAAAAAAATTATTTCTAAAAAGAAATTATTCCCGGGAACGGAAATATTTTCAAACATACCCTAGTACTGTTAACAAGAGATACATACAACTTGGATGGAACACAAAACCAATCACAAAAACCATTTATAGAAATCGGCACAAACATGCAGGATAAGTCATGCCCGCTTTCTCAGGTAGCAAGACATCTGAGGAGAACTATACGCTTCTGCTCTTGATACAAGCACCAAAAGCATCTTGCGAAAAGGCTACTGCACAGGGCAGCTAATAAGAGACAGAAGACGATGCGCGGAGATTGACAAGGACCACCTGCCTACTCGCACTTGATGGATCCGTATATGCGTCGGATGAATAATAAGGCTGCGCAAAAACCTACGGTCCCAAGCACGAGGAAAACTCCATAGCAGATGCAGGCCATGTAGCCAAAGAAGAATGAAGTTTGCATGAACCCGTACATACCTGACCGTGCATAGTAGTAGTACAAGCAATACCCATAGATAAATAATCCAGTCGATCCACCACAGAGAAAAGACCTGCCAAATGACAGAGGCATCAGGCTGCTGTCAGCACAGTCAAAACTCACGTATGTATGCCATATGCATATTCAACTGAAGAGAAAATCCTAGCGCCTTTAAAAGGACAAGTCGATTCGACCTTGTGTCGAGCACGGATGACTTAAGATAAACTAATTATTGCGACCGCCATGGCTATGTGCAGGATTTCTCCAGGAGTATGTGGAAGCTCCTCGCAGCCAGAGCTTGTGAAACTTCAAGTTGTGAAGAAACTATTGACAAAGAGAAAGTAGCAACCACCCAGCTATCCGAAGCCACTAATGGCAATTTTCTGCTAACTGCTCTCTAAGAATAGAGTGAGGACGATCAGTCCCGTGGCATCACCAAATTTTCTGAGTTTATTGACTAATACTAGCTAACATGAAACTTTTCAAGTAAAATCAGAAGAATACGCATCATCAGTCAAATTCATTGGAACAGATACTTTGCATAGAATAAGCCATTTCCGGCACCTAATTAAAATTGTCAGTGTTGTGCTGCTTCTAGCCCGTTGTCCCACAAGGAATGTGGCACCCACGCCTTCTTATGACCTAGTTCGTATATATCTTCTCTGAGAAGGTAGTTTTCCCCCTTCCATAATTCAGCCAGTCAAAATTCTAAATTGCAAAGCTTGTCCATGTGCAATAAGTGCAATAAACAACATATAAAATAGGATAACTGAGCATCACAAAATTGGGATTGAAGTGCTTCCATGTGTAAATAAAAGCTAAACAGAGACGTGACATTGGTTAGCAATCTTCGCTATCTTCTTCCAACATCTTCCCATCACTTTTGCAATTCATATGATCATAGGTAAACAATTTGACTCAAGTAAGTTAAACGTGACTAGTAAAGCAAAATGAGTCATAAACCCATATTATGACCCATTTTTAATTAAATGGGTCATATATGGATCAAGTAAAAGTTAAATATGGGTCAGAAATGGATCTAAGAAAGTAAAACACAAAAAGAAATGGGTCTAAATGGGTTATTAGGAAACCCAGTTTAAACCCACAGCCTTTTTTAACTTTATAAAAATATTTATTTATAAAAAATCGAAATTATAATTATTTTTCATATTTTAATTTCTTTTCTTTTCCTTCCTTCCTTAGCCAGCGGCCGACAGGGCGACGATCGGCCAGCGATAGCCTGGTGAGGCTCAAGCTCACCGGTAGGTTGCCGACAATTGGCGAGGCCTCAGCCTCGCCAGATCAACGAGATCGAGCCCCGCTCCGCGCCGGCAAGCTCGAGCCTCAAGTCTCACCAAATTCGGCAAGGCTCGACCTCGCCAACGATTGGCAAGGCTTGAGCTAGCCGAATCCGGCAACACTCGAGCTCATTTCGGCATCGGACGAGGCCTTAGCCTCACCGGATCGACGAGATCGAGCCCGCCCAACACCGGCGAGCTCGATCTCGCCTACGGCTGGTCGCCAACCGTTGTCGTGGCCGACGGCCAGTTGAAGAAGAAGAAAAAGAAAAGAGAAAAGGAAAAAAAGTATTAAAAATTATATTTTAAAAAATAAAAATTAGATTGTTTTAAAAATATTTTAAAAAGAAATATAAAAAAATTTCATTAAATTTGAATTGCATAAAAATTGTTAAAAAATTTGTATTGCATAAAAATGTTCTAACAATACTTTTTTTTTTTATAAAAAAAATCATAAAAATGAGATTTTTAGGTTTAGTTAAAAAGATTTCATGTTACATTTTTTTAGTTATTCAATGGTATGTTCACTCCAAATAAGAGAAGCATGTGCATAGTCTAATTTTTTATAAATATTTCAATTTATAGGTTTTTTTTAAACTTTTTTTATTTTATTTACTATTTTTAATTTAATTTGAAGTTTTAATCCAATTAGCATATGGTAGAAGTAGATTTTCCTAGAATATTAATAGGTTTTAGCAATACGGGTCGGGTCGGGTATGGGTCGGGTTGGGTATGAATCACTAGATTTACACTACAAGAATATGAGTCAAAACGGATTAAATGGATCAAATATGGGTCTACCCATTTGCGACCTGACCGACCCATCCATTTGCCACCCCTAGTGACTAGGGATGCCAAGCATGGTGTTTAGTATTCATTTTTTAACTGTGAAGGGCAACTCGAAGGAAAACCAGCAAGCAGGAATCTACAGCACATTATATAAATAAGCCAAAGATCAAAAAATACGGAATCATTGTATAGCATACCTCCACCACCATTTATGGTCCTCGGCAGCAAGTTGGAGGTAGGTCAATGCCACCGTGATAAAAGCAGTGACTATCAAGAGAATGATGAAAACAATAAACAAGATGTTGTAGATGGTATAGATCCTGTGACCCCAGACACTGCCAAAAATGTAGTATAGCTCGATGTATGTAACAATGAACGGGAGAAAACCAGCCATTGCCATCTGGGGGACTGCGCCCCTATACCATGGCAACGGTGGAATCTCTCTGGGGTACTCAGTGGTGCGGCATGGAGCTTGAAATTCGGCCTTGCTATTCTTCCCAGCAATCCCACCCAATACGAGCAACGGTGATGATACAAGTGTCCATATGAGAACTATGACCAAAATCATGCCAAATGGAAGAGCTGCAGTGGCAGTGTAGACAACAGCGACACTGTTTAAGAAGCAGAATGTGAGAAAGAGAGGCCCACCGAAGAGGCATCCAGTCAATACTAGATTCCTGACCTGCCATGTTAGAAAGAAAGAAATTTAATCAACAAGCAGTGTGCTGTATATAACGTCCATAGGAAAAATTTCGCTGCTGCATACCCAGTTTTTTCCCTCCAGCTGACAGTATAAGGAAGTACCAGTATAGCCTGCAATTCCTGACGTGAGTGCATAGATAACAACCAGTGCCTTAAATAGCGGGCCTCGGTTGTACGGATAAAAGACACCAATCGATGCCAATATAAAGATGAATACGGTACTGCAGAACACAAATCACGAATTGCCTAATTAAGATAAACAGAGGAATATGGTTGCTATAAAAGGTGCTGCAAATTCCTATCGCAAATATGCTTCACCAGACGCCATATGATCTTGATACTTACAGAGTAAACAGCTGAGTACCAGAACCAACTGCAGCAGCAAAAAGAGATTTATACTTTGGGAACCTGAACACATCCCCGTGTATGTATTTCCATCCAGTCTTCTCCTCGTCTTCAGCCAATTCTTCGTCATGGGCATACCTATTTGTCATAAACAAAAACAGAACAAAGACAGAACCGTCCTATCATGTTCATAGAAAGAAAGAGGGCGCACAACTTTTCATGTTTAGAGAAAATCAGGCAAACAAATGGGTAAACAAATGGGTAATGAGAGGGTGATCCTAACTTGACCAAATCTTTCTTTAGAGCTCTCCAGAGGATTGTGGCAAGAATTCCAGTCAACAAAAGAACTGTACCACAAGAATTTATGTTCCAAAACAAGTGAATCTCAAGCTGATGAGGCAATGAAGATGACCAAGTGTATATATCCATCCTTTTCTCATAAGGAGTAATTGTTTCTTTCCACTTTGCTGAGTACATATACTGAAAATCAACTTCTTTGTCTTCTGTAAGATCTGCGACGCTGTTTGGGTCTGTCCTGACACTAATTTCGATCACACGGTCCTTGTTGTATAAGATATCGAACATAACGCGCTTATAAAGAAGATACTTGTATTCATGTGGATCCCTGCCGTCCTTATCAACATTCCCAATGAAACCCCAAATGAGCAAGTCATCATCATAATACATCTGAAAGAAATAGTCCTGGATGATTGCAGATCGGAATCGTGCCACTTCTACCTTTGAAAGTGTTTTCTCGCAAGCAACTTCGTCTTCCTTATTCACTAAAAATTCCAGCTTGAAGGGAGCACTAACTAAACGATCTCCATTTAAAACTTCACCCAGAGTTTCTTTTTTCTCTTTTACAGGATCTGTGATGGAAACCAATTTAAAGAATCAAGGCTTTTAAGATATAATAATGCAGAAAAAACCCAACTCTGGAGATATCAGCACACAGACCTGGTGTACAATACGGAAGATCGAAGTAGCGATATGTTTCGCTGCATGAAGAAAATGACAAAATCATAAGCTTGGCTTGAGATATGAAAGTTTTTAGGATTTTTACCCTAAGAAGAGACTCTGTGGAAAAGTGGAGGACAGAAAGCTACGAGCCGAAGCAGATACGTACAGGTTTGAAAGAACATATATAGCAAATTTTGGAAATCCTTAAGAGTTACCTGCCTTCCAAATATAAGTCCTGTCAAATTCAACATCTTTTCTTCTTTCTGGTTCAAATCACTAGCTGTGTCGTAACTGACATTAACTATATTCATTCGACTTCAATTTGCAAAGAAAATTTACATTGCCTCTCTCATTATTCAACCATTATTGATCACAAGACACGAACAATTTTGACACAGAAAGTCTTGAGTTAGATCATCAATTTTTTTCACTTTCCTTGGTTCGAGAAGGTGTCATGATGAATTCATCAATGTTTAGGCGCTTAGGTCATGCTCCACACCATCCAGAAACTCGAAGGACGCAAGATCAACTGGGGCATCTATGTTCAACCAAATACCTCAACGATCAGATGCGACAGCATATTCGGCTTGGTTATTCAGAGTCAATTGCCCGTACTTAGGACTCGAAGACAACAAAAAATCGGTATTTCATGGATCGGCAATAAAGGGAACGTTAATCAGCTACTACTTCTGTCACCATATGTAATAAAATGCAAAACTCTCAAAACGGTGGCAGCCTCAAGAAAGTAGTAACGACTGCTGTGCATGGACAAGAACGAGATCCAGATAAGCAACACCCGCTCACCCAAACGAATGGACGCGCACAAGTTACTACCGACTCTACCAGCTCAACTTATCGAAACTCACGTTTCTCCGAACTGGCATACTCGAGTCACTTAAACATCACCCACTCAACATCGCGAAACGCCAATCGAAATCTACGAATGAAAGGCCACAGGGACCAGGAATTCCGAATCCGACGCCGTCGTATCGTGATCGAGCCAGGTCGTGTCCGCGGAGTGCCCTCACCTCGGATTGTGGAAAGGACCGACTTTGTTCGCGTAGAGAGGGACTGGCTCGCCTTGCTTGTAGCGTTGGCCGGACGGGCTCGACGTCACCGCCTGAACGAAGCCGAGCGCCACGATGGCGAGGTCGAAGATTGCGAAGATGGTCTCCTTCTCCATGGTCTCCGTGACTCGACACTGAGCAAGGAGGGGCCAGTATATGAGAATGAGAGGGAGACGGAGAGGGAGACTTCGTTGCGCGTCAACTCTCCGCAGGGGAAGTGGATTAGTTTATTACCGGGGACTGAAAAACACTTGCACTATCCCGCGTTCTTGACTACTTGGCATTTGACTTTCCCGCTTTCTTGCCCAAAACAAAAATAAGAAGAAGAAGAAGAAGAAGAAGAATTTTAAAAAAGTTTTCCTAAAAATATCGTTTGCATTGCTAAAATTAATTAATTAATGAAAAATATTTTTAGTACCAACGACAATTTACGTTAAAATATTTTTGTGAACGATTAAAATATTTTTCTTTTGTTTACAAATGATCATTTTTAGGAAAATATTTTATAAATTATTGATTTTCAACGAAACAAAAGATGTCTTATATTCCTGAAATTAGATAAACAGTGACCTTCTAGAACTACCTCAAATTGTTTCTACTCAAGAGCTTTACCATACCTCAAATGTAGGAGAATTATCAACAAAAAAAAAAAAGCATTAAAATTATTATATTTGTATCAATTCAATCGTAAATATTTCGATTTGACAAATTTAGTCATGAATATTTTAACAATAATTAAGTCCTTCTAATCAATTTTGACTAGAAATCGATAATATGGCTACCGGGTGTCCTATGAGACATGATCAGCGTTAACGTATAAAATTTAAAAAAAAAAAACTATAAGAGTTTAGCATAGGGCTATTGGCCACTAGACGCAGGCTCGTGGCCCAAACTTAAAGCTAAACGAGGGCCGCAACCTTTGCCTAATGGTCGGCGAGGGCTTGCCACCCTCACACACGACCTCACCGGCCACTAGGCGAGGATTTACAATCCTCGCCAGCCGCAGCACTCACCCAACTATGACCAAGAGCCATGAGATACAAACAAAAAGCGAAGGAGCAAAGAAGTTCCAAAATGGTCCCCTAACCCATCAAAACACTTTGGAAGGAAAAAGGTTATGCATATGAATGTGCCACAGGGTAATTTCCCTTTTTTCCCTTCTTTTCTCATTTTCTCTTTCTTTCGTAGGAGACCATGTGTGGAGTACTGGATGTTCATCAGTCTTGGCGAAGATGAAGCAATTAATAACTGGGGTCATGAGGAAGTTAGGTAACACCACGAACCCTAATCATCAAGCTCGTGTTGTGTTGGGTCCCTTTGCTTTTCAGCAATCCCTTCTGTTCTTCGTTCTGGCCACTGAAGTTGGGAAACCCTTTGATAATGAAATGAAATGACAAAAAAAGAAAAAAAGCTGAAGATGGTTGAATGAGAAACGAAGCATGTGAGGGGGGGAATAAGGCGCGACTAAAGGGCGAAGGAAAAGGATAAAAAATAAATAATAAAGCTAACGTGCAAGCACACCACCATGCATCCTTCATTTCCAGCAGTAAAAATCCAAAAGAGAAAAGAAGAGAAAAAACATATGTTGGTGGTGCAAAAAGTGGAATGGAATCCATTTCTTGAAGTTGGTGCTAACTTTTCAGGAGTTAAAAAAAAAAAAAAAAACTATGTATGGACTTTTGCGTTGGACTTTAAAATATTCATTTAAATTGTAAAGCGTTACAATAAATTAATATGATAATTTAAAATTTTTTCGTGTGCTTTTTCTTAAAAAAAGAAAATTAAAGAACAATGCATTACAACATCTGCGAAGCTTTAAAATTTTGAGGGTATAAGTCTGATCCAAACAGATTTTGGTGGGTGTGAGCTATTTAATCTAAGTTTGGAACCTTGACAATCGACATGCATTGGTATGAAATTACTACCATGACTAGAGTCGACTATAGACTAACAAACACGAAAAATGATCAATTATACACTTATAAAAATAAATGAAAAAAGTATTTTTGTAATTTACAAAATTATTCATGTAGAAATTCTTGTCAATAATTTTAAGCAATATAATCAATCATTTTTGAAACAATAATTTCCAAATTGTTCATTTTTCACAAAATAAACGGATCCTAAATAGATCAATATCGGGCTACAAATACTTACAGGGTCTCCATAAAAATGGTTTCATGGGGTTTCATGCAATTTTCACATATAGAAACTACATACTTTCTAGAAATAGGGGCTTTTTTATGTCGCTATTATACTGCAAGTGTAAAAGTTCGACGGTGGTGAATGTAATGAACGAATTTGTAAATGCAGGAAAAGTATGGCAAACTAGGGGACTCAACTTCCGAAGATTTCTATATTTCTACTGCTGTAAAGACTAGAAGAGTGAAGAGATCTTTCTTACTCATGTTTAAATAGAGGACGCGGTAAATGTTTGTTCGCCACCTTTTGTCGGGAAATTACCTAGTCAATCCAAAACTTATTGTACGACTATTAATTCAGTCCTAAACTTTTCAATTTTACCAATTTAATCATAAACATTTACACAAAATTTAATGTAGTCATTTTAGCTAATTTTTGCCAAAAACGACTAACGTGACAATGAATTGTCACGCAGGACGTTCAGCACCAAGTTAGCCATAAATGGCAAATATTGGTCTAAATAATTATACTAGAATTCATAGATGTTTATCACCAAATTGACAAAATCGAAATATTTATAACTAAATTGACAGCTATACTATAAGCTTATGGCTAACTAGACAATTTCCTTGCCATTGGTCAAATCAAAACTGGTTTAACGAAGGAGAAAGAACTATTTACCCATCAATGATTACCAACATTTTTCCCGTAAATAATGACTTTCTAGATGGAAGAATAACTAGATGTTCACTAACTACAATCGGCAACTTTTTGTAAGAAAATTTAACCACATTCAGGATTCGACCCACCGCTAACTAGTTGACTTTCGCCTAATGCAAAGCGAAAAGCAACTTCTAATTTGTGAAAGATATCTCGATGGAACTTGGAATAATAAAAAAAAAAATCCAGAGTGGATATTCATTTGGTGCCCCACGCTTCAACGATCTAACACCACTTGTGGTGGCCCCAACCAGAACACATCGATGCCCCGCCAGAGGTGATTCTAGTTAAACTCTAGAAATCACCAGGTTCGAAATGACATTAGCAACTAGCCAACGTCCGCATTAGGCCTTTTGAAGGAAAAATTCATTAGCAAAGATTCATCACATCGGAAGTTCAGAAGAAAATACCAGGATCATAATCACCAGTGAATAGGCAACACTGCCATGTCAAAACTTCCCCCTAGTTTCTTCCTTTTCACGTTGGCGCTCAGCTGCGAAAACCAAATAGTCTCGATACTCGATCAACGGTTAGATTCCAATGTGTCATGGACATTGAATCAAGTGTGCCAAAGAATGGTAAGAAGAGATGAAGAATCAGACACAAAGTGCAAAAGGCGAGTCAAAATATACCGATCAAACAAAGAATCATCTTCCTAAATCAACCGGAAAAAAAATCAGAACGAAACATTCAGGATAAGTAATGCTAAGCTCGTTTTTCTCAAGTAGCACGATATGTGAGGAGAACTATATGCTTCTGCTTTTAATACAAAGCCCGAAAGCATTTTGTGAAAAGGTTATTATACTGGGCAGCTAAAAAGAAAGGGAAGAGGAAAAGAAGATTGACGAGGACCGCCCATCTACTCGCACTTCATGGATCGGTATATTTGTCGGATGAACAACAAGGCTGTACGAAAACCTACGGTACCGAGCATGAGGAAAAATCCATAGCAGATGCAGGCCATGTAGCCGAAGAAGAATGAAGTCTGCATAAATCCAGACATATCTGACCGGTCGTAGTATTAGTATAAGCAAAACCCGTAGATATATAATCCAGTTGATCCACCACAGAGAAAAGACCTGCCAAATGATAAAGGCGTCAGGCTGCTGTCAGCACAGTCAAAACTCACGTATGTATGCCATGTACATATTCAACTGAAGAGAAAATCCCAGCGCCCTAAAAAGGACAAGTTTGTTCGACCTTATGTCAACTGTCGAGCACAGATGACTTAAGATAAACTGATAATTGCAATCACCATGGCTATATGCAGGATTTCTTCAAGATTATGTGGAAGCTCGCAGATGTCAACAACAAAGAATTCATATTCCACAAACAAACCAGCTTTTAAAACGTACATTTGATGGGATCTTTACGAGTTTTCACTCAATAACTAGTAGCAGCTAAAGCCTGTGAACCTTCAAGTTGTGAATAAACTATCGACAAAAGGAAAGTAACAAACACCCATCTGAAGCCAATATTGGCATTTTTCTGCAAACTGCTCTTTAACAATAGAACATTGAGGACGATCTGTCCCGTGGTATCACCAAATCTTCTGAGTTTATTGACTAATAGATGCAAACATTAAACTTTTCAATTTAAATCAGAAGAATATGCTTCATCAACCAAATTCATCGGAACAGATACCTTGTAGAGAATAAGCCACCTCCAACACCTAATTAGAATTGTCATTTTTGTGCGGTTTCTAGCCCATTGTCCTACAAGTAATGTGGAACCTAGACCTTCTGACCTACTTAATATATCTCTTAGAAGATAGTTTTCCCCCTTCCACAATTCAATCTAGGGTTAAGCATTGGTCTAGGGTCAACCTTGAACCGACCCTGGACTGGCCCAACCCTGTTAGTCCTAGTCTGATTCTTACGGAGACTGAGTCAATCCTTAGTCTTGGGATTTCTAGACTATGGATTGGTCTTTGGTCCTAAGAGTTTAGAATCGATCCAATCCGAACCAATCATGACTATTATATCTAATATATTATTTATAATTTTTTTATATAGAAAAAACCCTTAAAACAAACGGCGTCAACAATATTTAACAACTCCTTAGTTAGAAGTCCAAGTAATTTTACATTGTTCTTTAATAATTTAGATTTTTAATATCTTTTACGGCATCAACAGTTAGGGGTGTGCATGATCCGGGTGGGCGGTTCCCGGCCTAAAACCAAAAACCGTCCGCTAAGGACTAGTTTCAAAAAATTGGAACCGGGAACCATATATTATTGCATGGATCCACCCGGGAACCAAACCGCGGTCCGGTCTGGTTCCCGAGTGGATCCATGGAACCGGTCTCACCAATAATAATATCGTTTTCCAAATCCTGCCGTGAATATTTTTCATATCGAGTAATATTTTTCTTTAAATTGAACCGACTTAATTAAGGGTACCATTTTTCTTTATTTTATTGGAAAACACTACCAAATAAATAGGTTTTTTTTCCTATTTTTGAATCATTTTAGTTGAAATCTAAAATATTCTTGAAGTTCAAGATTCTAGATGATTGTCATATGTAAATCATCTTTTCCTTTATCCTCTAACAATACTCAATCTCTTACAACATTTGCTTTACTGAATTTTTTTTGTAAAAACAATTTCACCGATACTCCACATATTCTTGAACATAATGTCATATGTGAGTCCCAAAAGTATTCTTTGAATGAGCCATTTGTTGAGTTGTTAAAAGGAAGCTTACACACTTTACTAAATTCTTATTAAAACATGGAAACCATGAAAGGAGATGGAGCCCTAAAATTTAGATTTCTAATTAATAATTTTGAAATTTATTTTAAAATTAAAAATCAATATATTATTATAATATAATCAGTCCGATTCAAGTGGGCGGATCCGCCCATGGAACCAGGAACCGGACCGTTACCCACCGGTTCCCATAAATTGGAACCAAGAATCGAATCGGTTCCCTCAAGAACCACTGATTCCGAGCGAGTCTCGGTTCTTTTGCACACCCCTATCGATAGTTATAATATACAAATGAGGAAAATGTTTTCGTGATGAGTTATCACGGCGTCTAAAATGACATAGACATCCCCTCACAGTATCCTCCTCTAGTACTCATTCTCTTTTGTCTTATTTGTCATCTTAGTCTTCAATTTGCCAAAATCAAAATAAACAATTTATTCGCTCACCACTCGACACTTGCCTAGCTCACTTTTGGTCACTCGTGCCGCTCGTTGCTCAATGCTCGCCCTACTTGTTTTTCATTGCTCACCCCACTCGACGCTCACCCCACGCTCGAAGCTCCCCCCACTCGACGCTCACCGCTTGCCTCTCTTAGCTGATATCGCTCGTCATTGAACCCATTAGGTCAGTCCAGTCATCGGTCGCCTTTTCAGAGAGTACAAAAAATGAAATAGAAAAATTATCAATTGGTCCCGAATTGACCGTGAAACTAGACTGAACCATTAGGTCGGTCCAATCCTCGATTCCAAACTTAATAGGATTGGTCATCAATCCCAAAAATTGATTACCAGCATTGTGTAGGTTGATCCTAAGGTTAAAGGGTGGACCAGCACAACTCGGATCATACTCACCCTTAATTCAATCAGCCAAAATTCTAAATTTCAAAGTTTGATGACTTTGATGACACGTGACAGCTAATGATATCTCAATTTGAGATTTTATCTTATGTTAGTCACAAGTGTACCCGGTTGTAATTTTTTGCAGTGGCAATCCAATTTAATGGGAATTAACAAAGGATAAATTTATTACAAATATACTATTTTTTTTATTTTTAGTGGTTGAAATATTAATTTTGAGTAAATTTGTTAATAAATATATTAGTTTGAAATTTTTTATGATCAAAAAATTGATTTAAGGTCAATTCGTCATAAATATACTAATTTAAAATTTTTCGTAATATTAATCTTGAAAAATAATAGCCCGTAATAGAAGTAAATATATTATTGACTCATTATATTTAATTTGGAGTAGAATGTACGCATAGATGGAAACCGTGAAAGACGGGGGCATGCATTAGTCCTCCTAACCACATCCGATTAACCTTTTCTTTTTCTTTTTCTGGGTCAAAACATCCTTTCGGTCGGTAAAACATCCGATTAACCTTTTTTTTTTTTTTGGTCGGTCCTACTTTAATCCTACTCTAACACTCACTCTCAGACTTTTGCCCTGCCTCCTTACAGGGCGTGGGAGTCGAAACCCACTCCTAAAATGAAATCGTCCCCACCTCAATCCCCCCTGAGAATGTGGGGATTTGAATCCCTCATCTCCCCCTTCCAAACACCGAGCCAAGCCTTCGACATGTTTTTTTTTCAGACACGAGGTGTCATGATTGGCGCCTCGTGATTGGTGCGTGGGGTGGTACCTGCATTGCGTGAGATCTAGTCAATACCTAGGAAACATAACTTTCGACCCTTCACATCCGAATCACCACCCTCGGATCTTCAATGGCCTCTTGTCCAACACAGACCTTTTGTGGGCCCGCTGCCACGTGGACGGCCCATTACAAGTTGGGTCAGTGGCAGGCCAACACGTTTGGACTTTTGGGCCTTCCGGTTACGACGGCGTTGGGCCTATTAATTATGAAATTAGAGAATTAGAGGGCTGATCCCGCGCCCGAAGCCCCGCGGGCTCGCCTAGATTTGGCCCAATCGAATGCATCTTCGGCCGAAGGCCCGGCCCAGAAGGACCCGTCGATGGTTAACTTGATATGACAATACAATCAAACACTTTCCTATGATTGCAGGAGACATGATGAAGCCTGTCCCAAAAAGAGAAAACACAACGTTGCTGTGTTGAAGGGTCAAAGCTATTTTCATAAGCAAGACCATTAGGGTGCGTTTGGTTAGACTTTTGGGGAAAGCAATTGGGAAAATGCAAATGACTTTAGGTTGAAAAGGCTTTTCAGAATGTAAATTGTGTTTGGTAAATTGTAATATGAAAATCCATTGTGAAGTATCTTTGAGCAAAATAATGTTTGGAAATATTATATATATATATAAGCCCCGTACGTCGACAGCGCGACAGAGTAAACCCTGGGAAGGCACATGAATTACCACCACCCCTCGTGCCCCAAGTAAATCACCCTTGCAACGTCCAAAAATCGAACTCCTTCCCTTGCGTTAGGAGGAGAAGCTCGCTGCCAACAGTGCCACCCAGGCGGGTGGTTTGGAAAGACTATTTACAAAGGACTTTTATGATTAAAAAAAAAAATTATCAAAAGAAAAATTAAGAAATCGGCCGGCAAGGGCAACAGCTGCTGGCAATCGAAATTTGTTGCCGATTGATCGCCGGCGGCCGACATCTAACTCAAGCAGCCCCGAAGACGACTAGGGAGGGCTGCCCAAGGTCGAGCGACCCCCGAAGACCACCGTTAAAAACCGCCCAGGGTCGGGCGACCTCTGACGACCCCACCACGACCTCCGACGGCCTCGAATCTGGGGCGGCGAGGTGGCACGACGCTGCCGCGACCTAGATCTGGGGCAGCGAGGTCGCGGGAGGACCTCGCCGCCCCGGTCACGTCACCTCACCACCCTTGGATCTAGGGCGCAAGGTCGAGGGAGGTTGTGCGACACCGCTGTGACCCAAATCCGGGTGCGGTGAGGTCTCGCAACCTAGATCGAGGGCAGCAAGGTCCTCCCGCGACCCAGATGGTGCATCGGCTGCACCACCCCCCGATGTCGGTTGTGCCACCCCCCGACGTCGATCACACCACCCCCCGACGACAATCGTCTGGGTGATGTTCACCGACAACTACCTGCCTTCGCTAGCTACCGCTCGCAAAGAAGAAGAAAAAGATGATGAATAGTGAAGGCAAAACCGGAAAAACGAAAAACCAACGAGAATAATTTGGAAAGAAATTTTTTTTTTTAAGCCCCTCAGCTCAGCATTCTCGGCATGCTGAAAGCCCAAGGCAACCCCCAACCTGCCTTCGGCTTTCAACCTTGTGAAGGCTAACGTTTTGCAAAGGGGGTTTGAAAATTTTTTGCCAAACACCCCATCCTTGGCCCAAGGATCCCCAAAGTGGCTTCTCAAGGCCACTCCCAAACGCACCCTAACTACATTTGGTATCATCACTAGAGCTCCGTTTATTAACTTTTTTATTTCTCTAGTTTTCTATTTTTTTATTCTCCAAAATAGAAAAAGAATATAAATCAATTTGATAACGTCAATTAATTTCACTATTCTCCAAAATAAAAAAGTAGACGGGGAATAAATTTGAATTAAAAACAATAAGTAGAAAGGAGTTGCTTATTCTAAAAGAATCTATTTTCTTTTTTTCTTTTTTCTTTTCCAACTAGTCCGCCCGCCACCGCCTACTTGCCTGCTACCCGGTGATGGGCTAGAGGAGGAAGTAGAAGATAGGAAAAAAAATTAGAGAAAAAATAGAAAAATATCAAAAAAATTTTAAAAAAAAATTGTACATCACAAAAAAAAATTTATAGATCGTACAAAAAACGTTCCTATTCTATTTTTATTCTGGAAAAAAAAAATTTGCATAGTTATCAAAGGTATTCTTTTACTCAGAAACTATTTCAAAAAAATATAAATAAAAAAATTATTTCTGAAAAGAAATTATTTCCGGAAATAAAAATATTATCAAACACCATGATAGTGTTAACAAGAGATACATACAACATGGATGGAACACAAAAGCAATCACAAAAACCATTTATAGAAATCGGCACAAACATGCAGGATAAGTCATGCCCGCTTTCTCAGGTAGCAAGACATCTGAGGAGAGCTATACGCTTCTGCTCTTGATACAAGCACCAAAACCATCTTGCGAAAAGGCTACTGCACAGGGCAGCTAATAACAGACGGAAGACGATGCGCGGAGATTGACAAGGACCACCTGCCTACTCGCACTTGATGGATCCGTATATGCGTCGGATGAATAATAAGGCTGCGCAAAAACCTACGGTCCCAAGCACGAGGAAAACTCCATAGCAGATGCAGGCCATGTAGCCAAAGAAGAATGAAGTTTGCATGAACCCGTCCATATCAGACCGTGCATAGTAGTAGTATAAGCAATACCCATAGATAAATAATCCAGTTGATCCACCACAGAGAAAAGACCTGTCAAATGACAGAGGCATCAGGCTGCTGTCAGCACAGTCAAAACTCACGTATGTATGCCATGTACATATTCAACTGAAGAGAAAATCCTAGCGCCTTTAAAAGGACAAGTCGATTCGACCTTGTGTCGAGCAGATGACTTAAGATAAACTAATTATTGCGACCGCCATGGCTATGTGCAGGATTTCTCCAGGAGTATGTGGAAGCTCCTCGCAGCCAGAGCTTGTGAAACTTCAAGTTGTGAAGAAACTATTGACAAAAGAGAAAGTAGCAACCACCCAGCTATCCGAAGCCACTAATGGCAATTTTCTGCTAACTGCTCTCTAAGAATAGAGTGAGGACGATCAGTCCCGTGGTATCACCAAATTTTCTGAGTTTATTGACTAATACTAGCTAACATGAAACTTTTCAAGTAAAATCAGAAGAATACGCATCATCAGTCAAATTCATTGGAACAGATACTTTGCATAGAATAAGCCATTTCCGGCACCTAATTAAAATTGTCAGTGTTGTGCTGCTTCTAGCCCGTTGTCCCACAAGGAATGTGGCACCCACGCCTTCTTATGACCTAGTTCGTATATATCTTCTCTGAGAAGGTAGTTTTCCCCCTTCCATAATTCAGCAGTCAAAATTCTAAATTGCAAAGCTTGTCCATGTGAAATAAGTGCAATAAACAACATATAAAATAGGATAACTGAGCATCACAAAATTGGGATTGAAGTGCTTCCATGTGTAAATAAAAGCTAAACAGAGACGTGACATTGGTTAGCAATCTTCGCTATCTTCTTCCAACATCTTCCCATCACTTTTGCAATTCATATGATCATAGGTAAACAATTTGACTCAAGCAAGTTAAACGTGACTAGTAAAGCAAAATGGGTCATAAACCCATATTATGACCCATTTTTAATTAAATGAGTCATATATGGATCAAGTGAAAGTTAAATATGGGTTAGAAATGGATCTAAGAAAGTAAAACGCAAAAAGAAATGGGTCTAAATGGGTTATTAGGAAACCCAGTTTAAACCCACAGCCTTTTTAAACTTTATAAAAATATTTATTTATAAAAAATCGAAATTATAATTATTTTTCATATTTTAATTTTTTTTTCTTTTCCTTCCTTCCTTAGCCGGCCGACGTGGCGACGATCGACCGGCGATAGCCCGGTGAGGCTCAAGCTCACCGGCGGGTTGCCGACGATTGGCGAGGCCTCGGCCTCGCCAGGATCAACGAGATCAAGCCCCGCTCCGCGCCGACAAGCTCGAGCCTCAAGTCTCACCAAATTCGGCAAGGCTCGGCCTCGCCAACGATTGGCAAGGCTTGAGCTAGCCGAATCTGGCAACACTCGAGCTCGCTAGCATCGGGCAAGGCCTCAGCCTTGCTGGATCGGCGAGATCAAGCCCCGCCCAACACCGGCGAGCTTGATCTCGCCTACAGCTGGTCGCCAACCGTTGTCGTGGCCGACGGCCAGCTGAAGAAGAAGAAAAAAAGAAAAAGAAAAAGAAAAGAGAAAAGGAAAAAATAAGTATTAAAAATTATATTTAAAAAATAAAAATTAGATTGTTTTAAAAATATTTTAAAAAGAAATATAAAAAATTTCATTAAATTTGAATTGCATAAAAATTGTTAAAAATTTTGTATTGCATAAAAATGTTCTAACAATACTTTTTTTTTTTATAAAAAAATCATAAAAATGAGATTTTTAGGTTTAGTTAAAAAGATTTCATGTTACATTTTTCAGTTATTCAATGGTATGTTCACTCCAAATAAGAGAAGCATGTGCATAGTCTAATTTTATATAAATATTTCAATTTATAGGTTTTTTTAAACTTTTTTTTATTTTATTTACTATTTTTAATTTAATTTGAAGTTTTAATCCAATTAGCATATGGTAGAAGTGGATTTTCCTAGAATATTAATAGGTTTTAGCAATACAGGTCGGGTCAGGTATGGGTTGGGTCGGGTATGGATCACTAGATTTACACTATAAGAATATGAGTCAAAACGGATTAAATGGATCAAATATGGGTCTACCAATTTTCGACCTGACCCGACCTACCCCTAGTGACTAGGGATGCCAAGCATGGTGTTTAGTATTCATTTTTTAACTGTGAAGGGCAACTCAAAGGAAAACCAGCAAGCAGGAATCTACAGCATATTATATAAATAAGCCAAAGATCAAAAAATACGGAATCATTGTATAGCATACCTCCACCACCATTTATGGTCCTCGGCAGCAAGTTGGAGGTAGGTCAATGCCACCGTGATAAAAGCAGTGACTATCAAGAGAATGATGAAAACAATAAACAAGATGTTGTAGATGGTATAGATCCTGTGACCCCAGACACTGGCAAAAATGTAGTATAGCTCGATGTATGTAACAATGAACGGGAGAAAACCAGCCATTGCCATCTGGGGGATTGCGCCCCTATACCATGGCAACGGTGGAATCTCTCTGGGGTACTCAGTGGTGCGGCATGGAGCTTGAAATTCGGCCTTGCTATTCTTCCCAGCAATCCCACCCAATACAAGCAACGGTGATGATACAAGTGTCCATATGAGAACTATGACCAAAATCATGCCAAATGGAAGAGCTGCAGTGGCAGTGTAGACAACAGCGACACTGTTTAAGAAGCAGAATGTGAGAAAGAGAGGCCCACCGAAGAGGCATCCAGTCAATACTAGATTCCTGACCTGCCATGTTAGAAAGAAAGAAATTCAATCAACAAGCAGTGTGTGTATATAACGTCCATAGGAAAATTGTGCTGCTGCATACCCAGTTTGTTCCCTCCAGCTGACAGTATAAGGAAGTAGCAGTATAGCCTGCAATTCCTGACGTGAGTGCATAGATAACAACCAGTGCCTTAAATAGCGGGCCTCGGTTGTACGGATAAAAGACACCAATCGATGCCAATATAAAGATGAATACGGTACTGCAGAACACAAATCACGAATTGCCTAATTAAGATAAACAGAGGAATATGGTTGCTATAAAAGGTGGTGCAAATTCCTATTGCAAATATGCTTCAACGGACGACATATGATCTTCATACTTACAGAGTAAACAGCTGAGTACCAGAACCAACTGCAGCAGCAAAAAGAGATTTATACTTTGGGAACCGGAACACATCCCCGTGTATGTATTTCCATCCAGTCTTCTCCTCGTCTTCAGCCAATTCTTCATCATGGGCATACCTGTTTGTCATAAACAAAAACAGAACAAAGACAGAACCGTCCTATCATGTTCATAGAAAGAAAGAAGGCGCACAACTTTTCATGTTTAGAGAAAATCAGGCAAGCAAATGGGTAATGAGAGGGTGATCCTAACTTGACCAAATCTTTCTTTAGAGCTCTCCAGAGGATTGTGGCAAGAATTCCAGTCAACAGAAGAACTGTACCACAAGAATTTACGTTCCAAAACAAATGAATCTCAAGCTGATGAGGCAATGAAGATGACCAAGTGTATATATCCATCCTTTTCTCATAAGGAGTAATTGTTTCTTTCCACTTTGCTGAGTACATATACTGAAAATCAACTTCTTTGTCTTCTGTAAGATCTGCGACGCTGTTTGGGTCTGTCCTGACACTAATTTCGATCACACGGTCCTTGTTGTATAAGATATCGAACATAACGCGCTTATAAAGAAGATACTTGTATTCATGTGGATCCCTGCCGTCCTTATCAACATTCCCAATGAAACCCCAAATGGGCAAGTCATCATCATAATACATCTGAAAGTAATAGTCCCGGATGATTGCAGACCGGAATCGTGCCACTTCTACCTTTGAAAGTGTTTTCTCGCAAGCAACTTCGTCTTCCTTATTCACTAAAAATTCCAGCTTGAAGGGAGCACTAACTAAACGATCTCCATTTAAAACTTCACCCAGAGTTTCTTTTTTCTTTTTTACAGGATCTGTGATGGAAACCAATTTAAAGAATCAAGGCTTTTAAGATATAATAATGCAGAAAAAACCCAACTCTGGAGATATCAGCACACAGACCTGGTGTACAATACGGAAGATTGAAGTAGCGATATGTTTCGCTGCATGAAGAAAATGACAAAATCATAAGCTTGGCTTGAGATATGAAAGTTTCTAGGAATTTTACCCTAAGAAGAGACTCTGTGGAAAAGTGGAGGACAGAAAGCTACGAGCCGAAGCAGATACGTACAGGTTTGAAAGAACATATATAGCAAATTTTGGAAATCCTTAAGAGTTACCTGCCTTCCAAATATCAGTCCTGTCAAATTCAACATCTTTTCTTCTTTCTGGTTCAAATCACTAGCTGTGTCATAACTGACGTTAACTATATTCATTCGACTTCAATTTGCAAAGAAAATTTACATTGCCTCTCTCATTATTCAACCATTATTGATCACAAGACACGAACAATTTCGACACAGAAAGTCTTGAGTTAGATCATCAATTTTTTTTCACTTTCCTTGGTTCGAGAAGGTGTCATGATGAATTCATCAATGTTTAGGCTCTTATGTCATGCTCCACACCATCCAGAAACTCAAAGGACGCAAGATCAACTAGGGCATCTATATTCAACCAAATATCTCAACGATCAGATGCGACAGCATCTTCGGCTTGGTTATTCAGGGTCAATTACCCATACTTAGGACAAGAAGACAACAAGAATCGGTACTTCATGGCAACGCAAGCAAGGTTCAGATTACATGTCATCGGCAATAAAGGGAATGTTTATCAGCTACTACTTCTCACCATATATAATAAAATGCAAAACTCTCAAAGCAAATGGCAGCCTCAAGAAAGTAGTAATGATAGCCGTGCATGAACAAGAACGAGATCCAGATAAGCAACTCCCGCTCACCCAAACGAATGGACGCGCACAAGTTACTACGGACTCTCCCAGCTCAACTTATCGAAACTCACGTTTCTCCGAACTGGCATACTCGAGTCGCTTAAACATCACCCACTCGACATCGCGAAACGCCAATCGAAATCTACGAATGAAAGGCCACAGAGACCAGGAATTCTGAATCCGACAACGTCGTATCGTGATCGAGCCAGGTCGTGTCCGCGGAATGCGCTCACCTCGGATTGTGGAAAGGACCGACTTTGTTCGCGTAGAGAGGGACCGGCTCGCCTTGCTTGTAGCGTTGGCCGGACGGGCTCGACGTCGCCGCCTGAACGAAGCCGAGCGCCACGATGGCGAGGTCGAAGATTGCGAAGATGGTCTCCTTCTTCATGGTCTCCGTGACCCGACACTGAGCAAGGAGAGGCCAGTATATGAGAATGAGATGGAGACGGAGAGTCGTCAACTCTCCGCAGGGGAAGTGGATTAGTTTATTACCGGGGGCTGAAAAACACTTGCACTTCGACTGCTTGGATTTGACTTTCCCGCGTTCTTGCCCCAAAAAAAAACAAGAAGAAGAATTATTTTTAAAAAAGTTTTCCTAAAAATATCGTTTGCATCGCTAAAATTAATTAATTAATGAAGAATATTTTTAGTATCGACAAAAATTTATGTTAAAACAATTTTGTGAACGATTAAAATATTTTTCTTTTATTTACAAATGATCACTTTTAGGAAAACATTTTATAAATTATCGATATTCGGCGAAACAAAAGATGCCTTATGTTCCTGAAATTAGATGAACAGTGACCTTCTAGAATTACCTCAAATTGTTTCCACTCAAGAGCTTTACCATACCTTAAATGTAGGAAAATTATCACAAAAAAAAAAAAGTATTAAGATTTTTATATTTGTTCCAATTCAATCATAAATATTTCAATTTGGCAAATTTAATCATAAATCTTTTGGTAATGATTAAGTCTCTTTAACCAATTTTGACTAGAAATCGATGATATGGCTACTACGTGTCGTATGTGACATGATCATTGTTGACATAGAAATTTTTTAAAATTTTTATTTTTATTTTATTGTTAAGGGTTTAACAGAGGGCTATTGGCCACTGGATGTAGGCTCGTGGCCCTGACTCAAAGCTAAGCGAGGGCCACAACCTTCGCCCAATGGTTGGCGAGAGCTCGCCACCCTCACACAAGACTTCACCGATCACTAGGTGAGTATTTACAATCCTCATCCTTGCCAGCCGCAACACTCACCCAATTATGATCGAGGGCCATGAGCCCTTATCTAGTGGCCGATGAGGGCTCGCCACCCTCGCACACAGTTGACAAGGGCTTGCAAGCCCTCACTTGTGTGGTTGACAAGGTCATTAGGCCTGAACGAGTGGTTGACAACCCCCTACCACTCCTTATTAAAAAGAAAAGAAAAAAATATAAAAAAATTCATGCAATCGCTATTCACATCGCAAAGAATAATCGGTATCCATATCATCAATTTATAGTTATAATTAGCCTAATGAACTGAACTGGAAAATTCTCAAAATATTTAAGATCAAATTAATCAAATTGAAAGGTTTTTGATTAGATTAGCATAAATACAATAATTTTAAGAATTCTTTGGAAAATTTTCCCTCAAATGCCGATCGCATTTGTTGATCCTTGGGACTTGACATGGGAAAATGACCATATCACTCCATTTTTCATTGCCCCACGAGCTTACCCGGTTCGGGCGCAAGTTACAAGGACCCAAAGGCATCTTTGGGCCCAATCCTGGCCCACCCGCACGTTTGTTATACGATGGCCCGATCACCTGCAATGCAACCGAAATGGCATGTCGACTGTCGGGCCCGCCCACTAATCACCATGTGACCTATGGAGGGGAAATTTTGATGAAATAATGAATTCCCCGTACGAAAGGCCCGCAAGAAATATTTATTTAGAAAATCAAATCAGAAGAGCACATACAAAATGTTCATATTCGTTGCATCACATACTTTATGTAATGAAACATTATTTTTGTAGCAAGCATTATTGATCAAAAGTCAACCCCCCATACTAACTCTTTCGCGGATGCTCAACCATTTCTATCATCTAGACATCTATCTATTTAAAAAAACACTTAAGCAAACTTGGTATTCATAATGACTGAATTTTGAGGTTTACCATCTCATTCTAAGGCTCGGACTGTGAATGAGGAGCCCGAATTTCTTGATACTTTTCTAACTATGCCACGTTTTGCACATTATACACGTAATTATCGTTTTCCCATTTTTTTTCTTTTATGCAAAAATAACATCGACAATACTTAAATATAACAATACTTCACGATGACATTTTCCCATGTGCCTTTTAACAATACTAGTGTTCTCATTCAATAAGAACTTTAAACTAGCTCGTGCTTACATCAAAAAGACTTCACCTCGTTATGTTATCAATAGTAGATGCGGAACCCATCTACATGACAGTGGTTGAATAACTGCCTTTTCTTTCCACCGTTAGTAGATCTAATCGAAGGCTCTTATTAAATGACCTTAAACTGGAGCTGATTAGTATTCGTACGTTGGAAGTAAGAGAGAGAGAGAGAGAGAGAGAGAGAGAGAGAGAGAGAGAGAGAGGAGAGGGAGGGAGGGAGGGAGGCTCGATGGTGGTTGGAGAATTGGAATACCACCCCATTGATGGTTGACTTGGTAGGAGTACTGTGACATTTTGTACAAGGTTGTTATGTAAGCAAGAATACAAAGAGAGAGAGAGGGAGAGAGAGGTAGCAACCCAAGTTGGTTGGAGTGGCAAAGACAATACCAACGATCGAACCACGAATGAAGAAGACATGAAGCCTGTCCCAGAAAAGGAAATGACAATGTTTTTGAGTTGGAGGGTCAAAACTGTTTCCACCGGCAAGACCTTAGGTCGTTGTTCTTGGTGCAAGAACCCTTTTCTTTCTTTTTCCTTTCTTTTTTGTTAAGTTTATTTTTGGGGGGGAATTCTGGGCAATTTCAGTTTTCTTTGATTGGTCTGAGAGTAGTTATTGATGCCTTTGACGTTTACAGTCCACCAATCCCACATTCTATCTATGCATGAAACCGAGACATACAATGGGGACGGAATATGAAACCCAATCACAAAAATAATTTCTGGATTATTCAGTTTTACCTAATTAAATAGACATAATAAATGATAGAGAGAGATAGAGTTGCAAGCTCGATTTAGGCTCCAAATAATTTTTCGGGACACGGAATCTGGAAGGATTGATTTCACTCGAGAGTGCATAACTTGACACGTGAGGTCTCCTATCTTTTTCGTGGTGAAAATATATGAATGGAACCAATGAGACCACATAGAAAACCGTTTCAATGAATCTGTGAGGTTGTACGCGATTAAATTGGATTTTAGTTAGTTGCTAAAAGAATAATAATACTATAATGGTTTTAGTAGTGATGCTCACCATGATGGTATTTCTGGGGAGTAACTGATGCAAATTAAACTATCTAATGCAAGCACATACTTCGCATCTTCCAAATTTTTTCATGAAAAGAATGCATCTAGCGTACTTATAATTGAGATTAAAATTTTGATTGTTTATCTCATTCAATGTGCTCATTAGACATCGAAGCAAGAGTTGATTTTTCTCGTTAGTGAGATGTTTTGCGGTATACCTGATGCACGGATTTACTCAGGACATGGATTTTGTATCCTGATTGAGTTGAGACATTGCCAGAATCAGCTTTTTTTCCTCTTCTTAGTACGAGGAATATTTTGAATGGTGGGATCAACTAAAGATTCACAGTGATGAAGATGGGTTCGAATGTTGTTAAAAGTCGCTGTCGAAAACTATATTTTGATGTGCAAGCCTTGCGGAAGAACCATCAAGCTCCCCATTATTTTCTGGTTTGTTAAGGTATTATGCTCGAATCAAGTGAATTGGGTAGTTATAGGTCCAATCAAAACGATATTGCTCCATTATCTAAATTACATCATGCCATAGAATAATCATGCAAGCCACCGGTAAATCAACAAGTATCATTTATCTATATCTGCAGGGACAAATAAATAAATAAAGACTAGTTTCACGAAATGAATGAAGTAAATTTAAGCCCGTATTATGAAGACGAAATTACTTTTGTAAATTCAAAATGCACGATGTTGACACATCGGTGAAAACTAATCTTTTACCAGCACCGTATGATGTTAAAGTTCATTATTTTTTCTGCCTTTTTGAAAAGTAAAAAATACAGGCAATATCGCCTTGACGATGATTCGAGTAATTGACGCATGTTCATCCGATTAGGATTTCTCATTTCACCAAGTGTTCAGCCCTCGCACACTGACCTTTTGCATGGGGGGATCATAACTCGATGCATGTAAAATTCCCCTTTAATTTCGAAATCCCTTTCAATGTAAACTTCATGTAGCAGTTAAGGATTCAGATGATTAAAATATGCATACGTTAAGGTTAGTACTGGGGGAAATCAGAGCAGGTAACAGACATATGCAACATCCATATGCAAGATACTATAATTTGGAGATGCTGAAATGTTGAAAATTCCTGCTTTTTCTCCAATGTGTGTATGGTTTTACACTAACATGTAGCTCAGCTACGTTCTGGTTTCTAATGGAGTACATAATGCCTTTTTTTTTCTAGCTAGAGCTATATATTCATATATCTCTTTGAATAATTAAAAGTCCGTATCTCTGTCAATATCAAAGTGGCCGGCGCGATCTACGTAATATTGAGGCTCTACGAAGCCATTCTTAATTAATCAACGGGTAATTTGCGCGTGCTGTCTTTTGCGAAATACCCAGGCTAACAAGAGCTTCTGGCCGATAAGAAATCAAAGAATGGAACACTACCACCCTTGGCTTGATTATCTGCACTGTCATTAGCCGCTTCTTGATCGACCTCTTCATCGTCTCTTCTTGCATGGACGACGTCGATGACCTCACTTTTGTTAGAGTCGGTATTTACTTGGAGAAAATCATAGAACTCAGTAGGCTGAAGTTTATCTGCAAAGACATATACAAAAAGAGAATAAGATAATCATGCATCTAGAAAAGCTCAGAAATCGCATTTCTATAGTGATTTTTTTTTTTTTTTTGGTCGAAATTTCTATAGTGATTTAAGCTCTAAGATTATCAGGATTACTCTAACCCATCCTCATGTTGCCTGTTCAGTTCATACTTTGTAATTAAGTTGAAGCATTTTACCCTTTGCAGTACTCATTTTGTTGATATTTCGCCCCCAAGGCTCCTTTGAAAGTTCAACAACAAATTATTATGTCTATCCGCAGAGAGAAAAATTATTTTGCAATAAGTTGAGTTAACAAACTGCAATATGACTATCGTCTAGAACATTTTTTAAATCAAGTAGAAGTTTATTATATGCACATAAACACATGATATGTTTTTAATAAAATAATTTGACGAGACAAAAACTGCAATATTTCGAACAAAGGGAATGACAAAGTGTTACAAAAACTAAGTACAGTAATGCGATTCATCAAAATGGAATTATAGGGAAATTATCTAACGATGTCTTCACTAACTCTAGAATATGTCTTTTCTAGAATTCACCATTTCAACGATGTAATTACCTTCACGAACAGGAATGTCGGGAGAAATCTGATGGTCAGTGTGGAATTGTTTGGTCAATGGAAGACCGGCATGAGCAAAAGCGCACTGGCCTAAACCAGAGAAGTTGTCGACAAACGATGAAGCGAGCTGGTAATTTGCGGTAGCACTAGCGCTCATCATCATGTTCATCATCTGCACGTCTTGTTGTTTGTTAGCCAATGAAGGCGAAGAATATCTCGTCCTTTCCTCCATCAGGGTCTGGGCTGCTCTCTTGGCGTAGAGCCTCGACCTCTCTCGACTCCGCCTCGCCATGATCACATGCCAGTGGTTCTTGACCGCATTATCGGTCCGACCGGGGAATAGCCTTGCGATGACAGACCACCTGTTGCCGTGGATACGATGGGAAGCCAGAAGCTTTTCTTCTTCCTCTTCGGTGAAAGGGCTCCGATTGATTCTTGGATCCAGCTGATTGAACCACCTCAACCTACAACTCTTCCCTGATCATCACCAAACCACACTTCCCATAATTAGTTGCTGCTTCGGTGCAGACAAAATCATTATAAACTCGTCATAATAAAGGATTAATACATAGATTAATCATGTTTAAATCATTGGATTCATGAGACTCGTACAGATCTCACTTTACAGAACGAGTTGTTCTTCGATAGATCAGGTCAAATGGACTACATACCATCGCAACGATTAGATGATATAAGATACTGGCCATATTAAATTACTATGATCAAACAAACTAGAACCAATCTCTCTGATCCACGATTGGTTAAAACATGGCGGCTACTTCCACCAAACATGTCCAACTCGATCTTAATTTCCTTAAGCGAGTCTAGACCAAGTAAGGACTTACCTTATCATTTTCCTAATGTCCATCGAAGCCTAGCTAAGATTGAAACCTTATAGACCATGCATATATTGAATGAAAAACAGAAACTCCTGCATGGAAGTTGCAAACTTGATAAAGACCAAAGCCAAGACCAAGCAAGCACCTGATCTTCCTTGTAGCTTCTCAGCGATGGCGTTCCAGTTATGGGGTCCATACCGTTCCACCAGCTCGCGGAGCTTCTCATCTTCGGTGGGCCTCCAGTGGCCTCTGGTGCACATCTGATCAAAGTCCTCTCTAGCTAAAGCTCTTACACGAGATGAGTGAGGATGATCCAAACAAGAAAAACCTAGAAACAGCGGAACAAGATCAGAAACCCTAATCTCGAAACCACTGTTCCAAAACTCGCAATAGCTTTTCTTTCCTCCACAGCACAAGAAGAGGGTGTGGTTAGATCTCTTCAGAAACCACAGAATCTGAAGAACGATATATCTGCTAGCTTTCTTGATTGTACTGTCTTATATATAGATGTGAGAGAGAGAGGATAGCAAGGAGTGTACTTTGAGATATAAAAAATAGAGATAGAGAGGGAAGCGGGAAGGAGGGTGAGAATATAAAGAATAAGATGTGTAGGAATTGGAGGAGAAGATGAGAGAAATGGGAGTGAACGAAAGGAGGAGATGATGAAGAGCAGAGAGAGAGAGAGAGAGAGAGAGAGAGAGAGAGAGAGAGAGAGCGTTTTCCGTTAGAGTGCGGTGAGTTTGGAGGGGTTTGGACAGACCTTCACCAGCGATTGATGCAACGTCTAGGCTAACAAACCCTTATATGCAAGTCATCACATCCTTATTTTCTTTACTTATTCATATATGTAGCCCTAAACTTACAAATATGAAATATTATATAAATATATTTATAGCACAGAGAGAGAGAGAGAGAGAGAGAGAGAGAGAGGTTGCTTGGTGGGTTGAACTCCGTTCCCCTCTCAACGTCCTCCCTCGTGTTTTTTCTAACCTAGCTACAACGCCATCTTTATACATGTAGTCCATGTATAACCCACGCTTTGGCTATAAATCTTAATCCATAATAAATATATACGCTTTGGTTAGCACACATGTACACATCCAATCAATATTGATGCTTTTGCCTTTTTTACATTGTATTAAGTGCTGACTATTTCATTGCAATTGTGTTGGACATGAAGAAAATTATGTCAATTGAATCATTTTGCTGCTTTTTCTGCAATATATATATATATATATATTGGTCACGAGTTGATAAAGAAGGGGTTGGTATATTCTTGTTAGATTTTATGTGGGCTTGATGCTAAAGGAGGGGATTTTAGGTTTTGATCACCTTTCAGACCTAACTGACCATTTGCTTGGAACCTCAGAACTGCACGTGGAGGCTCGCAAAGAAGAAAACCCCGGGTGTGTTCTTAGTCAAACGCAGGAGTCTTGAAATGATTTTGCACCTGCGGTTGCACCAAATAACAGAAATAGTAGTTACCACCCCCAGAGCTTGGGAATTAACACCTTTGTGAGTAATCTAGGGCAGTAATTAGTTATTCAATTTAGTTGGAATTTCACGATGAAAAGGATCTCTATTATATGATGAGATATAGACAATTGCTTTTGTTACGTAATTTTTCAAAAAAACACCATGGATCTTTCTATTGAAGGAGTAAAGCTACGGGGTTCAGTATCCAAATGTTTTTGAAAAATTCAATGTACATTGCAAATCATTCCCCATTTTTATATATCATTATATGATTTTGGAATCTACTACATTTAAGAGGCACTTAGGTCCAAAGGCATTTTGGCTAGCCAAAATGAGCATTTAAACTACTTTTATAAATAATGCAAACCCTGGACAGTGGTCTCATTTGATTTAGCTAAAATGAGCATTTAAACTACTTTTATAAATAATGCAATCCCTGGCTAGTGGTCTCATTTGATTTAGCTAAAATGAGCATTTAAATTGCCTTTATCTCCAGTAAATTATAAAATGTGTAACCTTGGCTAGTAGTCTCATTTGATTTATTATGTGAACTTGCGCTAGTTCCTATATAGACTATATGCATGATCGATGTATTGATTTTCTAACCTTATTCATATCTAATTTCATATCTCATTGTGTCCTCATATGGCGTCGAGTAGCCAATCATATGTACAAAGTCTAATATAGTATCATAAATAGGAGTTTCGATGTTGGATTCTCCATTTTCTATGTTCCAATCTCTTCTGTTTTTCTTCTTACCTATATCAATTTTACAAGCCTCGACCTTCAATTATTCTAGTTGAGAAGTAATTTGTGTATGGCGCAATTCTCTAGCAACTAAAATGCATGCCCACTTAATTTAATTAGTGACAGCAGCTATTTTTAACTATGTCAACGTGCAGTGAAAATAAGTGCATAATTGCCATTAATATATATGAAGGCAACATCGATTGTGATTAATTGAAGTCTGCCGAATATAAATAACAAAGATAATGATTCAACTGATGACCCGTTTGTCCACAAATTATCAGCATGAACGACATGGATAATCTGGATTAGGGAATGATGACAGTGATTTAGGATCTGTTTGTTTAAAGAAAAAATATTTCCTAAAAAATATTTTTCAATTCTTCGGTATTTAGATGATTTGGAAAACTAATCGATTCACAAAAATCGTTTTTCATGAATTGAAAATGACAAATTTTGATAGAGAATACGACTTCTCCTTGTAACAAGCATGAAATCATTTCCCCAAAACTACCAAACATATGAAAACTAACTTCCTTAAAAATGATTTCCATAGAAAATTTGCCTATGACCCACTTCTTTTATCATTTCTATTCAAAATGATTACCACTTTCATTGAGTAGAGAAGCTAATGCTCAAATTGAAAACAAACAAGAACATCAAGAACACGAGTAAAGTCTCACCCATACCCCTCAGAAACAATATAATACGAATATCAAGATAGAGTACTAGAGAAACAGAGAGGGAATGTCTAAATCCTATAATTAATGTACAACCAACGATGAGAAGTTTGTCTAATCTTGGCATGGAATAAAGTAATGAAAAGGGAGACAGGAGTCTCTTCCTTTGACCGTTGGCCTAACACTCTCAAAGTTGGAGAAACAGATTGTTTAATGGGTTCGACGTATCCGTCCCCCATTTTTCACCCAACATATGTCTAAATTTAAAGACACCAAAATCGGCCACAACATAGGTCACCGTCGCTACTGAACTCAACCCGTTTCTTGAACCGTGAACAACTTGGTAATTCAACCGCTTTTTAAGTGTTCACCACCTCTCTCTCTCTCTCTCTCTCTCTCTCTCTCTCTCTAACTCTCCACTTTCTTCAACTGTGAAGATGGACTCGTGATCGTTGATCGCCTGCACCATGAAAAGTTCTGTGGAATCAAGTGAAACAGTAACTTCTGAAAGTACTAGAATGATTAAACTGACAGGCTCAGCAGTAGTTTCATGCTTAAACTTCTTCTTAAGTCCTGACTGTTCACCAGTTTCACCTACTTTCTTTTCTTCTTCCTCTTCTTCTTTTTTCTTTTTTTTATCTTTTTTTTTGGCTTTATGTGTTTCCCTTCAGCCACATGTATTTTTCCTGATATAGCCGGAGAGGCTGTTTAATTCTCGCAGGAGCTTCAAGATATTAATTCACCTGCATGCTTAACAACAACACAGCATCAGTATGGATGTAGACAAAGATGGTAATGATCTTGAATTAACTCAAATTATGCGTGCAGTCTAGAAATCTTCTTTTGCAAGTATTCGACGCTCCGTATACATCCCCAAGCTGATATATTTGGTCACCAAAGAGCTTCCTTGAGCAGATATTGGCCATCTGTCTCTGCATTAGTCAATAAGAATCATAATTAAGAGGTACAACGTCAGATTTTTTTTGGCAGATGGGTTTCTCAAAGGAATGTTGTTATGGACATCTAACTAAAGAGGAAAACCTGAAATGAAGTAATCACTTGACTGTAGCACCACCACAATTGACCATGTGAGAGGAATGCCTTTTACAAACCCATGGAAAATTGTTCCTCTAAGGAAGACTATTTTCTGCTTTAAGCATGGGCAAGTACCTGATTAACGCCTTGCCTTTCTTTGCTTGGTTCATACCGGCTGATTACGACCCCTATGATTTATTCAGAATCAAGGGTTTCCAATTCCAGAAGAAATCACAACTTCTCAACCATGGGCAGCCGAAAGCTAACTTATAAACCATTCAGATTCCAAAGAAATAGCATTGCACATTGGGTTTCTATCCACATGATAACCAACTCACAACTATCTATCGCTAACATCTCTCTCTCTCTCTCTCTCTCTCTCTCTCTCTCTAGCATCTCTTGAAAGTCTTTTCTTCTACCTATAAAAAAAAAACAAGAAAGTCTTTTCTTCTTTTGTGTGTAAATCAATAGTACTCATCCTTCTACTTGCTTACCAAAGCGATATCTATCTCTTAAAAAGTGTTTTACCATTCTTTTCAAGTATCTGTAGCTCGGAATATGATACCTGTAACAGAAATCCAGTTGAAGAAATTAAAGAAAATGCAAAATGAATTTGAGTGCAAATTACTTTTGAGGGCATTAGGTGGCAGATAAGGATATCTTGAAGTCATTATTAGCCGTCACTTTAAATGGAATAATATACTGATTCTGATGGAATATGACACCTTCTTCCGTATCTATACAATAGAAACTTGCTGTCTTTCACTGTATGACCACTAAATTCAACAGAGCTTTTCCTTCTTTCTGATTGCAACAATTTTTTATTTTTAATTTAAGGCTTGCTTCTAATGGGGGCAAGAGAATCTAGCAGAATGTTTTCTGCAAAAGGCCGGGACTCCCGGCCATCTAAGAAGTGCTTTTGATTGTGAGATTTTCAGGAGAGGAATGTCTAAAGCCAATGAGGAGCCCTTGACAATGGAGCATCCACTATAAAATTGGAGGTATTAGTTGAAGAAATCCTTTTCATGTGGAAACTTTTATCAATAGCACGAAGAACAGCTGCACTAAAAGACCATTTCTTTCGGCTCAAGTGTGGATTGAGACTTCATATTCACAAGTCCAAGATGATTACAACATTTTGTCGTGTTCATATTCGACAGATAAAGGAGCGTATCTTTATAACAAACCTCTCGAGTAGCATCATGTGGAAAAGAGTGCGTCCAGAATCTTCAATATTACTCCAAGAGTCGGCAGCATCCACAGAATAAAAGTCCAAGAAAGCGACAACGCCATCGAGCGTCCAAATGCAAATTTCCAACTTCTGCAATCGTCATTGCCATGGTGTACTCCACAAAGCTGGAAATGATTACACCACATCTGCGTGTAAATAAAGAAATACCGTCACCCTTAAAGTTACGCGCAATCTCAGAATATGATGTTGATCGGTCAAATATCAATTATGCTTCCAATAGAATACAGAGGCAAATACTTATACTACCTAATTGAGATATAAAGGATGACATTTTCAACTCATCTACAAATTAAACCATGATTCAGAGACCGCAGAAATTCAATTTCTCCATGTTGCAGCTTATATCTACATTAATTCATAATGACCATTCTTGAATCTGATCCAAGGTTCAAACCGGCAACACTCTTATGAATTAAAAAAATTATAACAATAATAATAATTCAACCATACCGTCAAGATCCACTGAGTACAAGAAGCAATAAAGCCTACGCTGCAATGCCTTTTGTCCTCTTGCATATCATTTGATAGTGCCTAGACAGTGTTAAACAGGTTCTGGGAAGAATGGAATGGAATGTCAAAAGAAAAATGTCAAAAAGGAAATTCATGCCCTGAGCCAAGTTTGACTTTATCCAAAGTACAGATAGGCCAACATTGACGAGCTACTCATAGTGGATTAGAAATGATAACTGAGAGCTATGGGAATACTGTAGTTTGTGCGAGAAAGTTAGAGTCTATTCCTTAAATCACATATGTCTTAGATCGGTGCATTTTTCAAAGATTCTTTCAGACTACTATGAAGAAATGTGTAAAAGAGTTCAGATTGGGGGTCAGAGAAACCAGGCGACTGGAGATGCTAGAATGGGAACACTCGATCATATAGCATGTTACAGGCCATATGCATCACACACCTCCAAAATCGCAGAGAGAGAGAAAGACGTGATCTCGTCAACACGCTTTAGAGCAGTAAGTTAATCGAAGATGCTGAAGGAAGCAAATTAGTGTATTCAGAAGCATCTCGTGAGAGGGGAACCTCATAAGTGCTATAATAGCAATAGAGTCGGATCGAACATGACCATTTCCATTTAATAAGATAGCACATGATATGAGTGCCAAAAAAGAAAGTCTGCTCCTATAACTTTAAAAGTTTGGAATTAAAACTAGTGCACTAAATATTCCTCATGCCCCTCCCAGCCTACTATCTCTGCAATGCCTAACTCTAAAAGTATGGAAGCATTTTGTCCGCCAATTCTAATCTCCGTTTAAATATACTCCGGTAGAGGCAGGCTGCAAAATATCTTAAATTAACCATCCAAAGGCCCCCCCAACTAAAGAAAAATCAAAGCCATCCCAACTAGGTGGCTTATATTGGATGTGATAGATCTCCTTCCTAAGACGAAGCAGCAGAGCAATGGATGGCCATACCTAACTTCAGCAAATGCCACCTCATTTCACTTTTGTCCGAAATGCCTAACTCTATAAGTGCGGAAGCATTTTGTCCGCCAATTCCAATCTCCGTTTAAATATACTCTGGTAGAGGCACGCTGTAAAATATGTTACATTAACCATCCAAAGACCGCCCAACTAAAGAAAAATCAAAGCCATCCCAACTAGGTGGCTTATATTGGATGTGATGGATCTCCTTCCTAAGACAAAGCAGCAGAGCAATGGATGACCACTCCTAAAATCAGCAAATGCCAAGTTATAAGGTTAAGCGGCAATGCTAATTCCAAGTACATTTGCTATACAAGGATCAAACTGCAGTAATAGCCAGTCATTTCACTTTTCATCTTTGCATCTCGAGCAAAGTTTCACCTTAAATCCGTATCTTGTCAGTATTATCTGTTCCAAAGATTAGAAACTTTTCAGAAGCAAAGTGCCCTGCTATTAAAATAAATAGAGAAAGATACGTCTAACTCAGCACATGTTAAGTGGAAGAGAGAGCAAACAAATAGACGAAAGATAGTACAGTAAGAGAGATAGAACAGTGATCATTAATGTTTTGTGGCAACAATACATAATAGACATTCACATTAGGTACTTGAGACAACACATGAAGTAAATAAGCACAACTGAAATTTATGTTCATGAAAGGTGCGGATGTGTTACATGGATCATATATGCAGAAACACTATTTGAATATTTAATTGAACAAAAAACTTGGAAGTTCCAGAATACGTAGGCGTGGAAATGGAACGACAGAAAAACACATCCCGTGATATCATCTTGAAAGCATCCATCAGCATGTCGAGTTCAACCAGAAATAAATGGTCTTATAAGGACTACCATTACTAAGCTAAAGAACAGTCCAAACATGAACTAAGCTATAGGCAGAGCAAATTACAGCTAACCTCAAGCAGCAAGATCCAGAAACTGAAGTACTTCAAGCTGATAACATTTTATCACCTCAAATTCAGTAGCCTCCATGATCCGCGCTTGGCATTAGAAATAAATTGACAAATGGTTCCTGAGAGGCCGTTTGGCATGTACCTGAAGGCCAAAGTCACCATGCTCTGATTTGCTTACATGTATCAAATGAAAAAAGAGTATAATACCCCAAGCCCCACAGAAAGAGACTGGACTCCTATTTATCCTCTACACTAAAATTGACTTTGTTTATCCATCATCAATGGTTTTTCCAAATACTTCTTGTGGTACACATAACCATGGAAAAAATCCACAAGAAAAGAATAAATCCATCAAATGTGAACACGGGGCAAAGAACATGTGATATCTCTATATAAGAAATCGAACTACACAGATAGTCCCATTACATAATTCTACCAATCAAAGTCATCAGCTAGTCTCTCCATGCACGACCTCAAATGGCAACATCTGAGTTGTTAAAAGATTATCTATTAGAATAGCACCATAAGTTATTCACACCTGTAATGGCAGATAGAACCATGAACCCGCGATTTCGATTACGTTTACAGTAGAACAAAAGCAAATTGAGTAAATGTTGCAATATGCGATCCGTCTTCAAGTAAGTGGAACATGGAAGAGGAGTTCAAACATATCGATCTTGGCACTGTAGAAGAGTGAAAATTGAAGCAAATCATTTCAACAAAACTTGTAAGCAGCCCTTTCCTCTCTGTCTCTCTCTTGAACTTCAAACCATAAATTTTGGATTTGTTGGTTGTTTCTATGTTGGTGTTGGAAGTGACTTGCCGATTTTGGCCAGAAAGCTCTCCTTTGTTCGTTGTTAGGCAGAAACAGCACTTGAATGATGGCAGATCTTATTAATAAGAGAACATCTTCTGACATCTAAACCTATTTCCCTGTTCTTGAAATTTGTCCTCTTAAAAAGAATTTCTTCATACAGAGGTAATGAAAGATACATTTATAGGCAATGTGTATTGCTGAAGGTAACTTCTCGGGAGTTCAGATCGAGGCTAATGGAATAGAGCTAAGGACTCTTCTATGTGTCCTCCTTCCTTGCTGACAGCACCACCACAATTTCAAACCACGGAAGAGATTTTGAACCCCAAACAGCAAATGGTGAAAGATGATGCATTTATATCCCTTTCATTCTTTTATCGGCAACACGAAAACCAGATTTGAGAAGGGCACTTAAGGCTAGTTGAGGCCATCATTATACACATCTCCGTCTTACATTTTGATCAGTTAAACTATTCTAGCAAAGAATGCCATCAGCTGTGACTTTGATCACCTCCAATTTGAAGCATTTGTATAGACCTTAGCAGTTGTAGAAGATGGACGATTTGGCTCGATGTATGAGAAAGAAGTACAGTAAAGTCTCAAGGTCAAGTTCCACATAGGCAGCTTTCAACTAAGTTTATCCACATTGTGATGAGAAACTCTCAGGATGTTCTCGTATTTCTGTGGTAAAACAATCCTCAATTAGCATGGAGACGATAAGGTACGACTGTCTGATCACATAGGAGTTGGCTTGTGACTGCCTCTATATTTTCTCACTTTCCTCTCAACCTCACGCTTTTCCTCTTTTCGTTTAGCGCAAGTCGTCTGGCCATAGCAGGATTGTAAAACTGCCTCATATGCTCTGAAAGTCTATGAATGGCTTGAAGATCACCAGTTACTGATAGCTTCATCAGAAAAGAGTCAAACTTTCGATATGGCAATTTCAAACCTTTATTTATGACTGTGTCCAGAAGAAATCGTGCTTCTTCCACCATATTGCAGTCAAAAAGCCCTTCAATCATCACACAGTATGTATCTGCATCCTGTGCACAGCCCCTCTCATCCATCTCATGCCATGTCTCATATGCCCCTTCAGGATCACCCATCTGAAAGAACATTGAGATCAGCATATTGTAGGTTTGCACGCTGGGCATGCACTGGACCTCAATCATTTTCCTATAAAGCCTAATCGCTTCATCCACCTTTTTGTTGTCACAAAGAACCCTCAAGAAGCAGTTATAGGTGACAATGTCAGGGGGATAACCTTTGTTTCCCATCTCTTCCAGGAACTTATAAGCTTCATCAACCTTCCCAGCCTTACACATCCCTTCAATAAACTCCTTGTAGGTTGAAACATCAGGAAGGCAACCACTGTTTATCATATGTCCCAGGAGTTTAAAGCACTCGTCCAGTTGATCATTCTGAACCAATGCCACAATCATAATCGCGTAGGTCTTCGCCGTGGGAGAAGACATGGTGGAGCCTTTGGTTCGCATAAACTCAAACAGTTCAGCTGCCTCAGTTACCATCCCTGCTTTACAAAAAGCATCGATCGCAGTATTGTAAGTGAAATTATCAGGCGTGAGACCCATTTGGATCATCTCTTCCAGAACCTTCATTCCTCTAGTCGGATTTCTTACTCTGCACCAACCAAAGAACAATATGTTGTAAGTATTAGAATCGGGTTTAACCTTATTCTTCACTCTCTCGAACAGTTCTTCGGCATCCTTAACCAAACTGCACTTGCACAAGGAATCCAATAGCAAGTTAAAGGCATTTATCTCCGGCTGGGTCTTCACCCGAATCCTCTTCTTCTTAGCGAATTTCTGAAGATGTGTCAAATACTTCTCCGTGTACTCCCTCAATATCCTCAGAAGAACTTCCATAGGGACTCTCTTCTTCTCCTTCCTCTTCATGTAATCCAACAGGTCGCAGACAATTCGAAACTGCTTCGCCTTGTACTTCGTACTGGACAGTATGTCCATCATCGCGTTATAAGCCGGAGGCTCGTGCTCGTAATCTTCCCGGTGCCCCGCCAACGTGAAGAAACGGAACGCTATCTTCTCCTCGTATCGAAGCCGGTGAAGGACGCCGACGACCAAAGCGGTGGTCAGTCCAATGCCGGTCTGGTCCAAGGCTCTCTCCATGTCATGATACGCACAAGAATGATCCATCACGATTTTATACACCTTATCGGCATCGCTATCTAAACCCCCGTCCTCCACGCCACGGACGTCTTCGGGCAGCCCCGACGAGACGACGTCCGTGCAAAACAACCGCACGGCGACGCCGGCCGCGGCAGCCGGGCGGCGCGGGGGAAACGGGGATTCGTCGAGACTCCAGCGAGACGCGGACAGTCCCGGCAATATCCGTCGCGAGGATTCAGGATTCACAATCGGAGGTCCGGCACCGGGCAACGCAGGAGGCGGAGATGGATTGTACTCCCGAGCGAGATTGCGACAGCAGCGGCCGTATCTGCAAAGCCTCCTCATCTGGAAACCGGCGAAACTCTACCGTGGCATTCGCGCCGTTCTTCTTCAGTCGACGAGGACAACGTGAACCTTCGACTACTGGAGGAAGAGCAGGTCGGCTTGCGTATTGAAGAGGAGGAGGAGGAAGAGAAATGCCTGGTTGAGCGAGAGCCTCGCCGCCGCCGTGCCGCGGCCTGCTTCTCCGTCGTCTCCGAGCAATTTTCGAAGAGAGTCCGATGAGCTCAGCCCGAATCCGATCGCCAATTCCTGATAGCAGAAAAGGAGGGCTTCATAGTTTGTGGATTAGCCCGTTGGGCTTGGGGACCACTTTGTAACGGTTTTGGGCCTACGGCCAGCATTCGAGAAACACTTGGGCTCGTTCGAGGCCCGGTCCATAATTACACTTTCCAATTTCCTCTCCTTTTTCCTTTCTTTCTTTGGTTAATAGCATGGGCTAGAATCTATATATTCTAACCATCGACATATTCTCGTGAATGCATGTTAATCGTTCCATCCACTTTTTCTTTTTTGACAAGGTTCCATCCACTTCAATAGACAAGATTGCACTTGCAAAATGACGAGCAATTTTAGTTGTTTATTACTGTTAGGACTGTAAAAAAAAATTTTGACTCAAATCGAACCGACCCAGCCCAACTCGACCCAAAAATTTCAGGCCTTTTTGGGTTTAGCCGGTTTGGATTTATGGCTCAAAATTTAACCAAACCATCAAATACCTGCTATTTTACTTACCACCCAAATCAAAACAAACTCGATTGGAAAAGACTCGAAATCCTTCTCGAGTCCACTCGATTCGATTTTGGGTTTCAATTAAGGGGGTCTTTTTTTTTTTACGCTCCTATTAGTATGTTACTACCAACGAACTTCGTGCCTACATTTTATATATGAGGAATTTCCTTTTCATTTTTTCTCGGGTCAAGAATGATATTGGAATCATTTTACTCCGCGGTCATTTGTTGAGATTAATTCTTCTATTTTTTTCATTTTATCTCTAGCACTAGGTCAATCATCAATGTCACGAAAACCCCCCACATATTCACCGTTTGACGAATGACATGCACATTGTAACCGAATTATTTTAACCTGTCAATGATCTAGAGGCGAGTGTGCAAGCGTTAAGGGTGAGCATGAGTCCAGAACCAACCCTAGACTGCTCTAAGCCTCTAACTTGGCTAGTCCTAATTCGATTTCTAGGGAAATTGAGTCAATCATTAGTCTTGGGACTCCTAAAGCCTATACTGTACAGGTTGGTCATTGATTTTAAGACTTCAGGGTTAATCCAAGTTTGACCATATATTTGTCCACTCAAACCCTAGTGCCTTTGCCTCAATTCTCTCTTATATTGTTTTTCCATATAAATGAAAAAGTAGAAACCCAGCCCAAATTCCGGAAAAAAAAAAAAAAAGGAAAAAGAAATCCTCTTCGCTCTCTTTGTTGGCCTCGCTTGTTGCTTGTCTCTATTCACTAGCTTCACGAACGCAGTTCAACTGGTAAAATCGCTTGCTTCTCTTGGCCTGCCTTATGAACGTAGCTTAATAATCGTTAATGGAGATTTTTGTTGTTATTCCATCTTATATTTATGTTCGATACGTATCGATGTTTATAGTTTAATTGCTTAATGTCACTTTGTTGACTGATATGTAATTTAAAATAGTATATTCCTTTAAACGAATACAGAAAATGAAATAAAAAAATAATCAATTAATCTTGAATTGACCCTAGAATCAGACCAAATTCATAGCGTTAATTCGGTCCTCAATCCTAAAAATTAAGGACCAACATTTTGTGGATTGGTTCATGGATTAGGCATTAAACTGGCTCAATTTGGATCATGCTTTCTCTTAGTAGGTGTAGATTATACCCCTAATAAAATCTTTTATCTTTCATGATTGGCTAAGGCGCCATTTATTTTGTAGAAAATAAATGATATGAGAATCATTTTTTAAAATTATTAATGAACGAATAAAAAGTATTTTAATTATTCAATAATATATTTAAATATAAATAATTATTAATAATAAAAATATTTTTATTGATTAATTATTTTAAATAATAAAATTGAACCTTAAATAATTTATTTTCTACGAAGTAAACGGTATTTAATCAACAAAATTTTCTCTCGGACAGAGAAATCGAACTCACGCCATGCTCGTGGTTGCGAAAGAAATTCGGCGTCCCCGCCGAATTTGAAATTTCGAAGGACGGGGAGTGGTTCGAATTTCGAACTTCGGCTTTAATTATTTTGGTACCTTTTGGCGACGAGCTCCCCCGGGAATTATTACCGAACGTGATTAATTTGGCTTGAAATCAAAGCAGAAGGGGCGGCAATTATGCTGTCAGCTATCATATCACGCGAGATTGACCAACTCAATTGATCGTCCGTCGTGGGCCCCACCCCCCCAACCACCCAACCCAATCCATCTCGGTCTCGCCTCGCCCGTGAAAACGTGCCCCACTGTTCCCCGCCCGGACAAAACACTTTCCCCTTTTTCTTCTCTTCGTAATGCGTGGAGTGAATGATGGCTAAAATCGTATTATTTAACAAGCGATTTCGAAACCCGAACCTACCTCATCCACATATAGTCCACTCGAATGACTACTAATGGCTCCTCTTTCCTCAAATTTGCACGTTTTTTTATCGATGTATCGATAGCTATTTTTCGAGCGTGGGTTTAGGTTTGGATAAAGGGTTTCTATTTTGTCTCTTGTGACTAATTCTGAGACAATTGTCAAATTAATTACAAATCAAATTATGCAAAACAGTTGACTGGCGATAACTCAACCATCGCATTGGTAATTTTTGAGTGAAAATTGATTGCGGTGATTATATTAAAATTTTGCATAAAGCTTTTAAAGCTAAGTTGACAAAATTGAAATGTTGAAAACTGAATTAGTATGTGTACAACATATTTAAAATTGATTATATATAATATTTTCGATAAATTTTGGTTTCCCACTCCCACTAATAGAACTAATCATATCGAAAAACTTTTTTCTTTTAGATTTAGCGAAATCGTTGTAAATTTAAAAATGAAGATGGATATTAGTTAATATACACGACGGTACAAGTACCGTGAAAACAACAATATACCTGTCATCTCAAACTCGATGTCTTGCTTGCTCTGTGAATGTTGTGCTTGATGCTGTTTCCTCATTGGTCATGGTTGCTTCTCTTTTATGTCTCGTTCATTCTACTTTATAGTTTTCTCCTATAAATATCTCGTGTCTTGACCTGCACGGTGTAACGGCCGACCAATTCCTCAACTACAGTTATCTTGGATCAATGGATTTTCATTGACTCGATTGTTAATTTTTTATGTGTGATTAGAGCGAATCAATCATGGTCGTGGGTCATGCGCTTCATGTAAACCGTGTCCATTGGAAACTCGTGATCGATGAGCTCATTAAATATCCCATTAATGGGTCTCGTAGATCAATTGTATTAGATTTAATACCACGGAAAATACAAAATTATGCTTAACACGATACAAATATGTTAAACTTTTTATTAGTATTGCATAGAACCCCAAACTTATGACGTAAATACTTCAACTTTTTTTAACGTCACAAAAAACTTGAATTCATATGGGTGTAATAAATATATGTTTGACGGAAGTAAAATAAAATGTATATATGACATAAAATTTACAAGTAACTGTGTCTAATTGGGTAAGTTTAAAGTTTTTGACGATACAAAAAAAGTTAATAATATTTATGCCAGAGTGGGCATAATTTAGAGTAATCGATGAACTCGTATTCTATCAATCGGGAAGTGTTGACCTGATTCGAGTTATTAAGTTCTCTATTTTAGGGCCCAAATTCCTACCAACTATTTTTATTTTTATTTTGTTTTACGCTTAGTGAGGCCCCAAAAAACATTTATTGGTAGCACGAAACAACGAAATTCTACAGGATTCTAGGCATCGAGAAGAGACTCCTTTCTGTTTATATCGAATAATCTCCAATCACATTTCATATATGCCATCTCTCATCAAAGAAAACATCAGATTCGAGCCAATCGAATATCCTTGTTGGTGGGGAAAAAAGGTGTAGCCCGCCGTCCGCCGATACGCCAACTTTAAATGTCGACAGCTACCGCATCACGGGACGTGATTCGCGGTACGAAAGGGGGAGCCCAACACGTACAAGGGAGGACCGAAGGCATGAAAGCCGTCATGGAGCCATAATCCACCGTACACGGGAAAAAGCACGCACCCATCGAAGAGCGGATTAAAAATTGCACGACCTCATCGTGACGTCATAACTCCCATTTTCATTCGCCGCATTATATATATGTCCTCTTATATTCGTTAGTACGGTGAAGTATAAGTGGAAAATAAATAAATAAAAAAGAGGAAAAAAGCACGTTTCTAAAGGCATCGATACTGATGATCAAAAAAAAAAAAAAAAAAGGCATCGATACTAATAGAGACTGATTTTTTTTTTCTATCAAAAAAATATATATCATTCATATATCAAACTAATACTCGAGAGGTACATATAAAGATTTTAAGTCTAGCAAATCCCAAATAATTGCAAAACAAATCAAAACCCAGAAAGTAAATAATAAAGCATAATTTGCAGCTAGAAATACACACGTATCAAGAGCAAATATGAGACCGTAAACTTAAATTGTCATTTTTTGAAGTCATTTTGACGGTCAGATATTTGCTCTATTTTATCCATGCGAAATCCCAGGTGAGGTTGAATGAATCACAAATGTAGCATTTAGAAAGGTTATTTTATTAGTGATTCTTTCTATATTTAAGTCAGAGCATTCTCAATAGCTAATTTTAAAGGCTCGTCTATTTATGATCACTTATATTGTTTACAAAAAATTGATGATTAAGAAGTATTTTCATCACTCACGGAAGTATATGGACATAGATCGTCATCGATAATGAAATATATTTATCAAATAATTATTTCAAGCGATTATTTTTGAAAGTTTTTTCCAAATTATTTACTTTCAAGCCCAAAAAGGGCACTTCCACGGCACAACGAAACAAATAGTTAATTAGCGAAGTGGACTGATATGCGAGAGCCTTTTGCTAAAATCGTTTTATACTGGTGTGAGAATTTCGAAATCACTACTGTCCCAAATGAATTAGGTGAAACCGTGTAAATAAATCCCCACGCCGTTCTTACGTGTCGTCACATCATTGGCCATTGGGAGTTGGACCTCAGTAAAAAAGAAAAAGGCAGAAGACGCAACGGCAGTAGAACCATCGTTGACCGTAGTCCACCCAATAATTACCGCATCTCCACTCTCTCTCCTCTCTCTTCTCTCTCTCTCTCTGTGACTTGCAGGGCTCTCGAATAAAAAGAAGGCGAACAACAGCAGCAAAAAGCGAGCGAGTCCAATTCACTCCTCGCCAGCGCCAACGCCACCACCACCAGCAGCAGCGGCGGCGGCGGCAGCAGCAGCAACCGGCCGCCATTACTGCCCCTCCAGGTACTCTCCTCCTCCCGAGAAAAGCCTCGCCGCTTCGCCTTTCCCGGCGATGCCTTTCCCGTCTTCCACTTCACCCGAGCGTATTATCGCCGTCGCGCTCCCCGCCGACGACGGAATGCCGTCTCCCGGCGGCGCCGAGCGACGCGCTCAGGCTCCCGGCTCGCGGCCAAGGCGCTCCGATACGGAAGCGTTCCGATCGATCTCTCGGCCGGATTGCCTCTTTGCTTGAGATCCGATCTACCTCCTTCTTTACTCTGTGCAGGCTGCGAAAGCGTCGCGTTGTTTTGTTGCCTTAGTTCGGCCGGTTTTCTTGCGCAGCTTCTTTTATGAGCTGTTAGGCTAGTGTTTGACTGACTTTCTCGAGGTGTCGTGGTCGTCGATTGTCGCTTGGTATTGTCGTGCGATGAGAGGAAGAGGTTGATCGGAAGTACTAAGTACATTTGTGGATAAAGAGAGGAGAGCTGACGTATAGCTTCTGTGTGGAATGCTGGTGGATAAGAATCTGCTTAGAGCTGATTTTGGTAGTATCGTTTCTAAGTATGTTTGTTTGCTTGCTATTATTAGGTTGCTGTTGCATTGCGCGGCATCTTTGAACTGGAGTTGAATGGATCAGGTATGCATGCTTAATTTTGTTCGATGCTTCTAATTTTGTCTTTCCGATGCTGTTCCTCCTGCTTTTCTAGCTATTTTTTTTTTCAATCACTGGTTTTATAGTTATGCATGATGTATCTCCTTGGATTTTTTGTCTGACAGTATGAGAAGATCGAGAAGATCGGGGAAGGAACTTATGGCGTGGTCTATAAGGCTATTGATCGCTCCACCAATAAGACAATTGCTCTGAAGAAAATTCGTTTGGAACAGGAAGATGAAGGAGTTCCAAGTACTGCAATCAGAGAAATCTCTCTCTTGAAAGAAATGCAGCATGGAAACATTGTCAAGTATGTGATGTTCTCCTAGATGTTCTCTTATTTAAGTGACCATATAGATTTGTCGATTGGTTTTTTCCCGCAGTAGCAAGGAGATATGCTGTACTTACATTTTTTCTTCATCAAATTGGAATGTATTTGATACTTGAAGACTGTCCTTTACCATTATATTCTGAGGCATTCAGCATTGCATAACTGAGGTCGTTCTCATATCAACCTCATTGGACTGCAGCTATAGCTGCTCTAGCATACTCCTTTGCCTTAAGTGCTTAACTCTGTGCTTTATTAGCCAGGAACTTTAAATCCTGTAGCCACCTTTTTTAACAGATTCACATCATGTATCAAACAATGTTAGTGGCTGAAAGCGAAATAAGCTCATGGATATATTTGCATAAAAAGAGCAATTCCACATGCAAGCAGTATCAAAGAAAATGGGATGTAATCCAAATCTTTGTTTCACCACTGGGTGTGGTGGCCTTTTATGAGGACTCCATTAATCATATGTCTAATTCCAATATTTGTGGGAGGGCCATCCTTTGAGTAAAACTTAGGGGTTGTGGGAGACATAGGGTAGAAGGATAAAATTCATCCATGCGAGTGCTTACTGCATCTCATTTCAGCAGGGTGTGACTTGGTCTTAAGGTGCTCATGGTGGCTATTAGCTTTCTTCTGGTTAACTGGGAGGCGAGTATATTTCAAAATTCCTTTTCTTAAATAAGTTGATGCATACGACTGGCAATGATGATGTTAAAACTTGAAAATAAAAAAAGGAAAAAAAGGAAATCTATGGGAGACCTGCTTTTCTCCTAGGAGTGTTTGGAGAGGTGACATGAACCAACTTAACTAGCCTTTTTCAGCTATTTTATTTCATTCTATCATATGTTCCCTTTCCTAGCACTGTCTCTTACGACTTCTCTTTGGTTTAAAGGATGTCTCTTACAATAAATATCAGGCCTGAAAAAAGGGATTTCATTAGACTGAGCATGCATTAGCTCTACATCCTCTGATGACATAACTGGCATTATCCTGTCTCTTACAGCTTCTCTTTGGTTTTAAGGAAGTTTCTTAAAATAAACATCAGGCCAAAAAAGAGGATTTCATTAGATGGAGCATGTATTAGCTCTACATTCTCTGATGACATAACTGGCATTATTCTGTCTAACATGTCTGACATGGAAAATTCATGCAATTTGGACGCTGCAAGTAATTACTTGCCGGTGCATGGTGCTGTCCATACCCATAAATTGATTCACTAGGTCGCGTTTCTGTAGTTCTGAATTTTGTAGAAAAGGAGACTGATCAATGCTCGTATATTAAAAAAGAAAAAAAAAGATTTAGTTCATTTTAAATAATATGCAAGTTCTGTTTGAGCTGTCTTTGTTATGGTTTAATCATATTATAGCTCATACACTTATGAGTGGCAGGTTGCAGGACGTAGTGCACAGTGAGAGGCGTCTATATCTAGTTTTTGAGTACTTGGACTTGGATTTGAAAAAGCACATGGATTCATGTCCAGAATTTTCTAAGGACACCCGCACGATAAAAGTGAGTGAGCTCTCTTTCCCTTGTGGAGTTTATGCTTTGTGTAATTTTAATGGCGTCATAACCTTATTTGAGTTTTAATTTACAGAACAATATTGCGGTAACTTATCTTGGTTCTATCTGTTTGGATGTGCTATCTTCTGGATGGCAGAAGTCCATGCCTGTAATACTATGCTCAAGTGTGATATCATTGAGACTTTTCAGAATACGTTTTCTTGTTAAGATGATTGGACTGTCCTTTCGGATTCGGATTGAATCATGGGTTAGTAAGAGATGAAAATGTCCCACCAAATAAGTGGACAATATCTAGAAGAATCATGCTCTTACTTCTTATAATCTTCTTACTTTGGCTCTTTATTTTATAACATGTCCATCATGTTCAATTCACGTGGCTGTAATGGGCAAAAATGATGGTATAAATGTCAAATAGAGCCCAATAAGCTTAATGTGGCTCCGTTGTATATGGAGCGACCAATATTTGAAAACACTTGCATTTGATCCACAGTCCTCTTTGGATGAGGCAGACAACTTTTGGATCTTTGAGCTCTTCTTATGGATTTGCTTCGTTTGTTGTTTCTATGCTTTACTCATTGTTTCTTCTGTCTGTGTAGATCGGATTGAATTCTTAGTGTGATTGTTTACCATTTTCATAACATAGCAAATTTCTCCTTGCAGATGTTCCTTTATCAGATCCTGCGTGGCATTTCCTATTGCCATTCTCATAGAGTTTTACATCGAGATTTGAAGCCCCAAAATTTGCTGCTAGATCGTCGTACTAATTCATTGAAGCTAGCTGACTTTGGGCTGGCCAGGGCTTTTGGGATTCCTGTTAGGACATTTACCCATGAGGTATTTAAGTTGTTTTTCTGCCATGATTCAGTCACAAGTTCAGGACACTGCATGAACAGTATGATGCAATGTTTTTTAAATCATGGAGCATTGGAGATATCTGTATATTGTCTCCTCTTACTCAGCCAAGATATTGTGAGTAGTAGTTGTTCTGATGTTCTTTTGTCCATATTCATGTTGGGCTCGAAATTGCTTTGAAATCAGTTTCAGGGATCCTAATTTTTGATAAGTCTCCACCTATTCTCCTTCCTGCCAAAAACCGCACTGATGGTTTAGGAGAACATAATGATATTTTTGGTCAAAACGGGAAACTCAGCCTTGTGGATTTTTATAGTAGCAATAATAGCACAGTCCCATGAATCTATAACCTTTGGAATCTGTGGTACCTTGTTAGGACATTCACAGCAGACTGAGGTTATATAGCCTAACCATTTTCATGAATAACTCTCCACTAATTTTCTGTAGGCCTTTCTTTCTTCCCAACTTGCTTTTCTTTTCTTCTATTCTTCATTGTGCAATTGGATTAACAGTTAACCCACACAGAATGGAGCAAGCTTCTGTAAATGGCCACATCATGTTCATGGTTTATTTCAGTTTTGTTATTTTTCTCTGTAGGTGGTGACTTTATGGTATAGAGCTCCTGAGATACTCCTTGGATCCCGCCATTACTCAACGCCCGTTGACGTGTGGTCTGTGGGTTGTATATTTGCAGAGATGGTGAACCGGCGACCACTATTTCCTGGGGACTCTGAGATTGATGAATTGTTTAAGATTTTCAGGTGCTTTAGTCTATCTAAGTCTCAGGAATCCTTTTCTCTACCCTTTTCTTTCTAGTCAGATCCTCTAGTTTGTCAAGTTGTGCTCTCTGCCACTGCTTGAAAGTAGCTCTTTGGTCAGAATTAATCGGAAAGGTAGACAATGGGCACTTGATGTTTATGCATTTGAAGAGCATGCTCTTATAATGCACCTTAAAACAACTTTGCACATTGTTTTGTCATGAAATAAAGCGGAGATTGATTGGGCTAATTAGATCGCTTATTACAATTATTTTCAAAAATTTATCCAAAAGGTTAATAAATTGTAAATAGATGCCGCTAATGTTTGTCTTTTCCTAGTTAGCTTATAGCTAGCTTGCATCAATGTATATTTATTTTAGATTCTGACAACTGAGTCATTGCCCTAGAACACCTTAAAATATCTCCTCTTGTAAAGGTTAGCTTGGTTCAGTAATGCTGCAATACTTAGTCTTGCAGAATCATAGGATGCGTTATCACTGCTGTCCTCTTTCTAATTCTACATTCTCCAAAATGCAAACTATCTTATTGACTAGGAAGTGGGAAGATCAAGTTAGTCATTAAGAAAATGCCATGAATTTCTTTTTCCTTTTCCTTTTGCCTATAGACTGAAACATTAATAGATTGTTAAGTCCATCAATTACTCATAGGTGCTATGTTTATTCCTTTTATTTTTCTTGGATGAAGAATAATGGGCACGCCAAATGAAGATTCATGGCCCGGAGTGACTTCTTTGCCTGATTTTAAATCAACCTTTCCTAAGTGGGCTTCACAGGTAGCTGGTCTTCTCTGCTGTAATCAGGGCAGATTATAAACTATCCATGTTATCTTAAAAATTAATATCATGCTCTTTATCTTGCAGGACCTAAAAACTGTTACGCCAACTGTTGATCCAGCTGGCATCGATCTTCTTTCTGTAAGTCGACAAAATTCATGCATGTGTTCCAGAGCTTTTTAGTGGTCCCCGCCAGGAATAGGAAGGAAAGCGTTATTTAGTTGTTAATCTCCATCAGGAAGATAATACATTTGAATGATCACATTTACAAGTTTTTCATTAGGAGGAAATCGACTTGCTAGAAATCCGCCTTTGTAGAAAAGAATGTTAGGCAAGCCAGCAGGGACTTCAACTGTAACATGGTTAAATGGCAAGATAAGTGAAGAAACAGGACTAGGTTGGGCCTTTTTTAAAACCTCAAGTCCTCAATTGACCAAAATATATCCTCAATCCCCAATTCACCAATGACCAAAGCGCCAAGTCCTGTTTCTGCAATTATCTTGTTAATGGCTCAAACATTAGACTTAATTCAGAATGAATAACACCCTGCTTTTGCAAAGATGGGTCAAAAAATATTCTGTGGATGTCTGATTTCGTTCCTTGATAGGCAAGTGATCTTACACCATTGACCTTATTTTATGTGTTGCTATCTTTATATCAGTGAACTTGTAAAAACTGGTAATGGACCATCCTCTACTGAAAATTTATAGACAAGGGTGGAGATCATGTCTCCTTTGTTGCCCTGAACCAAGGGAACATAATGTATGAAGTGATATTAAATTGCCAGCATTCTTATTACTGATGCAATTGCTGGATTCCAGAAAATGCTGTGCATGGATCCTAGAAGAAGAATAACTGCCAAGGTCGCTCTTGAGCACGAATACTTCAAGGATGTCGGTGTCATACCGTGAATATAGTTGCCTTACTTACTCGGTGAGACATGTCTATATGGAGTTTGTAGCATATTAATGGGTTTTGATTGTGTGAAATGTGAATCTTTTCAATTCTTAACCGCATCTTCTTTCTCGAGTCAAATACAAGTCCTGTTGAACTGGATTTTGGATGTTTTAGCAAGCAAAGTTGATCTCTTATCTCTTTGGGTCCAACTTACCTCATGGACTCCTTTCGTTTCTTTTTATTGCCGTTATTTTGTCTGAGATTTCCATTCTGAAAGGGAAAAATGCAGATTTGTTTTCATCTGTTCTTTCATGTAGTGTGTGATTACAGCAGAGCTTCTGAAGGAGAACGTAAGGCCTGCTTATTACCAAAACATGAAATAATACTCAAGGTACTGCATGCCTTATATTTGCAGTCTGTAGACTGTTGGTGTTCTTGAAACGACCAAAGGAATGGAAGCCAACTAGAGATCGGGGACTTAAGCCCAAAAGAAGTGTCAAGCACATTCATTCAGTCGTCATATTAATGTCATACAATATCTAAGGGGGAATGCCGTATGACCTACAAATGAGAGTGCTAAATCCTGTTTATATAATGGCGTCATTAGACTAATTGATGAATTATATGAATTCATCAACTTTATCATTGGTTTTAAGTAATAGACAAAAGAAATGGCATCATTTAACGAAGAATGTCTAGTACCGTGGTCAGTTTCCCCTTGCATTGCTCGTAAATAAAATAGCAACCATTGTGCTTTGAGTCTCCAGCCTAACGCGTATCATGATTTGACTCTGCAACGCCCGGCAGGTCACCGTTGCCCTCTCTGCCTCGATCATCCTACCCTCCCACTCTCCTCCCTGGATCCATTAGAACCAATTATCACCTTAGAGAGATGACTAGGCTCGGCTATGACTCACACATCCACCACCCGGGCCACCCTCACTGACTCGAGCTCTCCGATGTCTTGAACTCGCTGAGGCATGCTGCCACCCTCTGCCCACTGTGCTGAGGTTGCAAGTGCCAGGCCTCAGGACACATCTACTCATGCAAGCCTCTCAAGTTCGCTATCCATGCACCATGCGCCCATATGCCACCCCTCATCACCCATCCGGGCCACAAAAAGCACCCTCTGAAGCTCCTCACCGCCCCGCTTATGCATGCGGCTGGTTCAACTGTGATGGGTGCGGCCAACAAGGTCGTGGCTTCAGCTACCACTGCGCCGAGTGCAGCTTTGATCTCCACATAGTCTGTGCATCAAAGCCCTTGCAAATCCGCCACCAGTCTCACTATCACGACCTCAATCTTGCTTTTAACAGTCTGTACGAGACAAGAGGGTTTAATTGCGATGTCTGTCGTGCCGCAAGGGGTAATCACTGGATATATCGCTGCAGTTACTGTAATTTTGACGTGCATTTAGAATGTGCCGTTGTCGCTAGGGCCGGGCCTGTTCGGGCGGTACCACCAGCACCTCAACAGGCATCATACATGGTGGCCGCACAGCCGGTTTACATTTCTTCGGGATTGAATCATCAGCGCCAACATCAAGCTCACCTGTTTTAAGGCATAGAAACATGCAGGGAGTTCTATATAACCCCAGCGGTATGAATATAGGGAGTTCTCATCAAGCGCTAGCGCAACCCATGATGAGACCATCGGCTACCGGGGTCAGAGCTTTTTCCTTGGCGGCAGCGGCCGAGCATGGTTCGGTTGAGCAAGTCACTCAACGGTTCGGTTAGAACCTTGCTCAAAACGTGATGGGCAGCGGCAGCAGCGGGGGCATCCTTGATTTTTCTTCTTTTTGGACTCTGGATAAGTTGTGCACGGCATAAGCCGGATGCCAACTGATTGCTGGTTGACTTGGATCGACCTTAAAAAAAAAGAAAAGAAAAAAAAAGAAAAGGGAGTAGGTTCTGCCTCTACATTATGTGTTTGGAGGTCCATCTTCTAACGTGGTTGATGTGTACTTACTAAAAGAGCGAAGACTGCTGTGATTCTTCCTTATTTAGATGAACGCGACCTTAGAGTTTGCAAGTGTCCTCAGAAATTCCTTTTCCTTGACAACCGCTCAGGCCAAACCTTAGTCCATTGCGCTATCTTGTTTAGTTCCTTGGCGCATTCCGTCCTCAGGTTCGTTGTGCTGCCAAGAAAGGCCCAACTCGCTAGACACCTATGCGATACGAGCGTGTCAAGGAGCGTTGGGCGAAAGAACCCACTATCTCCCATTGAGTTCTCTGGTCATTCTATTAGGAATGATTCCATAATGATTCTTCCGCAGTTTCACTTATGACAACCTTGTTGCAACTTCTTCTTTCTCTAAATTATAAGATTTAGTGGACTTCTCACGATACCATTACCAGGGAATCGCCCGCATCTGTATGATCCGTATGTTTCATGAACCACTCAATCGATAAGAATGCCGGACAATCAATCATGTCGTGAAAAGTGTAACTTTGTTCTATTGGTTTGTAGAGTTCATTACGTAACAAGTTAAAGAAAATTAATCATATCTCTTATTGGGTTTGATCATTAGGGCGCCCGATTTAGATTAGATCCGTTGACGATGTTTATTTCAAAATCTCTCGCTAATCGAAAAATTATATATCTAGCTCCACCTTTGAACTTTTCTAAAATGATGATATGAATGCCTTGGGGGTAATTCTAGTTAGCATGTATATTTATGATAGAGGAAATGATAGAAATGATTTTTGAATTTTGACTTAAACTTCGTTCCTTTCACAGAAAATATAGCGTTTTTGGAAAATAGTTTTCCAATAAATCATTTTCTATGAAAATGTAATTATTTTCTGATATTCGGCTAAAACCTAAAAATGAAGTGAAAAATATTTTTTGCTATTTGGTAAGAAAAATCTTTTTTCAATAAGTTTTTCTTATTTATTTTTAATTTTTTAAAAATTCATTTTTATCTTTTTTTTTTTTAATTTTCTTTCTTTCTTTCTTTTTATCTTCTTCATTGGTTGGTCGTTGGCGACCAGGCGAAGGAGAGCTTCCATTGGCTCGTTGGCGTCAGGCCTCGCCAAATCGGCAAGCTAGAGGCTCACGCTTGTCGTTGGTTCGTTGGAACGTCGAGCTCGAGGCTCACCTATGGCTGGTTGTCAGCCGTAGTCGTGGCTAGCGATTGATTGAAGAAGAAGGTGGAAAAAAATTAAAAAAAAAAAAAAAGGAAAAAGAGAAAAAAGGAAAAATCAAAAGAAAAATAATTAAAAACTTGAATTTTAAGAAAGAGAAAGAAAGAAGGGGAGCTAAAAGGGCATGAAATAAGAGAGAGTAAGGAAAATATTTTCCCCAATTTTTTTTTTTTTTTGTCGGTCTACTCTATTCCTACTCTACACTCACTCTCGGACTTTTCGCCCGCTCTTGCGGGCGTGGGAGTCGAAACCCACTCCCGAAATTTACGCGTCCCCACCCCATCCTCCCGAGAATGTGGGGATTTGAACCTCACCTCCCCTTCCATGTGTTGGAAGGGTGGCCACTGGGGCGAACCCCCAGTGGTTATATTTTCCCCAATTTGAAAAGTGGAAAAAAAATTCCTCTCTTTTAGAAGACCTTTTTTTTTTTATGGAAAATGTTTTTCACTACTAGTTCATATTTCGTGAAATGAACACCAAAAAATATTTTCTTGAAAGCTATTTTCTAGGAAATGAACAACATTTTAGTGTGTAATATAGATCTTAAACTTTGATCTAATGTACAATATAATCCCTAAACTTTTTAGTTGTTCAATGTAATCCTTAAACTTTTAGTACATATTCCAATTAGTCTTTGGACTTAAATTGATGGAACAATAATGTTTTATGTTTTCATATAATTCGTGGACTAGCTTAAACATTTACCAAAAGTCCATAGATCATATTGAACAAATAAAATTTTTGGAGATTACATTGAACATTAAGTCAAAATTTATGAACCTTATATTGTCCGTTTATAATAAGTCACGCTCAACAACTTATTCACCTTGATCAGACGAAGCCTTCGCTTTTTCCTAAGGCTAGGAGCACAATTATGAATTACCTCATTGTATGAGATATATTCTATCAATATGTAAGTCTAAATATTAATCGAAAAAATGGGTTTCGTATTGAGTTCCATGTGAAGTTTATGATTTAATGGGTAAACTTTTACCCACTTCACGCACGCTCCTAGGACATCCCTTTGGTTCTTTTATGCTTTTAGCTTCATTTGTTATGGAAGATTATTTTCTTTTATCTTCGCAATTACAAGCAACGAAATCATAACATTCACTAACTTCACACTCCGTGTTCTATCGATCTGGTCAAATTTTGACTCGCATTTTATTTGAATTGCGAAATTAGGGATGGAAGGGCGCTGAAATTTGTCGACAGCAGGCATTTTTCATTGTAAAAATAATAATAAATGAACATGTAAGCAAAATTTCGTAAATTGACAGTAGCGCGGCGTAGTCAGAGTCAAAGTCATAAATTTTTGTGTAAGGGCTTGTTTGGTAACGTGCCAAACAGTGCTTGATTCTGATTTTTTGTTCTCAGAATCAGTTTGGGACGAGAATCGTGTTTAGTAAAATTTTTGTTCTCGGGAATAGATTGGGAAGAGAATTGAGAATAAAAAAAAAATATGATTCTCCGTCTGAGAATCAAAAAAAGAATAAAAACAGTGAAAGTCTCTTTCTTCCCTTCCGACATCTCACGATTGCCGTCCATCATCGCCGCCGCCGTCCGCCGCTGCCAGCCGCCAGTCGCCGTCCACCGCCGCCCACGGGTCGCCGTCCGCCCTTGCCCGGTGAGCTCGCCAAGCCAAGGCGAGGTCCGGCGAGCTCGTCGAAGGCAAGTCCAGCCACTGGCAGGGCTAGGTGAGCCTCGCCGACAGCTGGGCGAACCTCGCCTGACCACCGGCGAGGCTCGGCCAACAAGGGCCGACCTCGGCGAGGGCTGGCGACGCTCTGGTGAGCATTACCGGCCACATGAAGAAGAAGAAGAATAGGATAAAAGGGAAAAAAAAGTAAAAAAAAAAGGAAAAAAGAAAAGAAAAAAAGTAAAAAAATTATCTAAAAATTAAAAGAAATTAATTTGGAACATAATCAATTGAAGACGGTATCAAACGCAATTCTATTCAAAAAAAAAAATTGGACAGTGTTTTTTTTACTCAAAATCGGTTAAACGAATAAAAATAATCATTTCTAGCCAAAATTAGTTCAACAGAATCGTTACCAAACGCGTCCTAAGCGGCTAAATTACAGAACGCGTTGAAAATCGCCCTTTCGTTTGGGCCCTTGTGGTCTTTTTTTTTGGGCCCATCGGATTTTGGTCATTTCATTTTCATGCTTCCTTCCTCTCACTGACTTTTCTCCGTTGCCCTATTCTCTTTATCCATCTCAACCTTCTAAACTGAAAATAAGATATTAAGTTGCCTAGATGCAAAGCGAAAGTGATAAGGATATTTGGGTTCTCGCAAATTTTATCGGTTCTATTCGCATATCGACAGTTAGATATCCCATTCTCGAGCTTACTTTTCTTCGAAAATTCTTTTACACGTACAAATAACAGAAATTGGTACTTTTTCGCGCAGGATGGGAAAGCAGGTCGACACATCTCCAATGCCGGATCATTTATGACTTGGGACCATCAGCCTTCCACCATGCATTTCTATGTCTACAATCTACATGCCTCGTTCCAGCCGCATCGAGCGGCCCCAACAACTCGAAACCTTCCCAATTGGCAGAGTCTACCCATCTTTTGAACTACCATCATCATCATCGTTATCACATCATAAACGTACCTTGACCAACAAATCAGGCACAAAAGGAATGAAGCATGAACCAGTGCAAGAAGAGCAAATGGCAGAGTTACACGCGAACGCTAGAGATGGAGGAATAGAATGGTGGGGGCACGAGAAGGTGCTGAGGTGGGGGAGGGATGGATGGGCTGGAGCGCGGCACCAGAATCCTGGAGCAGAAGATTAATAAAAGAGAGAGATAGAGAGAGAGAGAGGTCAGCGGATCTATCTCGCCAGATCTGGATTGTGCCCGTATTGATCTCTTGGCTCACAACTTTCTTGGGATTTCATCTTCTCTCTCCCTCTCTCAGCCGCGCAAATATATATTTTGCCCCTTTTCTATTTTTCTTTTAAAATTACTGATGTTTTTTCTTTCTTTCTTCCTCTTTACTTTTTGCCCTTTTAGGCCAGAAAATCACTGTCCCAGCTCCTGACACAACACATCCCGCGCAACCCGACGAAAGCGAGCCCGCAATCTGACCTGTACATTTTTTACTCCCCCCCCCCCCCGCCATGGGAAATAATGGGAATTATTTCCGCAACAATGCGAAGAAAAGACGCGTAAAACATTAGTGGATTGTACATGGACATGGAGAATTGGATTCTGACCCATCATACGAAATGTTCTCACGGATCCAACTTCGCCTTCAGTGGATATGGATTCAAAGTGCTGAAACAAATGGAGCTCGCGAAATTCGATACCTCGCGAAATGCGATACCTCACTCTAGTCGTCGTGCCGTATATAATCAATAATTCAAATATTGAAATACCGTCCCAGCATTAGTTAAAAATCGCTTATTTTTCAGGAAAAAAAAAATAATATAAGATGAGAAGCTAGAGGATTGGGAGGTGGGGAAGCGTGGGGTCACGGAATCCGGACGCGAATATCTTACGAAAGGTCCTCTCCGCCTCACATTTCGATGACCTCGGCGTGGCAGATGAGGGGAAGGGGCACGTGGCAGCAACCCGGGAAGGCGTTGCTTCTTGTGGCCTCCATTTTTTTCAAAGCTAAACATTCTCCATTTTTTTTTATCTCTTAATTCGCTTTTTTTGTTATCTTGGGAATTTTGGGGCTGGCGTTATCGATTTTAGGTGGTGGGGGCGACTGAAGTTTGTCTCCACCAGAAAAAATGCCTGCCCTCCCCCTTCCCCCCTAAAAAAATGGGAAGTGCTGTTCACTGTTGATCTCGCGTCGCATGATTGGCCCCAAAATGGAAAGTGAAAACAAAAGAAGGATCCCCCCCAAAATTAGTTATTGCCGACTTTTTGTACTTCCTTCATTGGATTTTTGGTCGGAACTCGCCTTCGCCAGAATGTTATGGGTGACCATCATGACGGATGCCATTTGAATTCATGTGTTTTTGCGGTTGAGGATGGAGCTGGTCATGAGGAGGAAGTCAGTAGAAGTGTTATCCATTTAGGGTAGGCAGTTGGGTTCTTGCACCCGTGCCATTGAATGATGTGATAAAGTTGTGTAAACATTTGTTACAAATTCGACCCATTTCGACGACGGGAGGATTGAGGAAATCCATAGGATGATGGATTTTTCTTAAATTTTGGGGACTCCACGTTTCATGAACTACTCATTAGATTATTTCAATCGAGATAAAAGAAGGAAACGAGGAAAAAAATAGAAATCAACGAGAGGTTACCGGATTGGAGAATGAATAAATAATGGATTTATCCGAATGGGCATGATGATGCATTTGCGTTTCCTAAGGCGTATAGAGAAATCATTTGCGTTTTTCCGTCCACCCAATCTTCGAGAAACACAAAGGCGTAAAGAAAACAAAAGCGAGCGTGTGCTCGGCTCGGGGCTTCCGGGGGCCGCGAGCTGAGCGGAGCGCGGCGCGGCGCGGCGCTGGTGGCGTGCGGTGGCGGGGCACCGACGTGGCAGAAAAAAGCGTAGCGCAAAGCCTCGGAGGGCGGGGGCCACCATTTCTCTCTCTCTCTCTCTCTCTGCTGCGATGGGCGTCACACAATCTGCCACTTGGCCAGCCGTGGTTGTGCCGTCACTCCTTTTTTTCCTGTTGCCCCTTCGCGATCCTCCCCCCGATATTTTTGCTGCCGCCCCCTCCCTCTCCTCTTCTTTCTTTTTTGGGCCTCTCACTTAGTGCACTGAAATGGAATTTCCTTTTTTATTTTTAATATCACGAACTTTTTTTAAATCGATATATTTATAATAAATTTAATCCAAACTAATACACACATGATAAATTTATTCTCGGTTAATTTTAATTAAATTGAATTAAAATTAGTAATATATCTTTAATAAACATATAGTAAAATCGAAACTAATATATTCATTAACTGTCGTGTTATTAAATTTAGCAATTTAAAGATAAAATTCAATAAAATCTGATAAGGGATAAATTTATTACAAGTTTATCAATTTTTGATAAATTTATCACGCATGTATTAATTTAGGGTAAAAAATAATGACAATTGTAAAAAGAGCCTTGTGAATTTTTATTGAGTTTCTAACAAATTCTTTATAATGTTTTTATGCTAATATCCAAGTACAAATTAGTCTGATCCATAACAAAGTTGCAGAGTTCACACTACACTAGTTGAGTACCTCCCAACGAAAAACAAAAAGTCGTTCTTTGTTTTCCCTCTCTTTTATATCACATTTTATAACACTACTCGAATTTAAGAAAACGTTGAAAAGATTATATATGAATTGACGCTTCGGTTGGTATTTATATATTCGAAAAATTTGGGGTCTTTCGAGTTCAAGAAAGTCAATCTGGATAAAGTTCAATTGATTAAGTCATAAACATGCTAATTAGACGGAACTCTCGATTTACCGTCGCCGCCCGTACACCGAAGCCTGTCCTCCCGTCCCGGCTCATCCCACGAGCCGCCGCGCGACAACAGCGGGAGGCTCCAGTCGAGAGCGAGTGGCCAGCACGGCGAGTACGCAGCGAGCCCTTCTACTCGCGCGTGGAGGCCGACAATCTCCGTCTCCAACGTTAAAGCGATGAAAAAAATCTGTCCACGCATTTTGTTCCCCACACCCCACAAAATCCTCTATCCTCGCCTAACTATCTCCTCATATCTCCTCGTATCTTCCACAGAACCCCACCCAATAATATTAATAATACACAAAAAAAATATATATATATATATATAAACAAAAAAAGTAAAAACGAATTTGTTAACGAATGTCACTGAGCACACCACCCACGAATCGGCTAAACAAAGAAAAAAAGTTTGACATTTTTTGGTGCGCTGCTTTCATTATATTACCCAAAAAAATCAAATCTAAAAAGCGAAAGGATTTTTAATTAACTATGCTTAACGAGTGGGGGGAAACAAATAAACAAATCCCGGGGAAGCGCCCAGCGAACAGACCGGAGGCCAGGTGTGAAGAATAGGTGGACGGGAGGCGGGGAAGCCCCCCGCGGCTCACCACGTGTCCCACCCTCCCGTGCATTCTCAGCCACAAGGTGCTCCCTCCTTCTGGAATTTTCCACCCCCAGCATTAAAATCATTTTTTATTTCCGGGATGGGGAAAAAATCCAGAGGCACCATTCTACCCGAAGCTTTTCTTCCCCCAAAATCTGACGTGTCCCTCCTCCGCTTTTCTGCGCATCGCCCCCCTCCAAAACCGTGCTCGGTTTCTCCATTCTCCTCCTCCTCCTCCTCCTTCATCTTCTTCGTCTTCGTCGTTGCAGAGCTTCCGATTTCTCCCTTCTCTTCTAGCTCGCGGCTCTGCGATTGGCTTCGGCTTCGGGCTCCGTTGTCGGCGCTCCCTTTTTTTGACCGTCCGTCGAACGTTCTAGAAGGCCTCCTGGTCTCCCCGAGAGAGGCGGGACCCTGTCTCCGTTCCTGCGGATTTGGAGTGAAATCTGATTCCACGGGGAGCTTTTCGTCGCTCGCTGACGCGGTTTTTTTTCGGGAGAAAATCCGATTCGGAGGAACCTTTTTGTTTTTTTTTTGGCGCTCGGTAAGTGCGTGCTTGGATGGACTTTGATTCGGCTCTTTTCTCAATGCGGCGAGCGAATGATTTTGAGTTCGATAGCGGGGCCTTTATTTTGAGAATCTCGAATCGCCTGGCCGTGAGTGTTCGATAGATCTGCGGAATATTTTCCGTCGGTGTTTTTTTTTTTATTGCGTGGTGTTCTGGAATTTGGTCTCAATCAGGTGCCGGTGTTGTTTGTTTTTTTTGTCTCCTCAGGGCACCGGTTCGGGAGTTTGGCTGCAATGGCTGGTGAGGTAAGCAACGCTTGAGTCAAAGCTCGAAGCTCTTACCATTTTTTTTTATTTTTTTTATTTTTATGAATATGTTCGAGGACAAACTAGTTTTGGATTTTGGGGGAAGAATTAATAAGCTTATATCAGAAAGCAGAGAATGAATAGGGAAGTAGCTTCGTTTGTGGAGAGTATAGGTTTATGCTTATCTCATTTTCACCGAGACGGCCTGTTGTAATTTGATGGTATATCTGTAATCTCGTGTTTCGAATTCAGGGTTCGCCTTAAACTATTGGTTATGTTGAGTTCAATTCATGGTTTTGCTGTATCTCTAACCCCGTTTGTCCGCAAGTTGGATATATATACGCCAGACGTTTGAAAGCGGTGACTTGAGTTGATCAATGAGAGGAGCTCTGTATTTGTCTTTAAATTTCTCATTAAGTGGTTACCATCTGTCGTGGCAATCGTACTTCAATTCGTCTGGCTAGCTTAAATGGTACTCTTTTTGGGTATGTGTTAGCCGGAAGTTAATTTGTGTGATCTGAGTAGCGAGATTGTCGAAATTGGCAACTCCCCCTATTTCCTTTTCCGTTTTTGTGTTTATCTGCGATTCTCTGTTCCTTTGCATCCTAATGTTAATGAGTTCGTCAATCAGGAATCTTCATCCTAATTTGTTCAAAGTGGATATAGGCACAGAATGAGGTCGCAGTATCAAGTGCCTTGTTCACGGTTCCCAATCGTCCTTCCAAAGTTGGGTCACAATTGGAAGCTGTGGATAATCTGAAAGAGTTGCAAGCCCTGGAAAATGACCAGACACCCAAGGTAGTTTCATTCAGAAGTTACTTTTGTTGCATTATCAATAACTTGTTTCCAGGAACGGCACTTTTAATTGGTTTTGACCTAGTTTCTTTATGTATCTGTTAGGTGAGGAAGCCTTACACCATCTCCAAGCAAAGAGAGAAATGGACGGACGAAGAGCATGAGAGGTTCCTTGAAGCTTTGAAACTGTATGGCCGCGGTTGGCGTCAGATAGAAGGTATTATTTCTATATGCCTCTTTTATCTTCTGAATCTGCAATTTGTAGATTAGTTTTCCAGTGTATTTACTAGTGCACGTATGCAGAGCATGTAGGAACCAAAACTGCAGTTCAGATACGAAGTCATGCCCAAAAGTTCTTCTCTAAGGTGGAAAGCTCATGTTTCAGTTTGTAATTTGTTTGTGAAAGTGCATGCAAAGGTTTTAAGCTTTGGCCATCGGAAAACTCTAATTGAGAATACATGTATGTGTTTGTCTTTTTCTTCCTTGGAATAAGTGATTACTGCTTAAGAATTTTGGTATGCTGGTTTCCCTTCTTCCAGGTTGCTCGCGGGGTAAGTGGTAGCAGCGAGGGTGTGATTAAATCAATCGAAATACCTCCTCCACGGCCAAAGCGGAAGCCAATGCATCCATATCCACGCAAATCTGTCGATTCAAAGGAGGTGAAACTGTCCTATCAACAAGAGAGGTCTCCATCTCCAATCTCTTCGGTGGCAGATGAAAACACTGGATCTCCTACTTCAGTTTTGTCTGCTCATGGTTCAGACATGCTGGGATCAGCAGCTTTGCATCAACAAAACAGATGCTCTTCACCGACTTCATGTACCACTGATGTACCCTCTATTGGTCTAGCTGTAATTGAGAAGCAACCTGAAATATTCAAAGAAGAAGATAAAGGCTGTCTCTCCTCAACTCAGATGCCCAGTGGCTTGACCTTGGGAAATTTACCTTCAATGGTACAGTAAAATCTCAGCTCATAACTAGTTTACATCATTCTTAGATGACCGCGGGATTGTGACTTTGTTTTTTGTGATCTTGATCGTAACTCTTCCAGAATTGTGATTTAAGTTCAAAAAACACTTCATCTCCTGAGGAAATTGGTGGCACTGAAGCGCCCTCCATCAAGCTCTTTGGAAGGACAGTTTTGGTCACCGAAATCCAAAAACCAGATCATCAAGAAGCGGGCATTAAAAAATCACCTGCGCAGAAGACTGGTGAAGAAGATTCAGTTACTGAGGATGAGGGACTGGGTAAACCTCTATCTTCAGAAGAATTTGACATGCAGTTGTCTCTTGGACTAGCTTGTGGTAACAATGGATTCTTGCACTCTGGTGCCCATGCTGCCACTGCCATGAAACTTCAGAAAGAGGATGTTGAACCTTCACGGTTTACTTCTGATTGTTTCTTGCCGTGGTGGCCTTTGTACCAAGGTCCACCATTCATCTATGTGACACCATCTGACTCAACCTTGATTCAAGGACCTTTAGATTCTCACGAGGATCGAAAGGTGGAAGTAGAGGAAATTATCAAGGAAACATCCAGCGAAACAAACACGGTAGTTAAGAAAACAGAAGGATACGGTGATAATAATGTAGAAAACAATGCGGATAGTGTTTTTCCCAAGTGCCAAAAACACTTGGAGCGGAGAACTCACCCTGGTGACTGCAAGAAGGGTTTTGTGCCTTACAAAAGATGCTTAGCAGAGAGAGATGTCAAGTCTCCAGTAATTGTTTCTGAAGAACGTCAGGCACAAAGAACCAGGGTGTGTTCATAACACTGCCTACTCAGGTAAGACACGAGCTTATCTGGTAGCGTAGAACCTGTTTATAACTGATCCGCATGATTCTTGGACCCCTCTGCTCCGCAATTGTGTAATATTCCTCTACATACGAGGGGGTAGGAGATGAAGTACGCATAATTATTTTTAACTTCTAAGTTCAGCATGTCCAATTATTTCGAAAGAATGATTGGAAGATGTACGTGCTGTCTGTACCAGCCAGAGCCTAATCGCGATCTTCTGACCTTTTCCTTGATGCTTAAGTAATTGTAACCTTTATTGCTAAAAGCATCTCCTCTTTTGGGTTTTAGAAGCGGTTACTACGATTTTGTAAATCTTGGACTGAATTTTTGTTTATCATTTTTTGACGGAATAAGACTCCGTTTATTCGAAACCAGTCATGTGTTTATGCTTCAGCTCAAGATTTTAGAGACTCATTTTGACTTTAATTTCTATACAATTCTGGCTCTGATGTCATTAGTTATAGTTCTTTTGAGCTTCTTGCTGGGCATTTCATGCTACATATTTTCACCATCTCCAGATATTTGATGAAAGCGACGTGATCTTCATATATCATCTTTCATTCTATATAAGAAACTGGTATGACGTGCTTGCATTTTGTAGTTAAAACCTAAGTAGTTTCTTTGTGAGATGGTGCAAAAAGCAGAGACATTCATATTGGCTAGACACGGTACGACCTAGGCCGAGTGATCTTACTCACTTCGCATGCTTTGGGTGAGACCCATTCGATTCAGATTATTTCGTTCATCGTAGATTTACAGCCTCGGGCAAGATTTCATCCGGAAACCTATGACTTGCCGATGCTCTGCGTCGACTAATGTCGTTTTGGGATTACTTGTCTGGGTCTTAGCCTCTTGGTAGTTCTCTTTTCCTTCTTCCTTGCGTCGAATTTCCCCAAAATTTCTGTCCTCTTTATGGTAGTGTTTCAGTAAGAGATGGGCCATTCACATGAGAAACCATTGCTGGCAGACCAAGACGTCAGGCCTTGATCCAATTCCAACCCATCATTTCGATGTATCCCCTTACATAATAGTGGCAACAACCATCAACGTGCGAGTCACTCTCGACCTCGCTACGGGGAAAACGAATTCGAACCAAAAGGGAATTAGCGTGTGGCAACAACTTGTACTCCCCAAAGGTAAGAAGCTAGGTAGAAGAAAGATTTACAAATCACTTGGCTTATTATGTATGAGTGAAGTAATGCTCGTCGCGTTATTCACCGCCAACCGTGTACCGATGTGGATAACTCAGCCTTCCAACTTGTGAATGCCTTCCTGTTAGAGCGTAGAGACTTCTTGTGATCCATCCTTTGGAGCAGCGTTGGATGAATACCACGCGTCGTCCGTGATGAACTGCATCCAAGAGTCGTCCTTTTCCTCCTCGTCCATGCATGAGGACTGCCCGAGGAGCGCGTCGGGCGACATCGTCTCGTAGTCATTCATCAACCCCTGCGAGGTCTCTATGGAGGCCAAGTTGGATTGCCCAGCTGGCTCTTCCACTTCAGTGCATATCCCGTTTTTCTTGAACACGCGGCACAATGCGTAAGAATCCTGAATGAACAAACAGAGATTTGCAAGCTCAGAAAAAGGTATGCTAATCTCTTTTAACGATGCACATGAACTTGGCTTACATATACCAAGGGCATCTAATTAATGTATGCGTCCATTGACGCACTAACACTGTTCTTTCCTCGAAGATTAAGCACTAAATAGAAATTTCTCCCATCCATTGTCTGAGGATATGATTGAAATCTTTTCTTTCCATGTTCACGATCTATTGGACTGAAATGTTAGAAAATGTGGAGAAGGAAAGACCTGACGCCATACAAAACTCCAATAGTATTTCACAATAAAAGTTCCAGGCAAATATTCAAATTAAAGGTCAAAAGAAAGGGGGTGTTTTCTTTTATATGAAAGACGCAAATATATCATAAAAAAAGTACTAGCAAAAATACAAATGAAAGGTCAAAAGGCAGGTTTTTTTGGACAGAAAGATGTGAGCTATTCATGGGGAGAAGCGAAAAGTTAAAGAGAATGTACAAAAATTAAGAAGCCTCGCCATACAACATCTTCGGATTCTCTGAGGAAGTACTTATGTCTTATTGCTGTATCTGTTTGTATGTACTCGATGTTAACGATAGTTTTCTAATACCATCTAATCTATTTAGAAATTCAAGCATATCAATTGGTTTGTTGCTTTGTTCATCCACCTCCATAATTATGTGCAGGAAATCAACTCGTATCTGGTGTGTCGCTCCTAGATCTAATGGCAAACGCACATGTGCCGTAACATGTATAATCTACTGTGCAGAGTCTTGTTTTTTGGTCCATGAAGAATAAAGTGTAAAGCAACCGACACCTAGTTACGTCAAGAAAAGCGATGTGAACATGCACTTTAACCTTAGGGGGAAAAGAGAGATTTAAAAAGAAAAAAATAGAGATCTAGAGACAAAGAATCTACAATTGAGATCAAAGAACGTAAGGAAAAGATGAAAGAACCCAATTATTAAATTCCAAGTCTTGACGAGGTTGGGTCATACGAAGGACCCTACTTTTGTCTCACTTGCTGGAGAAGACAAAAGTGAAGGTTAGACTTCGTCACTTAAGAGAGATGCTGACAAGTGCAAGGAAGGAATATGATCGAAAGCAAAGACGTGGCAGTAAAGTGAACGGACATCTTTAATTCAAGACGGAAAAGTGGCAAAAGCCCTAGCCCTAGGCGAGGGCTTTTTGGCATGCATCATCTCATGCACTTCCCACGTTACCTACGTTGCGCCAATCGCGAACCCTAAATGCAACTTTAGCTTTGTTTCGGGTCGCTGTTCTTGATGGAAAAAGGAACTAATCAAAAGTGACAACACCTCCTTTTGTTTTCTAGATAGGGCGTGAAACTCAGATCATGGTCCGGGAGAAAATTGAGGAAAAAGATGATCCTGGGTTCAAATTTCGGATATACTTGGCATTTGTTGTGCCAATGCAGTGTTTGGTGCACCGACCTCGTCCGAGTGTACGAGACTGCACAGAAATGTTCATTCGGCCATCTATGAACTATATATAGAAGAGAAGGACTTATAGCCGCAAGAATGCCATGTTGTGTTTCCAAGATGCTCAACATTGAATGGCCGGGTTTTTATGCATATAACAACATTAGCATCGGGCTGCACTTTGCAGAGCTCGAGTGCTGTAGATGTGCAGTTTCAGTGGTTCAAAGGTTGAACGACAGAATTCGAGAAATGAAAGACGAAAATGTGAAATGGTGTAGCCGGGCCTACCCCTGGAGTTACCGAGAACAAAGTCCAAGTGGAGAGATTCTTTCGTATTGGGAGAAATATGTGATTTCTTCTTTTAGTGAAATCTCGATTTTGACTAAATACGGAGTAGAATGTGTTAGGGTATGTACTGTGTCCGCAATAAACCCAACTAGTTTTCGTGCATGTTACGCGTGTGAGAGATCGGTTTTCATTCTCTATGCAATGTAGTAGACTAATGATAGAATTTATTAATTTCAATTGGGCAGAAAATAATATACTTCACATGCTTCTCTTTTTTTTCCACCATACAAATTCTTTTTCTTTTTATATAAATAAACAGCGAATAAATAGTTTATTATTCTTTGAATAACCGACAATTGCTTGAAATTCAACAAAAAACAAAACGAGAGGAGCATTCTAAGTTTTCTCAAAGTAGTGAAGTTGATTATAATAACAATTAAGGAAATTCACCCAATTCGTTTTCTTACTAAAAAGAGGGTAGTTAGCTCCTTGCATTAACCTTTTTATCTTTTTTCTCGGTCCCATTTTACCCTGCTTTTCTTTTTCCTCTCCTTAAAGCTAAATGAGCTTTTACAAATAGAGTTATGAGTGCAAAAGAGTTAAATGTGAATATAAAAGCGAGACAACTAACAACTCCAACCGAAACACATTGATTAATCGAAAACCTGACCTTTGACGTTTGCAAACATTGAAAACATAATTAGACTCACTTGTTGATTCGAAACTTTAAATCTACAAAAGAAAAGTTTCATATTTATAAGCACATGACTATTCACACTTAATAATCATATTGCCGCCATCTTTCTTGATTTTGAGTGCAATTTAGTTTGCATGCAGAAGCTTAATGGCAAAAGGGGTTTGGTTTGATTTCAAGTACCTGAATTCCGGACGTATCCTCGCATTCCTTGTCGTCGAGCCGGTACTCGTGCATCACCCAGTGAGTCCGAATTCCTTGAGGAGCTCGCCCCCGGTAGTAAACCAAGGTCTTCTTCATCCCGATTGGTCGGTTCTGGAACATCACCCTCCGATCTTTTCCAGTCGACTTCCAGTAGCCGGCGCGCGTCGCTCGGTTGGTCCTGAACCCATTCGGGTACTTCCGATCCCGCGGCCCGAAGAAATACCATTCGGGGTCTCTGCTCGGAAGAAACGATTTTTCTACAAGAACACAAAGCCATCGTTAGATTGCGAGCTCGGCGAATGATCAAGACCTGCTTAATTGTACGCATATATCGAATGGCATTCTATCACATTTGATATCTCCATTGATCTGTTAGAGAGAGAGAGAGAGGGAGGGAGGGAGGGAGGGAGAGACACCTGCTAATTCCCATGGTTCACATTTGTAGAGATCAACCTCAGGAATGATGTCGAGCTCGATCTCTAGGCCATTGATCTTCCTCTTGAGATAATAGTTGACGAGCTCTTCGTCGGTCGGGTGAAACCTAAAACCGGGCGGCAAACCTACCGGCGCCATTCGTTTCTCTCTCTCTCTCTCTCTCTCTCTCTCTCTCTCTTTGCGGCTTCTCGTTCAAAGCATTCAACCTCAGTTTCTTCTCCCTCTCTCTCTCTCTCTCTCTCGCTTTCTTTCTTTCTCTGTTCTCTTTTCCCTCTCACCACAACCATCATCATGGTACTTATAAAAAGGATTCAAAATCCCTCCTCTTTCATCTTCTCTCCTTCTCTTTTTCCTCTTGATGGATCGCTTTTTTTCTCTTTACAGATTCTCTTCCCAGACAAACGTTTCGCTCAAGCCCTTTTCTTTCGCAAGACAACGAGAGAGGTTAAAACCGTGCATGCACCGTCCCCACTTCATATTCATTACAAGTCTTGTTATTCATGCACATACAATTCGATAATAGTTACCACTATAGCTTAAAGTTTAAGCCTGATTAGGGTTTCTGTGTTTGTTCAATGCCAGCATGTGATACTCATTAAGCGCGCATTAATTACTAATGTTTTTGCCATCTATGCATTGTACCGAAGGCATAAATGATGGACTAGCGATCCATGTATCTTCTTTGGTAGTAAGTGTCGTGCAAGAGTCGACGTGTTCAAATCATATTTCGATTTGTTGATACCCTTTTGGTCAAGTTAATACCTTATCCATGGGATTCAGGACTGATCGCCATGCATTGCATGAGCTCGTGAATATAGCGTCATGAGATGAAATCGGATGCAAAGCACATGAAGAGCAAGGCGAATTACATGGAATTATGGTTATAATGAAATAATGCTAGAGATATGAATATTGGTTCTCAAAATTTATCATAATAGATATATCTGATACAAATACATATAGCAAGTTTTTATTGACTATTTGAATGTGGCCCAATTATTTAAAGGATACCCCACTTCTAATTTATCGATTTATTTTCACTAATATAATATGGGTGTAGTTTCTAATTCCTCATGTGCTGGAGAGTGGAGTGTTCCACATGATGATTGGATTGACCAACAAAGACCCATTTGAATCCGTTTTTTAGGTAAAAAGGCACAATCGTCATCGAGAAGAAGAAAGAAGAGATCAGGTCCTCTTTCTTTTCTTTTTTTTCTTCTTTTTCTTTTTCGGAATTAATTAACTTTCTCACTTTTTCTTTACTTCTCCTAACTTTCTACGTCATAATTGCTTAGCAAGATGATGAGTCCTATCTCTTTTTGGCTTCGAGACTCGCTTTACTTTCTGATGACCTCCCACAGTCTCTCTCTCTCTCTCTTTTTATTTTCCAGGGCTTTTACTGTGTCCATGGAGCACAAAAAGAAGCCAATTGCATTTGAGATCTCCCCTTTTCTAATCATCAAAAATAAGATTTAACACAAAAAAAACCAAATAACATTAGATTTGGTCTGTCTTTACTGCACTTTAGGATGTCAGAAACTGTCTGTAACGTGGGTCAATCTCTCTAGTAGTAGATCTAATGTCAGCTCCCTTAAACGGATAAAAGAGAGACAGTGACTAAACATCTGACTGCGCTTTAGTGCCAAGTCCATCATTTCGCATCTTACAATAGAATTAAGCCATCTGACCAAAAAAAAAAAGATAGGATTAAGCCAAAATCCTAAGTGAGTCAAAAATAAAAGAATTATTACTATAAAAACTCTAAACCGATACATTTATGATAAATTTACTCAAAATTAATTTTTTTACTACAAAAACCCTAAAATTGTATATTTTGATAAATTTATCATTTGTTAATTTTTGTTAAATTTTACCGTTAAATTGCTAAATCGGATGGTAAGTGATAATTAGTGGGTATACTGATTTTACCCTTTGTTTATTACAAGTGTATCGGCTTATGGTTTTTTGCGGTATTAATCTATTTTAACAGAAATTAACAAAAGTTAAATTTGCCATAAATGTATCAATTTTGGGTTTTTTGTGGTATTTCTTCAATAAAAGGAAAAATTAATAACACGAAAAGGGGTTTGAAGCTTCGAATCCGCCCGCTTTGCGTGCTATTAAATGGGCCACGGGAGTCCAAAAAAGAAAAATTACTTGGGCCGGGATCGAACAATTGGCTTTTTCAGCTGGAAATCGGATGAGTGAGTCTGGATCTGGATTTAGCCCAACCTGATGTGGGCCGAATTGAACTGAACATCTGAAGAGCAATGGCTGGGCCGAGTTGTCCAATTAAGCAGAACGGCCTTGAACGTGGGCCGCGGCAAGCTACCCGTTGCGATTTCTCCCTTAGCGGCTCGATGCATCTCAAGTGCGGATTTCACGTTCGGCCTTTAGTGGCATGGGAATCAAACTTGTATAGCGTGTTTGGATCCCCGAACACATTATTCAATTTCTTGACCATTTTTTCCAACACGCCGGATTGGTTGCTTTAAGTGGGGCTTAAAATTCACAGACGCACTTTCTTAAAAATAATCACATCGCTCCTGACTCATCCAACGCATTTGTCGTTGGGAGCCTCCCGGATCGTTTAACGAATTCTCACTATTAAGCAATCGGGGGATGGCCTGGAGAGGATTCCCCTAGAAATTATTCCAGTTGAAGACAAAACTCATCGACACCATTCTTGAGGATGTAGCATCGTTCTTAATCACGCAAATCTACAAACAACTTGTTATGTTATTTTTGTGCATCCTTAGTTTATGGCTCGGTTTCTTGAAAAGGATCTGACAGCATGCAGCGGTCTTTTTCTTCGTGGGGTACTCCATCGGCCTCGAATTTACCCATTTATAGATGATTCTCTCTGACTTTAATCAACTATAAAAGCAATTGTCAACTTTACTGTCCGCATCAAATGCCCTTCTCGCATTGCACAGCCTAACTTTTGCTCCTCCCCAATCAAAAAACTCATTCGAAAGGTGAGGACGGTACTTAATTTAAAAAAATAAAAATTAAAAACTGATTTTCATAATTTTCCCGAAAAGAAATTCCTTCTTCTATACCCTCTGCACAAAATTTCCATTTTCAAATTGTCTTGAGGAGGGACATAGCTTGTGACTGAAGTTATGTGATGAATAGGTACTCGTCTTCTCTCTCTCCGTCGTTTCATCTTCTGTGGTTTAATTAGCTGTGTGAGAAACTCTCATTTTAGAATTTATAGTAACATAATTTTAAATAAATCTGCTTGTCGAAATTCGTATGCTGAAAAAATCTCGGGTGTTACATGGTAAGAAAAGTCAAAAATTGAAATTAAGCAAAAAAAATAAAAGAAACAAAAGTTTAAGCCGACACGCATTCGGTGCTTGCTTTGATTCCTTTTCTTTTGTGGCCATCTTTGCTTTGATTTATTGTGTGTTCGCTTCTTTAAAAAGAAAAGATGAGAAATTATTAGAGGAATCAATTTTACATTCGAAGAAGCAAGCCCGAACGAGTAGATGTTGCATACGTAATTCGGAATGGAGTTGCCGCCCTCTTTTTTTAAGGAATTTACTATAGATAAATTCTCGACAAGATTTTGTTTTTTAACAATTTCGACTTTTAAGGGGAGCGAAAAAGGGAAAACTAAGGGTAAGAGGTCCTTATTATATTCCATCTCCACACCCAAAAAATAATGTGAGATTGGAATGATGTCCTCTTTGATAAAAAAAGAAGAAAAAGAAAAAAAAAAAAAGAAGAAGTCAAAATGGCCCATATAATTAAAGCAAGCTTTGCCTGTAGCGGAAGAAGACTACTTGCGACCCAGGATTAGTGGCTGATCCAAAATTTGCTTTTAGCTCATCTTAGTATTAGTGGCCACCTACGCATCCCGTCATCTCTCACGTCTCGTATATATTATTAGCTAGGGATAACGAAAACGACCTTAATGGGGAGATGAAGGTGTCGTTCGGGCCACGGGGCAAACTCCAATTCAACCCAATTGCCCCAATTTTCAGAAATTTGTGATCTGTGTATGTACTAGCGAAGGCTCACAAATCCGTATTCCAATGTATCTTAATAGCATTCTGATATCGGTGTTGAGATATGAGATATCAATTCAATCTGGACATATCAAAAGAAAGGAAAAAAAAAGAAGATGAGTGGCAGAAACGTTTGATTTGGGCGTGTCAACACTCGAGTCATATTTGTAATCATGAAGAAATAGTTTTTGGACAAAATCACCCATAAAGAAGTCTACATAGATTCTCATACCATAGATTTATTTGATTGGCATATGATATCATTTAATTTTCTAGGAAAAACAACAAAAGATGTCTTGCCCAATTAGCTTATACTGACAATAATTTTTGGTCATGCATAATTTCAAATGTGATAAATGGGTGCATTAGAAAACTGCTTTGCCAAGGCACTTTGGGATCCAAAGTCCTTGCGTAAATGTAAATACCATTTACCAAATTTTTTGGAGAGTTATGAGAAGATGATATTGCATTTCCAAAAACCTTTAGCCTAAAGCTGATTTAGAGGTATTTTGAATTTTGAGTATTTTCATAATGCAAATACGATTTTTTTTTTTCTAATTTACCCTCACTCAATTTTTGTAATTCTAGAAATGTCTCCACTTTATATGACCTCACTAATGAGGGTTTAGGTCGTTGGCAAGGCTAGATCTAGTTGCTGATAAGCTTGTCTAGCGCTGGCCAGCCACGCTCAAGTTCACCGGACCTTAGGCAAGGTTGGCTGACACCAATTTGGCTCGCCAATGGTTGAGTTCCATCGGCAAATAGTTTGACAATCTAAAAAAAAAAAAATTAGCAAAATGTCTTTACCAATTGCAATTTTTTCCAAACAACATTTAAGTCAAAGTTTCTTCTCAACACATTTCTATAATGCATTACATGCATTTAAGAAAACCCCTTAACCCTAAAAGTTTTTATATTTTCCTATGAACTTTTCCCTAGAGCCGAAGCAAACGCACCCATAAAGCAAAAAAAGACATTAGGACAGCTAAAGCTCTGTCCTTTTGGCATTTCCAAGATTGTGAATCTTAGATCCGTGCGCTTCAGTTATTTCGTGAAAATCAAATTAGGGTTTTTCTAGTTATGATCATTTATATAGAAGAAGAAGAATAAGAAGAAGAAGAGTAAAAGGGATATTTTTTCGATCACCAAAATACCTGGGAATAGATTGTTGTCATGATGAGAATATTCCCATTGCATCTTGAATTCCAGCTGCTTACTTGGGTTGCTCAATCAAAGAAACTAATCGTGCACCACCATGGGGAAAAAGTTGTACCAAACGAGCATTTCCTTCCTCCCAAGCATCATGATTCGTGAGCGAGCCAGATTTAGCATAGCGGGACGCTTTTATTGTGATCATTAGGCGTCGCGAAGTGGGCATGCGATGCCCCGTGGATCCGATGGATGATCGATGGCGACCGCTATAAAGTCAAAAGAGCCCATTGCATTAATTGGCACAAAGCTGCCCCTGCATTGGTAGGCTGCCCAATTGGAGCATGAAATCGCTTTCGCTTTTTCGAAGTCGACCCTTTATATTTCATCGGAAAAAATTTAAAAAAAAAAACACAAAACGCCAATCGACAAGATAATAAGCCGAGAAGGAAGTTGTATGAAGATACAATGATGAAAGTAGAGTCGCAATTTATTGGACGTGCATCATTGTTCGAGTTGGTGTTGAGTAGGAAAGGACGCCATGTGATCTTTGAAAAGCGCCGAAAATAGCTGCCCGTTTTGAAGGAGATATTTATTACTAGTTGCTATAATCAATGGACGAGTTTAGATGGGCTAATTTGTTATCATAACCCGATCATAAGAATGATGTCATGTGCAGAGTCCGAGTTGAGTTGCCACGGGGCACAAATAGTATTGTTTGGATTTGCCTGAAAGTGCCGTTCCAACTCGTAGTGGGCGTTTATTTCTTACTCCATTTTTTTGCTTGCAATCGTGCGAAAAATGGAAATCGGAAAAACAAGAAATCAATTTTGTGAAGAAATGCCTTAGAGAAATCATTATATGTTATAACAATGAAAGTATTTGATTGTGCACATCACGGGACCTGGAGAAAGCTGCACTCAATAGGATTTTTCTAATCCTCTCTGTGTATTTAATATTGCAACATTTTTGCATTTATTGTTTAATAAGTGTCTGTAAATTCACATAAATTTTTGCCATATTTATCAAAGACTTGAGCAATTTTAAGTTTTTACTGGAAGGTCCATAATTGATTATTTGCTTGAGAAAAGGGAAAAAAAATTATAAAGTCCAAATCAATTGTGAAAGAATTCGAGTCGATTTATATCGCACCTATTAGGCTGTTGCCTGTGGGCAAACCGTAGTGCTCCTGGAGGTTAAACACCCATTCTAAGGAATGATAATAATTTCTAATGCACTGCTTCCGCTGTTCTATGTGTGATAAATGTACTGAAAATTCAAATATTTTCTTCTTATGCTTAATAAATGCCGGGAGGCACTCGTTGACGTTACCTTTTTCAATTGATAAAAAACCAAAATCATTAGTGTGATTAAATTTATGGGTTTTATTTGTTTTATGAAAAATGGATGATTTAGAAAAATGATCGCTTATATAATTTGAAATAGTTAGTTAATGAAATATATTTTCATTATAAAAAAATTATGTCCAAACATTTTCATATATGATGAAAGTATTTTTCATTCACCTGTTTTTATAAGCGACACACGCGATCATCTTTTTGCAAATCATCAATTTTCTGTAAAACAAACGGAGCTTGAATGATGGATACGATGTATATCCAAAGGCTCAAGACATTGCAAATTGGCCCCTAACTAATAGCTAAGTAGAACCGTGAGGTCGTCCAGACCTTCTATTTTAACAGATTCAAACTTGATATCGCTTACGAGTGACTCGTATAACCCAAAAGGCGTCATTGATCCTTGCGCTGACCTCGACAATTACCTGTCATGCAGTCAAATTTAGTTTTGATGAAATTAGGCTTTCTCAAGGACCATTGGTACTTGAAAGATAATAATAAATCTTCGATAAGGTGATGCTGTTGGTTCTTGGCAAAGCAGATATGCATTTCACCTATCACTCTGAGTATATCTTGGGGAGGAGAAAACCAAAATAATATCGAGGAGACTTGTGAGTTTAGTGCGTTGATTTCAATGAGCTTTTAAAAGTCATGTAGATTCAAGGAATCTGAAAGAAAAAAATAAGCTTTCGGGTTCGAACTCGTTGACCCGGTCAATTCTTCAACTTCATGCGAATAAATTCACCTAAACTCGATTACTTTATGACTCGATTACTTTATGACGTGCTTCAATCATTTTAGTTTATTCGGTTCCAAAGCTTACTTCCTGGTTCAGAAAAAGCATACGTAGTCCTTAGTTTATTCGAATTGATCACTTTAGTTCCACATACGGCCGAGCATTATATGATCAAGTGCTCTCTTTAAGGTTGTCTTGTCGTTCAAGGCATAGGCTTTACTACTAAGTTACTAACGAGAGCTATATACACCCTCTACGAAGTAGCCGCCTCCCTCCCGGCGCAAAACGTAAGAGAAAGTATTGGTCCTTTTTTTTCTTTTCTTTTTTAATCGTGTGTTCATAAGGAGCTTAAGCTTTAAGTATGGTCACCAGTAATCGCTTACATTCAAGATCTGCTTGATTTGCAAAAAGTGAATAGTATCCGAAATATTTTTCTAAAAAATGATCACTTGTAATAATTAATCAATAAAATATACTTTCATCATTAACAACACTTTATGTTTAGATATTTCTGTGGACAATAATATTTTTGGTAATTTCATTTTCGTAAGCAATCTTTCAATAAAATATTTTGAGAATTATTTATTTTTCATGAAATAAATGGAATCCTAGCTGTTCCATGAAAGTTGCACATTTTAAAATTATATTTTTCAAAAATGATGACTTATATTGCTTACAAAATGAATAAATGAAATTATTTTTATTATTCATAAAAAAGTGAGACAAATCATTATCGATGATTATCGACTATTTTTCTAAACATGATAACCAATCATTTCTTCATAAAAAAAGTTTTTCACAAAACAAACGTAGTCTTAATTACACTCATTTTGCAAATCCCACCATGGTTTGGTCGGGCGTATTCTAATTAGACAACTTCCGATGTGGTTTCTTTCGTTAGCGAAGTATCGCGTAGCTTGCGAGGGAGTGCAAATTATCGAAGCCGTTGAGAAAATACCTGGTAATCACGATTTTGCAGCCACGTTTTCGTCCTTACGTGCGTTGGCCCTCGCTTTAAACTCCATTGGAAGTTAAAAGCCGCGCGAGGCACGGCAGGGTCGTAGTCAATCCATTTTCTTCTTTTCCTTTTGACTCGATTGGACCCGCTCCGAACGTGTGGCGCGCGTGACCCTAGGGAATTTGACAATGCGCGAATTTCATGTCGTCGACCAAAAGTCAGTAAGCAGCAAAGATGGGACGTGACCCGTGTTCTTTTTTTTTTTTTTGACGTGACCCGTGTTTCAATGCCTGGAAAAAGTGCCGGCCGCCGCGCAAGGCCATCCGGAACGGTCCCAACTGTCGATCACCGCCGAGATCGGTTGCTGCCGAGCTAACTGGCTGGCGGGTCCGGCTGTGAATTTGGTCCTCTCCTTGCGTTTATTTATTTATTATTATTATTTTTTATTTTGGGCAAGTTAGGACCGGGCAATGGGTCTCGCATTTATTAACCCCGGGTGGCCTCTTTTTTTTTTTTTTTTTTTTTTAATAACGGGAGCAGAAAAGGGAAAACGAGAAGTCGAGGGGAAATGGTCGTCATAATTGAACTAAATGGAAGAAATTGATAAATACGCGGATAATCGATCGGACAGTTGTCCAATTCGTACCAAAAGCGGCACCCATCGAACCGCTCTCGATCAAAGTCAAGTACGTCCCACCAACGGTCCGATTTGACTGCTAGGCCACTGCTCTACTCGCTTGCTTGCCGTATCAAGTTTGCCTCCAGAATCTTCTCGAAAACATAGTTTCTCTCTCTCCTTTTTTTTTTATAATGACATAAATAGAATAAATTCAGGCGCAATTTAAGGATTAAATGGAATAATTTAAAAAGTTCAAATATTACACTGTACATTTAAGGATTATTTGTATCAATTTGCCTTCTTTTATTGGCTGGAGTTTGACCATTCACAGATAAGCATTATATAAAATTATAATATACCTTCTAGTTTTAGAAAGTCAAATCTTTTTTTCCCCTTCTGAAAATGCCTTGAGTTACATATTTTGCGAATATGGAAATTCATGATAAATGCGTAAGTCAATGACTCTGGATAATATCTCCCATGCTTTAAATTTTGAAGTTTAATGATCTTTCCTATCAAATAACAGTATACCCAATAAGGCTTTAAATTATGAAATACTTATATCTTTGCCCTTATCATCGTGCATTCATCTATATAGTGTGTACTTCCATCAATAACTATTTTTGTTATTTAATAATTCCAAATAGTTAGCAAGTCGAATAGCAACTTACTTAATTCTTTTAGATTTGTCTATCATTTTTGTTCTTTTATTACTCGCTCGTGCCCTTTATCCTCCGCAGCCGCCTCAAATTTTGCTTGAACATGACTAGAAATGTTGTTTCTTTTTTTTTTACCTATCTTTTCTTTTTGGACAGTTTATTTGCCTATCTTAAAAAGCTTGAAATGGCAAGAAATCTACATGTACAATGATCTGAACACCCGTCGCCAATAAAAATATATCAATTGTTTAATTTGAGATATCATTTCTTAAAATGCACTATGAATAATACGTGGTCAATTTAGCGTCACCAACAATTGCACGACAAAAGGGGCAAGGTCATGCTTGAGATAGAAAGAAAACTACTGAATAATGAGGTTGTTGCCATTAATGATGTGCTATAATTTGACGTTTAATCACAGGTTCTCAATTTAATTTAGAACTGGTAGCCGGCATAATTTCCAATTTCAAAGCGAACAAAACATCGACATGTGTGCAACTGTTTTATTTGCAATTAGACAAAAATAAAAGTGCTTTTTATTCTTTCCAGCCGAAATTAAAATATCATTTAAATTTCACAAAATTATATATGAATTTGTGCATCGGTAACTATACATGAATTTTATGCTAGTTTAAGCATGCACTGTGCACAATCAAGGCATAGAAAGAAAATGAGCTGTCACTTACGAAATATGTGAATATTAAGAAAGCAAGAAAAAATCTCTAAAAATCTTATTAGTACGAAATAGGAAGAAAACGAGTGAACATCGATGATAAAGGGCGAGTACAAGACAAAGAAAAGCAAGTGTAATTTTAGGAAATATGATAAAAAGAGTAACTTTCCATATGTATAAAGATCCATATATACATTTCTTCATTTTTAAGGAAAAAAACAAAACAAAATATATTTTTTTTCGGGAGCAAAATCCAAACGACTTTAAAATTGGAAAAAAGGGGGGCTTATGCCAAACAGAAAATATTATTCTACCGACTAAAAAAAGAAAAAAAAAGAGCGAGGACGTTGGCGGGGGGGGGCCGCGAGGAGCGAGAGAGAGAGAGAGAGAGAGAAGAAGGCAAGTAGGGACGGAGTTGTCATTTTCCAGCACCAACCTCAGCTTTATAAGCTGCTCCCCGGTGGCATTCTCGTAGATTACTCCCCCTATTCAGCCAGGGCTGCTTCGTCTCCTCTTCTCTCTCTCTTTCTGAGGGAGCGGTGGTGGTGCTAGTACAGCTCACTTGTACTTTACCTTCCCGTACTTCCTCCGTCGTTCCTCCTCCTCCCGCTCCGATCGTCGCCGGCGTGCGGCGGCGGCTTCCCGTCCGGCGATTCCGAGGTACCGACGCCGCTCTGCATTCCTAGGGCTTCGCCGGTTCTCCGGCCTTTTTTCCCCTCGCCGGCCCCCTTCTCTGTGGCTGTCCGCGCTTTGTTTTTTTTTTTAATTTCTCCGTCCTGCTCCCACGGGCGGATCTGGCGCGCTTCGGCCCCCGGCCGGCGGGGCCATTTTGGCGGTTTCTCCGCCGGCCGGTTGTGCTGATCTGCTCGGTTTTGTGGCGCTTCTAGCGTCGCCTTTTTGGGCTCGAGCTCGGTCGCGTTTCGCTTTTTTGAGTTTCGGTAGATCTCGGGCGCTGGATTTGTGGTTTTAGGGTTTCGGACGTTGGTTTCGGTGATCGGTTTGTTTCTGCGTGGTGTCTTTGGTCTGTCCATCTTCGCCGTGAGCGCTAGTGCCTTCAGTAGAGAGGTACCGCAGGAAAGGAGGTTCTTTTGTTAGGGTTTAGTGTTTTTCTTCACTTCTGTTGGGTGGTTTTGAGTGTTCACTGGCCTTATGATCGATGCTCGTTTAAGGAGGGATTTCTGCACCTTAGCTCGTGCGTTGATGTTTATATCCGTTAGTGAAATCCGAACACGGTAGGGTTCAATTTTGTTTCTGAGTTGCATATGGTCATCGCAATGCTCGGTGAATTTTCCTCCCTAGCTATTAGCATTATGATCATGCTGTAGGTTGCATGTTCTGTGTCTTCCTGTTCATTCTTTCATCACGTGTTACCGAAATCCTCCTGCCGATTTTAGTCCCTCTCTTTTTGGTCATGTGGCTGCTGGCTGTGTAACTCCTCTGGGGCGGATGCCGGGTTATCTTGCTTTAACTGGTTTTGTGGATTTGTGGAGTCTTGTTATACTAATTTAGGCGTAATAAGTCGTCCTCCATTTTCTTTGTAATTTGTATGATCGATATTGAAGCAGATTTTATGGAGATTAGAGGGAGTTCCCCATAAAAAGAAATAATGAAAATTATTCTGTCCGTGACAGATGATATGGATGTTTATTCTGAAATTGTAGGGCAGAATTCTCGAGTGTCATTATTCTAATTTAATTATTGCTAATGCTCTGAAAATGAACGTGGCAGTATCATTCTATGTTTTTTTGTCGACCAAATTGGTGTTGGTGTTTGTTCAGTTTTCTGCAAGGAGCCTGGTTCGCTTCTGTGCAAGTTTTGGTTTTTTCTCCCTTTTGTTGCTAATACACAGTTGATTGGTTAACAGTAGAAATGTTTATGAAAGTAAAATTATCTTTTAACATCTTTCTCCTTTCTCGTTGATGGTTTTCTCCTAATATTTTGCAAGCCTTGCCTTCTCAATTTTCTTACCAGCTTTTCCCCCCTCATTGATTAGAGAGATGTTTTGTCTTTGCGTATTCTAGATGTACCTGTGCTTGTGTTATTTCCTCCCTAATGCTTATTACTCCAAATACTTTGGAAGCTGAGCCTTCCATTTTATAATTTGCTCGTATCAATATTTTTTTCAGATCTTAAGTCACAATGGTGAGGAAGAAGAGATCTGAAGGTTCAAGCGGAGGTGAGAGCTCTGAGTCCCAAGAGCAAGGTGGGGGTAGTGGCCGTGGTTCTCAACACCCATCTGACAGAAGTGCTCCACCTCAACAGGGAGGGGGACATCCGGCTGGTCGAGGTTGGGGTCCCCAGGGTCAGAGAGGAGGTTATGGAGGTTATGGTGGAGGACGTGGTCGTGGAATGCCACAACAGCAGCATCAACAGTATGGTGGCCCTCCTGAATATCAAGGTAGAGGAAGGGGTGGCCCTCCTCAACATGGTGGCCCTCCTGAATATCAAGGTAGAGGAAGGGGTGGTCCTCCTCAACACGGTGGCCGGGGTGGGTACGTTAGGGGGGGTAGTCGTGAAGGCGGACCTCCTGGTGGCCCATCCAGATTTCCAGTTCCCGAGCTGCACCAAGCTACCCAGGCTTCATATCAAGCCGGGGTGACTCCTCAGCGGATGGAGGCTAGTTCATCCTCACAGCCACCTGAACCATCAGAAATGACAGAAAAAATGCAGCAGCTTTCCATCCAGCAAGAGGCACCTACACAACATGCACCACCCTCAAGTAAATCAATGACGTTCCCTCTTCGTCCTGGCAAAGGTAGCTATGGTACGAGGTGTATTGTCAAGGCGAACCACTTTTTTGCTGAGTTGCCAGACAAAGATTTGCATCAGTATGATGTAAGTTGCTCCTCATGCACTATCTGGTTGCATTGACTTAAGACGCTTGCATTCCTTTACATTCATTAATTTTAATTTCTTAATGATAACTAGGTTTCTATAACACCTGAAGTCTCATCACGAGTAGTCAATCGCCAAGTCATGAAGAAGCTAGTGGATACGTACAGAGAATCTCATTTGGGGAAGCGACTTCCAGCTTATGATGGTCGCAAATCACTTTATACAGCAGGGCCTCTGCCTTTTATGTCAAAGGAATTTAAAATTACACTTATTGATGATGATGATGGGACGGGTGGGCAAAGGTTGTCGTTCTATTCTATGTTTTTATAGAATTCCAACTCCATCTGTTTGTATATGTTTCTAACTGTTTCTGTCTTCATACAGGAGGGAGAGAGAATTTAAAGTAGTTATCAAGTTGGCTGCTCGTGCTGACCTACATCATCTAGGTTTGTTCTTACAAGGAAGGCAAGCTGATGCACCTCAGGAAGCTCTACAAGTTTTAGACATCGTTTTGCGTGAATTGCCCACTACTAGGTATTAATATTTTTGCTGATGCGAAAAAAAGGCAGTTCTGAATGACATTCTTTATTTATTTTTATTTTTGGTGTTTTGCCTAACACTAGGTAGGTGTGAGACAAATGATGCGCTTTGTATGCAATGTTGCCTCTGTCATGCACAAAATCATGCTGTGTTAAATGTTCTCCAGGTACTGTCCGGTGGGTCGATCATTTTATTCTCCTGATCTTGGGAGAAGGCAGCCGCTTGGTGAGGGACTTGAAAGTTGGAGAGGTTTCTATCAGAGTATTCGACCAACTCAGATGGGCCTGTCTTTGAATATCGGTGGGTACAAATGCTGCTTTTTATTCTTTTTGGTTGTTGTCCTTAAGATTGAAACTTTCTTTTAGCTTGAAACTCTTATTCTCTGATAAGTTCTTTTGTTCTGCTCTCTGTTAACTTTGTTTTTGTGTCTTGCAGATATGTCCTCCACTGCTTTTATCGAGCCATTGCCAGTCATCGACTTTGTGACTCAGTTGCTGAATCGCGATGTCTCCTCTAGACCATTATCTGATGCTGATCGTGTGAAGGTTGGGCATTCTTCAATTTTTTGATCTTGATAATCGTATGCTTAATGTCTTTTAGGCTTTTTTTTTTAAATGTTATTTTGGTTTTTTCATGCAGATAAAGAAGGCTCTCAGAGGAGTGAAAGTTGAAGTCACCCACCGTGGTAATATGCGGAGGAAGTACCGGATCTCAGGTTTGACATCTCAGGCAACACGGGAGCTGACGTGAGTACATTTTAACTGTCTGGCTAACTTCCCTATCCTTGGAGCCTATCTGATTGTTCACAGTACTTGTATGTCTCTTGGAAGACGTTATTGACTCATCTCAATGGTTTCTTGTTTTAGTTTTCCTGTTGATGAAAGAGGCACTATGAAATCTGTGGTTGAGTACTTTTATGAGACTTATGGTTTTGCTATTCAACACACCCAATGGCCTTGTTTACAAGTGGGGAATCAGAATAGACCGAATTACTTGCCAATGGAGGTCAGTGCTCTACTTTAAACTTATATTTTTGATGATATTTTGTCGCTATCTATCGTCCTTCCTATCTGATTGTATCGTTTCTGAGTTCAGGTATGCAAGATTGTAGAGGGTCAGAGGTACTCTAAAAGGCTGAATGAGAGACAGATTACAGCATTGCTGAAGGTGACCTGTCAGCGCCCTCAGGAAAGAGAGCTAGACATCATGCAGGTTAGAAATTTGAAGAAACATGTCAAGAAAGCTGTTGCTGGTTTAGTGAAACAATAGAAATTTTTCTGTTTGTGTTTCTTCATCTGCTTCTTTCACATTTTATGATTTCAATTGTGTTCTGATTGCTGTGCCCCTTCAGTTTCATCCTCTTGGTACAGAAGGTCATGGAAATTAGGAGTCAGTAACTTTGCATTGTTCCCTTGGTGTAGTGTGGATGTGATTTTACTGTATGTCTTAGTTTATACTTGTGGTTGAAGAGAAAACTTGAAAGAAACATGAAGTGACGCGTGAAATCGATGATAAGTGTTTATACATATCTTATATTTGCAATTGATTGCATCACCATACTCCTGGAATATGAAGCAAGTAGAGAATTTTTCACTACAAGTCTCAATAATAGCCATACTGTAATCCTGGAATATCAAACAACAGAGATAATTTTCACTGTCTTGTTGATGGCCGTACTGAAAGTGCTAATTTTTTCCGTGTATTTAATGAGTAACCACGTCAAGAAAGTTTTCTTTGTTCCACTGTGATTTGCAGGTTCATACTTGTTGAACAAGTAGAGTCCCTGGGTATGGCTTTTTCATTTGGTCTTGAGCCTTGAAGCCTCTATTTGCACAAAGCTGATTGAATCTGCTTAATTATTGTCCTCGAAAACTTGCTGCCTTATTTTGACCCTTCAATTTCTATTTTCACTTGCCCCTTATTTCATTATTGAATGGAAAATGATGTTTCTTGGATGCTAGTTGAAATAATGTTTGTTTTTGTAGATCTAGGGCCATACCTTTCGGCAGCCCGTCCTTTTCATAATATTCTTTTCTTTGGATTTCCTACCACGTTTCTATGAATTTTCTCCTTTTGGTGCACCTGTTGGTATAGCTTTAGACCAGGAGTCATAAATTTACTGTCATTGGAGTTCATGCACTACATTGCCAAAATTTGATACATATATCAAGTCACACTTCCTGGTGTTGATAAGTCAGATTAATATGAGACCAGGAGTCATACACTGGTACTGTCATTGGAGGTTCTTGCACTACATTGTCAATATTAGATATCTTTTCTAATAATTTGATACGATGACGCGTATCAAGTCAGATTAATATTGGTATTGCTGCCTGGTGGTCATAATTTTCTGTCTGTTTCTATTATCCAGACTGTTCATCATAATGCTTACCATGAGGACCCTTACGCGAAGGAGTTTGGAATAAAAATTAGTGAGAGGCTTGCTCAAGTGGAAGCACGCATTCTTCCTGCACCTTGGGTAAATGTCATGCACCTTGTTGTTGTCCATCTACAATAGTTTAGGAAATCACTCTTTCTTATGATTATTACTCTGTGCAGCTCAAGTATCACGATTCAGGCAGAATAAAGGATTGCCTGCCTGAAGTTGGTTGCTGGAACATGATGAATAAAGTAAGTAGTTAGTGGAACTAGATCCTCCTTATTTATCTGAAGAGCCAATTTAAGTACTGTGTACTTTTACTTCCTGAGGCTGGCTTGTGCTTGGAAGATTTTTCAGCACCTTGGGGGGGTCCCTTAACAATCATATATTGATGTGTTATTTAGTGTGTTTGTTGGATTTATGAAGCTTTGAAATAAGGGCTTCAGCGACCCTGGACGTGGTCTGCTTTTGTGGTAGTTTGCTTGCAGCTGAGACTTTTTGGCTTTTTTGGTAGGACGTGATCGTTTTAGCTTTTTGATCAGCTTGTTTTTTTTTTTTTTGGGGGGTGTGGGTGTTCTGTGATCTTGATTGGAGAGTTTTAGATTAAGGCTGCTCCTTTAACTTGTGCTCATGTTGCTTGTGTGAATTGGTAATTGGTTCTCTTTCTCTGAGAAAGTCTCTCTCTCTCTCGTGCGTGCGTGCGTATGTCCATTCATCCGTGCTACATTAGTGAGGGGAGAAGTCTAGTGTGTCGTTGTTTGGTGGATGATACATCAATATTTCAGCTTTGACATTCTTTTGTATACCTTGGCCCATTTATTGGACATTATCAATGCTATTGCATTCCCTTGCATCTCTTAAAATGCTGCCTTTCAAGCATTTGATTGTATAAACCTTAATATGCAGAAAATGGTTAACGGAGGTACAGTGAACAATTGGTTCTGCATCAATTTTTCGAGGAATGTTCAAGATACGGTGGCACGTGATTTCTGTCATGAGCTTGCTCACATGTGCTACATTTCTGGCATGGTATTGATTGTTCTTTTACAATTTGTTCAAAAGACTTTGTTGAATTTTACAATATTTTGGTGATTTGTCTCTCCTTTTAATTGGTTGTTAAGGCCTTCAACCCTGATCCTATTCTTCCGCCAATAAGTGGCCGTCCGGATCAAGTTGAGAGGATTCTCAAAGCTCGATACCATGAGGCCATGACAAGAATCCAGCCCAAGGGCAAAGATATTGACCTACTAATCGTCATTCTTCCTGATAATAATGGATCACTTTATGGTAGGAGATACTCAATGAGCATTAGTCTTCCTCAAATTCTCAAATTGATCTTCACTCATATTGTCTTATATTCATTTTGCCTGCAGGGGATTTGAAGCGAATATGTGAGACTGATCTTGGGCTTGTTTCTCAGTGCTGTTTGACAAAACATGTATTTAAGAAAAGTAAACAGTACCTGGCAAATGTTGCCCTCAAGATCAATGTGAAGGTTGGGGGGAGGAACACTGTTCTTGTTGATGCACTGTCTAGGCGAATTCCTCTAGTCAGTGATCGGCCCACAATTATCTTTGGTGCTGATGTCACTCATCCTCATCCCGGCGAGGATTCTAGTCCATCGATAGCTGCCGTGCGTTATTTGTTTTCATCTGATCGTGTGTTTGGTTAATTAGTTTTATTTGTAATCTGAGTCTGTGTTTACCTATTATAACTGAAATTCTCTCCTCTTTCGTTATTAGGTTGTAGCTTCTCAAGATTGGCCGGAAGTTACCAAATATGCAGGTTTGGTATGTGCTCAAGCCCATCGACAGGAGCTGATTCAAGATTTGTACAAGACTTGGCAGGATCCAGTCAGAGGGACTGTGACTGGTGGTATGATAAAGTATGCTCTCTCTCTCTCTCTCTCTCTCTCTCTCTCATATTTTATGTGCATCTGATACTAATTGGTGCCTGTACGTAAGCAGTAGTTCAGGTTACCAAGTTTCGACACTGCAGAATATGTCAATTTCTGTTAGTAAAGTCATTTGGATGACCAAACTGTCTTTAATTTTTCCCAGAGAACTGCTTATATCATTTCGCAGAGCGACGGGACAGAAACCTCAGCGCATCATTTTCTACAGGTACATTTCTTCCCGTCTTAACTCAACAGTTGGCAGTTGGTATGGTATTTCAACTTTTTGATTGTTTGATATGTAGGGATGGCGTGAGTGAGGGCCAGTTTTATCAGGTGTTGCTCTATGAGCTTGATGCTATTCGCAAGGTAGTAACCTCTTCTTGAGTTAAACTTCTTTATTTGCAGTGTAACAACTACTTCAGTCTCTGTGCTCTAAAGGGTTTATTTATTAGCAACTCGCTTTTTTGATCTCTGAACTCGAAATAGTTAATGAAGTAGCAGCTCTCTGATTTCATAACCTATTCCTTGTGATTCCAGGCATGTAATTCCCTGGAACCAAACTATCAGCCTCCTGTGACATTTGTTGTTGTTCAGAAGCGACACCACACAAGGTTGTTTGCTAATAATCACCGTGACCACAATGCAGTTGATAGGAGTGGGAATATATTGCCTGGTAAGGTTTTGGCTTACTCTGAACTAGCTTTGTTTGTTGGTATTATTTTGATTGTTGAATATACAAATTGCAAATCATGAGCAGGCACTGTCGTGGACTCCAAGATATGCCATCCTACAGAGTTTGACTTCTATCTGTGCAGCCATGCTGGAATTCAGGTATTTCACTTGCGCCATAAATAAACTACATTTGTTTCTTTCATTTATGGATGTCAATTCAGAAGAGGCACTAACACTTGAATGGATATTGGTAGGGTACTAGCCGTCCAGCGCATTATCACGTCCTCTGGGATGAGAACAAGTTTACTGCGGATGGACTTCAGTCTTTGACTAATAATCTTTGCTACACGTTAGTATTTTATCTCTGTTATGTTAGTGAATCATAAGCCCTGTCTACGTCTGGAATTATGCAAATGAATGTGCTTTCTGTTTGTCAACTGTTCTTGTATCATAAGATAAAGGTTTTCTTCTTTTTCTCATTAAGTGTACTACTGACTGCAAATTAGAGCTGATCTATCGTTCTTAATTTTGCAGTTATGCAAGGTGTACTCGGTCTGTCTCTATTGGTGAGCCTCTCTCTCTCTCTCTCTCTCGTGCACATGTGCCCCCCCCCACACACTGAAAAGGGTATATAGGATCCAACTTAAATTGATGAATCTCTTGATCTTGCAGTGCCTCCTGCGTATTATGCTCATCTTGCTGCATTCCGTGCTCGCTTCTACATGGAACCAGAGACGTCAGACAGCGGTTCCGTGACTAGTGGAATTGCCACAGGACGTGGGGGACCTGGCATGGGTGCCGCTGGTTCACGGAGCACTCGTGCGCCAGGAGCTAATGCTGCTGTCAGACCGCTGCCTGCCCTCAAAGAGAATGTCAAGAGGGTCATGTTTTACTGCTAGGTTTGGTGGGTCGTTCTTGTTTAAGTGCCGCTTTTGCCTTTTCCAGTCTGCTTCCCAAATTTCGTTCCCTGTGGGAATATAATGTCTAGGTGGGTCATATACTCATGCCAGCATCCAGACAAACTTTTATTACCTCAGTGATATTGATTTTTTGGATGCTTTAGTTGTTCTTTAATGTGTGCTTTGCGAATTTTGTTGCTTTATAGTGAAACACGATCTCGGAGAAGCTCAATTGATACGGAGGTAATATTGAGAATGAGATGGCCGGCCAGTTGCAAATCTTTTGGAAGGAGTGGTTAAATTGCCATGTCCTGTCGTTGGCTGGGCTGCGTTTGTAGCTCTTTTCGCTTCCATCCGAATGTTGCTTCCATCCGAATGTTACAGGCTTTTGCGCTCGCATGCAATGTAAGATAATTATCAGCCAATTCTGATCACGATCTTCATTGCTAAGCTCAGCTGATGCCACCTTTGTCCATTCATATCCCTTGTCAGTCTTAGATCTGACGAATTGATTTGGCCTCGGGCTACGAGACGTTTGTGTACTGTTAGATTGGCCTACCTCATTGCTTTTGTTTAGTTCAAGCATTTCGTTCAATGCTTGCTTCGATTATTTGTGAGGCTCTTCGGCGCTTCAAGAATTCAATTTTTCCATAGCGCTGATGTTTACACCCCTACTCACCTCTCTAGAAGTGACGCTAAAAAGATGTGAATATAATTTGGCTTGGGAGCTGGATGACTTCAGTCCGTGGCGGCAAAGTGAATCAGGCCCATTCTTGGGTGCAAGACTCCAAATGTTGCTCATCTATATACGTCTAGCCAAACATGTGGGTCGACTCACCTTAATTCATTTATTAGCGACATCTCAATACTCGATTCAATTCAACTGATACCCGACTTAACCCGAACTCTATTTTTTAACAATTTTTTCTCCTTGAATTATCCTCTGAATAATGGGTGACTCATGGACTAGCCTGTGGAGTTTGTTAGGGAGCTCGGGCATTGAGTTATGGACAAGAGCGTGAAGATGGTAATGAGACAAAGTGGTATCTAATAAGACTTAAACGTTTAAACCTCTTGGTGCTGTAATAGCTCTTCGTGTTATATTATGCGTTACCAAACTCATGCACGACTTGCAAAACGATGGCTCTACTGAAATTTGCTACAAGTGCGGTCTGGTTATATTCTTTCATTGAACTTTTAGCATAACTTTGCAATGCCTAGCACGATTCTTTCTCTTTGCGACCTTAATATGCTTCGCATGGCATCATAAGTATTCGCGATGCATGTGATGCTTTCTTTCTCTTTAATCTAACGAGCGCTAAATTTTTGTCGAGAAAAGGGATCTTGATGAAGCTAATTAATCGGCCCTTACTTATATAGAACAAGGACGATAAATTGAACTTCGAACCGAGATAGGGGGCTTTCATAGAGAGAGAGAGAGAGAGAGAGAGAGAGAGAGAGATTATTTGTCCTTGCCTTTTCATCGTACATTTCATGTGCGCACTCTCCCCTCTCCGCTCATGTACCACGCCCGCTAACAAGTTCTCCGCTCTCCTCCCCCTCATTTCGCCTTCGTTTTTGTTTCTCTTCGTTTTATGAGGAACCAATGTTCATAGCTGCTTGCGGTTTGCTGAGTGGTGGCAGCAATGGCAACAACGACAGGTACAACAAACGGCTGCGACAAGAGCCGGATTGTCTGGAGCAGTGTGATCTAACAGGAAGAGGAGGGAGCCAACCGTGAGACTAGTTTTACGCAGTTGTGATTTTTTGGGTTGAAAGTGAGTCCATAATATTACCTATTAGAATTCATATTTATTAGGTTTTCTCTGTTAACTCATATAGGACCCATATTATAAATTTCAGGTGACCCGAATCTAACTTATTTTAACAAATTTGAGTCAACATATGGGTATGTGACCTATTTTGATGGCCCTAGACGAGACAATGCCTTTCTAAGTGCGATCATCACCAATGATCGAGTAACCTGCTCTTATTTGCATGTCTCTAAATCCTCCTTCAACTCGTGGAGAGTGCGAAGCTTTCACTCTACGTTTTGCCACTGTGGTACCCCTTGATTTCATTGATACGTCGCATGCGGTCTTCTCGGGCGATTGTCTCGGCATGGTCGATGATGCACAAATGGAGCGAACCCTCAATTCCCATTGGAGAACTGATCAACATCAAAGCTTGTTAGAGACACCGTAAGGCTTTTTTGCTAGTTCTTCGACATTCGTTTACTAGTAGAGATTGTAGCTCTCATGCCCATAATTTTGTTACTTGAGCTGCTGTTTAGGATCCCTCCCTCTCAATTCAAACTCTTCGATGGTTCTTTCAAAATTCTCCGTTTCCTTTATTAAGAGGGTTGGAACCTTTTTCTTTATAATTTTCTCTCCGTAATATATAATTACTTCCGTTGCTGATAAGATTTTTTTTTTTTTTTAATATTTGGTTGGTAATTTCGACTATTTTGGAGTTTAGAGTTTCGTTTAGCCAACTAAAAAGAATTACAATCCCCATCCCACCTTAACTTCTAGGAATTTGTTGATAGTTCGAATAAATTCATAGGTCAAACCTATTGATACATTTTAAATTTAAAATAGTTCGACACGGTTCTTTCCTCTTCCTTCTACGTTGTAGGGTTAGACCCGAAAAATATTTGTTGTTTTTCTGATCTTCCTCATGTTTTTTTATAAAACCTTCTCTTAAAAGTATATTAACGATGTCTTCTATGATATTAGTGGATGCTATTTAAATCGTTAATTTTCCATTCATGTCAGCATTTCGTGTAGAGGTTATTGTGTCAGCAATACTGTCCCTACCTATGATATCCATCGTGTGGAGCTGCTCTCTTTACCGACACGCAATTTCAACTAACAATTTTCAAAGACTTATAATCGGTTAAGCTTCGATTGCATTGCTCCGATGCATTTCAGCAATTATTAAAAGAAACCGATTGCTGAATAAATAAGAATTTCATGTTTTTCTACGGTCAAGATCCAATTAAGAGCAATGTGTTGCAGTGATTAACGGATATTCTTCTTATTAAGTTCACCTCGATGCCCCCAAACCACCACTGACATGTCTCATTTTCTTAAAATTCATACGTGGACAACATTAGGGGTGTCAGGACCGAATCAAAATTTCGTATATTTTCAGTCCAGTTTGGATAATAAAAAGATAACCATTCTCTTTTTTGATTCAGCTTATTTCAGCTTGGTTAATTGAACTGAATCGAAATTCTCAACAATGATTGAATGCTCAACTTAAAATCTCTTTTCTTTCTTACCCTTATTCAGTTTAGTTCCTATAAACAGGGCAAAAAAAGGAAAATCGAAAAACCGAATCGAACTGGGTGTTCGGTTCAATTTGTATTCTGTTCTGTTCAGATTTCCTGAAAACCTCAACCGAGCCATCGATACCCCCAGGCGACGTATTGATGGGGTCGTGTCTATAGTTTGAAGAGGCCTCATGAACAAGTGAAGTGAAGTGTTCGCCAAACCTTCTCTTTCGAAAAACGGTGGTTCTTGCTTCTTTCACGTTCTTCTTCATCGAGAGAGAGAGAGAGAGAGAGAGAGAGAGAGAGTGACGAAGAAGAAAAGAATCAAATGGTCGTCCATTTCAGGGGCAGAGAAAAAAAAAACACGTTCCGATAAAATTCTTTTCCCTCCACGTTCAAATATCGTCCGACAGTCGAAAACCTCTGGCATCGGTTTTTCCTGCCACAGCAAAAATTCCTTTCTTGGTTAAAATCCTTCAAACTTCCCACTGATCTCAATAAAGAATGTTCCTTCTCCTCCTCCCTCTTCTCTCCTTCCCTTCTCCTCTCTCTCGAACCCGGTCTCGCTATATATACACATTCCCGTTGAGGCAAGCATGAACGAGAAGAAGAACAAGAGCTCCTTTGCGAAGTCCAAATCTGTTGCGGGTTTAGCGGTTTCATTGTGCTTCTTGGATCGCGGAGATGGCCTCAGGTCCGGGGATTAAGAGGGTTGATTCGGTGGCCGACAACATGCCAGATGCGATGAAGCCCAGTAGGTACCACATGAAGAGATGCTTTGCCAGGTAATCACTTGGTTTCTTGGTAGTTTGTGATTATGGGTCTGGATTGGTGCTTGGTTTTCTCATCGTTTGTGTTCATTTAATGGAAATATGTGAAGCTTACTTGGTTTGATGATTTGGTCCTTGTTTGGAGAAGGTTTGTGGCTGGTGGGAAGAGGTTGATGAAACGCAAGCAGATCATGGAGGAGGTGGAGCAGTCAATTGAAGACATGGCCGAAAGGGCTCAGGTTCTTGAAGGCCAGCTCGGGTTCATTCTTAGCTCCACTCAGGTCTCTCTCTCTCTCTCTCTCTCTCTCTCTTGCATGCATGCATGCACGCGCCCGAGCACTCGGGAATTGGACCTGCCATCTTTCGTGATTTGGTAAATATGCAAACGAAATCTTATCTTTTTGAAAGTACATTAGGTCCCTTTTCCAGTCATGCAGGGACTTCGGTTTTTCTTCAATTTTACTTTGAATGACTCCCCTCATGCATTGATAAATATTTCATGGACGCTAAGTTTAACCCAATTCCTAACATAGCAATAGCGCGGACTGACACAACTTGAAAAGTCTGAAATTTGCGTGTGAATTTGTCAAAGCAGCATAGCATCTCTGATTCCTATCATTTGGTGCTCGAGCATTCGTCAAATTTTGCTGTTCTGTGGAATTGCAGGAGGCAGCGGTGGTCCCCCCATTCGTTGGGTTGGCGGTTAGACCGAATCCTGGCATTTGGGAATATGTGAAGGTGAATGCCAGTGATCTTGAGGTAGAAGGTATCACTGCTAAAGAGTACTTGAGGTTCAAGGAGACGGTTTTCGATGAGAACTGGTGCGTGCTTTACAACTCGAGGAATCCCAAAGAGAATTACTTTCGCAAAATGGTTATATCATGCGTTTCATCTATGTCGATGACTTCATTCGAAGTGCTGTAACACAATTAATGCAAATGCTCTCTGCAATAGTGGCGCGGCCCAGTTCAGTATCTTATTTCATTGCTCGATACGATTTTGCTCTTTGTGCAGGGCAAACGACGACAATGCACTGGAAATAGATTTTGAAGCCATCGACTTCACCACTCCTCGCATGGCACTTCCTTCTTCCATTGGGAATGGAATGAACTTTGTCACAAAGTTAATGACTTCTAAATTGAGCAAGGACAGTCAGAGTGCTAAGTCTTTTCTTGAGTTCTTGCTTGCCCTCAACCATCACGGAGAGGTAAGCATTTACAACTGCCAAATTTGGCGATGAATGGAACAAACAACCAACAAGAATGCAACACTTCCAATGATAGCGCCAGAGGTTGACGGGTTCTATTTTGGTCCGGATTTGCAGAATCTAATCATTAACCAGAACTTGAACACGGTCCCAAAACTTCAAGCAGCATTGATAGCAGCCGAAGCATTCGTCTCCGCATTTCCCAAAGACGAACCTGTACAGAAGTTTGAGCAGAGGTTATTAATTTATTCTTGCCTTCGCGAAAAAGAGAATTCTTGAACTCCTTTTTTATAGTCTAATGAAACCTGGCTTATTGTTTTTCCCTTTCGGTTTTCCAGGATCAAGGAACTAGGATTCGAAAAAGGTTGGGGCGATACTGCAGAGCAAGTGAAAGAGACGATGCATACTCTGTCCGAGTTGCTTCAAGCTCCAGACTCGGAGAAAATGGACTTGTTCATTAGCAGGCTTCCTATGATTTTCAACGTCGTCATATTCTCTCCTCATGGCTACTTTGGCCAGGCAGACGTCCTTGGGTTGCCAGATACAGGTGGCCAGGTACTAAAAAAAATATGGATATTACGAATCAAATGTTTGACTGCAAAATGAAAGGCAATCCATGCATGATAAAAGTGGACTAGTTTAATTTCAGGACTCTTATGGTACAAATCTGACTTAAAGAATAAAAAAGAATCTTATGCTGCACAATTTCTCTAGGTGGTTTACATCCTAGATCAAGTGAGGGCTTTAGAGGAAGAAATGCTCCTGAGAATTAAACAGCAGGGCCTTGCAGTGAAGCCTAACATTCTTGTGGTGAGTCCCTCACAAACTCACAGAGAGATTAGTTCTCTAGATGTCGATAATTTACCAATAGTAAAGTCTGCTTCATCTTATCTTTCGCTATTCCACTTATGCAGGTCACGCGACTCATACCGGAAGCAAAAAACACCAAGTGTGACCAGGAGTTGGAGCCCATCGTTGACACAAAGCACTCCTACATTCTTCGGGTCCCTTTTAAGACGCCAAAAGGAGACGTTCTCCGCCAATGGGTGTCCCGTTTTGACATCTATCCTTACTTAGAAAGATTTGCTCAGGCAAAAATTCTGGATTTCATTGCTTCATCAGTCACTTTTAGTTCATATGATTGTTGGTGCTTAATTTTTTGATGATACATTTGTTATTTCATTAGGATGCTGCTGTGAAGATCATGGATCACATGGATTGTAAACCGGATCTCATAATCGGAAACTACTCAGATGGGAACCTGGTGGCTTCTCTCATGGCTAGCAAACTGGGAATAACACAGGTTACCATTTCCCTCTCTCTCATGAATAATGCCACAAAATTGGATGGAAGACCTCCAATTCTTATGATTTATTGTTTTGCTGCTGAATGTTGGCTTCCTCTCTATCCAGGGTACCATAGCTCATGCTCTAGAGAAAACCAAGTATGAGGACTCGGATGTCAAGTGGAAGGAGCTTGATCCAAAATACCACTTTTCATGTCAATTTACTGCGGACTTGATTGCAATGAACCAGACTGATTTTGTCATTACCAGCACATACCAAGAAATTGCTGGAAGGTTAGTTTCAGTATCCTTCAAAGTTGATAAAATTTGTCGGTCGAAGTATTTCTAGTGATACTAAAGACAATTATCTTTCTTCAGCAAAACTAGGCCCGGACAGTATGAAAGTCACACAGTGTTTACTATGCCGGGGCTTTGTCGGGTGGTCTCTGGCATCAATGTTTTCGAACCAAAGTTCAATATTGCTGCCCCGGGTGCTGATCAAACTGTGTACTTTCCCTATACACAGAAACAAAAGAGGTTGACTTATTTTCATCCTGCCATCGAGGAACTACTATACAAAAAGGAGGACAACAACGAGCATTTGTTAGTCCCTTCCCTATTAGTTTATCTTGGCTTAAACATTTGGGTTTCGAGGCATGTTCCCAGTGTTAACTCTTGTATATATGGACAGGGGTTTTCTTGCTGATCGGAAGAAACCAATCATTTTTTCGATGGCAAGACTCGATACTGTAAAAAATATCAGTGGACTAACTGAGTGGTATGGGAAGAACAAAAGGCTTAGAAATTTGGTGAATCTTGTTGTTGTAGCAGGATTCTTCGACCCAGCAAAATCAAAAGATAGGGAAGAAATTGCGGAAATTAAAAAGATGCACGCCTTGATAGAGAAATACCAACTCAAGGGTCAGTTCAGATGGATTGCGGCTCAAACTGACAGATATCGAAATGGAGAACTATACCGCTGTATTGCAGATACCAAAGGAGCTTTTGTGCAGCCCGCTCTGTATGAAGCTTTTGGTCTCACTGTCATTGAAGCAATGAACTGTGGATTGCCCACATTCGCCACTAATCAAGGTGGTCCTGCAGAGATTATTGTTGATGGTGTTTCAGGGTTTCACATTGATCCCAACAATGGCGACGAGTCAAGCAACAAGATTGCCGATTTCTTCGAGAAATGCAAAAAAGGTCCTGAATATTGGAATAAGATCTCAACAGGCGGCCTTCAGCGTATATATGAGTGGTAAATATAACTTAGCAAGTATTGTGACTCATCATACAAAACAATTATTTGATCCTTGGTTGTGCTTCTTCACAGCTATACGTGGAAAATCTACGCAAAGAAGCTCTTGAACATGGGGTCCATGTATGGGGTTTGGAGGCATATGAACAAGGAACAGAAACTTGCTAAGACAAGATACATTCAGATGATGTACAATCTCCATTTCAGGAAGTTGGTGAGTTATCTCAGTTGGAGACTTACAAGGCTTTCTTTTCAATTCGAGAAAAGATGGTTTGATTAATTTGAGCTATGAAAACAGGCGAAGAACGTTCCAATCCCGACCGAAGAACCCCAAGAACAAGGGGCGAAGGTGGAGAGCAAGCCCCAAAAACCAACTCCAGAGCCAGGGACTGTACGTCCAAAAGCGACACCAGAACCCAGGCAAGTGACATGATTTTGTTGGCAAACCAAAATGACAACATCGAATGTCACTTAACAACGAGAACTGAAACATAATCCATCTAAGCACATTGAAGTTCTTTAGAATGCAACTAACACTTTGCGATCTTTCAGTGAACTAAGGAGATCTTATAGTGGGCAAACGATCCCGAAACCGGAGCTTCCAGGGTGAGAAATTTTGCCCAAACCATCGTTTTGCCTTGAGCAGTTATTCCATTTGTCAGTGAATCTAACGCACACGGAGACGCACACAATCAAATGCACTAACCACGTCATTCTGTTAACAAAGTTTTCAGTTAACTTATGTAAGAGAAGCCAAGTATCAAAGAACCCAGAGGGCTATGATGAACTAACCAGCTTTTTGATTCTCAGGGAGTATATCCAAGAAAAGCCGCTCGCCTCGAGGATAGGGAACGAAATAACTTGCCCCTGGAACTGGTGGTGCCTCACGATGACATTCATCTTGATCTCATACTACGCCCTGTCGAGGCTTTATTTCTCAGAATCAGATTGACCTCAGGGGGCATCATGGGCAAGCCATTGAAGTCATACCGAAACTGCACTCAATAAGAATAAAGCCCAGATTCAATAACACAAAATGTAATTTTCGTTTTATGCTCGATTTCCTTTTTCTGGCAAGGTGTATCAAAGCAACTGTTGCAATGGAAAGCGCATCTCTTGTGAAAAACAGATAATAAAACTAGCAGATTTGCCTCATCCTGATTATCAACAAGACAATAACTTCCTTCTTGTAGTTACTACTGTGATCTTCGAGTGTACTGCTTGTTCTTAACGAAGAGCAAAAAGAGGAGAACAGAGGGTCAATGATGAGCCCGGCAAAGAAGTCCTACCTCCAGTTGTAGGCAGCCCACAATTTCAAGATTACCGTTATTTACTTAATTATGTGAAATTATCCTAAGAATCCTCCTACTTACAATTTACATAAACTAATTTCGAAACTCGCGTCTTTACTTTTTCTATCTACAACGCTCACATTCGCAGCAGAGCGTCGTCGTCGATGCTCTGTTTCTTGCTCTGTTTTGCCTCCTCCGAGCTCTCGCTGCTCCCTCTCTTTCCTTTCCTCTCCGCAGCCCGATCGCACCGCTTCGCTGACTCCAGCTCGGCCTCGGGTTCATCCGCTCGGCAATGAAGTCACCGCTGCCGGCGTCGCCTGAGCTGTGGCGGCGAGGTCAAAACGAGAGAACACAATGAGTTAATAGACTTGGCTGAATTTTCTTTTTCAAAATTGCCGGAGAAGGGGAGGATCGGACGGTTTTCTTGCGACAAAGAAGTTAGCTCTGCGACAGTAACTTCCTTTCTTGAATTAGTTATTCGCTATTCCCTGCTTATTTCCACAAAGATTGTTCGTTCTCCTCCTCCCAATCCATGCCTCTCTCCTCTCCGGCAACTCTCTCACTATATGTGCACATTCCCATCAAGGCAAGAAGGAACAAGAGTTCCTTTGAGAATTCCAAGTCTTCTCGGTTTAGCAGCTTTCTCGCGCTTCTTGAATAGCGGAAATGGCCTCAGGTTCAGCCATTAAAAGGGCGGGTTTGTTGACCGTTATTGTGCAGGATGTGATGAAGTCGGGTAGGTACTTCAAACTCGATTTGAGGAGCTAAAGGGGACATTTTTCAAATCTGGTTCGGTTCCTAAGTTCTCGATTTTTGTGCGTCCGTGCGTGCGTGTGTGTTGGGCGTGTCAAATGGAAATTCATGAAGTTCACTCGTTTCTTAAATTTGGTTCTTGGTTGGGCAAAGGTTGTGTCAACTGGGTTAAGGTTGATGAAACGTGGGGAGGTTATGGAAGAAGCGGAGCAGTCATTTGAATACAACGTTGAGGGGGCTCAGGTTCTTGGAGGCCACCGTGGGTGCATTCTCAGCTCCACATTTCCGAAAGATGCGCCTATAGAGAACTTTGAGCGGAGGTTATCAGTTTGTCCTCGCTTGCGGAAAAGAAAACTGCTCGACTCCCTTTTTGTATTGCAATTAAACTTGGCTTGCCGATTATCTTTTTCCCCAGGATTAAGGAACCGGGCTTTGGAAAAGGTTGGAGGGCTACTTCAGAAAGGGTGAAAGAAACCATGCATTGTTCGAATTGCTTCAAGCTTTGGCCCGGTAAGAAATGTACCTGTTCATTAGCAGGCTTCCTATGTTTTTCGATGTTGTCATAATCTCTCCTTGTGGCTACTTCGGCTAGTCAGATGCCCTTGGGTTGCCAGATACAGGTGGCATGGTACTAAATATGTGATTATTGCGAGTCGTTTAAATGTAGTAAACTGCAAAGGGAAATTCCATTTATCACTACTTTTGATTGTCAATTATCTACGATGCAAATATGACTACATAAATTTTATGATGCTGCATGATCTCTGCCGGTGGTTTACGTTTTTGATCAAGTGAGGGCTTTGGAAGAACTGCTCCTGAGAACTAAGCAGCAGGGCCTTGCAGTGAAGCCTAACATTCTTGTGGTGGTTGACTTTCAAGGCCACGGAGATTAGTTCTCTCGTCTAGATAACATTAACTCACAAAATAGAAAGAATGCTCTGTGTCGTCTTTTGCAATTCCACTTATGCAGGTTATGCGACTTATCCCTGATGCAAAGCAGACCAAGTGTGACCAGGAGTTGGGGCCGATCTTCAAGACAAAGCACTCTTACATTCTTCGGGTCCTTTTTGAGACACCAGAAGGAGTCGTTCTCCACCAATGGGTGTCCCATTTCAGTATCTATCCTTTCCTAGAAAGATTTGCTCAGGCATTCACTCTGGAATTTTTTGCTTCATCAGCAGTTTTTTAAGTATTATGGAGGTCGGTGCATAATTGTCTTATCTATGTGTATGTGTATATATGTGTGTGCGCGCGCGCGCGCGTGTTCATTTTGTCAGGATGTGGCTGCAAGGTTCATGAAACACATGGATTCTAAACCAGGTCGTATATTCGGAAACTACTTAGTTGGAAACCTGGTGGCATCACTTATTGCTAGCAAACTAGAAATAACACGGGCTTGGTAATTTTAAATATTCTGCCATTTCCCTCTTGTTCCTGGCTAATTCTGCAAAGTCATGGAAGACCTAAAATCTTATGAGCTGTTTTTTTGCTAGCAAAAGTTGGCTTCTTCCGCATCCAATCCAGGGTACTATAGCTCATGCCCTAGAGAACATCAAGTATGAGGACTCAGATGCTCAGTGGAAGGAGCTTGATTCAAAATACCATTATTCATGCCAATTTACTGCAGACTTGATTGTGATGAATCAGACGGATTATGTCATAACCAGCACATGCCGAGAAATTGCAGGAAGGTTAGTTTTGGTCCTTCAAACCTGATCAAATTTGTTAAGTGACTTATTATCAATGATGTTCATCAGGAAAGTTAATTTCTCCAGCCAATCTATGCCTGGGGCATATGAAAGTTACAGAGCATCTACTGTGCCAGGGCTTTTTCGGGTGTCTCTAGCATCAATGTTTTTGAACTGAAGTTCAATGTTGCTTGTCCGGGGGCTGATAATTCTGTGTACCCCTTCACGCAGAAAGAAAGAAGGCTGACTAATGTTCACCCCGCTATTGAGGAACTACTATACAACAAGGAGGACAACAACGAGCATCTGTTATTTTCTTTCCAATCTGTTTATATAGGGAGGGAAAATTTGCGTTTGATGTCATACATTGTTAACTCTTGTATATGTGGACAGGGATTGCCAATCGGAAGAAACCAATCATTTTTTCTATGGCAAGGCTTGATAAAATGAAAAATATTTCTGGTCTAACTGAGTGGTATGGGAGGAACAAAAGGCTGAGAAGTTTGGTGAATCTGGTGAATATCACAGGATTCTTTGACCCAGCGAAATCAGAAGATAGGGAAGAAACTGCAGAAATAAAAAGAATGCACTCCTTGATAGAAAAATACCAAGTCAAGGGAGTTCAGATGGATAGCAGCTCAAATTGACAGATGTTGGAAAGGAGAACTTTACCACTGTATTGCAGATACACGGGGAGCCTTTGTGCATTCTGCACTATACGAACGGTTTGGTCTAACCGTTGTTGAAGCGCTGAATTGTGCATTGCCCATGTTTGCAACTAATCAAGGGGGTTCTGCAGAAATGATTGTTGATGGCGTTTCAGAGTTTCTCATTGATTCCACAACAATGATGATGAATCAAGCAACAAGATCGCTGATTTCTTCGAGAAATGCAAAAAGCATCCCGAATATTGGAACAGCATCTTGATGGCTGGTCTTCACCGCATATACTACTGGTCAGTATAAAAAGTTGGATAAACGAGTCAACTCATTGTGCACAACTTTTATTTGATCCTTGCTTGTGCTTCTTGGCAGCTATACATGGATGATCTATGCAATGACGCTCTTGACCATGGGGTCATGGTAAGGAGTTCGTAGGCAAATGAACAAGGAACAGAAACTAGCCAGATGCTGTACAATCTCCAGTTTAGGAACTCGGTAAGTCATTCAGTTTTAAGATTTGTAAGGCTTCTGTTTGACTGGAGAAGAAGGTTTTTGATTGATTTGAACATGAAAAAAGGCAAACAACGTTCCTGTCCGGATCGAAGAAACCCAAGAACAAACACCAGTGCTGGAAAACCACACCCCCAGAACCAGCTCCAAAGCCAGAGACTGCACCTCCAGAGCCGACTTCAGAACCAAGGCAAGTGATGTCATTTTGTTGGCAAATGGCAAAAGTAAAATGACAACATAGAAGCACGCATCACGCTGTCACACACAAACGCAAAACTGAAACGTAAACTATGAAATCACCCTGAAGTTCTTTAGAAACTCATTGCCTTGAGCAGTTGGCGATCTAATGCAAATGGAGACACAAACCTTGACAAACCATATAGTTTTGCTCTAGTTTGAGCGAACTTTAGAAGAGAAAATGAGTATTAAAGAACCTATAATGAAAGGTTTTTATCCTCAGGGAGGAAGATTGCCAGGCAAAACAACTCGTCTCAACCAGGAGGGATCGAGTACTATGCCCCTCGAATTGGTGGTGTCTCACGATGACATTCAATTTACTCTCATACAATATCCCTGAAGAAGCTCTACTGTTTCTCAGATTGACCTCAGGAACACATGCTAAACATATGAAGTCATACTTACCAAGATTGCACTCAATAAGAATGATGCCCAGATGCAATAAAACAAATGTCATTGTCCTTTTCTGTTCGATGACATTGGCAAAACCGTATCAAGGCAACTGTCGCAATGTTATGCGCCTCCTGTGTGACGCAATATAATCTCGCCATATCTTATCATGGTTATCAATAATATCATGTTTTGCTGTTGCTCATGTGATCTTTGACAAAAAGGAAGGAGGAAAGAAATGATGGAACAAAAACTAAATCATGAGCCTGGCAAAAGAAGCTCTACTTCTAGATTGGTCATCCTTTTTTACGCAAATATTTCCAAAGATTTTGTCTAAATACGATTTGCATTAGCTCATTCAAAATATTTACATTATTTGTGGGTTTTGTATGAAAAAATTTATGCTTTACGTACATGCCACTGTCAACATTGTAGAAGATGAAAGATTAAGATAAAAATGGTAAATTTTTAAAATCGAGAATGTAAATTGTGTTGATTTGTAAAAGACAATTGAAAATTATATGTTTGGATAAAAATAAGTTAAGGGTACTATATTATGATAAAACTAGGGGAAAATGTCATTTTTTTAGAATCCTCGTTTTGAACGGAACAAAAAAAGAAAAAAGTTTCTTAATGCAAAAGGAAGCTTTTTATAACATGGAGAAAATAATTCAAATCAAACATGACTTGAAGACATTTCAGCTTATTTTCATCTCACCCACTCCAAAAAAAATAAAAAATAAAATGATGAAACATTTTCCTAACGTGAATTTTACTGGAAAATTAAAATCGAACCAAACTGGCCTTGACTCTTGACTCTTGACTCTTGAATGGCTGTCCAAAAAAAAAAGAAGGTAAAAACCCCAAATCTTGAACAAATCTCAAGGACAGAGAGAAACCCCTGCAGAAAAGAAAAGAAAAAGAAGAGAGAGAGAGAGAGAGAGAGAGAGAAATAAAATTCCCGCTCGCTCCTCCTCCTTCTTCCTCTTCTTCTCCCATCGTCTTCCTCAAAGTCACCCCCAGCTCCACTCTCCTCTCTTCCCCCTTCGTAAAAGATGCCGCCTTTGCCTCCCGACACCATCCCCAGGAAGCGATTCCTAGGGTTCCTGATATGGCAATCGATCCCCACCACTCTCCTCTTCCTCCTCTCCAGAGCCGCCATTCCCGCCCTCGCCCCGGCCCCTCGCCCCCTCCCCCGCCGCGGCGGCCCCGCGTCGTCGATCCTCGCCTTCTTGCTCCGCTTCGCCTCCTTCCACCTCTCGCAGCTCCTCTTCTCCGCCTCCCTCTCCTTCCTCTCCTCGCCGCAGCCCGATCGCCCCGCCTCGCCGCTCGAGCTCGCCCTCGGGCTCGTCCGGTCGGCGGTCGAGTCGCGGCCGGCGCCGCCCGAGCTGCGGCGCCGGGCTAGGGCTTCACTGGCCATCGCGACGTTCGTCGTGGCGTGCGCGGTGTCGAGTTTCGTGGGCGCGGCGGCGGTGTGCCGGGGGGTGAGCTCGGGGGATTCGATCGGGAGAGTGGTGGGGTTTAGAGGTTTCGTGGTTGGGCTGTTGTACGGGGTGTTGTATGTTTATAAGCGGAGATGGGTATTGAAGTTTTCCATCGTTCAGGTTGGTCGAGAATTAATTTACTTGTTGAAAGTCTGGATTGGTTCTTGATGGTTAGCTTCGAATTTATTGCGTAAGTTTAGTGTTGTATGCAACGTTTTACCTCACTGCCTTTCTTGTTTATCCTTTATATGGTTTCAATGTGTAACTTTGGTGTTAGTTGGAAAAGAAATCATTACCAGAGTTTATGTTATGAGTATCTGGTTAAGTTTCTAAATTGCAGAAGTAGTCAACTGATGAATGTCATCATGGAAGGGGTATTAATCACAGACGGGAGTACAAGTGAACTTAGAGAATGTCGACTTACGGAAAACTATCATGATATAAGATTGTTATTGATTAGTACACTTAAGACACACTAATAAGTCACAGACACATTAAATTAATGCCACAGTCGTGAAGAACTAATGCAATTACCTCCCCCATCGATGAAGGAGCAGAATAGCCTGAATTTGTTGCCAGCTAATGAAGGAGGTTTTTTTTAGTGCTAATGTAGAGATCTACCTCTGGGATGGGTGGGAATATATGGGTCAAGCCATCAAGAGTACTTTGTATTGTTAGTTCTTATGCAGTCTCCTTTGGAATTTATGCATGGCATGCGATAAACATATTTACCGAAAAGGCACTTAATAATTCTTTTGGGTGCCACTGCTCACTGGTGGAGAAAGTTCCACGTCCCATGCACGATTACTCCTGACTGGGGCAACATGTTCACATGGCTGCACACACGAGCACTGGCCATAGGCTACATTTAGTTGCAGCGTGGCTAACCTGTGGTTGGGGAGGTTTTAAACAGCAACTTCATGGTTTTTGCATCGATTTTCTACCTTCTTATACATGGAAGATGGTGATTGCCTCAAGTTTAAAATTATGGAAAAGTTAAACTGCAAACTGCCAAATAATCTGGTGCTGATGTGGCTCTTGAATTGGTTGGCAGAGTTTGTGATTACTCAGGTTAGCTTTCAGTAGGACCCTAGATAAGTGATTGCAACCTGTTAGTGAAATGTATGATCGGAGTGGTTTACTAAAGATGCCTTGGTGAATTGGGAGAGGGTCTGCAAGTTGAATTGTGGAATTTATTGGTTTATCCATTACAGAATCTTCATTTCTGAATTTCACTTAGTAGGCTGATTTCTCTATTTTTTAAAGTATTGCACATGATTTCTGACATTGATTTCTACCAAACAGCGGACACTATACTTCAGCTTCAAGATGGGATTGCCTTCTGCTGCCAGAAATGCTTTTAAATTTTCTGGCGCTGCCTATATATTTTCATCTCTGCTGTTAGCATTTCTTCCTGATCATCGCTACGTTCAGACTAGCATGGGAAGATTCTTGCTTGAGCAAATTATCTTTTACATGGGCACTCTTGCTGTTTTCCTTTGCTGGGAATTGAGTCATCATTTGCACCAGGTTAGTGCTTGTGGCTATAGCAGCCGCACATCGTATGTAAGGTTTGTATATGTTAATTTCCCTTTTGATAGATGTAAAATATGTGCAAACTTTGCTTCATCATCTATCTTATGGAATGGCTCTCTGAATCCTTGATCTAGTTACTGCAGAACTGGAATTTTTTACTTCACAGGCACATATCTCGTGTTTTTTTTTTCCCCTCTCCAGATATGTCTTTAGCCATAAATTTCTACAATAATGAAACATGATTGATCCTGAAGTGACTGAAGACGAGTTAGGTTTTTATGGGGCTAAATCTAATCAGTTAATTTGTGTTGACAATCATTAATCTGTTTTTATCTAATATGATTAAACCTTTGACCTTTGGCTATATTTTCCGGAGAAATAAAGAGCCTTTTTGAACCAAGAACCGGCATTCTTTATGAGCAACCACCATGTGTATGCCTCAAATTATTCTTTTTCAATCTTTATTAGTGGTTTTTACATGATCTTTTGGAACCCTTTTCCTTTATTTAGTGCCAAGAAGATGTTAGATTGGTAGACCTGTTCATTTTAAGCTTGTCATGAAGAATGATTTAAAAAAAAAGAAAACGGCTCAGAGGAGATAAATCTGAGTAAGAAGAGTTGGTGGTAGCTTCCAGATAAACAAGATGAAAGATTGCTGAAGCCCTTGTGGCTTAGTGGCATCTTATATTATAACAGATGAAGGCAAGGATTGGAAATCATAATACCTCTGTGCCTGTGGGATAAAAAGTTTCGTAGGAGAAAACTGTTGGTCTGTTGAAAGGAAAGACAATTTTTTATTTTTTGTTCTGGTGTATTCATGTACTAAGTTAAATGACCATGTTTCGTTTTCGTGAACAATATATGCTTTCTTGTGTCTTTTCTTCATGTGGTGGAAGATTTGCTGAAGTTGTGTCATTTGTATTGCTGAGCTGTTTCCTTATTTACATGTCTCCTTGCCAAGATTTCCTTCTGTCTGATATCTTTCGTGTGGCTTCAGGTCTTACATACAAAGAGGTTCATATTTGCTCCCCCAAGAGGATCGGCTGCAGCAGAAACAAATCCAAGCGAACCACTTCTTGCAGCCTTGGAGGAAAGTCACCCAAGTTCACTTGTTCACTATCTTGCTTATCTTGATCTCTGCATGATTAGTGAGAATAATGTGGACACTTGGCGTCGAGCTGCTTTCTTTGAAGAAACTGGCGACACTTACAAAAGAGTTATAGCTGTATGCCTGAGGCCTTTGGAAAAGCTAGCAGCAAAATTAGCTGAAGGTCTGGAAACTTCTGCCGATAAAAGCTACCCACTTTCAAATCAGTTACTGTCCCCTACTGACCTTCATCTTGATTCATCTTGCTATGAACCACTACATCATTATCAGGTATGGCAAACTATCCGTCCTTGTCACCTTTTGCTTCCTGCACGTAGTCTGGTGTTTGTATAGTGTGCAAATCTCATTCTGCACTTCATTTGCAGAACATTAGAGATGCTACAGTAGCATGCGTTTCTCTTTTGTCATGCTTAAACTTGACATTCTGGAAATTAGCGACGCAGTTCTGTTTTGCAGTTCACATTTGTGACATAAATGTTATTTGAAAGCACCTTTGTTTGCAAATCAATCCACTGTATATATCAGCCATGCTTGGGTACTTGGCTGTTAAACGCCTCTACATGTCCCTTTTAGCAATTAAATGCATGTGCCATTGAACATTTGCCTTCTCTGTCACATACTGATCTGGAGAATGTATCTGTGAAATGACATGTGCATTATCAACAGAATTTTGCCCCCATTCCACACACACACTATTGATGGGTGTCAGTGGGCAACCTGAGAAAGCTTTGGGTTTGAATGCTAGTCATCTCTCTTTTTCCCATTTTAGGTTGCTTTAGCTTTGCTAGAAGTCACACCACCCTATCAAACTTAGTAATCTATATATCTTTATTAGTAATCTCAGTTGTCAACTTGCGAATCAAGATTTAACGTGTACTGAAAAGGAGAAAAAAAGGAAAAGGGTTGGGGGGGGGGTGGGGTTGGTGTTTTACTTTCCCAAGAGAGCTTCTGGAGCAAATGTTAGAAGATGGAAAGGCGAAAGAGCTTAGGACTTATGCTTTAAAGTGCCTATGCCAGTAGAGAGCCTAAACAACTTGAGCTTCTTTCTCATTGGAGGTTGCCATGTTACTTGACTGTCATTTTTAACTAGATGTAGCAAAGAAAATTATATTGCTTAATCATGATGGCTTATAGTTCTAATGACTCAAAGTTTTGTATATTCTTGATTTTGTACAGCTGTATGCGTGGTGTGCCAGAGCTGCTGCCTCTCTGACTGTGCACTCACACAAGGAGGACAGATATGGCGTTGCTCAGCTTTCTGGCAGCAACGCTGCTGTTTTATCAACCCTATTGTCTTGCCTACTCGCGGTTGAATCATTCATGGGGAAGAGGACCCACTTGCAGTCCCAGCACCAGTTTATGGGAGCCGGGGGTATTAAATGGGCGACCCCAAATGCTGGAAGAAAGTATTTTCCGTCCAGTACCATGAGTAAGAAAAGAGGTTCTCCTCTGCATTCTAAAGCATATGCTATTGCTGATGTTCTTAGGACATCCATCTACCAAATAGTGTCTGCCTTCCACGACGAAATGCTCGCTGGTGCCAAGTCTGGCATTCTTGAAAAGGATTGGACCATCAACGCGAAGCCTCCATTTGGCACTCGCGATCTCCTCTTGCAGAAAATGCATCTCTTCTTGGATTTTCGGGCTAGCTAACTGTCTCTGAGACTCCCTTATTGTACGTCCAACTGTCTCTTTTTGCCTTTTTGTATGATTTGACCATTCTGAAGAGTCAAGACGCCACAGGATGTGATTTTGTCAAGAGATGAATATAAGCATTCCCCATTTTCCTTTGTGGTGAGAGAATGTTTGCATGCTTACTCCAAGTAGGTGCTGTGTTAGCTAAATAGTAGTACTTCACCGGGATGCTTAATGATTACTGGATTGGCTCTGACCATAGGCCTCTTGGAATGTCTTGGTTAGGGTTCATGAACAATCTTGGAAGTGTGAGTGAACACTTGAGTTTTTATCAGACACTGTTCAGACCTGAATTCTGATGTAGGAAGATGGTGGGAACTGAACCTACTGTTGAGCCATCCATTGGCTCCAGTAGTTTGTTTTAAATTGCATTCATGACTCATCACGCCCTATAAGATTCTAGCACGTGATCTCTTTTTAGAGGGGGCTAGAAATGATTCGTCAATTTTGTCGAACAAAGAATGTGGCCACAAGCTTTTTGTGCATCTATTGTCGTTTTTAAATATCTCCTCTCACTATTATTTGTCTGTCAAGTGGCATACACGTCCTCCCCATTGAAGAAGCAAGTCCCCGCCATGTATACTGCATGGGAAGAGCGCACACGAGGAGGTTTTTTTTTTTTCCTCCTGTTTCACGTCATTCATCGTGAAATTGGACGATGGTTCACGTTTTATATCACGAAAGAATCATGTTATAGCACACATTCTGTTTAAGAGCAACTTAGCATGATCCTATAGGGTATATATGGTGTTATAGCGCGTCAAAAAATTTTTACCTTTAGACTAAGTTGGTCGGTCCGAGTCTGCCGTTGGATGAGGGGCGGCTTCCACGCATTCGACCACTTGGCACTTACTACGAATCCTGTTCATATAGGATCAACTGCACATGTGGAACCGATGTCGGACAGGTCCATTTTGACTCACCCAATTTCCAGGATGAGGAATAGTGGGACAAACAGAAGATCCTCTTGCATGGAGCTTCTCCCCTCCACGGATGGTGGGGGATGAACAGCAGAAACTCTGATCCTGAAAAAGAAGAAGACGTGGACATCATCCTCTCCGAGGTATCGTGAAGAAGTGAGAGACCTGGAAAATCAAATCAGGGGTGGGTGTTAGCATAAGTAGTAGTCTTGCTCGGATTGTCACTTCTTAAAAAGGAGGTTTAGGTGATTCAAGTGCCTTAATACGTGCGCCACTTTACATGGTTGTGATAGGATAGCAAAGCAATCATCACGACGTTTCTCATTAACAGAGGAACCACACTACATTACTTTGCTGTGGAGACAGTTTAATTTTAAGTTTCGAACACTACTTGTAATGATAACATTGTATGACATCGTGTCTACTTAAATATGTATGAATGATTGAGATAAGCTAATTCGAAAAATTTAGGATTATCTTGTCGATCATAACCTTGCTTCACAAAGATCGACCTTATGAATCCTAAAACCGGAGTTATTAGCCACGTAATCTCTACGGTGATAATGAAATCAGGATTTGAAGTTCTCTCTTATGCTATGTTTGGGATGAAGAGCGAGGGAATTTGGAGAGAAAATTTACGAAATTTGGGTTATTTTTTCCCATTTTCCACCCAAAATTTCATTCTTCCGTTTTCCTTCATATTTCAGAAGTAACATTAACGTCAACATCTTAGACAGTGACATCATCTTGCCTTTAGAGACTAAGGGCGCGTTTGGTAACGTTTCTGTTTAAAAATTGTTCCAGGGAACAGAAATAAAAAAGCGTTTCTGTTCCGCGAAACAATTTTTGACCAGAAACACGCGTTTGGTAAACTTGTTCTGGGAATAAAAAATGAATAGAAACATGTTTGGTAGATTTTATATTTTTTTTGTTTCTTTTAATTTTTTAATATTTTATTCTATTTTTCATTTTTTCCTTTATTTTTTTTTTTTTTTTTCTTTTGGCCGGTTGCCGCCCTCCGCGACTCGGGCCGACTGGGGCCGACGCCTCGCCTAGGCACGGCGAGGCTCGCCGGATCCGGGCAAGCTCGGCCTCGCCGGGGGCCGACGCTCCGGTGAGGTCGCCGGCCCCCTCGACGCGTCGCCGGCCCTCGACGTCCGGTCGCCGGCCATGGCCGAAGCCGGCGACCGGCCAAAGAAAAAGAAGAAGAAGAAAAGAACAGAAAAACGTTTTTTGTTTCTTCAAAAGTGTTTCTGGAGTAAGAAACAACTTTTTTTTATTTCTCATTTCCGTTCTTTTTTGTTCTAACAAAAAACAGATTTTTAACAAAAACGCAAACAAACGTGTTTTTCTTTTTTGTTCCAGGAACAAAAAAACAAAAAATCTGTTCATAAACAGATTCCAGAAATGAAAACATGCACGTCCTAAAAAAATTTCCAATGAGATTAAAGGAATTCTGTTTCCTTGCACTCGCCTTAAAGTACACGATGAAGCAGAGTGATGGAGCACTAAGGCTCTGTTTGTTTGCACTTCTTTTTTTGTTTTTAAACACTTTTTCATTTTTTTTGTTCTTGGGAACAAAAAGCAATGTAAACGTTTGGAGTGCATTTCTGTTCCTTTTTTGTTCTTTTGTTAAAGCGAACAAAAAAAAAGAAATAAAAAACAACAAATTTGTGTTTCTTATTTCAAACAAAACTTAAACACTTTTTTATTTTCTTCTTCTTTTTCTTCTTATTTTCTTCTTCTTTTTTCTTTCTTTTTTTCTTTCGCCGCCTCGGCCATGGCCATGGGCGACCGGCGACGAGGGCGGCGGCCTCGCCCGCCCACGGCCGGGCTCGCCGGCCCCGGCGAGGCCGAGCCTCGCCCCCGGCGAGGCCGAGCCTCGCCGTCCCCCGGCGAGGCCAAGCTCGCCCGGCGGCCGCCGAGGCTCGGCCTCGCCGGCCACCGCCACCGGGCCGGGCGAGTTGGCGTCGCCCGGTGGTGGCCGGGCGAGGCCGAGCCTCGCCGCCGCCGGGCGAGCTCGGCCTCGCCGGATCCGGGCGAGCTCGAGCTCGCCCGGCCAAGGCGAGGCCGCCGACCCTCGTCGGCCGATCGCCGGCCATGGCCGAGGCCGGCGACCGGCCAAAAGAAGAAAAAAGAAAAAAAGGAAAAATAAGAAAAAAAAATAGAAAAAATAAAATAAAAATATTAAAAAATAAAAGAAATAAAAAAATTATATAAATTTACCAAACGTGTTTCGTTTATTTTTTATTCCCGGAATAAGTTTACTAAACGCATTTTTTTGTTCAAAATTGCTCCCGGAAATGTAAACATTTTTTTTATTTTTGTTTCCTGGAACAATTTTTAAAAGAAACGCAAACAAACGCACCCTAAGCATTTTAAAAATGGTTTCCTGGGGAAAAATGGAGAGTACTGAAAGGCGGGGGCGTTTCCCTATAGCCTCGTTGGCAGTTTGCACTCACCACAGGACATTGGTCAGTCACATCCAGGTGGAATATAATGAAACTTGAGAATAGCTTGAAACTCTTTGAATTGAGGGGTTTTGTGTTAAGCATGGATGATAATGAAGTTAATTAGGGTTAACCGACCATTCTGTCATGTCATTATACGCAGGATTGGTGATGTTAATACTCTCGGACTTGCAAATTGCAAACGAACTCATGTTTTGGCCACCCGTTTCGGCTATTGTGTCTTGCTCTTATTTCATTCACAAGTTAATCTAGTGCGTCTGAGATTTATCTATTTAAGATAATCATCTTCACCATAAAAATGTCTCATCTCGATTTGACTAATCACCAATTTTTTTATTTTTATTGTGGAAGACAGAAGATCGCATTGTTGCCACAGAAAAATGAATGGCTTCTCTTCACAAGTCTCTTTTTCTCTAATTCCTAGCAATAAAAGAAGTCCTCTTATCTCATTAAATTTCAAAAACTGATTTTCTTTCATCATAAACAAACGCCAAAATGTTGCGCTTCATTTTTGTTTTGTTTTTTTGCCATAATTTCGTATTGCAATACATAAACCATTTCGTATAATTATAGAAGCCGAGAGTGTTAAAAATCTATTTCCCAGTTTCTTCTAAGATAGCAGGCAGACATATAATTTGCATATTTCATCGCGATTCATAAGGTTTATTATTTTCAAAAGGTTCATGTTGCATGCTTTAACACATGCCGAACCTTCTTCTATATAATGGACATGGAATAAGAAGGGAAGATGCAGAATCTTGGCTGGTCTAAGCTTTTCGAATATTCACCCCCCTGCTTTAGTTACGTTCCCTCCAACAATGGAAGATGAAGAAGCACAGCGATTCGTGTGCATGAACATCGACCCGGCGCAGATCGAGTCACCACCCGCGAAGCTAGAGCTAACCGTGGACGAAGTCCTGGAGGAGTACGTCGGGTCGTTCGGGTTCTCGCAGCTGCTGCACGTGTTCTTGGTGTCGTTCGCATGGATATTCGATTCCCAGAACGCGCTGATCACCATCTTCACCGACGCGCAGCCGTCGGCCTGGAGGTGCAAATCGCCGGGTTCGTGCATCGGTGCTGCTGGAGGAGGAGGCGGAGACGGAGGCGGCGTCGCTTCCGTTTGTGGATTGGAGCGAGGGACCTGGGAGTGGGTCGGCGGCAACACCAGCTCGGTGATCGCCGAATGGGGTCTCATTTGCGACCGCAAGTTCCTTGCTGCCGTACCCGCCTCTCTCTTCTTCCTCGGCTCTTTATTAGGTACGTCGGATCGATCCGCCTCTTGAACATGCATACAGAGCCGCATGCTTTTTTCCACCTACTCAGAGGTATCATTTCTCATGGTTTTCGTTATTCGCCTTTTCCTGCGCAGGATCTGCTGTTTATGGTCACTTGGCGGACGCGCGCCTAGGCCGGAAGAGAACCGTGCTGGTCGCCTGCGTCTTGACGACTCTGACCGGTTTCCTCACCTCCCTTTCGCCGGACGTATGGACGTATGCCTTCCTCCGCTTTGCCAACGGTTTCGCTCGATCGGGGATCGGCATTTGCTGTCTCGTCCTTTCCACAGAAGCTGTCGGCAAAAAATGGCGCGGGCAAGTGGGGCAATACGGCTTCTTCTTCTTCACCGCGGGGTTCTTCTCTCTCCCCTTGATCGCTTATCAGACGAGGAACTGTTGGAGGGACCTGTACAGGATAATATCCATCTTTCCCCTGCTCTACTGCTTTCTCCTGGTCCCTTTTGTTTCCGAGTCGCCGCGTTGGCTTCTCGTCAAGGGGCGCGAGGGAGAGGCGCTCGACGTGTTGAAGAAGTTCGCACGACTCAACGGTAAGAAGCTGCCATCCAATCTAGTCCTCTCCAATCCGTCTCCGCCGAAAATGGTTGGCAAAGCCGAGGCCGGAGCAGGATCAATGGCAGCTGAAGCAGAGGAGAGCCTGTGGAAGACCAGATGGGCGGCTCAAAGAATGATCCTGATCATGTTAGCCGGTTTCGGGATCGGGTTCGTGTACTACGGCATTCAATTGAACGTCGAAAACCTCGACTTCAATCTTTACTACACCGTGGCCCTCAACGCGATGATGGAAATTCCCGCAGTCCTCCTTGGGAGCGTGCTCTTGAGCTTCATGAACCGCCGCCTGCTCTTCTCGCAGTCCGCCTTCTTAGCCGGAATCTCGTGCATCCTCTGCGTCATCTTCGCTCGAGATAACCGCGGCGGCGGGGACGCGGATAAATCGGGCGGGAGCGGGAGGGGGAGCTGGGCGCAACTCATCATCGAAGGGGTGGGGTTCATGGCCGCTTCCATGGCGTTCGACGTGTCGTACATCTACTGCGTCGAGCTGTTCCCTACCAACGTGAGGAACTTCGCCGTGTCCTTGCTGCGCCAGGCCGTCATGTTGGGGGCTTCGCTCGCGCCTCTGCTGGTCGCGGTCGGCCGCCTGAGCCCGTCGTTCTCGTTCCTCGTGTTCGGCTCGCTGTCCATCTTCAGTGGAGTCTTGAGCCTCTGGCTTCCTGAGACCAGGAATGCTCCTCTCTACGAGACCCTGAAACAACAAGAAGAGGAGGAAAGCCTGAGCTGCGCATCCGATAATTCGGGTTTCGAGCTTGCGAAGGAGGTCAGAAGTTGATCGCCCGCCCATATGATTGCGTGATGGTGTCCAAACAGAAACTCTAAAGACTGCATACACCAGATGACCAGAATCAGATGCTTACAAAGTGTAAAATGTTTGATCGTCGTTTCATGTTGCAACTTTATTTGGGCTTGAAGATCTAAGCGATTGCATCATAGTGAAGATGTTCAGATTAATCGAGGCACGGATAGCCATCGGAAAATGTACATTGATACTATGTTGGATTGCGATTGTTATGATTATGGAGTTGATTGTCGACTAGACTTGACCGATTCTGCAGGGGACATTTCGAAATATTAGAGGCAAAGCGTCGGATACTTATGGTTTCTTCGCCTGCTTTTGAGGCAGCGACATTCTTGAAATTAGCCCTCCAGAGCTTCAACAGCCGAACGAATCTGCTGCCTGCATGACTACCGTAACGAAGTGTTTGAAGCCTGAAAAGAACGGCATATCGCGTTTCTCGTGGAGAGCCACCTGAATGTGTGCGGAAAAAAGCGTCGAATGTAATCGTTTACATCGATGTACTTGTTCTAGTACAGAAAGAACCGACCATTCTCTAGGTTGCAGAATTCACCCGCCTGCATTTTCTAGGCCTTTCACACGGCCATTTACCGGAAGTTGTCATCTCACAGTGCAGGACTCTGTTTCGTTTGCCTACTTCATTGAGGCTTGAGAGCGCCCAAGGATGACAAGATCCTAGAGAGTGGATAAACCTGTCAAATGGACGGATCGAATCAGATTTGGGTTGGGTTATAAATGATCCGACCCAAATGACCAATTTTTAACTAGTTTATGACCCATTTATCATAATGCGAAATTCTTGATTCATACTTGATCCGTTTCATTTATACCTGACTCATTTAACTAAACCCATGAGATCTTATTTCTTATGATTTTTTTCAAAAATGGTATTACTAAAACACTTTCATGCAATATAAACATAGTGAACGATTTATATATATATATATATATATATATATTTTTAAATAAGCCTCTGTGTGTTTTTTTGAAGAGGTATTTTTTTAGGAAAATTACAATATTTTATGTTTTTTGCCTGAAATCTAAAAAAAAAAAAAAAAAATTAGAAAATGTTTTCTACCTTTTAGTATGAAAAATATGATTACATTTTCCTCCTTGCACTCCTTTTAATATTTCTTTATTTTCCTTTTTTTCTTTTAAAAATCGAATTTATAATGATTTTTTATTTTATTTTAAAAATCAAAATTTAAATTATTTTTTCCTTTTTATTTTCCTTTTTTAAAAAGAATTTTTAATTATTTATTTTTTCCTTTTCATTCTTCTTCGGCTGATCGCTGGCCACAATGGTAGCTGGCAAGCCAAGCCTCACCAAACGTTGGTGACCTCGAGCTCGCCTGAGGCCGACTAGCTTGAGCTTCGCTAGCCATCACTATGTCGGCCACCTAGGTTAAGGAAGATGAAAGAAGAAAGAAAAAGAAAAATGAAACATAAAAAATAATTATAATTTCAATTTAATAACTATTTATCAATTTAAGCCCAAATCACTAATAAAATACAATTCTAAATTATAAAAGCCCTCTAATGTCTCCGAGCACTACTCTCTAAGACTCCAATCAAGATGATTATTGGACCCCTGCTTGCTCACCGAAAAATGAGACTTTTGTGTTTTTGTGTTTTCTTGTCGATAGGGAATATGAACTACATCCACCACCGGCCGTGGTGGCTCTGTTGGGTAGGCTCCAGACCTCCAAACGGGAGGTCCAGAGTTGGCCAAGCCCCTTCAACGCAAGTTGAAGGGAGGCCGATTGCACCATTAGGTGATTTAAGTGTGGCGCCCTGATGGTGGGTCCTGGGCTAGCGTCACCTGGGGGTTTACGAGGCGGCTGTCGGCCAAGGCGGTTCTTCCAGCATAAAAAAAAAAAAAAAAAACTACATCCCATGACATTATCAACTTGATATTAATTAAAATTATGAAAATTTTCGCATGATTTTCAAATAGCAACATTTAGATTGGGCTGTGGATGTGAGGCATTCAATTTGACGTATAGTTTAAAAAAATGTATCGAGTGGAAATTTAATAGGAGAAGCAATGTTGGATGAACACACGGTTCGAACGAAACGAACATCAAAGCAAAGCACAAGAGAAATTGAGTTATTTTTATAGCTCGACAATAATTTGTTTCTTAAGGGATTTTCATTTACCGAATGATTAAATCGCCATCACACGAGTAATTAGATCTTAACAAAATGACTTTTCACTTTCATTTTAACGAAACGAGTGCGCTAGCGAACTCTACTTGGGCAATGCCCCAACTCACGAGGACCCGCACGATCGGGGCACGTGTCCCGCTGGGCCCTGCCTCAGCCGTCCGATCGCAGTATAGACCACGGAACGTAGCAAGTCGAAAAACCTTGGCTAGGAAGAGAAGGGCAGCAATCCTTAAATCAGAGCGAGCGCCGTCTGAGGAGTCTTGCTCTCTCTCTCTCTCTCTCTCTTCTTATCTTCTTCTCCCCCAAAACCCCATCGGACCCAAAAACCCTAACGAAGGTAAACCCATCTTCTCCACCTCGAATTTGACTCCGCCTGCGTTTCCCTTGACCTCTCTTGTGTTCTTGACGCATTCTCGTCGCGCGGTGTCTGTTGGGTCGTTAGCTCGAATCTGTGATTAGGGTTTTGGCTTCTGATTGCTGGGTTGTTGGAATATCGTTTGCATTTCTTCTTCTGCTGCTGTTGTCTTGTTGTTTCTGTTTGGAGGTTTTTAGGAGATGGGGTTCTTGGGGGCTTGGTCTTCGATCGTGGGTATGGGGCTTTTTGTCGTCGGATGCGTGTGTGGGCTGTGTGCTGTCTTTCTACCGCTTTGCCTCGCTCATTTGTTTGGTTGATGTGGAAGTTGTGGAGAAAGATGAGCACTTCGGGTCCAGTATTAGATATTTCGTTCTTGGGTTGAGTATGTGATGTGAATGGGAGGAACATAAGGATTCAAAAAGTGATTCGGCTGGGTAATATAACGCAGTTAGCCTTGTGTCCCCTCTTGTCTATTCTGTAAGTTTTGCGGCCGAGTGGGTGGGTTGAAATTGGGCGGATGGATGCAATTGAGGTGGGTTTTATCTGTGGGCGTGGAGTTAGCTGTTATAGCTCAGTAGTAGGAAGAATCTGGTGTAGGAACTGTAGTGACTTGTTTTAGGCAGACTGGATAATTTGGTCCGCAATTGAGAGCATCCTAAAAGTGTCAAAGCGAGGGTGGCATATTCTGTAATGTTCAAGAGCGGGTAGAAGTTCAAGATGTCCGTTGTTGTGTCAAAGCAGTCCCTTTGCAAAGGTTGCTCTGTATAGTTAGTCTAAGACTTTAGGTATTCTTTTTCAATTGAAATGATGTAGAATTTACATATTTAAGCTTTTGCATTTTATCCTCTTCTGGCTTTGTTTGATAAGTTTTTAGTGTTTTGCTGTTAGAGGCAGAGTATTGTTCGCTTATTAGCTATTTATAATGTTGTGTTCGAGCCTTTGAGGCTTTTCTTATGGTTGTCTTTTTGTTTTAAGTTTTGCGTAGTTGTGTGGGTTAGATTTGTGCTTAATTTGGTTTTGTGTTGTGGTTACTAGTTGGGGTGTTTTGAAGTCTTCATATATGGTTGACTTTTGTAATGATTATCTTAACCATGGTGTCCTCGTTGCTTTTGGTCTAATTTGTTCATCTGTTACTGGTGTCAATTTTTTTTTCTTTTTGCATGTGTCATTGATTGTGTTGCGGGCCTTGGGGTCTACCCTAGTTAGGAATGAATAAGGCGTGGCTGTTTCTTTTATCAGGATGCATTCTCTGATTTAATAAGTTTGAATAATGCTTAAAGAACATGATTGACATTGGGCCTTCTCTGTGATCTAATTATCTTGCATTTTTGTTGGCTGAAGAGATGATAAACTAGAGTTTGTGTCCCGTCCTAGCTGAAAATCAAGAAAACTACTAACTAGGCGATGAGCAATGAGAAACATTGTCATCTTTTTAAGAAATGATTGCGGTTATTTTTTTGTCTTTGAAATTGCACGACCTTGTGTGTGTACTGGACAAACTAAAAATGGTTTTCGGAAGAGAATGGTGTTGAAGTTGAGATCTTAATTCACAATGTGCATTCCTTTAATTCCTTCTGTCTTTCATATTAGGGTTTTTTTTTGGTCCTCCAGTAATTCTGTACTTGGCCTTTTGGTGATTCCTGTGCAGTCCTTCCCACAATTCTATCAACTTCCATTATGCCTTGAGAGTTTCTGGCTTTGAAGTAGTTTTACTGTTGCTTAACTCTTTTTACCCTGCAGATGAATAGGGAGAGGCTTATGAAGATGGCGGGTTCTGTCCGCACTGGTGGAAAGGGTACCATGAGAAGGTCTGCAAGTTGGTCCTACTCATAAGTCAGATGTTCCTATGAAGTTTTTTTTATCTTGGTTTACCATCTTATGACAGTTTCTTTTGCTTGTTCACATCTGTTTGTCAGATTATAAATGGTGAAATTTTGAAATGAGCTAAATAGAATGCTACTTAATGTATGTCACAGAAAGAGAGGGTCTCCTTTCTTTTTGACAGACAGAAGTGAGGGTTTCCTTCCTCATAGGACTACTAACATGCATTTTTCATTTAACTGTGGCTTGGTTACATAGATCGCTGATCTGATGCCATCTAATTGTCGTTACTCATTTGGTGGTCTCAACTGCAGAAAGAAGAAGGCTGTTCATAAGACCACCACGACAGATGATAAAAGGCTTCAAAGCACCCTGAAGAGGATTGGGGTGAATGCCATCCCCGCAATTGAAGAAGTCAACATTTTTAAGGATGATGTAGTTATCCAGTTTTTGAATCCCAAAGGTGAGATACTTTTCAAATTGCAACCCCAAATGATGTTTCTTTAGGATCAAGTGATGATTTTTCTACTTTGGAAATGCAGTTCAAGCGTCTATTGCTGCAAATACCTGGGTAGTTAGTGGTTCTCCTCAGACCAAGAGTACGCATTTCTCCTTTTCTCCTTTTCTCCTTTAACTTTTGTTACAGTTTTATCTTTAGAATGTTTCATGGACTTTGAAAATGCCAGAGTTTAACACGTTATTGACATATGACATCAATTCCTTGTATGTGCAGAGCTACAGGATATCCTCCCTGGCATCATCAACCAATTAGGTAATGCTTGTGTTCTCTTACTAGTAGATGTTTTTATTTGCTTTGTGATTCTGTATGTTTAAATTTACTTGGGGGAGATAATGCAGGTCCTGATAACTTGGACAACCTGAGGAAGTTGGCAGAGCAATTCCAGAAGCAGGTGCCTGGTGCGGCCACTGGTTCTGGTGCCACTGCAACGCAGGATGACGACGACGACGAAGTCCCCGAGCTTGTACCTGGCGAGACTTTTGAGGCTGCCGCTGAAGAGGGTCAGGCGACTCAGGTGACTGAGGCGACTAAGGTGACTGAGGCAACTCCGGCCTCCTAGAGAGAGGGATTTCTATTGTCATTTCAATACTTGTAGTGCTATTAAAATCCTTATTTTCTCTCATTTGTCTGTCTTTCCATTTTACTTTTAACGAACTGTTTTAATCTCGTGAGGCTTGTGAAATCTGAGCAGTTCTCTTACTCAAATCGCTTAATATTTGTCTGGCAAGATCAAGTATTGGCGTTTCAGATGCGGATGCTCGAGATCTCGAGTTTTACTTTATCATAACGAGTAAGCGGTTATATGTGGGTGATGGGATTTAATACAAAATCTGTCGTCTTTATCTTCTTGAATCATATCGGATGCTCCATCTCCTCCGCACCATAGGTTGCATGCTGATCTGAAATTGTCACAATCTACAGTCAACGCCGAGAATTTCCAAACCAACTTTTATTTTTTGGATCGAAATTTCCAAAGCAACTTTTTTTTTTTTTTTTTTTTTTTTTTTTGGTCAGAATTCCAAACCAACTTAGAAACCACGTTTTCTGCAGATTTCAGTATAGCAAAAGACTAGGCCTTCCTCAAAACTACCATTCATATTACACTGGGATACATTAAACATCTTGAATATGGTCTTTTGCACAAGTTCAACAGCTTTCGACAACCTCGATGTCCTCACGACCGAGCCTCGACACTATACGAGGAGACATATAAACGAGATGTTTCTGCTATCCAGACAATCTACAAAAAGGAAGAGCAACACATCACCGCGGGCAAGTCTAGAACTTTTGATAATGCTATGTCCATCTTTTACTTAAGCTGAAGAAAGATTGCAAAAGGACTGCATTAACTTCAGCTAATATCTGTCTGCATCCCACACATGAATATGTCCATGTTCTTCACCCTCTCCCACCACTTCGCCGCCCTCTTCCCACCATCGCCCTTCACATTCTCGTTGCCATTCTTCCTCAACTTGAGCTTCCCCATTGGAAGGCAAGACTCCAAAGTTACTCGGCTGTCGTTCGTCTTCTTAGCATCGAGCTTGTCATCCTCTTGATCCCTGTTTGCGAGCTGCTCATAGTACTCCTTGTTCCGCTTCTCCAACCCGTATATCTGCCCCTGAAGGTCCTCAATCTTGCGGCTCAGTAGCAACACCCTCTGGTCCTCCCTCATCTTCATCATGCACCGGGCCAACTCACCTGCCTTCCTTTTGATAAACACCGACTCCGAAGCCAGCTCCCGGTTCTCCTCCACCAGCGCACTCACTCTGTACCCCAACCTTGCATTTTCATGGAGCAATATCATCCTCTCAGACTCTAGGACCTCAAGAAGGCTCTTCTGCAGCTCAATCTTCCTCGACGAGTCGTTGCATTGTTGCTCGGAGATGGAGACCTCATTCAGGAGGATGTCACACTCCACATTCTTGATCACAAGGTCGGCTATGAAGGCGTCAAGACTCCCTACATTGCCAAGATTGGCGAGAGGAAGGGGATTCTGGTACGAGAGAGAGCTCTCAGCATCCGAGGAATCGATCTGGATCGTCCAGCAGTCCTCTTCCTTGTCGTGCTCAGAGTAGTCGTGGTCGGTTAGACTGGAGACATGTGACGACTGTCGGGTGTGAGTGTGATTCTTGCTTCTGGAGAGGGCTTGGATGTAACGATCAGATAGGTAGAGATAGGACTTGTACAGATCCTGAAGCAAAGCGATGAGCTGAGGGCGCTTCTGGTAGTAGGATTCGGCACGTTTGGCGAGTGTATCGCCACTTCCATCCTCATCCGGGTTCCCCAGCGCGGCTTTCAGTTTTTCATCTAGATCTACAACAGTTTTAACCTCTAAGTCAGAATACAGAATGTAATGTGATAGTACTACAAACTTATTGTTTGAGACGTGCGAGACTTCTGATTGACAATTATAGTCATCATTAAAGTTAAAAAAATCAACCTCAATTAAATCTTAACCTAGTTTATCCCGTTCAAATCATCAATGAAATTCAGAAGCAATAATGAAATATGTCTCATTCTATGTCTCCTAATATAGATATAGAGAACATATGGGCACAACATGCTACAGCTGCTGTTTTCTGCTACCAGAGGACTTCAATAATTAGCCAAATAAGGACAAATTTCTGAAGATGCTATGGTACAGCACCATAGCTGGAGTGAAATAATTTTGATGCTCTGTACAGAACCGAAAAATGAAATTTCATTTTCAGCTTCGAGCTTATTTCTAAATGCTCCATAAGAGTTCTGTACTAACAGATTGACATATGCATCTTTTTGATTTCGTAAGAAACTACGCTTTTTTTAATATTTTATCTTTGTTGCCTCAAATAATCCCTAAAACTAGACCTTTCATTTTTGACTTTGGTCCTTCGCTTTTGTTAGTTGAATTACACATTAAAAGCGGGCAAGTCCAGACCCCACACGTCAAATATGCCTCGGATCGTAATATCAAGGCCAACTAATTTTTCCTCCGGTGTACAGATGAACATTTATTACAACCTTGTCCTGGTCCATTACTTTCCACCATATTTGCATAGAAATTCCTCTTTTGACATCCGAATTCCGAGTTTCGAAATTGAATTAAATTGAAGAAAGGTCACCGTCAACGAATCCCGACGAAAGGATCGTTTGGAAAGGGAAGCAAGCAAGCAAGGAGGCAAGCAAAGAAAGAGATTCTTCCCGTTTACTTTTTCCTTTTTTTGCCTATCGTTTCAAATTTCAAAAACACAAGCGACGGGCTTATAATGCATGAACAGAAAAGATGGACGAGACACTGACACAGTAAGATGACAGTTCACAGTAAGAAAGAAACCCATCATGAGGCCTCTAACTGATAGGGGTAGTAGCTAGCTTCATCCATGCACGCCATGGTAATTCGTTTTGTCCTACTCGTGTATGTTTACATATCTATAAGCTAGGTTTTTTGTAAGTGGGATTAGCTAATTAACTAATTTCTTCATTTCAGTTCAAGCTCTCTGGCTCAGGCTTCAAGGATATGCATATTAAATGAGCTTCTTGGATAAGTCAACCCACTTCAAAAAGTAGTTCAGCCCTTACGAAATGTCTAAAGCACTCTAAAGCAATAATTTGAAATTAAGTTTGACAAAACCTAAGAGTAGAGGAGACGCTTTTAGCAGCAGTTGCGCTTTGTGTAAGGCCTAACAAGGAGAGAGGGTTTTAACGCATGCAAATCTCTACAAGTACCAAGCAATCATCGCCTTTACTTTTCTCAGATTTCACAAGGCAGTTTCAAGTTCGAATAGTCGGCATTTTGAAATCATTTGGTTCCTTTGATATGGCTTTTGGAGAGACGCTAATCACCTCTCCGAACGTACTGGAAAAAAGGCAGCTCGAGAGACCGAAAGCATTTCAAAACTTAAAACCGAGAGAAAGAAAGAGACCAATACTTGCACGAACGGACACTGCAACAACATCCGTGATTTCGTCTTTCAAACATGTGAAAATGAACATGGGTTTCGCGTCAAAGTTTCAATAGGGGCCAGTCAAAATTACCTGCAATGGAAGAGAGGAGCCACGAAGGCGTGGGGGTGGGGGCCGTGTTGGTGGAGCTTCTTGAGGGAAACGAAGGAGGAGGAGGCGACTGCATCGGCGTCTTGGAATTAGCAGAGGAGATACCAACGCCTTCCTCTCTTTCTCTCTCCTCTTTCTTCTCCAGCTTCTTCATCATCTCTCTCTGCTGGACGCCGTAAGGACCCACCCTATTCAAATCCCTTCAACCAAAGAAACCCATATCCCCCGTAAGATCGCATTTTAAATGCTTTTCAAAGTTCATACACTTTACCCAGACGAGACGTAACACGTCAAACCCACAAAAACAATATATCAATTTTTGCCAAGAAAATCAGTCTCATTGTTTGTTTTCTTTCCCTCCACAGGTCTATCACTCTACGGTTTCCGATGTCTAGTCCTTTTCAGGAACATTGTAGGGTACATAGGGCATTAAATGAGATGTCGAGGAAAAGGCCGTACAACTACAGTAGAGACAGCGTCCCGCACAATGCAGATAGGCGTAAATCGGAAGCTTGACAAGAGACGTTTGTGTTTGTACTTGTGACGAGAGGAAGAAAGACGACGCAGATCTCGAGAGACGGGGGGGAGGGGGTTAAATTTTGGCCAAAATGCAAGACTCTGAACATTCACGGCGTTGAAACAGTTCCTTCTCACATCCCCATGCAATAATTTTCACAATCTGTAAACACGAAAAGAAAAGTGAAAGAAAACAAAAAACCTTAACCTTATTTGTCCCATCTCTCTCTCTCTCTCTCTCTGGCATCAGAAAATTAAACTGGATTAAACTAAACTCCTTTTTCAACTTGACGTTCTTATAATCCTGAAAGACTGAGGTGTCACTAAAATGTTATCTTGGTTCTGTTCAGTTCATTCCCCATCTTTTCTTGCGGTCGACGACCCAGTCCTTCCATTCTTTGAGCGTAGAACAAATGAAGATGCAAGACGCAAAGAGGAAAAGAAAGAAGAGAACCATCTAACATCTTACGCATGACATGTGATTGCACGAGAATAAACAAGTTCAAAAGAACGAAGAACCGTGGAGTGACTGTTGAAAGCAAAAGAAACTCACGGTAGTGAAGTCCGCTGTTGATAGAGCGTCAAGGACATGTTCTCTGGGGCCTGCGAACGAGCGGGGAGGGGAAAAGAAGAGAAGAGAGGGAGGGAGAGAGAGAATGGAAGGAGGAGGAGGAGGATGAAAAAGAGACTGGAGGTTTCGGAGAATAAGGCTGAGTCACACGGCTTTTTGTCAGACCCGGACAGGGCTGCTGCTTTTCATTTTCAAAGCTTTGTTTCGAAAGGGAAAATCACGGAGAGGGGAGACGCAGAAAATCAACAGACGCATCAGCTCGAGACAGAGAGAGAGAGAGGGGACTTCAGTAGTTATAGGTCCGGAGACAGTTCCATTTATGCACTCGAATTATATACCATTATCATTGCGCATTGTCATTTTCACAGCTTAAATGAAAGCCCTTGCGTGTACCCTTCTTTCGTTTTAGCTTCAAGCGAAAAAATTTGCAGATAACCGGAAGAAAGCAAGCATGTATGACGATTCAATCAAAGCCTGTAAAATCAGCGACTACATATGTTTTCGCCTCTTTTTTGGCCGTTCTGAATTTCATTTTGCTTGATCTCATGTACACACACGTTTGAATATATTATGATACAAAAGACGATTTTAATGTACGCTTATGTTGACATAAGATGATACAATTGAAGATTTTGTGGAGAAAACTATGGGCATTCTATGTTATGAGGCAACCTTATCTTTTGATTTTTTTTACTTTTTTTTTTTTTTTTTGTGATAACACACTATACATTATAACTAGACGGACTTCAGTAGCCCCCACATCACAGATTAGATTCCAGTCCAGAGCTAGAAAAGCATCACTGACGTAGCGCTTAAAAACACCAACATCTTCAAGAATAGATACACAGGCTTTTTCTCTTTGGGATCTGCCGGGTCTATTCCTGGCTTGGCGGGACCCTAGTGGGCCCAGTTGAGTAAAACTCACAAACCCGGGGAGTTTCAGACTTCACCATCATTGTTGCTTTCAATATTCGCCAACACATCCGCGCAGAGATTAGTCCCTAGGTTGCTAACCTTTAAGGTTGTGTACGACCCATCTAGATTATATATGATATGAAATTCAGAAATTTTATATATCTCATCTACTATTTTGATGAATTGTATTAACGAAATTATATATTTTCATATAATATCATGTTTATTATTTGAAATGAACCGTATATCAATGTAAATGAGGTCAAAAATGCACAAAAGAATATTGTAAGAGTTTCTTGCGAGTAACTAATAAAAAAATCACAAAAGCACAGAAGGAGAGACCCTCCAATAATCAATCCATGTGTGTTGTACGTATAAACCTTAAATAGTAAATTGGCTCATTACAACATTCTAGAGCCATTGGTTTGATAATGGCAAAAAAGAATAAAATAAATGAGTTACCATTACATCGACAATTTAGATCAATCAATAAATGCCAAATCTAGTTCAAGGAAAAAGCATGATTATTCACTTTCGTAATTTTGAAAAGTATAGTATTTCGACTTTCTTGCCTTTTTTGATGGAGTTTTGACATGAACTATAGAGTTGCGAAAGAGAAGAGGGAGAAGAAACTTCAACTCTCTTGCTGCTTTCGTGAACATTTGATGTGAACTAAGAGCTACGGAGGAGGAGTTTTAGCTCTCATGCCATTTTCATGGAACTTCAACGTAAACCAAATAGTTACAAAGGAGTCGTAAAGCTTTAACGTGACTCGGAACTTTGAAGTAGAAGAAGAAGGAGAGGCTAGAGTTTCAGAAATATTCTTGCCCTTCACTTTTGAAATTTAGAAAGATCATTTTTAAATTTGAATTTGTTTGTTTGAAATTTAAGGTGTCCTACTTCATTTATGGAGCCTCTTGGCCCTCACTTCATTTCCAAGGGATTGCCGAGGACCAAGGCATAGCCAATGCGATCTCCAATCCGGCCTCTATGAACTTAGGCCTAATCTCGATAGACCTAAGCTCGAGCTCTAATGACTTGAGCATGAGAGCTAGGTACTCGACATGGCCACCAAGATCCCATGCCCAAGGGCCGGTGACTTGGGTGCGGAAGCTAAGTACCCGAGTACGATTGTTGATGACCCAAGCATGAGCACTGGGGCTTAGGACTAGCCTTTGTGGACTTGGGCCTAACTGTCGAGGAATTGGGCCTAGTCTTGATGGACCTGAGCCTTAGCACTAATGACTTTGGTGTGTGAGTTGAGTACCCGGGCATATAACTACTAAGGACTCAGGCATGGGCATTGAGGTCTTGGTTTGATCTTTGTGGACTTAGGCCAAACCTTGATGGAGACCTAGGCTCGGTGTAGGTGAGTTGGGCAGAAAAGCTAGTTACTTAGGCATGGCCACCAAGATCCAAGCATGGGTGCTAGACTTGGGCACAACCATCTAGGAGATCCTTGAGATCAACCTTTGTGGACTTGAGCCCCACCTCGATGGATCAAGGATTTAAGGTTTGGGTGGTAGTGACTTGGCGGGGGGAGCCCATTACCCAAACATGGCCGTGAGGACCCAAGAAGCATGGGCACTCGTGTCTCGGGCCTAACTCGTGGGAATTAGGGTTAGGCCATTAAGGACTTGAGCATAGGACTTGAGCATAGGCATCGATGTTCTTATGCCTAAAAGCCAATGTCCAATCATTCTTTGAAAATAATTTTTTGTTCTTTAAAGAAAAATTTATATTCCTAAATATAAGTGTAGGTTTTTTGTCGGCTCATTTTCTTAAATGATCCAAATACAAGAAAATGAGGACAGTATTTTTTGGTAGAAAATTTACTGTGAACCAAACAGAGTTTTAGATAGTATGCAAGCAAGATGCCCTTAGTAGGGGTGTGCAAAGGAATTAGGAACCGCTCAAACAACTTGGAACTTGGCCTGATCGGCTCGAAACCATTGGTTTTTATGGACACTAGTTCGGTTCCCGGCTCCAATTTACTAAAACTAGTGAGTATTGGTCCGATTTTTGGGCCACCCATTTGGAGCGGATTCATTTTGCCTTATTATTTTCAATCTTTAATCAAAATCAATGGCTCGCAATTCAACCCAAATTTAAGGCCGAACAAGAACCTAGGTTCACCACGCTTTAGTGCTCTATGTAGAAACTAGGTTCATCATGATATTAAATGATAAATTAATTTTGTAGGGATTGGAGACCGATTTTATGAAACTAGAACCTGGAATTACTCAAGAACATTTCCGAACTGGTGGTTCTATTTCTAAGGGGATTTATGAAATTAACGGATGGTTCTTGGTTCTAGTTTTTTGGAATCAGTCCTTAGTGGGCGATTTCCTATTCTAAGATAGGAACTGCTCACTTGGACCATGCTCACCCCTAGCCTTTTACATTTCTTTTTTATTAAATAGGTTGAAAGTGGGTTTGTTCCAAACCCACTAGAACTATCCTCAATTGGTCTTTGATTTATTAGACCCATTCCTACCTATATTCCACAACTTAGGCAACCCGTATTTTACTCAAACAATTATTATAAGAGATAAAATATGGGTCCATGACCCATTTTTCCACCTCTATCTATTATTAAGGTCATAATGGAATTTGGTATATGATCAAGAAGGAAAAAAAAATGTCCTATCGTATCAACCCATTATTTTATCATATTTCAAGGACAGTATCATGTTAAATGATTTTTAGATTGTGTTCATGTTAAGTTTGGCGTATTCGGATTGACCTATTTTGTAGTATAGCCTTATATCGATACGGCACAAACACGACCCATGAGCATGAATTGCTATCCTAGTTTGAAGTCAAATTATACTCGTACTGGCTTCCTTCCGTAGTCTTTTAACACGAGTCTCAACTCTCAAGGTTGAGCGCGGATGAGTCTAAGGCTCGCAAATGATTGTGGGCCTTGGCAAATGAGAAGCATTACGAAGAAACTGGCTAAGGCCTGTTTCAATACTATGTTCTTTCGGGCTTGAACATTCTCCATTCCTTTTATTTATTTTTTCCTTTTTTCGCTTTTGATCTAGTCTTCTGCTCATGATTTTTTTATTAGGCCAAAGGATTATTTTTTTATTAGTCTCGTGTACGTGGAAAATGTCAATTATAGAACTATTTTATGGAACATCAATGGTATTGTTTAATCACCCGTGATTAATCATTTAATAGACGAAAGTAATAAAACAACGCTATGTTTCTTTCCCACTGCTAGCACAAGAACAACATTGGTGCTGACAAAAGATCGATTGCCCGCCGCTAGACAAAAGTAAAGGAGTCCCATAAATTTTTGCTCAAGAAAAAAAAAGGGTTTAGACCCAACCCACCAGCTGCTAGCTTATTCGACTTAAGGTGCTGACGAAGAATCGATTGCCTATTGAGCTATCTCGGCACCGTACCCTCACTAGTAAAGGCTAAGTAGAGGTTTTTCACGTCATCCTAAACCGTAGTCTAATGATAGATAACACTGTACTTTTATCATCGGGCAATCACGTTCATCGGTAAAGCTAGGAATGAAATTGGTTGAGTTTAGTTTCACAGACCCCCCCCAACAAAAAAAGAGAAAAGAAACAAGACTAATGAAATTCGCACAACTGTCCTGCCCTGCAATGATAAGGATCAAACACGAGAAAAAAGAAATGCATCATCCCACTACAGCATTATTCAAAAGATCGAGTTATATTTCAACCTGTCTTCATCATGTTGGAGTTGCAGCGAGCATGAGCGATCCATTTTGAGCTTTGATTGGATGCAACTGGCAAACACAGAGGAGGAAAAAGCCGAACGATTCTTCGGATCCAATCGAGTCCAGGGAGGTGACAGCAGACAAGACCAGATGCACCGTGGAAACTAAAAGCGAACTGCGCTCTCTCTGTCTCTCTGTCTCTCACTCTCTGAACTCTTTTCTTGGTGTAAGAATAACCAAGAAAATACGAAGAAGTATTCATCGTTTCCAGACAGGACAGTACAGAACAGATAACAAAAGAGAGACTTAATTTTACAAGCTGCAGCTGAGTACATTACTAGCGCTATCTAGGAAACCCAGAAGAAAAGAAGAGAGAGAGAGAGAGAGAGAGAGCGAGAGAGAGATGATAGGTAACAGAAGAAACAGAAAATATCAACATGAACATCACAAAGTCTTTGAGTTCTTGATAACGATAAGACTCAAAAACTCGTAATGTACCTCCCGAAACTCTGATTAGACTCACCCACAAGAACTCTTTCGGTCAATATACTCCGCGATTCACCCTCTCGATGTAACGCTGATTCGATTCTTCTCTCTGCAATTTCAGGTCGTTGTTGATCTTTTTTATGAACTCGTCTGATCGCTTCTGCAACTCGTCGTGATTCGTCGTCCGCTTCTCCCTTGCAGACGGCACCCTCTCCCTGAACGTGTCCGACTTCCGCAGCTCGTGCCGACACGAACCTGCTGCCGGCGCCGGCGGCAAGGCCTCTGCCCGAGCCGCCGCCGCCGCCGCCGCAACCCTCGGCGGTGAATCCCACGTGTCGCTCTTCTTCAGCAGCCACGTCGCGGGCTTCCCCTGGCTCTCCATGATTGCCTTCCAGACAGAGTCCAGCGAGTCATCTGGCTCTTCGGGTTTCGGCGACCCCACTTTCTCTTCCCCGGCGGTTTCCCCGGTAGTCTCGCCGGATTTTCCCGAGAGAGCCTCGTCGTCGGAAGTACCTGCAGATGGGTCCACGTTCTCGTCGACAGAAGCCGCCGCCACCACGGGCTTGATCACTTCTTCTTCTTGTTCTTGATTTTGAGTAAAGATGATATTTTTCCACGCTTGATCTTGACGATGGGACTCTTTGGTGGCTTCTTGCGAAGCAGCGACCTCACAGACTGCTGCTTCATCTTCGTCACCTTTGAATCCAAATCCAAAGTTCAGATTCAGGCTCTTTTCTGTGTGGAGGAGAGCCTTTCTCACAGGTTTCATGATCTGGCTCTGGTGGTGGAAGGTGGATGAAGCAACAATGGCCAAGATAATGAAGTTGACGAGGATATAAATGTAAGGTGGGGAGAGAAAGGCCTTGATGTAGCTCCAGACGCAGGGGATAGTGGAGATGAGGAAGGTTGATGTGTATGGGATGACTGCAATCTTGAACAGAACTAAGCAGGATCCAATTCCTACACAGATTAGTGCTATCTTGATAGCCCAGATTGTGGTCTCAAAATTTGAAGCCTTTTTCTGCGACCTTTTTCTGTGCGGATCGTCCATTCTTTTTAGTCCTAATAACGATAAATCTGGATGCTATTGAAACAGTGGTTTTTCGAAAAATTCAAAACCAAAGTGAGAAAAGGGAAATGGGAATCTTGGAGATTCTTGATGTAAGATGACAAAGGAGGGAGATTCAAGAGATTCTGATGAACGAGCAATCGGAAATCTGCTCGCCACCACCGTCTGGTTTTAGCAACGAGAAAAAGAAACGCCCTGAAACAGCTTTAAAAACCGCCATTTTCCCCGGGAAATTTATCGACTCCAAAAATTACAGGCTGACTTACCAAACCCGGTAGGAAGACAACAGAGAATTCCTGAGACGCCAAACACAGACGGAGCGTCTTTAATTGATGAAACAGACATTTCCCAGCCAATTCACAGAGAGAGAGAGACTTAGAGAGAGAGAGAGAGAGGCTGGAAACCTTAATGACAACCTCTACAAGCAAGTCCAAAATTCTTGGGCAGAGAGGAAAAAGGACAAGAAACCTCCAAAACAATATAAGAGGAGATTCCTCACCAAAGCAAAGGAAGCAAGAAGAAGCAAATGGGGCTTCGCAAACGCCAGCCCTTCTCAAACACTGAAAAGGCACAAAAATCAGAAGAATTGACAAGAGCTAACGCAACATGCAGAGGGAAGCAAGAACGTATCAGCAAACTATATATGCCCCTATGTTCTTGTCCTCTTGAACTAACCCAATCTTGCAGAACCCATACACACCAGCCAAACACCTCAAGACGCACACTATAGCCAAGCTGTCTCTCTGCTATGCCAGAACAGCGGACCACACAGCCAGGAGGGGGGGCTTTATAAAAAGCTTGAGACGCTTAAACACCGAACTACTTCCTCCCTCCTGAACGAATCCCCGCCCTCGATCGGACCCCACACGCCAGAGCCGTTCGATGTTTAAAGGAAACTTTGAGGATTTCTTTTCTTTGTAGTGGCGTTCATTGACTAATAAGAAAGTTAAAGCCAAATTATTCATCATAATTTACAGCTTAAACAACGGAACCTAATCCAAATTTTCAATTTAACGCCGCTCCAACATGCAGCGTTGTCCATTACTGAGTGACTCTAGCTGTAGAGAGTCTTTAATAACGAAGTAGATCATCAATTCATCGATCATTACATCCCGCATATAAAATACAATAGTGGGATGGAAGACAAGAATTGGTGTGAGATTTAAAATTTCCCCAGCCTTATCGCTATGAGCACTCATGCTTCTTTAAGAGCTTGTCGTTTGGGTTCCCCTCGATGGGTACTTGAGTCTTTGGGATGTTGCATTTCTCTTTCAAGGGATTATGTCATTTGACAAAGTCCTGGTGTTGATATCGGGACACGTCCATGTTTATACAGTTCAATTATATGATTCTCAGTTGGTATGCTATAAACAAGATGAGACCGTGCTTGGACTTTTCCAAGTATTTTCCTAGGTGATGCAAGCTCCTTTATTTCTTTTCTTAGGGATACTTTTGCTTTTCTAGGTTTTGCATTTTTCTTTTTCCTTTCCACAACCGTGAGATTCGGAACCTGGTTACCTTGCGCTCAAGCTCCCCGCTCTCAAGTCGTTGATCACTCAGCCATATGCGTACTCACTTGGAACATATCGAGGTTGAGCGGCATGAAGGAAGATAAAACAAGTTGATGAAAAAAAAGAAAGGGTGGCTATATTTTGAATTTTTTCGAGCACTATTGCCTTAGTGAAAGTAAAGTTGTAACAATTGATTGATGATAAGTTATGTACCCCAATTACTTTTTCTACTTTACCTTCTACTATGATACCTACCATTGACTGAAAAGACCCTATCAATGCGGTACCAATGCGAAGATAAGAGAAAGGACATGAACCTTGATTATTATAAGCTAGAAAAGAACACCCCGAAATTAATTGCTAAAAATCACACATCATGCCATAAATTCAACATGCCTTGGAAAAAGATGGATCAAGACCATTTCAAAATCAACGAGTAATGACTTTTGGAGGATCCAAGTTGTTTGGTGGTGGTTTTGGCAAAAAGGACTAGAGGCACTCGTTGCCTCTAGAATAGTGGGTTTGGTGTGAGGTGACTCCAAATCCATAAATAAATAAGTAATTAAATATATATTACTGAAAAAAGAAATTCAGTGCTTTTTTTTTTTTTTTTTTTCAAAAATTTGAGGAAAAAAAATCCGTAGTCATGCACGTTCAATATTGTGACAATGGGGAAATGGGGTCTCTTGTCTGACCCCAGGAAGCAGATAGGGAAGTCCCATGGAACCAAAGAATTATGAAGCTTGGCCATTGCCAACCCAATGACCCCACCCTTTTTCTTACACTTTTTCCCTTTATATTTCTTTTGGGAATCTCTCAATTTCCTTTTTTTTTTTATCCATAGAGAAACATCCTTAGTGCAAAAAATATATACACAAGTAGTTTTTGAAAGGATAATAATGGCCTAATGGAGTTTGTTGAAAGAACTAATTAAAACTAAGTACATGTAGCGCCTTAACCCTAATTTTGAATTTCTCTCTTTTCATTGCCACTTTTAATTTTTGTAGTATTGGTCGATACGGGTACAGTAACAACTATGATAATTCGTTTTCAAGGGATAAAAATGGATGATTTATGATCGAATAATCTTTCTTATATAAGGTTTACGTTGCTTTGTCAAATGATAAAAATAAAGAAGTTCGAAATGCACATACTTGATGTTGGGACATCACATGCTTAACCCCTTCCTAGCGGCTTGGAAATCAAGACGCATGCACGTTCACTTAATCAGGACCCTTTGAATCTTGTCATATGTCATACGTCGAGTCACGAATCAATCAACGTGTGGTATAAATCATAGTGCTGTATCATCATATCATATGTCCTGATTGATCGTCAAAAAGGGTCACCATCAAGTTTGGAATTGAAATAGCTATCTCAGTTGCACCATATGTGGTGTCTCCTACAGTTCTCCCCTTTTTTGGTCTCTTTCTCTCAAAGTTGTTTTATTTCGCTCTTTTGTTAGGTCAATGACCTTTTCACTGACTCCTATGCTTAGAAAAACTAGGGATGGGTTATAAGTTCTTTCAGTTTAATTACATTATCGTATACCAAACTCTTAACGAACAGCAAAGCTCACCAGAAAGTGATTTAACTTTCTCGCAATCTTCAATGTTTTGGGTCAGAGTTCGGTGATTTTTGGATGTATTCATGTCCCTCTTGATTAGGCACGATGAGATTGGTGGGAGAAACTTCAGTCTGCAATGTGAGAAAAAAAGATCCAACAGTGGCCATCATTTACGATTTTCATCTTTTTTGTTTTCGCCAGAGTTGTGATATGTAACCATGCTAACTAAATAAAATCTTGTCATATATTAGTAAGAGAGATAAATTCTTTTCTTGTTATTAGAAAGAGAACTAAGGAAAATAGTACTGTTTAAAACTAGTGAAGAATGAATAAGCAAGTAAAATATTTATCCAATTTCCCCCAAAAAAATTAGATAAGAATAAGATGATGTCTAGATTTTTCCATCCATTTGGAACTCCCCCTTACGAAGGGGAGGAATTTGAATCCCCTCACTGCCGCTTGGGGTCTTAACGGGGACGCCGGGGTGGTGGGTCCTTCCGCCACGTGTCTCCCCAGCGTTTACTCGTCATTGGTTGTATGGGGTTCCCTGGATCACCAAAATAATAATAATAATAATAATAATAGTAATAATAATAATAATAATAATAATAATAATAATAATAATGTGGATACAAGATGAATACAAAATAACAAAAAATCAGCTATGCATCGATCCTGCTCTTTCGATTATAAAGTACACTACGCATTCCAGGGAGCTCTCCTGAATTTGAATCTAAAGTCAGGTCATTGTCTCACAGTGAAATTGATAAAATCATGAGCCTTTATAATGCGGGGGTATATTCAAAACCAATGTCCATTTCTCATAATATCTGCCACCATCCTAAAGTTTTCACCTTTTGCACCGTCCAGGAAAATTGTGGCCTTTTCATGACCATTCAACAAATCTAATCTATCTATAAGAACGTACGAGCATATCGTAGGACAATAATTTAGGTGAATTCCCTATCGCAGGAAAAAAGAATAAAAGAAACGATATAGCAATGTCGAGATATCAATGTAATTATATGGCATCTCATGGTTTTAAAATCTAACATCGCATTCTTTCGCTGGAAAGTGAATTCTTTTCTTAAGCAAATAGGGCTAGCCGAATGGAAAAAGCGTGCATGTGGGCGTGTGTGCTGTCTTTTTCCCTTGGACGGGGAGTAATCAAAGGGAAGTAATCAACCGCGAAATCGAGGGGACAAAACGTAATTAACAGCTAGGGCATAATCAAATGCATGCTCCACTTTCAAATGATTGTTTTTGACTCCATCAAGGTGGCCTTTGAAGAGAGAATTCTATGTACTCTCACGTACTTAGTTGGTTCCTTCTTTTTGCTCTTGAAATTCCAAGTTCCATACCCCATCTGGATCAAAAGCTTTGCCGACTTAGGGTTCATTAAAATTTGGCCAAATGTCTGGTATACTGGCGTTGCATCTAAGCTTAGTTGAGCATGTGGGCTTTGCCAGTCTTGACTTTTCATGTATTCTATCAAATCAGTCTAACTTTAATGCATTTGTTTGTCAGAATAATTTTAAAATATGGGCATGCATTATAATCTTGTGTTCACGAAGCTTCCTGCTTTAAATTAATGAACATTTTTTGCGCCTCTTTAGTGAGCTGGTCCCTTTTGAAACCAACCCGCCACCCATCATAATATCATTCCGCAGACAGCAACATGTGAGAGCGTAGGGGATAGACACATGCGGATTAAAATTCTAAGTAGAAGATCTGCGATATCTGCAATGTTGGCAAGATCCATTAACCTTACCATCAGTTCATTGCTTGAGAGGTTATTAACAAAATCGAATAAATCAAAGTCCTGGGCATTAGCCAAAAACCATAGTTTGCTTTCGAGGGAATGAATGAGATAAATTGCTAGTGTTCCTATTTAACGTAGACTGGGCATGAGCCTACAGATGGAGACACCAGAGGAGTCACGGTTTAGGGGCTATGTAGCGTCCAAAGATCGAACTGTATAACCCACTGCAGTCCAAGATTGGTGGTGGTAGTGGGGTGGCTCCACCTGACGGCGCTCTTGCGCATTTACTAAGGGAGGGGGGAAATCTCTCTCTTTTTTTTTTTCCTCCTCCTTTTATTTATCAATTTGGCGTTTCTTAAGTAGGAAGGGTCAATTTCAAAAGGGTATCTAGCATGTTGAGAGTCCCTTTTCCTTCGTTGTTGCATGGGGTCCTTTAGGTTGGTCTGGATAGGCAAGGAGGCATGCTTCGTACTTGCTTGAATTTGAAGATTAGCGCACCATCTTCTTGCTGGGGCGGTTCACGCTTTGTTGCTAAGCTAAGCTGTGGATGGGGAGTTTGGGTCCCTCCTGTCATCATTTCGTGAACCCCATTTCCTCTATCATTTACATATATGTACGTATGCACACTTTTTCTAGTGCACCTCGCACCTCTTTTGCTAGTACTTTTCATGGCTCCTTAGGCTGGAGCACTTTGGAAGTTTTGATTGAATCTTGCACCCAGATTAAATTGCTTCTCTTGAACCCATTTCACGCTTACGAGCGCAAAATCAACTGCACATGAGATTTGTGGCCCATCTTTCCTCATCAAGAAAGGGAAAGCTGGGGTGTACAAATTTCATATGAGGCTATGGTGTGCTTGAACTTTCATTTGCATGTCAATCTCAAAGACTGTATAAATATTGAACAGTACATGACACACTGCTACCCTAGAGAAACCATATAAAGTAAAACTAGCACGAATTGATAGATATAACCACAAATAACGATGACATCCTCCCTCGACTGTGGGGTAGCTACATAAATGTTTCTTGGGGTATGGCACAAACATGAGGCCAATCAGGTTCATTTTCTTTTAGATAGGTTTCAACATCAAATTGGTAAGGTAGGTTGTTTTGCAAATGATCAGCAGTGACTGACGGATTAGTGCGCCATCACAGTGACACAAGATAATGAAGAAATACATCATAAGCTTAAAACAACGGACATGTGGCTCTTTCATCTCTCAACATCAAGTTACCCTGAGCGAGATGCGTCCAACTAGCATGCCAATCACCATGTAAGATCCAATGGCAGCACCAACTTAGGCTAAGGCTCTGTTCGTTTCGCAGAAAATAATTTTTAAGAAAATTTTCCAAATTTTCCGGCGTTCGTTTCATGGAAAATGAATTTCTTGTGAAAAATATTTTCCATGAAAGGAAAATGGATTTTCCGGCGTTCGTTTGAAAAGTAGAAAATATTTTCCTCACTTGATCTCTCTTATTTTATAACTCTACAAAACCTCACTTCCTCCTCCCCTTTCTTTTTCTTCTTTTCTTTTTTTTGTTCGAATTATTTTTTAATTCGAATTATTTTTTAGTTTTAATTTTCTTTTTTAATTCGAATTATTTTTAATTTCCTTTTTCTTTTCTATTTCTTTTTTTCTCATCTTCTTATTTCTTGGCTAATTGTCGGCCGTTGCTAGGCGAACCTCGAGCTTGTCGATCTCAAGCTTGCGCTCTGCACTCTTGCTTATCCTTTTCATTATTTATTCTACCCTACAATTGTAGATTGCTCAAACAAAGGGTTCTACATGCTTTGTTTCTTTTTTCTTTTGTTTATTAGAATACAAAAGATGCAGGGGGAGAACATGCCATTCAAGTGGAAGATTCTTATGATGGCTATACATGCTTTGCTTCTTTTCTCTTTTGTTTCTTTTTAAAATCCATACGAATATTTTTTTAGAGTAAATGAGCATTTGGCGATAATGAGGGAATAAAGATATGAAGTAAGTTTGCCTGGTAAAGGCAAGTTCATATTTGATAGATTTATAGGTCAATAAGTGATGCACGCCTAAGTGATGAAGTCTTAGAAAATATTTTCCTTACCAAACACCGGAAAATATTTTCCGAAACATTTTCAAGTTTTAGCAGAATACCAAAAAATATTGTTAGAAAATGACTTTTGGGAAAATATTTTCCGAAAATGGTCAATTTTCCGCGAAACGAACGAAGCCTAAATGTGAAAAAATATATGCTCAATCTAATGGATACGTTAATAGAGCAATTTGCACATCGAAAACACCAAATGCCATACGCATAGCACAACTAGAAAGAATGAACCATGAAATTGATAGCTTCTAGGATGAGAAACAATAGGCAGATTGAGCTAAGAATGTTGAGGGATAAGGTTTGGAAGGTAAGGGAAATTGAAAGCTGAGGGCTTTTATCAAAACTCTGGCTATAAAAAGAGTATACGCATTAAGAGGCATGTGGTGATAAGTTGATCATTATTTTTGTAGCTAGATACCCAAAAATAGAACAATCCCAAAGGGTGGTGATTGCTTCAACCCCATTCTAATATAATCGACCGCTAGCTGTGACTCTGTTCTATACATTAACAATCAGATTTTTTTTTCCATCATCATGAACTAGCTTGGTCTACTTTAAACTGGACAGTTTCTGACACCTCCAGGTCTTTGCTTGTTGCTAGGAGAAGGATCAGGCAGGGCTTGCCCATGGCCTTGGTTTCTGGAAAGTCTCTATTCACGATTCCGTGGAATTAAACAATGACCATCCGCATAAACAATGCAGAACCGAAGCTTCATACTGTTGAACTTTCATTCCCTCATCTGAAATTTTAAAATTGATGTTGTTGTGTGTGCTGTTAAACAAGTGGGAAAAATGACTTGGTGGAGAATCTTGAGCAGCTTCGAAATCTTTATGGGAAGAGGCGAAAGAAAGAGCCAGGATCCATCGGCTCCGAAGAGTTACTAAAGAGACAAGGAATACAGAGAAGATCTAGGATAAGATAAGATGGAAAAAGGTTTAGGTGCACCATGTACTTAATACATTGTGGGTGGATGAGCTAAAGAAGCATCTCCCATGAACTCAGATAAAACAATGAAAGAAGATGACGAACTAAAAAGAGTTCTGTAGAAGCAGTAGATACGTGAATCCATGTGCAGAAAAAATAGATTAGTCGACAAGGGACCCTCCAAACTTTGATAATGTTATAGAAGAATTTGTCATTCAGCATAGGCATCCATCTCTTTTAATATATATCGTTGTTGTCTAAGCATCCGTCTCTTTCAATATATCTTATCGTTAATCCCTGACACCACTCGAATGTTTTATTAGGTTTTTTGTGTATATTCATGACAAAACGCAGAATTGACCACTCATACTGATGAATTCTTGGTCATAGTGAGCCATCCAAAACAAAAGAGAAAAATTGCAGGCACCGATAACAATGGTTTTATTCCTTTTGGAATTGTTGATGCATGTGAGGACACCAACTGATAATTTTAGTTTTCCCGAACATAAAGTATCTTCAGCTGTTATACTGATCATTGGAGTTTTCGAAGTACGATCCCCCAAATGATCATTGTTTAAAAATTTTCATTGACGTGAAGATGTTGATTACTTGTCATGCTATCCTTTTTTCCTAGTGCCGGCTCAAGGAGCTTCTAAGGTCCTCAAGAGGAAACATCCCACTTTATGTTCTTCCATCTTCTGTCTTCTTTATCTTCATCTTGACCGCCAAAGTAATAGTCTTTGACTAACTTTACTAGGTAATCCCCAAAACAATGATCAAGAGGATTTGTTTTTGTTATAATGTATTCCTAGTAGTGCGAAATCTTCTCATACAGTGCAATAGAATCTAATGCTCTATCATTAAGACCGTACCAAAAGGAAGAGGCATCCAAGAAGAGTAAAGTACAAAGGCCATTCGAAATTGGTGGAAGAAAGAGTGGAGAGAGGGAAAAACAAAAGAACAGGAAAGAAAGCAAAAGGCAGCTATTAGTTATTGCACTTGTATTCAAGAGCATCTGCTACCACAAAACAGAGCTTTTTTGCGGGAGGAAAATGGAAAAAGAACAATAAAAGAACAAATGGGGTCCTACAATATTTAATTCTCTGTCGATATAATTTCTATTAAGTTAATTCACAATCATTTGTTTGTGCTCTTCTTAGGTTTACGAGGCGAAGCTTGAAGTGGTGACAGGTGGCGCCAAAAGATCAACTAATAAAAGGGTGAATTAATAAAGAACAGATGAGAATTGAAATATCAAGGTTGGCGCTTTATTTTTAAATCAAATGGGGCTCAGGTTCATCCGTCTCCATCTCAATAAGAAAATCAACATTATTAGAGTAAAAGAACCCTACTTTCATTCAAATACCAACCCACAGTCACATGGGCACTGCTGGGCTGTTGACAAGGACTGGTATTCAGCTATGCTCTAGAGGAGTCCAAACAAGGAAGATGATGTTGTAACACTAGCTCTAATCTAACAATTAAAAGGTATTTCATGTAGATGGTATTAGAAAGAAAACATGCAACTCAAGTTTCACTTGAGTATTGACCAAAAAAAAAAAAAAAAAGTTTCACTTGAGTAACAAATGAGTAGCAACCTATGCAGCAACGGCACTTTCCAAGAGTCTTCTTATCGTGTTGGACATTTCGACACGTGTCTGACATACTTAGACACTCTCCGACACTCTCCGACACTTGATCAACAAGTGTTGAAAAATCCTACACCTAATGACTTTCTCGATACTAGAGTCGGAATTTTGACACACAAGTTTCCGACACTTAATTTTGATATTGAGATCAATTTTAAAAATTCAATAAATGAGAGGTCAAAATATATATGTGAAAAAATAAAACACAATAATAAAAATAATAAATGAAGAAAGAAGAAAAATCTAGTATTCTTTTCGACTCTCACTTCTTATGATACACAATTCATCCCTTAAGTTTTTTTTTTCTCTTCCAACACATCTAACATGTGAGTCCAGAATATGGATCGCTTGTTTTTTTTTCCAAGTTTTATGAATTATTGAAATAGAGTTAAATTTGTCAAATTGAAATAATGAATGATATTAATAAATAGCGGATTAATGTTTTTAGTGTATATTCATTCTGGGTTTATTTATTTATTTATTTATGAATTTGATTCAAATTAATTTGATTAAAATAATCATAAAGATGATAATTTATTATGTATATATAAAAATACATATTTAATATACAACGTGTCCTAACATGTCAGAATTTTCTATTTTTTGAAACACGACGTGTCGTATCGCATCGCATATTCCATCTTTGAGACAACTGTTAGTTCACTGAGCTCTCCTGGGTCTGTTATAAGTGCCAAAGTGCCTCTAAAGAAATGTTTTCAAAAACCTGAGGTCAAGTTTCACTTGTATCATTGCTAAATTATGCATCTGGCCTATCTAAATATTAGAAAAGTTCTCCAAAGATAAATTAACTTGAATAAACATCCCATTTTTATGTTAGTGTCATTATTATGTTGGCAATCATAATTTTTCGATGTTTTTGTCAACTATTAAAGAGAAAAATCAACTAGATACTTATTTTGGCCATCGCAACTGAAATAATTGAAACAATAATGTTTTCATGTTTTTCTTGAATTAAGGTATAGGGATAAAAAGAGAGAGAAAACAATTTATTTTTTTCGTGAGAATTACGCCATTATGGATTCACAAATAAAAGAGATGACAAACGTTATCAGTTAACTGACAGCTCAATTGTCTGGGACTGAGACCAAAGGAACATTTCTATTTCTCTTCTTCTCAACAACCATGGCAGAATTATACTTTGTTCTAAATGCCACGTACAGTGTTACGGATTGAAGGCAGAACACAATGAACAGTCGAGAAGTTGAGATGTCATGTCATGAATCTTGAAATAATTGGGAGATATAATATCCCAAGAATAAAGGAGAAAATATTGATGCAATGATAAAGCTGTCTCCGTATCTAAAGGCAAGGTTGCCAAATAGTCCAAACCCAACAAATATTATACTCTGTTCCCTCCCTACCCGCCCCCCTCCCTCCCCCTCTATCTCTCTACTCTCTATATCCATGATTCCTCCATTTCCATAAGCTTTTCACAAAATGAAAGGACTATTTACATTTCAAAGGGAAGACAACAAGGTACATGACGTACTCTGTTACCTCAGATCTTTTGCCAAGGTCCAAGGAAGCTACTTTAGTTTTAAGCTTCCATGGCAATGGCACATCTGTAATCAGAAGGTCCCGGAATAGAATGCAATACATAAATTGATCTGATCATCTCCACATCTCTTATAATCACATACCAGTTATCTGGCACAAAATATTTCAGTGACTCTGGATGGTGGTGAATGGAGAGGAAAGGATAACACTTTAGACGTATGCTCTGAGGAACAAAGGTGTGACACCCCACCTCCTAAGCATTTGAAATAGATGGCCAGGAAAAGTTATATGGCCATAAGATAAATGATTTCCTCGAGTACTTCCTAGTTCCTATAGAAAGTCAATTGTGGCCTAAATAATCAGTTTCAAAAAACCTGATTTCAATCGGAAAAGGTCATCAGACAATTGCCATAGTTCCAATTGGTCTATAATGGAGAAGTTAGAGACTAGATACACAGAGGAACAGCACATTGCCACTGCTACCAACACAATGCCATGCAGATCATAACCAGCACCCTCAGAGACTGCACCTATAGCAACCCAGCAATCATGATCTACAATCATTGCAGAAAGTTCCAACAATGTCTCATGTCCTCTAGATTTGATTGCATTTCACTCTGCTACATCCGACATCTATTGACAGTGAAGTGAGAACCACCATGAAAACCTGACCACTTTGACCACCACAGGTGCACCAAAGATCGTTTAAGAACCAAATATAAATAAGCCTTGTGTAGGTAAAAGCTATCAAGAAGCATTGAATTACCCCAAAAATCGTACAAGGGGCAATATTGGCAGTTTAGCTAGCCACTTCTACAATTGGAACATCAATCTCACAAATTACATCTACTGCCTATACATATTGGTGAACTCTCCAAATCCTCAAGAAATGGCATCTAGTTAATAAGGAACAAATTAACATGCAGATGTCTTTCTTTTCTTTCTGCAATTTTTTAGGCCATTTTAGCCAGATTGATCTTAGAAGATCCATAAAAGCTAAAGCAAATGTTATGGTATGCAGGCAGAAAGGCTTAATTGTCAATCTTCAGACCAGAATTCCACACTCTGACCAGGTAAATTAGTGGGAGGAGGACTTAAGTGCAACAGACATCCTCTAAATGAAGGACAAAAGGTTCCATGATGGATATTCCATATCAACAGCCCACAGTAACACAAGCAGCATAATAACCATTTGTGGACCGGAATAAGGTGCTTTAAGATGGAAGCACACACCCAATATTACTTAGGTGTGACACATACACTGCACACCATAATAATCTAAGGGCTCAGTCTTATACTGTCTTGTAGCCCAGTAAGCTCTGAGACCAACAGATAACTAAAGGGCTATTATTGAGGCCAGGTCCACGTTCAAAGTTCAAAACCTCCCTTTGGATATTCTGCATGCAAGGATAGCATATACATTTCAACCAATGCCAGATTTGACTCGTCGCATAAAGGCATGAAAGCAGCCCAGGATTGAGCTTGAGAGCACTCACTGAGACCAGAGCACCTCCAGAAAAGACTCGAGGGAATACATTACTGATTAAAGCCCACATCAAATTGTTCCAAGCTGATAAACAGGGCATGAGTTAAGAGTTGTTTTTAATGTATATATGGACTCATATCCTGATAACTTAGGACTTCCCCAAAATTGTTCTCTAATTTGATATAAGAGCCCGGGTCAAGAGTTGGAATTCTACAACACCCTTTAATTGTCATATTATCTAATTTCCTGTAATTGCATTTTTTTGGTTTTGGTGGTGAGGTTTAATCCAGATTCTGTGTCATTCCATGCGTAAGGTCAGGTTTAAACATTACAGAGACTGTTAAGAAATATACTATATAACATAATTAATCCATTTCCCAACAGCTAAAATTTTTGGCAATGAAGGTCACCCTACAACACGCAGCAGAAAAATTCTCACGGGTGCAATAGTATTCTGCTTGTGCAGACACCACATTATTCATGTCAACTACTTGCCAAAATGCCTCTATAGAGGTTTAATAAGTGAATTGATCTATTTTATATTTAAACAATGATCCTTTACTTGAGCATATAGCAAGAATAGAATCGAAAACTGCAAGTTTGATGCCCTTGCTAGTACTAGCTAGTACAGTCGAGAATTCTTGAGAACTTTGAACAATCTTCAACATAAGGTTTAAAGGTCTGGCAAGTTCAACAATGTGTCATAGACCAAAGATAGTCAGAAATGAAGTCAATCTATATCCGAAGAAGTGGAAATTAAAATTTCATATGGTCCTTAATGCCCCATTGCCTATATTATATTCACCAGTTAAATGATAACTACCTAAGCAGAAAGCTAGGACCAAAGACAAATGTCCATCAGAGAGATGAAATTAACAAAACCTTTCAGTCAGGTACAACTGGAATGTCCGAGTCGCAAGGTTATAATATTTAGATTTGCAAGCCAGTCTTTGGCGGACAATTGATGGTGAGTTAGTTAGAGGGAGAACTTGGTTCAGCTACACTCTCACAGAATCTTTTAGTAACCAGTCGTAATTAACTGCTGTATTAACTGTGCTCCGCCACGTGAAAATTCGGACCATTACGAATTCAATCTAGCATGCATACATTGACTACACATTCACGAAGTACAGTGCTTACCTATGCATTTGACTTGAAAGACAAGTCCCGGCAGCCAAGAACATAAAATTCAACCTATAAATCACAGTGCCATACCATTCAAAGAGGGTTTGCAAGTTACATCCCGTTCAGGCAATTCGTCAAACAGGTAACGTGCTCCGAGCCTCCAACAATTCAAGAGTCCAAGCCCAGCACCCATCACAGACAATGAGATCGGTACCTAATAATTTTACTTGGGGGCAACTTCCTGTGGGGTCTTGGCCACGATGGAGAGCGCGTGGAGCCCGGACCGGAGCTCGTCGGCGAGGGCGTCGTAGACCAAGCGGTGGCGGCTCACGAGGCTCTTCCCCTCGAACTTGGGGGACACGATCTTGACGTTGAAATGGGTCTCCGCGGCGCCGCTCTCCCGGACGGCGGCGTGCCCGGCGTGCTGGTGCGAGACGTCCTCGATCTCCAAGGCGCTCGCCTCGAGCGAGGATTGGAGCTTGGACCGGATCCTGGCGGCCCTCGACAGCACCGCGCCCGATGCTCTGGATGCCATGCGAACCCGAAAGCGGAGCCAACACCGGGCGCGAACGTGATCGAACGGGGAACGAAAAAGAAGAAGCAAAGATCGTTGAGCCGACGATTGATTTTAGGTTTGCATGGTGATGAATCGATCAAGAAAAAAAAGGGGGGAAAAAAGAGGTAAAATGAATCGATCAAGAAAAGAAAGACGAAAATGCGGTGAGCGTGGATCGAACACGCGACCTTCAGATCTTCAGTCTGACGCTCTCCCAACTGAGCTATCCCCGCCTTCGTGCTTAGTTATTAAAACTTATTATTACTAAATATGTCGTATTCGTTCGGACAAGCCGCCGTCAAAGCGTAATAAATTCGTAGAATTTTTAATATGAAGGAGCTTCTAGCCGACGTGAAACGATCCCGCACTCATGCTCGGCCCATCCTTGCGTCGCGCTCGGGCATCCCTTTCGAACCATCCAACCGTTGCTGCGGTTTTCCCACCAACCGATTTTCAAAGACCAGCGGCGGCGGAGGAGGAAGAACAGCTTCTCTCTTGCGAGCTCCGAAAGTGCGCTCGAGCCTCCGATCTGCGCAATGGGAGAGCAATTCACGCGCGGCTCCTCAAAGGGTCGGCACCCTTTTCCCTCTTCCTCAGGAATCACGTTCTCAACGCGTACCTCAAGTGCGGCAGCCTCGAGAGCGGCCTCCAGCTGTTCGACGAAATGCCCGAGCGGAACGTGGTGTCCTGGTCGGCCCTCATCGCGGGCTTCGTGCAGCGGGGCCGCCCCGAGGGCGCCGTTGCCTTGTTCCGCGGTATGAACCGTGAGGGGACCGCGAGGCCTAACGAGTTCACGCTCGTGAGCGCGCTCCATGCTTGTTCTTTGCTTGGGGAGTCGGGTTTGGCTCGCCAAGTTTATGCGCATGTTGTGAAGTTGGGATTCGAGGGCAATGTGTATTTGATCAATGCATTTTCGACGGCCTTGATACGGAACGGTCGGTTGTCCGAGGCCACGGAAGTTTTCGAGAAGAGCCTGATTAGGGATATTGTGTCTTGGAATGCTATCATGGCAGGATACTTGGAGTTATCTTATGCTGAAGTTCCTTGGTTTTGGGGTCATATGATCCGTGAAGGAGAGGTGAAGCCTGATCACTATACCTTTTCGAGTGTTCTCACAGCATTGGCTGCTCTTTCAGATATTGATATGGGATTGCAGGTTCATGCGCAGCTTGTTAAGTGTGGCCATGGAAGTGAAATTTGTGTGGGGAATTCTTTGGTAGGTATGTACTTGAAAAATCTTAGATTAGATGAAGGATTTAGAGCTTTTGAAGAAATGTGCTCAAAGGATGTTTTGTCGTGGACCCAGATGGCTGCTGGTTGTCTATTGTGGGGTGAGCCGGGCAAAGCACTTGAGGTCTTTGCAGAAATGCGAAAAGCGGGGATTATGGCAAATGAATTTACTCTTTCGACCGCACTAAATGCCTGTGCCAACATTGCTTCTTTGGAAGAAGGGGTGAAAATTCATGGTTTAAGGATTAAACTGGGGAGCAATGATGACATCTGTGCATTAAATGCACTGATCGATATGTACATGAAATGTGGATGTGTGGATGCTGCACGAGGTGTTTTCCAATCCATGAAGGAGCATTCAGTTGTGTCATGGACAACAATGATCATTGGATGCTCACAAAATGGTCAAGCTAGAGAGGCTCTCAAGTTCTTTGATGAGATGATTGAAGAAGGAGCGCAGCCAAATCAAATCACCTTTGTTTGTGTGCTCTATGCTTGCTCCCAGGGAGGGTTTGTTGATGAAGGGTGGAAATATTTTTCCTCTATGGGTCAGCATCATGGCATTTCCCCCGGAGAAGATCACTATGCATGTATGGTTAATCTACTTGGACGTAATGGACAAATTAAACAAGCTGAGGGATTGATTTTGAGCATGCCATTTCAACCAGGGGTGCTTGTCTGGCAGACGCTGCTTGGAGCTGCCCTCATTCATGGGGATATGGAAACTGCAAAGCGTGCTTCTGATCATGCTTTGAAATTGGACCGAAAAGACCCTTCAACTTATGTGCTGCTATCAAATATGTTTGCTGGTTTGAGGAACTGGGATGGGGTTGGGATGATGAGAGAGCTAATGGGGACTTCTGATGTAAGGAAATTGCCTGGGTCCAGTTGGATCGGTCAGGAGAAAAGTGGGCCACTAGCTTTAGCTGATGGCTAGATGACGGTAATGATGAGGCCGATGGTGGTAGCTCCGACTTGGTATTTGACCAGGCTTAAAGCCCTGTTGATGTAAACAACATTCATGGAACATTGCAGTCTTTAGCAGGGAAGCAACGTGAAGAGGGCATTGAGAAGGAATGGTAATTAAAATTAATTGAGCAAGGATTACTCCAAGGAGAAATTCTAATTATACTAAGACCAATCTATAGATCACTATACTAAGCGACATAAACTGTTACTAGATGTTAAATATGACTTGTTTAAAGTCCCATTTTTAGTCTGGCACATCACTTAGTGCGCTAGTTAAATATACTAGTCATAGTATGCCTGTTGCTCCAGGTCCTAGATGGTTGATTTTTCACTGTCTTACTTCCACCATGTTGATTGGTCTGATCTTTGTGGTCATTATAAGCACGTGGGTCTTCAACATCATGATCATTTGCTTGGCACCATGTTTGGGAATTAGAGAATTATACTCCATGACAAGCATCTCTTTGCAAGTATGTTTCACTGTGCAAAATCTGGTTTGTATATCTGCAGATGGCATCTGATTTTGTCAATATCATCTACAAGCCGCCTCTCAGAAGATACCAAAATAGTGCCAGAAAGAAATGGAAAGAATCACCAGCAGGTGTTTGAAGGAGAAGCTTACTAGGATGATGCTAGTGCTTTTGCGAAGACGAGCAGTTTGCTGGCATTATTTCATTGGATTGAAGTTTACTTGATTCATTTGCTGAAAGATGCTGATATGAGCAATTGGGTGCACTTAGGAGAAACATTTACTGAGTGAAATGGGCACAAGTTGGCTGAACTTGACATAGGAGGCAGCCCAGATCATCCGATGGAATGTGACTCTCTCCCTCATGCACGTGTGTGCAAGAACTTTAGATCATGTGTCTAGGATGTCAAATGAAATTCGTAAGAGCAGCTCTAACCAAGGCTTTGTTCAGTAGTCATTAATCATTCTTAGCCATACTAATATGCATATATCGTTGCTCAGGTTTTCTTGAGTGGAATGGTGATCACATTATCATATGTTTCCTGGTTCTTCTGGCTTAACCGGAACTACTCCGCTTGCATTAATGTCCACATTTGACAACTCTATAGCTGCTCATTTTCGCTTGACAAATACTTCACGATCCACAACTTTTTTTTTTTGAGAAGAACAGGACTTTGTTTCACTCATAAGGTCAGATGTATTGGATTTTCTCAGAATGACCACAGTTCTACCAAATTACAGCATCACAAAATAGAAGAAAACCAGTCTTTTTTAGGCTAAAAGCACAAACTGCCCTTCAGTTTCTGCAGTGAATAGCAATGGACGCTTTGGTATTCCATTGTTGTCGGCTTTATGTGTCGGTGGGTGCCAAGCGCGTTCCAGAGAGGCTGTTGATTGCTGACCTTAATGGTCCCATCTTTGTCAGAGTGTGCACAAGTCAAATCACTCCGATACCCTCTTTTCTTATTTACAAAGTGCTACTTGCACAAGTTTCAGGACCTAAATCGACTGAGTAAGCGAATTCGCATTGACCATGTTGTGAAAATTAATTAGTGATTGCGCTTAAGGTAGGAAAATCTTGACTCATGAAACTACTCACCAATCTCATAGAGGTGGAAAGACGCGAGCTAATATTTTAGTGCATGATGCAATCCAACGAACATTACCCTTTTTCAAGATACCTGATGTTTTACTATTTTCTGGATTTAGTGTGTATGAAGTCTTGAATTCATATAGGGCTGACGATGCTTAGGATGTGAATCTTTTCCTGAGCTTATGGCTCACTCAACAATAATCTGGCTTGTCCTAGATTACATGAGAAGATATTTGATCAAATAAGTTGCAATAAATTAAAAAAGAAATCGCCAAACTAAATTCAATTATTTGTGGTCCCGAGTTGACCTATACTTCATCTTTTACAGCGGAAGTCCGCATTTCAAGCATGTGGAGTTTCAAAAAATCAATATTCTTTTAAAAAAAATTGGGAAAAAATATGTGACCAGCAAACGTCCATAAGGCATGCCATGTGATTTGATATTTTAAGATCAGAAAGATGGTGGTCAAAATTCTGAGAAAAATAAGAAACAATGTACGCGTACCAGCTAATCATGTTACTCCTCGAGATCTTACATGAGAAGACTCGAACTCAACGTGAAGCAACCCATATTTGTTCAACTGCGTTTCCTTGTTTTTCGATCCTTTTTCTTTTTTGATTAGAAAGAGATCCTAATAATTTATTTGGAACCTTGTTAAATAAAAAAAAAAAGTAATTTTCATTGAATACAACCTTACTTTTCTCGTGATACATATAAGTATGACTTGAAAACCGAACATTTGGTCCATAAGCTATCTTCATGTTGTGCTCCATTGAATTAATAGACTACTACTTTGAGATTCGAGTACAGTTACAACCTAGGAATGACATGAATACCATCCTCTGATCAATTGATTTTCTAGCTGTTCTTCATCCTCCTCCTCCTCCTCCTCCTCTCTCTCTCTCTCTCTCTCTCTCCGTGACAATTGTTGACAATCTTTCCTGTGAAATCTCGTATCTGGAGATGTCTCCTGCAAGCAGAAGTTGTGGGAATATTTCAGGAGCTGTGGATGGCTGTGGTTACCTTGAGCACGAAGTGTCCAAGATGGATACACTCGCTGGAATTGCCATCAAGTACGGGGTCGAGGTATAGTCTCTCTTCCTCCAAGTGGTTGATCTGTTCCCCTCAAACTGTTTATTCGCTTGTGGACGTAAAGATAACATCACCGATTCAAGAAGAATTCACAAGGACTGTCGGTATGTAGAAGCTGCTGTCTAGATGGCTGCAATATGATCCATGGGAACATATGATGAGTAATTGCTTATAGTGGCTTGGTTTCATATAAGCACACGGATCAAACATGACCAACTATCCCCAGATTTTACGGAATCGCATATCAGATGCAAAAAGAAAGTGAAAAACTTGGCCAGTTGATTCAGGCTTCTTTGTCAAGATTTCCAGTCATTTGAATTGCCCATCTAGTGTTGTTGGTCCTGATAATCATGCAGAGTATGCGAAAAGGTCTTAACCCAAACAGTTTTGTATCTTCCTTCTTACTCATGGTCTGGAAGAGACATGAGCACTATCCATCTTTAACCAATGTTTGGTAAGAGATGTGATCAACAGGGTTTTTAGTTTCCCCCAAGTTTTTCATGCCAGAAGCAGGGCATGGCTGTTAATGAATATCTAAAATCTGTCACTTTTCGCTTTCTCCTGATGCCGATATTTGTACCTTTTAGGTGGCTGACATTAAGAGAATAAACGGGTTGGCCACGGATTTTCAAATCTTCGCCTTGAAGACCTTATGGATACCTTTACCTGGAAGGCACCCCCCTTCAGCCTCTTTGCCTAATACTGCTGCTTCTTCAGGGTAAATTACATACCTGTTATCCTTAATTTCTTGACTCAGGAAAAGTTTAGTTCGGCATGTTTGTTGAGCAGTTGTCTGCTGTAGATCATTTTTATATGCCCAGCACCCTTAGAATCAACCTTCAATTACAGTGCCATAATTGTGATCCAACTTTTTTAATCCTCTCATTTTTCTAAACATAAAAAGCAAAATGAATTGATGAAGGAGCAGAAAAAACACAATTTTGAAGATGTGCGAAGCATCCTCTTTGATCGCGCACTTGGCTGGACATGAATTGTATGTGCATGTTCCTACTAACAGCAAAGCAAAGCGACCGTATTGATGCCTTGGTGGTTATGATCTCAAGTTTCTTTTTCTTGTAGGGACATAAGTGCTGAAAAAGCATCATCAAGTGCAGGGCACTACAATTTGTCTAAGTCCTCTGAGCTATTTAAATGTAAGTCATCCCAACAGAAAGCTTCCCCATTTATCAGCTCTTCAAGATACTACGGGGTTAAACTCTCAAATCCCGAGGGATTAGCCAAAGGTGCGGGAATGACTATTTATGGTATAGGGACCAGCTGCATCCACAACAACCGACTGAAGGGTCATGAGTTGCCGGCTTCTGATTCAACTTCAAAGCATCAAAAGATGGGCTCTGGTTTCTTGGCAGAGAACGGTTCAATTGTTGATTACACATCTATCTTCGATGTCATAGATACTGAAGGCGAGGGATCTACTAGGAATTATCAAGAAACTAAGGCTGGTTCGCCAAATGCCACACCAGAGAAGCTGTTGAAAGAGGAAAACGTTGGCGGAAACAGTAGCTTCTTAGCAACTAGAGGGAAGGCTTTGGCTTTGAGAGCCAAGTCTGCCAGCCGAACATCACTGGCCATCGATGCAGAGTCAAACTGGACAAGCTCAGTTCGAGCGGGAGCAGTAGACGACATAATCACTACTGAACATCCTGGATTACAAAAAGCTTCGAGTGTGTCGAGCTTACAAGTTCAAGACGCAACCAATTCCTCATCAATTTCAAACATCAAAGTGGAGCTTGAAACCAGACCTCCCACTGTTTTCAGCAGCATCGCTCACGGGGCCAATTCTCGATGGCTTAGCATTGCCGATATCATTTTCAGGATGGAGGAGTAAAGCTGCCCTTGATTAAGGCGCATTAAAGTACACCATCGACCAATTCTTGACCTGTTTAATATATCGTTATGTCCTAGCTATAGACGATAAAAAGAGGATTAGAGAAAGAAAAGCTCCAATTTTGGCAAATTAAAATGAGCAAAAATGCTCATTAAGAAAAAAGACATGAAGAATTTATACAATTGATACATGTTTCTTCCTTCCTAAAATTGTCGACTTCTTTGGAGCGCTAGCCCAAATTCTGTAGTTATATTTGAGTCATGAATATATAAATATAAAGCAATCGGTCCAGTCTAGCATCATTGATTTAAGCTTTCTCAAGTTGTATGATTGCCCACTAGAGGTGATTGGGTGATAGGTTCAGACCTGAACCCTATACCTGATCATGTTATAACCGGTTCTCCATTTTTGGACTCTATACTCGACTCTATTTGCACTGGACCCTATACCCGAACCACCTTTTTTCTTTTGTTTGGTTCTAGGGTTAATCTTGTTTTCACTTGAACCTATTTTGCAACCGTTCGATATCCTATATAGTTTCAAATTTTACATTAATATACGAGAAAACCATATAATCCTTTAATTTGCACTTATAATCAATAAGTACATGAATTTTTTGACAAAACAAAAAACTAGAAATCCACAAAGCTATGATGATAAAGTAGCAAGAGCTATAATCTCCAAATGATGGCTTTTAATGATGTCTGCAACTTCCTCGTTTTGGCAATACACATAAGCAAGTAACCTCAGGAAAAGGTAATAAACAAAGAAAAAACTAAAACATACTAATCATTAAGTGCGAACTCAATTAATCTAATTTTGAAATCTTTATACTCTACAGTGTTGGACTATCATAATATAGATACCTAAGAAAATGGGCACCTCGTACCCTTAGTACCTTTAGTAATCGCACTCATTTTGGGTTTTGGAAATTTGGGGTTGGGCTTACAAAACCAGTTTCCAAACCAGTTCGATTGATTCAGTTCCAGATGGGTATTCACTCGGAACTGGTTCCCGGATCGGTTGAAATCTGTTTCAAATTTTGGGAACCGTTTCCCGAACTGGTTGAAACTGGAATCAGTTCCTGACCCTATTTTCCGGGTGGGCCAGTCTGATTTCCGAGTATATCCAGTCCGGTTTGCACACTCTATTGCCCACTTCAACCTCAAAGGACAGATCTCTGTACAAACATTCAATGAACATCTCCATAGACTGAATAATAAATTAACGTTTCAGGCGACTTTTTGGTCATATCATGTCCAACAAAATAGTCGAGTAGAGGAAATGCCTGGGCAGAGATCTGCCTATATGTCCCATAGAAGACTTTAAAAGACTACATTGAAATGATCCAAGATTATTACTAAGTTCATAGGATTTCCAAATCGCAATTGCTTGAGCATGCTAATCATTGGAGAACCAATAAACCCACAACCAGGAAGAATTCTGCCGCCTAGAGCAATCGAATGACAAACTTTTGCTCACCCTGCAGCTATCTCCGCATTTTCTTACACAGATTAGTCACAGCTAAGATTATTACTTGGAAGCGCAACTTTTCCATAAGGCAATCACAGCAATCTAACATACAAGGAGTCGATAATCTAAACGGAACATGTGAACAAGATGTTACTCTACAAATGAAGCCTGCGCTTGACAAGGACACTTGATATTTCATGACAACCAGCTGCACCAAATGATCCAATATAATGGCAGAGAATCATTAGGAATATGGTACAACCATGCGATGCAGCAAGTCGGTAGAATTGCACTGCCAAATCTCAACATCTTATGCACCACACTCAACATAGCCTCAGAAAATGAAGTCTGCTGCATTACAAAATCTTCATGAAGGCATTTTCAGAAGCAAGAGCAGTTACCAAGGGGGAGAAAGAGGATTAAATAGTACCAACGCTACATTCTCTCATATGCTTCACCTCCATTTCTGTCACTATATTCCAAGATTCAAATCTCAGAGTCTAGTCCTACTATTGCTTTTCTGTCCTCTAAAGAAAAGAAGTTGAGAGTCTGGAGCGAAAGGTAAGACTAGAGGGAGTATCTCACCACCTGTTATTTGGTGGTTTGACCTTGTAAATTCTAACTATCCAGTTAGATGTTGTAAATGCCTCTTCCAGGTATTCAAGTTTTATATCCTTATTCCCAATTTCAACCCCCCTTGCACGATCATACCTGACATTACAAAGAGCAAATAATGGTTAGTCTCATAGGCAAGAGATGAAGCATAACAAAGCTTATGGCCAACCATATAAAAGAGCAACAAAGGCCCCTCAAGGGGGTTGTGAATTCAAAGACCAATCAAAAACACAAAAAGGTTACATATACATCCGTCTCTGCCATTTTTCTCATCCTTCCTATTTTTGAAATGTGCCTCAACACATTTGGTTGAGTTGAATTGTCTCAACTATGCTTGATGTTCCCCTTATGATTATTAACCATGTTCGCAGCATATATGCTTTCAACTTTAACATTTCATGTGCTTGTAGAGGGGGTAAAAAACTACGGCAGCTTATGAGAAGAAAAAAGGATGATCTTCAACTTACCCAGGAGGTCTGCCATATTCTGTTGTCAGCTCTCCAAATCGGTAGTAGGACAATTTGTACCTACAGCAAAGAAAGGGGATTATGATATTAACAAAAGGTAGTGGATCATGATGAACAATTACCAAAAGAACTCAACTATAAGACAGGTTAAGCATCCATGTCACTTTCACATCTCATTAGTGATGGAATTACAACCCAACCAAATCAAACATCAGTCCATAAAGAAACTAATCTAACAAGTGATCTCATTAGATCACTCTTGAGTTCTCATCTATCTCATCACTAACAGAATAAAAAACTCATCTGTCTTCTCTTCATACAACCGAAAACAAGAATCATCTAGTACCATCATAGTGGAAACATTTGAGGCACACTTGATCACTTAAAATAGTGAAAAAGAATTTAATTAGGCTATTCCAAGCCAATTCCTCTGACAGAGTTCTGAAAAGCCGTTACATGAGACAGGTATGAACACAGGGTAGAGATTCCAGGAAACTTACATGAGACAATTCAACATCTTGGGAGCTGCACCTTTATCAACACGATATTCTCCATTAACAAGGTAATCAGGCTCCTTGATTACAGGAAAAACTCCACCACCAATTCTAACCATCCAGAGAAATCTAGCCAATAAAAGAAGAAAACAAACAAACAGAAGAGAAGATTAGAAGATTACTCAATTCAAGTGCGAATGTGAAATCTCAAAAAAAAAAAAAAGTGCTAGAAATTGATTGCCTAAATCCAATCAATTCTCAAAAAGACAACCTATTTAATCACTAGCAATCACTTAGACTTGAAGCAAACCAAAGTAACCAAACTCAATCAATTGCATTTTACAGCATAAGTATTCACATTCAGGGATTCCACTTTTTGCAGCCACAGACCCAAGTCTCATAGAGTTCAATGGTATGCTACCGTTTTAACAGCAGAAACGTTTTGTAGCAAAATCTACTAAGAGTCAGGTTGTTCAGTGTAAACATTTATTTACAAGCAATCTTAAATATGAAAATTCGGATCAGACAGAAATTTTCAGGTTTATGGACAATTTCCACAATTAGTTACATCAATAGTTCGAATAAGATGACATGATGTCAAGGCTTACTTGTTTATATCATCTGAAGAATAACCAGTAACACCACCAAACACGACTAGAACATAGTCCACATCAAGTGACCTCATTATCTCATATGCCTCATCCTCATAAGATGACATTGCACGTCCAACGGTAGCAATATGTGTATTGTTCCAGGTGTTATTGTCAACAATAACAGTTCTATTTCCCATTGCAGTGATCTGATATCCATAATCCCACCATGACATCACCTTAGCATCAGGAGGTGTATTCTGACGAAGCCAAAAGTATGCCTCACGATAGTCATCAAAGATGACACGGTTGCCATGTGCACCCCTTGCGGCCAACACGATTGAAGGGGATGAGTATGCCTCAGATGTAACCCAAGTACAGTGGGTAACGTACTTGCTCAGCAAATAGAAAGCGCCAAAAAGCAGTGCAATAGCACCATTTTTCTGGAAAGGCTGGGATTGATCAAGTGAGCCCTGCTTTGGAAAAGGAAAAATAAATCACAAAGGTCATCAAAAGAAATCACCAAGAAACCCAGCACTGCAAACCCAAAAAGAAGAAAAAGAAAATTTCGGCTCTCATTTGCCCAATGCCCCTAACTACCTCTCCCCAATGCCTAAAACAGCAAAATCTAATAAAATTAAGCTAGCATGATTCTCCATTTCAGTTGCTAGCCCATTCAGAGAACTAAGCAACTTTCATCATGACTTCTGTTGTTCACCTACACATGCATTTGGAATGAACTGCTCACAAATTAGTTACTAGGTCAAAGAAAATTTCCTGCTGCCAATTAGTCAGGAGTTCCTGAAGAAATAGTTAGGCATTTGACCAATTAGAAAAGGTGAAAGAATAGCCTAAAGGATTTGTCACCTTAGAAGCAGCCTTGCCACTACTTCCACCTTTGCCGGAAGCACTTTGGGGAGCCTTTGTCTTTGCTCTTAACAACAATGTCAAATTCTTTATGGTGGCTGACACCGCAATTGCACTTATGAGGCACACAGCAGGTGTAGCGACGAGAATCAAACGAACCATAACACCAGCAAAATACATGCTCGTAAGGCCATACATAACTATGAATATGGTGGCATCCGACAACCTCTTGAAACAGAAATAGAGACCTGCTGGGAAGAGGAAGAGAAGAATCTGAAAGTCAAACATGAAAGAAGACCATGCTGTAGGCTGGTGCTCGGAGACAGAGGCTATAATAGGTATGTGGTCCTTCGCGTACGTTGGATCAAGCAGAGAGTAAAAACGGCCAGTCCATGGAGAGATATATCCAGATGCTGTGCCAACTCCCAGAGCCACGGCACCCACACCAACAGCAGAGGTCACAGTCATCCTCAGAAAGGCTTGAAACAACTTGGTGTCACTTAGAAGGTGCTTCAACCAATCCAAGAGGTAGAACACCTGCACAGATAATTCAGTTCAATAAAAGACTTCGACTAAAGTAAGACCTGACTAATATGAATGAAAAACAGACTTTCTTCTACGACGACTCTAGATTGATGTTGTTCATCATGCATTCATATTATATGGGAGACCTGCTGACTAAAATGCAAAAAAAGTGAAAACTTTCGCTTTTTAGATGACGAGAAGCAGGGGAAATGGGGAAGTAGAAAGAAAAACGCACAATTGCAGCTCTATGTAGAGTTAAAGGCATAAAACATACACTTGTTTCTTGCGCTACGATTCCATATATCATCTTTCTAAAGACGGTCATTTTAATTTTAAATAAGAAACAATAACTCTAGGACTTTATTCCCAACTAAAATGAAGACACTAGTGATATTTTTTGGTAAGCGACATTAATAAAATCAAGTACATTGATTGCTACTTCAATATTGGGATCTTAAACGAACTGCGAAATACAAGTATAAGCTAAACAACAAACCAAAGGGAACATTTGACAGAAGAAGGAACCTGCATCAAGAAGAACACGCCCATGGCCGCCATATGCTCCCCCGACTGCACATGCTGAAACCCGACAAAACGAATTTGCATAGCGAGCAGCATCCCCAGAATATACATACAGTTATACGCCACATAAAGTCTCATCGAGTACCGGCCGGTTATCAACAAAACCAACACATAAAGAGGAATCAGATTGATGATAAACACATAACCACCCCACGCCGAAACCATATAGAAGTAGCCGAAAGCCGAGGCCAAACCCCACGACAGCGAACCCGTGTTCACCGCCTTCACAAAGAGGTAAAACGTCAGGAGCAGCGCGAAGATCGCCACGCCCTCGTTATCGTACGACCCGGCGACGGACCTCGATATGTACCCGGGGCAAATCGCGATCAGCGCCGCGGCGACGAGCCCCGCCCCCGTGTCCCAAATCTCCTTCCCGAAGAAGTAAGCAAGGATGGTCGTGTTCGACGCGAAGAAGGGCGCGGTCAGGACGCAGACCTCACGAATGTGGACGGCGAACCTGAGGAACCTCAGGCCCCAATACAGCAAAGCGGCGGTGACCATGAGGCCCGGGTAGAGCGTGCCGCCGATAATGCGGCCGAGCGGGTACCAGCTCTCGCTGTCGAACCAGTTCCAGAACTCGTAGAAGCCCTTCTCGGTCAAGAACAGGGTGGTCCGGTAGTTGAAGTAGGGGTCAAACTCGTGGATCATGGACTCGTAGCGGAGGACGCTGAAGAGGCGGGTGACGAAGGCGAGGACGTAGACGAGGCATAGGATGGAGACTCGGATCAGGAGCTCCTGCTGCTTGGTCTTGAGCTTGAGGGACTTGAAGGAGAAGTAGCCCGACAGCAGATCTGGGGATTTGGGGCTCAGTGGGGATGGTGGCGGCTGCGATTTCGCAGTGCCGTTGATGGGTTCGGATTTGCCGACCATGGTGAGAGACGGGAGGGAGAAACGGGGAGCAGAGATCGGATTAATCCTTCATCAAGATCGAGATCAAGATCGGATTTTTCTGCGGCGAAATTCAAGAAAGCTGGGCTGTTTCCGCTGGGGAGGTTTATGGGAGGGCCGGGGAGAGAACCCTACTGCTTTGCTGGCAGAGTCAACCGCGAGGGGGCAGGTCGTTGCTTGCGAGGAGATCCAAAAGTGAAGTGAAACGTGGGGATGCGAATGAGAGTGTCGATACTCGGATGATCCGACGTCACTTGTTGTTTTTCCTCGTCCAGTTCAAGATGACCTGTTCTTTAGTTTATTATCCCACGGCCAATGTAAACTATTCTTTTTCTAGTGTTTATTCTCTCTCTGTACTTCTTGAGTTTATCCTTTATCTTCCAGTCCAATCCTGCCATAAGATAGGAAAAAGAAAAAAAAAATGGAGGCTTACAATGTAAATGGAGCATGAATTGAGGGAGTGGAGTTATGATCAAAATGAAAAGAGAAAAATAGTAGACTTTATTGTAGGTATATGGAGTTTTTTATTTAGTCAAATGGACCATGTATGACCGCTGCTACATATGTTTGGATCGGTGTACTTAATTGATATGTGATCTAATAAATTATTGATAACTTTATAAAAATAAAATTATTTTACCTATTTTAGACAACAAATAATGTTATATCTATGAGAAAATATTTAGATGTCTTTCTAATTGTTCAAATTTTCCTTATTTATGTAATATAATGAGATATGGAAAAAATAAGAAAAAGAATAACAAAAATTATGAATTCAAATCAGAAAGCATTGGAAAGTGGATATCAAATTAAGAATTACTTCATTTCATTTCTTAATTTTATCTACAAGTATTGAAAGATGGATATCAAATAAAAAAATTCTCTGATTTAGTTTTCAATGTTATGCGAAAGGTAAGCAATTCTTTGAGGATATAGGTCTTGGATGTATCCTATAAATAGGAGAACATTGAGAGCCTTATTTTTAGATTGTTTTTCATTGTTCTAGAGTTTTTTTTTTTAATTATTTTGAAGAAAAGAAAAAGCTGTTAACAAAATTCTTGCTCTTTGATTCAAGATGCCAGGTTTGGTTTATATTTTCATATTTGTTTCTATTACATTCTAATTTTTTGTTGTTAAGGTTACAATGTAACTTGACTAAGATGATATGAATTTCATAATTTTTATGCATTCAAGTGATTTCATTTGTGTAAGTTATAGATTATAGTGCTTAATGTTTTTAAGTGACTGTCTATCACTTGAATAATCTAATGTGCATGTTTGATATTGGGAAGTGATAATATGCAATTGTTCCTTATAATATATAACCATGAATTAAATGTAGATAGAAATATAATGCATTATTTGTGTAGCTTTCGGTGAAAACACGATTTAAAAAAGTCATTGTAAGCTGGGAATATTCATAGATTCTTATTACACATATGTTTATTTAAATTCACATAGAAATATAGTAGATTATAGGTTTACTATACCTAGAGATATGATAGTAAATAGATTAGGAAATTCCGCTATCATATATTTGATATTGTTATTATACATGTAACAATCTGAAATTCATATCTAGTAATCATGATGAAATCGGACGCTCGGACATATTTATCTTATTGAATTATGGCATTTAGTTTCTGAATTTTGCTTTTTAAGATTTTTAATTTTAATTTATTCTCAATTCTATTTTGGTATGTTAGCTAAATTTTAGAATCAATTCTATTTTGGTCTGTTAGACGATATTCTTTCTCATCATTATATTTATTGTACGATATGTTCGTTTAGAGTTTTATAAACAATTATAAATTGTATAGTGTCCATGTTTCATGGATGGATAAAATAACTTTATAACTTTGACCTTTTGTGTCAACGTCATTCCAAGCACAATTAAGAATTGTGACTCTAGAACAGGTGCTTTTGTTCTTGCGCACATCCGTTTCATCATCATGCCGGTTTGGAACATCATCCTTAATTGCACCTAAATAATTTGTTTAATTTAGTTTATAGCACCCGCGGTTATTTTGTTTCTCATATTCGAAGACTAAAAACTAGAATTTGGACCATTGGCAGACACAAACTCCCCTTATATTTCCTACCGACTGTCTGGGGACACTGTATTTATGCATTCCAAGAAAAGAAAGAGGGAAATGGGGCTAGCTGTTCAATCTTCCCTAGGGTTTCATATCCTCAATGGTAATGCGTGTAAATTATAATTGGCTACTGCCAAAAATGTGGATTCTATAAGGCATGAAGAGAAGCACCAAAGACAATTCCATATACAATCATTACCAAGGGACACTTTTTTCCCCCACCCGGTCGGGTTACATACAGAGTAATTTGGCAGCACCTAGCTGCTACGACTGTTTCACTGGGATTATGGAAGATTGCAAGAATAACAGGAAGATAGAGCAGATCATAACGTCCATCTAGAGACTTGCGACGTGCTTGAGATTTCACACCGTCTTCATAAGTCTAAACTGCAGGACTAAGATCCCAGGAAGCCGTCGACTCTCTTGTTCGTGGCTCTTGATAGGAACTTCATGCAAATTGGTGGATTAACCCCTGCCAAAGCGAGTATGGAGCTAGGCAATGTCCATATGCCTTCCCCACAAATCAGACCTGAAGCTACTGCTGGCCCAAATGCGTCAGCCTTAGTTTTGTTGATTTTCTCCCAGATGAACAGAATTAAGCTACCGACGCACATATCAATGGCAAAGTATGGCCCTATGTAGAAGGGTATTGCCATAGCCATCGGCAGAGGGATGAAGCGGACCCACTTCTTACCGACTAAGTCCCTGAACCCATTTATGATAATGGCAGCTGTGAAAAATCCATAGCAGAGTGTGAGGCAGTGTTTGGGCAAGGAAGAGACGCCTTCCACGCCAAGTTCAGCCATGCTCCGAAAAACAATTCCATAGGGGACAGGATATGCGCTTCCTGGGAGTCCAAGATCCTTAAATGCATTGTAGAAAAGCCAAAAGACGCACGGAGAGATAACGCAGCCCATGGCAGTACCAATCACCTGACTCACAAACATGGACCGTGGTGAAGCCAGGGTCAGATAGCCTGTCTTGAAGTCCTGAGTCAGGTCTGAGGCTGTAGACACAATATTCATCATGACTCCACAGGCAGCTAAACCAGCAAGAATTCCACCATGTGAGGCACCGGCCCATGCCCCAATCACGAAGATGGCGAGCGTCCCATAGGTAGAGGCAAGAGACCAGTCGGTGAGCCCACAACCATAGGCATTGCAGAAGCCCAAGGTTGGAGCGAAGAGATAAATGACTAAAATGTAAAACCATTTGAGTTGGGGGAACATGTGTGGAAGAGAAGCTGTGGATATGGCTGCTATTGTGACATACCCTGCAACTGCAAACCATGTCGGGATTTGATCCTTTAGGAAAAGCTGTGTCCGTTGTCGGTCATCATAAGACACTTGAGGGTTCTTAGGAGAGGAACCATTTGCAATGGGGAGGACATGGCTCATTTCTCTGTCTTGGAGCTGACGGTACAAGCCATAGAGCGTTCGGCCAAGCACCTTGAAGAAGTTGTAGAGCCCATCACCCAATATAATGGCAATGGAAATGAAAACCTGACAAATTGGTATTGTAAGATTAACGCATAAACAAAAGACATAAACAAACTTCACGTTTGCATGTATATCTTGACTTGCCTTATAACCTTGAATTCCACGCATGCTGGTTGGGCCTTCATCTGCAGGATACCAATGTTCCTCTCTGGTTTCTATTAGAGGCCACATTAAACCCCAGGATAGAATTCCTCCTAGTAGCACTGAGATATTTATGATGTATGGGCAAATCATCCCAACTCCAACATATGTTGCGGAGAAATCAAAGTAAAACCTTCACGTTATCCATGTATGAGAGTCAGCTAATAGTTTTGCATATTAGAGTGCATGACATCAAAAAAGGCCAGCTTACAGCACAAAGTAGCCGTAGACTGTAAAGTGGAAGTTTGTTAAGCTTATGCACCTGTATTGCAAAGCCTTAAGCCCCAAAGTGGGGAACTCTGTAAAACCACAACCATCTCCAGCTGTGTAGAACCATTGGAAAAAGCCCCACAAGAAGCTGAAGGAGAAGAACTTTCCCAATGCTTTCACTTGTTTCCTTCAGGAGAAAAATTAAAGCCGATGAGAGCTGACATATTGACACACTAGTGAGAAGGCTTTCTGGCTTGTCTTACTTAGCTAGCTTGGCCCCTTCAGGTGTGTGGAAACTATTTATCAGATGAGCAGTTGCCGTGCCACTAGGATACGTTAATTTGAAGTCAATGATCATAATCTGAAACCAGAGAAGCGCAAGCAAGAGTGAAGTGTATAATGGAGATTAATTGGCAATTGCTATAATTTTAATGACATTTTCAAGGGCAAGTGCTACAGATAAAAACATACAACATGCAAAGAACACCTTTCGGAGCGGCACCACAGCAAAGAGGCCGAGGAAACTGACGACAAATAGAAAACCAATCATCCATGGCAGCGAGGGGTCTTTGAAAACTTGAGCCCTTTGGGGATCCTTTGATTGATCAGCAACTCGCTTACTCATTGCAAAGAGATAACTCCCGAAACCTCCTACTCATGCAAAATAACAGAGCACCATGATTTTCCAGTAAAGAGCCCTAGCTATTCATCCAAAAAGAATACGCAAGTTCACATCTCTTAACATTACTTTCTTTCAATAAAAGTTTGTTTTATGCAATTTACTTTGAAATAGAGAGATCACAAAAACAGCAAATAAAAAATATAAGCATCATCAGACGAAACCTCATATAAATGATCTGCTGGTTCTGTTGTCATTTTATCAATCAGTTTCCTTTTCTTTCTCTAGCTAGAGAAGAGATAAAAAAGAAATCAAACAAAAAATCCAGCCTCTTCATGTTGAAATCAGTTAATGCGTCTATATCATCCAAGGAAAGAGATGGACAAAGATAAAACTCGATGTGGATAGAGATTGATTTGGCATGGTCAAGAGAGAGCCGATCCTTCCTTTTGACTTGAAACATTGGCGTTCCCAAAGCAGTTACAGCTCCTCAAATTTCCCCTCAATGCAGGATAGATGGAAGTTCCCGCATTATTACAAAGAAAAAAAATTGGTGGATGAGCATTTGAAATTCTCGTTTCGCCATCTTATTATGAGTTCTTCCAAATTTTCTGGCTCAAAAAATCAGAGTCTATAGTTGAACTTGATATGCATGCTGAGCTGCAAGTACGCAGCGGTTCAGCTTAAGTACCATTCGCGATGGACCCTAACCTAGATAAAACGATAGCCACGGCTTGAGGGAAATTTTGACTGCTGACTCGTAGATCAAACTTTTGAAAAATTATATACCCTTATGTGAATCCTAATTGATTCTCCACTCAAACAACAGTCAATGAAGTAGGGCCAGCTCAAGAAAAAAGAAGTATCAGAAATTCGCGTGGTTATGTCGTGTCGATTCCATCAGAAACCCAGGATTCCTTTCTCAATTCAGCTTAGAAGAAGCAAAAAAGTATGCAGGGCGAATATCATGTACGCTTAATTTCAATTACAAGTGAGTGCATCAGTGCAACCCATATAACGTAACCGTTAGAAAGAAACGCGCATCATCATTGTAGCAATTGAAATCTCCACGAATCAACAGCCAAGAAAAAAGTGACAGAGAGCATGTCAGCGGACAAAGCTGCTAAAACAGAGCACTTCCAGTTCGCACTATCTCAAATTGCAGCCAGGAGCGAAAGACGAGCCAACTTACCGCTGAAAGCGATGCCGGAGGACGCCACCACGCAGGTCTGGATCACCGTGTTCTCCTGCCGCGTGAAGGGGACCCGGAGCAGCCCGGACTTGTCCAGGACCTTGGTCCACGTCTTGACGAAGAAGAACCCGAGGAGCCCCGCCGAGACGTTCAGCGACGGGATGATGCCCGCCGTGAGGTTCAGCTTCATGACGATGAAGGCGAACATGACGCTCAGCACGAAGCTCACCGCGAACGCCCTGAAAGTCAGCTGCCCCCTCCACGACGGCACCTCCTGGCCCTCGAAGATCCTCTCCACCGACAGGCCGTTGCTCTCGTCCTCCGAGCTCCCGCTCCCCCCGCCCTTCTTCTCCTTCGCCTCCGCATCCGGATTCATCCGATTCCCGTCCTCCGACAACGAGCGGTCGCTTCTCTCCGCCATCTCCGACTCGTCCTTGCCGAGGCCCATTCTCCGCCCGGCTTCGACGATGATGATCAGAGCGTCGGATCACTCGTCTGGCTATCGGCTTCACTTCGGTCACTTCATCATTTCTACTTCTGGCGTTCCCACCGCGACAGCAACGCCTCGTTGTCGCGTGCTTGAGACCGAGACGACGGAAACGACGAGAGATTATATTACATTATATTAGTTCGATGATGAGTGCGTTTTCTCCCGCGCGCGGGTAAAGTCACTGGAAACGCTCCATCGAGAGATTATATTACATCACATTAGTTGGATGGTAAGATTAATATCGTAAAAAATCTTAAGCTAGTATATTTATAATAAATATATTCAAAATTAATTTTTTGTTATCATGATAAAACCTGAAATTAGTATGTATACTTATGATAAATTTTTTTATTCTAAAATAAATTATAAAAAAAACCTCAAACTAATAAATTTGTGATAAATTTACCTCAAACTAATATTTTGACTGTTAAATACCTCAAACTGGTATATTTATGACAAATATATCATATGTTAAATGGAAATTAATATCATAAAAAATTATTAAATTGATACAATTGTGATAAACGGAAAATAAAATCACAAACTACTACTATCATCTAACTCAGTATTTTGACAGTAAAATTTAACGGAAATTAACAAAATGTAAATTTACCACAAATATGATAGTTTAAAGTAAATTTGTCAAATATATACAAATTTGGGATATTTTATAGTATTAACTCATTTTATTTTAATTCGACGCTCATTAAAAAAGAAAAAGATTTAATCACGTCACAGGGCCAACGATCCCTTTGAGCATCGATCATATGCATGACCTTAGCGACACGGGGGGCATAGTCGCTTTGGTCAATCAAATTCGTCGATCTGGACAGCTCAAGATTATTACATCCACATCGTTCCCACGTTTATAGTAATCTAATGTGAATATGGGGAATGAATCACGTGGGTTAAAAAATTTGCATTTTGGCCCGTCGTTTGGTTTGGTTCGAGATTTGTGTAACTTGCGGGGTAATCACATGGCTTAAGTCAAACAATCATTTTAGATTTTGGACGTATCGATTGTCTAGAGTGAGGCTAGGTTGTCGTTACAACTTATCAACGATGACTTCATCAACCTGCGGCCAAAAGGAGAAAAAAAATAAAAAAAAAAAGGAAAGGAAGATGCACCAAAGCTTTTTCAATAATTCTATTGCTATATTCCTTTGGGCTAATATCCTAAAAAACTCTAAACTAGTATATTTATAACAAATTTATCTTAAACTATTTTTTGATCATCACAAATCCTAAACTGGTATACCTTGATAAATTTATTTCAAACTGATACACTTGTGACAAATTTATTTTTTATTAGTTTTCGTTAAATTTTACTATCAAACTATTAAGTCGAAAGACATGTGACAGTTGACAAGTATACCGGAAATTTGAGATTTTATTCTCCGTTTGTCATAATTATATAATTTTTTTGATATTTAATTCAATTTAATGGAAGGTATATTTGCTACAATGTACAAGTTTGGGATTATTGGTAGTCGAATAAATCAATTTGGGATAAATGTGTCACAAGTGTACTAGTTTGAGATTTTTTGTGATCATTTGGAGTAAATTTGTCATAAGTGGATCGGTTTGAAGTTTTTTATGATAAAAAAATTAGTTTTGGGTAAATCTATCACACGTATACCAATTTATAGTTTTTAGGATACTAATCCTATTTTTTTTGCAAAAGATTTCATGATTCTTTCATTTAGGGCAAATATTATAAAAAAAAAAAAAAATCTCAAATTTTACTCACTGTGAAATATATACTAGAAAATTCTTTTGTGTCATCAAAAAACATAAACTTGAATACCATGACACAAATTGTGACATCCAAAAATTCTCATGATTTGATTATAATATTTAATATTAGTTTCCTCAATTGGACCACCATTAAGTTGATAGATTCCGATGCACAAGTTAGTGGTGTAAAATAGTGATACTTAACTCATCACCATATAATTTATATAATAGGGCCTGTATGTTCTAGAATTCATATTTGTTGGTATTCAAGATTCAAATCTATTGAATTGAGATTTTCCTTATTTTTCATATCTTTCATTAATGATTTTTAGTTGACTCGAAATATTTTCAGACTCACCAATGTTCAAAATGAATATCGATTTCCTCAATCTCCATTTCTCTTCAATTGGCACACCCCTTCTCTTTTCTCTACCAAAATTTTTAAGCCCATGCTTTGGCTTGAGACATTAAACTCGGTAGCTTTGACATCATGCATGATATCATCAATTTTAAATCTAGTTCATTAATGCATTGGTGATTCATGCACATGATTGACCGAAGAAAATGATCTCATCTTCATTTCCATCATAATATCTTCTTGTTACTAATTCTTTTGGGCCAAATGTATCCTAGCAAGTGTCACAGGGACCATTTAAAGCTCATTCATTAAAGAACTTGTCTTTTAGCCAAAGTTTAAAATTTCTTTTAACCTTGATTAAACATTACTCTTTGCTGATAACTATCAAGAACTCTTTAAAGATTTTCTTGCTTTGGTCGTGTGAGGAAAACCATGACAAGCTTTCACTTTTCAAAAGTACAGGTTCCACTTATTAACTTCCAACCATCCACTCACTTCTTCAAGCTTTTTTTTTTTTTTGATAAAGGTAAAGAATAATATAGCTTTGGACAAAATACAAAAGATGGCCCCAAAGGCTTACACTCTAAGGAAGACCGAAGAGTGGAAGGGAGCGTGACAAAAGCCAAAGGCAAGCAGACCAAAAGGAGAAGAACCACAGTTACAACACAAAAACAAGTACAACCACCAGACCTCCGCGAAACATTCGAAAACGAAGAAACGGAGTGATGATGAAGCTTGTAATGTAACGAGAGAAGAAGCGGGGAGACTAACGCCCGAGACGATCCATAAAGATGGAGGGATCAAGATCCCAGCTTCTTTGGAGACGCCTATTTCTCGGAGTGTCCGGAACACTTGTGAATGTAGTCGCTTTATCTTTGACTATCTTCATAAGGTGGTTCTTCAAAGCAAGGACAAACAGTGCTTCCCCTCGGAAAATAATATCATTCATTTTCTTCCAAATCAAATAACAAAGGCCACCGAAAGAGAACCGCGCAATCCGATGGTAGAAATCCTTAGGAGAGCAACCCGATCGCCCAAGCAAGGTTGTCCATCCATGGCCTCGATTTCCAAGGTAAATTGCATCTCGTCGCCCAAAAAATAAGCAAGCGTGGCCGAGATACGACAGGTTGAAGAACAAGTGATCAATAGAGTCCGGAGTAGCATTACAGTATGCATAAGTACCCGAGACGATTCTGCCGCGTAATGGATTAGGACTTCCTAGGTGGGTAACTGTTCTTGGTAATCAACCACAAGTTAAATTGATTTCTAGGGACAATATCAGAGTTCCAAATAAAGGAGTCCCAAGAAACTCTTTCCTTCTTTGTTCTAATGAAATCCCATGCAGAGGCAACCGAAAAGGATCCGGATGAGTGATGATTCCAGGTGAAACAATCCGGTGTATCAGTCTGATCCGGGATAGAGAAACCACAGCTCTCAAGTGAACTCTTAAATGCATGACTGAGGGGGGAGAATAATTCTGCAACAACAGCATGCTTAAGGAGACCCGACAATTCAATAATGGATGTTGGAAATAAAAGATCAAGGGGTCCATCAGCGAGCCATTGATCATGCCATAAAGAAACCGAAAATCCATTACCAATCTTCCAAGCGAAGCAAGACCTAAACTTTGTTCTTAATTGCAATATTTTTTCCAGCCCCAAGAACACGTAGAATGTGTTGAGGCGATCCAGAAATTGTCCTTTTTTAAGAAATTAGAATGGATCCATCGACACCACAACGATTCTTTGTCGGTGAAAAGGATCCATATGTACTTAAGCATGGCCGCTCTATTGCAGTCTTTCAAATTCCTTATGCCGAGCCCACCTTCATTTTTGGGAGGCATATGTCATCCCACGCAACCTTAGCCCCACCTTTACCAAGTGCGGATCCTTTCCATAAGAATTGTCTCAAGATTGTTTCAATACTAATCAGAATCGACGCCGGTAAGGTAAACACACTCGACCAATATGATTGAATGGAATGGAGGACTGACCTGATGAGCTGCAGTTTTCCAGCATATGATAGAAATCTTTGAGTCCAAGATTGAGCCCTAGCAGTGATCCGATCAATTAGAGCAATACAGTGAACTTTTCGAAGTCTAGAAGAGATGATGGGAACCCCGAGGTATCGCACAGGCAAGGTACCTTCTTGGAATCCAGAGGCCATTTGAATATAATTGCGAAGAGACAGAGATCCTCCCGACATAAAGATTTCGCTCTTGTTTCTATTCGGGATTAAGCCACTCCATGAAATGAATATATCAAGGCCCTTTTTCATTAAGGTGATAGACGCCCAGTCAGCTCGGCAGAAAAGGAAAACGTCATCCGCGAAAAAAAGGTGAGTTAGTCGAGTTGCCTTGCACCTCCAATAAGGATTGAATTCCTTAAGAGAAGTCTGGGAGACTAGAATTCCAGAGAATACCTCCATCACAAACGTGAACAGATAAGGGGACATAGGATCTCCTTGTCGTAGTCCTCTCCCTCCGGCAAAGAATCCATAAAGCTCTCCATTGATTGAAATGGAATATTTGGGAGTCCGAACACAAGCCATAATCAACCGAACAAAAACATCAGGGAAGCCAAATGCCGTGAGTGTTGATTGAAGAAAATCCCAGTCGATAGTATCATAAGTCTTTTGGAAATCCACTTTTATCGCACATTTGGGGAGGTAAGGTTCCAAATGAAACCCAGCAAATAATTCTTGAGCCAAAAGAATGTTATCTCTAATCCTCCTCCCTTTGACAAAGGCGTTTTGAGAGTAGTCAACTAAGTTCCCAAGGACAGCAGCTAGGCGATTGGCTAATATCTTTGTAATGGTTTTTTCTTTTTGTGGAAACAATTTCTAAGCAAAAGGACAAGTTTGGTAACTGAACAAGATTTTTGATTTTGAAATAGAATTACGTTTGATACCATATTCAAAATTTATACTCCAAATTATTTTCTTTTAATTTTTAAATAATTTTATTACTTTTTCCCTTCTTCTTCTTTAAGTCACCGGTCGCCGGCCTTGGGATGACCGCGATCGGTGTTAGACAAGGGTCGGCAACCTCACCGAGCGTTGCCGACCCTCAACGAGGCTGACCCTCGTTAGCCAAGCTTCATTGGCGGCGAGGCGAGGCTCAACGGGGCTAGGCTAGCCTCGTCGATGGCCGGCGGACCTCGCCTAGCCCCGTTGAGCCTCACCGAGGCTAGGCGAGGCCCACCTAGCCACCGGCGAGCTCACCGAACCGGTTGCCGGTGACTAGCGACGGTGGGCGGCAAATGGCAGACGGTGGCATACAGCAACCGTGGCAATGGATGAAAAAGAAGAAAAAGGGAAGAAGAATAAGAAAAAAGAAAATAAAAAAAGAAAATATGTGCTTGATTCTAGAAATGTTCGAGAACAAGAATCAACTTTTTATTCTTGATTTTGTTCCAAATATACTTTCGGGAACAAAAAAAAATAGAAATTTGTTCTCGGAAACAAAAATTTTACCAAACTCGATTCCGTTCCTAAATTGCTCTAGAGAACAAAAGAATATAAATTTTTATTATTTGCTGGTTACCAAACAGAGCCTTAAGGGCATGTTTGGTTCGGGAATAATTCTAAGCATTTTAAGCCGTTTGGTAACCGTAAAAATTTCAATTCCCAGGAATAAAATTGCGATTAGTACCGTGCTCAAAATTTTTACTTCAAATCATTTTCTTTTAATTTTAAAATATTTTTATTACTTTTTTTCCTTTTTCTTTCTCTCTCTCTCTCTTTTTTTTTTCCTTTCTCTCTCCCTATTCTTCTTCTTCTTCGAGTGGTGGCGACCGGCTAGACGACGAGGGCCGGTGACCTCACCGGAGTGTCGTCGGCCCTCGGTGAGGTTTGCCCTAGTCACCGAGTCTCGCCGGCAGACTAGGTGAGGCTCGCCTAGCCACCGGTGGGGCTGGGCTTGCATCCGACGAACTCGCCGGACCTCACCTTAGCTTAGTGAGCCTCTCGGCACCGGCGGCGGTGGGCGGCAGATGGCAACCACGGTGGTGGATGAAGAAGAAGAAAAGGAAAGAAGAAGAAGAGAAAAGGAAGAAGAAGAGAAAATATGTGCTTGATTCTAGAATTGTTTTTGGAAACAAGAATTCAAGGCTCGGCGCCCAGCCACAACGAGCCTCGGCCTCATCGGGGCTAGGCTTGCCTCCCGAGCTCGCCGGACCTCGCCTTGGTCCGGTGAGCCTCCAGCGACCAGCGGTGGTGGGCAGCGGATGGCAACCACGGCGGTGGATGAAGAAGAAGAAAAGGGAAGAAGAAGAAGAGAAAATATAAACTTGATTCTAGAATTGTTCTTGGAAACAAGAATTAACTTTTTTTTTTTTTTTTTTATATTCTTGATTTTGTTCTAAACCTACTTCCGGGGAACAAAAAATATAAATTTGTTCCCGAGAACAAAATTTTTATCAAATACGATTCTATTTCAAAACTATTCCCGGAACAAAAGAATAGAATTTAGCATTGTTTGGCCGGTTACCAAATAGACTCTAAGAGTTACTCCGAGTCGAGTTGAGTTGAGGCTAGGGGTGTTGATGGTTCGAGTCGGTTCGGTTTTTCAAAAAAACCAAAGTGAACCGAACCGTTGGAAAAAACTTTTGAACTGAACTGTTAGGAAAAACTTTCGAACCGAATCGAATAAGGAATGTTGAATTGCCTATGGAAGGTCAACGTAGTTCCTGATTATAAGAAGCTTGTAGTGGCTTTTTCGAAGGAATATTATAGGATTAAAGCCATGATGACTTTCGACCCAAGGAATAAGTTCAATCTGGCAAGGGATGAATGTGCGAAGGAGAAATCCTAAGGGATTTCCGTCTGTTTTTCCGTGGTTGCCGAATATGCCTAAAGAATTTTCAAAGGAAATTTCTAACAAATTAAAAGAATCTTTCTTTGTTTATAGGTTGACTTGGCGTTAGCTGTTTCTAGTAATTTCTACCATGCTGATGTCGTTGTAGCAATTGATGTATTAGTTATATTATGTGGAAATATTTTTTTATTCTATCGTTAATGGATATTCAAAGTCAGTTGCTTCTATTATTATTAATTGTTGTTAATAGTTCATAGAAGTTTCTATAGCTTCAAAGAACTTATTTTGCGTAGAAGATTATATTAATAATAATTTCAAGTTAGGATTTTTGGATAATAATTGGAAACATAGTGACCTTTTGATTTTGAAACCTTATTTGAAATTATTCATTAATATGATGAGTTTATGCAAAATGGATGCATAAATGATAGGCATTAATAATTTGTGCATACGTTTCTGATATGTTCAGATCAATGGCTTCAACAACTAAGAGTATAGTCACTGAATTGAACAAACGTAAGAAATTGAATGGTGAGAATTGTGAAATATTGAATATGAAAATTCAATATATGATTGAAAAGCAAGAAGCACTAAAAGCTCTTAACTAAGTTATGGAAGAACTTGAGGATGTTGTGCGCCACCTTGAGTTAGCAGAGGACCGTCTTATGGCGTTTGAGCGGGAAACAGATATTTGTTTTGCTGATTCTAACTTAGAAGGGGCTTCGAGCTCCAAGTGCAAGCGCATTGATTCATTCAAAAGGTTGAAGTGTAGGGGATCAAGTCCTTCAACCAAGAGACTAAGAGTTGACTAACATAAGAGAGGAAAACGTCTTCGAGTGAAGAGAATTTCAAGGGTGAAATGTTATAACTGTGGTTAGAAGGGTCACTATACTCGTGACTGTTGTGAATCAAAGAAGGTAAACACATATTGTATTCTTGAGAACTTTGCTTATGTATCAAGTGCTGTATTCTTAATTGAATCTAATCTTTTGTAGACTGTAGATTCGGGAGCAACAAACCATAAAATGAATGATAGAGAATCCTTTGTGGAATTTCAATAAGTATCAACTGGAATTAAATTTATTCCATGTAAGAAACAACTCTAGAGTTGAAGTAAAATGGATTGATACATGCCAATTAAACGTGCGTAGTGGACGCACCTTATTCCTACATGATGTATTATATGCTATGGAGATTTGTCGGAATTTAGTATTTGTGTTTGTATTGGTAAAACTTGGTTTTAGTTTAAACTTCCATAATAATGGTGTGGATTTGTATTTGAATATAGACTACTAGATGGTTTTATTATATCGAATGTTGACTATGGTAATATCAATGTTTGTTATTCCATCTTCACATCTTTTAATTTATATGATAATGATGAGAATGACATGCTAGACTTGGTCATATTAGCCAACAACGTATGAATAGACTAGCCAAAGAAGGCTTGTTGGGCAATATTGAAAAAATCGATTTGTCCATATGTGAGCATTGTCTAGTAGAGAAAACGATAAGGAAATCATTTTGAAAATGGTAAAAGAGTTGAATTTCCTTTACAATTAATCCATTATGACATCTGTGGTCCAATGAATATGAGAGGAATGCATGAGGTTGTTTATTTCATCACATTTTTAGATGATTATATTTGATTCGAATATGTGTATTTGATTTTTCATAAATCTAAAGCGTTGAATTGTTTTAAAAAGTTTATGAGTTTGGTAGAAAATCAATTAGATAGGAAAATAAAAGTATTGAGATCCGATCGAGATTGAGAATAATTATCTGATAAGTTTAAAAATTTATGTGATGAAAAAGGAATAGAAATACGGTTGTCTATTCCTTATACTCCTCAAGAAATGGTGTTGCGGAAAGGAGAAATAGAAACTTAATGGAAATTGTTAGGTCCATGATGGTGCATGCTAACTTATGTATCACCTTTTAGGGTGATGCTTTATTAACTGCTATCGATATACTTAACCATGTGTATTCCAAATTAGTTACTTTCACTTCATATGAGTTATGGACAGATAGAAAACCGGACTTAAGTTTTCTTAAACTTTGAGATTGTGCAGCTTATACTTATAAGCCCTCTCACAAGTATGAAAAATTGGATAAAGAATATTTTCATAATATACACTGGAAAGGGTATGTGTTTATAGCTGAACAGGAAATTGTGAGTATAACTGAATTTGAATCACGGGATGTCATATTTTTAGAGAATGAATTTTCTAAGAAAAGAGAAATATGTGAGAACTATTCCCTATTTGAAATTTTGGATCAAGATAATGAACACGGTAGGATTCGTCCAAGTGGGAGTAACATGAGAAGTGGGGAATTAAATTCAACCTATTCTCAATTACAACCACTTGATAAAACGATATCATCATTATCTAATCCGAGTGGAGCATAATGGAAAATAATGTGCAAAGTGTGCAATCTCCTGTATGATGAACATGTCGTAAAAGTATTTCTCGTTGACATTTTGACATTGAAGGGGAAATTTTTATGATTACTCCACAAAATGAAGATGAGTCAAGAAATGTAAATGAGGCTCTAAATTGCCATAGTAAGGAAAAATAGATGCAAACAATGGAAGAGAAAATAGAGTCAATGAAGTCAAACCATGTTTGGAAACTGATTAATCTTCCAAAAGGACACAAAGCCATTGGGAATAAGTGGATTTTCAAGATAAAGCATAAAAGTAATGCATCAATAGAAAGACATAATGCTTATCTTGTGGCAAATGGGTTTAATCAATAGGAATTGATTATGATGAAACATTTTATCTTGTAGTGAGATTTATCTTAATTTGCCTTATTTTGGCAATAGTAACTAGTATAGATCTTGAGTTACATCAAATGGATGTAAAGATTACTTTTCTCAATGGAGAATTAGAAGAATAGATATATATGAAATAACCTGTTGATTTCATTTTGAAAGGCCAAGAATAAAAGATTTGTTGACTTCTGCTTAACAATGGTATATACGTTTTTATAATACCATAATGTCATATGATTTTACAATAATTGATGAAGATTATTGTGTGTATATCAAAAGATCCAAATTTTTGTGATCATGTCATTATATGTTGATAATATACTGATTGTTGGAAGTAATATGGAGTTTGTTAATACCGTTAAGAGTTGGTTATTTTCCAACTTTGAGATGAAAGACATAGGTGGGACTGCATACATTCTTGGAGTTAAGATTTTAAGGGATCATTTGAAGAGATCATTATCTCTTTCACAAGAAATGTACATAAGTAAAGTTCTTGAAAGATTTCGTATGCAGAATTGCAAACCCATAAATACTCCTATTACAAAAGATGAAAAATTGAGTCATAAAATATGTCCAAAGACTCCACAAGAGAAGGAACAAATGCAACATATTCATTATACTAGTGTTGTTGGAAGCTTAATGTACGTTATGATGTGTACAAGATCTGATATATGTTTTACAGTTGGAATAGTAAGTAGATACTAATCCAATCCAGGTCAATCACATTGGAAAACCGTCAAAAGAATACTAAGATATCTGAAGGGAACTGCTGATTATACACTAAGTTACCAACGAAAGAATTTATGACTTGAAGGCTATCAGATGCTAATTGAGGAGGAAATTTAGATGAAAAAAATCTACCTCTAAATTTGTTTTCTTAATGAATAGTGGCATCATATCTTGAAGCAGTTAGAAACAAACGTGTATAGCTTTGTCCACGATGGAAGCTGAGTTCGTGGCATTATCAGCAGCAATAGAAGAAGGTATTTGGCTGTTGGGGTTTCATGAATCATGTATAAGAAAAATTAACGAAATAAACGCAACGGAAACAAAAATATATTTTACACATGATTCTCCTTAGGCGTTGTTCGTGCGTTTTAATCAAAAATCTAAACATAAAAGGGAGTTAAATGAAATACCTCTCGAAGCGCGCTTTGAAACAAGTCGGTTCGGATGTTCTACAATACGAGTCCCACAAGCGTCGGATCTCTAGTTCAGACACACCAACAACGAACGTCGAACGGATGAGAGAACTTTTGGATATCCACCACTTCGATCGTGCTAGCAATCACGTGGAAATGATCTGACGTATCCTCAATGTATTATAGTCACAGCCCGAATGAGAAAACACTCTACTTTCTCGTATCTCTCGAAGAATACAAGAACACACACGTTTCCTTTTGTTTTCAGTAACCCATTTTCTCTAAATAAAAATGGCGCACGCCCACCTTTCTCTGTATTTCAACCCCTTGAAGTGTTCGCCAAAAACCAAGACACACACCCACAAAAAATCTCTCTACCTTTGCAACCTTTTGCAGCCTTTTCTTTTTAATATTTATACACGAATCAGCAACGGTTGCCAATCGTGGGATCAGCAACCGTTGCTGATCCTCGTTCTCATGCACGATCGAGCACGATCGTGCATGAATGGAACGGTCAGCAACCGTTTATGCACGATGGTCAGCAGTTGCTGACCATCCATGCACGAACAAAATGCGTGTATGATGGTCAGCAACCGCTGACCATCATGCACGAATTCGTGTGAAGTGGTCAGCAAAAATTGCTGACCATTTCTAATTTAATTAATCAATTAATTCCCTTAAAAATAACATAATCCTTAGCTTTAGGGCATCTTCTAACAATCTCCCACTTGCACTAAAGCCAACTTGTTTGGTATGTTAACATATATCTACTTTGGGCATGCGTGTGCATCATATGCAAGGAGGCTTGTGACTATCATACAAATTAAATCAAATCTCATTTAATTTAATTTCATATCGACTCAATTCGATTGCAGTAATTGCAAACACATTTGCAATAATATTTCTCTCTTGTTCCACGTCATCCTAGTTGTTTATGGTGTGTGACATCCCTAGGTTCATCACTAAGCTGGTAGTAAGACTTGTACTAACACATTAGTACTTCCAAAAGAATTAATTGTCCCGATTAATCTTTTAGGTCCTACAAGCCATGATTGACATCTAGCAATATGTCATGGCTACCCAGATAGTGTGAATACTTTAAGAACATAATGAACCTGTCAGCTTTGGCTACAGTGTAATTCAATCCCTCTGTCTTACTATGTCCCGATCAAATAAAAACCATGGAATATTTGTCAAGTCATTAATTCGATCATATGCACAAATCTAATTGACATGCATTTTATTCGAGACATAAACAATTTATTCTCAGTTACAACCCCGGCCGAGGATTTCAATGCAGTGTCACAATTAGATCGCATAGGACATCATTATCATACCTTGCATATAACAAGGAGACAGATTCCATATTGCGCACACGTGTAACTTCGTATATGAACAAACTATGACCATCAAGTATAAAGACGGATCTACGACCCGGCATTATGTGCACCCGTGAACCATAGTTGTTCGATACACAAGTTAACACTGTGCCTCAGGTCTAAGGATTATTTACACAAGACCAAAGCATGAACAATTAGACATTGACCACGCTAAAAGCTTCCATGTCGCTAATCGTTCCATATGCGTCACGTTCAGTGAATTTGTCTAATACAAACACCTGTGTTCTAACTCAGGCATCATAATACCCAATGACATGTGACTCATCATTCCCTTAAGTATCCAATACTTAATGGCGAAGTTAAGAACACACCGGTCTCAACAGGATTATTAATATCCACTTAATAATCCATCGACCGGGAACAATTTAAAGATTCAGTCTAACTATGAACCCGTCACATATATTCTTGACGTCTCAAGAATAGGTCTAGTTGCAATCGATCTTATGGAATCATTCATCAATATAAAATAATTGGACAAATGAATGAATACGTCATTGCCATTAATTAAATAATAATAATGAAAGTACAACTGAAATCCCTAATATGTAACTATTACATAACAACTTTAGGGCATACATCTAACAATTTCCCATTTGCACTAAAACCAACTTGTCTGGTACCTCAAACCCATTTTGTCAATATGTCTTTCAAAAAAGAGGCGAGGTAAGGCCTTAGTGAAGGGATCTCGCCACATTTTCTGCTGAGGCAATTTTCTGCAAGGCGATATCACCTCTCCCAACAATTTCCGATGAGATGGAAGCGTCTCTCAATATGCTTGGACTTGGTGAGACCTCGGTTCCTTAGCTTGAGCTATCGCCCCATTGTTGTCACAAAACAATGTGATCGGTTGCTCAATTGAAGGAACGACTCCAAGTTCAGAAATAAACTTCTTCATCCAAGCGGCTTCCTTTGCGCTTCGAAGCAGCTACATACTCGCCTCGGTGGTGGAATCGGCAGTTATACTTTGTTTGGAACTTTTCCAACTAACTCGCACCACCATTGAATGTGAAGACAAACCCGGACGTAGACTTATAATCATTAGGATCCGATTGAAAATCAGAATCAGTATAAGCTACAACTTCAAATTCTCCTTCTCCATATATCAAGAATAAATCTTTAGTCCTTCGCAAGTACTTAAGAATATTCTTGACTGCTATCCAGTGCTCTTCTCTGGATCGACCGATATCGCTAGTAATACTTACAGCATGCGCGATATCAGGTCTAGTACATAGCATAGCATACATTATGCTTCCAATAGCGGATGCATATGGTATCTTTGCCATCCGCTCTCTTTCTTCAGGAGTGTTGGGACACATCTCCTTAGAAAGACGGATCCCTTGCCTAAAAGGCAATAATCCTCTCTTGGAACATTGCATGTTAAACCGTGTTAACACTTTGTCTATGTACGTAGATTGTGAGAGGCCAATCAATCGTCTTGATCTATCTCTATAGATCTTGATACCTAAAATGTAGGTTGCCTCTCCTAAATCTTTCATGGAGAATTTCTGTGACAAGAATAGTTTTATCGATGATATCATTGGTATATCATTTCCAATCAAAAGTATATCATCGACATATAAAACCAGAAATGCAATTGCACTCCCACTGATCTTCTTATATACACAAGGTTCATCCGGATTTTTGATGAAGCCAAACGATTTGACTACCTCATCAAAACGGATGTTCCAACTGGAGGCTTGTTTGAGTCCATAAATGGATCTCTTAAGCTTACACACCTTTGTTTTTCACTATTGGATTCAAAACCCCGTGGCTGTTCCATATAGATGTCCTCATCGAGAAAACCATTTAGAAAAGCCGTTTTGACATCCATCTGGAATATCTCATAATCAAGGTGTGCAGCTATAGCCAACATAATCCGAATGGATTTTAGCATGGCCACAGGTGAGAAAGTTTCATCATAATCAATTCCTTCTTTTTGACGATATCCTTTCGCCACCAGCCGTGCTTTGTAAATTCCAATTTGACCTTCAACATTCATCTTCATCTTGAAGATCCATTTACAGCCAATTGGTACAATACCATCGTGCAAGTAGTCAAGGTCCAAACCTCGATTGGAATACATTGAATCCATTTCGGATTTCATGGCTTCTAGCCATTTACCGAGAATCGATGTCCAACATCGCCTCCTCATAGGTTTTAGGATCACCGGGTTGATCACTATCATTCACAATGAATAATGGTTCAATATGATCAACCGAGTGTCGATAACGAGCAGGTGGGCGAGACATTCTCGCACTTCTCCTAAGAGGTTGTGTATCGAAGCTCCCACCGAATCGAGATTGGTATCTGAACTCGGTTGTTTGATACTTCATTATTTTCTTCTTGTAAGACTATTTTCCGCCCAGCACCACTTTCTTAGATGAACTGATTCTCCAAAAAAGAAGCGTGCTTGCATACCAAAATTCTTTGGTCTGAATGAAAATAGAAATAATATCCAAGAGTTTCCTTTGGATATCCAATGAAGCGACCTTGTTCAGATCTTGCCTCCAATTTTTCCATTTTCAGCTTTTTCACAAAAGCTGGACAACCCCAAATCTTAATATGATTAAGACTAGGTTTCCTACTATGCCATATCTCATAGGGCGTAGTTGGAACAGATTTGGACGGCACTCTATTCAAGTATATATACAGCTGTCTCAAGGGCATATCCCCAAAGGGATATTGGCAAATCGGTGTAACTCATCATAGATCGTACCATATCTAATAAAGTACGATTTCTTCGTTCGGATACACCATTATGTTCTGGAGTTCCAGGAGGTGTCCATTGTGATAAAATGCCATTCTCTTTAAGAAAGTCCAGGAATTCAGTACTAAGGTATTCACCTCCTCGATCTGATCGAAGAGCCTTAATACATTTTCCTGTTTGTTTCTCAACTTCAGCCTTGAATTCCTTGAACTTTTCAAAGGATTCAGATTTATACTTCATGAGGTATAAATAACCATACCGTGACTGATCATCGGTGAAGGTAATGAAGTAATTATAACCACCTCTAGCAGATTCATTAATTGGTCCACATACATCGTATGTATTAATTCTAATATGTCGCAGCTCGCGCACTTTGTCCCACAAAAGGCGCTTTGGTCATTTTTCCTAGAAGACATGCCTCACAAGTCGAGTATGACTCAAAGTTTGAAGGATCAATGTATCCATCATTACTCAACTTGTTAATTCTGTCTTCTCCAATATGACCTAATCGGAGATGCCAAACATACTTTTTATTTGGACCGTCTCTAGGGCGTTTATTAGTTATGGCATTTATATCAATTCTATTTTGCTTATTGACATTGGTAATCGCATTACCGGATATTGTAATGGTATAAAGATTGTTGGTTAATAAGCTAGAACCAACACATATTCTATTATGATAAATAGAACATACATCATCAGCAAAAGAAAATTCATAATTCTCTTTACCCAAACGAGGTATAGAGATGATGTTCCTAACAGCATTCTTATAATGCAAACAGTTCTTTAAAACCATTACATGTCCGAAGGGAAACATAAACGAAAAGTCCCTATAGCTAATGCAGCAACTCTTGCTCCATTGGCAAACGTCAGGACAATCTCATTTCGCCCTAGCATCCTGCTTATTTCCAGATTCTGCAAAGACATACAAATATGTGAAGTTGCAGCAGAATCTAGAACCCATGAGCTGGATTCAGCACTAACCATATGATTAGTTTCAATAAGCATAGACACCATACCTTCATAAGGTCGGTTCTTGGGCTTGACCTTCAAGCTCGCGAGGTACCTCTTACAGTTCCTCCTCCAGTGCCCTTTGACACCACAGTAATGACATTTCCCTTTATCAATCATGGGTTTTGGTTGCACAACAGGTTTGGCAGGCCTCTTCCATTTATTCTTCTTTAAAACAGTCTTACCCTTTGAAGAAGAAGCCTTAGCCATAGCCACTACATTTGGCCTCGTGTTATGCATTTCCTTCTCATAAACTACCAGCATGCTATGTAACTCAGCAAGAGTTTTCTCCATCTTATGCATGTGGAAGTTTTGGACAAAACCAGAGAAGGAATCGGGTAAAGATTGGAGGATCAAATCCACAGCTAACTCATTATCCATAACGAGATTCAGCCTAGCCAATTCTTCAATGTGCCGATCATTTTCAAAGCATGATCATTAACAGATGATCCTTCAGCCATCCTCATACGGTACAATGCCTTAGATATCTCATATCTAGAGGTTCGACCATTCTCATCAAAGTATTCCTTTAAATGCAAAATGATCGACCTAGCATCTTCCATAGATTCATACTTCTTTTGTAATTCATTGTTCATTGAAGCAAGCATATATGACCTAACTTTTAAGTCATCATCACGCCACTTATCATAAGTGACACGTTCCTCTTGGGTCCCACCCTCAGGAAAGGAGGTTGGCATCTTTTCATCAAGCACATACCCAATTTTTTTCTGAATTGAGAACAATTCTCAAATTCCTCACCCAGTCAGTGAAATTGGGTCCAGTCAAACAATTCTTGTCAAGTATAGAAGCGAGTGGGTTTGTGGTCACCATTTTCAGAGTAATAATATATCTGTTGCAGAAAATAAATTGTTAGCCGTTGTATCTTTCAAAGTAACTATTTCATTTTGGTCTTTAAATGAAATAGATCCTCCCACTAAATTTATATTCGAATCCCATACTCCTTAAGATGGGAAGCGGTAATCTTTGTTGGGTAAAGATTACTAGTGGGGATTGGAGTCCCACTAGCCCAAAGTCCACCTCACCTAACAGTTATTGGTGTCCTATGAACTTAGTGAGTGAACCAGCTTGTTCAACGCATCATATGCGAGTCCCAATCATAACTTCGGCCTCTAGACCATGAAAGCCTCACCTAACAGTTATTGGCATCATGATCATAGTTAAGTCTAGCCCATCGTCTCATGCAAGTATTGAAAACACAAATGATTCCCTCACCGACAGTTATTAGAAATCATTTGGCTCCAACCCCACAGCATCATATGCATAATGGAGTGGTCCAATATTATAAATGGTAATTAACCCCTATGTATCCATAACCGGTTAGTTAACCACTATAATATTGGATCAAACCACGACGATGGAAGGCCACGAGTCCGAAACCCGTTTCGACTTAATATTCTTTGTAAGGAGATTTGGGTCGTTATTAACGGTCTCACTTTGCACATTAACCGGTTTAACATGCACAATATCATAAACACAATAAATAAATAGATATCACATAAACATCTATCCTATGTGGTGATCATGGAATTATGGTTCAATGGGTCTCGAGCCAAAGAGACCCATTTAGCCATTTTAATGTTTTTAATAATATGGACCTGCTCTTCACTTTTCTTCTATCTTTGAACTCTTCAAAGACTAGGCCCAAAGAGCTCACCGGTTTAATGGCTCCTCCAATGGCTCCTCCTCTCTTGTAGTATTTACATCAACAATTGAAATACTAAACTATACTAAAATTACATATCAAGAAAAATTAAAGTAAAATAAAAGGAAGGACGCAGCCTCCATTTAATAATTACATCCCAAAAAGAATACCTGTAATCATCATACATTCATCCATACAACAATCACAACATTTAGGGATTATTCCATGATCACCACCCTTCCTTATGAGCCATAAATTCAAAATTTAAAGCTCTAGAAGGCATGCATAAAATTCTGCATATCATTTGTAGAATATAAACACGAAGTACAACAAGTTATGGATTTTTGATTCAAAATTGATTTAGTTCTAATTTTTGCTTAGTCGATTAAATTTATCACATAAATTAATCAACTTCTATAGGCCACATAAAAGGTAAGAGAACCAATTCTCTTAACAAAAATAAATTGGCCATTAGAATGCAAAAATATATTTGAACTATAAATCAATTAAACGCACGAAAACGCCTAAGGTTGGCTCTGATACCACTGTTGGGGTTTCATGAATCATGTATAAGAAAAATTAACGAAATAAACGCAGCGGAAACAAAAATATATTTTACACATGATTCTCCTTAGGCGTTGTTCGTGCGTTTTAATCAAAAATCTAAACATAAAAGGGAGTTAAATGAAATACCTCTCGAAGCGCGCTTTGAAACAAGTCGGTTCGGATGTTCTACAGTACGAGTCCCACAAGCGTCGGACCTCTAGTTCAGACACACCAACAACGAACGTCGAACGGAAGAGAGAACTTTCGGATATCCACCACTTCGATTGTGCTAGCAATCACGTGGAAATGATCCAACGTATCCTCAATGTATTATAGTCACGGCCCGAATGAGAAAAAACACTCTACTTTCTCGTATCTCTCAAAGAATACAAGAACACACACAATTCTCTTTGTTTTCAGCAACCCATTTTCTCTATAAAAAAAAAAAAAATAGCGCACGCCCACCTTTCTCTGTATTTCAACCCCTTGAAAAAAACCAAGACACACACCCACAAAAATCTCTCTACCTTTGCAACCTTTTGCAGCCTTTTCTTTTTAATATTTATACACGAATCAGCAACGGTTGCCAATCGTGGGATCAGCAACCGTTGCTGATCCTCGTTCTCATGCACGATCGAGCACGATCGTGCATGAATGGAACGGTCAGCAACCGCTGACCGTTTATGCACGATGGTCAGCGGTTGCTGACCATCCATGCACGAACAAAATGCGTGTATGATGGTCAGCGGTTGCTGACCATCATGCACGAACCATCATGCACGAAGTGGTCAGCAAAAATTGTGAAGTGGTCAGCAAAAATTGCTGACCATTTCTAATTTAATTAATCAATTAATTAATAAAACCGGTCATGTTAATTACCTTGTATGACTCGTTTTTCAACTCGTTGGGTTTTCTAAGACTAAAAACAGATGCGGAGGCTTAACTTAGAAGAAACTCAAAAAAATGAAACCATGGAGCATATTCTCAAACCTCTTCTGATTAAATGAAAGTGCTTTTTACGACCCACAAAAAAAAAAAAAAAACAATATAAATGGAGCATAAATTAGACCGGTCCAAATGGAGTTATAAAATGGAAAAAATGAAAACAAGAAAATTTAAATTGGGATATGGAGTTTTTTCCTTAGTCAAATGGAAAAGAGAAAGTGATGCTCCATATGTCAATTGGTTTTTTTTTGTTTTTTTTTTGGTCGAAATTAGGATTGGTTTACTTAGTTGATATCTAATCTGATAAATTACAAAACGTATAATATCCATGTTTTGTCAATGTACAAAATAACTTTATAATTCTGACCTTTTGTGTCGCAATCATTCCAAGCACAATTAAGAGAATCATGAATTAAGAATCATGACCCTATGAGGGGTGCTTTTGTTCTTGTGTACATCCGTTTTATCATCATGTTTGTTTGGAACTACATCATTCTTAATTGCACTTAAGTAATTTGTTTAATTTAGTTTACGACGATAGCACCCACAGTTGTTTTATTTCTCATATTCAAAGACTAAAAGCTAGAATTTGGACCAATGGCAGACACAAGTTCCTTTAATATTTCCTACCGACTCTTGGGACACAGTGTATTCAAACTATTCCAAGAAAAGAAGAGGGTAAGGGCTTAGCTGTTCAGTCTTCCCTGGAGTTTCCTTTTGTCAAGGGCAGTGCTTGTAAATTATAATTGGCTAATGCCAAAAATGTGGATTCTATAAGGCATGAAGAGAATTATAATTGGCTAATGCTAGAAATGTGGATTATATAAGGCATGAAGAGAAGCACCAAAGACAATATCATATACATCTATTACCATAGGACACTTTTTCCCCCACCCAGCTGGGTTACATACAGAGTAATTTCGCAGCTCCTAGCTGCTGCTATGACTGCTTCACAGAGACTTTGTGAGATTGCAAGAAAAACAGGAAGGTAGAGCAGATCATGACGTACATCTAGAGACTTGCGAAGTGCTCGAGATTTCACGCCATCTTTGTGCATCTAAACTGCCGGACTAAGACCCCAGGAAGGCATCGACTCTCTTGTTCGTGGCTCGCGATAGGAACTTCATGCAAATTGGCGGATTAACCCCTGCCAAAGCGAGTATTGAGCTAGCCATTGTCCATATGCCATCCCCACATATCAGACCTGAAGCTACCGCTGGCCCAAACGCATCGGCCTTGGCTTTGTCAATTTTCTCCCAGATGAACAGGATTAAGCTACCGACGCACATATCGATGGCAAAGTATGGCCCTATGTAGAAGGGTATTGCCATAGCCATTGGCAGCGGGATGAAACGGGCCCACTTCTTACCAAGTAAGTCCCTGAACCCATTTATGATCACGGCAGCTGCGAAAAAACCATAGCAGAGCGTGAGGCAGTGTTCGGGCAAGGAAGAGAAGCCTTCCACTCCAAGTTCGGCCATGCTGCGATAAATAATTCCGTTGGGGACAGGATATTCACTTCCTGGGAGTCCAAGATCCTTAAAGGCCTTGTAGAAAAGCCAAAAGACGCAAGGAGAGATAACGCAGCCCATGGCAGTACCAATCACCTGACTCACAAACATGGACCGCGGTGAAGCCAGGGTCAAATAGCCTGTCTTGAAGTCCTGAGTCAGGTCTGAGGCTGTAGACACAATATTCAACATGACTCCACAGGCAGCTAAACCAGCAAGAATTCCACCATGTGAGACACCGGCCCATGCCCCAATCATGAAGATGGCGAGCTTCCCATAGGTCGAGGCAAGAGACCAGTCGGTGAGCCCACAGCCATAGGCATTGCAGAAACCCAAGGTTGGAGCGAAGAGATAGATGACTAAAATGTAATACCATTTGAGTTGGGGGAATATGTGTGGAAGAGTAGCTGTGGATATGGCTGCTATTGTGACATACCCTGCAACTGCAAACCATGTAGGGATTTGATCTTTTAGGAAAAGCTGTGTCCGTCGTTGGTCATCATAAGACACTTGAGGGTTATCAAGAGAGGAACTATTCGCAAAGGGGAGGACATGGGTCATTTCTCTGTCTCGGAGCTGATGGTACAAGTCAGAGAACGTTCGGCCAAGCACCTTGAAGAAGTTATAGAGCCCATCACCCAATATCGTGGCAATGGCAATGAAAACCTGACAAATTGGTATTGTAAGATTAGAGGATAAATAAAGGACAAGCAAACTTGCACATTTGCATGTATATCTTGACTTGCCTGATAACCTTGAAGTCCGCGCATGCTGGTTGGGCTTTCCCCTGCAGGATACCAATGTCCCTCTCTGGTTTCTATTAGAGGCCACATTAAACCCCAGGATAGAATTCCTCCTAGTAGCACTGAGATATTTATGATGTATGGGCAAATCATTCCGACTCCAACATACGTTGCGGAGAAATCAAAGTAAAACCTTCACATTATCCATGTAAGAGAGTCAGCTAATAGTTTTGCATATTAGAGTGCATGAGATCAAAGTAAAGGCCAGCTTACAACACAAAGTAGCTGTAGAATGTAAAGTGGAAGTTTGTTAAGCTTATACACCTGTATTGGAAAGCCTTAAGCCCCAAAGTAGGGAATTGTGCAAAACCACATTTTTCTTCAGCTCTGTAGAACCATTGGAAAAAGCCCCACAAGAAGCTGAAGGAGAAGAACTTTCCCAATGCTTTCACTTGTTTCCTTCAGGAGAAAAATTAAAGCCGATGAGAACCAACATATTGACACACAAATGAGAAGGCTTTCCAGCTTATAGTGTCTTACTTAGCTAGCTTGGCCCCTTCAGGTGTGTGGAAACTATTTATAAGATGAGCAGTTGCCGTGCCGCTAGGATACGTTAATTTGAAGTCAATAATCATAATCTGAAACCAGAGAAGGGCAAGCATGAGTGAATTATTATAAACGGTACATGCAAGCCCCACACGTTTGATTTCTCATGGCGAAAGAGAATCTTTTCAAGTGAAGTGTATTATGGAGATTAATTGGCAATCACTATAATTGCCACAGAAAAAAACATGCAACATGCAAAGAGTACCTTTCGGAGAGGCACCACAGCAAAGAGGCCAAGGAAACTGACAACAAATAGAAAACCAATCATCCACAGCAGTGATGGATTTTTGTAAACATGAGCACTCTGCGTATCCCTTGATTGATTAGCAACTCGCTCACTCATTGCAAAGAGATAACTCCCGAAACCTCCTGCTCATACAAAATCACAGAGTACCACATTATTCAGTAAATAGCTCTAGCTATTCATCCAAAAATGATACGCAAGTTTACATCTCTTATAATTACTTTCTTCCAAGAAAAGTTTAATCAGATTCAAAGAGATTATTATTGGATCGAAAGTCACTGTTATTTCTAACACGCGACAAAGGAGGTCAATGAATAAAGGCAGACCACTTCAGTTGAATAAATATTCCATCTGAAACAGAAGCAAGAGCCTTTCTATCTTTTTTGTTGAGAGAAGCAGATGTTTAATTACTATTTTCCAGTCAAAATATTTTTCTTTCTTTTCCAGCTGAAATAATTTTCAAGCAACTGAAACGACAGTAAACACATGACAATAAACTGGGAAAACGAATTGAATTGAACAAGCAGTGGTCTGGCCCAAAGAAAAAGAAGCAGTGGTGACAATAGGCAAACTTGCTATGTGCAACTGATTTTATTTGGAGATGGTTAGTGAATGAGCTTGCACTCAAACTTAGGAGAGGTTCCTTCATTTTTGCATAGTTGCATCCATAAATCTGAATTATCAACTTCAAAAGAATACATGAACATTATCTCTGCATACCCCTTGAGCTCATTGGCATTTGTTATCATAGAATATGTTCCAAGAAACACATGACCTCAAATATGCACATGAAATTAGTGTACTGACTATTCAATATAGTTATGGCCAAATGCCCTACTTTGTGTTGTTTACATAGAAACAACCATCCTACATGTCATCTGTGTATATGCAGAGCAGTTCATTTAGAATCCATGAGATTAACATTTTTCTGGGTAACCGGCGTTTCTGTGCAAAAGAGGCAATCCTTCCTTTGGACTTAAGAATTTTGGCGTTCCCGGAACCTTACACCTCCATAAATTTCCCGAGTAAAATAACAGCGCTCCCAGTAGACAGAAGTTCCTGAATTATGACAGGATAAAATTGGTGGATTATCATTTAAAATTTTCTTTTCGTCATCTAATTATGAATGCTTCCAAATTTTTCTGGCTCAAAAAATCAGCGTCTACAGCTGAACTTGATATGCATGCTGAGCTGCAAGGGCCGTACCGCTTTCAAAGGCTCTAAATTGTGGACTAAGGAGCAGTTCAGCTTGAGCATCATTCACGGTGGACCCCGATCTAGATAAAAGGATAGCCACAGCCTGAGGGAATCTTGACTGCTGACTCGTAGACTTTTGTAATTTTATTTCATTACTGAAGACACCGAGGAGGAAAACTTAGAAAATTCTATGCCCATATCCTAAAACTCTGAAAATACCCATATATGAATCCTAATTGATTCTCCACTCAACAGTCGATGAAGTAAGACCAGCTCAAGAAAAGAAGGAAAAAAAAATGAAAGACGACACCAGAAATTTGCGTTGTTAGTTGTGTCGATTCCATTGAAACCCAGGATTCCTTGTTGTTAGTTGTGTTGATTCCATTGAAACGCAGGATTCCTTCCTCAATTCAGCAGAGGCTCGAGTGCAAGATGGTGCTGTTGGAAATTTCTTATAATACGAGCTTATATTAATTAATTAATTTTTTATTTTAAATAATCGGATTAATAGATATTCAAATATTTGTTAAATCCTTAAGTGATTTTATTAAACTGAGTTTTAAAGATCTTTTAATGGCAGTCAATTGAAGAAGTAAAGTGTAGGTAATTGTGTTTAACTAAAACCCGTAATGAGGAGGGCTCATTTGACACATTATTGATTAGGGTTTGCTAGATCATCTCTTTAGCATATAAAATGGTAGGTTATACCTATCAATTACTTAATCCTATAAAAAAAAACTGTTATACTAAAATAGGTCATAGAGAGGAACATTTTTGCATTTTAATAGATTTTTCAAGTGAAGTAATGGTTCAAACAGATTCGTTTTAATTTTGTTGTACTTATTAATTTTGGTATTTTACAGTCATATATGGATTCGATTGTTCTTGATTATTTAATTATTTATGTGAATAATTTTCTACAAGTGCTTGTTCTGGTTGTGGTTACAGTGATGACATTGGGCAATTCACTAGACCGGAGGATAGAACAACTTAGGAGAAGCCAAAAAGTACATACGGGTAAGAAATCATGTACGCTTAGTTTCAATTATAAATGACAGAGCGCAAGTTAGCGGACAAAGCTGCTAAAGCAGAGCACTTCACAGTTCGCGCTTCTCAAATTGCAGCCAAGAGTGAAAGACGAGCCAACGTACCGCTGAAAGCGATGCCGGAGGATGCCACCACGCAGGTCTGGATCACCGTGTTCTCCTGCCGCGTGAAGGGGACCTGGAGCAGCCCGGACTTGTCCAGGACCTTGGTCCACGTCTTGACGAAGAAGAACCCAAGGAGCCCCGCCGAGACGTTCAGCGACGGGGTGATGCCTGTCGTGAGGTTCAGCTTAATGACGATGAAGGCGAACATGACGCTCAGTGCGAAGCTCACCACGAACGCCCTGAACGTCAGCTGTCTCCTCCACGACGGCACCTCCTGGCCCTCGAAGATCCTCTCCACCAACAGACCGTTGCTCTCGTCCTCCCAGCTCCAGCTCTGGCTCCCACTCCCACCCTTCTTCTCCTTCGCCTCGGATTCCGGATTCATCCGATTCTCATCCTCCGACAACGAGCGGTCGCTTCTCTCTGCCATCTCCGATTCGTCTTTGCCAAGGGCCGTTCGCTGCCTGACTTCTGCGACGATGATCAGAGCGTCGTATCAATGCAAAACAGACATGGCGAATTTATAGAGCTGTTCGACCTGCTACTTGCTAAAAGCTTGCAGCGACACCTCATTGTCGCCTGCTTACCTCAAATGAGGCCGAGACGACGGAAATGACGAACGGCCCGAGAAGGACGGATTTTGACGGCGTTTCTTGCTGGTGCAACTGGATGATGAGTACAACTTTGGGAGTTTCGACCCGCCCACTCCTGGAGGCCAATCGCAACGGTCACTTTCTCCCGCGCGGGTAAAATATCTAGAAACGCTCCAGTGAGAGTTTAGATTAGATTAGACTAGTTTGATGCTCAAAAAATTGTGAATATTTCAATACGACGCTCGTTAAAAAAAAAAAAAAAAGGGTTGCGCTGCAAAGACTGACGATCCCTTTGAGCACATTGACCGGACACCCAACCTTTACGACATGGGGAGCATACTCTTTTGGGTCGATCGAATTCATCGATTTGGACGGCTCAAGATCATCAAATCCACACGGTTACGCGTTTATAGTAATCTAATGAGAATCTGGGGAATGAATCGGGTGGGTTAAAATATCTGCATTTGGGCCTTTCGTTATGTTCGTTTCGTGATTGATGTTAACTTGTAGGGTAATCACAGGGCTTTAATCAAACAATCGTTTGAGAGTTTGGAATAATCAATTGTCTAGAGGGAGGCTACATCGAAGTCACAACGTGCCAAATATGACTCAATCAACCTGCGGCCAAAAGAATAAAAATAAAATAAATAAAAAGAAAGAAAGAAAAGAAGATACACCAAAGTTTTTCAAATTCTCCTAACGTTATATTATTTTTGAGATTTCACAATTCTTTCATTTACAGAAAAATACGCCAAAAAAAAAACTCAAATTATACTCACTTTGACATAAATATCCTGAACTTTTTTTGTATTGCCAAAAATCATAAACTTGAACATTGTCACACAAATCGTGACGTCCGGAAATTCCCATGATTCAATTATAATATTTAAGATTAATTTCCATAACTAGATTTCCATTAAGTTGATAGATTTCGCTGCGTACATTAGTGGTGTAAGGTGGCGATACTTAACTCATCACCGTATTATTTATGGAATAAGGCCAATGTGTTTTGAAATTCACATTTGGTGATATTTAAAATTCAAATATATTGAATTGAGATTTTTCCTAATTTTTAATGTCTTTCATTGATGATTTTAGTGGACTAAAAATATTTTATAGCTATACTTTGGTTTGAGATATTGAACTTGGTAGCTTTCACATCATGCATAATATCATTAATTTAAAATCTAGTTCATTGATGCATTGGTGATTCTTGCACATACTTGGCCGAGGACCTCATCTTCATTTCCATTAAAATATCTTCTCGTGACTAATTCTTTTGGGCTAAGTGTATCCTAGCTAGCCTCATAGGAGTCATTTGAAGCTCATTCATCAAAGCACTTACCTTTTAGCTAAAGTTTGAAATTTCTTTTAACATTAATTAATCATTACTCTTTCTATATAACTATTGGGAACTCTTTAAAAATTTTTTTGCCTTGTTCGTATGAGGAAAACCATGGCAAGCTTTTGCTTTGCAAGAGTAGAGGTTCCACTTCATTAACTTTCAACCACCCACTCACTTCTTTAAGTTTTCGTTTTTGAAAACCCACAAATAAAAACGGAGGTCCCACACTCGAATTAATTAAAGTCTATGTCTCAACCTTTTAAGTCTGAACGAGGTAAATCTTTTAATTTCATACTTCTGCCAATAGATTTTGTCGTTTTTAAAATTAAACATTGTTGACTTTTGGTTTTGTTTAGTTCTTTTGGGCCGAGTGTATCCTAGCTAACCTTATAGGAGTCATTTGAAGCTCATTCATTGAAGCACTCACCTTTTACCCAAAGTTTAAAATTTCTTTTAACCTTGATTAATCATTACACATTGTGATAACTATTGAGAACTCTTTAAAAATTTTCTTGCCTTAGTTGTTGTATCAACAAAACCATGGCAAGCTTTCGATTTTCAAAAGTAGAGGTTTCACTTCATTAATATTCGATCACCCACTCACTTCTTCAAGATTTTGTTTTCAAAAACCCACAAATGGAAATAGAGATCCCACACTTGAATTGATTAAAGTTTTTGTTTCAACCTTTTGAGTTTTCATTACTTCCCACCAACATTTGTCGTTTTAAAATTAAGCATTCTTGACGAGCTTGGGACATATGGAGTGCCAAAACTTGGCACGGATGGACACTTAAGTGCCAAAATTTTGAAAATGTATACTTAAGTGCCAAAATTAGAGTAAAATTGATCACTTAACTGCCACTCCGGCCAAAATCCGGCTAAATTGCTGACGTGGCAATTTTCCGGCGAGATTGGTGCAAAACGGCGTCATTTTGCAAGCGATGTGGCGAGAAAATGCAAAAACAGCTTCGTTTTTTGCTATGACGTGTAAATAATTAATATAAAATTAATTAAATTTAATTTATTTAAAATATTCTAAAATTTTTAAAAAATTTAAAAGGGGGGCGAAGGGGGCGGGCGAGGGCCGAGCCCTCACCGTCGCCGCTAGGAAGGGCCAGCAATGGAGGAGGGAGGGTTGGCCGGGGTCGCCGACCCCGGCCGGCCGGCGACGAGACCTCGCGAGCTCTCGCCGGATAGCGGCGAGGGCCGTGACCCTCGCCCTAGATCCGGGTGAGGGCTTGCAGGCCCTCGCTGCCTCCCCACCGTCACCGGGAAGAGCCGGCGACGGTGGGGGGAGCATCGGCCGAGGTCGCGGGCCCGGCCAAGGGCCCGTGGCAAGGGCCCCCGAGCCCTCGCGTGGATCTGGGTGAGGGCTCACGGGCCCTCACCGCCTCCCCACCGTCGCCGAGAAGGGCCGGCAACAGTGGGGGGAGCATTGACCGGGGTCATCGGGCCCTGGCCAGGGGCCAGTGACGCCGACCGACCGATGGCGAGGGCCTGCAAGCCCTCGCCCAGATCTGGGGTGAGGGTTGTGGCCCTTGCCGCAATCCGGCGAGAGCTCGCTAGCCCTCATCTCCCGTCGGCCGGGGCCGGCGACCCCGGCCGACCTTTCCCTCGTCGCCGGCCCTTCATGGCGGCGGCAAGGACTCAACCCTCGTCGCTCCCTTCGACCCACCCTTTTTTTTTTTTTTTTTTAAAGTTTTTTAATTTTTTAGAATATTTTAAATAATTTAATTTTAAATTTAATTTAATTAATTTTTATATTAATTATTTACACGTCAAAGCAAAAACGATGTCGTTTTTGCATTTTCTCGCCACATCAGCGTTTAAAACGATGCCGTTTTGCACCAATCTCGCCGAAAGATTGCCACGTCAGCAATTTGGCCGGAGTGGCACTTAAGGGATTTATTTTACTCCGATTTTGGCACTTAAGTGTACCTTTTCAAAGTTTTGGCACTTAAGTATCCCATCATGTCAAGTTTTGGCACTTGGGCTGTTCTTCTGCCCGTTGTTGACTTTCAATTTTGTTTAATTTGCTTAGGAGTGATTTAAAGCTCTGAGTCTGAAGTCAATTTCAAGGTAAGTGAAAAATTTACGCATTAAGTTAATTTAATCTACTTAATACTTTTAACTCGGTTGGTTGATCTATGTAGTATTGGTATGCAATAATAGTTCCACTTTTGTCATTTATTCGGACTCACGTTCGGACTTGCTTCCTAACTATATTCATTTATTTGTTCATATTCACATTCAGACTCACATTCTAAATATGTTCATTTAGTTGTTCAGATTTACATCCAAACTCACTTCGATTTTGTGAGTCAATGAGTTTAACTCTCTGTCGTTGGATGGCAGCGAAAAGAATCATGGCCATTGAAAAAAAAAATTGGTCTCTTGTGAGTTTCAACTCGCCCAATCCTGTATACTAATCGCAACGGTCGATATCCCCCGTGCGGGTCAATTCCTAGAAATGCTCTATCGAGAGATTCGACGCTCAAAAAATCGCAGATTTTATTTCAATTCGACACTCGTTAAAAAGAAAAAAAAAATCAATTGTGCCGGAAAGACTAACGACCCCTTAAGCACACCGATCAGATGCATGACCCGAATGACATGAGGGGCATCGAAACTTGTCGTCACAACTGCGTTGATAGATAACCTTAGGCTCTCTTCAACCGATCGCGAATTCGTTGATGCGGACGGCTCAAGATCGTCAAACGCACACGGTTCCACCGTTTTTAGTATCTAATGCGAATCTGGGGAATGAACCACGGAGCTTTAATCGACATTCATTTGAGATTTTGGACTAATCAATTTTGTGGAGTGAGGCAAGAGACTTGTCACATCGGACCAAGCACATATGCCATCAACATGCAGCCAAAAGAAGAAAAACAACCAAAAGAATATACACCAAAGTTTTTTGAATTCTTCTGTTGCAATATTCTTTTTGTGCAATTTTCATGATTCTTTCATTTAAAGGTAAACACAACAAAGAAACCTAATTTATAGTCACTGTAACATAAATACTCTTAACTTTTTTGACATCACAAAAATTCTAAACTTGTTCATTGTAACGTAAATACCCCAACTTTTTTTGTATCACGAGAAAAATTATATATATCTTCCATTTTGATTCCATCCAAGGTATATTTGTCACTTCGAGGTTTTTTATGATGGAAAATAATTGGAGTATTCATATCACGGTGATCATATTTTGGTATTTTTTTTGTTATAGTAATCATTCATTTAATTCAAAACATTGCATTCGCCCCAAATTACGTAACCAGCAGAGAACAAACGACCATTAGAATAATTTAAAAAGAGCAAGTGATTTTCAGGCAGCTAGACATTTTTTGATAATCCAAGCACGAGTCATAATCTGGTCCACTTCGAAGGGCATGACACGCTACTTGGGCTTGGGGAACCATTCACTCATCGTTTTTGCCCGAAAGACGGTCATTTCTAAACTTGTCTATGGTGACACAAATATTCATAACTTTTTTTTATCACGAAAAAAATCATATATGCCATCTATTTCAGTTCCATCTAATGTATATCCGTCACACCGTGTCAGTTTTTTTTTTTTCATGACGCTAAAAAAACTCAAAGGTATTTGTGTCACAATGGGTAAGTTTAAAAAATTCAGGCTTGACATAATTTGTGATTTTTTTATGGTAGTAATCGTTCATTTTATTCAGAAAATCACATTCATCCCAAGCTACTTGGCCAGCTAAAAACAAACCACGACTGGTACTTTCAAAACGGAAGGTGATTTTCAGGCAGCTAGATGTTTTTGGACAATCCGAACGCGAGTCGTAATTCGGTTCGCTCCGAAGTGCACGACACGCTGCTTGGACCTTGGGGAATACTCACTCGTCCTTTATGTGGAAAAAAAGGTCCTAGTTCGGTTCGCTCCGAAGTCGCGAGGACCTTTCTTTCCACAAAAATGGACACTCTGTTTGCATCGAGATGGAGATGGTTAAGAATGGTTCTGTACACTGAATCTCCCAGTTCCAATGAAGAAGGCATTGAAAATTCACGATCGATGTTCATACGTCCGCTGTTCTTGTCTTGGTTCGATTCTTGCTATATATCGGAAATGGACCCTCCGATGTCTCCACCAATGGAGACTCTCGCGAGGACCTTTCTTTCCACAAAAATGGACCCTCCGCTGTTCTTATCTTCGTTCGATTCTTGCTATATATCGGAAATGGACCCTCCGATGTCTCCACCAATGGAGACTCTGACCTTTCTTTCCACAAAAATGGACCCTCCGAGTCGCGAGAATCTCCATTGGTGGAGAGACATCGGAGGGTCCATTTCTAGCAAGAATCGAACGAAGATAAGAACAGCGGAGGGTCCATTTTTGTGGAAAGAAAGGTCCTCGCGAGAGTCTCCATCGGTGGAGACATCGGAGGGTCCATTTCCGATATATAGCAAGAATCGAACGAAGACAAGAACAGCGGACGTATGAACATCGATCGTGAATTTTCAATGCCTTCTTCATTGGAACTGGGAGATTCAGTGTACAGAACCATTCTTAACCATCTCCATCTCGATGCAAACAGAGAGTGTCCCGTCGTATCGTTTTCTTGATCGTATAGCCTGCTGATGGGGACGAGAAGTCGAGGGATTTACATTTCTGACCTTGCTGAAATCGGATCTAGGTGAAAACAGGGAATTTTTTAACTATCCAAACCGCTCTTAAGTCGATGGAATGGAAAGATGGTCTTGGTTTCAAGAGGGGTTTTTGCATCATGACTTGCAAGAGGGTCGAGCGGTCAGGGAAAAGAGAATCCTGATCAAAGGTTACGTGTTACCCCCCGTGAATCCTGATCCTGATAAAAGAGGCCGTGATTCAAGTGACATAAGTCCAAGACTCATGTTCAAGGAATCGGGTACCGAGGGGGTAACTCGTTTGGCAACAGAGTAAGGCAGAATGAATTAACGAAAAAGACAGGGTCCGATACAACGGGTCACGATGGGTTGCTTAAATGACTCGTATTTCAACTCGTTTGGTCTTCTAAGACTAAAAGCAGATGCGGAGGCTTAATTGAGAAGACACTCAAAATATCAAAACCGAGATTGTGCTCTTCTCCTCTCCTATTTTCACCGATCTCTCGCTTGTAGGTAGCTTGCTTTCGCATTTGGAATTGCCGGATCTATTTCCAGTTCCTGCAGCAAGTCGAGGCGTTCGTGCCCTTCCCTCTTCAATCGCCATTCCTCTTGACGCAAGTCTTCAAATTGAGTCGTGCTCCCCTCTCGCTGCTGTTCTCAACACTAGTGAACCGCAAAGTTACGGTCGACTATTTTTCTTCATTCAACGATACTAAAAACCCAAATCATTGTCTCCTTTAACTAGAAAAGAAGATAGAGAAATCGGAAAATTTTAAAACTACATCATTCTTAATTGCACTTAAGTAATTTTTTAAACTTAGTTTACAACGATAGCACCCAGAGTCATTTTGTTTCTCACATTCGAAGACTAAAAACTAGAATTTGGACCATTGGTAGACACAGACTCTAATATTTCCTACCAACTGTCTGGGGACAGTGTGTATTCAACTATTCCAAGAAAAGAAGAGGGTAGTAGCAGTTCAATCTACCCTAGAGTTTCATATTGTCAATGGTAATACGTGAAAATTATAATTGGCTACTGCCAGAAATGTGGATTCTATAAGGCATGAAGAGAAGCACCAAAGACAGTTGGGTTACATACAAGAGCAATTTCGCAGCTCCTAGCTGCTACGACTGCTTCACTGGGATTTTGGGAGATTGCAGGAAAAACAGGAAGATAGAGCAGATCATGACGTCCATCTAGAGACTTGCGATGTGCTTGAGATTTCACGCCATCTTCATGAGTCTAAACTGCAGGATTAAGATCCCAGGAAGGCGTCGAGTCTCTTGTTCGCGGCTCTTGATAGGAACTTCATGCAAATTGGTGGATTAACCCCTGCCAAAGCGAGTATTGAGCTAGGCAATGTCCATATGCCATCCCCACAAATCAGACCTGAGGCAACTGCTGGCCCAAACGCGTCGGCCTTGGTTTTGTTGATTTTCTCCCAGATGAACAGGATTAAGCTACCAACACACATATCAATGGCAAAGTATGGCCCTATGTAGAAGGGTATTGCCATAGCCATTGGCAGCGGGATGAAACGGGCCCACTTCTTACCAACTAAGTCCCTGAACCCATTTATGATCATGGCAGCCGCAAAAAAACCGTAGCAGAGCGTGAGGCAGTGTTTGGGCAAGGAAGAGAAGCCTTCCACCCCAAGTTCAGCCATGCTGCGATAAACAATTCCGTAGGGGACAGGATATTCACTTCCTGGGAGTCCAAGATCCTTAAAGGCCTTGTAGAAAAGCCAAAAGACGCAGGGAGAGATAATGCAGCCCATGGCAGTACCGATCACCTGACTCACGAACATGGACCGTGGTGAAGCCAGGGTCAGATAGCCTGTCTTGAAGTCCTGAGTCAGGTCCGAGGCTGTAGATACAATATTCATCATGACTCCACAGGCAGCTAAACTAGCAAGAATTCCACCATGTGAGGCACCGGCCCATGCCCCAATCACAAAGATGGCAAGCTTCCCATAAGTCGAGGCAAGAGACCAGTCAGTGAGCCCACAACCATAGGCATTGCAGAAACCCAAGGTTGGAGCGAAGAGATAGATGACTAAAATGTAATACCATTTCAGTTGGGGGAACATGTGTGGAAGAGTAGCTGTGGATATGGCTGCTATTGCGACATAGCCTACAACTGCAAACCATGTAGGGATTTGATCTTTTAGGAAAAGCTGTGTCCGTCGTTGGTCATCATAAGACACTTGAGGGTTCTCAGGAGAGGAACCATTCGCAATGGGGATAACATGACTCATTTCTCTGTCCCGGAGCTGATGGTACAGGCCAAAGAGCGTTCGGCCAAGTACCTTGAAGAAGTTGTAGAGCCCATCACCCAATATCGTGGCAATGGCAATGAAAACCTGACAAATTGGTATTGTAAGATCAGAGGATAAATAAAAGACAAACAAACTTGCACATTTGCATGTATATCTTGACTTGCCTTATAACCTTGAAGTCCACGCATGCTGGTTGGGCTTGCCTCTGCAGAATACCAATGTCCCTTTCTGGTTTCTATTAGAGGCCACATTAAACCCCAGGATAGAATTCCTCCTAGTAGCACTGAGATATTTATAATGTATGGGCAAATCATCCCAACTCCAACATATGTTGCGGAGAAATCAAAGTAAAACCTTCACGTTATCCATGTAAGAGAGTCAGCTAATAGCTTTGCTTATTAAAGTGCATGACATCGAAGTAAAGGCCAGCTTACAACCCAAAACTAGTTGCAGACTGTAAAGTGGAAGTTTGTTAAGCTTATGCACCTGTTTTGGAAAGCCTTAAGCCCCAAAGTGGGGAAGTTTGTAAAACCACAACCATCTCCTGCTGTGTAGAACCATTGGAAAAAACCCCATAAGAAGCTGAAAGAAAAGAACTTTCCCAATGCCTTCACTTGTTTCCTTCAGGAGAAAAATTAAAGCCAATGAGAGCCAACATATTGACACACTAATGAGAAGGCATTCCAGCTTATAGCGTCTTACTTAGCCAGCTTGGCTCCTTCAGGTGTGTGGAAACTATTTATAAGATGAGCAGTTGCCGTGCCGCTAGGATACGTTAACTTGAAGTCAATAATCATAATCTGAAACCAGAGAAAGGCAAGCGTGAGTGAAGTACTTGAAACAGTACATGGATGGAAGCCCCCACAGTTTGATTCCTTATGGCCAAAGAGAATCTTTTCAAGTGAAGTGTATTGTGGAGATTAACTGGCAATTACTATAATTTTAACCGACATTTTCAAGGGCAAGTGCTACAGAAAAAAACATGCAACATGCAAAGAGTACCTTTCGGAGAGGCACCACAGCAAAGAGGCCTAGGAAACTGACAACAAATAGAAAACCAATCATCCACGGCAGTGATGGGTTTTTGAAAACATAAGCGCTCTGCGGATCCCTTGATTGACCAGCAACTCGCTCACTCATTGCAAAGAGATAACTCCCGAAACCTCCTGCTCATACAAAATCACAGAGCAACACATTTTCCAGTAAATAGCTCTGGCTATTCATCCAAACTTTACGTCTCTTATAATTACTTTCTTCAATCAAATTCAGAGAGATTATTATTGGATAGAAAGTCGCCCTTATTTTTAACACGTGATAAAGGGAGGTCAATGACTAAAGACAGACCACTTTAGTCGAATAAATGTTCCATATGAAACAGAAGCAGAGCCTCTTTATCTTTTTTGTCAAGAGAAACAGAGGTTTATAGTACTCTCCAGTCAAATATTTTTCTTTCTTTTCCAGCTGAAATACATTTCAAGCAACTGAAACAGCGGTAAACCATGACAATAAAGTGGGAAAAATGAATTGAATTGAACAAGCAGTGGTCTGGCCCAAAAGGAAAAGAAGCAGTGGTGACAATAGGTAGGTAAATTCGCTATTGGCAACTGATTTTATTTGGAGATTGTTAGCAAACGAGCATGCACTCAAACTTAGGGGAGGTTCCTTCATTTTTGCATAGTTGCATCCATACATCTGAATGATAACTTCAAAGGATTAAATGAGCATTATCTCTGCATGCCCCTTGAGCTCATTGGCATTGGTTATCACAGAATATGTTCCAAGAAACACGTGACCTCAGATATGCACATGAAATTGGTGTGCTGACTATTCAATATGGTTATGGCCAAATACCCTACTTTGTGTTGTTTATATAGAAACAAGCCTCCTACATGTCATCTGTGCATATGCAGTACAGTTCATTTAGAGTCCATGAGACTAACATTTTTCTAAGCGATGGGTGTTCCTGTGCAAAAGAGGTCATAAAAGGGGACTCTTAAATCAATGGGCAAACTTTTAGGTCTGTCTCATTTAAGTTTCTTGATGTCTTGAGCGCAAATTGTTCATGTACAGTTTGTTATATGTAACTTATTCCGAAATAGAGAGATTGTACAAAACAGTGAAACAAAATATAAGCATTATTAGACAAAACCTTTTATAAAGATCCAGTGATTCTGTTGTCATTCCATTCAATCAGTTTTTTCCTTCTACAGCTTGAGAAGAGATATAAAGATATCATATAAAACAATCCAGCCTCTTCGATTACAAGCGACGGAGAGCATGTCAGCAGACATTAACTGCTAAAACAGAGCACTTCACAGTTCGCAGTATCTCAAACTGCAGCCAAGAGTGAAAGACGAGCCAACGTACCACTGAAAGCAATGCCGGAGGAAGCCACCACGCAGGTCTGGATCACCGTGTTCTCCTGCCGCGTGAAGGGGACCTGGAGCAGCCCGGACTTGTCCAGGACCTTGGTCCACGCCTTGATGAAGAAGAACCCGAGGAGCCCCGCCGAGACGTTCAGCGATGGGAAAATGCCCACCGTGAGGTTCAGCTTCATGACGATGAAGGTGAACAAGATGCTCAGCATGAAGCTCACCGCAAACGCCCTGAACGTCAGCTGCCTCCCCCACGACGGCACCGCCCGGCTCTCGAAGATCCTCTCCACTGACAGGCCGTTGCTCTCGTCCTCCCCGCTCCGGCGCCGGCTCCCACCCTTCTTCTTCTCTGCCTCGGAATCCGGATTCATCCGGTTCTCATCCTCTGACAACGAGTGGTCGCTTCTCTCCGCCATCTCTGATTCGTCTTTGCCAAGGACCATTCTTCGCCCGACTTCTACGACGATGATCAGAGTGTAGGATCAATGCGAAACAAACACGGCGAATTTAAAGAGCTTTTCGACCTGCTACTTGCCAAAACTCGCTTGTCTCGCCATCCGCTTCACTTCGGTCGGTTTACCATTTCTACTTCTGGCGTTCCCACCGCAACAGCGACACCTCGTCGTGGCCTGCTTACCTCAAATGAGACTGAGACGACGGAAACGACGAACTGTCCGAAAAGGACAGATTTTGACGGCGTTTCTTGCTGGTGCCATGGGAGTTTCCAACCCGCCCGTTCCTTCATACCAAATCGCAACGGTCGGTTTCTCCCATGCGCGGGCAAAATCTCCAGAAATGCTCCATCTTGACTAGATTAGACTAGATTAGTTCGATGCTCAAAAAGTTGCAGATTTTATTTCAATTTGACACTCATTTAAAAAGAAAAAAATTTAGTCCGGCCGCAAAGACTGATGATCCCTTTGAGCACATTGATCAGATGCGTGACCCAAACCACATAAGAGCGTACTCTTTTTGGTCGATTAAATTCGTTAATTTGGACAGCTCAAGATCGTAAAATTCACGCAGTTCCCATGTTTACAGTAATCTAATGTGAATCTGGGGAATAAATAAGGTGGGTTAAAATATTTGCATTTTGGCCTTGCGTTTTGTTCGTTTCGTGATTGAAGTGACTTGCAGATTAATGACATGGCTTTAATCAAGATTCATTTGAGATTTTGGACTAATCAATTGTCTAGAGGGAGGCTAGATCATTGTGACAACGTAACAGAGACGCCAAAAGAAGGAAAACGAAAAAGGAAAGAATATACACCAAAGTTTTTTCAATTCTTCTACCGCTATATTCTTTCTTCGAACTTTTCATGAACTTTCATTTAGGGGCAAATATTTATAAAAAAAAAAGACCTCAAATAATACCCAATATAATATAAATATCACAAACTTTTTTTGTATCACTTAAAACCCTAAACTTGAATAGTATGATGCAAATTGTGACATTCGGAAATTCCCATGATTTGATAATAATATTTAAGTTAATTTCCACAACCAAATCTCCAAGAGTCTAAGATGTTAATGTTAAGTTGATAGATTCCAACATGTACACTAATGGTGTAGGACGACGATGCTTAACTGGTCACCGTATTTATTTATAGAGTAGGGCCGGTGTGCTGTGAAATTCATAGTTAATGATATTCAAGATTCAAATCTATGGAATTGAAATTTTTCTAATTTTTAATGTCTTTCATTGATGACTTTAGTGGACTCAAAAAATTTTACACCTATACTTTGGTTTGAGACATTGAACTCGGTTGCTTTGACATCATGCATAATTTCATCAATTAATGCATTGGTGATTCATGCACGTACTTGGCCAAAGAAGAGGACCTCATCTTCATTTCTATTAAAATATCTTCTTGTGACTATATATTTTGGGCTAAGTGTATCCTAGCTAAGCCTCATAGGAGTCATTTGAAGCTTATTGATTGAAGCACTTACGTTTTAGGTAAAATTTAAAATTTCTTTAAATAAATCATTACTCTTGAGAACTCTTTAAATATTTTCTTGCCTTGGTCATATAAGGAAAACCATGGCAAGCTTTCGCTTTCCAAAAGTAGAGATTCCACTTCATTAACTTTCAACCACCCACTCACTTCTTCAAGTTTTCATTTTCAAAAACCCAAATGAACAAATGAAAACAAAGGTCCCACACTCAAATTAATCAAATACTCAAATTAATCAAAGTTTATGTCTCAACCTTTTGAGTCTAAACGAAGTAAATCATTTAATTTCACTACTTCATACCAATAGATTCTACCGTTTTTAAAATTAAACATTGTTGATTTTCAGTTTTGTTTAGTTTGCTTAAAGGTGATTTAAAGCTCTGAGTCCGAAGTCACTTTCAAGGTAAGTGAAAACTCTAGATATTAAGTTAGTTTAATCTACTTAACACTTAACTTGGTTGGTTGATCTATGTAGAATAAGAGTGTGGAAGTTTTGTGATTGTTTGATTTATCTTATTGATTTCATACATGCTTAAAAGGTGTTCGATCGATTTTCTAAGGCATGGTGAGATGTTGTATATAAAAATAATGAATCTAAACTTGGTGTGTTATATTTGTAACTTTATATTCACGTTGCTGGTAATATCCACCTTATACTCATTGGTTGTTTTCATTTGATTCGTGTTCATACTCACTTCCTGAGTATATTCCTTTCGTTTGTTCAAATTAATGTTCAAATTCACTTCCTAAATATATTCATTCGTTTGTTCAGATTCAAGTTTAGACTCGCATCTGGAATATATTCATTCGGTTGTTCAGATTTATGTCCAGACTCACTTCAATTTTGTGAGTCGATGAGTTTGAAATCTCTGTCGTCGAATGACGTGAAAAAATTAATGGCCATTGAAAGGTTATTTTGGTTTCTCGTGAGTTTTGACTCGTCCAATCCTTTAGACCAATCGCAACGGTCGATTTCTCCTGCACTGCTGAAATATGTAGAAATGTTCTATCGAGAGATTAGATGAGATTAGTTCAATGCTAAAAAAATCGCAGATTTTTCAGTTTGACACTTGTTAAAAAAAAAAAATCCATCTTGCCGAAAAGACTGACAATCCCTCAAAGCATATTGATCGGATGCTTGACCCGAACGACATGGGGGCATCGAAACTTGTGGTCGCAACTGTGTTGATAGATTGCCTCAGGCTTCGATCTATCGAATCCGTCGATGCGGACGGCTCAAGATTGTCAAACCCACACACTTTTTTTTAGTATCTAATGTGAATCTAGGGAATGAATCGGGTGGTTTAAAAAATTTGCATTTTGGCCCGTCATTTTGCGTTCGCTTCGTGTTTGATGTAACTTACGGTGCTATCTATGCCTTTGGTAATTACAGGGTAATCGTACGGCTTTAATCGGCATTCACTTGAGATTTTAGACTAATCAATTGTCTGAAGTGAGGCGAGAGAGTTGTCACAACGTACCAAAGATGCATTCCATCAACCTGCGGCCAAACGAAGAAAAACAACAAAAATAGTATACACCAGAGTTTTTCCAATTCTTCTATAGTTATATTCTTTTTGCAAAATTTTAACAATTCTTTCATTTAAGGGCAAATACCATAAAAACTCAAAAAAAACACCATGAAAAAACCTAAATTATTTTCACTATGATATAAATATCCCAAACTTTTTTTATGTCACAAAAATCGTAAAGTTGCCAACTTTAATGCAGAAATCCCCAATTTTCTTGTATCACGAAAAAACTGGAGTATTTATATCACAATAATCATAATTTGAGATTTTTTTGTAGTAGTCATCATTCATTTAATTCAAAATATCACATTTGTCCCAAATTACATAGCCAGCAGAAAACAAATTACTATTGGTTTTTTTTTTAATAAAGAGCAGGTTATTTTCAGGCAGCTGTATATTTTTGGACAGTTCAAACACAAGTCTTACTCCAGTTTGTTTCGAAGGGCACGACACGCTACTTGGACTTGGGGAACATCGTTGACTTGTCCTTTTTGTAGAAAAAGATCTTTCCTAAGTTGTTCACGGTGACACAAATACCCCATATTTTTTTTTTTTGTATCACAAAACAAATCATATATGCCCTCTATATTAGTTCCATACAATGTATATTTGTCATACCAGTATAAATTCGGGTTTTTATGACGAAAAACCCAAAAAAAAAAAAAAACTTTGGGATATTTGCATCACAATTAGTAAGTTTTAAAAATTTGGGGTGTTAATGTACAATAAGCATAATTTGTGATTTTTTATAGTAGTAATCATTCATTTAATTCAGAAGATCACTTTCATCCCAAGTTACCTAGCTAGCAGGAAACAAGCATCCACTGTTAATATCATAAAGAGCAGGTGATTTTCAAGAAGCTGGATATCTTTGGACCATCCGAACCCGAGTCGCTCCGGAGTGCACGACACGCTGCTTGGACTTCGGGGAACGTTCGCTCGTCCTTTTTGTGGAAAGAAAGGTCCTCGCGAGCGTCTCCACCGGGGGGTGACATTGAGGGTCCATTTCCGATATAGAGCAGGAATCGAACGAAGACAAGAACATCGGACGTACGAAAATCGATCGTGAATCTCCAACGCCTTCTTTACTGGAACTGGGAGATACAGCGGGAAAAATGATTCTAAACTTGTCTCCATCTCAATGACAAAACAGTGCCTGTCGGATCACTTTCTTGATCGTAATGGCCTGCTGATGAGGCCGTGATTCAAGTTGCCGAAGTCCAATTTCCACTAGAGCCCAAACCCCTGATTGCGACTCATGTTCAAGGGATCCCGTCTCGAGGGGGTAACTCGTTTGGCGACAGAATAAGGCATAATGAATTAACGAAAAGGACAAGGCCCAATACAACGGGTCACGATGGGTCACTTGAATGACTCGTATTTCAACTCGTTTGGTCTTCTAAGAGTAAATGAGATGCTGAGGCTTAATTGAGAAGACACTCAAAAATGACAAACCGGGATTGTACTCTTCTCTTCTCTCCTTTTTGCTGGCTTGTAGGTAGCTTGACTCCACATTTGGAATCGCCTAAGCAATTTCTAATTCCTGCAGCAAGTCGAAGCCTTTGTACCCTTCCCTCTTCAATCGCCGTTGCTCTCAACTCAAGCGTTCGAATCAAATCGTGCTTCTCTCACATCACCACTGCTCTCATCGCAAGTGAACTGCAAAGCTACAGTCCACTATTTTTCTTCATTCGACAATGCTAAAAACCAAAGTCAATGTCTCCTTAAACTAGAAAAGAAGATAGAGAAATCGGACAATTTTTAGCCAAATGGTGGTTCTTTAGCCATCTTGTGATTTTAGATATATTCATGCCACGTTTATTTGTCTAAATTTCTAATAAAGATAAGACGAAAATGATAAGATATGAAATTTATAGATTTTAATATATCCTATTAATTGTTTAGTGATTGAAATCAAATATATTTACATCATACCATGTATATTATTTGATATAAAAAACATGTTAATATAAATGAACAAAAAGTTTACAAAATAGAAATAGTGAAATTCTCTCGCGACACTTTTGCCTATTTATTTTTATTTGCTTTTTTATTTTATTTTCCTCTCTTTTTAATTAATTTCTTTGTTATTCTTTCTTCTCCTTCCATCACTCTCTAATAAAATTTTATTAAATAGTATAATATATTAATATACCAAAAATACTAAAATACCTAAAATATGTAATAAATATATTGAATCTATATTTTAAAATATAATTAAATTCGAATATATAAATAAAAATAAGATTAAATTAAAATAAAATATTTTTTATCCTTTTATTTTGAATTTCTTATATTAAAATTCATATATTATATTATATATTTTTAATTTTGTTATTTTTTTTATCAAATAATTTAAATTTTACTAATTTTCTTAATTTAAAAAGTTTGTCATTCGAGCAAAAAAAAAACTTTCTTAATATAAATGTTAGAAATTATATCCACCTTTATTACATCTCTCCATAAAATAATTTGATTCCGATTACATTTTTCTTATATCTAATTTTATTTTTTGAAAGAAAGACCAAACGCATAATAAGATAAATTTTACCTTATCTTGAATTTTATTCTAACTATTAACGCAGACTTAAGCTTCTAGGGTTTTGAATAGTTGTTTGTGTTCATTTTTCTGTTTATGAACAAAAATTTTGTCTTTTTGTTCGAGAATAAAAAAGAACGAGAAATATGTTTGTTTGCGTTTTTGTTCCAAATCCGTTTTTGTTAACACATTTGGAGCAAGCAAAAAAACAAAAAAAAAACTTATTTCTTATTTAACAATTTTTAAGAACAAATTTTTCTCTCTTATTTTTTTTCCGTTTTTTTTTTTCTTCTTCTTTTTTTTCTTTGGCCGGTCGTCGGCCTCGGCCATGACCGGCGACCAGCCGGCGAGGGCCATTGAGGGCCGACAACCTCGCCAGAGCATTGCCGGCCCTCAATGAGGCTCGGCCTCGCCTTGGCTAGGCGAGCTCGGGCTCACCCAGATTCGACGAGGCCGAGCTCGCCCAACCACCGGCGAGGCTCGGCCTTGTTGGGGGCCGGCGAGCCTCGCCGTGGCTAGGCGAGGCCACGCCCTTGTCGGCCGGTCGGCGGCCATGGCGAGGCCAATGACTGGCCAAAAGAAAAATAAAGAAAAAGAAAAAAGAAAATAAAAAATATTAAAAAATTAAAAGATACAAAAAAGAACACACATCTACCAAATGTGTTTCGATTCTTTTTTTATTCTCAGAACAAGTTTACCAAATGCGTTTTTTTAGTCAAAAATTGTTCTTCGGAACAGAAATAATTTTTTCTATTTCTGTTCCCTCGAATAATTTTTGAACAGAAACACAAACAAACGCACCCTAATCTTCAACCAGCACAGACCTAACCCAACCCACCCAGAACGAAGAAGTTGAGTCCTCACTGATTTTCGTGTTCAAAATTGTCAAACATTTTGGAAAGCAGAGGTCTTCACGTAAACACTTGCACAGATCATTTTGAGATTTACTATTCAATTGCTTTCTGGAACAAGGCGCTAGTATTCTCTTAATCCCCCTCAGGGGCAACTACAGCAGAAGATTTAGCGCAAACCTATGTGATAGTTCGATGCTGATCCGATTGCATCAATTTTGTCATGTGTGCTTCCATCACCAGGTTATACGAAGACGAATTAATTGACAGACAAAAACTGCTCCCAATACAGAGGAAGAATTGGAACGAGTTGGTGTCACGGTAGACATTTAACCAAAATTAAATCAACATTATCCACGCTCTTGACAAATTGGCACTCACACATGCTTACAAGACTGCATAGCAGTTACCTCTCTTCTTTTCATGACTACCTTCCAAAGACATACCACGTACCCCAGTCACAATGACAAATAAGTCTGTATGGAAATTGAAGCCCACATCCTCAAGCTCTTTCAACGGGCCTCATACTGAATGACTGCAAGTATCACAAATCAAAAGAGGTCAGCAATTGTTTGTTCCAAGAAAGAAGTAGAAAGAACAGAGAAACTTATGTTCAAGAACATGAAAGATGAGCTAAAGTTTATTTAAGAGATTAAAGTGAGCATACTCAGCCCCGTAACAATAATATCACATGCATGGGGCCCATGGAAGTTGCAGAATATTTAAAGGTAAAAGTGTGTATCCGTCAATAAAACCTCATCAAATACAAAAAGTATGTCCCTGGGTCCAATTAAGTATAGAGAACTTCAAACTGCACTAGCCTGAATCTGACCATTGTGTACGTTTCTATCTTGAATATAGATGAAACCATGGATCTAAGTACCAAAATCAACGTGTCAGCACCGACAAAAGACTGTGTAATAGAGGGTTCTGAGTCTATTACAATTAAACTCAGATGCCTATAAGTCACCAATCCTACAGAGTCCAGGCTCCAATAGCTCTAAGGGCATAGACCTTCACTGCAGATTCATAATCGTGGATAACTGCTGACCCTCTTTCTTTAGAAAAGATCTTAAGCGGGATAACCTAAGACAGACCAGCTCGTAATTTCTCCGACCAGCAAAGCGAAAAGCAATCACCTTTCATTCTCCACAAATTCAAGTAGAGCTATACTCATGGAGCGTAACAAAAGAATTTCAAAAAGATTCTGGACATGCTTTAACTTAATCATGGAATCAACGATCATTCTTGCATGAGTGGCAATATCCCATTGTCCAGTGAGGGTTTGCAAGATACCCCCAGATAATTATGATTGAGAAACCTTCCAAATAGGCATCTCTTTTAATGAGGTAAATCCACCATAACAAGATAGAGAAACGAAGCCACTTACTTCACAGATGACTTATTCAAAATAGAGAGCTTGATACACAAAAATTAAAGCAAATTGATTTTGTGTACATGCAATACTGAAAACTACTACGATCCCAACAAAAAGCTGATGTTCTAAAGATTTTACAAGCTTTTTAACCTGACTCTTCACATGCAAAATATGATTTTCTGTCTGTGTACTAGTAATAGAGAATTTAGACGAGTCCATTCAACAAAAAGGCCCTCGAATCCCGGTCTCATTTCATCATCTAATATCTATCGTCTAAAACAAGCACTCCTCCGCCAAAAAATAAAAAAGAAAAGAACAAGAGAATGGGACAACAACTCTCCAAAAGACGTTGCTCCAAACTACTTGTCGAAGTTCTTAGTAATAACAACTTTAGACAATTTCATTCAAGGAAACTTTGCTACGGGACCTTTCAATACCGGCTAGGTTAATTCCCTTCCCATGATGGGAACAGACTGCCAAACTCTATACATTCAGGCTCAAAAACATCTACAGCAAAACCCTGTGCACCATCACAAGAACCTGACTCCAAATCGCGATAGCACCAATCGAACTTCAGCTAACTCAGTCCGATGGACAACAGAGGAACCCAGTTCACTACATCCCCAACTAGCAGTAGAAGTCAACAACCAAGCCCATCTATTCCAAAAGGCCAATAATTGCTCCCTCGATCGCGATTCACAGAGTCATCCAGACGAGCACAGCAAGCCCATAGATAACATAAAGCACCAAACACAGGGCAATGGGAGCTTACTTCGGCGGGTGCGCTTCTTGTAGAGGATGCGGTACCCGCACTCCCTGCACTGGATGACGTCCCCGGGCTTCAGCGTGTTCTCCATCCCGCAATCTGCACGCCATCATCAACAACCACCACCATGACCACCAAAAGCACGAAATCGCCCGAACTAGAAACCGTTAGAAATCACCCAAGCATCCAAAGAGAGATCATTCGAGAAGGAGGAGGAGAAGGAGAAGTCTTGCCTCCGCAGATGTAGCTGACCGGTTCAGGCTGCGGGTCCATTGATTCCGGTTAGGGTTTTCGCCGGTGCGAGCGGGGAGCGAGGTCGCGGAGATTTCCTTGAGAAATCGCTTTGAAGAAGAAGGTACGGAAGAGGACGCCTCAGAGCGTTTATACCGCTCTGCGTGGCTGATCGTGGGCTCCCGGCCCATTGGATCAATCTATTCCCGCTTTGTGTTGGGCCGATTTCAAACCCGATATTCGGATCCATCGGAATAGGACCAAGACGGGTCATTACACGGGTCTATCCACCCGATTTGCGTTTGAACCCCAAACGCCCTTTGACACACGTGCAATATCATCCGTGAATTTTTATTTTGTTTAATATAATTCATAAATTTTTAGTAAATATTCAATTTTAGTTGTTTAAACTGTATAAAAATATTCAATATTATCCATGAAATTGAATTAAACATCAAACATTTTCATACAGTTTAAGGAATAAATTGAACATATATAAAAAATCCAAAGACTATATCGAATCAAGATTTTTTTGTCTAGATGTAAAGTCATTTCTCCAAAACTCTTCCAAACGCACTCTTAGTAATTGGTAGTAGAGGTGATTAATGGACCGTGTCAAGTCGAGTTGAAGATCAAACCTAACTTTTTGCTCACATCCACTTTTTACGGAAAAACATAAAGTGTTTCTTAGGCTAATCACACTGGGTCTAGATTGTCTTGAAACCCCTTCTGGTCTCGCCTCCCACCCTGTGATCAAACATTAATGAATTGAAATTCATACAATAAATTGATATTTAATTGAGTAATTTTCCAAAAAATAAGCAATTTTCAAGAGATAAAATGTCGGAAAATCGCTAAACATAGTAATGTCTTCTTCCTAATGAAAGTCTCGATGTCTTTGCGAGATTCTTATACAATTCGGACTGCATCGCTAAATGGGCAATCGGTGATTAATTTGCGAAAACCGCGTGCAAATCCAGGTGATTTTAGACTTGACTCCTTCCAAGAATGACCTTAGTTTGTCTCGAGTCGTATGAACATAAATTGAAGTTCTCATTTGCAGTACTTGCAACAGAAATTTCTAGTACACATAGGTCCGCATCGCTCGTCAAAGTCAGACTTTGCAAGTCCCCCTTCTTCGGTTCAAAGCTCGTGCTCGTAAACAATGACGTGATCGAGTCCCTAAATTTCTCCATCTCGCCCCTGTTCCTGTTTTTTTTCTCTCCACGAACCCCACGGACGATTTTTCAAATCGCAACCTCGCAAAATAGTCAACAAGGACAAGCTTTAATCTGCCCGCTAATGTTGACTCGGGAATCTGCTGAGCAATGGCGGGGGCGGGCTCGCTTTTCAAGCACGAGAAGCTGCTGAGAAAGAGAAGGCGAGGCCAGCACGACAGAAGCTTCTAATTCATCACTAAATTATTGAGAATCTTGAAATAAAGATGCAGAGAAGAAGACAAGAACTTTGGAAGAATTCCTGAGCCCACCAATGGTCTCCTGACGAAGTTTGTCCGAAAGGCTCGAGTTACCCGCGCTGTAGTTTCTGTTTTTTCTTTTTTAAGGTTGAATGAGAGTGAGGTGGAATTAACAGGATCCCCGAGCGGCCTTTTATATATTACAAGACTTCACTTTCTCTTGCAGAGGGACAAGAATAACAAGAAAAAGAAAAAGGAAGCTGCTTTCGTGGGGGGAGAGAGAGCAGGGGGAGATGAAGGAGCAAATCATGGGGAGTCCTTTGAGGATGAGATCGTACGAGAGCACTCCGGAGAGGCCCTTCTCCGTGTCTGAACCGGTCAGCCTGCTCCAGAGCCCCTCTTCTTCAGATGGCTTCAACTCCTTCAAGATCGGTATGCAATTGTTATGATGTATTGTCTCTCTTGAACAGGCACACCAGCCAAAAGATGGTGGCTTTAGCTGGTATTAGAATCCGCAGAATTGCTTCTGCTGTGCCTTGGAAAGTATGTTATTACATAGTGAATAGCCTGCTAATTTTAGGTCGACTGCCCTTTTATCCCAATTACAAGGCATTTCCATAAGACATGGGTCATGGCTTGCTTCTCTTTTGCTTATAATTCTGCTGAATATAGAGATGTCCTATTGCTGTGCGGTTGTCTATTTAGCCCCAGATCATCCCATGCTGATGAAATTGCTCTTTTGACCTGAGCGATAAGTTTTTGGCAACCCTTAGCTGCTAAGATCTCGTGGTGTTTCGGTGCTCTAATGTGAACTCCTATCAAATTATGATGCTGGAAAGGAGAAAACTAGCCTTCGAAATCAATAACCCACATAACTAGCAAAATTCGGCATGTGCAGATGAAGAGGAGATCTACCCGGGGCGCCAGAGAAAGTTCGGCAGGAAGAGCAGCAGCTTCGCCTTCCGGGTCCATGACCATGGTATCGTACCACAAACATATTGACTTCGCAGTACAACGAGACTCGTGCACTTTCCTTTAAGAATGAAACAACATCGTCCTTCATATTGAAAGCTATAATGTTGCAGTGAAACTGGGGCCAAAGTTGTCGGAGACTGTGAAGAACAAGCTGAGATTGGGGGCGAAAATTGTGCAAGGAGGAGGGAGGGAGAGCATATTCAAGCGGGTGTTCGGGATGGAGGAAGGAGAGGAGTTCCTCAAGGCCTCGCAGTGCTACTTGTCAACCTCTGCTGGTCCAATCGCTGGCCTCCTCTTCATCTCCACCCAGAAGATTGCCTTCTGCAGTGAGAGATCCATAACCTTCCCTTCCCCTAATGGGAAGCTCGTTCGATCACCTTACAAGGTACTCCAGAAACACAAATCAAGCAGATAGTTTCTCCTTTTCGGGGGTTGAAAAAATTGTCATGGAAAAGTGGGTTGCACTTATGTATAGCAACACCTTTCAGTCTGCAATCTGTGTGGAAGTTCTATCAAAAGTGAAAAAAGACAAAGCTCCAACACCTACTCTAAAGAACATAAAGTACGAAATGAATCAATGAATGACATGTGCGATTGTTGTGATCTTTGCAGGTTTTGATACCGACAGAGAAGATAAAGCGAGCGAACCGGAGCGAGAACGTGAACAATCCAGCGCAGAAGTACATAGAAATACTCACAGAAGACGACTACGAGTTCTGGTTCATGGGATTCTTGAGGTACGAGAAGGCCTTCAAGAATCTCGAGAAGGCCATGACAGTGGCTAATCGGATGTAAACGAAGGCAAAAAGAGATGATCTGGTTCGACTTTAGGGAAATTAGGGGACTCCTCTGTGCCAGTGTCGCGTGTTTCGGATGCAGGGCGTGGGAAGAATGCCCTGCGGTAGAAATCAATCTTGTGTTACCAGCACCAAGCACTTTTTGATGGGCGGATATATGTGACTACTAGTACCCAAAATATATTCAATTCGAACGCTGTGCAATTAATGTTGTTTCTTAGATTATTTAAAAAAACAAGCATGTTAGGATTTATGGTGATAAGGAGAGAAAACCACTTTAGCTCCAGAGAGTTATTCATACTAAAGGCACGTGGAAGGGTAAAATATGCAAGAAATAATGAGTGCAAATTAATTGACATGTTCTTTCACTAGCAATCGAGCAATTGAAAGGACTATAAGATATGCATTCAATGAATTTACGTGTCATTCATTCGAACATAATTTTTAATTTCTTCTTTTGGGATGGAATTTTCGGCTCATGGCATTCTTATTAGAAATTTATTTGAAATGCCATTACGAAGATCAGATTTACATAAAATAAGTTCCAGCACGGATTTATTTAGCATATAAGAATTCCTTCCCTTTGCGTGTCGCCTAGATCATGCCTCGCATAATCTGCATGCACTTGGGGCTGCGCCCGCGCCTCGTGCCTTCTTGAACATGATCCGGAACGGCTCGTCGCTCAAGGCCAAACGCCGCGTCGCACCATCCACATAAACCCCGACGTCCCGACATATTACCTTGCAAGTGTCGCACACCGTGGGACAGAACACGAGCTTGTAATCCTCGTCCACCTTCTCGATCTTGAACCAGTTGCTTATGGTCTCGCGTCCCGGGTTCCCCGGGACCCGCCGCTCTCGACGAAGTGCTGCTTCACCTCCTTGTCGTAGGTGCGGAGCCTCCACGCCGTGGAGTGCATGCAGATCTTCGCCGCGTCGAACCAGACGTTGAGATCAGTTGAAAGGCGGACGAGTCATGGCTTGCTTCTCTTTTGCTTAAAATTCTGCTGAATATTGAGGATGCCCTGCTGATATATGCTGTCCGGTTGTCTATTTAGCTACAAATCGTGACATGCCAATGAAATCGCTCTTGACCTGAACGATAAGTTCTTGGCAACCCTCGATTGCTGAGATCACATGGTGAATCGGTGGTTTAATGCGAACCCCCATCAAATTAATATGCTGGAAAGGAGAAAACTTATCTTTGAATTCAATAACCCACATAACTAGTGAAATTCGGCACGTGCAGATGAAGAGGAGACCTACCCGGCAGGGCGGCGGAGAAAGTTTGGCAGGAAGAACAGCAGCTTCGGCTTCCGGGTCCGCGACCACGGTGTCATTCCACAAGCATATTGAGATTCATAGTACAACAAGACTCGTGCACTTTCCTCTAAGAATGAAACAACGTCTTCCTTCATAGTTGATGGGTTTTTTTATAAAATATGTTGGGCCAAATCTGGTCCATACGCCCATGTTGAGTCAAACCCGACCAGTAAGAGAATGGCCCATAAAAGAGAGGGCGGTTATTTTTATGTAAAATAAACTGTTGTAGAAAAAAAGAACGTTGAAAGTAAAAACGGAACATACGTTCTTTGAATTTTCGCTACCGATGAAGTCTCTCTCAAGAAGGAACTCAAAGGTTGCAATTGATTCCTCTCGAAACTGCAATAGTATTTAATCTGTAGAAAACATAATATGTCCGTCTTGATGATGTGCCTTACAATTAGTGCTATAAGTATCCATGGGCCCGTTTCCACATTTATGTTTTAGTATTCAATAGTTTGAGTATCCATTTTTTTAAGGAATCCATTTCTATCATTGGTATCAGAGTGTAATGTTATTGTTTCTTGATTGTTGTTGTTGTTTATACTTGGTTTTATGGCCGAAATTTGAGAAATGATGCCGATGAGTGTTCGGGGACGGAAATCTTGACACCCGACCTACTATTCAACCCCTTTCTCGAAATTTCGTACATCAAAATTTGTTTTTGAAGGTGTGGGGTCGAAAATCTTGTTCATACGAGAAAATTGATGGGTGGCATGCTGTCGGGGGACGACAAACATGCCCCCACGTGCAGCCGAAAGCGGCAACTCGCTGGGCATGTGCATCGTACATCCGCAGTGGGCACGGAACCACACATGGGCGACACGCGTGACTGACGTCACAATGACATCATCCAACGATTGGGTCGATCGGTCCGACTCGACCCGGTTAGCCCAACCTGGTGATTCGCTGACCAACCCATTGACCGTTGATAAAAAAAAAAAAAGTATTTTTCAATTGTATTTAATATGAATTATGTGTAATCCCTTTTGGTTCAAAATAATGGCTCGTCATCACATGTGACACCCATTCGCACATTGTCATATGGACAAAAGGCGAGACTTACAAGGATGATAGCTGAGTTGACTGATTATCAATGGGAAAGTTGTGACATAATGGAACATGTGGTCAAGGTCAATAAGATGATACAAAAAATCATTTGGAACGGTTATCCCATGCCTACTTTTGAGATGGTGCAGGCCCTAATTAACGCTCATCCATATGGATAACAAGTAGTGTTACATCGTCTATAAGAGGTCAACGTGGTTCCAGATTATAAGAAACTTGTGGTGCCTTTTTTGAAGGAATACTATAGGATTGAGGCCATGGAGACTTCAACCTAAGAATGAGAACGACCCGGCACGGAATGAATGTTCCAGGGAGAAACCTAAGGGATTCCCGTCTGTCTTTCCTTGGTTGCCAAAGAGGCAACTTAAGTTTATCCCTATTCATAATTTAACTTGGCGTAGTTGAATTTATATTTATTTAAAATATTTTATGAATATCTTATGTAGATAGTTTCTTCCATGTCGATATTGTTGTATCTTCTGATGTATTGGTTACATTATGTAAAAATGTGTTTTTAAGTTAATAGATGTTCAATGTTAATTACTTTTGTTATTATTAATTCTTGAGGGTAGTTCAAAAAAGTTTCAGTAGCTTCAAAGAACTTATTTTGCATAGAAGATTAAATTAATGAAAATTTTAATTTAGGATTTTAGATGATGATTAGAAATAATCGTGAACTTTCGATTTTGAAACCTTATTTGAAACTATTCATTAATATTATTAGTTTATGCAAAATAGATAAATAAATGATAGACATTAATAATTCATGCATATATGTCTGATAATTGAGATCCAATGGCTCCGGCAATTAAGAGCATAGTCACTGAATTGAACAAAGAAGAAAAGCTGAATGACGATAATTATGAAATATGGCATATGAAAATCCAATATGTACTAAAAGAACAAGAGGTATTAGAAACTCTTAACTTGATTATGGAAGAGTTGAAGATGGAAACATTATACAACACAAAAGAGATAAGGATGTATTTGTAGCATGGAAAATAAAAAACTCTCTTACTTGCATCATGTTGTTGAGTAGCATAGAGAATGATGTCATGTGAGAATTTAGTCATTTTGAGAATGTCAAAGAGATGTGGGAAGTATTGGCAGCGATATTTAGTCATACATCGATGACCAAGCTGAGACAGCTTACTATAAGATTTGACTCGTACAAAAAGCCCCATAGTCATATCATGAAACAATACTTGACAAAGATATCAAACATGATCAATAAGCTGAAGGATGCTGGCCACATTTTGACCGATGAGCAACAAGTACAAGCAGTGATCTATCCCTTACTTCAAAGTGGGGAGCATTTGAAGGTGCACCTGACCCATAATGAGAATTTTTAAAAATTTTGAAGATGCAGTGTATCACCTTGAGCTAGAAAAGGATTGTCCCCTAACAATTAAGTCGGAAACTGATATCTATTATGCCGGTTCGAGTTCTAAGTGCAATCGTTTTGATTCGTTCTAAAAGTGGAAAGGCAAGGAAGCAAGCTTTTCATGCAAGAAACTAAAAGTTTATCAACATAAAAGAGGAAAGCGTTGTCATGTGAAAAGAATATCAAGAGTGAAGTATTACAACTATTGCAATAATGGTCATTATGCTCATGACAGTGGCAAGCCAAAGAAGGTAAACACACCTTATATTCTTAAGAGCTTTGCTTTTGTATCAAGTTTTATATTTTTAACTCAATCTAATCCTTTGTAACCTATAGATTCCATAGCAACAAACCGTGTAGCGAAAGATAGAAAAGCATTCATAGAATTTGGACAAGTACCTATTGAAACAAAATGGATCTATGTAGAGAGCAACTCGAAAGCTAAAGGGATTGGCACTTTTTAATTAAGGATGCTTGGTGGACGAATTTTATTCCTATATGATGTACTATATGTTCGAAAATTCATCAGAACTTAGTGTCCATTTTAGTATTAGTTCAACTTGGTTTTAATTTGAATTTCTATAATAATGGTGTAGACTTATATTTAGGTACGAGTTGCTATGATTGTGGTCATATTCTAGATGCTTTTATTGTGTTGGATATTGATTACACTAATGTCAATATTTGTTATTTCCTCCTTATGTCTTCTAGTTCATAGGATAATGATGTACATGTATGGCATGTTAGACTTGGTCATATTAGCTAATTACGAATAAATAGACTAGCCAAAGAGGGCTTATCGGACAATATTAAAAAAGTCGATTTGCACATATGCGAGCATTACCTAGCAAGGCAACGATGAGGAAACTATTTGAAAAATGAATAAGAGCTTAATTTCCTTTACATTTAATCCATTTTGACATCTATGGTCCAATGAACGTGAGATGAGGCATGAGGCTATATATTTCATCTCATTTGTAAATACTTGTACTTGATTCAGACATATTTATTTGATATCTCATAAATCTTGAAGCATTAAATTGCTTCAAGAAGTTTACGAGCTTGGTAGAAAATCAATTAGATAAGAACATAAAAGTATTAAGATTCGATCGAGGTCGATAATATCTATCTGATGAGTTCAGAAATTTACGTGATGAACCATAGACTGTCCAAAGATATCACAAGAGAAGGAATAGATGCAACGTATTCCTTATGCTAGTGTTATTTGAAGCTTAATATACGCTATGATATGTATATAATCTGACATATGTTTTACAATTAGAATGATAAGTAGGTACCAATCAAATCTAGATCTAGACACGTTGGATATCCATAAAAAAAATACTGAGGTATCTGAAGAAAACTAATAATTATTAACTCAATGAAAGCATCTACAGCTAGAAGGCTACTCGAATATTGATTGGGAGATAATTTAGATGAAAAAAAATTTACCTTTGGATTTTTTTCTTAGTGAATAATGACGTCATATCTTGGAGCTGTAAGAAACAAATATGTACGGCCTTATCCACAATAAAAGTCTAATTCATGGCATTATCGACAGCTATACAAGAAAATATTTGACTTAAGAGATTTTTGGTTCATTTAGATATTATTAAGAATTGTACAAACTCATTGTTGGTTAAATGTGATAACCAAAAAACAATAGGGTACACCAAAGATCCAAAATATCATGAGAAAATCAAACATATAGATATCAAGTATAACTTTGTTAATGATATGGTTGCATGAAAAAATGTAAACTTGCAATACATATCTACACATAGAATGATAGCAGATCTTATAACGAAACCAATATCTAGAAATATTTTCTATAGTAATGTAAAATCTCTAAGACTGCGTAAAAGCTAATATACTAAATATGGTAATTTTCCTAAGTGTTCACATTTAGTGAAGTTATCTTTCATTATTAGTTCCTATAAGTTTTTGTTTGATATTTATGCATTTTAACGCTTAGTGCATTATAGAATTGAGAAAGTATGTCGAACAGATAAGATATTAGCCTACTCACATGAGTAATCGTCTCTATATATTATATGATAAATAGATATAAGACCATTTTTAAGCTTATTATATAGGTGATAATTGAGAGCTCAAGTTTTATATATATCGCATTAACTGAGTGTTAAAATGATAACATAATATTTACTATGTCCGAAAATAAAAATAAAAAATCCACATATTTTATTTTATTTGTTTTTGATAGCATATGCGAATTATGATGGATTCTTTGAATTAGTAGATATATGAACTCAAATTAGATATTAGGTATGTCTGAACATATGTCTCTACGGTATTCAAAGTGGAGACATACGTTCCATAGAAAATGAGTTAATACTATAATATGCATTTCATATTACGTATACATGACATGATCAATAAGAGTGACAAAAATTTTGATCTCAACTTTTATGCCTTATGAGATTCTTGAGAAAAAGAGTTCCTCAATTAAATGATCTCATAACTCTTATTTATTCTTAAGATTTCTACTCAATGTTTGATACCTTAGAATGTTGTCAATTATCATGAATTGATTCAATCTAATGGGACATTTCTAGAAAAGCAAATTGAACTGAAATTGAGAGTTTTAAGGAAACAAAAAGATTGAGTTTGAAATATAACATTTAGTATTGTATTCACTAGTTAATCAATTATAATTAGTTTGAGACAATCATAATTATGAATACAATATATCATAATTAAAAAGAGATCAAGAGAAATAGAAATGTGATAGATTGATCTAAAATATTGCATACTATATCTACTCAAAAATGTTATGTCAATTTTGAACTACTATTTATTCCCGATAGATGTATGGGAACGAGTTCTCAAAATATACTGGTCGCACGAATTATTTGTTGATATGAACATTGTAGAGTGGAGAAGAGAGAGTTTTGCTCAGCCCACCATATACGAGTGAGAGATGAAAAGTTTTTTTTATAAAATATCTTGTACGAAACCCAACCCATCCGCTCATGTTAAGCTAAATTCAGCTCATAAGAGAGAGGGCAATTATTTTTATGTAAAATAAACCGTTGTATAAAAAAGAACATTGAAAGTGAAAACAAAACGTACATTCTTCAAATTTTCGCTACCAAGAAAGGAACTCAAAGGCTTCAATTGATCCCTCTTGACACTGCAACAGTATTTAATCCGTGGAAAATAAGGTATGCCCATCTTGGTAATGTGTCTTACAATTGGTGTTACAAGTATTAGTATTCAATAGTTCAAGTATTTGTTTTTTTAAGGAATCAGTTTCCGTGAAAGCTAAAATGTTGCGGTGAAACTGGGGTCGAAGTTGTCGGGGACGGTGAAGGGCAAACTGAGATTGGGGGCGAAAATTGTGCAAGGAGGAGGGAGAGAGGGTATTCGAGCAGGTGTTCGGGATGGAGGAAGGAGAGGAGTTCCTCAAGGCCTCGCAGTGCTACTTGTCAACCTCTGCTGGTCCAATCGCTGGCCTCCTCTTCATCTCTACCAAGAAGGTTGCCTTCTGCAATGAGAGATGCATAACCCTCCCTTCCACTGATGGCAAGCTAGTTCGATCACCTTACAAGGTACTCCGGAAACGCAAATCAAGCAGATAGTTTCTCCTTTGCGGGGGTTGAAAAAATTGTCATGGAAAAGTGGGATGCACTTATGTATAGAAACACCTTTCAGTTTGTAATCTGTGTGGAAATTCTATTGAAAGTGAAAAAGAATAAAGCTCCAACACCTACTCTAAAGAACATGAAGTACGAAATGAATTGATGAATGACATGTGCGATTGTTGTAATCTTCACAGGTTCTGATACCGACGGAGAAGATAAAGCGAGCGAACCGGAGCGAGAACGTGAACAATCCAGCGCAGAATTACATAGAAATACTCACGGAAGACGACTACGGGTTCTGGTTCATGGGGTTCTTGAGGTACGAGAAGGCCTTCAAGAATCTTGAGAAGGCCATGACACTAGCTAATCGGATGTAAACGAAGGCAAAAGAGATGATCTTGTTCAACTCTAGTGAAATTTGGGGACTTCTCCGTGCTATGTCGTGTATTCCGGATGCAGGGAATGGGAAGAACGCCTCGCGGCAGAATAATCCAATTTTGTGTTATCAGCACCAAGCACTTTTCGATGGGTAGACATATGTGACTATCCTCTAGTATCCAAAATATATTCAAATTAACGCTATGCAATTAATGTTGTTTCTTGAATTATTCATGAAACAAGCATGTTAGAATTTATGGTGACAAGGAGAGAAACCTATTTTAACTTGAGATATATATATATATATATTTCTCTTAAAAGCATGTGGAAGCGTAAAGTATGCAAGAAATAACGGGTGCAAATTACTTGACATGTGCTTTCACTAGCAGTCGAGCAATTGAAACAATTGTAAGATATGCATTCAATGAATTTACACGTGTCATTCACTTGAATATAATTTATAATTTATTCTTTTGAGGGATGGAATTTTCAGCTCACAGGCTTCTTATTAGAAATTTATTTGACATGCCATTACAAAGATCAGATTTACATAAAATAAGTTCCAGTACGGATTTATTTAGCATTTAAGAATTCCTTCCCCTTGCGTGTTGCCCATATTATGCCTTCGTGAACTTGACCCTGAACGGCTCGTCGCTCAAGGCCAGACGCCGCGTCGAACCATCCACATAAATCCCGACATCCCGACATATCACCCTGCAAGTGTCGCACACCGTGGGACAGAACCGGAAATTGTAATCCTCGTCCACCTTCTCGATCTAGAACCAGTTGCTTACGGTCTCGCGTCCCGGGTTCCCCTGGACCCCGCCGCTCTCGACGAAGTACTGCTTCACCTCCTCATCGAAGGCAGCGAGCCTCCACACCGTGGACTGCACACAGATCGTCGCCGCATCGAACCAGACGTTGAGATCAGTTGAAAGGCGGATGGTGCTGTTGCCATCCACAGGGGAGAACTTGGCAGGGAGGCCATTGGAGAGCTCCTGCAGTTCCTGGACGACCGCGAGCGGGCAGTTGCCGCTCCTCGAGGCGCCCAGAGTGAGGCCGCCGCCTCGGCCGCGGAGGACCGGGAGGATGTGGTAGTTGACGCCGGTCTGGAGCTCGTGGCCGTCGGTGTCGAGGACAGGGGATGATGCTGCATTGGAGAGTTTGGGGAGAAGGAGAGGAGGAGGAGGGAGAGGAGGAGGACAGAGAGTGAGCTTTTCATGTCCATGGTGTGATAGTGATCGATTTGTGCAGAGAAAGGTTGGTAAGTCGATCTATTTATATAAAAAAAAGAGATGTGGAGGCGTGAAATGTCAATAAATGGGGATAGGATTTGGAAGAACAGATGGGGGCGAGGCGGGTGAGAATGCAGAACGATGCATAGATGGCGTGGTTTGACTTTCACCCATGGTATGGTATTCAAAACTCACCACGAATGAAACGTTGGGGATAAGAGGACGACTTGCTACGCATTGAGAGTCGGGGTTGATCGGTTCTTGGAGGCCGGACTAATCTGATGGACGGGAAGGACAAGTCCAAGATAATTTGCGAAAAGATCAACATCCCTTATCGTCTATAAAGATATCTTGTCCTCGGCCGTAAACGATGGACTTTTCCCGATTTAAACGTGTTCCGGTCATACAAATGACAAATCCTCGACATCACGTGGGGACTTGCCACATTGAGCGGATGAGAACATGGTTCACCGCTGGATTTACTACGTCACGTACACCCAATTCTGCGGACTTCAAGAAAAGGCGGAGGTGGGAAAGAGCAAACTTATCCGCAAATGCCGTGAAAATGGGGAGAAGTACACTATTAGTGCCATAAGTTATGTACGGCGCTCACTTTGGTGCAAAAAGTTTCCGTCAGATCACTTAAGTGCCAAATCGGAGGAAAAATGATCACTTTGGTGCCACCGGCGAGAAATTCCGGCCAAAATGATTACGTGACTTTTATATTTAAAAAAAAATTGATAAACCATTTAAACGACGTCGTTTTCCGTCCTACTTAAGGAAAACGATGTCATTTTGCCGTCATATGTGGATAGCTTAGGAAAAATGAAGCCGCATAGCTCATTTGGGATTGAAATTAGAGTTTTTTTTTGTTCATCCTCGCCGACCTAGCTTGCCCGGCCACCGTCGCTTGGCCATCGTCGCTCGGCCACCGTCGCTCGGCCACCGTCGCTCAGCCACCGTCACTCAGCCACCGTGCTCGGCCACCATCGCTTGGCTAAGAAGTGATGGGAAAATAGGAGGCCACCGTCGGAGGAGGAGGAGGAAGAAGGGGGGTTGAAGGTGCAGAGAGAGAGAAGATGAGGAGTGCGAGGGAAACAAGGAGGGCGCAGATGGAGATGGTGGATTGGGCTTTGCTCATAGAGTGGCTAGTGCTAGTGTTGTTCTTCGGGGAAGAAGACGATGCCACCGCCATGGCTTCTCTCTCTCTCTCTCTTTCTTGATTTGGGGATTTAGGGTTTCGACTTGGGGTTTAAGACGCCAAACGATGTCGTTTGATGGTTTACATGTTGACTATACTTTCCGGCGAGCCACGTCAACGTAAAAAATTAATAAAAAATTGCTACGTCGGATTTCCGGTCAACCAGATCGGCGTTGGCACTGAAATGATCGTTTTTCAAAATTTTTGGCACTTAAGTGATCTGATGGAAACTTTTGGCACTAAAATGAGCGCCGTACACAATTTATGGCACTGATAGTCTGATAGTGTACTTCTCCCCGTGAAAATGCATGCTCAAAGCTGGACAATTTCGCCACTTGTGAAAAGGCGCAAGTAACATGGCCTCTGGAACAACAGAAGCCTGGTGGAGGATACAACACAATGGGCCGGTGAATGACCAAATGTTCAAAACTGCATTTATTTTACAGAAGTTGAATGAGCACATAACAAAATTCAATCCTAGACAAATCTATACGGTACACTCATCCTGACATACTGATGCAGGAGCATAATCCTATTTTAGTAGTTTTAAGTGATTTTCTTCTTTATTTAGTCTTTTCTCATCTAATTTTAGGGTTGTAAGTGGTCACATTGATGGTCATGTGAATATTTAATTACACTCGATCATTGAGATTATAAGTAGTTATTTTAGATCAAGAAATTATATCATCTTACGTCTTTAACCCTAGTAATGAAAGGTCTTTAAGTCTCTTCATCATTAGTTTTGCCTCATTCAAAATAAACTATGTTTTAGCCCTGTATTGTTCCTTTTGCTACTTTTTACTTCTCCAACTACATCGAATTGGTATTAGAGCACTGTTTTAGGGTTTTCCTTACATCACATATGACATTGTATAATCTGGCATAAAAGCAATCTTTTTACAAGAAAAAGGATCCTTTTACATAAATGCTGATGAAGTTGTAGTTTTATTTCAAAGCAATAATGACTCAAATAAGGAGCTTACAGAAGTATTTTGTTTGTTTTACCATCTTATTTAATTAAGTCAACCCATTTTCCTTAGTAGAGTGGGAGGAATACATAATCTGGTCAACCAATTGATTTATGGTGTGAGCTAGTGTGAGCTAAAGCTCTATTACTCTCTCAACTCAAACCTATAACTGCAGCATAATTTGAGGACTTCAGTTCAAACGATAAGGACCTTTACTTCTCATTCCCAACCATTCAATTTGTTAAAAGCTTGTCCTATTCCATTTGCCAAATATTCAAATGCTTTTTACAATGATCATAAACAAAAATTGCTGGAAAAGGACAGTAATACCTCCGGATGGTCAGCGAAATAATCAACAAGCCTCAACATGAAAAGTTCCCACAGTGCCACAAAGCCAGATTGTTCGTGACGCGTCTCTATGGCATCAACTTGCACTGTGATTTTCACATCTGGCCTCATGCATGAAGTTTTCTTATCATATATAAGGAGCTTCTCTATCTGTATGTGTCACACCCCGATTCACAAGAAGAAGGGGCATGACACGGCCGTCCTTTTACCAAAGGATGTAGCCTCAACGTAACCAAAAATTCAACCCGATATCAACATATATACATCCGCATATATATATATATATATATATATTTGACAAAAAGGGGCACTTGGTTACAATATCATAGTATATCTATAATCCACAAAAATTAAAACATAAACCTTCTACAAAGACTAACTTATAAACCTATTAACTATGCACAAGCCATACCAAAAAGTTTCCACCACAAAAGTCCTCCCCGAGCGAACGCTCACGCCTACTCGCGACTCGCTGAAGAACCTGAAAAACAAGTATAAGAGAGGAGTGAGCTACCATAGCTCAGTGAGTAACACATTTCTTCTAAGCGAATCGAGAAATCATTATGCACATTTAAAACATAACTCAAATACATAATCATAACTCAAATACTGAAAATACCAATGGTCTATTCCATTGATTAATCTCATCAAATCACATCAATGGTCCATTCCATTGACCAAACTCAAATCACACGTCAATGGTCCACCCCATTGACCAATTCATGCTCAAATGTCTAACCATGGTCACGCGTAACGTCCGTGACAAAATGATCAAGATTCCCCCCCTAGCAAGGTCTCCACCTATTATTAGCCGGTGGCTCGGCCCACAAGGATATCCTAGAATAGTATGCGCATACCCACACACCCCTCAGGGTCCACAGTGACATTGAGCACCAACCACCAATCACAATATCCAGTAATCCAACATCATAAAGGAAGTCATATCACAACTCAAAATTTGATACATAAATATCAAAGCATTCTCCAAAACATTTCAAGATTCTTTCACAAATAATTTCACAAATCTTTTTTCAAACAACCATTCAAATCGAAGTTGGAATGTAACTCCTTTCGAATAACAAAAATGGCAGTAATAGCTCGATCATGTTTTATGCAACAAGATATGTTTTTTATCAACTCATGGAATATATAATCCACCACGTTTCTCAAAACATGAGTTTAAAATACAAAGAAGAAATAGTGTCACTCACCTGGGAAAAGCCAAAAATTAACTACGACGCTCACTCGAACCAACGCATTCAGATCCCTAACAATTAACGGAAAAACAATATCAAAAGGCGAGTAAAAAAAGGATATTCGCATAACGACTCGTCTATTCTAGGCCTATTTGTTGATAAAACGACACCTATGCGCCACAAAAGCTCTCATTTTAACGGAAACCCATTATTTCCCGCTTGGTGCAGCCCAAGCGCCAACTTCATCACGCCATAAGTTCCTCCACACAAATCCGTTTCAAGCCGTCTTATAGTCTTTAGAAAGCTCTCTTAACATACAACAACAACCCCAACTCAGCCACCCCAAAACAGTACCGAAAACAACAAAAAAAGAGACTCAAAGCCACTGTTCGCTATAGTACCAGAATGTGCCCCCAACTTCAAAATTCCGTTCCGGATAAACCGCAAGCTCAAATCACGATCTGAAAGATGCTATAGCTTCAAAACATCCCAAAGTACCATTTCTATAAAAATATACAGCTCGATGAGTCAAAAATCGGGTTTCGCCACATAAATATCCAAAAAATCCGAATTTCGAGCCCTAATTGCGGCGATTGCTTCAAGTAGGTGATTAAAGACTTCGATTTTTTACCGGCGGTCCTAAACACACTTGAGTCGGCTTGATGAGGTGTCCGGATCAAGAGCGCGCCAAATTTTTTTTCCTTTTTCTCTTTTTCCTTTCTCTCCTTTCTCTCCACTCCCGTTTCTTTCACTGCTGCCCATGCTCTTCTTTCTCTCTCTCTCTCTCTCTCTCTCTAACCCAGCCGAAGGTTCCACACTTCTCCCTCAATTTCCTTTTTTGACTTTTCAACCTTTTTTCTTTCTTTCTTTCTTTCTTTCTTTCTTTTTTATTAAAGAGCCCATATATTACAGTATGACTTCAGGAAGTACGTATTTAATATGTGCAAGATGGCTGCATAGAAATTTTCTGAGAGAGAGAGAGACAGGGACAGAGGACATTGTCAGCAACTAAAAAAAATATGCACTGAGAAGATCCCAAATGATAATTGCTATGAAAATCTCACATGTTCATCAAATTCCCCCTCTTTCTGACTGGAAAGAAAAGGAACCATATAAGGAACCACATAATACACTACACTAAAATCATTGACATCAAGTAGACAAGATAACATGCTCGAAACATTTAGAACTTCAATGGCAACAGTCTCGACTGGACGAAAACCTCTTTCTAACATGACCATGCGCGTGAAGGTGATACATTGCTAGAGCGAGGAACCGCAGGGAGGCTTCAAGCGATTACCTTTTCGCAAGAACTTCCACCCGAGCACCGAGATTGCAAAATGTGGGAGGCTTCTTGCCTGGGTCATTGAGCAGCCTCGGCGAAAGCGGGTCATGTGATCAAAAAGCTCCGCAATCGCCTCGTACCTTGACCTATTAGAAACATCACCATCATCCTCAATACACCCAAAAAAAAAGAAAAAGAACTACATCCTCGACAGAACAAGCAAAGAGCACCGTCTAGGTCCTTACTCATCTGCGACCTCAGTCTCACTTCGCAGAGGCTCGCCGATCTTCCGAGGCGTCCTTAATGCAAACACCGGTCCTTCCGAGCTCGTCACCGTTCCGCTTGCCTCACGTTTCTTCCGATCCATCGTCCAACGGTGATCGTATGGACCCGAAGCTGATCGTAAGCAGGAAAAATGATCACGAACTGCTTAATGTGTGGAAGATCGAAGCGAGGAGGACCTGCCTGATCAGGAGACTAGATAATCCTTCAGGAAACACCTTTAAAAACTCCCATACTGCAGCTACGTTCTCTATCTTTTGTTCCTCAACAGTCGTATCTACTACAGTTGCCAAATAATCTTGGCAACCTACATCCAGAAACCAATTGCCTTAAGTGACGAATTTAAAATAATTGAAGGTCATTCTCGGTTCCCAACAAGCTCAAAACTTCCTCACGCTAACGCGTTAAACTGGAGTACTTCACAATAACAATCCACTAAGGCAAGATGCTCATTAAACCAACCCTTTTTCATATATGACATCAAAATTATACATAAGCAAAATAGTCAAGTACAACTCTAGCCAATGATTCTCATTTTTACAACTTCATTTCAACAAACTAAAATTCTATAAGCTTAACCAAAATTCCGCTGTACCACTCCGATAAAATTACCCCAAAAATATTCTTCCCCTCATCGGTGCATGGCTCAATTCATTCTTGTCCCCTTCGCCATCCTAGTGGCGTCTTGTCTGCGGTGCATTCCCTCTATTATGTCCCATCGGTGGCGGCGGTAACAGCTGCTGAGGTCCCATTTGCCTACGCGGACAATCCTTGAACTGATGGCCATGCTGGCAACATCTAAAACAAGCTCCTGTCCTAGTATAACATGGAACTAAACCATGTCTTTTCCTACAAAAATGACACACGTCATTCAAGTTGGGCGTTAACTTTCCAATCCCATCATATTTGTTGGGCGGAATGGGATACCTTCCTTTAGTCATAGGTTTCTTCCCAAACCTATTTCCATCCCTGCTTCACCCGAACCTTGACCTAGACACGGCGACTTGCTCGCTCAAACTTCTCTCTATCAGCTGGGCCCGACCATATACCTCATTGTAATCCTTGAGATCAAGCGGCACCAGCGAGTTCTTCAGCTTTAGTCGGAGGTCGTTCCTAAACCTCCGAGCTTTATCTTCAGGGTCTTCTATCAGTCTTGGAGCGTACTATGACAACTCCGTGAACTTTGCTTTGTACTGGTCTACACTCAGCATTCCTTGGCGGAGGAACCGGAATTCCTCCATTTTCTGCTCTCGGGTGCTACATGAAAAGTACTTGTTGTTAAAGGCTTTGAGGAAAGCGTTCCATATCGGGATTACGCCTTTCGGGAATATTGTGCCTCTGGTGACCCTCCACCATGTATTCGCATTACTCTGCAGCTCATATACTACTAGGACAACCTTTTCCTCATCATTGCACATTAAAAGTGCAAAGGCCTTCTCCAAGTCTTGGATCCAGAGTGATACAGTCTCAGGATCTCCTGCTCCAGTAAACCTCGGCAGGTTCAACTTCAAGAACTGTTCTACCAACTTGTGAATAGGTCTCTCCCTCCCCATAACTATGTTCCCAGGTGGAATTTTGGCAAGTGCGGCAATGACGGCGACAGCAACAGTAGCGGCAGCTTGAGTGACAGCGGCTTGATTCTGAGCCTGCTGCCCCATCAGGTCTCTCATCATCTCAAGCGCCTGCATGATCCCTTCGATACTGGGATCACCAGGGGCTACTACACCAGCACTGACTGGTGGCGGCGCTAATCCACTTGCAATGGCTTGAGCCTGCGCTCTAACTCGGGCACCGACCCTAATTGGCGTCCTACCCTAAGTCACAGAGGCTATCAACCACTTCTTAGGAGTCCTCTGCTCCTAATCACTCATCATGCAGATTCTTTACAGAAACCTGCTTTCCAATTCCACATAGAATTAAAAGCTGAGCGATCACACCAAACAATTTACCAAATAGCTATCACTAACATGCATCAACATGAAATAAAGGTCAATCATTCTAACTATCCCATAAACCTATCGCACATTATCACTCCAACTATCGACCAGCTTTGATACCACTCCAGGCGGGGATGTCACACCCCAATCCTCGAGCGTGTGCCCATCCCTCGGTGGTTGATTAAATTGCGACGCCCTAAGATGCGTCGCCAAGCCATTCATTTGAATGCACATGCGGAAGCGAATTACTAATCCCCTAACCATGAGATAAAAAAGCAAGACAACAAATTTCAAATAAATCAATACAACTTTTATAAACAATCTGGTTTACGAACAGAGGCCAACTCTAGGATCTAAGTATAGGAGGTCTATCTCCAAAAAGAACTTTTGAGCCACCCATGCTCCTGACTTTTCTGCCTCAAGCTCCGGGTTCTTCACACTAGGGACCTGAAAAGCTAAGCCCACGATGGAGTAAGACAATGTCTCAGCAAGTTCACTCTCTGAACCCCAACTAGGAAGGAAATACGCCTAGAGGCAGTTTATGCACACAATATAGAAGACTTATCTCGCCTCAGTTCCCTCATGCATGTTAGCACAATTCATATATCACATAAGTGCAGTAACAACACCCGAGCATTTGGAACGTCCCATTCAATCTTAGTCAATCAATCAATCAATCAATTGAATCAACACAACTAATCCATCATTCAATCAAACAATCACTCACAGGGGTCCCATAATTAGACATGGACAATTCATATTGGTGGTTCCATCTACACCCGATATTCACTCTCAACATTCCAATTCAACATCCCCACTCCATATTCCAACTCCACGTTACAAATCAATACTCAATACCAAACTCAAGATCAAACTCAAGGCTCTAGAGGTAGTTCCCATGCCACTTAAGTCGCTATGTAACACTTAACCCTTGATTAAAACAAGCAATAATATAAGGCACTAGATGCAATTCACACGAAGTCTCGCTATCGTATAATACTTAATCATTTATTGCACTAGGCAATAGTATAAGGCACTAAAGGTGACTCGTAGAAATTTCATCCTTATGTAGCACTTAGCCCTTCACTACACATGACAATACCGCAAGGCTTTAGAGGTAATTCCCATGCGACTCAAGTCGTCATAGAACACTTAGCCCTTGATTAAAGTAAGCAATAATATAAGGCACTAGGAGTGACTCACACGAGTTTCATCCTCATGTAGTACTTAGTCATTTACCTGCTCACAACCCATTGGGTTTCCTCAACACGACACATATTATCTCAACTTTCGATAATCAACATGCCTCGACTATAAACCATCACATGATTATTCACTCACAGCTAAGGATATTGTGCTTCGCAGTTAAATTCCTCAATTAAAATAATGTCTTGGCCATTTTCTTTGTGTTAAAAATACCTGATAAAAATAATCGCATGTGGGTATACAATTGACCTAAGCCGAAAATACAATATCTTTCTTTTAGAAAATCTCACTATTTAATATAGCCCACAAAGACATTTTTGGTGTTATAAACCGACGCTTGGTATTTTCCAATTAAATACCTAAATTACTCAATTTTGGGAGAAATACCCAAAATTGTAATTCTCACTTAATTTGCACAAATCACCACTCAATTAAATAAACCAAGCATACAATTGCAATCAGCACGAAATTCTGATCACCGACTATCTGGTATAATTTTCGAAAAATAATAAATAATTAAATAATACAAATAAATGCCATAAATGCAAACTTAGGCCGGAAAAACCTAATTAAACACCGAAACGGGTCCGAAAAATTTATGAATCTATCTAGATAAATAATATAACCTATCTAGTGACTAATTAAGCTACTCTAATCACTTAACATGCATAAACGAATAATTAAATCATTAATCAATTCGAACTAACCACTTAAGCCATACTTAGCCTAAAATAATCAACCCTTAAGTATTATTAACTCCATAAGCAAAGTTTAGTGAGTAAACTCACCAGTTTAGCACAAAAACTGATTCACAATGACGGCAACATGATGGCGGCTGAAACTTGGGCCTACGGCAGCACCAAAGGGAGCCCGGGAGGAACTGAAAACGGCCAACAAGCTCGCTGGTCAAGCTGGGAAAATCGGTTCTGAGTTGAGCTAGATCAAGTGGCTGAGCTAGTGCGAAGCTTGCTGGACACGATGCGGGGACGACGGGGGTGAGTTGGGCGAACTAGGTGTTGATCATTGGCGTTGGTTAGGCTTGGGGCTACTCTGCTGCTAGAGTTGGGACGCTGAACGGTGGCTGTGAAGTGTGCTAGACGGTGAAAATGACGCTGGCTTAAGGAGTCGCTAGTGGTATGAAGATGGGATGGAGATGAGATGGCGAGTTAGGGGCGTGAAGAGGGTGTGGTGGAAGGTGTGGGCGCTAAGGTGGAGTGGGACGCTGGTTGAAAGGGGGAACCACTACTGTTGTGGCGTGAGTGGATGCGGCAAAAATGAAGGAAGAAAAGGGATGGGGCGGTGGAATCGTGAGGTCAATAAAAGGGAGAAAAGTGGGGACGTGAGTTGGCATGGGCAGAACAATAGAGAAGAGAAGAAACATGGGGTGAGGGAGGCGTGAGCAAGCAGCTAGGGAAGAAAGGGACGTGTGAGAGAAAGGGGGAAAAGGTTGGTTGGCTACAAGCGTGAGGGAGAGACGTGCATGAGAGAGAGAGGCGGAGAGGCGGCCAAACGCACAACAGAGGGGGGAAAAGTAAAAAAAGTCAAGAAAGATGATAATTCATGAATAGCAAGCCACAAAAGTCTTCATGCTTAATGTTAATGCTCCCTCCAATGGGAATTTAGTCCCAAAATCCACAAATCAAACCATTTTTGGGCTGCAAATTCTCACTTTTCCACTTGATCCAAATTTCACTTTTATTTTCCGATTTGTCCGAAATTCCATTTTTTCGTAAAATTCCGGACTCGACGAAATTTTTGCTGAAAGATGAGATGACATCCTAAAAATAAATTGTGACACGTTCAAATATTCGATTCCTGAAATCGAGCTCAATTCGTGATTAAAATCAACCGAACGCGATTTTAGTTCAATCCAACCTATCGGGTAGCTTTTAGAGATTTTACCGCAATTATATCCCTTAACGGCTTCATCTAATAGGTTAGTTAACTTATGAGTAATCAGCTCAAAAAAAAAAGGACCATAGGCATGTTGGCGAAAAGCCCATTTCGTTTTATCAGGACGGATCGAAAATTCAGGATATCATAGAAAAGAAAAAATTCTCTTACTTGCATCATGTTGCTAAGTAGCATGAAGAATGATGTCATGCAAGAATTTAGGCATTTTGAGAATGTAGGAAGCATTGGCAGCGAAATTTAGTCACACATCGGTGACCAAGCTGAGACAGCTCACTATAATATTTGACTTGTACAAGAAGCCTCATGGTCAGATCATGAAACAATACTTGAGAAAGATATCAAACATGATCAATGAGCTTAAGGATGTTGGCCACGTTTTGACTGATGAGCAACAAGTACAAGTAGTGATCTGTTCCTTACTTCAAAGTGGGGAGCATTTGAAGGTGCACCTAACCCACAATGAGAACATTAAAACTTTTGAAGATGCAATGCATTACCTTAAGCTAGAAAATGACAGTCTCCTAGCAATTAAGCTGGAAACTGATATTTATTATGCTGGTTCTTACTCACAAAGGGCTTTGAGTTCTAAGTGCAAGCGTTTTGATTCATTTTAAAGGTGGAAAGGCAAAGAAGCAAGCTTTTAATGTAAGAAACTAAAAGTTTATCAACATAAAAGAGAAAAAGTTTTGATTCATTCTCACTTTCACTTCACGCTTCACACTTCTTATCTGTCTCTACCCGACGCTACTCACTATGCTCAATGCTTGCCCTCGACAAGTTCCTCGACGAATCTCCACACGGAATCGAGCCTCAAGTCCCTCGATGAATTCCTCTCCGACAAGACCTACATCTCCGAGTAAAGCTCGTCTACGAGAAGCCGGCGAAGAAGACGACCGCATCCCCATCTTCGTCGGCTCGGAGGACCTCGCCGAAACCATGTATCATCCCACTAGAGGCAGTGTTCGCGGTGGCAAAGACCGTAAGCTCTCTCTCTCTCTCTCTCTCTCTCTCTCTCTCTCTCTCTCTCTCTCTCTCTCTCTCTCTCTCTCTCTCTCTTTCTCTCTCTCTCTCTCTCTCTCTCTCTCTCTCTCTCTCTCTCCGTATCGTTCTTTTTTAGCTCTTGAGCATTTGTGTTGTATTCTCTTTGCTTGATTCGAAAGCGCGGCGCTTTGAAGCTTGGTTGGCTTTCGCCTCCTCGACAACGAGATTCGCATCCTCAAGGTCTATCCCTCTCTCTGGACGTCGATGGCTTCGGTTGGATTTGCCAGGGCTCGTGGCGCGGGTTTACTTGTCGTTGGGGGCTTCTGTGCTTCGGCTCGTGCGTGAGGGTTTCTTTTTAATCTTAATTTGAGGTCCATGCATCGATGGGGGTTTTGATGCGATTTCGTTTGTTTTTCTATTTTATGATGGAAGGAGGAGCTGCAGAGGACGAATCTAGAGCTGGAGTCGTATAAGGAGAAGATAAAGGAGAATCAAGAGAAGATTAAGCTCAACAAGCAACTCCCTCACTTAGTCGGCAATATTGTTGAGGTATTGTTTGAAATTGATTTGGTTGTGGACCGACTCCAAATGGAGGAGGGCTTTTGCTCTACCTGCGGTTTGGGGACCGCCCTGCTTAAAATCTGTTGAAAATGCGGGATGTGGTTGAAATTGGTTGGATTGTAAACTAGCTCCGAAAGGAGGGATTTTGTTCTACCCGTGATTTGGGGTCCATCCCTTATGAAAGTCCATCGAAAATGCGGGGTGTGGCGAGCTAAATCTTGCGCGACGTCTCTATCATTTAGGCGGCTAAGATTTATTTCTTTCCAAAGTATTTAGCTTTGGTGTGTTTTCTTGGCTAATGAGTGATTGTAATGTGTTGCTTGTATAGGGAGATGTAGATTGTCTGGTGAAGAGCAAACCTCAATATGGAATAGCTCCAACTTATAAGTACAGTCTTTTAAGTATGAGAGAAAAATTCACTTGCTTATATTTCTTGTTGATTCTTGCATGTACAGACGATCTTGGGTTGCCCGCATTGCTTTCGCTCTCTTAAAAGAGCCTAATTGATTTGCTGCAGAAGAGAATGAATCAATAAACTCAACTCGCTCGTATTGAACAAAAATAGAGTTGTCATTTGGAAGCAATTTTCCGTGAAGGAAATTCTTCACAACCAACCTTTGCATCAATTCCGCATACATCTCCATGGCAGCATCTACAAATTAGTCAAAGGAATAAGAGAAACGACCGTATTAAAGTTTCAATAGCATCATTTGAAGGAGCACAAGTCAATTTCCTAGCAAACTACGTACAGACCAATCTCCGAGGTAAAATAAGTTCTCCCAGTGTCTCCAATTTTCCTTTTCCTTCTTCAACAAACAAAAAAGAAGCAATTCCCTCGCCTCCTTCCTTAAAAATTGACTTAGGAAATTCTTCTAATGAAATAATATGTTAAAAGCAGCAATTCTATATCTTTCACAATTATGTATTTTATATATTTGGTGTCACATTTAGAAATTTTTGGCCAATGGGTATCATTATATGAGTTGCATTGAAATTAATGGGTTCATTTTGGTGTTTCATTTCTAATTTGCTCTTTATTTTGAAATTTCTAATTATATTCTATTATCATTTGTGTAGTGGAAGTTAATGTATCAAGATAACACGTCAATGGAGGTGGAGGGACGTGAAGAGATGACTCTGATCACAAAAGTAGAGTTTTCTAGCGATGAAATTAAAGAAGAGGCACCCCCTACCATGAGTGCCACAAAATAAGGTATCATGTTCTCATTTTTCTCATAATAAAAAATATACATCTGAATGCTAGAAACATTATGCGAGAATCAATGAGAAAGATGGAAAAACATATCAAGTGAAGTGCATTCATTGTGGGTTCGTGCTTAAGTACTGTGTTGCTAACGGTACTTCTGCAATGAGGAAGCACTTGACTACATGCAAGAGGTTTCCATGTAATGTAGACAAGAGGCAAAAATTCTTTGTACCATGTAATGTAGACATGGCTGGTAAGGCGGGAGGAGATTCTAGTACTGGTAGCATCTTATCAACATTGTCATTTAATCAAGAACATTATAGGCGAATGCTTGCTCGGTTCATCATCCTTGATAAGCAACTTTTTTCCTTGGTTGAGTGTGTTAAATTTCGTGATTTTGTCAGTGAGTTACAATCCATCTTCAAACATTTATCGCGTTTCACAGTGGCAAAAGATTGCATGAAGTTGCATTTATATGAAAAAACTTTTTTGAAGAATTATTTTGAAAATATTAATTCTAGAATCACACTCACGACTTATACATGGAGTTCCATTCAAAATCTTAATTATTTGTGTCTCACTACACATTTTATTGATGAAAATTGGAGGTTGCATATAAGAATCATCAACTTTGTGGTGATGCATAATCTCAGGGGTAAGGAAATTGGAAAAATTGTGGAGAAATGCATTTAAGAGTGGGGAATAAATAAAAAAAAAAAGGTGTCAACAATCACTATGGATAATGCTAACTCGAATGATGTTGCAATTGGTTATTTGAGGGAAAAACTTTCGAAAAAAGATCGTTGATATTAAATGGTAGTGTTTTGCACATGACATGCACAGCTCATATATTGAATTTAATTATGAGAGATGGCTTGACTACGGTACGTGACTCTATTGCACATATCCGAAATGTGGTTAGGTTTGTAAAGAGTTCTCCCACGAGAGCTAAAGCATTTCAATCTTGCATTAAGACAAAACAAATCACTTATAAGGGTTTGGTAATTCTTGATATTGCCACTAAATGGAACTCTACTTATCTTATGTTAAACACCGCCATAAAGTTTAGAAAAACTTTCGAAAGAATGAAAAAAGACGATCCATCTTTTGTAAATGAACTTAATCATGAAATTCCTAGTGATGATGAATGGAAAAATGCTATTATTCTTTCGGAATTTCTGAAAGTATTTTATAATGTCACCAATCGGATGTTGAGGAGTTCATATGTTACTTCAAATGATTATTTTGAAGAGATAGCTCTTTTGTATAGATATTTGAAAGATGCAATCAATGCTTCGGATCCTAAGCTTCAAGCTATGGATGTGAAAATAAAAGAAAAATTTGACAAATATTATGAAAGTTTGGATAAATAGTATATGATGGTGTTAATTGCGGTTGTGTTAGATTCTAGAGTCAAGTTGAATTATGTGAGTTTCTTGTATGGACAAATTTATGATGATGAATCGAAGATGCATTACAAGGTGAAGAATACATTGGAGCATTTGTATGAATTTTATGAGCAATCTTCTCTTATTTCAAGTGATTGAAATTTTTGTGGCCATAGTTTGGGTGCAAGTAGTAGTGGTTCTAATATCGATACGGGTGGTAATGAAGAAATAAAGAAGTATGACACCCAAGTTTTGAAGAAAATATTTTTATACTCGAATGAACAAGGGTGCGATGACAACAAGTCCAAGCTTGATGAGTATCTTCAAGAAAAAAATGAAAATGATCTTGATCTTGACCTTTTGATGTGGTGGAAGACTAATGGCAAAATATAAGATCTTTTCTTTGATGGCTCGAGATATTTTGTCCATTCCCGTAACTACCGTTACTTCTGAGTCAACTTTTAGTACATCAGGTCGTGTGCTTGATGGCTTTTGAAGTTTTTTAACTCCTAAAGTAGTGGAAGCTTTGATTTACACTCAAGATTGGTTGAGAGCCATTCGTGTACCGATTAATGTTGAAGAGTGCATCGAGAACGGAGAAAAATTTGAGTTGGGTAAATAATGTTTATATCTTTATATATTGTAATTCTTTTTGTATATCTAATAAGTGAATATTTTATTTAATTTCTTCTTCTTCTTCTTCTTCTTTTAGATATGAATGGTCTTAATGTGGAGATTATCGTTGATAAATAGAGTTGGTGTTTCATGGAGCTTGCTGCTATCATGGCCATCGCACTTACAAATGGAGGGATTGGTGAATTTTTCCTCTACTATTCTATCTCTCTTTCTGTTTTAGGGTCAAATTTTTGAGTTTTTGTGAAAGATGGTATCCATTGAGATTAAATTCCTTGATGCATTCAATTTCCTTGGATATCAGCAGATTCTTGATACAATTCATTTTAAACAAGTGTGCCTCGACTTTTTCCTCTGTGAGCAGTACTTGCTGTTTTTTCTGAAGTTATCAATTAGTTCAAATTTCTTATTACGTCTGGTCTTTCCAATAATGGTGCCACTTTCTCCTATTTTATTATAGCCCCTTTTTACTTTTTCGTTTATATACTGATTATAATTGTCCATCTGTCATTATAGCAAGGGATTATTCATGTATCTGCCTAAATAGGTGTCGTTACAGTTTATGAGGTATCGATTATTATGTTTTAGTTGATTCCTCATAACTGTAGTTGAACTTGATTTTGATACCAAGTCATAGTTTTAATCGAAAAACTGTTAGATAAAGTCGAGGTTTAATATTTAAACACTACGCACCTCTTTGGTCGTTGATCACTTCCATGCTTATAGTGGGTCCTGGGACTTTTCTCACTCTTTGATACCTCTTATCTCCAGAATATTCTCGTTAGGTCCTTAAAAGTAGCATTACCAATTGTGTTCACAATAAGCAAAAAATTATGAATATTCATTTTTCCCCTCTAGTATCTTATAAGATCTGTTTGAAGGACACGCAATATGGGAAAAATAGGACTACTCTTTCTTTCCATGTAGGCATTCGTACAGCGTCATTATGAACAGTTTATTTTAAACAAGCTACGCGTTCAACATTTACTGCTTTTATCCTACAAGTATTATAATTTCATGGTTAGCTCGGCTTTGAGGTTTCTGTCCAACAACTTTTAGTGGTGTTGGCTTTTCTTTGTCTTGTTTTCAATGCTAATCTCATGAATGGTGGGTTTCCCCTTGCACTTCTTTTGACTTGGCTAGTGTTTTCAATGTAGCCTGGAAAATTTACATGTCAATCAAAACTGTTTGCTAAAGGCAGTTTCTTGTATGGTGCCAGCTAATCTGATACCACAAATTGCGATTTCCTAGGTGTGCTGTGTGGACTGTTGGCTAGCATAGTCATTGCTGAAAATTGATTTTAAACCGTTTGCTGTGAACTATTGTCATTCAAACCATTTCATTTTCTGTGGACTGTTTGCATTGACAGGTTCATTCATGATATTCCTTTAGGGAATTGTATCTGTATACAATGGTATGGCTAGATATAGTTGTGACCTGTATCTCTTGTAGGTGTAAAAAGATTCATATACATCTCTGCAGCTGACTTTGGTGTCGTGAATTATTTACTCCAAGGATATTATGAGGGAAAGGTATTGTCTATAAAATTTACATCTTGTCAAGTGTAGAAAATTTGGTAGTTAAAGCTTTAATTATTGGGAGGCCTTTTTATTACCAATAAATTGCTCTAATGCTTTTTGATGAAGCTTTTTTCAAGTGCAAGTTTAGTCAGATTTGAGTAAATCCTTTCTGAGTGCAATGCCAAATCTATAAGCTGGATTCAACTGCTTAATATATAGATGACATATGCTTCACATCAGCTTGAAGAATAATGAGCACTATGTTAGAGTTCGGTCTTACTGATTTCTCTTTCATTTATTTTGGCTGCAGAGAGCTGCTGACAAAGTTCCCTTATGGAGGTGATATAGTTGTTTTTCCTTTACTTGTAAATAGGCCGTGTTAGGAATCTACACACTAAAAGGGCTAGTGATTTACTAAAGTGCCTTGCAACCTGTACCTGGATGGATTTGTATAGAATAGGGGTCAATAATTCTGAAAGATTATCTTATTGTTGGATTAAGATTGATGTGCTTATACAGGCCCTATGGTTTTTAAGTGCATGAACAGTAGAAGTCTTGTAAGACTAACTGTTGATGATGGATGTTGTCAGATGTTCTAATCATGTGAGCCTTGCGGGTATCAACCTAGAGTTTTCTGAATAGTGCTTGATGATGCATGTTGTCACGTTGTTCTAATCCTGTGAGCCTAACTGTCAATTGTTTGACTTTTCAAATCTGAAAATGAAAAAAAAAAACCTATTGGAACCTAGAACCAACCCTAGAACCTGTGACAGGGTAGGTTCCAGGTTCTTAGTTCTGACGGATAGGTTCCTGTTAGGGAAATCCCTTATGATGTTTTGAAGATGACAAAATAAATCAAAGGCTACTAACATGTTTGATGGTTGAGTAATAGACTATGCAGATGATAGAACGTGTAAAAGATATTATCAAAGTCTATTCTTGGAAGAACCAGAAGACAGACTCTATGCTGAAACTGAACTAGAAGACAGACTCTATGCTGAAGCAGAATATGTTCAGACTCAGATTGTAAAGTCTATTGCACTCAGACTCAGATTGTAAAGTCTATTGCTCTTAGACTTTATATCCAGATTCGACAGAACGTAACTCAAGCCCAATCATATAACGGCTAGTGATCTGGTTTGGATTCCACATCAAGATTGATTTAATTGACTCAATCTATTTGATTGACAATTGAATCTTGAAGACAAGAACTTTCCATACGAATGAGCTTTACTTATGGAAACCAAGATTCTGTTTGTATGGGCGATCGGAATCAATTTGGGATTCTATCTTTGTTACTCAACGGCTACCAAATCTTCTAGATACAAAGCTGTCCAATGGGTAGATTGGAAGACGATCCTTCGATCATACACTTGTCTTTGTTGAGCTTAAACGTTTGTAATCGTGAGAGAAATACCAAAAGAGTGACTTAGTGAGATAGTGTGATCTACTTTTGCTAAGGGTGCGCATGACAAAATTTCTGTTTCTTGATTTCTCTGTTTCTCTGTTCCTAACGAGGTTTGAAAAAAATCCGTTTTGGTAACGCAATTTGATTTCTCTATTTCGAAACAGATTTCTATTCCGAAATAGAGAAATTGAAGAAATCGAAGCTGAAATTTTTAACTTCTCGTTTCGAAATAGAAATCAGAAACCGAAATCAAACCATATAAAAGAACCTTATGCTTTTTTGCTAACTTAATTCACTCATAACCATAACTTCACAAATTATTGTTAATTTTCTTTTTTCTTATTTTGCTTGTGTTTTTTTTTTTTTTTGCATTTTTTTTTTATAACTTCCTCTTTAGAATGAAAGGCAATCGAATGGGTCCCCAATTTTAAAAAACAACCAAAGTTCTTAAATGCTTACTTAAAAACAATGGGGCTCTTTCCTCCTAGAAAAGGCACGCGCATGGCCAGTTGAAGAAAAAGTTCTTACGTAATAGATGAATAAAAAATGTGCCTAGAAATTTAACCTTATTTTTTTACGGATTCAAAATTCTTGCAAAATCAAAATAATTAGATTGTTACACAATCTTGAATTTTAATTCGAAGGCAAGAGATTCAAGAGAATCTCTCTTTGCTATGCAAGGGCCATTAAAGGTTCATTGAGCAACAATAAAGAAATTAGGGATGAGTAACTAGATTGATTCAATTCGAGAATCAAAATAAACCGACCTTCCCCCGATTGGTTCCTAACCATAAACGTTACTTTAAAGTAGAATTCTTATATATTCCTTTACACCATTAATTTTATTTTGTTGATAATCTTGTATAATACTAGTTTTTGATAAAATGACAAGGCTGTATAGGCGCCATTGATGGCACCCATATTCATGCTTCCGTAATACTTGTCTGAACCTACATAGGATGAGCTTGCAAACGATACATTGACCGAGGAGGGAAACCAAATAAATACGCTTAGGAAAACAATTGCTAATAAAATGGCAAGGGATAATAATATGCCGGAAATTCCATGAAATTGTATTTTCAACTTTTAATGTATTAGTATTATTTCGACTATTATTTTGTATTTGAGGATTTCCTATGTTGTTATCTAATCAATTTCTAGTCCTAGAAATAGAAATTTTGTTCTGTTATCAAACGGATTTCTGTTTCAGAAATAGAAATTTTGAGTCGTTATCAAACGGATTTCTTTGCTTAGAAATTTGTCCGGGGAATAGAAATTAAGAAATTGATTTCGACCAGAAATCAATTTCTGTTTTAGAAATTTTGTCATGCGCAGCCTAAGTGTTTGCACTCAATGTTGTAATCTCTTGTTGATTGCATAGTGGAATCCAGCCAAGAAAGCTGTTAGCATGGGAGAGTGGACGTAGGTTTGGATTAAGCCGAACCACTATAAACCTTGTGTTCTTATTCTCTTCCCTAACTTCTTTGTTTTGTTTGAAGTTTATTTTATTCCATATATATTTGCCAAGATTTAGTTTAAACACCTATTCACCCCCATCTAGGTGTTCGTACTAGCTTTCTCAATTAGTATCAGAGCAGGTGCTCGGTTTATAAAAGTGTTTTTACTTTTGAGCTAAAGATCTTTTATGGCTAGTATCTTGGCACCAGGACTTATGGAAGGGCAAAGCAACACAAGGCCACCATATTTTGATGGAAAGGAATACAACGTGTGGAAGAACAAAATGAAGGCATTCATAAGATCCAGAGATCCCTTGCAATGGGATGTTGTGGAAAGAGGAATCAACCCCATTGATGCATCTACATCAAATAAGAATGACAAAGACAAAGAAAGCAAACCCCCCGCTCCTATATCTCGGACGGAGATGTCCAAAAGAGAAGCACTTGATGCAAAAGCCATTTATTCTTTATATTGCGCCTTGTCTCCTGCTGAATATAACATAATCTCTTCATATGAAACAACAAAAGAAGTTTGGGATAGACTTCATGTTACATATGAAGGGACCGATCGTGTAAGAGAGACAAAAGTAAACTTCCTACTCGGCAAATATGAATCCTTCAAGATGAAGCAAGGAGAGTCGATTGGAGATATGTTTGGCCGTTTTACAGATATTGTAAATGGTTTAGCATATCAAGGTCAACAAATTTCTGCCCCAATGAAGGTCAACAAACTCTTGCGAGGTCTCTCAAAAGATTGGAACCATGTCAAGATCTCAATCCGGGAAACTCAGAGGATTATGCCACTCTCTGTTGATGAATTGATTGGCACTCTTCAATCCTATGAAGTGGAACAACTCAACGATGAAGATCCTGAAGAGCAAGGAAATATATGCTTGACGGCACATTCAGAATCAGAGTCTGACTCAGACACAAACTCATAATCCGATGAGGAATTCGAGGTAAGTCATTCAAAAATTCCTCTCAAAGTTTTAAAGTATATAAATGAGCTTTGCTTAAATCTTAAATCTTCTCTTAAAAGGATCTCCGAACTTAAAAAGGAGAATTCTCGGCTTAGGCAACAGGATCTTTCTCAAAAAGAAAATTTTGAAATTTTGCAAAAAGATTTTATACAAACAAAAGAAAGTCGAGATTTACTTGTCAAAGAAAATGATTCTTTAAAGAAAGAATTTTCAAATATTTCAACGAGATTTTCAAATGGATCAAAAACATTAGAACATATCCTTTCTATACAAGTTCCTTACTATAATAAGTCGGGACTTGGTTTCAATAAGGAAAGTGATTCTCTAATTGATTTTCCTAAAGTCAAGGAGAGACTTAAACAAAGATCTCCAAAGAAATTTTACAAAAATCATTTTCAAAAAGTGTTTGTAAAACCTGTTGGTCGAAATGCCCTCAAGTGTTCAAATTGTGGAGATTTGGAACACTTTGAGAAAGATTGTCCTAAAGTTTGGAGATCTATTAAGAAAAATTGGGTAAAAATGGCATATTCTACTAACTCTCATGGACCCAAGAAAAAATGGGTACCAAAGAAAATGTGAGTTGTTTTTGCAGGATTTAAAGAAGAAAGAAGAAAGAGAATTTGGTAAGAAATGTATATATTTTTATTCTCAATTTGGTTTGAGTACACAATTTAAAATTTCTCATTATGCTTGATATTCGATATATCCTTGGTTGATTGAGATTTTATAATAATCATATTCCTTGATTTGTTTTATTGAAGAAGAATCGCATGATTTGTTTTTGTGATTCAAGATTTGATTTAATACGTGTGATCATTTTGTTAAGAGACAAATGAATTTATTTGGTCTGATTTTATACTCTCAGATTTAATCATATTTTGCAAAGTGAAAATCTATTTTACGTGATGATGCAAGATATTCTTAGATATTCAAAGATTTTATTCTCTCTGTTTTTATCGTACTATGACTAAGTGAGAATTTATTTTTCAAAATATCATTGTGCATAATATTATTTCCTTAAATCCTTTATTATGATGAGTTTAGAAAGAATATTTGTTTATCTATTGAGATTTTCTATTTTGCTCTAACGTCAAGGAAGGATCCAAATTAATGGATACCAAAAAGGGAAATGAATTGATTGCAGGAAATTCAATAAGGCAAGAATGATTGCGAATCTATGCAAATTTTGGTGCAATCAGAAAAATATCTCCTACGAAGATTGGTAACGTTTTTTAATGGTATATTTCAAACATATACCATGAGTAAGAGAATATTTTTTATCATCCCGTCTTGCAAATTTCTACGTGCATTTATCATGATTTTGGATGATTGTTTATTATATTGCGAATATCTTTTGTTATAAATATAAGGTATTGCAATTTTGGCACGTGATAGAAATATCTATTTTCCTTTTGCAAAATGCATATCTGAAATTTATGCTCAAGGAAATCTCTTTGATCTCGAAAGATATTACTGCATATTCATGGATATTCTTGCTATATTCTTAGAAGATATATTATATCTAGCAAGTTTGATCCGCAAATCAAAGGAAGATATTACGTGACATTTTTGCAAAGATTATTATCTGTTATATAAGAATTTGCAGGTCACAAAAGAATCTTCCATATGGATTTTGGAAAACTTAATCATAAAATCATGGAGATTCTATACTATCTTTTGGAAGTTCAAAAATTCTATTCCTTGTGCAAAATTTTTGCTTATTGAGGAAATCCCTTATGCATCGAACAAAAGGTTGAGTAGCTCTAAATTTTAATAATTGATAATTTCATATATGCTATTCAATTATTTATTTGAAGAAAGGGCATTATATATTATGTGGATATTATTACAGCTTATTTGTGCAAAAAGTTTGTTAAGTTGATGCAGGTTGAATTCGAGACGAGCTTGATTGAAGAAAATAAATTTTTGCCTCGAATTTCAAAATGCAAGTGATCGTTGCAGACGTTGTTGCTACAAAGGAAATACCGGAAAAATATTATGTTCAACATGCACAAGCAACAATTGTTTCTATTCGCAAACATTATCATGATGACAGGGAGAGAACGTGAATCTAAAAGAAAGGGAAAGAATCTTGATCATCTCAAAAAGGTAACAAATTGAGGGGGAGCATTGATCAATTATGGAAAAATCTTTTTGGATTGATCGTGATCTTATTATGAATGGAAGGAAAGGTAAATGTATCAGAATTTGTTCTAAAAAATCCGGTTAGTGCATCTTTTATTACCTTTTGTCATTAACAAATCTTTTATTGATTTTATTATGACAAAAAGGGTACGTGCAAGTTATGATGCATCCGTGATTTTTATTGGATATTTACTAATATATATGATCGAAGTGAGTTATATTGCATATTTTTAATATTCGATTTACTTTATAAAAGCTGATTTTTGGAAATTGTGTTTCATGCAAGATATTTGTTATTATATTCTCTATGTGATACTTTTTCCATTATTATCGCTTTTTGATTATGACAAAAAGGGGAGAAGATATGAATATGCATATGTCTTAATTGGTTGATATTATTTATTGCATAATATTGAGCTGCGATTATTTTTCTATATATTGTTATGCTCAATCTATTTGCTATATTCTGATATCCTTTGATTTAAATTAATATCTTTTAAAGTATGTTTACAAATCTGCATATTCAGATATTGTTTTGTCATCATCAAAAGGGGGAGATTGTTAGGAAATCCCTTATGATGTTTTGAAGATGACAAAATAAATCAAAGGCTACTAACATGTTTGATGGTTGAGTAATAGACTATACAGATGATAGAACGTGTAAAAGATATTATCAAAGTCTATTCTTGGAAGAACCAGAAGACGAGACTACATCTTGCCGAAACCGAACTAGAAGACAAACTCATCTTTGAAGCGAGAATATGTTCGACTCAGATTGTAAAGTCTATTGCACTCGGACTCAGATTGTAAAGTCTATTGCTCTCAGACTTTATATCCATATTCGACAGAATGTAACTCAAGCCCAATCATATAACGGCTAGTGATCTGGTTTGGATTCTACATCAAGATTGATTTAATTGACTCAATCTATTTGATTGACAATTGAATCTTAAAGACAAGAACTTTCTATACGAAGGAGCTTTACTTATGGAAGCCAAGATTCTATTTGTATGGGCGATCGGAATCAATTTGAGATTCTATCTTTGTTACTCAACGGCTACCAAATCTTCTAAATACAGAGCTGTCCAATGAGTAGATTGGAAGACGATCCTCGAGATACTGTCCAACGGTTAGTTTGGAAGTAGAGGAGTATTTAAGGAGATGAAGGACCGATGAGCAAGTAAGAGACGGAGCGTAGAATTTATAATTCCAAAGTCTTAGTGACCTTTGATCATACACTTGTCTTTGTTGAGCTTAAACATTTGTAATCGTGAGAGAAATACCAAAAGAGTGACTTAGTGAGATAGTGTGATCTACTGCTAAGTGTTTGCACTCAAAGTTGTAATCTCTTGTTGATTGCATAATGGAATCCAGCCAAGAAAGCTGTTAACGTGGGAGAGTGGACGTAGGCTTGGATTAAGCCGAACCACTATAAACCTTGTGTTCTTATTCTCTTCCCTAACTTCTTTGTTTTGTTTGAAGTTTATTTTATTCCGCATATATTTGCCAAGATTTAGTTTAAACACCTATTCATCCCTCTCTAGGTGTTCGTACTAGCTTTCTCAGTTCCAGATTCTAAAAAATGAGGAACCTGTACCTGATGATAGGTTCCAGGATCCAGACAAAACCGAACCGGAACCGGGAACCACTCACCCTTAGTAGCAAGCCAAAGAAAGTAAACGTTCCTTATATTTTCGAGAGCTTTGCTTATGTATTAAGTTCTATATTTTTAACTGAATTTAATCATTTGTAACCTATAGATTCCATAGCAACAGACCATGTAGCGAAAGATAGAGAAGCCTTTATAGAATTTCAACGAGTACCTATTGAAACAAAATGAATCTATGTATGGAGCAACTTGAAAGCTAAAGGGATTAGCACCTACCAATTAAAGATGCTTGGTGGATGCATTTTATTCTTACATGATATATTATATACTCTGAAAATTCATCGGAACCTAGTGTCCATTTTAGTATTAGTTCAACTTGATTTTAATTTGAATTTCCATAATAGTGGTGTAGACTCATATTTAAGTAGGAGTTGCTATGATTGTGGTTATATTCTAGATGCTTTTATTGTGTTGGATATTGATTACACTAATGTCAATGTTTGTTATTCCCTCTTTGTTTCTTCTAATTCATATGATAATGATATATATGTATGGCATACTAAACTTGGTCATATTGGCCAATTACGAATAAATAGACTAGCCAAAGAGGGCTTATTGGGCAATATTAAAAAAATCAATTTGCCCATATACGAGCATTGCCTAGTAGGACAAACGATGAGGAAACTATTTAGAAAATGAATAAGAGTTTAATTTCCTTTACATTTAATACATTCTGATATCTATGGTTCAATGAAAGTGAGACAACGCATGAGGCTATATATTTCATCACATTTGTAAATAATTGTACTTGATTCAGACATATCTATTTAATTTCTCATAAATCTGAAACATTAAGTTGTTTTAAGAAATTTATGAGTTTGGTAGAAAATTAATTAAATAAGAAAATAAAAGTATTAAGATTCAATCGAGGTCGAGAATAACTATATGATGAGTTCAAAATTTTATATGATGAACCATAAACTGTCCAAAGACTTCACAAGAGAAGGAACATATGCAATGTATTCCTTATACTAGTGTTATTTGAAGCTTAATATACGCTATGATATCCATAAGACCTGACATATATTTTGTAGTTAAAATGGTACGTAGGTACCAATCAAATCCAGATCAAATATGTTGGATATCCGCCAAAAGAATACTGAGGTATCTAAAGAAAACTGATAATTATTAATTCAAGGAAAGAATCTACGGCTAGAAGACTATCAAATATTGATTGGGGAGGTAATTTAGATGAAGGGAAATATACCTTTGAATCTTTTTTCTTAGTGAATAATGACGTCACATCTTGGAGTTGTAAAAAACAAATATGTATGGCCTTAAAAGTCAAATTCATGGCATTATTAACAGTTGTACAAGAGAATATTTGACTTAAGAGATTTTTGGATCATTTAGATATTATTAAGAATTGTACAAACTCATTGTTGGTTAAATATAATACCCAAACAACGATAGCGTATACCAAAAATCCAAAATATCATAGCAAGACCAAATATATAAATATTAAATATAACTTTGTCAATGATATGGTTGCACGAAAAGATGTAAACTTGCAGTATATATCTATGTATAGAATGATAGCAAATCCTATGACGAAATCAATACATAGAGATATTTTCTATAGTCATGTAAATTTACGTAGAAATACTCAAGGAAGACGACTACGAGTTCTGGTTCATGGGGTTCTTGAGGTACGAGAAGGCCTTCAAGAATCTTGAGAAGGCAAAGACACTAGCTAATCGGATGTAAACGAAGGCAAAAGAGATGATCTTGTTCAACTCTAGTGAAATTAGGGGACTTCTCCGTGCTATGTCGTGTATTCCGGATGCAGGGCATGGGAAGAACTCCTCGCAGCAGAATAATTGAATTTTGTGTTATCCGCACCAAGCACTTTTCGATGGGTAAATATATGCGACTATCCTCTAGTATCCAAAATATATTCAAATCGAACGCGATGCAATTAATATTATTTCTTGAATTATTAAAAAAACAAGCATGTTAGAATTTATGGTGACAAGGAGAGAAACCTATTTTAACTCGAGATATATATGTGGAAGCAAAAAGTATGCAAGAAATAACGGGTGCAAATTACTTGACATGTGCTTTCACTAGCAGTCGAGCAATTGAAACAATTGTAAGATATGCATTTGATGAATTTACACGTGTCATTCACTCGAATATAATTTATAATTTATTCTTTTGAGGGATGGAATTTTCAGCTCACAGGCTTCTTATTAGAAATTTATTTGACTTGCCATTACAAAGATCAGATTTACATAAAATAAGTTCCAGTACGGATTTATTTAGCATTTAAGAATTCCTTCCTTGCGTGTTGCCCATATTATGCCTTCCTGAACTTGACCCTGAACGGCTCGTCGCTCAAGGCCAGACGCCGCGTCGAACCATCCACATAAATCCCGACATCCCGACATATCACCCTGCAAGTGTCGCACACCGTGGGACAGAACCGGAAATTGTAATCCTCGTCCACCTTCTCGATCTTGAACCAGTTGCTTACGGTCTCGCGTCCCGGGTTCCCCTGGACCCCGCCGCTCTCGACGAAGTACTGCTTCACCTCCTCATCGAAGGCAGCGAGCCTCCACACCGTGGACTGCACACAGATCGTCGCCGCATCGAACCAGACGTTGAGATCAGTTGAAAGGCGGATGGTGCTGTTGCCATCCACAGGGGAGAACTTGGCAGGGAGGCCATTGGAGAGCTCCTGCTGTTCCTGGACGACCGCGAGCGGGCAGTTGCCGCTCCTCGAGGCGCCCAGAGTGAGGCCGCCACCTCGGCCGCGGAGGACCGGGAGGATGTGGTAGTTGACGCCGGTCTGGAGCTCGTGGCCGTCGGTGTCGAGGACAGGGGATGATGCTGCATTGGAGGGTTTGGGGGAGAAGGAGAGGAGGAGGAGGGAGAGGAGGAGGACAGAGAGTGGGCTTTTCATGTCCATGGTGTGATAGTGATCGATTTGTGCAGAGAAAGGTTGGTAAGTCGATCTATTTATATAAAAAAAAAAAAAAAAAAAAGAGATGTGGAGGCGTTGAAATTCAATAAATGGGGATAGGATTTGGAAGAACAGATGGGGGCGAGGCGGGTGAGAATGCAGAACGATACATTGATGGCGTGGTTTGACTTTCACCCATGGTATGGTATTCAAAACTCACCACGAATGAAACGTTGGGGATAAGAGGACGACTTGCTACGCATTGAGAGTCGGGGATGATCGGTTCTTGGAGGCCGGACTAATCTGATGGACGGGAAGGACAAGTCCAAGATAATTTGCGAAAAGATCAACATCCCTTGGCCGTACACGATGGACCTTTCCCGATTTAAACGTGTTCCGGTCAAACAAATGACAAATCCTCGACATCACGCGGGGACTTGCCACATTGAGCGGATGAGAACATGGTTCACCGCTGGATTTACTACGTCATGTACGCCCAATTCTGCAGACTTCAAGAAAAGGCGGAGGTGGGAAAGAGCAAACTTATCCGCAGCATAGTGCGTAAACACAAGATGAGCATCGTAAGACCATGAATGCCGTGAAAATGCATGCTCAAAGCTGGACAATTTCGCCTCTTGTGATCCGATCTTGAGCTGTCATTCGGCTGGTAGGTACATCGGGACGCGGATTGGAGTAGAAAAAAACCGAATGGACTTGTTCTTATATCTGATCAGTGTCACACAAAGGAGTCTATCGCATTTAGGCTTACGTGGATATTGATCTGGATCACAGATTCACAACCCACAATCAAACTAAAAAGTCAAGACTGAAAACGAGATTGAAAACACCATCTTCTAGATAGTGTTTAAAATTTTGTAACCCCTCAAAGGATTTGGAAGGGAACCAGTAAATGTGATGGTAGCTGATAGTGGTCACTTGTCTTCTGCTTATTAAAGCCGTTCGAACATAAAATTTGCTGTAAAAAACTATTTATACTAGAATGCACAATAAGGAAATATTTATATGATTGGAGTGTGGAAATGAGAAAACGTATAGTTGCAATGAAGAAGAATCAAGAATGTATATGGATTGAGTACATGTAATCAGGGAATTTGTTGCATCTGTTAAAAAGTAGGTGGTAATCAGGGAAGTCTGTTGCATCTGTTAAACAGTACAACCTCGAATATATATTGGAGATGCAAGCAATGTCAACTGAACCTCATGGCACTTTCTCCTCCTAGTCTAATTTGCAACAAAACGAAATACCTGCTGTAAGTTGCAGTAGCTTCCCAACATTGTCAACTGCTAATGAGCCTTGACGTAATTGACTCAAGGCTGGTCCCCTCCCTAATGCTGCAGGTGACGAAAAGAAAGATGAGTTTCATGACGTGGCCACAGCATTGCAGCAAAAGAAATGACATGAAAGTACGATGTAAGTGTAGATTCACGAGAATCGAGTAACAGCAACAAAGGTTTAAAAAGTCTCAGTGATGATGCATATGCAAAAGAAGATAATGTTTTCATAGTGACAATAGTGATAGATAAATCTCATCGATGACCTCAAGCGGTCCCAGAGAAGAACTCTTCTTCTGAAAAATGAATTGCTTGATTAGCTGAGGAAAATCTGAAGAGAGCTTTATGAAAAGCAAAGTCTTTGTAGAAAGTCCGAAAGTATTAGCTAAATCAGAGATAAAAATCTATCAGCAAATATTGTCCCAGCTTCATTTTCAACACTAAAGAGATCCCACAAACAATCCCATGCTCTTTCTAACTTTGAAAAAGTTCTCCGCTATGTGTTGATCTTCGGCAGAACCAATCAGGAAACAATTTCCCAAGAAAATCGATCTGCTCTTCAACCTCCTCTGTAGATAGGATATTGCAATCATCAAAAATGAAGTTTGATATGATAAAATTTTGATATAAAGTAATTACAGAGCTAAACCGCATTTACATACTTCTCTCAAGAACTTCAAAGTTATTCATTATTATCTTGTGCAAGAGCTCTTCCCTTGTGATTGAAGAGCAGCCAACCGACTGGAAAACATAATTTACTGTGGCAGCAATTCCATTCAGGTAAGAAAGGTCCTGGCACATTCTTAAATTTCTATTCGCCGAAATTTGGTCCTTGGAAAGATGGCCTCTCTCATTCTCCTGTGACAGTAAATGTCAAGGCAATCATAGTGAGGCTGTTGGAAAGCAACAAGCATGAGTTGTCTCTAAGAGAAGTGTGCATAAGTAAAAATAATGTCACCCGCAAAAATGCAAAATGAGCAATTATCCCCAAAAACATAATGGAAGGTCTACAAAAGTAGCATAGATCCTGCTCATGTAATTAACTCCTAACGCAATTCTGTGTTAAAATAATATCAAACATTAACTTCACATTTATGTTCTTTTGATGCAGATTTATTTATTTATTTAAAAGGTCATAATGCTTTGCTAAGATTCAACGAATAAAAAGAAGACAACTTCTTTTCAATCCAAGCAAACAATTCTCAAGAAGCTTCATCATCATTGACCAGCTTTTTATCTTATTATAAACCAGTGCCTTGAGGGGCATCATGTCAGCTGTCCTAAATTTTCAACTTCTGCTCTGGGAAAAGGGGAAAAAGGAAAAGCTGATTTATTTTTAGGAAAAAGCCACGAAAAACCCCGAACTTTCGCCCAAAGTGACACATTTACTCTAAACTTTTTTTGTGACGTGAAAAATCCCAAACTTTGCCAACCGTGACACATTTACCCTAAACTTTTTTTGTGACACAAAAAATCCTGAACTTTCGTTATGTGACACATTTACCCCAAATTTAGAGGGTATTTTGGTCTTTTCATTTTTAAAAAAAAATTTTAATTTTTTTTCTTCTCTCTTCCCTCCGCCGGCTGGCCGGCGAAGGGAAGCCGGCGTCCGGCGAGGGCTACCCTCGCCGGCCGGTGAGGGTCACCCTCGCCGGCCTCGGGCTAGGGCGGCCCTCGCGGCGTCGGGCGAGGGCCGCCCTCGCTGCGTCGGGCGAGGGCTGCCCTCGCCCAGATCCGGCAAGGGCCGTCCTCGCCCAACGCCGGCGGGCCGTCCTCGCCGACGCCGGCGAGGGCCGCCCTCACCTATGTCGGGCGAGGACGGCCCTCGCTGCGTGGGGCGAGGGTGTCCCCGCCCTCGCCCGTCACCGGTGAGGGCCGCCCTCGCCGCATCGGGCGAGGGTGTCCCGCCCTCGCCCGACGCCGGCGAGGTCGCGGACGCGGCTTCCCTCCGCCATGGCCGGCGGAGGGAAGAAGAAGAAAAAAGAAAAAAAAAAAAAGAAAAAGGAAAAAAACATAATAAAAAGACAAAAATGCCCTTATGGGGTAAATGTGTCACGGTTTGAAAAGTTTGGGGTTTTTCACGTCACAAAAAAGTTTGGGGTAAATATGTCACTTTGGACAAAGTTCGGGGTTTTTCGTGGCTTTTCTCTTATTTTTATCAATAATGTCATATGACGTAATGCAAGTACACAGAAAGGACACAAATCTCCAGCCTAGACAAAAATTAGACTTGGCCCCAATGCTGTGTCTACAAAAAACTGAGAGTGAAGCAAACTATGTAACTGTGTTACATACCTGATGCAATCCTGCTGCAAATCCTGAGAGATTCTTTTCTTCCACAAGTTTCAGAGAGCATGGGCTGAAATCATGGACATGCTTGCAAGTCTCTGATCTATCCATGGAACTTCTATCACCTTTCGGGGAAGAAGTCTAAAGACCTTTTTGCAGGCTTCTCACATGACTGACATTGTTTTCTACTCATTGATTTAATACTGTTGTCACAATCAGATATTGATCTCTTTGGGGTCATCTGTGCCGGAGTGTCAATCATTAAATTTCCAGAAGATGGGGAAAACCTGACTGCAGGACTTTCCTTGTCGATAGGGTCAACAGATGAGCATGGATAAGGCGATTCAACAGAGGGAACAATGAAGTTGGACCTACAACAACCGGAAGAAGTTTCTTCCTCTTCCTCCGTACTGATATTGTGGTTGATCTCACCGATAGGTTCAGGGCATACGACATTTAAGTGTCCCTCTTGTCTACCTTGCAATTCCTGATTGGTAGGATTGGTGCATGAGAAAGAAGAGAAGGTAACTGGTGACACTAAAAGTTGAGTTTTCTCTGATACAACCAACTTCTGAGAAAAGAGTGTGCTGAAAGACTCGGGTAAACCAGATGCCTCTGACAATATTACACCATCAGCAACTGTTGACTGACGTTGGAACACAGAATCTCCAATAGTATCTTCGTTGTCGGTGATCTGATTGCCTTGGTGAAAAGGCCCAGGTAACATGGCCTCTGGAACAACAGAAGCCTGGTGGAGGATACAACACAATGGGCCGGTGAATGACCAAATGTTCAAAACTCCATTTATTTTACCAGAAGTTGAATGAGCACATAAAAAAATTCAATCCCAGACAAATATATACGGTACACTCATCCTGACATACTGACGCGGGAGCATAATCCTATTTTAGTAGTTTTAAGTGATTTTCTTCTTTATTTAGTCTTTTCTCATATAATTTTAGGGTTGTAAGTGGTCACATTGATGGTCATGTGAATATTAATTATGTTCGATCATTGAGATTATAAGTAGTTATTTTAGATCAAGAAATTATATCTTCTCACGTCTTTAACCCTAATAATAAAAGGTCTTTAAGTCTCTTCATCATTAGTTTTGCCTCATTCAAAATAAACTCTATTTTAACCCTGTATTGTTCCTTTTGCTATTTTTTACTTCTCCAACTACATCAAATTGGTATTAGAGCACTGTTTTAGGGTTTTCCTTACATCACATATGACATTGTATAATCTGGCATAAAAGCAATCTTTTTACAAGAAAAAGGAACCTTTTACATAAATGCTGATGAAGTTGAAGTTTTATTTCAAAGCAATAATGACTCAAATAAGGAGCTTACAGAAGTATTTTGTTTGTTTTACCATCTTATGTAATCAAGTCAACCCATTTTCCTTAGTAGAGTGGGAAGAATACATAATCAGGTCATCCAATTGATTTACGGTGTGAGCTAGCGTGAGCTAAAGCTCTATTACTCTCTCAAAATCTCAAACCTATAACTGCAGCATAATTTGAGGACTTCAGTTCAAACGATAAGGACCTTTACTTCTCATTCCCAACCATTCAACAGAGCAAAACCACTATCAATTTGTTAAAAGCTTGTCCTATTCCATTTGCCAAATATTCAAATGCTTTTTACAATGATCTTAAGCAAAAATTACTGGAAAAGGACAGTAATACCTCCGGATGGTCTGCGAAATAATCAACAAGCCTCAACATGAAAAGTTCCCGCAGTGCCACGAAGCCAGATTGTTCATGACGCGTCTCTATGGCATCAAGTTGCACTGTGATTTTCACATCTGGCCTCATGCATGAAGTTTTCTTATCATATATAAGGAGCTTCTCTATCTGTATGACTTCAGGAAGTACGTATTTAATCTGTGCAAGATGGCTGTATAGAAATTTTCGGAGAGAGAGAGAGACAGGGACAGAGGACATTGTCAGCAACTAAAAAAAATATGCACTGAGAAGACCCCAAATGATAGTTGCTATGAAAATCTCACATGTTCATCAAATTGCCCCTCTTTCTGACCGTAAAAGAAAAGGAACCGTATAAGGGACCACAGAATACACTAAACTAAAATCATCGACATCAAGTAGACAAGATAACATGCTCGAAACATTTAGAACTTCAATGGCAACAGTCTCGACTGGATGAAAACCTCTTTCTAACATGACCATGCGCGTGAAGGTGATACATTGCTAGAGCGAGGAACCGCAGGGAGGCTTCAGGCGATTACCTTTTCGCAAGAACTTCCACCTGAGCACTGACATTCCAAAACGTGGGAGGCTTCTTACACAGATTAAGCAGCCTCAGCGAGCAGGTCATGTGATCAAAAAGCTCCGCAATCACCTCGTACCTTGACCTATTATAAACATCACCATCATCCTCGATACACAAAAAAAAAAAAAAAAAAAAAAGAACTACATCCTCGACAGAACAAGCAAAGAGCACCGTTTAGGTCCTTACTCATCCGCGACCTCAGTCTTGCTTCGCAGAGGCTCGCCGATCTTCCGAAGCGTGCTTAACGCGAACGCCGTGTAAGAATTATGGTGACTCACATGATATGATTTATTATATGATTTAATAATTATTGAAATGCTATAAAATAAATAATTATTGGTTACGAGAAGTTGCGACTCTAATAAAATGAAAGGGTATATCGCTTTGATAGAAGGCACCTTTTTAACAAACGTACAAATAAAGTCCAGTTCTCTCTCCACCCACGATGAACAACAATAACAGAAAAGAATTGAGTATTCTCTCCTCCATCAATAGAATACATTAAAGTATAGTGGATTAAGGGAGAAAAATCGGATTTCTTCTTTTGGTTCGAGATTCTTCGGTTTTCTACAACGATCATGTAACGCTATGGATAAAGGTATGTCTTTATCTAATTGTGAAAATCATGAAGATCAAAAGATCACTGTTTTCTTTTGTATTTCCGCATCAAAGCATTATATGTATATTCTAACAGTTGGTATCAGAGCGTGGTTTATGATCTCATGATTTTTCCGTTTAAAGAAATATTATGATTTATATATAATGATTCGTTGAACGATCCTGTTCGTACTATTTTTTGTTGTTAAAATGTTTTCGGAGGGTTCTGTTAAAGAAAATCCGAATGATGGAATGTTTTTATGGAGAAAAGGACGAAAATTGAGTAATTCGGAATTTTAAGGACAAAAATGGAGGAATTCGGAATTTGAAGGGCAAGATAGAAACTCTCCGATTCCGGGCAAAGTCCGGTGACCCATCACTTGGTTTCAGACCCATACGGTCACACTGCCATGAGGAACATTAGCCATGAGTTGTTCCGGTATATTGGCGTTCGCCGGAGGCTAATCGAGCGGCGGAAGTCGCAGTGGTGGAGTTTTTGTGTTATGAGAAATTTTGGTTTGATTTGAGGCCAATTTCTTGGTCATTTTCTCCGAAACTTGAACCCATGTGGTCGTGTCAGCATGTTCTTCAAAACCCATTATTTATTTGTGTTTGGGATAGGCTGCCGGAGAAGAAACGCCGGCGCTGCGGCGGAAAACAGCGAAAACCGGCGGAAATCGTTTTGGGCCCGAGGAAGAAGGCGTGCGGGCCTCACACGCTCGCAATTGCGGGCGGGTGCACGGCACGCGCCCGCAGCGGATGCATGCGCGTGCCGAGCACACGCCCGACGTACCGCGGCGCCATTTTATTTTATTTTATTTTATTTTATTTTATTTTATTTTATTTTATTTTATTTTATTTTATTTTTCTGCCCCTGTTTATTTATAATTACGATTCTGCCCTTGCTGATTATTTACCATTTTGCCCATGGATTATAAATTTATGATTTTGCCCTTATGGAATTATGATTTTACAATTTTACCCTTATGCTTTGATTACGGTTTTGTCCTTGTATGCAATTTGGTAAATATTTGTATTTTACAATATTAAAAATTCATATTATGAATGATTTGTTAGTCAACAAAGTGGCCAAACCTTGAAATATTTTGAATTTTTTGATATTGTAAATTGTTTTATTCAATTACCCATGATTAATTGATGCTATATATGAAATTGATATGTTTTATATCATTATTGGAGTTATGGATATATTGAAATTCATTTATTATAAGAACTTAGGGATTAACCCAAAGGTTAATTATTTTCTTATAATTCATGAACATGATGGTTGATAATTAATATGACTTGTTAAATTTGTTTGTATATCCAAAGATAGCAAATAAATTTTAATAAGATATATTTATAATTATCAAATAAAAGGTATTAGCATCATTATGGTATATATATATTTGTATATCATAGGATCGCCCAAAGAAGAACTATGATGTACATGTATCATTTAGTTTGAATATGATTAAGTGATATTCTCAAAGCATTAATATATGAGTATTTTCTTGCACATTTGCAGTATCTGTACCTGTTTCACTCAATTCGCACGCCTCATATGTTCCCTTATTCAATGGGATAAATTTTCCTAATTAGAGTAAACAAGTCCAGTTTCACTTAGGTGTCCTGGATCTTAATTTAGCACTCCAAGCTGAGAAACCAGCTGCTATTACTGATGAAAATAGCGATGATGAAAAGTCTTTCCATAAAGCTTGGGAAAGATCGAACAGACTGAGCTTAATGTTCATGCGAATGACAGTTGCAAACAACTTAAAAACTTCTCTTCCCAAGACTAACAATGCTAAGGAATTTATAAAATTTGTGAAAAAGCGTTCTCAAACTGCTAATAAGTCACTTGCTGGTACATTAATGAGCAGACTAACCACCATGAAATATAATGGTTCACGTACCATGCATGAGCATATACTTGAGATGACGAATTTAGCAACAAAGTTAATGACTTTGGGAATGAACGTGGATGAGTACTTTTTAGTACAATTTATACTTAATTACTTACCTCATGAGCAATATGGGCCATTTCAAATGAATTGCAACACTATAAAGGATAAGTGGAATGTAAATGAATTGGCCAGTATGCTAGTTCAAGAGGAAACAAGGATAAAGAATCAAAAGGCTCATTCTGTTCATCTCTCAAGTCATCAAGAAGTTCGAAAGAATTTCAAGAGGAAAGGTGGAATGAGCAAAAAGAAAGAACTACACGTCTTGAATGACTCTTCAAATGCTTCTCAAATCCACAAGAAGGAACACAATCTTATTAAGTGTTATTTTTGCAACAAAATTGGACACTTGAAAAAGATTGTCTGAAATGTAAGGCTTAGTTCGAAAAGAAATGTAAGCCTTATGCTTTAGTATGTTTTGAATCAAACTTTACTGAAGTTCCTCATAATACTTGGTGGATTGATTCTGGTGCCACCACTCATGTGTCAAATACAATGTAGGGATTTCTTACGATCCAAACTATAAAGCCAAATGAAAGTTATGTGATTACGGGGAACAGAAACAAAGCTCCAGTTGAAGGCATTGGCACTTATCGATTGATCTTAGATACTGGACATTATTTGGATTTGTTTCGAACCCTTTATGTAGCTACATTTTCTCGCAATTTAGTTTTTTTGCCAAGACTTGATGTGGCGGGATTTTATTGTAAGTTTGGTTCTGAATTTTTCAGTTTATTTAAGAGTGATACTCTTATTGGAATTAGAACTTTATGTGATGGTCTCTACAAATTTAGACTTGATAATTCTTTTGTTGAGACATTAATGACCTTGCATCATAATGTTGACACTAAACGAAGTTTGGTGGATGAGAATTCTGCTTACTTGTAGCATAAACGTTTGGGTCATATACCCAAGGAAAGAATGCAAAGATTAGTGAAGAATGAAATTCTTCCAAATTTGGATTTTACTGACCTTGGAGTGTGTATTGATTGTATTAAAGGTAAACAAACAAAACACACTAATAAAGGTGCCACAAGAAACACAAAGCTTCTTGAAATTATACATACCGACATATGTGGTCCTTTCAATGTTCCATCTTTTGGCAAGGAAAGCTATTTCATTACCTTTATTGATGATTTTTCACTTTATGGTTACATTTATCTATTGCATGATAAGTCTCAATCAGTTAATGCACTTTAAGTGTATATTAAAGAGGTTGAGAGGCAATTAGATAGAAATGTGAAAATAGTAAGATTGGATAGATGCGGTAAATATTATGGAAAGTATGATGAATCGGGACAATATCCAGGTCCATTTGCTAAAATTCCTTGAAAGACATGACATTTGTGCTTAATACACAATGCCAGGTACACCACAACAAAATGATGTAGCAGAAAGGCGTAACCGTACTTTAATGAAAATAGTTAGGAGTATGATGAGTTATTCATCTTTATCCCTGTCTTTGTGGATGTATGCTTTAAAGACTTCTATGTACTTATTAAACATGGTTCCTAGTAAGGCAATTCCAAAAACTCCCTTTGAACTGTGGACGGGAAGGAAACCTAGTTTACGACACCTGCATGTTTGGGGTTGTCAAGTAGAAGTAAGAATTTATAATCCATATAAAAGGAAATTGGATTCAAGAATGACCAGTGGTTATTTTATTGATTATGCAGAGAAATCTAAAAGGTACAAATTTTATTGTCCTAATCATAGTACAAGAATTGTTGAATCTGGAAATGCTAGGTTCATTGAGAATGGTGACATCAGTGGGAGTGAAAGAATGCGTGATGCTTGCATTCAAGAAGTAAGGGTAGAAGTTCTTATACCCAAAACTTTTAAAGTTGTTGTTCCTGATATTATAGTACAATCTAACCATAATCAAGAACAACAAATTAATAAACAAACACTCCATAATGGAGATGTCAATATTGTACCTCCAATAGCTGAGTCACAAGAAATAGCATTAAGAAGATCTCAAAGAGAAAGGAGATCAGCTATTTTTGATGACTACATGGTTTATCTACAAGAGTCAGAAATTAACTTAGGAATTGGAAATGATCCCGATTCATTTTCTCAAACCATGGAATGTAAAGATTCTAATGAATGGTTTAATGCCATGGAAGAAGAGTTAAAATCCATGCATCAAAATCAAGTTTGGGATATTGTTGAATTGCCTAAAGGATGTAAGAAGGTCGAGTGTAAATGGGTCTTGAAGACCAAGCGCGACTCAAAAGGCAATATTGAACGATATAAAGCCAGACTTGTAGCAAAGGGTTTTACGCAAAAAGAAGGCATTGACTATAAAGAGACATTGTCACCAGTCTCTAAGAATGACTCACTTAGAATCATTATGGCTTTGGTGGCTTATTATGACTTGGAGTTACACCAAATGGATGTAAAAACCGCCTTTCTTAATGGGAATTTAGAAGATGAGATTTATATGAACCAACCCGAAGGCTTTTCAGTTAAAGGAAAGGAACACATGGTATGTAAATTAAAGAAGTCAATATATGGACTTAAACAAACTTCCCAACAATGGTATCTTAATTTTAACGATACCATAACTTCATTTGGATTTAAGGAAAACACCATTGATCGGTGTATATACATAAAGATTAGTGGGAGCAAGTTTATTTTTCTAGTTCTGTATGTTGATGATATTTTGCTTACTGCTAATGATCTTGGTTTGTTACATAAAACCAAGAAGTTTCTCTCTAAGAATTTTGAAATTAAGGATATGGGAGAGACAACATATGTGATAGGAATAGAAATATTCCGTAATAGATTACAATGATTATTAGGATTGTCTCAGAAAACCTACATTGAGAAAATTTTAGAGAAATTTAATATGAGTAAATGTTCAACGGGAATAATTCCAATTCAGAAATGTGACAAATTTAGTCTTATGCAATGTCCGAAAAGTGAATTGGAACGAGAACAAATGAAAAATATTCCTTATGCATCTATTGTGGAGAGCTTAATGTATGCACAAACTTGCACCAGACCAGACATCAGTTTTGCTGTCGGAATGCTAGGTAGGTATCAAAATAATCCTGGAATGGATCATTGGAAAGCTATAAAGAAAGTTCTTAGATACTTGCAAGGAACGAAGAATCATATGCTCACTTATAAAAAATCCGATCATCTCGAGGTGATTGGATATTCAAATTCAGACTTAGCCGAATGTGTCGATACAAGAAAATCAACGTTTGGTTACTTGTTTCTTCTGGCTGGAGGGGCAATTTCATGGAAGAATGCGACGCAGTAAGTTATTGCTGCATCCACTATGGAAGCTAAATTTGTGGCATGCTTTGAGGCCATAATTCATGAATTATGGCTGCGGAATTTTATTTCAGGGCTTGTGATTGTCGATAGTATTGCCAAGCCGCTGAAAATTTATTGTGATAACTCTGCAGCAGTTTTTTCTCTAAGAACGACAAGTATTCTAAGGATGCTAAGCATATGGAGATCAAATACTTGTCTGTCAAATAAGAAGTTCAGAAACAAAGAGTGTCAATTGAGTACATTAGCACCAATCTTATGATAGCAAATCCCTTAATAAAAGGACTGCCGCCCAAAACATTTAATAAGCATGTTGAAAAGATTGGCGTTATTGGACGTCATTAATATTTGTATTATGATTGTATTAAGTTTATGTATTTGACACTTTGAGCTCACTTACGAGTTTCTGATATTTCCTATTTTCTATTTAGTATACATTATGGAAATAGATGAATGTTCAACAGGATAGTTTCTAAAGAAACATTATGGTTGGACTATTACTGTACTTCTCATTTATGGATCATGTTAAGTAAAGTGTTATAGTTGTAGTACATAGAAGGGACTATGTCGATTAATGACATACAACCACTATGACTCACATTAGTTTTCTTTACTTAATTGTGATTATTATGTGATTGCCAATTTAATGAAATTTTATAGCATATTGTTATTGTGCACATTATAGTCTTTATTAAACCATGAAAGGAAAATCATATGGGCCAAGTGGGAGAATGTAAGAATTATGGTGACACACATGATATGATTTATTATATGGTTTAATAATTATTGAAATGTTATAAAATAAATCATTATTGGTTACGAGAAGTTGCGACTCTAATAAAATGAAAAGGTATATCACTTTGATGGAAGGCACATTTTCAACGAACGTACAAATAGAGTCCGGTCCTCTCTCCACCCACAATGAACAACAATAACAAAAAGGAATTGGGTATTCTCTCCTCCATTGATAGAATACATTAAAGTATAGTAAGTTAAGGGAGAGAAATCGAATTTCTTCTTTTGGTTCGAGATTCTTCGGTTTTCTACAACAATCATCATCAAGTGTAACGCTAAGGATAAAGGTATGTCTTCATCTAATTGTGAAAATCATGAAGATCAAAATATCACTATTTTCTTTTATATTTCCACATCAAAGCATTATATGTATATTCTAACACGCCGGTCCTTCCGAGCTCGTCACCATTCCGCTCGCCTTGCATTTCTTCCGATCCATTGTCCAACGGTGATCGTACGGACCCGAAGCTGATCGGAAGCAAGAAAAATGATCGTGAATTGCTTAATGTGCAGAAGATCGAAGCAAGGAGGACTTGCCTGATCGGGAGACTGGGTAATCCTTCAGGAAACACCTTAGAAAACTCCCGTATCACAGCTATGTTCTCTATCTTATGTTCCTCAACTATCGTATCTACTACATTTGCCAAATAATCTTAGCAACCTACATCCAGAAACCGATTGCCTTCAATGACTTTAAAATAATCGAATGTCCTTCTCGGTTCCCAACTAACTCAAAACTTCTTCACGCTAATCGGTTAAACTGGAGTACTTCACAATAACAATCCATTAAGGCAAGATACTCATTAAACCAACCATTTTCATATATGACATTAAAGTTATACATAAGCAAAATAGTCAAATACAACTCTAGCGAGTGATTCTCATTTTTACAACTTCATTTCAACAAAATGAAATTCTACAAGCTTAACCAAAATGCCGTTGTACCACTCTGATAAAATTATCCCAAAATTATTCTTCCTCTCATCGGTGCATGACTCAGTTCATTCCTATCCCCTTCGCCATCCTAGTGGCGTCCTATCTACAGTGCATTCCCTCTATTATGTCCCATCAGTGGCGGTGGTAGTAGCTGTTAAAGTCTCATTTGCCTGCACAGACAATCCTTGAACCGGTGGTCGTGCTGGCCACATTTAAAACAAGCTCCCGTCCTAGTATAACATGGAGCTAAACCATGTCTTTTCCTACAGAAACGACACGTCATTCAAGTTGGGCGTTAACTTTCCAATCCCATCCCTTTTATAGGGCGGAATGGGATACATTCCTTTAGTCATAGGTTTCTTCCCAAACCTATTTACATCCCTGCTTAACCCAAACCTTGACCCAGACGCAACGACTTGCTCGCTCAAACTTCTCTTTATCAGCTAGGCCCAACCATATACCTCATTGTAATTCTTGAGATCAAGCGGCACCAACGAGTTCTTCAACTCTTGTCGGAAGTCGTTCCTGAACCTCCAAGCCTTATTTTCAGGGTCTTCTATCAATTTTGGAGCGTATTGCGACAACTCCGTGAACTTTGCTTCATACTGGTCTACACTCAACATTCCTTGGCGGAGGTGCTAGAATTCCTCCATCTTCTGCTCTCGGGCGCTATCTGAAAATTATTTACTTTTGAAGGCTTTGAGGAAAGCGTTCCATACCGGGACTACGCCTTCCAAGGATACTGTGCCTCTAGTGGCCCTCCACCATGTATTCGCGTTACCCTGCATCTAGTATACTGCAAGGACAACCTTTTCCTCATCATTGCACATCAAAAGTGCAAAGGCATTCTCCATATCTTGGATCCAGAGTGATGCAGTCTCGGGATCTCCTACTCTAGTGAACCTTGGCAAGTTCAATTTCAAGAACTGTTCTATCAACTTGTGAATAGGTCTCTCCCTCCCCACAACTACGTTTCTAGGTGGAATTTCAGCAGGTGCATCAACGGCGGCGACGGTAGCAGTAACGGCAGCGGCTTGATTCTAGGCCTGCTACCCCATCAGGTCTCTCATCGTCTCAAGCGCTTGCATGATCCCTTCAATCCCAAGGATCACCAGGGGCTGCTACACTAGTACCGACCGGTGGCAATGCTAATCCACTTGCGCTGGCTTGAGCCTGCGCTCTACCTCGGACACCAACCCTAGTCGGCGTCCCACCTCAAGTCATAGAGGCTATCCATCTCTTCATAGGAGTTATTTGCTCCTGATCACTCATTATGCAGATTCTTTACAGAAACCTACTTTCCAATTCCACACAGAATTAGAAGTTAAGCGATCACACCAAACAATTTACCAAGCAACTATTACTAACATACATCAACATGAAATAAAGGCCAATCCTACTAATTATCCCATAAACCTATCTCACATTATCACTCCAACTATCGACCAGCTCTGATACCACTCTGATCGGGGATGTCACGACTCGATCCTCGAGTGCGTGCTCATTCTTCGGTGGTCGATTAAATTATGACGTCTCAGGACGCGTTGCCGACCCATCCATTTTAATGCGCATACGGAAGTGAATTACTAATCCCTTGACCACAACAAACGTGGGATAGAAAACCAATATAACAAATTTCAAATCAATCAACACGGTTTTTATAAACAATCTGGTTTATAAACGGAGACTAACTCTAGGATCTAAATATAGGAGATCTATTTCAAAAAAAAAAAAAAAAAACTATTGAACCACCCATGCTCTTGACCCTTCTACCTCAAGTTCTGGGTTTTTCACACTAAAGACCTGAAAAGTTAAACTCACAACGGGTTGAGATAATGTCTCAACAAGTTCACCCTCTAAACCCCGACTAGAAAGGAAATACGCCTAAAGCAATCTAAGCACACAATACATAAGACTTACCTCGCCTCAGTTCCCTCCTGCATGTTAGCACAATTCATATATCACATAAATGCAGTAATAACACTCGAGCATTTGGAACGTCTCATTCAATCTTAGTCAATCAATCAATCAATCAATCAATTGAATCAATACAATTAATCTATCATTCAATCAAATAATCACTCACAGGGGTCCCATAATCAGACATGAACAATTCATATCGGTGGTTCCATCTACACCCGATATTCACTCTCAACATTCCAATTCAACATCCCCACTCCATATTCCGACTCCACGTTACAACTCAATACTCAATACCAGACTCAAGATCAAACTCAAAGCTCTAAAGGTAGTTCTCATGCGACTTAAGTCACCATGTAACACTTAGCCCTTAATTACAATAAGCAATAATATAAGGCACTAGAGGCGACTCACACGAAATCTCGCTATCATAAAGTACTTAGTCCTTTATTGCACTAGGCAATAGCATAAGGTACTAGAGGCGACTCACACGAAATTTCATCCTCGTGTAACACTTAGCCCTTCACCATGCATGACAATACTGCAAGGCTCTAGAGGTAATTGACATGCGATTCAAGTCGTCATGGAACACTTAGCCCTTGATTAAAGTAAGCAATAGTATAAGGCACTAGGGGCGACTCACACGAGTTTCATCCTCGTGTAGTACTTAGTCCTTTACCTGCTCACAACCCATTGAGTTCCCTCAACACGACACATATTACCTCAACTTTCAATAATCAACATGCCCTGACTATAAACCATCACATTATTATTCACTCACGGCCAAGGACATTGTGCTTTGCACTTGAATTCCTCAATTAAAATAATGTCTTGGCATATTTTTCGTGTTAAAAAACCCGATAAAAATAATCGTGTATGGGTACACGGTCGGTCTAAGCAAAAATGCAATATCTTTCTTTTAGAAAATCCCACTATTTAATATAGCCCATAAAGACATTTTGGCGTTATAAACCGACGCTCGGTATTTTCCAATTAAATACCTAAATTACTTAATTTTGGGATAAATACCCAAAATTGCAATTCTCCCTCAATTTGCACAAATCAACACTTAATTAAATAAACCAAGCATACCATTGTAATCAACACGAAATTTCAGTCACCGGTTATCCTAGTATAATTTTCAGAAAATAATAAATAATTAAATAAATACAAAAAATAATTAAATAAAAACAAATAAATGCCATAAATGCAAACTTAGGCCGAAAAAGCCTAATTAAATACCGAAACAATTATCACTCAATTTGCACAAATCAATACTCAATTAAATAAACCAAGCATACCATTGTAATCAACACGAAATTCCAATCACCGTTATCCCGATATAATTTTCGGAAAATAATAAATAATTAAATAAATACCAAAAATAATTAAATAAATACTAATAAATACCATAAATGCAAACTTAGGCTGAAAAAGCCTAATTAAATACTGAAACGGGTCCGAAAATTTCCAAACCTATCTAGATAAATAATACAACCTATCTAGTCGCTAATTAAGCTACTCTAACCACCTAACATGCATAAACGAATAATTAAATCACTAATCCATTCTAACTAACCATCTAAGCCATACTTAACCTAAACTAATCAACCCTTAAGCATCATTAACTCCCTAAGCAGAGTTTAGTGCGTAAATTTCACCGATTTAGCATAAAAATAGGTTTATAGCGACAACGGCCAAAACTTGGGCCTACGGTGGCACCAAAGGGAGCTCGGGAGGGGCTGAAAACAGCTAACAAGCTCGCTGCTCGAGCTAGGAAAACCGATTCTGAGTTGAGCTGGATCGAGGGCGAGCTGGTGAAGCTTGCTGGACACAACGCGAGGACAACGAGGGTGAGCTAGGCGGACCAATTGCTGGTCGTTGGCGTTAGTTGGGCGTGGGGCTGCTCTACTACTGGAGTTGGGACACTGAACGGTGGCTGTGAAGTGTGCTAGACGATGAAAATGACGCTAGCATAAGGAGTCGCTGGTGGTATGAAGATGGGATGGAGATGAGATGGCGAGTTGGGGGCGTGAAGAGGGTGCGGTGGAAGGTGTGGGCGCTAAGGTGGAATGGGACGCCGGTTGAAAGGGGGAACCGCTGCTGTTGTGGCGTGAGTGGATGCGGCAAAAATAGAGGAAGAAAGGGGATGGGGCGGTGGAATCATGAGGTTAGTAAAAGGGAGAAAAGTGGGGACGTGAGTTGGCATGGGCAAAACAATAGAGAAGGGAAGAAACGTGGGGTGAGGGAGGCGTGAGGAAGAAGATGGGGAAGAAAGGGACGTGCGAGAGAGAGAAGGGGAAAAGGTTGGTCGGCTACAGTTGTGAGGGAGAGACGTGCATGAGAGGGAGAGGGGGAGAGGCGGCCGAACGCATGGCAGAGGGGGGAAAAGTCAAAGAAGTTAAGAAAGATATCAATTCATGAATTAGCCACAAAAGTCTTCATGCTTAATGTCAATGCTTCCTCCAATGGGAATTTAGTTTCAAAATCCACAAATTAAACCATTTTTGGGCTGCAAATTCTCACTTTTCCACTTGATCCGAATTTCACTTTATTTTTCGATTTGTTCGAAATTCGATTTTTCCGTAAAATTCGAACTTGATGAAATTTTTGCCGAAAGATGAGATGACGTCCTAAAATTGAATCAGGGACACGCTCGAATGTTCGATTCCCAAAACCGAGCTCAATTTTTGGTTAAAATCAACCGAACGCGATTTTAGTCCAATCCAACCTATCGACTAGCTTTTAGGGATTTTATCGCGGTTATATCCCTTAATGGCTTCACCTAATAGGTTAGTTAACTCGTGAATAATCAGCTAAGAGAAAAAGGACTATAGACATATCGGCGAAAAGCCCATTTCGTTTCATCGGGACGAAGTCGAAAATTCAGGATGTCATAGAAAAGAAAAAACTCTCTTACTTGCATCATGTTGCTGAGTAGCATGGAGAATGATGTCGTGCAAGAATGTAGGCATTTTGAGAATGTGGGAAGCATTGGTAGCGAGATTTAGTCATATATCGGTGACCAAGCTGAGATAGCTCACTATAACGTTTGACTCGTACAAGAAGTCTCATGATCAGATCATGAAACAATATTTGAGAAAGATATCAAACATGATCAATGAGCTGAAGGATGTTGGCTACATTTTGACTGATGAGCAACAAGTACAAGTAGTGATCCGTTCCTTACTTCAAAGTGGGGAGCATTTGAAGGTGCACCTGACCCACAATGAGAACATTAAAACTTTGGAAGATGCAGTGCATCACCTTGAGCTAGAAAATGACCATCTCCTAGCGATTAAGATGGAAACTGATATTTATTATGCTGGTTCTTGCTCACAAAGAAGCAAGCTTTTCATGCAAGAAACTAAAAGTTTATCAACATAAAAGAGAAAATCGTCATCATGTGAAAAGAATATCAAGGGTGAAGTGTTACAACTATTGCAATAATGGTCACTATGCTTACAATTGTAGCAAGCCAAAGAAAGTAAACGTTCCTTATATTCTTGAGAGCTTTGCTTATGTATTAAATTCTATATTTTTAATTGAATCTAATCCTTTGTAACCTATAGATTCCATAGCAACAGATCATGTAGTGAAGGATAGAGAAGCCTTCATAGAATTTTGACGAGTACCTATTGAAACAAAATGAATCTATGTATGGAGCAACTAGAAAGCTAAAGGGATTAGCACCTGCCAATTAAAGATACTTGGTAGATGTATTTTATTCCTACATTATGTATTATATACTCTGAAGATTCATCGAAACTTAGTGTCCATTTTAGTATTAGTTCAACTTAGTTTTAATTTGAATTTCCATAATAGTGGTGTAGACTTATATTTAGGTACGGGTTGTTATGATTGTGGTTATATTCTAGATGTTTTTATTGTGTTGGATATTGATTACACTAATGCCAATGTTTGTTATTTCCTCTTTATGTCTTCTAATTCATATGATAATGATGTATATGTATGGCATACTAAACTTGGTCATATTGGCCAATTACGAATAAATAGACTAGCCAAAGATGGCTTATTAGGTAATATTAAAAAAATCGATTTGTCCATATATGAGCATTACCTGGCAAGGACAAACGATGAGGAAACTATTTAGAAAATGAATAAGAGTTTAATTCCCTTTGCATTTAATCCATTCCGATATCTATGGTCCAATGAAAGTGAGACAATGCATGAGGCTATATATTTAATCACATTTGTAAACAATTGTACTTGATTCAGACATATCTATTTAATTTCTCATAAATCCAAAACATTAAGTTGTTTTAAGAAGTTTATGAGTTTGGTAGAAAATCAATTAAATAAGAAAATAAAAGTATTACGATTCGATCGAGGTCGAGAATACATATCTGATGAGTTCAAAATTTTATGTGATGAACCATAGACTGTCCAAAGACTTCACAAGAGAAGGAACAGATGTAATATATTTCTTATGTTGGTGTTATTTGAAGCTTAATATACGCTATGATATGCATAAGACCTATCATATGTTTTGTAGTTGAATGGTACGTAGGTACCAATCAAATCCAGATCAAACATGTTGGATATCCATCAAAAGAATACTGAGGTATCTGAAGAAAACTGATGATTATTAACTTAAGGAAATGATCTACGGCTAAAAGGCTATCAAATATTGATTGGGGAGGTAATTTAGATGAAGGGAAATCTATCTTTAAATTTTTTTTCTTAGTGAATAATGACATCATATCTTGGAGCTGTAAGAAACAAATATGCACGGCCTTATCCACAATAAAAGTCGAATTCATGGCATTATCAATAGTTGTACAAGAGAATATTTGGCTTAAGAGATTTTTGGATCATTTAGATATTGTTAAGAATTGTACAAACTCATTGTTGGTTAAATATGATAGCCAAACAACAATAGCGTATACCGAAAATCCAAAAAATCATGGCAAGACCAAACATATAGATATTAAATATAACTTTGTCAATGATATGATTGCACGGAAAGATATAAACTTGCAGTATATATCTACGTATAAAATGATAGCAGATTCTATGACGAAATCAATACCTAAAGATATTTTCTATAGTTATGTAAAATCTCTAAGACTGCATAGAGACTAATATAATGTATATGATAATTTTCCTAGTGTTCACATTAATTATTCATGCCTATAATGCTTAGTGCATTATAAAATTGAGAAAATATATCGAACAGATAAAATATTAGCCTATTCACATAGGTAATCGTCTCTATTTATTGTATGATAAATAGATATAAGACAAATTTTAAGCTTATTATATAGGTGATAATTGAGAGCTCAAGTTTAAAATATATGTATATCACCTTAACTAAGTGTTATGATGAGAACATAATATTTACTATGTTCGAAAGTAAAATAATCAACATATTTTATTTTATCTGTTTATGATACCAAAAGCGAGTTATGATGGATTTTTGAATGAGTAGATATATGAAATCAAATTAAACATTAGGTATGTCTTAATATCTATCTATACGGGTATTGAAAGTAGAGACATACGTTCCATAGAATGAGAGTTAATATTGTAATATGCATTTCATATTACATATGCATGACATGATCAATAAGAGTGATAAAAATTTTGATCTCAACTTTTACGCCGTATGAGATTCTTGAGAAAAAAGAATTCATCAATTAAATGCTCTCATAACTCTTATTTGTTCTCAAGATTTCTACTCAATATTTGCTACCTTAGAATGTTGTCAATTATCATGAATTGATTTGATTTAATGGGACATTTCCAGAAAAGCAAGTTGAACTGAAATTGAGAGTTTCAAGGAAAGAGAAAAATCAAGTTTGAAATATCACATTTAATTTTGTATTCACTGGTCAATCAATTATAATTTGTTTAAGATAATCATAATTATGAATACAATATATCATAATTAAAAAGAGATCGAGAGAGATAGAAATGTGATAGATTGATCTAAGATATTACATACTATATCTACTCAAAAATGTTATGTCTATTTTGAACTACTATTTATTTATAACAGATGTATGGCAACGAGCTCTCGAAATATATTGGTCGCACAAATTAATTTGTTGGTATGAACATTATAGAGTGGAGAAGAGAGAATTATGTTCAGCCCATCATGTACGAGCGGGAGATAATAGGTCTTTTTATAAAATGTGTTGTACGAAAGCCAGCCCATTCACCCATGTTAGGCCAAATTCAGCTCATAAGAGAGAGGACAGTTATTTTTATGTAAAATAAACCATTGTATAAAAAAGAACATTGAAAGTGAAAACAAAACATACATTCTTCAAATTTTCGCTACCGATGAATTCTCTCTCAAGAAAGGAATTCAAAGGCTTCAATTGATCTCTCTTGACACTACAACAGTATTTAATCCGTGGAAAATAAAGCACGCCCATCTTGGTGATGTGTCTTACGATCGGTGTTACAAGTATCCTTAGGCCCATTTCCGCATTTATGATTTAGTATTCAATAGTTCAAGTATTTGTTTTTTTAAGGAATCCGTTTCCGTCAATAGTGAAAGCTAAAATGTTGCGGTGAAACTGGGCCCGAAGTTGTCGGGGTCGGTGAAGGGCAAGCTGAGATTGGGGGCGAAAATTGTGCAAGGAGGAGGGAGAGAGAGGATATTCAAGCAGGTGTTCTGGATGGAGGAAGGAGAGGAGTTCCTCAAGGCTTCGCAGTGCTACTTGTCAACCTCTGCTGGTCCAATCGCTGGCCTCCTCTTCATCTCTACCAAGAAGGTTTGAGAGATCCATAACCTTCCCTTCCCCTGATGGCAAGCTAGTTCGATCACCTTACAAGGTACTCCGGAAACGTAAATCAAGCAGATAGTTTCTCCTTTTCGGGGGTTGAAAAAATTGTCATGGAAAAGCGGGTTGCACTTATGTATAGGAATACCTTTCATTTTGCAATCTGTGTGGAAATTCTATTGAAAGTGAAAAAGAAAAAAGCTCCAACACCTACTCTGAAGAACATAAAGTACGAAATGAATTGATGAATGACGTGCGATTGTTGTAATCTTCGCAGGTTCTGATACCGACAGAGAAGATAAAGCGAGCGAACCGGAGCGAGAACGTGAACAATCCGGCGCGGAATTTACATAGAAATACTCAATGAAGACGACTACGAGTTCTGGTTCATGGGGTTCTTGAGGTACGAGAAGGCCTTCAAGAATCTTGAGAAGGCGATGACACCAGCTAATCGGATGTAAACGAAGGCAAAAGAGATGATCTTGTTCAACTCTAGTGAAATTAGGGGACTTCTGCGTGCTATGTCGTGTATTCCGGATGCAGGGCATGGGACGGCGGAATAATTCAATTTTGTGTTATCAGCACCAAGCACTTTTCGATGGGTAAACATATGCGACTATCCTCTAGTATCCAAAATATATTTAAATGATGCAATTAATGTTATTTTTTGAAATATTAAAGAAACGAGCATGTTAGAATTTATGGTGACAATGAGAGAAACCTATTTTAACTCGAGAGATTTATTTATTTCTCTTAAAAGCATCTGGAAGCGTAAAGTATGCAAGAAATAACGGGTGCAAATTACTTGACATGTGCTTTCACTAGCAATCAAGCAATTGAAACAATTATAAGATGTGCACTTGATGAATTTACACACTCGAATATAATTTATAATTTCTTCTTTTGAGGGATGGAATTTTCAGCTCACAGGCTTCTTACTAGAAATTTATTTGACATGCTATTACAAAGATCACGTTTACATAGAATAGGTTCCAGTACGGATTTATTTAGCATTTAAGAATTCCTTCCCTTTGCGTGTTGCCCATATTATGCCTCGGGTAATCTGCATGCACTCTGGGCTACACGCGCCTCATGCCTTCTTGAACTTGACCCTGAACGGCTCGTCGCTCAAGGCCAGACGCCGCGTCGCACCATCCACATAAATCCCGACGTCCCGACATATCACCTTGCAAGTGTCGCACACCGTGGGACAGAACCGGAACTTGTAATCCTCGTCCACCTTCTCGATCTTGAACCAGTTGCTTACGGTCTTGCGTCCCGGGTTCCCCAGGACCCCGCCGCTCTCGACGAAGTACTGCTTCACCTCCTCATCGAAAGCGGCGAGCCTCCACACCGTGGACTGCACACAGATCGTCGCCGCATCGAACCAGACGTTGAGATCAGTTGAAAGGCGGATGGTGCTGCTGCCATCCACAGGGGAGAACTTGGCAGGCAGGCCATCGGAGAGCTCCTGCTGTTCCTGGACGACCGCGAGCGGGCAGTTGCCGCTCCTCGAGGCGCCCAGCGTGAGGCCGCCGCCTCGGCCGCGGAGGACCGGGAGGATGTGGTAGCCGACGCCGGTCTGGAGCTTGTGGCCGTCGGTGTCGAGGACAGGGGATGATGCTGCATTGGAGGGTTTGGGGGAGAAGGAAAGGAGGAGGGAGAGGAGGAGGACAGAGAGTGGGGTTTTCATGTCCATGGTGTGATAGTGATCGATTTGTGCAGAGAAAGGTTGGTGAGTCGATCTATTTATATATATATAAATGGGGGAGGCGTGAAATGTCAATAAATGGGGATAGGATTTGGAAGAACAGATGGGGACGAGGCGGGTGACATTGCAGCACGATGCATTGATGGCGTGTTTTGACTTTCACCCATTTAATGGTATTCAAAACTCACCACGAATGAAACGTCGGGGATAAGAGGACGACTTGCTACGCATTGAGAGTCGGGGTTGATCGGTTCTTGGAGGCCGGACTAATCTGATGGACGGGAAGGACAAGTCCAAGATAATTTGCCAAAAGATCAACATCCCTTATCGTCTATAAAGATATCTTGTCCTTGGCCGTAAACGATGGACCTTTCCCGATTTAAACGTGCTCCGGTCAAACAAATGACAAATCCTCGACATCACGTGGGGACTTGCCACATTGAGCGGATGAGAACATGGTTCACCGCTGGATTTACTACGTCACGTACACCCGATTCTGCGGACTTCAAGAAAAGGCGGAGGTGGGAAAGAGCAAACTTATCCGCGAATGCCGTGAAAATGCATGCTCAAAGCTGGACAATTTCGCCTCGTGATCCGATCTTGAGCTGTCATTCGGCTGGTAGGTACGTCGGGACGCGGATTGGAGTAGAAAAAAACCGAATGCACTTGTTCTTATATCTGATCAGTGTCACACAAAGGAGTCTATCGCATTTAGGCTTACGTGGATATTGATCTGGATCACAGATTCACAACCCACAATCAAACTAAAAAGTCAAGACTGAAAACGAGATTGAAAACACCATCTTCTAGATAGTGTTTAAAATTTTGTAACCCCTCAAAGGATTTGGAAGGGAACCAGTAAATGTGATGGTAGCTGATAGTGGTCACTTGTCTTCAGCTTATCAAAGCCGTTCGAACTTAAAATTTGGTGTAAAAAACTATTTATACTAGAATGCACAATAAGGAAATATTTATATGATCGGAGTGTGGAAATGAGAAAACGTATAGTTGCAATGAAGAAGAATCAAGAATGTATATGGATTGAGTACATGTAATCAGGGAATTTGTTGCATCTGTTAAAAAGTAGGTGGTAATCAGGAAAGTCTGTTGTATATATTGGAGATGCAAGAAATGTCAGCTGAACCTCATGGCACTTTCTCCTCCTAGTCCAATTTGCAACAAAACGAAATACCTACTGCATCCCGACATTGTCAACTGCTAATGAGCCTTGACGTAATTGACTCAAGGCTTGTCCCCTCCCTAATGCTGCAGATGACGAAAAGAAAGATGAGTTTCATGACGTGGCCACAGCATTGCAGCAAAAGAAATGACATGAAAGTACGATGTAAGTGTAGATTCACGAGAATCCAGTAACAGCAACAAAGGTTTAAAAAGTCTCTGTGATGATGCATATGCAAAAGAAGATAATGTTTTCATAGTGATAATAGTGATAGATTAATCTCATCAATGACCTCAAGCAGTCCCAGAGAAGAACTCTTCTTCTGAAAAATGAATTGCTTGATTAGCTGAGGAAAATCTGAAGAGAGCTTTATGAAAAGCAAAGTCTTTGTAGAAAGTCCGAAAGTATTAGCTAAAATCAGAGATAAAAATCTATCAGCAAATATTGTCCCAGCTTCATTTTCAACACTAAAGAGATCCCACAAACAATCCCATGCTCTTTCTAACTTTGAAAAAGTTTTCTCTGTATCTAGCCTCACAACTCCATAAAAAGAGAATACAAATCAGATTAGGTCATGCACGTAAACAACTTGATAAATTTGAAGTTGCACTTTCTCATGTTTCTTCTGCCAAGTATAAACCCAAAAAACTCTGTATATTCGGAGCGAACAAATAATACTTTTATGCTGTAATTACAGGAAAGAATTTGGGTTTTACCTATATATAATATCTCCGCTATGTGTTGATCTTCGGCAGAACCAATCAGGAAACAATTTCCCAAGAAAATCGATCTGCTCTTCAACCTCCTCTGTAGATAGGATATTGCAATCATCAAAACTGAAGTTTGATATGATAAAATTTTGATATAAAGTAATTACAGAGCTAAACCGCATTTACATACTTCTCTCAAGAACTTCAAAGTTATTCATTATTATCTTGTGCACGAGCTCTTCCCTTGTGATTGAAGAGCAGCCAACCGACTGGAAAACATAATTTACTGTGGCAGCAATTCCATTCAGGTAAGAAAGGTCCTGGCACATTCTTAAACTTCTATCGGCCAAAATTTGGTCCTTGGAAAGATGGCCTCTCTCATTCTCCTGTGACAGTAAATGTCAAGGCAATTATAGTGAGGCTGTTGGAAAGCAACAAGCATGAGTTGTCTCTAAGAGAAGTGTGCATAAGTAAAAATAATGTCACCCGCAAAAATGCAAAATGAGCACATAATTATCCCCAAAAACATAATGGAAGGTCTACAAAAGTAGCATAGATCCTGCTCATGTAATTAACTCCTAACGCAATCATGTGTTAAAATAATATCAAACATTAACTTCACATTTATGTTCTTTTGATGCAGATTTATTTATTTATTTAAAAGGTCATAATGCTTTGCTAAGATTCAACTAATAAAAAGAAGACAACTTCTTTTCAATCCAAGCAAACAATTCTCAAGAAGCTTCATCATCATTGACCAGCTTTTTATCTTATTATAAACCAGTGCTTTGAGGGGCATCATGTCAGCTGTCCTAAAAATTTTCAACTTCTGCTCTGGGAAAAGGGGAAAAAGGAAAAGTTGATTTAATTTTATCAATAATGTCATATGACGTAATGCAAGTACACAGAAAGGACACAAATCTGCAGCCTAGACAAAAATTAGACTTGGCCCCAATGCTGTGTCTACAAAGAACTGAGAGTGAAGCAAACTATGTCACTGTGTTACATACCTGATGCAATCCTGCTGCAAATCCTGAGAGATTCTTTTCTTCCACAAGTTTCAGAGAGTATGGGCTGAAATCATGGACATGCTTGCAAGTCTCTGATCTATCCATGGAACTTCTATCACCTTTCGGGGAAGAGAAGTCTAAAGACCTTTTTGCAGGCTTCTCACATGACTGACATTGTTTTCTACTCATTGATTTAATATTGTTGTCACAATCAGATATTGATCTCTTTGGGGTCATCTGTGCCGGAGTGTCAATCATTAAATTTCCAGAAGATGGGGAAAACCTGACTGCAGGACTTTCCTTGTCGATAGGGTCAACAGATGAGCATGGATAAGGCGATTCAACAGAGGGAACAATGAAGTTGGACCTACTACAAACGGAAGAAGTTTCTTCCTCTTCCTCCGTACTGATATTGTGGTTGATCTCACCGATGGGTTCAGGGCATACGACATTTAAGTGTCCCTCTTGTCTACCTTGCAATTCCTGATTGGTAGGATTGGTGCATGAGGAAGAAGAGAAGGTAACTGGTGATGCTAAAAGTTGAGTTTTCTCTGATACAACCAACTTCTGAGAAAAGTGTCTGCTGAAAGACTCAGGTAAACCAGATGCCTCTGACAATAGTACACCATCAGCAACTGTTGACTGATGTTGGAACACAGAATCTCCAAGAGTATCTTCGTTGTCAGTGATCTGATTGCCTTGGTGAAAAGGCCCAGGTAACATGGCCTCTGGAACAACAGAAGCCTGGTGGAGGATACAACACAATGGGCTGGTGAATGACCAAATGTTCAAAACTCCATTTATTTTACCAGAAGTTGAATGAGTACATAAAAAAATTCAATCCCAGACAAATCCATACAGTACACTCATCCTGACATACTGATGCAGGAGCATAATCCTATTTTAGTAGTTTTAAGTGATTTTCTTCTTTCTTTAGTCTTTTCTTAGGGTTGTAAGTGGTCACATTGATGGTCATGTGAATATTAATTATGTTCAATCATTGAGATTATAAGTAGTTATTTTAGATCAAGAAATTATATCATCTCACGTCTTTAACCCTAATAATAAAAAGTCTTTAAGTCTCTTCATCGTTAGTTTTGCCTCATTCAAAATAAACTCTATTTTAACCCTGTATTGTTCCTTTTGCTATTTTTTACTTCTCCGACTACATCAAACTGGTATTAGAGCACTTTTTTAGGATTTTCCTTACATCACATATGACATTGTATAATCTGGCATAAAAGCAATCTTTTTACAAGAAAAAGGAACCTTTTACACAAATGCTGATGAAGTTGAAGTTTTATTTCAAAGCAATAATGACTCAAATAAGGAGCTTACAGAAGTATTTTGTTTGTTTTACCATCTTATTTGATCAAGTCAACCCATTTTCCTTAGTAGAGTGGGAAGAATATATAATCAGGTCAACCAATTGATTAATGGTATGAGCTAGTGTGAGCTAAAGCTTTATTGCTCTCTCAAAATCTCAAACCTATAACAGCAGCATAATTTGAGGACTTCAGTTCAAACGATATGGAACTTTACTTCTCATTCCCAACCATTCAATAGAGCAAAACCACTATCAATTTGTTAAAAGCTTGTCCCATTCATTTGTCAAATATTCAGATGCTTTTTACAATGATCTTAAACAAAAATTACTGGAAAAGGACAGTAGTACCTCCGGATGGTCAGCAAAATAATCAACAAGCCTCAACATGAAAAGTTCCCTCAGTGCCACGAAGCCAGATTGTTCATGACGCGTCTCTATAGCATCAAGTTGCACTGTGATTTTCACATCTGGCCTCATGCATGAAGTTTTCTTATCATAAATAAGGAGCTTCTCTATCTGTATGACTTCAGGAAGTACATATTTAATCTGTGCAAGATGGCTGTATAGAAATTTTCTGAAAGAGAGGGAGAGAGGACACTGTCAGCAACTAAAGAAAATATGCACTGAGAAGATCCCAAATGATAGTTGCCATGAAAATCTCACATATTCATTAAATTCCTCCCCTTTCTGACCGGAAAGAAAAGGAACCATATAAGGGACCACAGAATACACTACACTAAAATCATCAACATCGAGTAGACAAGATAACATGCTCAGCCCATTTAGAACTTCAACCACAACGGCCTCGGCGGGACGAAAACCTCTTTCTAACGCGGGTGAAGGTAATACGTTGCTTAAGCGAGGTACCGCAAGGAGGCTCCGAGCGATTACCTTTTCGCAAGAACTTCCACCTGAGCACTGACATTCCAAAACGTGGGAGGCTTCTTGCACAGATTAAGCAGCCTCAGCGAGCAGGTCATGTGATCAAAAAGCTCCGCAATCGCCTCGTACCTAAACCTATTAGAAACATCACCGTCATCCTCACTATAATTTTATTAATTAAAAAAAAAAAAAAGGAAAAAGGAACTACGTCCTCGACAGAACAAGCAAAGAGCACCGTCTCGGTTCTTACTCATCCGCGACCTCAGTCTCGCTTCGCAGAGGCTCGCCGATCTTCCGAGGCGTCCTTAACGCGAACGCCGGTCCTTCCGAGCTTGTCGCCGTTCCGCTCACCTCGCATTTCTCCCGATCCATCGTCGAACGGCGATCGTACAGGACCGAAGCTGATCGGAAGCAGGAAAAATGATCGCGAATTCCGGAATGTGCGGAAGATCGAAGCGAGGAGGACCTGCCTGATCGGGAGAAACCCTAGGTTCCGCCTGATCCGAGTGAAGAGACAGAGAGAGACTGAAGTCGGGCAGGGGAAGAGAGGGAAATCGGAAAAACGAAGATCCTTTTTAAAACTGAATTTTTTCGGACGAAACTGCCCTCGCCCGACGATTGTAGAGACCGTAAGGCTGTGATGCTACGCGCGCTGCCGTTTCTACTTCCGCCAGGTACGTTTCCGACCGTTGCGACGCACTTTTGCTAATGGACATCGATGGATTTGGGCCGTCATGTAAACGCGGACCAGGCCCAGTACGTTTTATCCGCTGTGTGTGTGTGTTTGTGTCACTGTGTGTGTGTACGGCATTGCTAGCGCTACCGGAATCTAGAAGTTTCGTCTGGCCGGCAAGGTCGTGGGGCCTCGATGATGGCTGGGACCCCCATCTAGAGCTGCCGCTTGAGGATTGCGACCAAGGCGAGGCTTGCGAAGCCCTCAAGGGCCACTTGCCTAGGATCACCAATAATTGCCGAGGCCTCGAGATGAAAGCTAGAATAAGAAAAATAAATAAATGAATGGAAAGGAAAGAAAAATATAAGACTTTTAGTAAAAAAAGCAAAAAGATGTCGTTTCATTTAAGATTAAGCACACTAGCCGTCGACTGTGTCATATAAAATGGCAAGTGTCGACTAGACCGTTACGTTGGCTCTAGTTTGAATTAGACAAATGAATAATACAGGATAATTATAAAAAATTTAGAATTGAATTGACAATCCTATAATATATTAAAGATTTTTTGGATGCTATAATTTTTTATTTTTGTTCAACAAAGGCATAAAGTACAAATAATTTGTGGGAGTAACCTCTTCTTTCACTATTAGCTTTTCCTATAATTAGTAATTTTATCCTACACCATAGTAACTTTTATAAAACGTAATCAAAAAATAAAAATACCACCCATGGTTTATGAGACAATTTGGGTACCCAACAAAGGATCTGGTCTAGTTCTATGGCCGACAAGGTCGATTACCGATTTAATGAATTGGAAATCGACATTGTATGATTGAGTTCCCAATTTTTCAGGTGAGAATTTATTTAATCTGAAATCGACCACCATTAAATAGAGGCAGTCTCCCTCAACTACGTTTGGTTCCACAGTTTAATTAAACGGGTCCCTTTCGAGTCGAGGTGCCTTGATATTTTTGCGTTTAGCCACGTGTTACGAAGAGGAAGGAAGGAAAAGTAGATCGATCAGCCCACCAACGTGGAAGTCAACCTAATAATCCCCATCCTCGTCGGACAACGACTCGACACGCATGCCACGTAAGCATGGAACGGGGGCCGTCCATTTATGTCTAGGTTCGATTGGCCAAACGGATCTTTCTGGCAGGCACGGTCCATAAGAGACCACACGTGGCACCGACTTCGGCCATCCAGCTGGACCTTGACTTAGGAAGAGGGAGATGAGAGATCTGCAACGGCAAGGCTCCGCAAGTGAGAACGTCGGGCGCCGTCCACGTGGCAATATTCTAGCCGTCCACCGCGTTCCAGTCAACCTTCCGGAAGGTCACAGAATTTCAAAACCCCCGCTTCCCATAAAACCTCAATAATCACGAGCTCTGTCTGTCAGCTCGGGGCCTAAAACCGTAATTTCCCCGCGGCGTTCCAGATCAGGACCGAGACCACGCCACCACGACAGACGCGTGTCGCCCTCTGGATCGCCTCTCATCATAGTATGATTTCGAAAATATCACCGCCCTTCGCGAATTGACCAATCGGGGCCTGGATTCAGATGCGCCCGGGTGACGTCATGAGGCCACGTGTCCGTGTACGTGGAAGGACGGATGGCATTGGGCGGTGGCCAGGTGGCACGTGTACGTGCGGCGCAGGGCACAGGTGGGGCCCCCCACATTATTGGCAAGCCGAAACGTGGAGGACTATGTGCTGGTTAGAATTAAGATTTTTATCGTGATCTCGAATTGTTGGTGTCGCCCAAAAAGGCAAACGATTGGATTCTTGTTCCGTCCCACGATTTTATTCCTTTGTTTCGATTGACGATTCTCGGATGCCCGCGATCTAGTCGAGATTGCTTGTCCGCTTCGAAGTTGTCCTCAAGTTTTGTCGTCACATGTTGTGTTAAGAACGCTCAACAACAACCATTTATATCTCCACTTTCATAAATATTAAGTATAAACATGACTTTTGTTTTTAAAAATTTCTTGCACCTTCACATCAATTATTGTTAGTGTTACCGACTACAAGAACAATAACCCTCGTTATGTAGACTTGGCTTTCTTTGAAAAAATTGCTCAAACCTCGAATCCTACATCTTCAATTTGAGATTTTGCTTAGAGGCATGTAAACGGTAATCGCAAAAGTAAGTATATATATATGATCATGAGATCAAAAGTGAAATGAAAATGAGCCAATTCAAGTGCATAAGATTCGCTTTGATAAGTTTGAGTCACTGCTTCAAACTTTCCACCCAATACATGAGATTAATTAATAGATATTTTATAAACACGAAACTTATGTATCTGGTATAGGCTTCCTCATCATTTAAAAAAAAAAAAAAATTCAACATCTATTTAAGGTATCACTTTGGATGTCATCATTTTATGGCACCACCATAATTGAAGGATGTCTTTACATGCCCATGCAAAATATGAGATCGGAATAAACACATGATAGTACAAAATAATCCTTGATATCTCTTTGATTATATTGAAAAATAAGCCATAGTCGTAGGAAATTGGCAATCAACTTCTTATTTGTGAGGGAACCAACAACATGTTGCCATTGATTGATGAACTAGCGATACATTATCATGATAATCAAATGTTATTTAATAAAAAGAAAGAAAGAATCACAATCACTTGAACTCAATCAATCTTATTAAGAGGTAATTATCAAATAAGTGAATCATATTGAGTGTTAGACGAAATTCTATCACATACGGTATCAATTGATAGCCAATCGGAAAAAAAGACAAGGTATAGGTCAATCCTTCTGATTTTTTAAATTTTTTTTTTTTTTAGCATCATACGACGTTATGCTTGGTGGGTCATTTGATGGGTTGGTTGGTCATGGACTCCACCCGGGGGGACACGTGTCCAGCAAATTGGTCGTACTCCTAACTAATTATTGCTATTCCCCCGATCAATTCGTGACATGCCACGCGTCGGTTGTCCCACGGGCAGACATGAAGTGTCAGAAACAGGAAATTTGGGCTTGTCATTCTCCGATGGTCATTTGAATTTGAAATTGAGATACTATGTTAACGGTCGAGGGCGGACGCTGATATTTTTCAATTTTGGCACAAAAATGAAATATTTTTCATGCACATTGCACAGTGGTTATTAATTGTCGTAATCGTCTACATTCGGGGAATGCAGGTCAAGTGGTTTTAATGTTTTTGGACCATCGCGCAGGTTAAAGTATACGAATTTCCAGGAGCATTATTTTTCTTTTAATTATATGCTGTTATTATGTGCTTTTTTTTTGGGCAATTATGACTGTCTTCGGATCAATTATTGTTTCATATGCTCGAATTCATCAACATGTGAGCGTGTTTATGTGGATCGTGGTCTAAAATATGCAAGAAACTAAAAGGTAAAATAACAACAAAAGTATAAAGGTAGAAATATCGCAACGGTTATTTAGTTGATGTAAAATTCCTGGTATTACTATCAACTTTGATGAAAGCGTAATTTAATATTAGAATGTTCCTATTTAAATATTATAACACTTTCTCTCGCACATAAGCTGGATTTATCTCTAGGAAGTGGAAATACATGACAAAAGGCTACGTTTGGTCGTCCGGATTTCTAATCAGGATATGACTGGATAGGATAGGATATAAAATCCTGGGATTTTTTTATATCCTATCAATTGTTTGGTGAATTGCAATATTAAAGTCGGATATGTTTTCATCATATCATATACATTTTTTTTATATAAACGGCATATAATTATAAATTAACTTAAATGTTCATAAACGGAGATGGTAAAAATCTCTCATAACACTATTTTTTAATTTAATTTAATTTATTTTTCCTCTTTTTTATATTATTTTCTTTATTATTTATTTTTTCTCCTTTCATCATTATTTAATAAAATTTTATCAAATAGTAAAATGTACTAACATACCTAAAATACAAAAATACCTAAAATATATAATAAATATAAATATTTAATTTATAGATTGAATGTTTATTATAAGATAGAATTAAAATTGAATATATAAATTAAAATAGGATTAATTAAAAATGAATTTTTTATTTTTAATTTCTTAAATTATAATTCAAATATTATTTATATTGAAATATCATTTCAATTTTATTAATTTAATAAGTTTGTTATTCGAGAGAAATAACTTTCCTAGTATGGACATTTAAATCCTATCCACCTTTATCCCACCTCCCCATAGGATAATTTTATCCTGTCTATATCCCCTTTATATCCGACTTTATCCCGTCCCGAAGAAGACAAACATAGGATAGGATAAATCATATCCTATTCTCGAATTTTATCCCGATCGCCAAACGCACCCAAAAAAGAGTATAAGAGAGGCAACTAAAGGGCCATTTTTAAAAGTTTAAGTTATTTGATGAATGCTTGATTTGATATTTTAATATTTGAACAATTAATAATAACCGTTTTTCTTGATTTATTATGATTTCTTCATATAAAATAAATGCAAACAAAGGATAGGATCAAAATGATGGTACAGGGTTGACTAGATAGAAAAGATACTTGTCTTGCTAACAATATAAGTCAAACACAAATGACTACATCGTGAAAACATACTAAAATGGTTGATATTAATGGGGGAAAATTTCGTGATAAAAAATGCTTTTTATAGAAATCATTTAAAAAAAAAATCTCATTTTTAGGTTAAGATATTCATTTTTCTTATTTTAAATATGAATTTTTTTTATCGTAAATTACTTTTTATTTCAGGAATTAGAGTAAACACGTCCTACCTAGGTAGGTACAGTGCAAGGGAGGGGGACTGATTTTCTTTTTTCTTGTGCCTCAAGGGAGATGTGACTGGTTTTGACTAGGTAAGATGGAAATAGATGTCTCCATGAATATGACCGTGATGAGAATGACAAGGAAGTGAAGAAGATCAAGAGTTACAGTAGAGAGAGAGAGAGAGAGAGAGAGAGAGCTTTAAAAATGGTGGCGAGTGGGTCGTCGCCAGTATGTCATTGGGTTACGACATGGGTCTCCTCCCACTATAATATAAGAAGAAAAAAATATCGTATCTTGTCAACTATCCATCCATTTTTCTATTCCCTCTCTGTCAACAGTTCGATCAGAACCTTCCACAATCTCTCTCTCGGCGAGTGAAAAGTCGTGTACCTTTTCGAACTTTGCGATAAGCTTCTTCTGGGTTTTTTTTGGGGGTTCGTTGCTGCTCGAGCTTCGGCATTCTTTTGAGGTAGTGATGAAAGTAATGTTTTCATGGCCTCAGCGTGCGTATCCATGGCTTTTGCAATTCAATATTCGCTGCTCCAACAAAAAAAGTCGTTTTTAGTTGTTTTGTAGAAATGCTTCGTTTTTAGTTGTTTTGTAGAAATGCTTAGCTATGTAGTTACTTCATCAATCGCTGGTTTGCTAGTTCTCTCCGCTTGTGGGGTTGCTGCATTTCGTCCCGGTGATCGCAGGATTAGCATTTGATTCTGAGTTATACGGTGAATTTGCGAAGAAGAAGCTCTGTTCTAGTCTCTTCTAATTGGAAATGCTTCCGGAGTTGATGAACTGAGAGCTTTCTTGCTTTTGAGTTTGTCCCGTTCCTTCTGGTGCGAGCGTCTTGCGGAGGTTGCATGCATGTGCGCCCGCTTGGTGCTTGTGTGCGCGCACACGCGCGTGAGAGAGAGAGAGAGAGAGGGGGAGGGAGGGAGGGAGGGAGTCTGCTCGTCATGTTAAATTCAATCTGTTTGACATCTTAAATTGAATCAGTTGTGTTGTCATTACAGATAGACCAAGCCTTAAGATATGGGATGCTTGGTGTCAACGCCGGTGGATAATGGTGGTAAGAGGAGGACGCCACAAGACATTGGGGAGGTCTCTGTCTACGTTCCGGGTCTCCGGATTCCTAAGTCAGTCGATTTTTATCAGTCACTGGGCAGCCATCTATCGAGGAATTTGGTGCAACTCCTGACTGCCCTTAGGACCCGTATAGCCGTGCTGGCCGGTGAAGGAGTCCCTACAGTCAAGAGATCGACGAGAAAAAGTGCCACGCAGCATGGTCTACCCTGCAACACATCAGCCTTTTTTTCTTTTTTGTCACTTCCACATTACGACTGTTTGTGGTCTCAATTTGTCGACCTGCTCATGGACTTCTTACAGGAGGTTCGACATTGACTGATCTGCAGCAGGCTCTGGAAGATTACTTGCCTGTACTATTGGGATTGGTCAAAGAAGGTAAATGTCAAATAGTTTTGTGTTCTTGGAATGTGTGTGATTGAAGAGATTTGCTTATCTTATTGATAATGTCTATGTCATAGAAAACCATCTGATGCACAAAGTACAATTCGTTTGGGTTAATCAGGAGGATGAAGCAGAGGTCAGGAACTAACTGTGTGTATTCTTGTTTCTGAGGTGCCATGATAGGCTATTGTGGATTTATGTGAGCTGTGTTCTGCAGGAAACCGCAATATCTAATGCTTGGTATGAGGTATTGTCAGTTTTGCACATGATGGCAATGGCATTGCTGTTGCAAGCTAACATAACGCTCCTTCCAAAGACATCAGCTGATGGCGTTCAGTCAAAAGTCTCGGAAGGTTGGTACTACAAGATTCCTGTATTCACTGAAAATTTGCATTTGGACCAATAGGTTTCAATGATTTTCTAGTATGTCTGGGTGGATGGAAGAAAATGCAGTGGTGTGTAATTTCCCTTTCTTCTTGTTATCCTATGGTTCATAAATTATAGCTCTACAAGTACACCATCAGCTTATAGGAATTAATCCAGATATTATGGTACATGAATGCTCTGTGCATTTTAATCGGTCTAAAAGGTGGTTGTGAGATGCTAAAGATTCTGCACTGTGTCTGTAAAGCACTTACCAGAACATAAGGGAAGATTTTAATCTGGTCCCACACTACCTTCAGCACCATGAGAAGCAGCTTTCAGTATACGTGAATTGAATTACCTAAAAAGCTTCTGTCATGGCATAGCGACTTCTTTGCAGTTATGTTTACTATAGAGAACCAAATTTGTATTAGACAGGTTTGTCCTTCATTAGGCTTTTGAACTCCTCCAGGCCCATGGGGAGCTCCGTAGATATAGGAGAATATCCTGGACAAAAAATCATCAATAGGGTACGATAAAGGAATGCGGAGTAAAGGAACTTGACCTTGTTTACTTGGCCAGGGACACCACTGGAACTTTCGGCATAGTTTACATCATTTAGGCATGAGTTATGGGGATTCTATAGCATGGGTACTGTGAGGACTAACAAGAGAAATGATTTCAAAGAGAACAGCTTGTGCATTCTCAAGTCCAATTAAAGTTCCACAAGGACAAATCTAGTCATGGGATCATATTGATAAAGTAGTCTGATATTGTCATTCAACTGTTAGGCTTTTTTAACAGATCTCTCACTTATCATCTGTTTTCTTTCTTCCTTTCCTCGTAGTATGTTTGACCTCCTCCCTATCTCTCTACCACAGGATGCAGGAGAGCATCTGTTGACGTTTTCCTAAAGGCAGCTGGGTTCTTGGACTATGCAGTTCAGCATGTTCTTCCGAAATTCCCTGCTGAACTCAGGTTTGCAGCAAACATTCAAAATACTCAGCTTTATGGGAAGTGAATGTGTACTAATTATGTTGATGGTTCTTTTGCATCTTAGGAGAGAGTTACCGGTAGACCTTCAAGACGGAGTTCTTCAAGCACTTTGCCTCCAAGCACTGGGGCAGGTATTACATTTATTTTCCTGAGGAGATGTAGTTTGTGAATCAAGTTGCTAATGTTTATCAACTTTAGACCAACACTCATCATTTAAGTATTTTTCTACTTCAGAATACCTGCATTCACATAAATTTCTGAACGTACTGTAGAGGAGAATAGTGTTAAGGATAACGTCTGGCAGTTTAGATAGAGATTCATTGATCTGTATATCATTTTTTGTTTAATCACAGGAGCTAAAACCTTTAAAACCACGATAGCAGTTTGAGTGCTTTATACAAGACTTCTATAAACAACTCGATGTGAACTCAAAGATTTAGTGAATTCATGGGCTAGGTTTGACTCTGTCGAGGAGAGACTATAATTTGCAAAATTCACCTCCAAATTTTATTGGGCGGTGATCCTAAGACCAATTATGTCAACTGCGTGCCCATACTCGGTACATGTATTGATTTACATATGCTGTGTACGCCATATCTCTACTTGAAAAAGATTATGCACACTGGACAAACTGCAAATTAGGGGATGATCCTCTGTGTGTTTGTGTGTGTGTGAGTGGTAAGAAATCTAGTATGGTGCTTCTTTAGACGACCTCTTTGCCCTGTGTTAGGTGTTCGGAATGAAGGATGTCTCTTCCATTGGTATTAATGGCATAAACGTTTTTTTCCACTCGTTTTTTAATGCATGCTATTTCACTCTAACTTATTGGATGATGTTTTGCAAGAACTGATTTAGGCTGCTGACATTCAACTTGGGATGGCCATAGACAGTTCCAAAGCCACTCTGGCGGTGAAGCGTAGGCTTGCCTGTGAGATGGTAAAATACTGGGAGCAGGTAAGATCTGCCAACTTTGAACCAATTGCTTAAAGCCCTGATAGAATCTTAAATTAACGCCTGCTTCATTTTTTGACTTCTTGATATGATTGTATTCTTCGATTTGGGCGCTGTTGTCTGACTTATGAATGGGCTTCTCAATGTTTTTCTGCTTTAAAGGCTCAAGAGAATCTTGTGAACATCCCCTTAATGAACAGTTGGGGAGAAAAGCACCGTCAATATGTCAAATGGAAGTACGTTGAAGCAAAGGTATTGGCATGATTTCTTCTGCCTAGCTCTTTTATCCCTTTGCTTGATAGATTGTGCCTATGCGTCTTAAACTTTCAAGACGAAAGGGATCATTATCATACCAAATCTTTGGCGTATTATTCTAGGTTGAATCAGTTGAGTGTTTAATATCAGACAGCGTGAACATTCTGGTTTTTTGTGGACTGGTACTGTTGCACAGTATCTTTCATATGCATTACATAATCCATGTATCCAAGCTTACGTTTATTCCATCACCTTTGAAGCTAAATTTTACAGACAATATTATCAATTTGAAACTGTTATTTATTTCTTATTTGGGAAGGCTATGGCCTATAACACTCACATGGACATGCTTCCTCATTTGACTAGGGTTTCATCAGGAGGCAACACAGGAAAAATGCTCTATCATATGAACTGTAGTTGGTTCTCACCGTTCATTATCATATGGACCTTCAGACAAAGATTATCAAACCCAGTGGTTCGAAAATTACTATCCCATTGCCTTTTCTCACTACCACTGAACTAGCTAACTATTTAGCGTATAAATTTGGGTTAAATGCTTAATACTGGTAATTGACTAGGCATGAAACAAGTTGATTGTTAGTCGATTGCTTATTATTTCGGAGATACTAAGTTAGCATGCCAAACCAGAGACTAATTAGTTTATTTGGGAACATCTAGGAAGAGAGAAATTCAGGTCAAAATATGGGCATAAAAACCAATGTGACGATGGCTCATTCTTCCATATCTAGGGGGCATCTCATCTCATATTGTTTCATCTATAATAATCTCCTCGATGCCAATATATTTCCACCAGGCTGCAGCATATTATTTCCATGGTCTGATACTTGATGAGGGGAAGTCCCATGGAATGGCAGCAGCTGCTTTGCAGGTAGCAGTCGAGTCTCTCGAAGAAAGTAAGAAGCTCTCTGAGGCATTTGACGCTACACCTCCTCTGTCAAGGTGACAAATTTAAAATTTTCCTGTTTGCCGCTTTTTGTTAGTTTTGTTATTCTCTCAGCGAGTAACTGGAATTAGTTCGATATCTCTACCATGCCTACAACTTTGACGGCCACTTTTCTCCATTTTGTCAAAAAATCACCTTTTGCTGACTAAGCAAGTCGGGTAGTCCATGAGATGGAGGGAGATCTAGGTTTAGAAGTTAGTTTATGGCTAAAGTTAGTAAACCATGATAGAAAAAGAATCATCTGGATGTATTCAACTTAATAAAATCAAATTTCGTCTCATCCTATGTTTATGGTTTGACAATTTTCCAAACCATGTAAGTTTTTAAATGACGAATAAGCCACCTAAGTAGTTATATAACCTATGAAATACTCCACTCACCCAATGCATCAGGTAAGATCCAAGCAAAAACCCGGGTGCCAAGCGAAATGAGGAATAGTTCACACTTGGTCGATTTCATCTCAAAAACAGAGTTTCCTTCCTCCTGCAGTTTAGTGCAGTATTTCGTGCTCATTTGGTGTGCTAGTCTTTGCCTTTAGCTGGCTTTATCTGTGTGTGTATGTCAGAGAGAGAGAGAGAGAGAGAGAGAGAGAGAGAGCAGCAACAGCAGCAGCAGCAGCATTTTCGCAGGTTGGACAATAGAAACTAACTTCTCTTGCTGCAGGAACCCACCGCTTTGGGGAACCACAAAGTACATCTCTGAGAAAATCCCGAAAGATGCTTCCGCTAAAGTGCGGATAAACAGAGATCTGTACTCCCAATATAAGTAAGTCCTTCTCCTCTGCCTATAGAAAATGTGTGAGAATCTTGACATGAGCATACTGATTGATCCCATGCGTTACTATCATGTAGCAGGACTATGGAAAGTGCACCGGCCTTGCCTGACTTTGCTTTGGCCTTAAAACCCGATGAATACCAGCTCCCTTCAATGCATAGTTGTTGGAATGAGGAGAAAACAGACAGAAGCAGGCTGGAGGCCAACCAGCCCAAGGGCACAAGATGAAGTGTTACAATATCATGTTCAGTGAATACAAAGATGCCGCCGATTGCAGATATGGAAGATACAGAAGCAAAGTGGATCATTGGAGGAGTTTATTCGGATTCAGTGACGGAAATTTTTCTCAATCAAGTTTCATTTTCCTGTATGTTTTTGGTTCTGTCTTTAATATGGTCACAGTCAGTTCGAGAGAGGCCTTTGAAATTGTACAAGTATCTGTTTGGGTGTAATTTGTCTCGACTCCGGTGGGAAAGTAGTGGCCTCTCTCTTCTCAACCAAGCAATGTTGTCTTCCTGTTGAAATAAATGATTTGGTGTCTCGAAGTCAATTCCAGTTGAGAGGAAAATTTAGCGTGAGTATTGATTGTGAAAAGGATCAGAGAATTGTATATGAATGTAAAGAACGGACTATGTTGCATATATACCTATAGTAGAATGCAGAGTTGGATCATGTTATATAATCAATGACTTTTTTTTTTTGTATTAATAGATCATTTGAAAATGTGTAATGAATATCCAATTTTTGTTACTTGACCCCTTTGATTGTCGAGACACTTTTCTTTTATTCTAATTGTGTTTCTATTCCTTATAATATCTTGTTAAAGGCTGTTGATATTTTCGTCAATCTTCACCATTTTCATTTTTATTTTTAGCACCATCAACATTTCATTTTCACTTATATTAATATTTTAGTGAAGGGAAAATATCACAAAAAAACCCAACACTTTACACAAAGTGACAAATTTACTCCATTTTTTTTTGTGACATGAAAAACTCCGAACTTTGCCAATCGTGATATATTTATCCAAACTTTTTTTCGTGACACAAAAAATCATAAATTTCTATTCGTGTGACACATTTACCCTAAATTATAGGGTATTTTGGTCTTTTTACTTTTTAAATTTTTTCTTCTTCTCTTCCCTTCGCTGGCCATGGCGGAGGGAAGCCGGCGTCGGGCTGCCCTGGTGTCGGGCAAGGGTTGCCCTCGCTTAGGCTGGCTAAGGCAGGGCCCTCGGCTAGGTTGGGTGAGGGCCTCCCTCGCTTGACCTAGCCAAGGGCAGCTCTTGCTCAACGCCGATGAGGGCGGCCCTAGCTAGCCTAGGCGAGGGTGACCCTCGCCCGACGCCGGCTTCCCTCCACCGACTCCGCCATGGCTAGTGGAGAGAAGAGTGAAGAAGAAGAAAAAAAGAAAAATGAAAAATAGAAAGAGAAAAAGATGAAAATGCCCTTGGTGGAGTAAATGTGTCATAGTTTATAAAATTTGAGATTTTTCACATCACAAAAAAAAAATTTAGGGTAAATTTGGTTGACAACCTAAGGAACGGGAGGCTCCAGAGATGTTGGGGCTTCGACTCTTCCATTTTTGGCGGCGTTTTTGATCCTCCTGCTCAGCGCCGTCTGTAGTCGTGAGACTTTGCGGCCGGTTGATCTTTCCTTGCCGTTGCTGTGTTGGCCGTTTTGAAGATTGGCGGCCTTTGTTTCTTCCTCCGTGTTGGCTCTTGCTGGCTATCTTTAGCCTAGCTTTTATGGCAGGTCCCCCCCTGCCTTGGGCTTTCGGCTTCACAATGCTGACATTTAGGGAATGCGGGCTCAAATTTTTTTTCCAAACGGGCTGGCATTTGTCCAAGTATCTTCAGGCTTCAAAGGGGCTTTGGGAAGTGGTTCCCAAACGCACCCTTAGTTTGTTGTTTTGTCCCATGTTTTGTCGGGTGTTTTTTCTTTTACATCAGCTCCCTTCCACTTAATCTGACCCGTTGTCATGTTGAGTGAAAGTTTTTTGCGCCGATCTTTTGTATAGTTGGTTAAAGTTATTTTTATATTCTTACCTTTACCAAAAAAAAAATAAAATTAGATTATGATAAATTTATTACTTTGGGCAAAGTTTGAGATTTTTGGTGATATTTTCCCTTTAGTGAAATTATATTTCTCCATTTTTTCCATTCTTTCATCTTCTCTCAAAAATCAATAATAAAAGAGAGATTTTCTTTCACAAAATAAAATGGGAATAAAGTTTATGCATTTCATATGTTTCTTTTGCTAATTCATATCTAAACCTTTAATAAGCAGTGTACTAATAAGCAGTCTAATGAAGTTAACCCCCGGCCGGGATACATACGGCAGGTCGTTTGAAGCAATCGCAAGAAAGGTCGAAGGATCCTTCTTCTTCGTCGCCCCGCACCGCCCGCTTTTTCACGCTCCGCCGTCATTCTTGGTTCCCTTCCGGTTCCCGCCGGGCGGAGCAAGAGGGGTTATGGCGGCGAAGGCCGACCCGGCGGAAGGCGCGAAGAGGAGGTGCGTCTGCCTGATCGACGCGATCGGCCGGCTGCCTCCCTCGGTCGCCGGTCCTTGCCGGCGCACGCTCCTCAAGCTGGTCGAGTCCGAGCTCGCTTTCCTCTCTCGACGCGCCTCTTCTCCTTCTTCGGATTCGCCTCTCAGGTCAGTCTCTCTGTATCCTCATTGGACCGTTGGCACGCTCTCAATCTCTACGCGATAGGGCTAAGCCGGCCGTGCTTTTTCGGCCGAGACTTGCAATTAGACCATTGCCATGCTCGATCGTTGATTTGCCTGTAGAGTTCGAGTTGCGTCTTGTTGAAGAAACAGGATGAACTCTATTTTCTTTGTCGAGTTTGTTTTTAGCTTCTTTTTTTTCCCCTTGTTGGACCTGTGGAGGTGAAATTTTGTTTTGGTTGAGGAGAATCTCGGATAGTTTTGCGATCTTACTGAGGAGTATGTGTTGGCAGTGTTAATATCGGACACCTCGAAGCTGTCGTTCACATTCTCCAGCATCTTCCGGTCACGGGAGTTTCGCGCGTTTGCAAGCCTGTCCCTCTGTTGCCTGCGAGCGGCGAGGTGCGGAGAGCTGATTCCGGTTCGAAGATTGCTCATGTCGATATCGTGTGCACGCTGAAAGGAATCCCAGTTTGGGTCGTTGTATCCGATAGGAACCCGAACCATGTGACCTGGCACGATGGCCATAAAGGCAAGGGATTGAGATTGAGGATTCGGCAAGTCGTTGCTGCTGCTCAGTTCTCGCAGATACTGAGGCCTTCGTCAATTATTCTTTTCTTTTCACGTGGTGTGACTGACTCCATTCTCAAGAAGATTGTCGACGAATTTCAGGCCATTAAGTATGAAATGGAAGCTGACGTCCCCCTTTCCAGTGTTGGTTTTTTGGAGGAAATGGAAGGTGAGTGGATAAATATAATTGCAAGGTCTTACCAAGAATCAGTTGCCCTAGAAATAAAGGTGGATAATTTTGAGAAACCGGCTCAAGATCCCGAAGTGGGAGCTGGAGAATTAATGCTGGGTGCTGCAGAGACGGAGAATTCTGAGGGAAATTTGAACCTTAATTATCCTACTACCTTTGACACTCTAATTTCTGGCTTGAGACTTCCCATGAGAGGGAAAGATATGGCTTCTGCTACAACAAGAGAGGAACTAAGTGGAGGTGATCTCATAAATTTTGATACGACAGCTTTAATTGCTCTTGTATCAGACATTAGTAATGGTGGTGCGGAGAAACTTTTGAATGCAGAAGAAAGTGAGTTGAGGCAGCGGTTCAAAGGCAACTTGCCTTTTGTGATTGCACAGGTACATTAATTTTACTTTGTGAACCCATTGGTTTCTGCTTTATCTCCCAAGTGTTACGTTCAGCACCAGTAATATTAGCTTTGACAATTTCCAGGCAAACTCTGAGATTCAGAAACCAATCCTCCCAGAGCTGGGTGCAGTAATTTGCGGAAAGAATGGTGTGATATGTGAAAGTGTTCTTTCAGAGTTCAAAGAGTTAATAGCAATGTATGGAGGGACCAAGGAGAAGCTAAGAGCAGATCAGATACTAAAATGGCTTTCGTAAGTTGGTCCCTTGTTCACTTTCAGGATAAGATGAGGGTGTTAGCGAAATCAATCTTCTATATTATCTAGTCATCACGTTTATTTACAGTTGCCGCATCATTCTTGTTTTTTACTTATAAAAGAAATATTGATCAAAGGCAATTCACTGAGCTAAAGAGTTAGATTTGCAACAGTGTTGTTCCGGATAATCCTTCAGATCGCATGATTGGCCTTCCAACTACCAGAAAGCTTGCTAAAAAGAACAAGGTTATTTTTGGCACTGGAGATTACTGGCGTGCGCCGACCTTAACTGCAAATATGGCTTTTGTTAGAGCAGTTTCTCAGACCGGGATGTCTCTCCATACGATCGAGCATAGACCGCGTGCTTTAACTGGAAATTAGCTACAAAATTTTTTCTGAAAGTGGCTTGACATGTGTTTGCGAGCGGACTTCAAGGTAATATGTGCAACTTGACTTGTATATAGATTACCTTACCTGCTGAGTGATGTTACTTTTCTGTTGGACATATTTTCGATTATTATTTTTCTGTTAAAATGCCTTCAGAAAAACCTGCCTCGATCCCACCCTAAGTAGCCTGATTTAGTTTCCTAAAAGTGTAAGCTCACTGCTTACTTTACCGTTTGAAGTCCTGGAATTAACAACTTGATTTTGTGGAAGACAGATTTAGTATTTTAAGCAGGACATGGTCGCGACATTGTTTCTAATTGCATAACACAAAATCTTAGCAGAGTTTCGGAATTTATCCAGGGAAAAGAAGATTAGTATTTATTAGATTAATCAATTTTTGACCTAATTCAATGTTGATGTTATTTTGATGATTACCAAAAAATTCTGGACTGCCTATTTAATCAAATTGGGACAATGTGTGGCGAGATGTGTCGAACTTTCTCTCTCTGTTCCTGTGAGACTGCAATATGTTGGATACATTTTCTCTGGACTCATTATTTGCACTCAAAATATCCAATTTTCAGATTCTTGGATCGTTGTGATAGGATTAAGTACTTTTGAGTCGAATACCCAAAATTGATGGCATTTATACTTTCCTTTTTCTTTTCAGTGACAGAAACATAGAAACGTTTGTGACTTTAATGTCATTAATCTGAGTATTGATTTATGTGCATTGTTTAAAATGGTTGGACCATGTTCCTTGCTTCTTAGCTTTTGAGGCAGTTCCTGATCAACTGTTGTCTTTTTTGTATTCTCAGGTACCATGATGCTTCTCAAGATGTTTGAGTCCTCATGCGCGCATGTGCAGAGGGAGAGGGAGAGGAAATTCAGAAAAAGAATATATATAGGTTATCTGACACATCATAGTTTCTGACAAATGAATCTTCTCTGTCTAGAGAATATGAAAATTGAGTTTACAAAGGAAACTGAAGAAAAAAGAAGTAACTCATGACAACGAAACAATTTAAAGCTTCATCCCAAAACTACAGTGACTTGTTTTGATGCTGATCAAGCTATTGGTACTCAAGCTGTCCACCACCAGGGAACATCGGCCCAAGATTTTAACCTTCCTCAACTTCATTGTGCCTAGTTCGACTGACACTGGTGCATCAACTTTTACATCAAGAGGGATTTGTCCTGTTTGCTGTTGCTGCTGCAGTGCTGCCATTATGGTGCTTCCAGATTCGCTTTGGCCAGTCAAGGTAATGTCAAGTCTTGTTGTGTTCTGGTGACCTTGGTAGAATCTTGGCAATGATCCTTCACATAGCTTATCATTTGAATACCACACGCTTAATCTGCCACCCTTCTCATAATAGATTCCAATCTTTTTGTTTGGATTTGTGGCCGTAATCTTCACATCAAATTGTGCATACAGGGTCAGGTCGAAATTCAGCCTCAAAGCACTTATTTGAAGGCGGTCAACTGAATACTGTGGAAGTTTTGGTTGGAAGACAAAGTAAATAACTGCTGCAACTATTCCAATGAGGATCAGTATGAGGAGGAGGAGGCTAATGAGCCCGCACAATAACCTGCAGCAACAGCCTTTTCGTTTCCGTGGCTTCGCGAATATCACAGGTCCACCACCTTGCAACGAAGAAGCTCGATGAACTTGGGTTCCTTTGTCTGAAACAGAAGAGCTTGGCGGCACTAAAGGTGCCGTGGCACTTGTTGCAACCGGAACTGCCGGATGAATTCTCTGATTATCTGCCATTGCTTCTGGTACAGCGAACTTCAGCTGACGATGCATTCTGGAATTTCCGCTGGAGTATAGGCACTTTTGGCACCTAGACAAGTTTCTTGATGAGCTGAGTTGGTTGATTTGTTTTTCAGAGCGAAATATAGGATCGCAATTCTCCAGGGTCTCCAACTTCCCCACCTAACAACAAATACAAAAAAAGCCAAGTTTGCATGGGGTGGTTCATCTACCAATGGTTTCCTTTGATTGTGTAGAAGAGTTAACAACACAAGCAGAAGAAAGGTGTCCCTCTGGTTTGGGTTTAATCCTCGAAAGTTGTTGCTTCTGACCTACTCTTTGGTTTTGGCATTTTGACACTGTTTTGGAATTGTGCCAAGTGGCTCTATTCGATTACTTTAAACAAAGATTTTCTACACCTGTGCGTTCGGTACTTCAGGGCGTGCCAATTGGCCCAGGAAAACAGCGAGATGGTGTCGGTAGAGATTCGGACTCTTTAACAGATCAGATGTCATAAAGGGTCTGCAGAAGTTAACTTTGTGTTGTTAATAGCATCCCTTGTACCTGTTTATTGGGATAATTCTACTCTTCCGGTTTAAGAGTTTTTAAGTGTCATAATCATTTGGGAAAAAATAATGTACCATTTACCAAACTCACTTTTATGAAGTCACCGATCCTCATTTATAATCAGCAAATTATCAAATCTTACCAATTATTATTTTTTATTCTTAAAACTCTATAGAAATATCGAATTTTATATGAATTTGCTGATCATCATTTGAACAATTTATCAACTTTTTTTCCAATTCTCATTTAAGTTGCTAGTCGCCGTTACTTGATAACTCTATAGAAAGGTTCATAATGTAAAAAATAAAATGCAGGTAAGTAATTCGATCGAAATTTTGTAATCGAAACTTACTCGGTGATTTAATTTGACAATAGTTGGAAAGTCGCTCTAATTTAGGTTCGCAATTTCATATTAAAGTCAATAAATTTGAAACATTAATAAATTACGCAAGTAAAATTTGATAAGTTAGTACTAGTGTTAACAATATAATTGTGCTGTTCATTATGGCCATTGTCTAAGATAACTACTTCAATTTTTTCTTTCAAACGGGGAATCTACAAGATTTTTGTAAATCGTTATCCGACAGGATCGGCACCTAAAATAGAGAAAAAATGGATGGAATTGTAATGATGCAGGAGGCATTCAGGTGGCAAGACTGGTCTCAGATTCTTGAAGTCTCAATTTGCTTTGGTGCAAAAGTTCATCTCGGCAAAAAGTAAATTTCTTCTCCCATTCACGAGAGAGAGAGAGAGAGAAAGAGGAAGCCAAAATAATGGTTCAGGCCACCAGAGTCCCTGCCTTTCCGGTGATGAAATCGGATTCCGTAACATTCATTCTAAGCCTCATGCATCACCGGGAGTCGGCAACTGTATCGACCTCTTCATAAGCAAAGCCCCGGCAACTGTATCAGCCTCTTCATAAGCAAAGCCATCTACCTTGGCATATGGAGGACGCAGCGCAGACATTTGCCTTCCCTCATGAGCTCAAAGGCTTTGTTGATATCCTCCAGTTGCAAGTTATGGGTGACAAACTCATCCACCCGGATTTCCTGCACGACAATGCCGGTAAGCGCATTCTTAATATGCATTGAAGGAGGTAGTCCTTTTCTTTTAGTGAGCCCTGAACACAGACAATTCTACAGCGGCAAGTTTCTAGATGTCTTAGTAATTTGATGTCGATAACTTCCATTTATTTTCATTAGCAACTTCCTAAACATGTCAAGAACATGTAGGCTTTTCCTGCAATCACATATCAAAAGGGAAAATGCAAGTTGCCACGACAGGACACCACTTCATGTTTATTGAACTTGGGGACGAGCATAAAATCTCACTACCTTGTTCATGTACTTGTCGACCAATGATGGTATATCGGATTTTGGTTTCCATCCTCCATACATGGAACCTCTCAGTGTCCTTCCGGTGAGCAGCAGTCCGTAGTGAGCTGTTATTTCTGGCTTTGCTTTGGGCACGCCAAGGGTCACAGTTAAACCCCATCCCTTAAGGAAACATTGGACAAGAAGTTTCACTATTTTCCTTTCGAAAACATTCCTTAAAGAAAATGAAGGAGGTTCAGTGAAAGAAAGATTACATCACAGCAAGACTGCAATGCAGTTGTTGTTGCTCTTGTATCGCCAGCGCACTCGAAAGAGTAATCAGCACCCCCATCAGTTATCCTCTTGATGACCTGAGCATTACAAATTTCAGTGATTAATCCAGAGATCGGTTTCGACGGATTATGCCAATCTCAAGTATAACATCAAACTTTTGGGATGAAATACCTCATGAATGGGTTCATCATAGTCCTTTGGATTGAGATACATATCAACTCCAAAACTTTTGCTGCTCCAGCATGCACAGATCACTATCAAGGCTAGTTTGGTGCACAAGATAAGTTCTCAGAATGAAAGAAAATATATCAGCTTGTTTACCTTTCTCACCCTTCTCAGGATTAATGTCTACACCAATTACTTGAGAAGCTCCCCGAAGCTTGGCACCTTGCGCAACCTTTTTAAAGATAAGTTACTAGAATAATGGGCGATGCTCATTGGATAAGGGAAGAACAGAAAGTTATATCCAAAGCACTTACAGATAGGCCCACAGTTCCAAGACCAAATATTGCCACGTTTGATCCTTTGGATACATTGGCCACATTCCAAGCCGCTCCTAGACCTGTGTAATCTCATTGCTCAAGATTGTCAGCGGTGAGAACTTATTGTACAGTGACCAACTTGATTCCATGTGCTATCGGGTAGGATATGTTACCTGCTGCTACTCCGCAACTGAGAATACATATTTTCTCTAAAGGCGCCTTTGGGCTGACTTTGGCAGCACATCCTGAGTGCACCACCGTATACTCGCTGAAACTCGAAACGGCACAGTAATGATATACAGGATTGCCTCTAATTGAGAAGCGCGTCTTTCGGTCGCTGTGCATTAAGCCGCTCCTTTCCAAACCAAGTGTTCGACACATGTTGCTTTTATTAGATGTACAGTGCTGGCATCTCTTGCATTCACCCACAAACAATGTCAACATGTGGTCTCCCTCCTTGAATTCTGTCACTCCCTCCCCCACACTCTCGACAATCCTGCATAATCAAGTTAATGATAAGTTAACATCATTCAATGATAAGACGCTTAATATAGAATTGGCCTTTTTTCTTGTTGGATAATTCAGTAATCTGTTCTTTGATAAAAAAATCAATGCTGGAGGATTAGTCCTGCTGTGTCCAACATGAGCTATATTGACCGAGATTTGTTCAAATAGGCAGCCATATCATATTTGACATGAACACAAAGAGATTAGCAATTTCATATCTCTCAACTCTCTGGTAACTGTATGACTGATTACAGGCTGAAGAATAAAATGAAGTGGTACAAGGAGAAAGAGGGAAGAAGCATAATACCCTGCTGCCTCATGCCCAAATATGCGAGGAAATATAGGCTGCACATGAAAAGAGTTTGCTGGTTTAGTCAAGTACTAAGTTTCTTCGGAATGTAGAATCATAGAAACGTGAATAGAGAATATCATTCTAAAAACTAAAAGATGAATCAAAAGAGTTGTGAATATGCAACTTTTGAATATTTGCAGCTCCCTAAGTTCAACGTATTATCTCAGAGCATAGAATTTGGTTAAAGAATAGGAAAAATAAAAATAAAAATGTATAGACTCCGTAGACTTATGTTGCAGGTTGCTTTGGCAAAGACAAGAAACTAATAGACAAATATCAGAACAAACGGAGCTTGCTGGAAAAGTTGTTTAAAATAGGCAGAAGCTAAGGAGTTCAATGTGTAAGGCCCCTGAATATTACTGTCCAAATCAACTAAATGAACATCACTCCCGACTTGGCCATGATTAACCATGATTTGACAAACTATTGGAAAATCAGAACAATGGACATCTCCTCAATATAAATATCAGAACAATGGACATCTCCTCAATATAGTGCTTCGGAATTCTCCGAAACAGTTGAAACTCCAGAGCAGAATTCACCTTTAGCTCAGTCAATTATCAAAAACATTCAAGTGTTTTACTACTCTACAATAAATAACTCGGAATTCTGAATGCAGCATGAAGACCTAAACACTGCCAAGTATGACCCCATTTTCTAAGAGCATCACCTTTCCTCATATGTGGTCCAAGATGCACGGAGTCGAGAATGAACAGAAGGATAAACCAAAAAGAACGATTCCCTCTTTAGTCTTTCCTCCACTTGCTTAGCCTCTCAAACTGACAGCAGTTGGGATGATGCTCTACTGCACTCCCTTGTCATTCTTCTTAAATTATCTTCACAGCACAGCAAAATGTATCTATCTCATTCTAAAGGCTCAAAGCTTGCTTAATTGAGCTGCATCTCTGACTTAACTTGATATTATACGTACTAAGAGTGAGCTTCCACATCAACCATCTGTTTTTCTTCCTTACATGTTACAAAGAGAGTGTTTCCTTTTCTTTCCCCAAGGCAACAATGATCCATGGGAAATTATTGTGTATGTAAAGATGTGCAACATCACTTGCTTATAGAAAGTTCCCCATGATCGACACTTTCAGATAGGCTTCCTGAATAGAGTTCGACTTTCTGACGGCGTGCACAAAATCAATAGAAATAAAAATGAAGCACGAACAGTTTAGGCATTAATACGATATTGTTTCAATGTATCATTTCTTGTAAAAGATACACACACACACATAAAATTATCAAAGATTGGAAAAACTAATCAGTACAAGAATAGACATGCACAAACGTAACATGACGCGTTATATTTCAGGAATTATTTAGTATCTCCCAAATTCATATACAGCGATAATAGAAGCTTTTTCTACAAAGTAACATGGAAAAAAATTTGGATCACGTTATTTAAGTTAAATATATAAAAAAAATGAATCGTAATGGTACAGCAAGGATCTATGATGTATTAAAATGATATAGAGTTTGGAGAGGTAAAACAATAATAAATTAGTGGCTTTGCGGGAGAGAAGAATTCTGAAGTTACCGACTATAAGCAAATTGATACCAAATGCCACCAAAGTTCTGAGATTATCCCTACATAGCTTTCACATTATAGATAGGTTCTGGCCATCCCATCTCCAAAAAAGGGGGGAAAAATTCCTCATACTTAAGACCCGTTGCATGTCATTCTGGTTGATTCAAGATGCAGCTTGAGAACGCACTCTACTTGATAATTTTCTTCCAAGAAAATGTGATTTAAATAGCGATGGCAGGACCAGACACGAAGGTGCGTTTGATATTTTCAGGAATAATTTCTACTAAAAAATGGTTTTTTCTGATTCTGTAAATGAGTTTCTTAACATTTGCTTTCTCTTTCTCTGTCTAGATATCAGGCTCAGGCAGACGGACGAAAAGAAAAAGAAGAGAAGAAGGGCAGAGAATGGATTACCTGGGATTCCCAAGCGGCGACATCGCTGCCACAGAGGGAAGTGGTGACGACTTTGATGCGGATCTCCTGAGGTTGGGGCGGACTGACTTCCACTTCCTCGATCACCAGAGGCTGCCCAGCTTCCCATGCCACCGCAGCTAATGTTTTGTCTCGACATGGAATCAAGAAACATGAACACCCAGCAAGATCCAAACAAAAGAAAAGGCAGAGAATTCAGAGAAATTTCCAAGAAGTGAAGAAAAAGATTCAAACCTTTGCATGTGATGACGGATGGTGAGGACGACATGGTGGCTGGAAAGCGGGAGGTGCGCGCGAGTGTTGCGTGGATGAGACAAGAGGGCAAGCAAAGGAGCTGGTACGAAGATGATGATAGTTCAACATAGCCTCTTACTAACGTTGAATTTCGTTTCTATAGTGCTATTCGGTGGTAGGTAGGAGAGACAGGGAGAGAGTGGTGGTTGGTGAGCGAGAGGGGTTGATGCTTCTACTTCTTTCTTCTCTTTTCATTCATATTTCCTTGAACTCTTCTGAGTTACAGGGAAGCCACCTTGCCACCGAACAGTGTGATCTGGCATCTGCTGGGTCGTGGGTTTTTGTAATCCATGGCTGTTCTGGGCAAGAATTCTCTGATTAGAGTTCCATCGGTGCGCGATTATCGAAAAATCTACTGGTCTTGTCTAGTGAATTATCTTTTCTGGCCACCGTATAGCGAATTATAGAAAAGCTCTTCGAATTATAGCTCCTCTTTGTTCATTTGCCATTTCAAATATTTTCACTCTTTGGATGTATAAGATTATACCATGGACTGCTCCTGCATCATGATACGTCTGTATTGGAATAATAGCTGGTCTAGGTATTATAAACTGATGCCGCGACAAAAGAGAATAAGAAAATCGACTGAATTGAATGTGATGCTCAGGTACTTACGTCATAATTATACAGCGCCGCAAATCCCAGCATACTCTTTTTTTCATAATCAGTTCCTTCCTTCTACCAATGTCCCACAATTTCGTCTTCGTCGCTCCTTGTTGGTTCCTATTAAAATGTTGAGATCCTCTCTGGAAGTTTCTCTTCCGACCGATTTCAATTTTACCCTGTTGCCAATTTCGTTCTCAAAAGCGACGAAACTGACGATGACTCGACTTTGGTTGGGTTAAGCTGTCGACATAGCAGTTCCAGAGAAACGGTTCTGCCACCTTTTGACAAGGCAAAAGACAGCGAACAGCGGCGACGGCATTCATGAATTACGCCTTCAATACAAAGATCTTTTGATGCTGAAAAAAAGAGAATTTTGGCTTGACAGCTTAAAAGTACATTATTGAGAGTCTGTGACACCTTTAGATGGCAAGAGATGGTCGAATTTTATCAAAAGTTGAGACACACTAATTGCTACATCTATGTGAAATGTAACAGCTAATCTCCATCTATCCAAGATAACAATGCACTGGCATGCCTAACTGTATGACTTCTCATAACAGAACTCGCTCCCTGAGTCATAGGCCATCTTCAGTTTCGGTGAGTTTCACTTTTTTCACCAGGACATACATTGCTACTCGCTGGCTGCGATAATCTGGATGGAACTGTGCCTGATCTACACGCCCAACAACAAAATACTTCATCGCAGCATCCAAGAAGTATTCAAGGATACTATCTGCCAAGTAGAGGACTAATCAATATATAGATACCCCTGCCCAAGGCACATATTCACACTTAAACATGTGCACGTGCCCCACACACACGCGCGCGCCCACACAAACACACAAATGGAAAGCATACCATTGCGAAGTTCTCCAGCCAAAATGATGGTTGTTTGAGTCCCAGAAAGTTGCAGCAATGTCTCCATCAGATCCTCGACTGCTCCCTCACTGTAAATCACATCGGATCCCAAAACTGACAAAGCAAGCACGGTTAATCACATAAAATTTTATAATTTCAAGTTCTTTTAATCGGACAGGAAGCATTTTAAGAATATCATCAACCAAGAAAAGAGAAACTTAGAACATAAATATGGTTTCTTTCTCAGTCCAACAATTTTGCAACAGAATTGTTGCTGTTTGATGAACAGATAGTGTTTCCTTTCCAAAAAAGAGGTATAAATTATAGTTCTGCCAAAGAACCATTCTTCTTTCAAAGATGGGTAATATTACAACGGTAAGCAGATAATCCTTTGAAAAAGCCCCACGGGCATTACTTAATTCTTGTAGCTGAAGTACTCCCTCTGTAAATGCTGGAATTGAACCCCAGGAAATGAAAACAATGACATGAGGAAAAGGCATGAGAGCTTATTAGCGAAAATCCTTGAATCATGAAAAGCAAGTTTCTCCTCTAATGAGAAAACCGGCAAATGCATCAAAGACAGGTAAGCTCAAACTCGATCAAGCTGTGCAGAGGCACACAGGTGCAAAGAATCAAAGGTAGGAGGAAAAACTCCACAGAAGATAACCAGTAATAAATAATTTGATATACTACAAGATTCTAATGCATAGAGAAGGACAAAAAATTTATCAATCGAGGGAGAAGAGCACCATTACCATAGTCAGGTAAAGGCTCAATCAAGTCTCTGTCAGGATCATCTCCCCAAATCAGTTCTTTCACAACCGCAGATCCCCGCATGTTGTCATGTTTCAAATTCGTTTCGACGTTCTTCCTGAGAAGCCTTAGTCTATCTGGTAGATCAGTAAGAACCACTTGAGCACCCAAAAGAGCTGAAATGCAGCTGAAATGAAGAGCAAAGCACCTTCAAGTGAGTAGCGCAACCATTCAGCCAAGAAATATCCAACTCATCATAAACTTGTAATATTCTCCATAAGTTTGCAAAACAAGGAGTTAACCTCGGAGTAAATCATAATTTTTGCAATGAGCATGAAGTAAGAATTCGAGTTTCATTCGATGTATCTAAGGACTCAAGAGATTACGATATTTATACCCAACTAATCCACATCCAGAGCCCAATTCAACAACCTTCTTGCCCTGAAGAAGAAGCATTCTGGAATCCACGGCATGTTCCAAGAACTTCCCCAACACAATCCCACTATCCCACATCACTGATCCAGTAACTCCAGGAGTAATCTACAACCACATCAAAATAAATCCTTTGAGACAAAAAAATAAAAAAAAGGCTCCGTAGATTCTCATTCATACCACAAAGATTGATCAACAAAGTTTCCTCACATTGTTTCGATACATTGTTCATCATAGAAATCCAAAAGGTATGCAATTTCTACCTTTCGAGAATCCCAATTTCCATTCTAACAACAGTCGCATTAGCAGCTCGCTCAAGATCATCGAATCGAGCGATCAAAGAAGAGTTTCACTTCCACTAAACCCTAGCGCGAGAACGACGGCAACTCGCGAAATTCAAAAATAAAAAAAAAAAATGGAGTCCGTACCAGAGAGGAAGGAGATTGGAGGATGGAGAGGGAGTGACCGCAAGCTTCGACGGCGAGGGCGAGGGAGGACTGGGCGACGAAGGCGTTGGGCCGGGCGAGGGTCGGCTGCTGGATCCCCCACAGCAGCATCGTCTCCGCCGCCGCCGCCTCCCCGTCCTCGTCGAAGCCTCCGGCGCCGCCGCCCAACAACCTCACCTTCCCGCCGTACGAGCCCAGCCCCGCCACCGTTTCGCCGTCTTCTTCTTCTCCCGGCTCCTCCGTACGCACGGCGCTCGCAGCCGCCATCGCCATCGCCAGCGCCGCTCCTCGTCTACTTCCACTTCGTCTCTTCTCTTCTGCTCCGTCTCCGCTTTCATTTGTCTTAATCTTTATTATTATTTTATTATTATTATTATTATTATTATTAAAGTTCTAATTGAGTGATTAGCACAGCAAAACTGCAGTTCAATTTCGTGAAATTTCTAATTTTTTTTCCTTTCTCCATGGATACCCTCATTTTTTTTCATTTTCAGATTTTCAGAATCAAGAAAAAAAAAAAAAGAAAAAAATATTTAAATTGTCTTACATGCATTTCTTTTTCCTTTTTCCTCTTTGTGATAGTATCAAATTTTTGCATCTACCTTTACTTGCCTTGTTATAAACACTCTAAAATTATCAACTCTTATAGAAACTCATCATTTTTTTGTTTTTATCTAAACTATATGGTAACTCTTTCCCGATTATATTACGATTTTTTTTTGTGGATTTCAATTTGCAACTGAGCTACTTATCAACGGATATTTTTTTCTTGTTTTATAAATTTTTGTTATTGGTTACCAATTTTTTTATTTGTCGTTTTCATAAACGCCTTCAATCTATCGATTATCATACAACTTCACCGACCTTTTTTTTTTCGCATGGTTTGTCAACTTCAATCTAACAACTGTTCCCAGAGTCCAAGACAGTAGTTGATTTATCTTCCCAGACATGAAATGATATGATCAATATCTGGAAATATGGATGGATTTTTTTTTTTTTTTTATTATGGTGCTGAAAGGCATTCAGATGGCAGACCAGCCTCACATTTCAGAAGTCTTAATTTTTGATTGGCAGCTCAGTTCCAAAAGTTAATCTCAGCAAAGAGAATTTCTCCCATTCATGAGAGAAAGGAGAGAGTGAGAAGAGAATTTGTCCTGGTGAAATAGGCTTCCATGGCATTGGTTCTATGCCTCGTGCGCTGCCGAGAACTGGCAACCGGACCGACCTCTTCATATGCAAGTGATCTACTTTGGCATATGGATGACGCAGCGCAGACATTTGCCTTTCTTCATCATCTCGAAAGCTCTGTTGATCTCCTCAAATTGCAAGTTATGGGTGACGAACTTATCCACCTGGATTTCCTGCATAACAGCACAGTTGAGCGCATTCCCAATACACATCAAAGGCACATTTTCTGTTGTTCAAACGGGGAAGTCCTTTTGCTTTCTGTTACCCTGATCACGGAAAATTCTACAGATCTGTCGGCTATATAGATTCTTCATTTGTGGCGGGTGACTTTTAGCCGGTGATGGTTAATATCCAAATGTCTTAACGATTTGATGTTAGTAACTTTCATTTGACATGTTACAGAGATCAGAAAGGTGAAACGCCACTTCATGTTCATTGAACTTAGGTATGAGTATAAAATCTCACTACCTTGTTCAAGTACATGTCCACCAATGATGGCATATCGGATTTTGGTCTCCATCCTCCAAACGCGGAACCTCTCAATGTCCTCCCACTGAGCAGCAGTCCATAGTGAACTGTCATTTCTGGCTTTGCTTTCGGCACGCCGAGGGCCACAGTCATACCCCATCCCTTAAGGAAACAACATTAGACAGAAGTTCACTATTTTGGCTTGAAAAAACTAACCAAGACGAATGAGGTTCAGTGAAAGAAAGATAACATCACAGCAAGACTGCAATGCAGTCGAAGCTACTCTTGTATCGCCAGTGCACTCGAAACAGTAATCAGCACCCCCATCTGTCATCCTCTTGATGACCTGAGTACCAAGATTTTAGCGATTAATTTCTCTCCGGGTATTGGTTTCGACAGATAACTACTGCATCAGTCATACTTGAACCATAACTACTGCATCATACTTTTAGGATAACATACCTCATGAATGGGTTCATCATAGTCCTTTGGATTGAGAAATACATTAACTCCAAAATCTTTTGCTGCTCCAGCGTGCACAGATCACAATCAAGGCTAGTTCGATACACAAGATAAGTTCTCAGAATGAAAGAAAGTACATTTCTTTGTTCACCTTTCTCGCCCTTCTCAGGATTAATGTCCACACCAATTACTTGAGAAGCCCCCCGAAGTTTGGCACCTTGTGCAACCTTATTTAAGAGAGTTACTTGAATAATCGGCAATGCTCATTGGATAAGTGAATATAAAGTAATTGCAAAGCTGAAGCACTTACAGAAAGACCCACAGTTCCAAGACCAAATATTGCCACGTTTGATCCTTTGGATACATCGGCCACATTCCAAGCCGCACCTAGACCTGTGTAATCTCATTGCTGGAGATTGTCAACAGCAGTAAGAGCTTAGGGCTTGTTTGATAATATTCTCAAAAACAACTGATTCTATTCTTTTGTTACAGGAAATTAAAAAAAGAAAAAGAAAAAAAAAAGAATAGAAATTCTTTTGGTAAATCTTTTGTTCCTGAGAACAAAAATCCATTTTTTGTTCTCGAAAATATATTTATAACAAAATTGAGAAGTAGAGAAAAGTTATTTCTTGTTCTTGAGAACAATTTCTAGAATCAAGTCTAATTTTTTTTTTTTTTTCTTTTTTCTTCTCTTTCCTTTTCTTCTTCTTCCTTTGGTTGGTTGTCGACCTTGGCCGAAGGTTGGCGAACTTGCCAAAGTGTTGCTGGCCCTTGGCGACACCAAGGTGGGCAAGGCTGGCTTGGCCATCGGCAATCTGGCGAGGTTGAGCCTCGCGATGGCTATGCGAGCCTTTGGCAAGCTCGCTAGACCTCGCCCGAGCTTGACCGGTGAGCTTGCCGGATTTTGTCCAGCCGATCGCTAACCACAAAGAAGGATGAAGAAGAAGAAAAAAAAAAAAGAAAAATTATAATCAAAGTATTAAAAAAATTAAAAGAAACTAAAAAATTTAAAAATCTTACTAAATGCATTTCTATCCTAGGAATAAAAATTTTAAACAGTTACCAAACGCTTTTGAAAACTTAGAAATTATTCTTCAGAACAGAATTAAAAAAAAAAATTAATTCTAAGAAAAATTATTTTGGAAACAGAATGGTTACCAAATGCGTTTTACTTGATTCCATGTGCTATCGGGTAAGATACGTCACCTGTTGCTACTCCGCAACTGAGAATACAAATTTTTTGTAGAGGTACCGTTGGGCTGACTTTGGCGGCGCACCCCGAGTGCACCACCGTATAGTCGCTGAAACTCGAAACGCCCAAGTAATGATATATAGGAGTGCCTCTAATGGAGAAACGCGTCTTTTGGTCGCTGTGCATCACGCCGTTCCTTTCCAACCCAAGTGCTTGGCACATGTTGCTTTTATTCGATGCACAGTGCCGGCATCTCTTGCATTCGCCCATGAACAACGTCAACACGTGGTCTCCCTCCTTGAATTCGGTCACTCCCTCCCCCACGCTCTCGACAATCCTGCATAAGAACATTCAACGATAAAAAGCATTACTGTATAATTTCTGTTCTTCGTGGCGTGTATCAGTTTTAAAAAGCAAGATTGTCAGGTTCTGTCTCTAATGTGAGAGCTACATCGACCAGGATCTGTTCAAAAAGGTAGTCATATAACATTTGACATGAACTTGAAGAGATTAGTAATTTCGCATCTCTCGACCCCTTCATGACTGATTGGAAGCGCAAGAGTAAAACGAAGTGGTGCAAGGAGAAAGGGGGAAAAAGCATAGTACCCGGCTGCTTCATGGCCAAATATACGAGGAAATATATTCTGCACAGGAAAAGGGCTGGCCATTTTAGTCAAGTGCTAAGTTTCTTCAGAAGATAGAATCATACAGACATTAGTAGACAATATCATTCTTAAAAATTAAAAGATGGATCAAAAGAGTTGTCACTATGAGACTTCTCGATATTCGTAGCTCCCCAAATTCAAAGAATTATCTCAGAGCATAGGAATAATTTAAAGTAAACGATGATAATGAGTGTAGAGACTCCACAGGCTTAAAGTGGAAGGTTGCTTCAACAAAGACAAGTAACTGATAGGCCGATATCGGAACAACCGTGAGCTTGCTGGAAAAGTTTTCTAAGATGGGCAGAAGCTAAGGATGTCAATGTGCAAGGCACATGAATGTTACTGACAATTTGACTAAATGAATTTTTTGCCCCCGCCAATCATTTCAAGTGATGGTCAACAATGGGCGTCCCATTTGGCCGTGATTCTAGGAAATGACAATTTACTGGAAACTCAGAATGGGGGACATCTCCTTGATATCATGCTTCGGAATTCTCTGAAACATTTGAAACTCCTGAGGAGAATTCACCTTTAACTAACTCATTTATCAATAACATTCCAGTGTTTAAATCCACAAGAAATAACTCAGACGATTTTCCAACAGCAGCACCTTTCTCCATACGTGGTCTGAGACGGCAAGGAGTAAAGAATGAACAAAAAGATAAACCAAAAAAAGAAAAAAATGGTTCCCTCATTAGTCTTTCCTCCACTAGCTTAGCCTTCCAACAGTACTCTACTGCACTCGCCTGTCATTCTAATTGCATCACCTTCACGGCACGGCAACACGTATCTATCTTATTCTAAAGGCTCAAGCGCTTGCTCCGAGCTGTATCTCTGACTTAGCTTGACATTATACGTACAGAGAGTGATGTTTCAGATCAAATCTCTGTTTTTTTCTTCCTTATACGTTACAAAGAGAGTGTTTCTTTTTCTTTCCCCCTGTACCTTCACATTCACATGGCCTCCCTGCATACAGTTAGACTTTCTAACATTGCACTATTCCCAAGAGATGTGGCAGATAGTGTAGGCGAAGTAATAAGATAGACCAATCATATTTCGAGACATTACTGCTGGACCAACCAACAACAGTGATGGACGCTACATTCATTGACTACGACCTTAATTGACCGCTGCGCAGACTGTCATACCAAAAAACGACAGCATAAAATGACATTATCTCAATGTATCGTTAGCTGCATTAGGATAGGAATAAATGTAGATTATCAGGAAATTGGGATAGCTTTCGTGTTATAGGTACAGAGATTAAACCCAATGGGGCCAACCCATCTCGCTAAAAGGAAAAAGAAAATTTTCTTACTTAAGATCCATCGCAAATAATGGTTCTTATGGATGGCAGGACTAGACACTCAGCCCACTTCTAGATTTACTGTCAGACCCAACTTCACATGAACGATGCCTTTATACTTTCTCTTTATAGATATCGGGCTCAGGTTGACGGACAAGAAGAAGAAACAAGAAGAAGAAGAAGAAGAAGAAGAAGAAGAGCAGAGAATCGATTACCCGGAATTCCCAAGCGTTGACGTCGCTGCCACAGAGGGAAGTGGCGACGACTTTGATGCGGATCTCCTGAGGTTGAGGCGGGCTCACTTCCACTTCCTCGATCACCAGAGGCTGTCCAGCTCCCCATGCCACCGCAGCTAATGTTTTGCCTCGACATAGAATCGAGAAACCCGTGAACAACCCAACAAGACCCAAACAAAAGAAAAGGCAGGGAAATCACTTTCTCAAAGGGAAAGGAAAAAGATTCAGACCTTTGCATGTGATGATGGAGGGTGAGGAGGACATGGTGGTGGCTGGAAAGATGGAGGTGCGCGCGCGAGCGTCGGGCGGGTGAAGCAAGGCGGCGAGCAAAGAAGGAAGGAAGAAAGGATGATGATGATGGTTCAACTTCGGATCTTGCTTTCTTTAGTGCAATTTGGCCGTTAGGTAGGATAGAGAAAGAGAGAGAGACTGGGATTAGTTGACGAGTGAGAGATCGTTTTTAATATTCTTAAATTTTTCTGAACTGATGGGGAAACCACTTTGCCGACAGAACAAACATCGTGATCTGGCCCCAGCCCGCCCGGTCGTCTCGTGGATTCGGTAATCCAAGATTGTTGTGGGCAAGGAGTGTCTAATGATTGCTGTTCCATGGGAAATGAGTAGAGATCGGTGCTGTCATTTCAGAAAACAGACTGTCCAACGTCAGCCACATATGTTAGAAGATGGAAAATGGGGGACTCATTTGACCGTTAAAAAATAATTTAAGGTAAATACCCTAGTGAATATTTAAATGGTCTAAAAAGTTTTAAGTTACAACATTTAAAATAATGAATATTATTCTCCGGCCATATAAAAAATTTGAGAGATATTGTTCCTGAATAAAAGAAACTCAATAACACAAAAAGAAACTTTGTATATGATTCAATTGAAAGTCGTTTCTTTTTATTTTAACTTTAGCTTTGACTCATGTAATCTTAAAAAATTGATCTTGTAATGTCTTAGGTCATTGTGTATCTTCATCTACGAATTTCGAATCAATGGGTAATTTTTTTTCATCTATTAATTTATTACTAATGATTTCTTTTTAGTTAGTGATTATATTTTGCTACTAGTGATTTGTGGTTATTTATATTTCAGTATTAATTTGTTTTTCCATTCTTCATATTCAAAAAATTCGACTTAATGAGATTTTCGGGAGTTTCCCTTTCAAATTAGTGCTTCTTGGGCCTTTTTAAATCCTCTAGTCCAATCCTAAATTAAGCCGAAAAAATAGGAAGTAATGGGGAGTCAAAATATATATATATATAGAGGGTGACGGCACGTCACTCCTTGAAGGGTGACGGGGCTGCCCTCACCACAAGTTCTTTTAAGGAAACTGGGGAATTCCTTGAGAAAACTGTGAATTTTTTTTTTTTTTTTTTTTGGGATACCAAGTGGGATTCAATAAATAACAATAACAATAAATCAAATAAAAAAGAAACTAGAAAAGATAATTATTAAAAGCATCATCAATATAAAATATCTTTTCTTTAAATACACAACATACAGTTTAAACATCTTTGTTATAAGCCAAAATAAATGTTGGATTTCTATTATCAATAAATCCATAATTAAATATTTTTCACACTTGCAAATGTGAACGAAAATATTCATTACTAAACAAAATGAATACAATTGTCAAAATAAAGGGTTGAATACCTAATTTGTATAACTTAAAACTTTAATAGATTCTACTCAAGTCATGGCAGTCCGGGTTAATTCAAAAATTAAAATTATGATCATCTCGTGACCAAGTAAAAATGAATTTTATTTAAAAAGTTAAGTATATTGGACTTGATTAAAAAATTTTACCTCAATGCTTTTTTCTTTTTGTACAACCCCACCTCTTCACCATGCTAGCCAACTTTTAATTTTTTCACTTATTTGGTAATTCTTTGAAATATCATTAAATTAAGTTAAAATACATGTGTGGGTTTCTAATTTGACTTTTATTGTATCAAGAATTGGTGAAATTTTTTCGCAGTACTTTGGAACGAAATTGAGAGTATGATTTTTCAACTTTCCCAAAAGGTTTTCAACCTCCTTAACCCCTTAGGCAAATGCCGGAGCATTTGATAAGCCTTTTGAAATAACTTTTGGCCAAATGCTAATATTAGAAATGCTGAAAGCCCAATGCTACTTTCGCTTAGCATGCCGAAGTAGCATTGTGGAATGCTAAAACTAGGATTAAAACATTTTTTTTTTTCAAAACTACCCTCATCGATTCTTTAATTTTTTGATTTTGCCCCTTTTGTAACTATTCATCTTCTTTGCACAAGGGTGGCTGGTGAAGATATATTTGGCCGGCAAAGGGCCAATGAGTGACCGGCGAGGGCATGTGACCTCGAGCGACCGCCACCTAGGTCTCGCGACCTCAAGTGCCTCTCCCCTCGATCTTGCACAACCCTAGCAACCCATGTGGCGGTCACTTGTGTTGTGTGTGGACCTCACCGGAGGTCACTCAAGGTTAGACGATCTCAATTGATGGCCGTTGGAGCTAGATCTAGCTCACTGATGGTCGTAGCTCTTCATCAGCTCTGGCAAAGAGCTTGAGTTCTTTTCTTAAAAAAAATATAAAAAACATAGTTAAAGCCCATTGCAATTTTTTTTTTTTTTTTTTTTTGGCTAAACACTTGAACCTAAAGTCTATTTGAAAGAGTTTTTACCAATCACAATTTGCATTTCTCCAAAGGGCTTTGGGTTTCGATATTTGTATTACATTCAAAGCGCATTTGCAAAGTTGAACCAAATTCATCTTAAGATTTATATTTGAGGAGTTAGTCAAAGAATTAAATGGGCAAAGTAGGCATTTCCATTTTCTTTATCAAAAGAATACTTATTGATATTTGAGAATTTTCTATCAAGATTTGTTTCTCAAATTTGTTCCACCGGTTGTCCATTCGCATATCCATTTTCTTAGCAACGTCCTAGTTCCATTAATGCACGATTATCGAAAAATTTACTGTCTAGCGATTCAAATGAAAACTCGTCGAATTACTGCTCCTCCTTGTTCAATTTGCCATCTCTTATCTTTCACTCTTTGGATCTTTAAGAGTAAACAATCTAAACATCATGTTGTGTTAATGTCTGCATCTCAATACCACGAGAAAAGATAATAAGACAATCGATTGAATTGAATGTGATGTTCAGGTTCTTTCGGCATGATTATAAAGTACTGCTGCGACTTCGATTGAACTGAGTGCGATGTGCAAGTACTTTCACCATAGTTATACGGGCCCAAAAATCCCCGCAATATCTGCTTTCACAATTAGTTAGCTCCTCTCATATATTTCCCAAAATTTCGTCTCCGTCACTCCTAGGTGGTTTCTAAACTGGTTTCATCGACGACATTGCCAATTCCTCCGCGCTTAAAAGCGACGAAACGATGATGACTTGACTTTGGTTGGGCTAAGCTGTCGAGATTGGAGTTCCAGAAAGATGTTCTGCGCACCCCTTGACGAGGCAAGACCCAGCGAAGAGCAGCAACAGTATTCGTGTATTACGCCTCCAATCCACAGATCCTTTTGATGCTGAAGAGAGAGGATTTGGCTTGACACGGATGTTCTATCTTTACTGGTCCACCTTTAAATTGCGAGACGTGGATGAATTTTTCCTAGAAATTGAGACGTACTAATTGCTAAATCGATGAGAAACGTGACAACTAATCTGCATCAAACCAACTAATCTCCCCGAGTCATACCCCTCTTCGGTTTCATCGAGTTTCATTTCTTCACCAGGACATAGATTGCCACTCGCCGGCTGCAATAATCAGGATGGAACTGTGCCTCATCTATACGCCCAACAATGAAGTACTTCATCGCAGCGTCCAAGAAGTATTCCTGAATATTATCTGCCACGTGGAAGATGCATGAATCCCTGCCCAGTGCACATATTCACAAAACACATACACGCACAAGGAGAGCATACCATTGCGAATCTCTCCAGCAAAAGCATTGGTTGTTTGAGTTCCTGAAAGTTGCAGCGATGTCTCCATCAGATCCTTAACTGCTCCCTCTCTGTAAATCACATCGGATCCCAACGCTAACAACGCAAGCACAGTTACTCATGTAGAATTTGAAGCCTGCTGTTTTTATTAGTTAACAGGAAATATTTTAAGAAAATCATCAAAGAAAAGAGAATAGACTAAAGCCAAATGTATGGTTTCTTTCATAATCACGCAAATTTTGTAATAGAACTGTTGCCGTTTGTTCAAGACATAGTGTTTCCTTCTCAAAAGGGTGGTATGGATTATAGTTCTGCTAAACAATCATTCTTCTTTCAAAGACGGGTACTATTAAAATGTTAGAAGATAATCCATTGAAGAAATCCCTGCAGGCATTACTTAGTTGTTGTGGCTGAAGCACTTAGAATTCATGTTTATATTTCACCATTACAGTGGTTTTCCCTCTGTTTAAATGCTGGAGTTGAACCCCAGGAGTTGAAGACAATGATATGAGGAAAAAGCACGAGAGCTTAATTGGGGAAATCCTTGAATCATGAGAAAGTAAATTTCTCCTCCACTAAGAAAACTGGCAAATGCATCAAACACAGGTAAGCTCAAACAAGATCACCCTGTGCAGCTCTATAGGCACGCACAGGCCCAAAGGAGGAAGAGCTCCATACCAGTAATTTATATTTCTCTTATATAAGATTCAAATGGATTTAGAAGGACAGCAAGATTATCAATTAGGAGAAGGGATAATACAGCACCATCACCATACTCAGGTAAAGGCTCAATCAAGTCTCTGTCAGGATCATCTCCCCAAATCAATGTTTTCACGACGGCAGATCCCCACATGACGTCAAGTTTCGAATTGGTATCAACGTTTTTCCTCGGAATCCTAAGTCTGTCTGGTACAGAGCACCCACAGGAGCCGAAGTACAGCTGAAACCAAAAGGAAAGCACCCCCAAGTAGTAAGGCAAACACTTAGCCAAGGTATGAATATACAACAATACAACTAGATGATAATATGTAATATTCTTCATATGTTTGTGAAACAAGGAGTTAACTTCGATGTAAATCATAATTTTGATTATATATTTCTTCAGTTGTATTTGGCATTATTATTTTTATGTAATATTCTTGTTTTTGTTCTTGTCATTGCAATCTATGAACATCATAAATTATCATTTTCAATATCTTAAGTTCCATTTAATGAAATTTTAACCACGTTATTTGTTGCTGTAAGTTTATAAATTGACCACTAAGTACTAATTTTCTTTTATTCTTGACTATGAATCAATATAAATTTGAAAATTCTATGCAATATTGAAAGACAATTCTTCAGTATATTATGTTAGGAAAATCTCTTATGATGTTTTTAAGATAATAAAATAATCAAATACTACTAACATTTTATAAGATTGAGTAACCCAGTGAAAAACGCACAAGCCACAATGCATATAATATTCTAATAGAACGTGTAAATGATATTATCAAAGGTTATACTTGAAAGAACTAGAAGATAGGCACTATGTTGAAGCTTAACTTATTTAGACTGTGTTATGATAAAGTCCAGACTTTTAGGCTAAATATGTTCTAACGTAGACTCTAAGGATGAATATGTTTAGACCCAAGTCTAGATTGTGGAATTTACTTCAGACGAATAGGTTTAGACTTAAGTTTAGACTTTATACTAAAGAGAGAATTACTCACATTCCCATATTGATGCAAGTTCAGAATGAAGCAAGTCCATAACGTGATAGGTCTAAAACGAGATCAATCTAGAATGTACATAAATGATGTGGTTTGGATTTCACACCTAGAAAGATTTGATTGACTCAATCCTATTTGATTGAAAAATCAATCTCAAGACGAGTTCTTTCTAAATGGAAATGCTCCACTTATGGAGATTTAGTTTTGTCACTCAACGGTTATTTAATCTTCTTGATACAAATCAGTCAAATGGGTAAATTGGAAGATGATCTTCTGGAGATTGTCCAATAGCTAATTTGGAGGTGGAATAGCATACAAAGAGACCAAAGTGCCGAGGAACAAGTAAGAGAAAAAGTCTAGAATATATAATTCCAAAGTCTAAGCATACTTCGAGCTTATACACTTGTCTTTCATGAGCTTAAAATTATAATCATTTGAGAGGTGTTAATAGTGTTATAAGTGTGTGCTTGGTGTAAGATAACAAGCCCTATCAGCTTGGGTATAACCAACACTAGTTTTGGATAGAAGCGCCTGGGTATAAACGGCACAGCTTGATTGTAAACTTTCATTGATTATCCAGTGGAATACAACCAGTAAGCTGTCAGTGTGAGAGAGTAGATGTAAACTTCTGATAAACTGAACCACTATAAACCTTGTGTACAATTTCCCTTATCCCTAAACTCTTCTTGTTTATTGCTATATTCTATTGCACACTCACAAGGTGCTTCAAAGTTTGTTCTACTGCTCAACTGATTATGAACTTTGTTCAAGAATCCGACCTTTGTTCAAATTTTGTTCTCGACTCTTTCTATTCTGTCTTAAATTGTCAAGATTTTATAGAATCACCTCTTAACCCCCCCCCCCTCTAGGTGATACTTGCTAGCTGCATGATATTATAGTCGAAAAAGTGATTTAATACAAATAACAATACATATGAAGTGCTTAAAGTGGGTTAATTAGGCGAATATGGATATTTATAGGTTGGATTAAAAATGAAAGTACATTATTGGGTTGGATATGATTGGATACAGGTCAGGTTGGGTATAGGTCACTTAATCCGTATTTCGTATAAACAGGTTAAAACAAGTTAAATAGATTAATTTTGTGTCGGACCAATTTTAACTTGACTCAAACCATCCATTTGACGGTCCTAGGTGTTATCACTATTTTCATCTTTGGGGCCATCAATTTCGACCTGACTCACACCAAATAGTTTTTATAACAACAAACCATAGAAGCACATTTTTTTTTTTTTTTGGTCGGTAACCATAGAAGCACATTTAAAAAGTCAGAAAATTGCCAAAAAATAAAATACGGCTGGACCGCTTGCTCAATTAATTAAAACCATATGGTCTCCCATGTAGAAAGCACCTTCTCGAAGGACCTCCAAAGTCGCGGAGCAGGAGGGAGATGATGAGACAGAGAAACCCCTATTCTAAGAAAAGGACATGGACCGAAATGGCACTTTCTTAAATACAACCATGGTAAACATAGAATAAATTATCACAATGTCCACGGAAATATATATATTTATATGTAGTGGGATGGTCAAAGGCCTTAACTAACAACAGGCTTGCTTAAAGAAATGAGGGCACAATTAATATCTAGTCATCACCTTTGGCTTCTGCATTAAACTATGGCGCACATCATGCATGATCGAGAGGCATGTACATGCACATGCACATGCATAAACCCTAGTGGACAAGACTCTTGCATATGTAATTGCAAAGAAGCAGGTCTATAGTGTTTTGCCCTTATTTTTTTCTTTTTTGAGGGTATCGCACGTCTGAGTCATGATTTCGATGATGTGTGGCTAAGTTTCGGCAGAATTTTAGGCTTTGCAATTTATAATATTGCGAACTTTTACATCTTAACCTTTTTCAAACTGTCCTTTGCACGTTCCTTCTTTGACCGGGTTTTTAGTGGCTCCAGAATTCATCGATAAACCCTAGTTTTTACCTTTTCGCGATGACCTTGTTACCCTCGCGAGTGGCGTCATTTCCAGGGCGCATTGATGGGTGAAAGAATCATATTTCCTCAAAACGCATGCACGGAGAGGTTAACGTAATAATACCAAGAACCGCACGGAAGGTGGGGAAAAAGCACGAGTGAGTTGTTTCTTTAGTCTCGAGCTCATAACTGGTCAATGCTCTCTCTCTCTCTCTCTCTGTCTCTCTCGCGAATTATGATGCGCAGATATTACTCAAGCAGGTGGCAAGTCCAATGTGGCCTGTTGTAATTTAAACGTTAAACTATGCGAGTCAAACTAGTTTTGAGTTGGATGATCAAACTTGTCTTCTTGGGAATCTCTCCAACTTGAAGCTTACTCGCCTGGTTTTATGCTGTTTCGGTGGAACAGACGTTAAGCATAATTAATACCAACTTCACTCTCTCTCTCTCTCTCTCTCTCTCTGCGCGCTTGCCAATATGAAGTTTCAAGCCTTTTCTTGTGCATAAAGATAACGTTCTAGTGGTTTCGTATTGACTATTACGTCTCACAGTTTTTTCTTGAAGCATTGGAGGAACTCCGAAAGTTACTGAAGAAACATTATACACATCAACAAAAGAGAGATGTTGATTAGTTGACAGATTATGGTTGATTTTTCTATTGTCTAGATTCAAAGTGGGAAGATCATATATTCTTTCCGGGCACGCCTCAGCCAAGAAGTATTCCACATCAAGGTATCTAGGAGGTGCTTTCTAGTCTTTGCTTTGCTTTATCTCTACACTCTTGCACATGCATGTGATGCATATATTCCATTTTACTGCACCTATTAATCATTCCATTGGATATAATTTCCCTTGGTTCTCTTTTTAATTTGGTTAAATTCATACAGAGATTATTTTAGTATCGCCTATGATTAGAGAATAATCTTTCTAGCTTCCTCTTGTATTCCATTCAAAGTTTGTTTTTTATCCTTGCTGCTTTTTGCTTCATTTTGTTCTACTTCATCCTTATTTTCCTAGGCTCAGCTGTAGCACGTAATCATAATCATGTCCCTTTTAGAGAATCAAGCTCTTCTTTTCATGCTCTCTCTCCCTCTCCCTCTCTCTCTCCCTCTCTCTGTCTCTCTCTCTCTCTCTCTCTCTCTCTCTCTCTAGGTGCGGTGGGTCTTGTTCTTCTCCATAAGATAAGAACAAGCTTCTCTTATATCTGTAAGAGAAGTTAATATTAGTTTTTGCACTGACCTAACATGCTTCTATTATAAGTGTGGAAGAAGTTAATAGTAGTTTTTACACTGACCTCTCTTTGGATCTCTTCTTTATATTTATGCGTTACAGTTCTCTATTCTCTTTGACGATTCAAAACTGGAGTAGTTAAGGAGAGAAGCATAGAGATTAGCCAGTGTTTTGTGCTTCCCACTTCGCTTCAAAGTTTAAAGTCTCTCTGCCAAGTGAACCCTGGAATTGTCGTCACAGGTGAACGCGCCAGAAGTCTATTTGCACTTCATCTACTCTTACAAACATTTGAGGTACCCTCTCCATTATATCTGTAGAGGTTAAGTTCCTTACCGATGCATATCTCCACTGATTTAGTCCCCTAAACAATCTTTTAATTACAATCCTACGTTTTTGGGGCAATTTGCAACAAGTGTGAAGCTCCTGTTGTAATAACTATTGAGGGTTTGCAAACCCTACTCGCAATTCTCATTGCCCCTTTCATAAAAAAAGAAATGAAAATCACGTCTGATTTGGCTGAATATAAATATGATAATTTCATACTTGAGAGATGCTACTAATGCTATATAAGAGTTCATCGCGGCTGTTGAACAACACACGACGAGCTTTTAATTGCAGATGAAACGAAGAAAAGCTGCCACCCTTTGTTTTATGAGTTATGACCCATTGTTTTTGAAGAGTTACTTATAACAGGTGAAGTTTTGCATCATCAGTAAGTTAGTGAAAGCTTTAAGTAAACACGTCTTAGATGTCTCTTTTTTAAGAAGACAAGAATTACGTACCTAGGTTCCAAACAATCGCAGTAAAAGGGAAAAATAAAAATAAATCAAAAGAACATTGTAAGAGTTCATGAAAATTGAAATACAGGCCAGGCTTATATATTGATGGATTTGAAATTAGTATCTACTATTTTAGTCCCCTTATTACTGGGATGGCAACTCATATATATTGTTAAAATATTTATACAAGGTTATATGCTTTTTAGATACATGCAGTCTTCCTCTACTTACAAGCTTAAGCTTTTTGATTAGGCTTTCTGACAATGTGTGAGAGCCATATTTTTCCCTAATTTATTTTGCATGTGCAGCTCCCTGTTCGTCAAATTCCGCACCCCGTCCCTAAACTGACTTGCATATATGGCAAGCTTATATATTGGTCAAAATTAACATATATGGCAAGCTTATATATTGGTGACCTAAAATTTCATATCTACTAACTTAGCGCCCTTATTACAGGGATAACAAATCATACATATGAAAAGAATGAATTTAGATGATCTTTCGTAGCTTCGATAGCTATTAATAATTTAGATCAATTCTCTATTGTTATTCTTACCAAAGTAAGGTGTATGGTAATTAAAATTTTAGCACACTAGCCATTTTCACCATTTTCCTTTACATAAACTTCTTTATAAGGAAGATCTCTTCATCCTTTTACGAAAAAAATAAGAACAACAGTGACCAGGAGACTTATTACATATTTTCTCCCGATCATCTAACTCAGGGAATGCTGATTTTCTAGGAAGACAAAATAATTATTAAATTTTCTCAAGTACAAATACATACGTGGCCATCTTAGGTCTTCGCAATTAGGTCAACGAGTATGCTTTTGCCAACCTAATAAACATCTTATTTTATATTCCCTCGCATTCTGTGCTTAATATAAATTTCTCGAGTACGTATATTATATACCAAACGTGATGCTCCACTAAGTGATAAAGCCATTTCACCAAGAGGACAATGAATGACGACGAACGTCTTTTTGCCAGGTTTGCTCCGATCTCTATCCCGAGCTGAGCTAATCACCAAAATGAGAGAAACGACAACTGGTTCAAGAGACCGTTGGCCGTTAAGCTCCGCGATCATCCTCGCGACGACACTGGTATTTATCGCGTTTCTCGTGAAGTTAATTTCCGAGACAAAGAAGAGAAGAAGCGGAAGAGGAGGCAGCGGTGGCGGGTACAAGTTGCCACCGGGGAGTACAGGGTGGCCGCTGGTCGGGGACACCTTTGCCTGGTTTGGTGCAGTGGCGAGTTCACACCCGCCTCGTTTCGTCGAGCAACAAGCCAAAAGGTATGCATGCTACATTTTCTTGGCGCAAAGGACAAATGATATAGGTTGATAAGAATCACTTTAATTATTCTTTGTCATCAATCTTTGTTTTTCTTCAGACAAGCAAAATGTTTCCACATCGAACTCCCTTTTACAGTGTTATATTATGCTACTGACTAGATACATAGGCCTATATCATGGTAACTGTTTTAGTTTTTCAATAGATAAAAAGACAATAAAAGCTATTCTTGTTGATTTATATTATGCTATGAGCTATGTTTAATGCAATTTCACTTGATATATCATAACTTTGGCTGACTTTGAGTATTCAAATATGTCATGGTTAATCTTCTAAAAGAGAAGATGCACATAAGATTAAAGAAATTTTAAATGCGAATGGGTCGATTCTCTTTTGAGCAGGTATGGGAAGATATTCTCGTGCAGCCTGCTGGGGAAGCCGGCGGTGGTGTCGGTGGACCCAGCATTCAACCGGTTCGTGATGCAGAACGAGGGTAAGCTCTTCCAATCGAGCTACCCGAAGTCGTTCCGGGACTTGGTGGGAAAGAACGGAGTGATCACCACCAAGGAGAGCAGCAGAGGAAGCTCCACGGCATCGCCTCCAACATGATGCGCCTGGAGAAGCTCAAGTGCCACTTCCTGGAGGACATTCAGCTTGTCATGCTTCGGAGCATCTGCGAGTTTCCGGACAATCAAGTCATCGTCCTACAAGATGTTTGTAGAAAGGCAAGTTCCACTGCTTTATTACGGGCTTTAATACCTCTAGGACATGAAAACTCGTTGACATGAGCGATTTTCTGGGTTGATGATGAATCAGGTGGCAATAAATCTGATGGTGAATCAACTGCTGGGGATGACCAGCGAGTTGGACATCGACAACATGGCTCGGCACTTCTCTGACTTTGTCGATGGTTGTCTCTCTCTTCCCATCAACTTGCCCGGCTTTGCCTACCACACTGCCATGAAGGTATATTCATGTATTTGCGGGATTATGTTGTCACAAAGTTTTTAAATCAGTAAAATTGACAAGATCAATGGACAGATCTAGACCTAAACACTAAAGACCTACCAATTTATGAGATAAAATTTTTCTGAATAGCAAATGATTAGTATAAGCGCTAAGTGCACTTATTAAGAAGAAAATTGCTTGTTCAAACTCGCTCAATTTATACCTTAAAATTGGGGTGTTAAGATGATCATTGATTAAGTCCAAGCTGATATTAAGCCTAACGTATTGTCTAGGCCAGCCGAAAATAGTGTCGGGCCCATTCAACCCGAGGCGATTGTTAGGTCAATAGGCCTATTGATCAAGTTTACTGGTTGGATTGGTAGGCCTAGAGAAATTTTATAATCAGGTCCAATTTTTCAACAAAAAGAAGAAAGTTCTGAGTTTTATATGCCAGGAATTAGGACTAAAGTGACGAGATTATGTACACATGCCTTTGGTAGGCTAGGAATAACATAGTGAGCAAGATAAACGGACCATTGTGAAGATTAGGAGACTTCAAGGCTCAGCAGAGGTGGGCAATGGCGTGCTTGGAAGACTGCTCGGTGAAGAGAGCCTTCCCGATGAAGCCGTCGCCGACTTCATCATCAATCTGATCTTTGCTGGGAACGAGACCACTGCGAAAACCATGCTTTTCGCTGTCTACTTCCTCACTAAGTGCCCCAGAGCTTTGAAGGAACTCCGGGTAAATAACAAACATGCCCAGGAGAATAATTAGCCCAAAAGAAAAAGAAACTATGTTCTTTTCTAAAGGGTGAAATTATGGTTTGAACAGGAAGAGCAAGAGGGTTTACAGGGGCACAATGCAGCTGAAGCTGAGATGCTCACATGGCAGGACTACAAAGCAATGCCCTTCACACAATGTGTAAGTCATTCTTATTGCTTTTTCCCTAGGAAATGAGAAGGGAAATATTTATGATTTTTCAAAAGAAAAAAACCCGGTTTTCGGGTTTATTATGTCATTAATGCAAAAACTCCCATATTCCAGCAATCTATCTCATCAAGAATCTACTTCCTAGTCCAATGCAGTCCTGGAATTTGCTCGCATGTTACCTAATCTATCTATGATGTTAATGATGTTTCCCGGGTTCAAAAGTTTGTCCTCACGCCAAATACTCAGAAACCCTAGACTCTTCTGGTGCAGGTGATAGACGAGACACTGCGACTTGGGGGGATTGCAATCTGGTTGATGAGGGAAGCCAAGGTGGACGTTGCGTATCAAGGTCTTTGAATTTTTTCTTTTGTATTCTTAAGTAGATAAGAATGAATTAATCGCTTATTAATGAATTAATCACGATGGATTTGTATTAATACTGCCCGGTGCAGACTATGTCATCCCCAAAGGATGCTTTGTCGTCCCATTTCTTTCAGCCGTTCATCTGGATGAGGACTTGTACCCAGGAGCTCTCGACTTCAATCCATGGAGATGGTTGAAGCCCGATAATCAGGTCGGTCCTCCTACGACAATTTTGACTATTAAAATTACATGACGTATAATCGGCCTTCTTGAAAATTTATAATTGGTGTTCTTGAAAATTGTAATATTTTTCATTAAGTATACTTAACAAGCGTTCTCGAAGCATTCAACAATTTAACTCTTTATTTATATATATATATTATTGTTGTGACATGAAATAGGAAAAGAGAAATTGGAGGAATAGTCCATTCTATGCACCGTTTGGTGGAGGTGCTCGATTCTGTCCAGGGGCAGAACTAGCTCGCCTTCAGATTGCTCTCTTTCTCCGTTATTTTGTGACTAATTACAGGTTATATTTCTACCTTTTCTATAATAATATCGAAAGAATGAGCATCCTTTTGTTTATAGACATAGATAAATTTGACAAACTTTAATTTAATATGAGCAGGTGGACCCAATTGAAGGAAGATCGGATGTCCTTCTTCCCCTCGGCGAGGCTAGTCAATGGATTCCAAGTGCGCTTGAACAGGCGAAGTCAACTTTGATTGATTCGCCCAAGTGACTCCAAAAATTGCTAGTGCTGTAAATACAACTTAATTTTCTGTTCTTTTTCCACATTTACAGAAGTAGAAATTTCACTGTTTGTGTTGTTTTCAATTTCTCTCGCTGCTTTCGAGATTAAGAAGGAAGAAAGGGACGGACCGATGTGAAACCTTTTCAATTAAGAGTCCCACGAAATTTGTGACCGACGGGAAATGCACGTAATGATACACTTCAATGATTTTGAAGTGGAAAATGATTTTTTTTTTTTTTTTTAATGTTACTGGATTTAGGTTTACCGCTCTATCTAGATCTATCTATGCTGCACTTATAATTTGACAATTATTTCAATTTGTTCGGGATTTTCACGGCATCTTTTCCAATTTATTTGGTAAACTTATATTGCAACCGATAATTTGATTAAACAGCTGCTAATTGTTAATGTGATGAAAAATCAAATCAAAACTAAATGGCGCAAGAACACACTCAAGAATCAAATACATGTCATTACAATTTAGAACACCAATACTGGATTCATACTGTGCTTGTTATCATCCTCCAAAATGTCATGTACATAAAAGAGCGTCCGAAATATGCAGACACTTCATTTCTACTTAGCCTCGAGCACAGATCGATCCGTGTTCTTCCCCATGTTATCTAATCATTGATAATTCTTAGGTGTAATTTTAGATCGAGGTATGCTCGATCGACCTGAGTATCACTCAGCATCAACATGTCCTAGAGCACTTGAGCACACCCGACAAGCTAGTCAGCGACCTCACGGATTCTGCATCGGCGACTGTAAAGCTCTGTTGCTTATTGTAGCGAGGCTTCGCGCCGCCAGCCTTCCCTTTTTCCTGAAAGAAGCTCCGTTCTCAAACACATCCCCCACTGAGTAGAAGCTCCAAGCCGTTTTGCTCGCGTGGCTTCCTAGTCTCCATGTAACCTGCGCATCAACATCATCAAAATCACCAATTTTATCGATATCTTTGGCCTGAATGCAGTAGATCCGCGTTCGAACGTGATCTCCGGCTTACCTCCTTGTTGCCTCCTTTCGGTGCGATGAACAGGTTGGCTTCGCTCTTGATGCTCGGGCCCGAGCTTCCTCCGATGGCATATTGTTCCCATCCCTGGTACAAGTTGTTTGCCACATGCGCGTATCCGTGTCGAACCCTAGTTCATATGAAGATTGAATATGTCAATGAGCGAATCGGGAGAAGGAGATGATCTCCGGTCGATAACGTTGCCACGAACTAATCGCGGGCGCAAAGAACCGAAAACCTTAGCTACTACCTTGGCATTCGCTGGTTGCAATTAGGGCCGAAGTGGTTGTACACGATGGTGACCTTCATGTTGCGGTCGCGGATGTAGCCGTCGTCATGGCCGAGGAGCATGACCTTGTCCTGGTCTCGGAACCAGTTGTTGGAGATGGTGACCTGGGTGGACCCTCGCGTGACATCGAGGAGCCCGTCCTGGCATGCATAGAGCGTGTTGTGGTCGATCCACACCCTTGTCGCCGTCACGAGCCGGATGGAATCACCGTCTACTTGGCCGAGGGGCAGGATTTTGGAGTCTGGCCCGATCACCTGGCTCGGTGACTGCGCTTGGCAATGGTGGATGTATAGGCCGTGGATAATCACATCCGTAGCCTGATCACAAGCAAGTAATTTCTCATAAATGCCCAACTCAGTGAACCGGAAAATATCATGACAGACGCTCAATATTGACGTAGGGAGGTAATTTTCCAACGTATATATGCAACCTTCTCAAATTAAAACAGAAAAGAAAACTAGAATAATGCAGGAAGGCTTGGAACATACCTTATAGACCAATAAACATCCACCTCCGGTGATGTGAACAGTCGCGCCACGGCCATCGATGGCGGTGAAGCTACTCACGAGGAGAGGTTTCTGGAGATTGATGGTCATGTCCCTCTCGAACGTGATCCACACTTTGCCATTTATCAAAGTGGCTCCATACCTCAGTGTCCCGGGTCTCGGCCTCAACGGGTCATCGCTCGGGTCGGTCACGGTGTACCGCACGGTCCCCTTGCCGATGTTGCCGGTCATCTTCCCACTGAAACCAACCGAGCAGCGGGCCAGCTGCTGCCGCTGCCTCCGCCAGTTGGGGTTTGTCCTCCAGCACTGGTCGATCGTGTTCAAGCCGGAGGGGCTCTGCTGCGATCCATGGGCGAGGCTCGGGGCCGGAGAGAAGAGAACGGCGATGAGGAATGCCAAGGCGAAGTGGCGAGGGATGGTGGAGGGCATGGTGCAAGGAGAAGCCATGTCAGTGTGTTGTGAAAACAAAACATGAAAGGGAAGGCTTATATATACGAAGAAAGCCTAGGGAAAGTGGTTAGTAAGGGTGGTTCTAGAGTTTGTTTAATTAGTTTGGGAATTGTCGGAGAGGATTGATAAAAGCAGCTTGAAATAGAATGGCTGTCTTGCTTCGGCGGTTTATACGACAGCTTCGCCCCATTTTGAGATCCTTACGAGAAGGTCGTTTTTTAATACTTCTCGAAGTGGACAAGCCCTCGTTTTCATTTGATAACTAGCAAAAAGTGATTTTTTTTGGGGCTCTCCAGAAGAAGTATCGTTGCAAATAAGCGACTCGACAGAGTACATCTTGCTTACAATATACAATTCTAATAAGGAACCTTTTGGCTTTCGAAATTTAATTAATTCTTGCTTCATATCCTCCCGTTTGATCGGTTCCCATCAATTTTCTAGTTCAAGGGACAAACGGACAATTGGCAATCGGGTGGTCGGAGCTTAGAAACAAATTAAGATTTCGGAGAAATAAGAGCACAACGTATTCGATGTCCCACAAGAATAGAATGGAACTTGCCATTTCATATTATCACATGCCTCTTCACCTTAATTACGAATGATCCCCACAGATTGTCGACAAAAAAGAGTAGCAATTTTGGTTTTACTAGATCGATCAACCAATCATAAATAAAATGGCTGTAATAAGATAAAGTTGTTAAATTTGAATATATAGATTATTAGAAAAATAAATTTATGGGAAAATTATTCCATTCAACCTTCATTTTCGTAGAATATCAAACCTAATGTTTCATCTTAAAACTTTCCATCAAACGTCCCACCCATGTAAAAGCAACGTAGCATAAGCGGACTTAGAGAACATGAATTTGCATAGGTAAATTCTAGATATTTCATATTTCAAATTATCACCGTTAAGTCCCGTGCATCGGACGGGCTATAAAACTAGTCTAGAAAGATGGTACAAATCTCAGGAAATCAGGGACGACTGTTATCCTGCACGGGCGAAGAGCCACAAAAATTGCTGTTTTGTTCTTTGCATAGTGAAGTTCTAAGTGCTTCGGACAACCTTCATGAACACCACAAAATCTTCCGAGAGACCTTTCCTCACAAGACAAACCTCGCAGCTCAAAACGGCATTTTACCCCTCCACATCCTCCGTGTTGGAAGAAGAAAGAGAAATTCTCCAAGTCCTCGCACGCAATGCTTCGACACTCAACAAGAATTTCACTCTCGTTGAGCCCTGTTTCTTGGTATCATAAGAGACCTGGCTGCCGGACTTTTTAAGGCCGGTCGATCATCTTCGGGGCTCTCTCTCCCCCTCTCTCCCTCTCTCTCTCTCTCCATAAACATACAAATTATACCGGGACGACTAAAGGAGGACATCCATCTATTAACCTCATTTGAAAAAGACAGGTTCCTGTAAAGTCCAAACAATTACCTTGAGAATTTACAGTTTCTTCCAGATACTGACAACACCGTCTGCAAAAGATTTAAGATTTCCCCACAGAGATGATTTTCTGGATTCGTCCACATCATCGTTCCTTCTGAATGACAGTTTCTAGTCAGCATGCGACCAATAATAGGATGGTAATAATACATGACGTGCAAAGAAAATATTTTCACGTCTAAACTCCTAATTACAGAGGCACAGTCATAATTGGATAACTCATATTAATTGATGCTTATCATGTAAATGCAAGTGCAAGCAGACGCTTTCACGCCTTCCTCTGCATGGGTGTGCCCACACAAACACACATACATACATGACTATATGAGTGCACACACTGGTGCCTGCTTGAGTATGTGCTAGCGTGCGTGCACAGATTGCATCTGAGAAAAGCACCAATGTACATGGGTCTTCTATAAAAATATACTTCCCAATAGAAGAAAACCGTCAATTATACTCCGATAGCAGGTTTGGTGTATGCCAAACAAACTCTAAACGCACACAAATCATGACGAGGATTCGTCATTTTCTATCACGAAGGCTTTGTCATCTATAACTATAGTATTTTCACTCTTTATCATTTGCCAAGTATAATAGGAGAGTTCATATCGAGGTATGGTAAAGCATTTGATATATGGCATGTAAAGACTGGTCGAGCATAATTAAGAGAGGATGCAATGCAGCAACGTAGGATAAGCATGTACTACCCAATTGATGACGTGATAATAGGCAGCGAGACTTACTTAACAGTCTCAACATCATGTGAAGGCTCCTTTTGCAGCTCCAGAGCACCAGAATCTGTCAAATTTTCCCTGGGAGAATGCCTAGCATTATCCTCATGTGGATGAACATCCAAAGAGACATTCCGCACTTCCATTTTGACACTATTCTTCTCTGCCACACTATCGCTATCATCATCCTGTACTTCCTTCCTGTTAATATCCTGTAATTTGTCACGACTCAGATGAGAAACACCCGTAATTTCTTCTCTTGGACCCTGACTCTCAGCAACAACAGACATCAACCTATCATCTTCAACTTCAGTCACAGCATTCACAGACACTTTGCGGCTGTAGGTGTCAACTTTAGTCCTGGATTTCTTCACAGGATTCAGCTTGGGACCTGATGATATTTCAGTTCCACTAGTTGATTGAGGTAACTTGGATTTGTGCTCTAGCTCCTGAATAATCTTTCTAATAACATAATAAGAACCACCAACATGATTCATAGCATCAGAAGCAGTTGGAAACTTTCCCGCATTCTTTAATCTGTACCTGCAAAGGAATATTCTTACTTGCTCAAACAGAGAATAACAATTTGGATAACCATGATCACAATGCCAAAATGACCCCCTTTCTCCAGCTATTTTCAGTATAAATGGTCACCACCAGTCAAAACAATAACCTTCCAGGGAAGGATATCTGCTTTGTACTGCTCCCCAACTCTTGACTGATCTAAAATGGGAGTGAAAGTACGTGAAAGCATGGACTATTCTTTGAAGTTAAAAAATATGTTAGTCAGAAGCAACATAAAGAAACGTGACTTTGACAAGACACTTTTCCACTAGATCTGGGGAAAGGAGCAATGTCCTATGTAGAAAGGAGAGCTCCTTTTCACATTCAATAGACAATTACCAATGTATTACCTGGCCTCGTACCATTTACCAACAGAAAAGCAACAACAATTTCTACCGTTAAAATTTTCTAGGAAATGCTCTCCAAACTAAAATCTCATTTCAGCATATTGCTACAAATGATCTGTATGAGAGTCCTAAACTGGTTATCTTCTCTGGATACATGAAAGTCTGCAAAAGCATGTAACTAGTGCTAACACCAAGGCTACGAAAGAAAGTTCTCAAAGGACGGAGCAAAGAACAACTTCAAAAGGAAAATGCAGTCTACTTCACTTTCGAGAGCCTCACAAAACAAACAGCCAACCCAGAATTAGTAAACACGGTCTTCTAAAGAGAAAAATATCCCAATTAACTTTGTTTAAGAAGCAACAACTCCAGAGAGGAAATTTGATAGGTATTCACATAATTTCCACATATGAAGAGCATAACATAACAGAAGAAACAGATGCTGCATTCGATATATATACATACTCATTAACATAATGTTCCACCATAGCTTGACGTTCATCTTTTGGAATCCGCTTGCGGCTTTTACGAGAATTTGGTGACTCAGAAGAAACAGATGCAGCATTCGATATGGAGCACCATTGAACTTTTGATCCATGAGCATCGGTTCTGTTGGTCAATACTGTCAGATATTGAACTAGAATTAGACGAATTACGATGGGAAAAAGGAATCATCAACCTGTTTCCAAGCAGAATGGAAATTTAAAAACTGAATATTAAAGTTTTCAATTCTTAAAGATGTCGAGAGATGAAAGTTGATTCAGGAATCATAACTGGATACTGATTTCTTACAAATGCTCATACTTAGACCTAGCCTGAATGCAACATTAAGTTGACGTGTGCAAAGGTTTGGCAATTGAATTTATTTTTCTATTTTGGATACTGACTAACCACATAATATCCCCCTAGAGTTGATCTCTTGATGTGATGCATCTAGTTGCCAACAACATTAAAAGAACCCCTTCTTCTACCGAAATAATCCTTTTTTTTACTCCCAATAAGGCTGATATAGCTGCTTAAAAAAATGCTCGAGTCCGATATCATCCCTGGTAACTGCCCAGTCACAATGTCATTCTGTTAACATTTACTGCAATGGGGACATCTGTGTACCCTTTACATGACCACAACGACACCCTAAATTTTCACAAAATGTCCTCGAGCAAAATCAATTCATTAAGCGAAAAAGAAACAGCACTGTCAAATTCCTGATATATCACCCCTACATGTCTTTCCCCCTAAAGGAAAATAGGTGTTCTGGGTTCTCCACAAAAGGCACCAACATCAAGCAAAAGCTCTTTGATAAAACTTCAAGCAGCACTACATGCAGTGACTTCAAACATATTAATCCCAGCAAAGCATAATCCTTTCTAGCAAAGTCTTTTTCTCGTCTCATCTCACATCGCGACTCTCAAGCCTCTCTGGTTTTTCTTTAAGCCACACACATCTACTCGAGAACAATACGAAAGAACCACTTGCATTCTCCACATTCAACTGACCCAATAAAAAATAAAAGAAAATAAAAGATGAGCCCTCCATCCAAATTAGACCGCGATATAGAGCCGGCCATTGAAATTGAGGGAAACAAATATAGAGGAAAAAAAACAGAACCCAAAACAGCAGAAGAAGGAAAGATCATAGCAAATGGGTAAGGCAGAAAAAGGTACCAGCTTTAGCAGCGGAGTAACCGAGACGAAGCGTCGATCGCCGCCCTCTTGCAATGATCCGCAAAGCCCTCATATTTTTCTCAGCTTCTTCTGCTCATCACGTGCTCGCCGGCCCCTCTTCTGCGCGCGAGACTCCGATGTCGCCACGGAGAGAGGGAGAAGAGAAGAGAGAAGGTTTTTGAAATCGAGAGTGAGGGTTTTAACGAGTTGCGGGCGAGTCACTGTGAACCGGCGGCCGAGTCGGCGAGTTGATTTATGAACCGGTGGGCGAGTTAGCGAGTCCTCGGTGTCGTTGTCTCTTCTTCGCCGGTTGTTTTTTCCAGTTTTCCTTGTTAGAACCCCAATGGGGATTTGGTAAAATGAAGGAGAAAATTTTGTGATTTAAATGGCAGGTTGAGAAATGTCCAAAATGGATTTAGATATTGAAGCAATAAGATGACACTTATGCTAGATTATTAACTTCATTTTGATGTGGTAAGGACATTCTCAAGCCTCTCATTAAGCACGGAGAGCAAATATCATCAAAAATTGTAACGTATGTCCAATTATTTATCCTAAACCTTTATTTTTTTAATTTCAAAATTGAACTTTTGTGACACATTCCCCATTCATCAAAGTTCTATCAATAAGAATTATAAAAAACCTATCTACATGGACACCAAAAAGCAAACCATGTTGACATGATGTCAACGTGACTCAAGCGAAATAAAAGCACATTGTTTTGACTAAAAATCGTTTAAAAAATCGTTTAACAGAACATTGATAGAAAAGAGATTTCTCTATATCTCAAGGAAAAATTTAGCATAAATATATCATAATGGATATAATTTGAAGTTTTTTATGTCACTAAAAAAATATTTAATGTACATATATCACCATAGGCATAGTTTGAAGTTTTTTGTGACTTTTTCCCACAGCATTATTCCGACAACATCTGGTGTTTTTTCTTCTTCTTCTTTTTTTTTTTGGGGGGTTGTCTTGAAATTAGGAATTTGAAGCAAAATTCACATCGAATTTTCATTGATTAGCTTCACTGCTGCTTTCTGTAAAGATTTTTGAAAGACTGATCAATTTCCAGCTCCTCCTTCAATCCAATACAAAACACGAACATCGTTTGAGTTCAAGTGCTAGTCATCGCATCCGTTGAGACCTCAAATAAGGACTATGAAAAGTAGGGACGGCGGAATTCTCTGTAAAGCATTAGTATATTTGTCATCTTCACATGACATTCATGCTGTCGCCACACAGCACAATCTGCAGCTATCCCAGGAAAGACGATCTTGCCGTTTATCAGTGAATACCAAGAAATCAGCCCCCAGTGGTGCAGACAGATCAAGGGTAGCAGCTGGTTTGCCATTGATGCCGCCGCAATGATCCTGATTTAAGTGCACCCTCTTGTCGAGGCAATCTTTTTTCTTTGAAGTAAAAAGGCACCCTAAACATGCCATTACAGTTCGTCTCCCCGTATAATGTAGACACCCAGGACCAGTTGCGGCACAGCTCCTGCAGATCAGAACATAAGAGTAAGAAACTGATCCTGCACAGAGAGGGAAAAAGATATACAGGTGGGAAACTCAGAGAAGTAAGCAACACTTGCAGGAGAAATTATCGTACCAGCTTAGATGTTTAGCATTTCCCAGGCAACTGAAGTGACCCAAGAAAATCACAGCAACCATTCAGAGAAACTAAGAAGATCCTGGAGAGTTATTGCAGAGAGAGAAGATCAACGGACTTGAAAATTGTTACAATGCACAAGGAGACAAAGATTCATTGAAATTGATGTTCGTAGCTGCGTCGAAACCATTCGACACCCCCTGAATGGGAAACATGGTTTACAGATGATAACCTCTCCTGATGAACAAGCAGAAAAATAAGCAAGAGAAACATACCACTATATTTTGCCCATCTTTCGTAACTAGTGACATCTTGTCCTCATGATGAGATGCTGCCATAAGATCTTTTTGTTCCTGAAAAACACTCACCTAAAGACATTCAGTTTTAATGTAAATACTGATTTTGCGGCACTTCAGCCGCACAAAGACAATGTGTTCTGACACAACTAGGAATGGAAGATGCCTGGATGATAACAAATTAGTTTCTGTTATCAGCAACATGCCTAATAATTTAGAAACTCATTGCACATAACCTTTCTGATAGGTTCAACTCATCCTAAACACAGGCGGTCGCTGTCTCTCAATTATATTATGAACAGCTGATACTGCTATCATGTGTCCTGGCAAAACTAAAATCAATGAAAACAGGTAGGTCCACCAGAATCTCAAATCTGGCTCTACATCTCTGGTCAGTAACAGTACCAGTATATTATGGTAGAATAGCCTCAGGTACTTTTCATCCTAAAAACTTGCCTTCGAAATTAAAACAAGGTTCTCCATAATGATAAATTACAATTATATGCTAACCATGGGAAGTTAAAAAGCCATGGCATACATAACCCGGAGAAGTCTTCATCAAATAAATTTTCCAATGATTACACTTTGCTATCTGTTTATGTCATCCATGAATTACTAATGTAGACCAACATACAAGGCCTCTCTAACTCAGCACAGAAACGGCACTCAAGCATAAAACTAGGAAGTTCTACCATAAATATAAAGCACTGTTTCAGTGGAACGCAGATGGCAGAGGATATAAAAGGTAAATAAATTGGTATCCTTTCACCTCATTCATCAAATTTCCTCAACTTGTAAATGATTTATTACCATAACAGAGAATACAATTCCACTAAAAGAAAGGACTGCATAAATAGTTTGGTAAAAAGCAGCTTGAGAAAATAAAGATCAAAACCTTAGTGACGTTGCTTCCTCTTTTTCTGCCCCTTGCCAGCAGAAGCAAAACTCCTTGTGTATTGTGAATTAAGGAGCTCCCGAGGAATAGGTGCACCGGAAGCTCTTAGAAGTTCGACCAAATCAGGAAGCACATTCTTATTCTCCTCATTCACAAAAACAAGTGCCGTACCCTCCTCACCTAATTTAGATGCCCTCCCAACCTGGTGGACATATTCTTTAATTGAATTTGGCATGTCAAAAATTATCACCTGTCTCACATCCAACAAGTCAACTCCCCGACCTAAAATTCCAGTTGCAACAATGACAGGGCATTCTCCCATAAAAAATAACTGCATGATTTCTCTCCTCTCCTTCATAGACTTCTCCCCATGCATTGATAAGGCTTTCATTCCAGTCTTAACAGCTATTGCATCGGCTAGCAGATCAGCACCAAATCTAGAACCCACGTACACCACTGCTGGTGGCTTAAAATGCTGCTTGCTCATCAGCACATCGAAAAGTTTCTGCTTCTTTTGCTTTGTCTCCACCCAGATGGCTATATGCTTCACTGCTTTATTTGAAGTATTGGGCTTGCCAACAGAGACAACAGTTACATCTTTGACCATGGTTCCTGCCATCTTCTCAACTTCTGGAGAGATTGTTGCTGAATACATCAACAGTTGGGGTTGCGATAATGCCCTAAAGATTTGCATCACCTGATCACGGAAGCCCCGCTGAAGCATGCAATCCACCTCATCCAAAACGAAAATCATGATGTCGTCCAGCTCAATGTCATGCTTGGTCAATAGATCAATAAGTCTTCCTGGAGTCCCCACAATCAATTCAACTCCTTCCTGGATGCGATACAGTTGTCCAGCCATAGGGTCACCTCCAACAACGAGTGCAGTTTTGAAAGGCAAACCCTTGCCAAGCATCTTTGCTTGCTCCTCAACTTGTATACAGAGCTCCCTAGTTGGTTCCAATACAATAGCACGAGGCTTTCTTCCGTTTGAAGAGTTCTGCAGGCTGTTATTTGCACAATATGTAACTACGGGAACCAAAAAGGATGCTGTTTTCCCTGACCCTGTATCAGCCGAAACAAGCAGGCTTTTGCCAGTCAGAGCAGCAGGTATTGCTTGCATCTGCACGGGCGTGGGCATTTCATAGCCAGAAGATTCAATATTTTCTAGAAGCTTCTGCGGAAGGGGGCAAGAGGAGAAAGACAAAATGGGTGCAGGAACTGAATTTCCCTTCACATGGATGCCAAGTCTTTTCCTAAGCACTTCAGATTGGTCACTAGGTAAAGACTGAGATCCAGTTTTATCATTGCCATCTTTAACATAATAGCACTCATCAACTGTCGGTAATTTCTTTAAAGATGTATGACCACCTCTGGAAGAGTTACTAATCCTGCTTAGTAGAGTCCGTTTGCATTCCAAGCTGCAAATATCATCTTCTGTCTCGTCACATATGTATTCACCATAGCGGCCGCATATCACACATTTCGGGTCACCGGGGAAAGCCAGTCTCTGATCTCTAGACCTTTCTTTCACCGCATCTAATTTGTCAAGAAATTAGGCAAGCCAATGACCACGATATATAACTCAAGGAGAATAGCAAATGATGTAGATAAGTATTATGCGACGGAAGTAAGAAAAAAGTGTGTTAAAATAGATAATCATTAAATGAAGGTTGATCATTTCGAAGTGAAATGACACGCCCTGAGTGCAGTTACAGTATAGTATTACCGCTAGGTTCATCGGTGTTTGTAGCATCCACTGAACTTTGCTCACAGTCCTTGTTGGCCCAGGCTTCCATTGCTACACTTTTTCAAATATCACTGATTTAGAGTGAATCCAAACTGTGGGCATGGAAGAAACCCTAAAATTCAAGATTCAAGAAGATCATCACAAGAGACGAGAACAAGGTGAAAGCTCAAATTTTTTATGGTCTATATGATGAAAGTAATCTACTTGTGCCTTCCAAGTAACAACTACTTCCTAAAGGACCAACAGAAGAGAGAAACTATTGCTGAAATGCGATGATGCAGCAGAAGCAGCAGCAGCGGACAGCAGAACGGATATGGAGGATTTCCCAAAACAAAGAAATTGGGTGGGGGTGAAAGGGTGGTAGAATCATGCAAGGTCTATGTCATGCTAAAAGCCGTGAGGCTTGGCGTGGTGATAAAACTCACGATTCTCATACGAGAAAATCAGCAAGCTCCCCCAAGAAGGTGTTAGAAACTCAAAAATCAGTTCACACGACCAAAAGCAAGAAAACAAGAAGGCAGAATTGTGCTACCTGAATCTAAATACAATAGCACTAGGTGGATATGGGCCATGTTTTATGTTTGCAATCGTGCATTTTTAACCACTGCAAAGTTCACGAAACAAACCCACTCCCTAATCCCCGGGGACTCTAGCAATCCTACGTTCCGCCAACCGGGAGAATCAATCAAAAAACCCGACATCGAAACCAGAGAATCAGCGGACGACAGGAACGCGCGCGGCGGCAACTAAATTCCCCTAAAATGTTTGCAATCTCGAGAGGGAGAGGAGGAAGAGAGGTTACTGCTCGTTCCGTCTCTAAGCATGCGATCGCTTCTTCATCAATTGGAGAAAGAGAAGGAGATCGAATCAGAAAGGCAGAGATGGAGGGAGAGAAGATCCGCAGGAATCAAACGGGCGGGGATTGAACCCGGCCCGCTCAGAATAAAGCCCAATTACTTTTTGAAGCCCGATCCGATCTGCTGTCGGGCCCGCCCGTATACACTAATGGCACTTGATGGTTATGTTTGATAAGAGTATATTTATCCCAAAAAAAAAAAAAAAATTAATGTGATTTTTCTGAAAATTCCAAATTTTCTTATTTTGTTGTTTCACAAAAAGTCTCGAGAATACTTTGTTAATGAATCGGTTACTACATATTGAATACATATATAAAGATGGTCTTATTCTTACATATACGATTGTATATCATACATTAAATACGATACCCCTTGTACTTTATAATGTACTTTTTCCTTTTCATGTTCAACTGATGCAATAATTTTAACGGCGAAATCAAATTCAAACTCTCGATTACTGCCTTTAGAATCAACATTGTTAATTAAGTAATATCACATGATTTTTACACCTGACGAACTCATATCACGGAATTTTCGGTTTTATTATAATAATTGCTACAGTGATTGTGACAGTTCTTTTACAGCAATGAACAGACACAGAATGTGAAAATCACCTATTCCAATCTCACATACTTCATGCGAACTGATTTAGAGCTGTTCGCGGGATTTACGGGGTGTTTCCACTTAGGCTAGGAGCTTCTTGCGAAGTAAGCCAGAGAAAAGGGGATAAAGATGGGGGAGGTTTCAGCACCCAAACTCTCAACGTGGCAACTCCATTGCAAGGAAGATCGACAAGTGTCCCACATGAGTCCAAGCCTTCCTTCGTCCATTTTATGCAGACACCCCTCCACTTCTCGCCCATGCAGGAAGCCCTCTCATCACCAACCTTCATCTTCATCTCCATCTTCATCTTCTTGCTCACCTTCTCCATCGTTCGGATCCTTCACAAACCCTCAACACTTGGAATAACTTTTGCCATCTCGAGCGGCGAGGCGGACCCAAAATGCCAGCCCCGGCTCGCGCGTACGTGTTCGGGAGGGCCAACGAGGCGACCCACCCGGACTCCTTGAGGGCCACCTTGGCCGAGCTCCTCTCCACCTTCATCTTCGTCTTCGCCGGCGAGGGCTCGGCTCTCGCTCTCGGTATGTCGGTCTTCCCGTGTCTCTCTTTTTCTTCGAACCATCTGTCGAATTCTTAACATGACAGGAGGAGGATGACGCTTCGTATGTACATACTGAACGGGTTGAGACTTGTTTTTGCGATTGCATGGTTTCGATATTTAATGATCTTTTATTTACTCCTAGACCATAAGAGACGGCTGTGTGAAATGGGTTTTACATAAACAACGCAGTTTTTGAGTGTCCAACTTCGTGATACCGAATTTTGATGATCAACCATTTTATGTGTGATTGATCTTTCGAACATCGAATTTTCACTATACCCGCTAGCCGAGCACTCGTTAACAACTAATTCGATTAAGTTTTGCATGCGATGGTACGGACCGCACTGCATGAAACTTCAGGCTCTTAACTTTTTTTCCTTTTCACTGCATTATAATGTGAAGATTAAATGATACGTGCAAGCCACGGTAAAAATCATCCAAATATATGCTCTGTTTTGTAGACAAATTGTACCCGATAGATACCGGTGTAACTAGACCAGCATCTTCGCTGATAGCCATTGCGCTTGCACACGGGCTAGCACTCTTCGCAGCAGTCGCATCAAGCATTAACATCTCGGGAGGCCATGTGAATCCCGCAGTCACTCTCGGTGCCCTCGTCGGAGGGAGGATCTCCTTTATCCGAGCCATATACTATTGGGTGGCTCAGCTCTTGGGTGCCATACTAGCCTCACTCCTGTTGAGGCTCGTGACTGCCGGAATGGTAAACACTTCGGTATCTCAAGTCCAAATTGCTCTTCCTTTCAGACAGATAGGTCTAGTTTTCTATCGTGTCTGTATATTAATGTTGAAATCTGAAGCTATATCAAGTGATTTGTCATTTGTCATCAGCTCATTTCTTCATTAATCATTAGTGAAATGCTTTAGCTCAATTGCTCATATTGGATTGACTAGTGAAAGTAAAACACTGCTTCATACACTGTTCAGGGTAGGCGATATGCATAAAATATGACCTCTGTTGCTATTGTTGCTACTTTAACTCTTAAGCGCTGGAAAACTAAATCAATTTTCTCTGCTCGACTCTCATGATGTGTATTGCTATTTCTAGCCAGTGAAGAACAGGATGTTCATCTCGACAATCCATATTGGTTTTGTGTTAGGTTTTCGGTTGTTCCCATTTTGTATAATGCTATGTTCACATTGTGTTATCCTTCATGTTATCACAGTCAGTCCTGAGCTTCCAATAGGATACATGAGGACAATGAATTTAGTAAATGATTGAACCATTTCCACTAAGAAAACACTTTGATTTTTGTGTCCCTGGGCATTTTCCTCTCTTCTTGTGACAGCAGTATCAATTTGTGTTGATTCTTTCGCAGAGACCAGTTGGATTCATCCTTGGATCAGGGGTGGGAGAAATGAACGGGCTGCTCCTGGAAATAGTCATGACATTCGGGCTGGTCTACACTGTCTATGCAACGGCGATCGACCCCAAGAGGGGTAGCCTGGGAATCATAGCCCCGCTCGCCATCGGTCTGATTGTTGCGGCAAACATCCTTGTGGGTGGGCCATTTGACGGGGCATCCATGAACCCGGCCCTTGCGTTTGGACCAGCCCTGGTCGGGTGGAGGTGGAGGCACCACTGGATCTACTGGCTCGGCCCGCTCATTGGAGGAGCTCTCGCAGGGTTGATATACGAGTATCTGGTGATACCGACTGAGGCACCACTCCACACTCACCACCAGCCCTTGGCTCCTGAGGACTACTAGCCAGGTCATGTGGGTTCAGTTTAGCTCTGAGTTATGCCTGTTGATGTTGGGTTTGCATTGGAATGCATTGTAACCTTTTTTCTTCCGTGCACTTGTCTGTGTGTAATGTCATAAAGTCACCGTCCCTCCGCTTCTGAATTTCAGTGCATTTTGCTATTGAACTCCTGTAGTTATGTGAAATAAAAGGTTCACTGAGGAATGTTGCACAGATATGACTTTGGTGAAACCTTCTCTTTGGTCTCTGGTTTCAGATTTCCAAATCCTTCCAAGTGTCCACTTTATGATCATGCCATGTCGCAAGATCTATCATTATCAAGGTACAATAAGCAGAAATTGCAAAGCTAGAATCACTATACTAATTGGTGATCTTGTTTCACCTACATTGTCTAATCAAGGCTTAAAGGCGGCAAGAGGGCATGATCAGAATCAAAAGAGAACACAACATACAAATGTACCTTGATTGTATCAGAGAAAATAGCTGGTGACGCCAGAAGAAGGGCTCCTCTCTGTGTGAACTCGACTCAATACAATCTTTGACAACAAGTTATCGTGTGGTATTTATTCTTTGGCTGTAGAATCTGGCAACCCAGGGTGCAAGTTCAATGTTATGGGGTCGTCGAGGGTTTACAGAGTAGTAATCTGACCAGTAACATGGTGAGAGCCTCTCGGTGAACTCGCCGTCGGAGTAGATGCAGAAGGGTAGCCAATTTTCGCCGCCGTTCATCCTTCTCTTCCGTTCTCTTGGGTAAGCCAGAGGCGCTTGCACGTATCTACATGATGTGATTAAACTCAGTAAGCTACATCAGTCACGAATGAAACATTAAACTGAATTTTCATACAACACATGGTCATTTGAACTTGAAGTGATGGCAAAAGCTTCAGCGCTAGATATTGGCAGAACAAATCAACCGTACCTGATTCCGTCGAGCACGGCATCCCAGCAGAAATGGGTATGGCCGAAGACATGGCAAGCTGAACCACTCCCTTCGGCCCCGTGTATGGACCTTAGGCGAACCTCAAGGCTATCAGAACCAATAACTTTGGGCAGATTTGGGTAGAACAACATCCTTTTTTCTGGGCATAACTCTTGTCTGGCAATGTAGCAATGAGCACAACTTGGCCATCATTCCATATTTTACTAAGAAGAGCAGATAGACCAAGCAAAGGACATAATAGATTATCATGCGTTACGTGGATATCTTTTGCGAGACCTTGCAGTTGTTTGAATGATCCAACTCATGATAATGAATGAGACTTAGCTACATTTGACAAAGAAGCAAAATATTGAACTGCCAGAACGTTTTGAGAAGTATACTATATAGTTGCGCAGACAAGTCCACTAACACTGTTGTCAAGTTCGTCCCCTCTTCTTGATTCTCAAGGTCTGCAATGCACATTGCTCTTGTTTGAGCATATGCTATAGACGTATTCGAGAAAGTGGTCATCTTCCCATCAGTCATTACGCCCGTAAAGAGCTGATGCAATATTATCAGGGGAGCTGGACAAAACTTTTGCGGTTCTAGATATAACATTATATTCGAGCACGGGCTTTATACCGTTTGACAAGTTCCAACATTTTTCACCATACCATTGAGTTGCTCCTCTGTGGATGATGCGGAAAGGGGAATGATTTGCAATAAGAGATGACCTGGGACTGGGAGATATGAAGTTACATGACTTCAAAATCATCACCTAGTGAGGCTTTGACAAACACAGATGGCCTTTGGCTAATTCTACATTTCGGGCATAGTTCAAACTTCACACCTCAAAGTATGGTACAAAAAAAACAAATCGGTTTCCAGACCAGAAGATTACAAGAAGTGCTCTGATCAAAATAAACAAAGCAAACTGAGATAGGCAGAGTGATAGGGACTGCTATGTAGGCTTCCAATAAGGATGAAATTAAGACAATAATGCTACTACAGGGGAAAAAAACTAAATAGGAGTTTTGTGTAAAGGGAAATCAGTACCTCGGAACGAAGTGAGAAAATGTGATGATCTGCTCGCATGTCTTTTTGATATCCTCCACTATATCCATATTATGTTCGTTCATTGCATCAAAGTAAGAAGCTAGGGAAGTATCTTTGTTTGAAAGCTCCTCTGGCCACTTGCATGCATGATAGTCTTTACATGCCTGCGCGAGTAAATTCAGTTAATTTTGTTCAGTATCTATGCAGCCAATACCAATAAGACTAACAAATGCAAACCATCGAAATTTAAAAAGAAAGAAGGTTCAAGTCCAACATAGCACAGCACTTAACATATCAGGATGAGTTTGTGCAGCACTCTGTCAATAATTATATACTGATAGCTGGCTATCACTATGCACATCGTAGAGAAAACTGAGTAGATTTTTTAAAGCTTGACTAGTCTGCATGCAACACTTTTGGAGTTGGACTGTGATAGATATCATGTTCAAGAGAAAAATATATGTTAGGCAATAAAATTGAGATTGCAGGTTCAAGTCATAACAAGCATGGATAACATCACGACAGACAAAGTACTCTCTGTAAAATTTATTCTATAATCAATCAGTAAAGGCTGTAGCTTACTGTCATAAGTGAAGCTCTTACAAATTCTTACAAGGATAAAGGAAAGTGAATCACCATCTCCAAAGGGGGGATGTGGAAACTGGTTATGTCGTCCTCTCTGTCAAAGCTCTAATGAAAGGAAGCATAACTCTTCGTTAAATGAAGGCAGGAAAAGCTGAAAATTATCAAATAATGTGTTCTGTAACAATCTCTGAGACACAATGAAAATCACTCAGTCACCTCATGATACCAAGAGAACAAAGGAATGATTCCCAAGCTGCCTATGACCACTGGATCCGTCTTTACACCAAGTCTTTTACATGCATCAAGTAGTTTCTCCAGCTTTTCCAAGGAACCGAACTGTGTATCATTTCCACATAGTCAGTTCATATGATGTTTAATTTGCTTCTATAAGAATAAGAGATCATTAGAGTTTGTGGGTAGGAACCCTAGATTAATTATGACACAGGTCACTATCATGCAAAGGCAATGGATGAATATGCCAGTCGGATATTTACTACAAGCTATAATTAAAGAAACAGTTGTTTTTCCAACTCCAGTGTTAAGCTTGCGATCAAAATTGATATGCCATATGCCTTCAAATATTAGCTTATCCAGGTTGATACAAATATGAAATGACAAAGCTTGGGCAGCATGAATCTAACAATTCCAGTTTTAAGAAGATCAGCAGGCTTCTCTCCATTTCCCTTAGTCAGCTTGGCAACAGAGGAAAGAAGCCACGTCAGCAATGTCCACAATGCAAGGGCAAAAAAAGACTTCTTTGAGTAACAGAAAAGTAATTTTAATTCTCCACATTCCAAAGGTGAAAGATCGAAAGGAAAAGCAAAACACTGTAAATCTCATAAATCATTTAAGGATTTTGAGGTGTATGGAGATAGCCAGCATTCTTTAAAGCAACAGCAATCAAGTTTTAGACTAAGGCAACAAGAAAGATCATATTTTCTTTTCTACATTATCTGAGGACCATATACTAACAAGCTATGCACGAGGACTGAGTATAACACTAACAGCAATCACATACTTCGCCACAGTACTCTTCAAAAGGACTGCAACTGTTACTCAGTGAACTTGGAAACATTATGAAAGATAGAAGTCAACTCACAGGAATTTCTGACCCTCTACGGCACCAAAGATCATGGTTTCCGGGCACGTAAAAGACATGCTCAAATCTCTCCTTCAAGAGCGACATCGTGAGAACAAAGTTGTTGTATGTTTCTGCCACATCACCAGCAACAAGAAGCACGTCTCTCTTGTGTTTAACAGTTGACAAGCATTCGACCCACATCATGTTCTCCGAGTAGTCTGTGTGCAAATCCGAGAGCACAAAAACCCGTAAACAAGCGTTGTCTCCATTTAGAGAAGGTAACATGTCCGGCCTCCTGGTGCAACCCCTCTTCCACATCTTTCCAAATTTTCTCAAAGGGATGCGCTGGGAAAGACGGCTCGAACTGCGCGGGGTCTGAGGTAAGCTCATATAAGAGGAGGCTAACCTCAGAACCATCCTAATCCGTTGATCTACGCTGAGGGAAGGACCAACCACCCATTATCAAAAAATCAATCACTCGATAAAAGGAGTGAAATTTGCGCAAGATTTTGGTCTGCGTTATAATCATTAAATAGATCTTGTGTAACTATATCCTCATCCAGCAATCACACGCAAGCATTTTCAAACATTCGACTGGTTTTGCCATCAAGATTTATTTCAAGAAATGAATTCAAGATAATCATCACTCTCAGCTCACATCGCCATTGCTTAGAAATTGGAACAGAGAAGAAGAATCACCGATTACCCTGCACGGGGAAAGTTTCCGACAACTGAACTCTATCGGTGAAAGAAGACTAATTTCTCATCTGGTAACAAAAGAATTTTCTACAGCTACCGAGAAATAAATCCAGAATCGCAGTAGAAGATCGGTGTTAAGTCGGGGCAAGTACCTGGGAATCCCTTGGATCGAATGGACGAAGAAGAGGGACCAAGAATCCAAGAATCCTCGGTCGGGTCGTTGAGGTTAGTTGAATCTGCAAATGTCCGATTCAAGCCGCCTTTTTTATCATGTCGCTGACATGAAAAATGCCAGTCCTAGATTCTGTCCTTTTCCAAGGATGAAAAGCGAGCCTCTTCTCAAAGAAAGAAGCGCAATCTCTTTAACCCAGAATTGCAATCTCGACTTATAGCGAAGAAATCACAGTAAAGAAGAATAAAGTAGGAATTTTTATCCCTCGTGCGTCACGCCTCGTCCATTTGCGCTTTTCTGCCCTTTCGCCTCCAAGAACTTTGGGAGAATTACCCTTTCTATTGGACGGCAGCTGTGAATCTGCACGCATATTTCTACTTCTTAGTGCGGCTTTGAATTTATCTATGACAAATCTTATGGTTAAAGGAAAAATTAAAATTGGACTTACCAATACTACTGTCTCCATCTCATCATGTCAAATTTTCCAGCATAATATTCAACTAGCATCCAATTATACTACATTATTCTTCTTTTGGTTGCTAATTAGCATTTATCTCCTTTTCAAGAATCTGTGTACTAAACAAATCAATCTTTTAAGGGTAAGCAAAAACTGGGTGGATAATATTCGAGAGGGCAATTCAAAGGAAACTTCAGCTGTTTTTGTTTTGCGAAAACAATTTCCAAAAAAACGTTTTCCTCATTTTCATTTAGGAAAATAAATTAACGAAAAATATTTTCCTAATAACGTAAAACGTTTTCTTTCCAAAGCCTTAAATTTAGTGACAACGATTCTTTCCTTTGAAAAATTGGAAAACATTTTCCAAATTTTTTAAAGTCCTTGCTTAATGAAAAATTTATTATTAGAAAAATTTTAATAAAAATTTTGAATTTATTATTATTATATTTTTCTTTTCTTTTTTCTTGTTCTCTTTTCTTTCTTCGCCTGTGAACGTAAACCCCAACTCCTCCTCCCTCTCTCATTCTCCTTCGCCTGTGAACGGAATCGCCGCAGAGGGAGGCGAGGTCGTCGAAGATGGCGGTGATGGCGGTGGACAGGAGGAAGGGGCGATGGGTGAGGTGGAGAGGCGGGTAGGAGAGAAGGGAAAAAGGAAAAATAAATAAATAAAATATCTATTTAAATTTTGATTTTTTATCTGAAAGAAAGCATTTTCCAATGAGGTCCAAACAGGAAACAGCATTTTCAAAAATAAAGTATTTTTTTAAAAAATATTTTCCTTTGAGTTTTTCATGGAACAAACCTATCCTAATTTATATAGACAATATTCAATCCGCCCTGTAGTTTGTCTGCAACCTAAAGGGGAAGAAGACATGAACAAGAATAGTACAGTTACAAGAGACACATGCCGGTGGCTATTAGTTACAACCGACGGGGACAGGAGCTCTTTTCCACTCGATTTCTCTCACACTTTTAACTATGTCTTGGATATTTTTCGATAGGTGGCCCGAATGCTCTTCCATATCCCACAAAACCATTTCAAGCTGTTCCAGATGAGGAGCGGATCTCTTCCGCTCACCTTGCTACTGCAGTCAACTCATGGATTTTAGCATATTTCTCATCTTGAAATGTCACAGTAAATCAATTAGTGTAGGAAAGATTCAGGACAACCAGCTGTCAAACCAACAAAAAAATGCGCCGCCGCATCAGAATGCAAATCCCGGGCATGGCATTAAGTATTTTCCAGGAAAAGATCAAACCTCAGCTGATTGAAAATCCCAGAATATCTTTATCATCCAAAACAACAGCAACACCCACATGTTGGGTAGTTGAAAGAAAGGATCAAGTCACCACGAGGGTTCCTAAACAAGGAAGCACGGCCAAATGAAGCATATGCTGATGCCTTTAATATAACCAGTTTCCCTTGCTTGAGCCGGGTGTTCTAGGAAGCTAATTTATACTAGTTTATCACCGTAATGGAACTCATTTACTTGTCAAAATAAATCAGAATCATGCTGTCAAGGTTCCAAGGCAACCAATACCTCAGTGATCAAGCCTCCCGCTGCTCATGCTTATCAGTTATCAACCCAGATAAATATCGAGCTGCTCCCAAGGTAATCCCTTCCGTGCTATCTTATTTTAAATGTACTCAATTTCCTAGAGCAATATGTTTTTGCGATGCCTAACATAAGGAGTAAGTCAAGCCCTTGTCGGCCAAAAGGGAAATAGGAAACGATAGCACTAGATTTGAGGACATTGTTTATAGCACAAAGGCCCATTACCGTCGGATTCGCGGTTGTCATCCCTTTTAATTTTTGAGTTCAATCGGACTCAATTGTCCAAAACCAACGTTGACTGAACTCAATAAGAAAGCAAATTCAATTGAAGCTTGAGCTCACATGCTGAAAATACTATAAATTTGAGAAACGAATTATTTTTCTATACCTCGTATCGACAAATATGAAGGCGGGAATGATCTTGTTTATTTGTTGGTAACATGTCTTAACGTGCTTAAAGCATTTTGGTTGTATAAACATCGGATGGGGAAATGAATATTATACTAGATATTAGAAAGCTTCAAGCAATGTTTTATGGCATCTTTTGAGCATCTAAGTTATGAGGCAGTTTAGTTAAGCTTTTTAAAAAGTAAAAAGCAATTTCTTGCTTTTCTGTCAAATTTTAAAATATCATTTAAATTTCAAAAAATTATGATAAATTTGTATGTGAATTTATGTATTTGGTATTTGTACATTGTAACAAAATTTTGAATGTTCTGGGTTAAGAAAAGGTAAAAGTGTGTCCATCAAAATATTTAGAGGAAGTAAAGAATAAAAAGTGAATTTCTACTCATGGTTTTAATGGACATTACAATTGTACATAGATTGAGATTCAAGGGGTTAATTAAGTGATTGAGTTGGTGCTGACTGACTTTTGGATATGCGATTGCTAATGAAACATTATCCATTCATTAATTCAGTTTATAAAGGTAATCAACGGAGTTGTAAATGTTTTATGAAAAGGGAAAATGACATAAATAGTTTATGAACTTTGGCTCAATGTACAACATCGTCCCTTAACTTTTAATGTGTCCAATGTGGTCCTTAAATTTTAGTCTAATGTGTAATGTCATTCTTGAACTTTTAATCTATTCAATGTAGTCTTCAAACTTTTGGTAAATATTCAATCTAGTCTCTAAATTATATGAGAATGTTCCATATTATTTATGAACTTAAGTTAATGGAATGATAATATTGCATATTTTCGTAAAGTTTAAGGACTAGATTGAATATTTACCAAAAATTTAGGGACATATTGCATATTCGGCTAAAATTCAAAGACAATATTAAATAAATTAAAAAGTGAGAGAAAACATTGCATATTTGACTAAATTTCAAGAATTATTTGTGTTATTGTCCCTTGTGAATATAATAGAGAATAAACTGACATCAAAGTTCCATTTTTTCTTAATCATGGTTTTTGTGCACCACCAGGCAAAATCAGGAAGTCCCGCGCTTTCTTAATTTTTGCCCGAAATGGTATAAATTCAATTTTCAAAATTGCCAAATTAAACCTTAATTCCCAGAATGTGGTGCCCCCCCTTCAACGCACTTGATAAAAGAAAAAAAAATTCAGCCATCTATTTATAATTTGTTATAATCAACTCATGTCTCTCGGAATCCTTATCTCGGCTTTTGCATGGAATATTTATGAGAAAAAGTGTGAGATAGTAATTGGATTACCGCGAAATTTTTAAATCTTTATAGATTACGGTATTTCATATGGACAGTACAATAAAACTAGTATGATTATGAGCTACGACTTTTTACGATGGATCAGAGAAGTAGAGGCTATGTAGACTCAAATTGGATGTTAGGCCTAAATTTTGACTGTAAGTCCCTCCATCATAAAATTATATATTTTGTAAATTTTCCAGTGGGACGTGATTTTATTCTGGCCCATCAGGTGTAACACGGAGACAGTCCATGACTCAAGAGCAACTAAGCCATAAAGACTTAAAAAAGAAAGTCAAGAACTTACCGGTTGAAAAAAGGAAAAAAAGGAAACAATTGCTTAAAAATGAAGGACGTTAAAGCACGATGAATCCTTTCAATTGGATCCAAGATTGCGAAATTGAATGGCTATGCACTAACAATAACATGATTAGACCATTTGAAGGGTAGAATTGAAAGAAGATAAAAGAGTGAAGGTCTTCACGGTCAAAGCACTCCACATGACTAAGACAAATTCATTGGAATAAAAAAAATTGGGGCAAGAAAGATAAATCCTTCACCGTTGAATTGGAAGGCCATAAATCTTAGTCATTAAATAAATGTGATTATGATTTTTACCATTTGATCTAATGTTGAAGAATCTGGATTTTATTTCGATCCATCACGTATAATATGATAAGAAAGTTCTTTCATCATTAAATGATTCGTATGTATTTTTTTGAGTGGGGCCGGACTTAACTTGGGGCCCGGCACATGTAACATAATGAGAATCCATGACTCACGGAGAAGAGCTAGGCCCATGAAGACCGCAAAAACAGGTCAAGAACATATAGGTCGAAAGTAGAAAAAAAAAGGACACAATAACTTAAAATAATTGAGGATATGATAGCATGATAACTCCTTTCGATTGAATCCATGATCGTTGTTACTCTAATTATTGAGTTCAATCAGATTATAAGTTTTTTATAGCTTTGGACTAACAATAATATAGTTAGACCATTTGAGGGAGTGGGGTTGGAATTCAAAAGAGGTGAAATAATTAAGAGGACATCGTGCTGAATGCCCTCCACATGATTAAGACCAATTGATTGGAAGAGAGAAAACTGGAGCAAATCAAAGATAAAGCTGACATTTTCTTTACAAGGATTTCATGCGTTCACACGTTCATGAGTCTTTTAGGGGTCGAAGACTTGGTGAGAAAAAGCAGAGGAAGACCCACACTAGATGAGTCGCACTCCTTTCGAAATGTGAAAAAGTTAAAGAGGATTTCATGATCAATGCGCTCCACATGATTAAGACAAATCGATCGGAGAAAAGAAAACTAGTAAATCAAAGATAAAGCTAATGTTGATTTTGTTCTTTACGAGGATTTCATGTGTTCATATGTTCATGAGTGTTCTAGGGGCTGAAGACTTGGTCTTCTTTATTGTAAGAGTAAGAATTGGGCAAGAAGAAAATCATATAAATCATGATTGCGTGGAGATACGGCGTGGCCCTTTCACTGCACTTGATGGTGAAGAAAGCCATTAACCATTTTTTCTATCTTTTAGGCTCCGTTCGTTTCATGGAAAATAATTTCCGGGAAAACGTTTTCCAGATTTTCCGACGTTCGTTTTACGGAAAATGAATTCCTTGGGGAAAATACTTTCCATCAAAAGAAAAATAGTCTTCTAAAGTAGTGGAAAATGTTTTCCACTTTTGAAAAATGGAAAACATTTTCCTCACTTGATCTCTCTTATCTTACAACTCTATAAAATCCTTGCTTCCTTCTCCCGTTTCTTCTTCTTCTTTTTTTTTTTTATTCGAATTATTTTTTATTTTATTTTTCTTTTTTAATTCAAATTATTTTTAATTCCTTTTTCTTTTCTTTTTTCTTTTTTTTTTTTTTTTTTTTTTTTGTTTCCCATTTACTTCTTTCTTGGCTAGTCATCGGACCGAGATGAACCTCAAGCTCGTCGATCTCAAACTCGCGCTTGTCGATCCGGCGAGCCTTGACCTTGATGCTCACGCTCGCCAATATGGCGAGCGGAAAATATTTTCCGAAACATTTTCAGGTTTTAGCCGAACATCAGAAAATATTGTCATTTTCCTGAAAAATGACTTCTGAGAAAATATTTTCTGAAATGGTTCATCTTCGCGAAACGAACGGACCCTTAAGACTCCGTTCGTTTCGCGGAAAATAATTTCTGGAAGAATGTTTTTCCGATTTTCCAGCGTTCGTTTTACGAAAAATAAATTCCTTGGAAAAAAATATTTTTCATAAAAGGAAAAAGTCTTACTTCTCAGAGATCATTGAATCATCTCATATAGATGATGTATTTCACAATTTTAAACATATAACTATATCTAGATCAATGGCAACAGCGATGTGTAACCAACAATTCACATAGCCCTGGTTAGCTATATAATTTTTTGACTACACAAGTCATGTTTGTCATCGCTCATTGGTAGTTGGTTGATTTTCGAAACAGTAAACTCTTGGACTACTTGTAATTTATGTTCAACGATTTTGCCCATGATAATTTTTTCTTTTGGTTTTTCTTTAAGTGCTTGAACTTTTTTTCAATTGCTTCCCTCGATGCATGTTCTTTGCCTTGTGTGGCGAGTAAAAAACTAACAGTTAATTATTTTTTCTTCTTCATCAGTCTATGTGGCAAAGGGAGAAAGAAGTAAAAAGTTGCTCGAAGAAGAAACTCTAATAGATTGAAATGTAAGAGATCTAACTTTCAATTGATCTCAACAGGAAGGTTGTGATTTCGCATTCACTACCTACGTGCCCTTTACACCAGTCGTCCAAAGAACACTCGCCAATTTTCAGTCAAGGGCTTTGCTTGCCCTACTCTCTAGAAAAATTATGAGATTATCTAGAAGAAATACTGGTGTTCTTTGAATGGGAACCATACTTAGACCTGGCACGAAGCAAAGATATCCACCGAACAGTTCGTCCTATTAAGATACTCACAACCAAAAAGTAGGGAAAAATGCTTAAAAAGTCTTAAACCTTTTATATTTGTGTCAATTTAGTCCTAAACATTTTTTTGATACCAATTTAGTCCTAAACATTTTTACTTAGTGCCGATTCAATCCTTTCGGCCAATTTTGGTTGGATTTTTTGATTGATCGGTGGCCACGGTGATGTGGCCTGTCGGTCTGACGTAGACAAATTTTAATAATATTTTAATATTTTTGAATTTTTTTTTTTTTTTTTTTTTTTTTTTCCCTCCCTCCTCTAGCCGGCCACCTCGCCTCGCCGCCCAAAGCACGACAGTGGCCATGAAGGCGGCCTCGCACCGGGCGGTGAGGCTTGCCCTTGCCGGCACCGCCCAAGTTGCAATTCGGTGAGGTCGAGCCTCACCGGCCATGGGCGAGGCCCAACCTCACCAGCCCAGCGCTAGGTCACCCTCACGGCCTAGGTGGCACTGGCAAGGTCAAACCTCGCTAGCCATGGGCAAGGCTTGACCTCGCCGGCTCGGTGCTAGGTCACCCTCATGGCCCGGGCGGTCCGGGGCAAGGCTCGCCCTCCCATGGGCGAGGCTAGACCTTTGCCAACCATGGGCAAGGCTCGACCCTTGCCGCCCAGTGCGAGGTCGCCCTTGTGACCACCGTCGCATTGGGCGGCAAGGGCGAGGTGGCCGGGAGGTCCGACAAGGTCGACCTGTCGGCCGTCGCCGAGGTTCGACAACCGCCGGAGGAGGGGAGGGAAAAAGAAAAAAAGAAAAGAAAATTAAAAATTAATATTAAAATATTATTAAAATTTGTCCACGTTAACATTGATCGGCCACATCAACCGGTCGGCGTCCAGTTAGCAAAATCCGGCCAAAATTGGCCGGAAATGACTAAATCGGCACTAAGTAAAAAGATTTAGGATTAAATTGGCACCAAAAAAGGTTTAGAACTAGATTTGCACAAATACAAAATATTTAAGACTTTTTAAGCACTTTTCCCCCAAAAAGTACATCAAAGCCTAAATATCTCTAATTTTCCCTTTGAAGGTATAGAGCGGATGGAAGAAGTGGAAGTGGAGTCTCTATGCTTTCTTCCCTTACTGCGACTACTAGGTTTTCCTTCAAAAAGAATGATTTGTCGCTCCATCTCCGCAGGGGCAGAGAACCCGATGTCGCCTCGGCTATCGGCTATGCTACCGATCAAGCTAACAGCGAAGGCCCGAGAGGCACGGCTTTTGAGTTCTTCTTTACATTTAATTATTACTAAGTAAGAATTGGGTAAGGAGAAAGCCATTAACCATCTTTTCTATCTTTTTTTGAAGTTTCTTTTCCAAGTAACTTTTTGCTTTTTTCCTTTTTGCCACACAAACTGATAAAAAAGAAAGTCAGCAACCATGGTTGAACCTCAATCATTTGGACCAATTTATACGAAAAAGATCAATTCTGAAATTTATTCGTCGATGCATTGACACTTGATATTTCATTAAATATCTTCATCTATCAAGAATCTTTATGTGATGGTATATGGGGTTTCAAATGGGTATACTACTATTTCTCGTTTGGCATGTGATAGGATTTGTCCATGAAAAATTCACGGGAGTTTTGAAATGAGAGTTTGCTAATTGCCCCAAGATTATCTTTAATTGGGAGCCATACTCCTTGTCTGATATCAAAGTACCACTTTTTCTTAATCATGGCTGGTCTACACCACAAGGCAAAATCAGGTCATCTGACCAATCCCCAAATTTCCCAATTCAACTAAACTGAGCCGATCAAGTTACGTTGGGTCAGCGCCACCCTTACACTTTCCCCGTCATCGTCCCCGATGGCGGACTAGGTTCACCGCTGGGTCTCACAGTGAAACAATGATTCAGCTGGAAAAGGCAGTTCGAGTCACCGCTGTCCTCAGGGATTCGAACTCCTGGCGAGTTGATGAGAACCGTTTCGAGCAGGGGGAACTTTGCGAGCGGTTTTGGACGTGGCGAGCGCAATTGAAGGTGCCGAGAACTGGATTATGTGGAGGATCTCCAGCGCAATGTTGGTAGGTAGAGGATCCAAATGTCGAGTGGATTGGGGGAGATAATTAGGAAATAGTCGCCTCTGGAGAGACCGAGGCGGAAGCGAAGAGAGAAGCCAAAGATTGGACTTGGCCACGATCTCTTTTTTTTTTTTTTTATGTTCAAATGATGACTAGCGATTGAGTCTCATCGTTTGGTACTATTTACTTATTATACATAATGACACATGATAAACTATTTGGAAAAGGAAAATATATTATCTTGCAATATATCATCAATCACAAAAAATAAAAAATAAAAAAATTGTTCGCAAAGGCCCTATTCGCGGAAAAATGCTGTCCACTAGAGAGCTTCGGGAATGATGTTCCATCTATAAATATGCCATCAATCTTGTTAATGTTTTGTAGACCTGAACCAACTCCCACCTCCCAAAAACCATCCATTTCCCCAAATCATGGTTTCTTCATTATTGTCGTCCACCCTGTCTCCTTTACATGTCCTCTGCTTCTTTGTCTTACTCTTCTTGGTCGACCCCACTTCATATCATGGGGCAGGCAGCGAGTCTACTTCCTCCATTCCTTTTTTCGCTGTCGACGCAATCGAGAATAAGGATGAAGTAGTAGCTCTCCTGAATTGGAAATCTACTCTTGACAACCATAGCCAATCTCTCCTCTCTTCATGGCATGGCAATAATCCTTGCCGCTTTACCGGTGTTGCTTGCGACGACTGTGGAGCCATTGCCCATCTACATCTTTCCGATCTCGGTTTGAGAGGAATTCTAGATGGCCTCGACTTCTTGCGATTAACAAATTTGGTTAGCTTTGAACTTGGCAACAACCACATCTATGGCTCCATCCCTTCAAGTATTGGTAACCTATCCAAACTCAACTCTCTTGAACTTTCCATCAATGAATTGTTCGGGAATATTCCTCCAAGTATAGGTATGTTGGAGAGTCTTCATTATTTGCACCAGGGTGCAAATCAACTTTCTGGGCCCATTCCTCCTTCTCTTGGAAAATTAGGCAATTTAACCAGATTAGATATTTCATGCAATAACTTTTATGGTTCCATTCCAAGAGAGATAAGTGGCTTGAGGAATTTAGAATTTCTTTACTTTCAGCAAAATAGACTTTCGGGACCCATACCTGCAAAACTTGGAAGGCTCACTTCTCTTATAGAAATTGACCTATCGACCAACAATTTCATTGGCTCAATTCCCTGTTCAATTGGAAACTTGACAAATTTATTTCTTCTTTTGCTCAACCGAAATGGATTTTTGGGACCCATGCCTTCAGAAATCGGGAGGCTCACTTCTCTTTCACAACTTGACGTATCAGACAACAATCTCACTAGCTCAATTCCTCATTCTCTCAAAAATTTGACATGCTTAATTAGTTTAAACCTTTCATATAATATGCTTTCTGGCTCCATTCCGATAGAGATAAGTGACTTGAGGAATTTGAAGGATCTTATGTTATGGGGAAATGGACTTTTGGGACCCATACCTTCAGAAATCGGGAGGCTAGCTTCTCTTTCTCAACTTGACATATCATTCAACAATCTCACTGGCTCAATTCCTCATTCTATCGGAAATTTGACATGTTTAATTGGTTTAGACCTTTCAAGTAATATGCTTTCTAGCTCCATTCCGATAGAGATAAGTGACTTGAGGAATTTGAAGGATCTTATGTTATGGGGAAATGGACTTTCGGGACCCATACCTTCAGAAATCGGGAAGCTAGCTTCTCTTTCTCAACTTGACATATCATTCAACAATCTCACTGGCTCAATTCCTCATTCTATCGGAAATTTGACATGTTTAATCGGTTTAGACCTTTCAAGTAATATGCTTTCTAGCTCCATTCCGATAGAGATAAGTGACTTGAGGAATCTGAAATATCTTTCTTTATGGAATGCTAAAGTTTTGGGACCCATACCTACAGAAATCGGGAGGCTCACTTCTCTTCTTGAACTTGACATATCATACAACAATCTCATTGGCTCAATTCCTCGCTCTATCGGTAATTTGACATGTTTAATCAGTTTATACCTTCAAAATAATATGCTTTCTAGCTCCATTCCGATAGAGATAAGTGACTTGAGGAATCTGAAGGATCTTATTTTATGGAATGCTGGACTTTCGGGACCCATACCTTCAGAAATTGGGAGGCTAGCTTCTCTTTCTCAACTTGAGATAGGAGTAAACAATCTCACTGGCTCAATCCCATCATCTCTCCATAACTTGACCAATCTAATATATTTAAGCCTTTACTTGAATCTTTTATCAGGCTCAATTCCACAAGAGATCGGGAAATTGGTATCTCTTAAGGACTTAAACCTTGCTTGGAACAAATTCTATGGTTCCTTGCCTTATGAGTTCAATAAATTAACAGGTTTGAGATTTTTGTATCTATCTCATAATGAATTAGAGGGGGAACTACCGGAAGATATATGCCTTGGGAGATCATTGCAATATTTCCATGCATTCAATAATCGGTTCACGGGTCCCATCCCAACAAGTTTAGAGAGTTGTAGCACATTAACTAGATTGAGACTAGAAGGAAACCAGCTTACTGGAAACATAACAGAAGCATTCGGAATATATCCACATCTAAATTATGTGGACTTGAGCCACAATTATTTGAATGGCATGCTTTCATGGAAATGGGAGCGTTGTCCTAATTTGACGAGCTTAAAGATATCAAACAACAACATTTCTGGTGAGATAGCCCCCATATTTGGAAGGATGGCTCAGTTACAGGTACTTGACATTTCTTCAAATTGTTTAAGTGGAAAGATTCCGAGGGAATTGGGAAGCTTGCAACTATTGCTAGATCTCATCCTCAACAACAATGGGATTTCAGGTGATATTCCTAAAGAAATTGGATTTTTATCTCGATTGGAACATCTCAACCTAGCATCAAACAATTTGAGTGGAGCCATTCCACCACAGGTCAGCCTATGCACCAACTTGCTGAGCTTGAACTTGAGCCAAAACAAAATTGGGAGAAGCATTTCTCCTCAGATAGGCAATGCACGATTCCTAAACGTTCTTGATTTGAGTCAGAATTTATTAACTGGAAGCATACCACCAGATCTAGGAAAACCGAGAGTCCTAGAAATATTTAACATCTCCCACAATGACCTCTCTGGTACCATCCCACATGGTTTTGCTGACTTATGGGCATTAACTTCTATTGATGTGTCTTATAATAACTTGGAAGGTCCTCTCCCAAATGTCAAAGCTTTTAAGGAGGCTCCATTTAAGGCAGTTCAACATAACAAGGGGCTGTGTGGGAACATGGCTGGATTAGAGAAATGCAACATTTCTATCATGAGCAAGAAACACAATCGACACGGCGGAGTTAGAATTTTGATTATCCTCATTCTCTCATTCTTAGGATTCCTTAGTCTCTCTTTCTTCTTGATCGTCCTCGTAATACGCCGTCGAAGAAAGGTTATCAAGAAAGAGAGGAAGGCACAGACAGAGACTAATGATTTAGATTTCTTGCATGTTTTGAGATTTGATGGAAAACTTTTCTATGAGCGAATCATGGAGGCCACGGAAGGATTTGACTCCAAGTACTATTTGGGAGAAGGGGCCTATGGTGTTGTTTATAGAGCTAATCTACCAACAGGTCAAACTGTTGCAGTCAAGAAAATACCATCGTCCCAGGAAGATGAGACCGTCGACATCGTTCCTTTTGAAAGGGAAATTGAAGCCTTACAAAATATTCGGCACCGCAACATTGTGAAGTTTTACGGGTTCTGCTTTCATGCACGAAATTGTTTTCTAGTGTATGAGTACGCCGAAAGAGGGAGCTTGAGAAAAATTTTGAATGATGATGAAAGAGCATCAGAGCTTGGCTGGGACAATAGGATAAACGTGGTTCGAGCAGTTGCAGATGCATTGTCATATATGCATCACGACTGTTTTCCTCCATTGATCCATCGAGACTTGACCAGTAACAACATCTTGTTGGATGCTGATTATGAGGCTCACGTTTCAGACTTTGGCACCGCAAGATTATTGAGGCCAAATTCCACCAGCTGGACTGCTATTGTTGGCACCATAGGATACATCGCTCCAGGTGATGTTATTTGTAGAAGCATATTAATTTACTGTCCCAACTCGTGTTGTCATTGGAAATTCTTTAATTATGTGAAAGCAAATGTCCGAGTCTTTAATTACAGCTAACAAGATTGACAATGGACTTTGAATTCTTCAATTGCAGAGCTAGCTTATACCAACATTTCGACCAAAAAATGTGATGTATATAGCTTTGGAGTTGTAGTACTGGAGATAATCATGGGAAAGCATCCGGGAAATTATGTCAAGTCAGTATTTTCATCCACTCAATCCAAGTCGCAAACACCATTGAAGGACGTGCTGGACCAACGCTTGTTGCGTCCAACAAATCAGCATGCGCAACACATAATTTCTGTCGCAGCACTTGCACTCAAGTGCTTGCAGACCAATCCTCATCTTCGACCGACCATGACACAAGTCTCGCGACAGCTTCGACTTCAAGCACCATTGGCTTTGCCGTTCTTTGGAGTCACCTTAGAACAACTCCGTGATCTCGATGGCAGGAACTTTTAGACCGCATTCGGGAGGTTACAAGTTTCCGATCGAGTTACTGTCATGCATTCACCTTTTCTGGCTTCCGTGTTTGGCAGTAAAATGTCGATTAGTTGTAAAACTTGGAAGATGCGTAGTCTAAATGTTTTCTTTTTGTTAGTGTAAAATGATAGTTGATTTTCCACCTTTCGTGTAAGCAAGCGTCTGTTCATAGTTAATATAAATCACTTGTCTCTAAGCCAAATCGTTTGAACTTGTTTAAAATACCATCTCACATATCACATTACAAAGTCTTGTATGTGCAATTCTTCTGGGATAATTCAGAGTTTTGTGATCATTATGTTCGGGGAAACGAGTATGATAGAAAACAATCAGGCTCACATAAGACGAGGATAATGTTGTCGACATGATAGCTCATCAAAAATGAATTTGCAGGGCGGTTCTTGCCTTTTAATCAGCCAAAACCGAGAGTGGAAGTTTGGAACGTCCGGAACTGACATCAATACTCGCAGGGCGGGTTCTTCCTGGGGCTAAATCAATTACTAAATGGAATTTGTGTGCCCTAATTAGCAAAAGCAAGTATTTCTCAATTAACAACTTCTTACTTGAACTCGGTAAAAATCAATGAATCAATCTCAGGTATCTGACGAGTATGTTAAGTTTCAGTCCTTACGTGCAACCTCTTCCTTATGGGTACCTCGGAAAGATTATCACTTGATTTTTTACTATCTAAAAGTAGGCATTAGATTGGCATGAGCAAGGTGTGTCCATTGACTTTGAGAGGGCAAGGGTGACCCCAGATTTCACCTTTTTTCCACCGTGAATGATACGAGAAGAAACCTATGAACACTCCAGTTGACCCGGGCCTTTACATATTGTATTTATATTTACGCACTTCGGCCTGCAGCATTTCTTGTTTCTTGGTCAATCTAGATTCATGTATTTTGAATTCCATTGCTCGCATGATTTTTCTTGCCGTCAACTCCAAGAACCTTCAAAATTGAGCGAGTGGCTCATTCTAGATTTCATTTGCAGAACCCAAGCTCAATCCCTTGCCTTGACTCGGTCGTCAATTGTCTGAGAAGAATCAAAGCGGATGAGTCCAAAGTCGATTAATGTTCCATTTGTACGTGAAGCTTTGCAGGTCCTAGTCTGTTGATGTGTTCAGTGTAGACTATTCAAACTCTTGCGGAGTGTGATAAAAGGAATACTATTGCTAACATGATAACCTCTGTACAAAATGCTGACATGAAAAGATAAGAGACAAGAGAACGAGACTCATTAGCTTCTTGGTCCCAGCCATGATAACATCCTTCCCACGAATAGTATGTCAGCTAATAATAATGCATAGCACAAGTCTTTTCCCGATAACATGATCATTTTCTATACTCCCACGATTTAATGGTAACGCAAATTGACAGAAAAACAAGACAAGAGATAATTTCTGAATTACACAGAGAAAGATTTATGATGTCTTATGCTAATAGAAATTGATGTGAATTACAAACACTAACACAAATTGTCAAGCTTAGGTGAAAATTTAAATTAAAGATTTTGCCAATATATTTGTTAGAAAGGATTTTCATGAGGGAAACAAAACTTTACATACGAAATGGTGGACCGCACAATCCATTAAAGCGGGTTGCGTTAAAAAAAGGATAGAGGCTATGTGGTTAAGATGATTCTGGACATACGTGACAAGCACCCCATATTTAACTGTTTCAAAACGACAGCGATATGTGCATTGTCCGTGATTGAGGCTCCATCTAATAATGATTAGCCATCTATAAATATCTTACCAATCTTCTTGTTGAGAACATGCGAACCTGGACAATCTCACATCGTCAAAACCACCCCAGAATCATGGCCTCTCCCTTATTTCTGTGGAAGCCGTCTTCTTTAGGAGTCTTCTTCTTATTCTACTCGCTCCTCTTCATAAACAACATCACCATCTTTGTTTCCACTCCATTTTATAAGTCCTTTCTTGATAACATGATCATTTTCTATACTCCAACAATTTAATGGTAGCGCGAATTAATAGAAAAATGAGACGAGAGATAATTTCTGAATTATAGAGAGAAAGACTTATGATGTCTTATGCTAATAGAAATTGGCGTGAATTACAAATAGGTTAATTTAATCATAAACATTTTTAATTTCGTATCAATTCAATCCATTCAGCCAATTTAAATTGGAAATTACTCACATAAATATTGGTAATCATATGTGGCATAACCGATCTTTGAAGTGGATATTTTTATAATTTTTATGATTTTTGTGATTTTTCCTTTGTTTTTATTTCTCTTTTCTTTTTGTTGGTAGCTGGCAAGGGCTGGCAGTACCTGGGTGAGGATCGCTCTTGCTAGCCATAGGCAACGGTCAATCTCACTAAGCTGCGCTTGAGCAAGAGTTCTCCTCTGCAAGGCCCAGCTTTTTATCATATTTATTTCTTTTTTTTTCCACAAATTCAAATCATTGAAAAAGAGGACTTAACTCCTTTTTCTATTTTACTTCTCTTGTTTGTTTTGTATTATAATCAATGGAAACATAAGAGTGGTCAAATGATACATCATCAAATGATTGTTAGGCAGGTGGCAACTTACAAAAAAAAAAAAAAAAAAAAAACCAACAATGAAGAATGAAAGGAAGGAGAAATTCAAATAAAAAGAAAAATAAAGTGATTGGGGTCAGGAATCCAATTTTGGATTCGGTATGGATAAAAGATCCCTGACTTAGGCGAGGGTTGGCCTCGCTGATGCTCAACCCTCTTTTCCTATTTTCCTCCAGAAATTCCTATTCACAAAATATATTCTTTTTGCTTGTTGAACTTAGTAATATAATCCGCAAAGGAGTATCTGGAGGATTTAGCCTTTAGGGGTCATAGAAACGGCAAGGTTGATGACAAGTGGAACTTTGAGGTCAAGAGTTTTGAGTAGAGGAGGATTAGGGTTTAAGGTTGAATACGAAGAAGTAACTGAGAAAAAAATAAAATCTTGGCAGAATTTATACTTTCTAAAATCGGCCCTCTATACATAAAGATATGATTCATGATAATAAAAATTAACGAATCATGTCGATTGAGGTAACGTGTCAGGAAGCTATGAGGTAGCAGACTGCACTCAGAGTAGAAAGCTTAAGAGGTACAATATGCATTAGTTTTGTCCACGAAACAAAGACCCACATATTTTGGATATTTTAAAAGAAACCCAAATTACTTTTAATTCTTTTAAAAGGAGGCATATATTTGCACTAAATATAACCAGGTCATCAATATAGAAAGGCACACGACTCGAATACAAGTTATTATTTAATGCATGAGCCATCGTCGACGACCATAAAAATGGTACTTATATCAACATACATCCATGACCATTAATCAACTGTCAATATAAGACAGCATACAATTGATGATGATGAACATGATAGTAGAATTGGTTGGCAAAGATACCAATTAAAGAGAATCACTTATTGAGATTGCAAATAGGGAAGGGATATATGAGAAGTGCCAAAAAACAGTTATGACATTCCAAATCGAAATCATTTGTGGAAGAGACAGAGTTAAAGTTTAGTAGATCAAGGGAAAAAGATTAAGTTAAAGCAAGGGTGAAGGATCAAGGTGCAATTTTTGGAGAAACCACCTTAACATAATATTGTGGTGTCCTCAGAATATAGGATCGAGATCCTCGGCGATATGGAGGCATGACTAAAATTGCAAGGAAACTGCTTTAGAGTGGTTATGTCACCGGCACTATATTATACTAGTGCTCAACTACTAGAGACCATCTCCCTCTCCATGCTCGGTACACAAACAAATAATATGTTATCATCCAAACCATTAACTGCTATTGAAACTCAATCATCCAAACCATTAACTGCTGTTGAAACTCAATCATCCAAAACAATTCATATGAAATAGATCAATTCTGAAATTTATCGCTCGATGTGTTGACACTTGAGATTTCACTAAATGTCTTCATCTATCGAAAATCTTTATCTGATGGTATATGAAAGAAAAATTTTAATCATATACATATTCTCGTTTGAAGTCTCTTTAATATAGTATCCTTGTCTCTGCTTTTGCATCCAATATTTTATAAGAAAAATGTGAGATTGTCATTGGATAATCATATATTTTTCACATCTTTATATGTTACGGTAATATATAAACATTATAGTAAAACCCGTTTGATTGTGGGCGACGACCTTTTTTCAATGATTTTTAAAGGTAGAGGTGATCCGTGCTCCGATTAAGGCATCCAGCCTAAATTTTCACTAAAGTTCCTCCATCATAAAAGTATGCTTCACGTAAATATTCTGGCCCACCATGTGTAACACGAGGAGAGTCCATGACTCGCGAGTGAAGACCAGCAAAAGTAAGTCGAGAATTTATCAATTAAAAAAAGGAATAATAATCAAAGTGGGCTCCTGACTAGAAATTACTTGATGCACGAGCAAATGTGATCTTCTCAATGGTGTGACATTCATCATGATGATTTATTCTGGCAGTTGCTCGATGAAACTACTATATAAGAAAGATTGTGTTTAGTAACTGGTTAATGCATATAAAGAACCTACGTGGGACCTAATTATATTTCACAATTTTTGACTGAACCGAATTCAATTCTTACAAATATTGGGTTGAACTGCTGCCCTTGTAAGGGAAAGAAGGTTCTACAGTCTGGAAATGAGAGAAAGAAAGCTATAATGTTTGGCCCCGTGCTTGCATCATCATTCCTCCGTTAATATCGACTATCACTCTCATAGACTTGCGTCGATTGAAGACATGAGCAAATCAATAACTTGGGATTTGAGTATGCTGACACTTAAGTTGATCTCTTTTCCACAAATTCACTTGACTAACTAGGTCAATTTTAATGAAGAATTGGAAAAGTAAGTGGAAAATGGATATGGAAAAATGATCAAGATCCCATAAAATGCCCTCTCGGTCAGAAGAGCAAGATAACAAATATGATTGAGATTCATCATTTTGTACTGTTTAATCATCATTCCCGCATTTTTGAGTATGTGCTAAAATTAAAAATAATAATAATAAAAAGGGAAAGATTTATCTCACGATATATTGTCAATGCGGAAAAAGAAAATCTTCACGACAAGGCCCAATTTGCCCGTTCATTGATGGCACTTGAAGCCTATAAGTGGAGTAACTTTTTGCAAGCAACAAGGACAATAGATTCACTAGAGAAAATCTTACTGCGTTCCCTACTTAAAAAGACGACGTGAAAATAAAATGAATCTTGCTAATAAGTGTTGACACCTAAATTTTGATTAGGTTTTTTAAATTAGGCCTTAGTCTCTTTTAATTTTTGTTTTTCCTTCGGATAATAATAAATAATAAAAACAACAACAAAATAGTAAAAAACAAAAGAAAACAAAAAATCACAGCCCATCGGGGCTGGGCCTTCGCGCCCGCCCCCCCTCCTTTTTCTTTTCCACGCAATCCCTTAGGGCCCATCCCTCTTTTTCCCAAATCCGGCCCGGCCCCCTTCTCTTCTTCTTCTTCTTCTTCTTCCTTCTTCCATCTTCCCCTACGCCTCTGCAATTCACGCGCACAGAGGACGACGACGCGCTCGAAGACAACCTACGGCCGAGGAGGGTAGGCCGACGTCGGCCGAAAGAGACAGATCTCAGGCGCCATTATTGGCTACCTTCAATGCCAAGCACGCCTTGTTGGAGGAGCGAGGATGGGACGCCGGTTCAGCCGCGAGCGTCCGGTCGGTGCGCGAGGGCCGGCGGCCGAACCTCCGTCGACCGGCCTCCTCCTCGCCTATAAATAGGAGGGCACAACCTCCGTCGAAGAGGCACAAGCCAGCAAGTTCAGAGGGGTCCCCGAGAGACTTCGGGGAGCTCAAAGAGCGAGCAAGGCAAAAATCGGGTCGCGAACTCAAACCGACCTCCCTCCGAGAGACTTCGAGGGAGGCCGGCGGCGAGCGAGCCCGAGGGAGGAGAGAGCACGAGCGAAGAGGAGGGCCAGATCTAAGGGAGAGGGAAGAGATCGGAGTCGGAGGAGCTCGTGGGCGGAGCCAAGGCCGAACGACGAGCAAACTCGGAGAGAGAGGGAGAGGTGCCAGATCTGGGAGCCGAGGCGCCGTCGCTGCCCTGTCTTCGTCACCGCCACCGTTCGCCGCCACGTTGCGCCGTCGCTACAATCAGGTATCAGCCGACGCTCGCCATCCATGCTCGTCGCCTCGAGCCACCGCGAGATCCAGTCCTGCCAGTCGCGCTCCGTCCGCCGTTCCCCTCTACATCTCCACCCGTCACCGCTACCGAACCGCCGCACCGCGTCCTGTCGAGTAGTCGGCCGTTGCTGTCTTCCTAGTCGCCGTCGCGTCGCAGATCCGTCGCCCGTCTTCGCCGCCACCGTCGCCGTCTGTCCGATGACGTTTCGGTCTCCATAGGCGCCGCGAGTAGAGAGAGGTGGGAGAGAGAGGTCGCGCCGCGAGCCGGGTCGGCGAAACCTTCTAATCGGGTAGGGTTTGGCCGGGTCGGGTCGTCGGGCCGGGCGTCTGGGTCTCTGCAGGTTGGTTGGGCCAGTTGCGTGTGGGCTGATCTCTCGTGGGCCTAAGGATGGGTGTCCCTTATTTGTGGGCCGCGATTAAAAGAGAAATGGAAAAAACCTGAGTCGGGCCCGCGTTGCGGGCCCGTCCAGGTCTCGCGGGTCGCGACTCGCGAACCGGGTCGGTCCCAACCCTGGAGCCGACCCGGTTCGTTTTTATATTATTTTAATATAAAAATAATATTTTAATAAATAAAATTTAAAAAATAAAAAAAAAATAATTTATTTTCCAAAAATCAAAAAAATCAAAAAAATCAAAAATGTCCATATTTTCCCAAAAAAGCCAAAAATTCAGAAAAAGCCAAAAATGATTTATATTTTCAGAAAAAGATCAAAAATACAAAAAATGTTTTTTATTTCAAAAAATGAGAAAAATATCCAAAAATATTTTTCCTCCACAAATGCATGGAAAATCCCTCAAAATCCAAAAGCCTTAGGGTTTAAACAAGACAGATCGAAAGGGCATTAGTGATTAACTAGCCAGAATGTCCCCGATCCTAATTTCTCTGTTTTCTAATCGACCCACCTCAAATTGATTAGTGACTCCGTTTTAAAAATTAACTTACAGTTAAAAATTTGAACCATTAAGTCGCGAATGGTGGACTTGGGAGAGTCAAAGCATAACTAAATTCAAAGTCGAACCATTAGCCTCCTTAGGCGCCCGTACCAGATTGCGGGCGCCGAAAAAAAAGAGGTCGCGACAATAAGTGTCTTGGAGACACTTGTCAAACATGTTTAATGCAGAAAGATTCAATTTTCAAAATATTAATTGTGTATGTCATGAAGTGCATTATAATTTGCGATATTTTGTTATTTTGTTACTTAACAAATGTCCTGCAGACATTGTTCAAGTAAAATCCTAGTAAAATTTATTCTTGTACAAACGGAGCATCAACCTAGTAAAAAGTGAGTAAAACTCCCGATAAGTTGAGCCATATAGCATGCTTACGCATGAAACTCTTGGTAAATTGTTTTTGATGATCACTTTAGCAAATCTTTAATCCTAACATATCTCTAACTCTACATCTCTAGTCTTATGCAAATTTTGATTAAAAAAATCTATGATTGGTATACTTCATAATATTTTTATTCATAATTCTCTAAGAGAACTATGCATATTTTTGGTAATAAATGCTTTAAAAAAGATTATATATATAGATTCTATCTCGAAAGACCAGCAATTTCTATCTTTGTATAAACTTGTTCAAGATGAGGTTTTGAAAAAATTTAACTGTATAGGGATACCTATCTTTTGATTGGCTCATATTTAACAAATTATATATTAAAAGATCAATCTCATGTGGGCTCTTATTTGACAATTAAAGAATATTAAAATTATGTCTGATAAATAATTATATTAGATGATCAATCTCAAATCGGTCTCATATTTGACAAATAAATATATTAGAATATCAAAAATTCATCATCGCAGGACTATCTATCTCATTGTTGACTCACATCTTAGAGTAATCTATTTGAAAGATCAATCTCATTTTGGCTTCATATTTGACAAATAAATAATTTTAAAATCATATTTACAGTAATATTACATGATCAATAACATATTGAACTAATATTTGGCAAATAAACAATTTTAAACGACCTGGGTCATATTGTATTTATATTTACGCACTTTGGCCACCGGCATTTTATGTTTCTTGGTCAATCTAGATTCATGTATTTTAAATCCAATTGCTCGCATGATTTTCTTGCCATCAACTTCAAGAACCTCGAAATTGAGCAAGCGACTTGTTCTAGATTTCATTTGGAGAACCCGAGATCAACCCCGTGCCTTTGCTCAGTCGTCAACCGTACTCAAAGAACCAAAGCAGATGAGTCCAAAGTCGATCAATGTTCCATTTGTACGTGAAGGTTTGTGGGTCCTAGTCTGTCGATGTGTTCAGTGTAGACTATTCAAAGTCTTGTGGAGATAATGCCAGTCTTCTGAGCAAAATGCGATAAAAGGAATACTATTGCTAACATGATCATCTCTGTACAAAATGCTGACATGAAAAGATAAGAAATGAGAGAACGAGACTCATTAGCTTCTTGGTCCCCGCCATGATAACATCCTTCCCACAAATAGATTGTCAGCTAATAATAATGCATAACACAAGTCTTTTCTACATAACATGACCATTTTCTATACTCCAACAATTTAATGGTAACAAGAATTGACAGAAAAATGAGACAAGAGATAATTTCTAAATTACAGAGAGAAAGACTTATGATGTCTTATGCTAATAGAAATTGATGTGAATTACAAACACTTAAGACGAATTGTCATGCTTAGATGAAAATTTAAATTAAAGATTTTGCCAATATATTTTTTAAAAAGGATTTTCATGAGGGAAACAAAACTTTACATACGAAATGGTTTGCACAACCCGTTAAAGCGGGTTGCGTTAAAAAAGGATAGAGGCTGTGTGGTTCAGATGAATTCCTGACATACATGACAAGCACTCCATGTTTAACTGTTTCAAAACGACAGCCATATATGCATTGTCCATGATTGAGGCCTCATCTAATAATGACTAGCCATCTATAAATATCTTATCAACCTTGTTGTTGAGAACATGCGAACTTGGACAATCTCACGTCGTCAAAACCACCCCAAAATCATGGCCTCTTCCTTATTTCTGTGGAAGCCGTCTTCTTTAGGGGTCTTCTTCTTATTCTACTCGCTCCTCTTCGTAAACAACATCACCATCTTTGTTTCCACTCCATTTCATGGCATAGTCGTTTCTGCTTCCTCCATTTCTTTCGCTCCCAATACGACCAACCATACGGATGAAGCAAAGACTCTCCTGAAATGGAAATCTAGTCTTGAAGGCCAAAACCAATCTCTCCTGTCTTCATGGCATGGTAACAACTCTTGCCACTTCATGGGAGTCACTTGCCACGACTACGGATTCGTTGCCCATCTTAATCTTTCTAATCTTGGCCTAAGAGGAACCTTAAATAGTCTCGACTTCTCACACTTAACCAAGGTGGTTAGTCTTGACTTTTCCAGCAACTTGATCTACGGTCCTATAACCTCAAGTATTGGTAACCTTTCCAAACTCAAGTATCTTAATTTTTATGACAATAGATTGAGTGGACACATTCCTTGGGAGATTGGAATGTTAGATTCTCTTTTAGAAGTTTATTTTGCAAAAAACAATCTCAGAGGTCCTATCCCCCCTTCACTAGGAAGCCTAGGCAACTTAAATATTCTCAGTCTTTTTGAAAACCAACTTTCAGGATCCATACCTTCAGAGATTGGGAGGTTAACCAATCTTATTGAATTAGATTTTTCTGATAATAAGTTGGTCGGGCGCATCCCTGCTTTCCTAGGAAACCTAAGCAATCTAAATGTTCTCTATCTTGATGGAAACCAATTTTCAGGGTCCATTCCTCATTCTCTTGGAAAATTAGGCAACTTAAGAGATTTGAGCATATCAAAAAATGACCTTTCTGGTCCCATTCCAAGAGAGATAGGTGACTTAAGAAGATTGAAGTTTCTTTACTTATGGAGGAACAAACTTTCGGGATCCACACCTTCAGAGATTGGGAGGCTAACCGATCTTATTATATTACAATTTTCTGAAAATAAGTTGGTCGGGCATATCCCTGCTTCACTAGGAAACCTAAGTAGTCTAAATGTTCTCTATCTTTGGGGAAACCAATTTTCAGGGTCCATTCCTCCATCTCTTGGAAAATTAGGCAACTTAAGAAATTTGAGCATATCAAAGAATGACCTTTCTGGTCCCATTCCAAGAGAGATGGGTGACTTAAGAAGATTGAAGCTTCTTGACTTATGGGAGAATAAACTTTCGGGATTCATACCTTCAGAGATTGGGAGGCTCACCGATCTTATTGATTTATATTTTACTGAAAATATGTTGGTCGGGCATATACCTTCATCTATTCAGAATTTGAGCAATCTGAATACGTTATACCTATCCTCAAATCATCTTTCAAGTTTGATTCCTGAGGAGATAGGGAAACTAACATCTCTTGTAGAATTAGATTTGAGCAGTAATACTTTGACAGGTTCGATCCCTGCATCAATCGGAAGCATGGCCAATTTAACTAGGTTAAGCCTTTTTGACAACTTCTTTCTCGGTTCCCTGCCCCCTGAAATTAATAAGATGGTTCATTTGAGTGAGTTCTTACTCTCTGATAATGAACTAGAAGGGCAGCTACCAGAAAATATATGCCTGGGGGGATCATTGCAAAATTTCACTATGAACAATAATCATTTCACAGGTCATATCCCTAGAAGCTTGAGGAATTGTACTTCATTATTTAGAGTGAGGCTCGAAGGAAACAAACTTACTGGAAATATAACAGAAGCTTTTGGAGTATATCCGCAGCTGAATTTTATGGACTTGAGCCACAATTATTTGCATGGTGAACTTTCATGGAAATGGGGGCATTGCCACAATTTGACAAGCTTAAGGATATCGAACAATAACATTTCCGGTGAGATATCCCCGATATTTGAAAGGATGGCTCAATTACAGAAACTTGACCTTTCTGCAAATAATTTAAGGGGAAAGATTCCGAGGGAATTGGGAAGCTTGCGACTACTGCTAGATCTTATCCTTAACAACAATGGGATCACAGGTGATATTCCCCATCAAATTGGATTTTTATCTCAATTGGAATATCTCAACGTAGCATCAAACAATTTGAGCGGAGCCATTCCACCGCAACTCAGCCTATGCACCAACTTGCTGAGCTTGAACTTGAGCCAAAATAAAATTGAGAGAAGCATTCCTTCTGAGATAGGCAATGCGCAATTCCTAAGCGTTCTTGATTTGAGTCAAAATCTATTGACCGGAAGAATACCACCAGCTCTAGGAAAACTGAGAGTCCTAGAAACCCTAAACATCTCCCACAATGACCTCTCTGGTTCCATCCCTTATAGCTTTGCTGACCTATGGGCATTAACTTCTGTTGATGTGTCCTACAATGAGTTGGAAGGTCCTCTCCCAAATGTCAAAGCTTTTAAGGAGGCTCCATTTGAGGCAATTCAGCATAATAAGGGGCTATGTGGGAACATGGCTAGATTACAGAAATGCAATATTTCTACCATAAGCAAAAAACACAATCAACACAGCGGAGCTAGAATTTTGATTATCGTCGTTCTCTCATTCTTGGGATTCCTCGTTCTCTCTTCCTTCTTGATTGTCCTCGTAATCATTGATTGCCATCGAAGAAAGATTATCAAGCAAGAGAGAAATGCATCGACAGAGACTAATGGTTTAGATTTCTTGCACATTCTGAGTTTTGATGGCAAAATTTTATACGAGCAAATCATGGAGGCGACGGAAGGATTTGACTCCAAGTACTATTTGGGAGAAGGGGCTTATGGCATTGTTTACAGAGCCGATCTACCCACAAGTCAAACTGTTGCAGTCAAGAAAATTCCATCGTCCTTGGAAGATGAGACCATCAACATCGTTCCTTTTGAAAGGGAAATTGAAGCCTTACAAAATATTCGCCACCGCAACATCGTGAAGTTTTATGGGTTCTGCTCTCATGCACGGCATTATTTTCTAGTATACGAGTACGTCAAAAGAGGGAGCTTGAGAACAATTTTGAATGATGATGAAAGAGCATCAGAGCTTGGCTGGGACACAAGGATAAACATGGTTCGAGCAGTTGCGGATGCATTGTCATATATGCATCACGACTGTTTTCCTCCGTTGATCCATCGAGACTTGACCAGCAATAACATCTTATTGGATGCTGATTTCGAGGCTCGCATTTCAGACTTTGGCACCGCAAGATTATTGAGGCCAGACTCCACCAACTGAACTACTACTGCCGGCACCATTGGATACATCGCTCCAGGTGATGTTCTTTGTAGAAGCATATTAATTTACCGTCCCAATTCGTGCTATCATTGGAAATTCCTAATTTTGTGAAAGCAAATGTCCTAGTCTTTAATTACAGCTAACAAGATTATCAACGGACTTTGAATTCTTCAATTGCAGAGCTAGCTTATACCAACATTCCGACCGAAAAATGTGATGTATATAGCTTTGGAGTTGTTGTACTGGAGATAATCATGGGAAAGCATCCGGGAGATTATGTCTCATTGGTATTTTCATCCACTCAATCTGAGTCGCAAACCCTGTTGAAGGATGTGCTGGACCAACGCCCCTCCCCTCCGACAAATTGGCATGCACAAAACGTAATCTCTATTGCGGCACTAGCACTCACATGCTTGCGGACCACTCCTCAACTTCGACCGACCATGACACAAGTCTCGCGAAAGCTTCAAGTTCAAGCACCACCGGTTTTGCCGTTCTCTGTAGTCACCTTAGAACAACTCCGTGATCTTAATGGCAGGAACTTTTAGACCGCATTCGGGAGGTCGCAAGTTTCCGATCGAGTTACTGTCGTGTGTTCACCTTTTCTGGTTTCTGTGTTTGGCAGTAAGATGTCGATTAGTTAGTTATAAAACTTGGAAGATGCATAGTCTAAATGTTTTCTTTTTGTAAGAGTAGAATGATAGTTAATTTCCCTCCTTTCGTGTAAGCAAGCATCTATTCATAGTTAATATAAATGACTTGTTTCTTAGCAAAATCATCTGAACTTGTTTAAAATACCATCTCACACATCACATTCCGTAGTCTTGTATGTGCAATTGTTCTGGGATACTTCACAGTTTTGAGATCATTATGTTCGGGGAAACGAGTATGATAGAAAGCAATCAGACTCACATAACACGAGGATAATGTTTTCGACATAATAGCTCATCAAAAATGAATTTGCAGGACGGTTCTTGCCTTTTGAGCGGCCAAAACCGAGATTGGAAGTTTGGGACGTCCGGAACTGACTTCAATACTGGCAGGGGAGTTCTTCATGGGGGCTAAATAAATCAATACTAAATCGAATTTGTGTGAGCAAAAGCTAGTATTTTTCAGTTAATAAACTTCTTACTTTAACTCGGTAAAAATCAATGAATCAATCTCAGGTATCTCATGAGTAACTTGTTAAGTTTCTGTCCTTACGTGCAACCTCTTCCTTATGAGTACCTCGGAAAGATTATAACTTGATTTTTTTACTATCTAAAAGGAGGCATTAGCTTCGCATGAGCAAGGTGTGTCCATTGACTTTGAGAGGGAATGGGCGACCCCAGATTTCCCTTTTTTTCCACCGTGAATGATTTGAGAAGAAACCTATGAACACTTCAGTTGGATTGGCGGCTTTCTAAGGCAACTAGAAATGGCACGCTCGTTCTCGTTCCCGGGAAAAAAATTAAAATTTTGTAAATGTCTGTTTATTCCCTTGAAGAAGAATAAGACCAGATCGTTCATACTAAGTGAGTGGTTTTGTCCTGGCTTGGAAGCTTTTCTTTGACACTAGGTAGAATTCCCGTGCGCCGCACGGGTTCGTTCTATCTGTCTAATGAAAAATTGCTTGAAAGTATTAATTCGAAATCTAATGTTGATTTTCTTCCTCTCAATTAGAACCAATAACTAATAGAACTATTTTCTTCATCTGATTCTATTTTATATTTTGCTGTCTTGTGTTTTTTTTTTAAATTAATTTCAACAGAATTTGTCTCAATACATTCATTCAACAATGTATAGTTTGACATTGGATTATAGATCTTTTCATATATTAATAGGATATGTGCAAATTGATCAATGGATTAGGCACAAACAACCAAGAGAGGAATGAATTGGTTATCTATGGAAACTTGAAGCCTTTTTGTGAATAAGTGGTGGACAGTGTGTAGAATGTGCACTGTGCTATGTTGATACCTAAATTTTACTTTTAATCGGTGAAAATTGGAGATAAATTTTTAACCCTTAAAAAAATCATTAAAATTGCATGACATATAAACATTAGGAGCATTTACATTGATAGTAATAGAATTTATAGAAAATATCAAAAAAGAAAATAAAAATTAATGAAAAGAATTTAAAAAATTAGCTGTTATATATATAAAAAGAGGCAGAGTGGGGCCGGGTCAACCCGGGCCACCACTTTTTCTCTCTCTTTTCCCTAGCGCGAGCCGGCCCATCTCCCTTACCCTTCAGCCCAGCCCGTGCACAAGGTGGTGGTGTGATCTGTGGGTCGGGATTAGCCGGCCGGCAAGCTAGCGGTGGTAGAAGCCATGTGCGCCTGCCGGTAGCTCAGCTTGTCTTGAGCTCACCCTCTAACCGCCGTCTCCAAGCCGGGTAGGGGTCTGCGCGATTAAACGCTCGTTCCTACGTACCTCTTTCTCTCCGTTCGGTTTTCGTTGAAGTCGAAGCAACTCTCTATGTTATCCAGTGTTTTGGACGGGGATGAGATGTTTCTCTCACTGATCTTATACTTGGTTTGATGTTTTTGTCTGAGTCGACCCTCGAATTCCTTTGTTCCTAGCCGGTCGCACACAACTTGTTTGACAAAATGCTCATGAAAACTGTGCAAGTTTTGTTTCCTTTGGTCGTCTGAGAGCGTTAATTGATCCTCAAGTCATTTTCACGATCAATGCTCCTCTACACTACTATTTTGTTCGCGTTTTTTGCTTTGTGTCTGCCAATGCCAGACCGGAAGCAGTGGCTGGCGTCGGTCCAATGGAGACAGGTGTTTGATGGTGAAGTATATCTTTTTTAGTTCGGGATATGATAGATGTATGTCGTCGCAGGATCTTTGATGTTCTGGGTTTTATGTTTTGCTTTATGAGTTCATCTCGGGGAAGGCTATAAAAAATTGGCGAAACAAGAAGAGAGACGAGAGGAAGAACGACGTGATGGAGGGTGGGCTCAGCTTTAGGAATATTAGACAATGATTTAGAGGGACATTAGTGTAGTGGGCTTGTCATGGGTGTCCAGAGCAAGGCTTAGTGTGGGCTTAGAGTCGTTGGGATGGGTAGAGACTACGTTCCTTGTTTCGCATGTTCTGGTGTTACTTTGTGGTGGTTGCAGGAAATGGAGCGATGGAGTGTACGGCTGGAAAGTATATGATGATGGGTAGTCAGTAGTGAAGTTCATTTGTTTGTGGCTTTAGATTTTGTTGCGTCGATCTTAAACTGTGAGCCTCAAGGTTCATGAGTTAGTGGATAAAATTTAATGAGCTCTCAGTCCCCTAACCGAAAACAATGGATACAGTTCTGGAAATGTTTTTGTGGATGAGCTGAATGTAGGGAGAAAGAGCGAGAAGCATGGAAAATTAGAGTATGGGCTCCATAATGATAAATGGGTTTAACATGGACTTGGGTTTAATCCATCCTTATTTGAAATAGGCTTTAATATAGGTTTGGCGTTGCTTTAGTGGAAGAGCAGGCTGGTCATGAGTCTTCTTAATTTGTGCTGGTTTAAGTTAAACGAACATGGGCTTAACTTGGAAGTCTTCTGAAATCGGGCTTAGGAAGGTTAGATAGGTTTGAGGATGGACTCAATTACGCCCTTTAGCTCATCTCGGTGAGGCCGAAATTCTACCTTTATTGGAACTGGGCTTAAGGACCCAGTCCAATTCACCATTTTTGGAATTATTATAATTCAAATAAATAATGAAAATTCGAAAATATTTAAAAAATAAAAAAAATGGGAAAATGCTTGGAAATAGGTCTTCATTAATTTTTAAGTTTAGCATTAGATGTGGCTTAGTTTCACTTGATTAGTATAGATGTAGCTTATTCTTGATGGAGTATCATTTTAAAAGAAATTGAATATGACTTGGTTTTAGCTGATGGCTAGGACTTATAACATGGCCATGTATATTCTTTGCCCAACTTGTATTGGGTTTCCTTTTTTAGCATTTACTTTAAAGTCATTTCAATATTTGAATGTTTACTTACCATATTGTTTTTCAATAAATTGGTTATTTGTCCCTTTCCTAGAATAGGTTAGGATTAGCTTAGGCTTTTATGAAAACGAACCCTACAAAAACATTTGCACGATCATTTAGCAACTTTGATGCCCTTGGGACCATAATTGATAATCAAGATCATACGACCACTTAGATAACAATCTTCAAAGTTAGAGGTACCACAATGGTGCATTAGCGTAATCAAGTCATCGGCCCTAAAATCTCGAGGTTTGCATAGGAACCGAAATGACACTCCCATGCCTCGAAATGGCTGGTGATGACTAGACTGCCACGTCACGTTAGCGATTTCCAACGAAAATTGGTTGGAATGACCACCTTAGATTTTCACGCTATGGTTTAGAGTTAAATTGGCAAAATTGGAAAGTTTAAGATTAAATCAGCATTTGTACGATAGGTTTAGAACTGATTGGGTAATTTTCCCTTGCAAGTGACATGCAATCTTAGATTTCCAGCATTTGGATGAACGTTTTGAAAAGTTATGACATTTAAGTGGTCAATTGAAAATCATAGCACCAAGTGAATTTTTTTAAAAGTCATAGCATTCGAGTGATTGAGGAAAAAAAAAATCAGCCTTAAGTAACTACCATGAGAATGTTATGACACTTGTGATGTTCTTATCTCATATTATATATCAAAAGCCTTTGCATGGTGGTAGTGTTGTCCATGCAAAATGTATAAGAATTTTGTAATGAAAGCTTTGTAATTGCCCCAATAATAACTTTAATTGGGAGCCATGCTCCTTGTTTTAGGAATGATGTCTACATGATAGGTCGCGAGTAACATCGAACACTTAAAAAATATATATAAAATGTCCCGCGTGAGTGGATCATGGTTGAAACCATTGAATAAAATGACAAGTAGGCAAAAACGTTTGCCACTTTAGAAATCAATCAACTGCAAAATGAATAGAATGAACAGTGACAAACATTACTAGTGTGATGAAAAAGTTATGTAGCTACCAGCTGATTGTGTAGCTTGTAAAAATTCATTATTTTTATTATTTTATTTTTGCCATACGGGGTATTTAAGTTGTTGATTACAAAAGTCCTCTCTCTTGCCATTGATATAGATATAGTTACAAGATTTAAAATGTGATATATTGGTTCCTAGGCAGTATTGTGTCTGTATAACCCTTTACCATCGAATTCAAATGCAATAAATCTTAGTCATTCAACAAATTTTACTGTGATTTTTTACCTTTTGATCAAACATTGAAGGCTCCAGATTTTATCTAGGCCCATCAAGTGTAACATGATGAGAATTCATGAATCACAATGAGGAGCTAGGCTCGTGAAGATTGCAAAATTAAGTCAAGAAACTATGGGTCGAAAACAGAAAACGAGAAATGATGACTTAAAATAATTGAGGACATGATATCATGATAACTCCTTCCAATTCGATCATTGATTGTCACTACTTTAATAATTGATAGCCATTGGATCATAAAAATTGGATAGCTTTGAACCGACAATAACATAATTAGACCATTTGAAGTGGGGAATTCAAAAGGAGGTGAAAAAGTTAAAAAGGACTTCATGATAAAGGCCCCCCACATGATTAGGACGAATTGATTGGAAAAAGAGAAAACCGGGGCAAACGAAAGATGAAGTTGATGTTGATTTTGTTGTTTCTGAGAATTTCTTGTGTTCATACGTTAATGAGTGTTAATGAGAGAACCTAGATCTATGTTGAGCATTGTTGAAGAAGAGCCAAACCTTCAAGGATGAAGAAGAAGATTTGGACCTTCAATGGCGAAGAAGATGAGCATCGGTGAAGAAGAGCTGAAGAAGAAGCGCGAGCGAAAAAGCGAAGGGAGAGCGAACAACGTACCTCAGAAAAAGTGAAAAAACCTGGAACCGTGTTGAGCATCATTGAAGAAGAGCTAGACCTTCAATGATGAAGAAGAAGATCTGGACCTTCAATGGCCAAGAAGATGAGCGGCGTACCTTAGAAAAAGCAAGAGTTTGGAGAGGAAAAGTGAAAGGTAAGAGAGAAAAAAAAAATGAAAAGGGAAAGTGTTTTCACCTTCTAAGGTGGAGGAATTCATTTTCCTAAAATAATACATAATATTTGTGTTGACCAGAAAGTATTTTCCGTTGACTAAATCTTTTTTAGAGAACCAAACGGCTGAAAATCCGAAAAACTCTTATTTGGTAAAATACTTTTAGTGAAACAAACACACTGTCAATCGGAGATTTTACCCTAATGCGAGAGATATAAGGTAATCTATCTGAGTGCTTGAACTTTTTGCTCAATTTTGATGGAAAAATTTGATCAATGCTTTACATCGTTGAGTTGATGTTGATTCTCTGTGTTACAGTCGTTTGATTCTTGTTTTATCACAAGGTCAATTGGATATTTTACCCTACCGAGAGGAATAAAAGGTAATCTATGTGAGCGCTTGACCTTTTTGCTTGATTTTGCTCAAAAAATTTGATCAATACTTTACATTGTTGAGTTGATGTTGATTCTCTGTGTTATAGTCGTTTGATTCCTATTTTTGTTCATATTCTTCAAGCAATATTTTGGAAATCTGATCCTAGAAATTCCATTTATTACAAGGTCAATTGGAGATTTTACCTTACCACGAGAGATATAAGGTAATCTATTCGAGCGCTTGACCTTCGAGATATGTGATTTTATGTGTAATATATCATGTCCTGTTAGACAGAGTGATTGGCTTACATGTTTCTTCGAGAGTTGATTCCGTTCTTGCTGATGTTGCTACACTAGCCTTCCCGATCCTTTTAACGCTTTTTTTTTTTTTTTTTTTTTTAATGTTTGCTATTGAGTTTACCTTTAAGATAAAACATCTGTCATGATAGGCTCGATGAAAATTCTTATTACTGCTTGTAGAAGGAAAATAATGATGTTAATGGAGCAATAATAGGTGCAGCTACGTCAATAATAGCATCTGGTATGTTAGTAATGGAGAATGAAGCTTTTAGTAGTTGAATACTTAGAGTACCATGGGGGAAAGAGATTTTGAGAGAGAGTTATTCATTAATCGCATTTTACATTCAGGAGATACTAATTGTGTCAATCAAATATGCATGAGACCACAAGTTTTCTTTGAATTGTGTAGAGTCCCTAGATCAAATAATTTTTTACACGAAACGGTAAATGTGTCAATTAAATAACAATTGCTAGTCTTTTGCCATATTTTAGGGCATAATATGAGGTTGAGAGTAATAAGGTCAAGGTTCAGTAGGTCTACTGAGACCATTCATCAATACTTTAGAATTGTCTTACAAGCAATTCTAAAATTATACAAGCATATTATAAGATCACCGGAAGGCACCACACCCCCGACAATATCCAAGAGTCGAAGATTTTATCCGTACTTTAAGGTATGTAATATGACAAGTGTCACGAACTTCATTTTGATAGTATGTTGTTACATTTACTTACTTATTAAGTACGTTAAGATTGTATTGAGCTCTTGATGGTACCCATGTCCATGCATTAGTTCCCCGTAGAAATTCAAGGAAAATTTCGTGGTCGAAAAGAGAAAACAAAACAAAATGTTCTTGCAGCTATTATTTATGATTTAAAATTCATTTATGTGTTGGCTGATTGGGAAGGTATAACCCATGACTCTCGTATTTTTATAAATGCACTTTCAAGGCCTCGAGGAATGAAAATTCCTGAAGGTATAGACTATTCCATATTTTCTATAAAATTTATACCCTATTTTCTTGAAACATGTTGAAACTTTACATAAATTGCTAGGTAAATACTATCTTGCTGATGCCAGATACGGCATCCAACTAGGAATAATTTCTCCATGTCGTGGAGTTCGATATCACAAGAGGGAGTTTAGTGACCACTCACTTGAGAACAAGAAAGAGTTGTTCAATCATCGCCATTCATCTTTACGATCTGCAGTAGAAAGGGCATTCGAGATCCTAAAAAGCGTTTTCATGTAGTAGATGCCAAACCATTTTGGTCTTTTGATACTCAAGTTGATGTGGTCTTAGCATGTTGTATTATACATAACTTCATTATGGGAGTTGACCCTTATGATCCCTTTATGCAAGAACTAAATGTAAAGGTCGAATCTCAAAGTCAAGAAAGAAGACATCAACAAACACAAAGAGGAGAGGGAGGAAAATAGAGAGTGTGCAGCAAAAAGAGATAGTATTGCACGTTTAATGTGGGATGACTATGTAGGAATAGAATGAATGTTTAGTATTTGTATCTTCTTAGAAGTTGTCTGATTTATTTTATGTGACATGAATACTTTATGATTGGAGTTCTTGTAAATGTGAACATGATTTACTACTCTATATCATTGTGATGTTTCCTTGTCCTAGTAGTCAAATGATGTCTGTTATTGTGTTATTCTTTGTTTATCACAATTTCTTGTACGGGATATGTCTGATAATGTAGCAATGGGCAAGACTAGAGAAGGGAAGTCCAAGCATTTCAAATGGTCAAGACCTATGGAACGTATGTTTTTAGCAATACTAGCTTATGAGGCTTCCAAAGGAAACAAACCTTCAGCCACCTTTAAATCATCTTCCTTTGTTTGAGTTGCTCAAGCTATAAATGAGAAATTTGGGACTAAATGTGAGCCTGATCATGTGGACAATCATCTTAGAACTATTAAAAAGAATTGGGTTACCATCCAAAATTTGCGGGTTAAGAGTGGATTTCAGTGGAACCATAACTTGAAAATGATCACAGTTGTTTGGAAGGAAATTTATGATGAAAAAATAATGGTAATGTGTTTTTCAAATTTCAATATAACTTAATATCCTTAGCATTTGATATCCAAAAATTGTGGGTTAAGTTTATGTACTTTGGTACGCTACAGCTTGTTATATTCAGGCAACTAGAAATTCATTGATTCAAGAGATTTATTGTACATGCAACATGTTGAGAAATGTAAGAATTGGAGGTTGCAATAATTTTGTTTGCTTATTAGTCATATGCTCTTTAGATATTAAAATAAATAAATAAATAAAAACACTAAGAGAGGTAGATGATGTGCAAATTGTAAGGATTACTATAATCATAAATGGCAAATCTACCTACTTATATACTTGTGTTTTTGTGATTTTTCATAGGCACATCCTACCCATGAGAAGTATTTGAACAAGAAAATCGAGATGTACGATGAACTCGCTTTGGTGGCTTAGAAAAGACATGGCTACAAGATACTTTGTAAAACAATTTGGAGACATCGATTTACCTTCTTTTGGGGATGTAGACTTTTCAATTGAACTAAATGATGGTAATGACAATACTATGAAAGGAATAGAAGATCATTCAAGATTTAATAGAAAGCAAAGTCGTGACACTAACAATGATAATAGGTTTGCAATGCTCTCGAAGCAAATTGGAGAGGTTGCTAATGCAATGAAAAAGATGAGTCAAAATCAATTGGATGTTACTGAGCTCTACAAAGAAGTAATAGAGGTTGAAGGTTTTGATGAAGCTACCCTTGCACATGCCTTTGATTATCTAGTGGACAAGGAGAGAGTTGCAAAAGAATTCATTGTCAAGAGTGTTAAGCTAAAGAAGTTATGGCTTGAAGATTTCTTAAATAGAAGAGAAAGTGGATATTGACAAGCATATGACTTTCAATGTTTGTTCTTGATACTGTTTGAACATTAGGCTTGTTCTTTGGTTACTTGTAGTAGCTATTCAAGTAGCTAAGCATCAAACTTTGAATGTTTGTTCTTGATATTGTCTGAACATTGGATCTATTCTTTGGTTACTTGTAGTAGCTATTCAAGTAGCTAAGCATCAAACTTTGAATGTTTGTTCTTGATATTGTCTTAACATTGGATCTGTTCTTTGGTAACTTGTAGTAGCTATCCAAGTCACTTTTTGTGGCACAATGTTCTTTGATTACTTGTAGTAGCTATCCAATTACCTTTTTGTGGCACAATTTATCCTAATGTGTCATGGGAAGATAGAGACATTAGTACTAAACTATGAAATGTTTAGCTCATGTATTGCACGGGATACTATGAGGAAAAAATGTAATAAATGATAGTGCTAGTGCAAGCACTTAAAGGGGGATGAATAGGTGCACAAACAATTTTTGCAAAATATAGTATAAAACTTTACTTTTAACCTGAGTCTAGTTGACAATACACTTTGTAAAGAAAATCAGACTCTAACAATTAAATAGAGTTGCGAGCAAAATAAAAGAATTCAGGAAAGAGAATAAGAACACAAAGTTTATAGTGATTCGGCTTAATCCAAGCCTACGTCCACTCTCCCACACTGACAGCCCACCGGCTGAATTTCATTATGAATCAAAAGAGTCGTTACAGTATCACGTCCTTGATTTCACAGTGTAGAAACTCTGCTACACTTCCTCAAGGCCTCACAAATGTCTAAACTCTCTTTTGAATACAAATTTTTGCTCAACAATTGAATCAACAAAGAACAAGGAGCTTCAGACTTTGAAATTTATCTATCGCACACTATCTCGAATAACTAAAGCATCTTCCTTATATACTCCTCCATGCCTTCATATCCGTTGGCACATTCCAAAGGAGTTCTTCCAATCTACCCGTTGGACAAAATCAATTAGGGAGATCTCGAGTTACTTAAGGAATGTGATGATAGCCTACCAATTTTGCTTGCCCATACAATTAGGATCTAAGTTTCCATAAGTAGAACCTTCCAAGTATACTTCGCCAACCAACGGATCCAATTTATTCGTATTGATTTCAAAATGAATAATAGATCTTGAGATGCTATCTCCAGCCGTGAGAACTTCTTTAGCCGCTCGAATCAAATCCTTAAAGAAATACTCAATTCTAGATAAGTCTTTTTCGTCGGTCTAGAAACTGTCAATGAGGGCAGACTTTAAATCTTGAGTCTAGCGGTCTAGCGTTCTTCAGACTTTGACAGAAGAGTCTGCAAATCTTCAGACTAGACTGATGAAAACGTTTTGTCACCTTTAAAACAAATAAGGAAGTTTTCTCCAACAATAAAGACCTCTCGTTTTTATCTAATTGCTTTTTAAAATTATACTTGCTATAGCAACCTAAGAAACATGAACTTGCTTGGCAGCTTTAACAAGAGCAAAACTCATCAACTTGAGTTGCTCGGCAAAACTATAAGCATCCTTCATGGTGTCCATGGGCAATTCAGGATAACTTGCGGAGAGCCACACAGGAGACAGAGCCAAATGTATTGAAGTGATCAATGAGATCGTTTTGACTTGCTCTTGTAACTGAAAATCATGTTCATTTTCATAAATAAATAAAAAATGCGTGTATGAATTTATTCTTCATTTTCATTTTGCAAGTTCAAATTCTAGATTTACTAAACTGATCGAGAAAAAACGAAAATAACATGGACTCAACAAATTAATTCGGAAGTAAGAGGCACACTATTGTCAACTGTTAGGTCAAATGTCATTCAATCATTTTTCAAATGCGATCAAAACACTAAAAAAATACTTTCAGACACGTGTCATAAAACAAAAGAAAACTAACCTTTTTCCTAGAAAATAATTTCCCAAAAAGCATTTTTCAAAAACGTTTTTCGATTTTCCGAAAACTTTTTCGTGAAACAAATGCAACCTGCAAAACAATCTACTCCGGCCTTTAATTGCCATTTTCGTTTTAAGAATGTCGTCTGACACAGTTCACGGTGTTTCACGCGCATGCATTCTTTCCAAGCGCAAACAATCCAAAGAGCCTGTCAGAGATCAAAGAGTGACCCTTTTCAATTACAGCAAAACCCTTGCACATAGAGCATCATCTGCAACTGATCCTCAGGTTCCAATGTACATGGCCGCGCTTCGCATCAACAACGAAGCAGAAAAAGAAAAAAGAAAGCGAAAAAAAGCAAGAGATCTAAAAAAAAAAAAAAAAAAATTCTGCAATGAGATCACCACCGAGAGTACAGTCACCTAAATTCCCCGGTACATGAACATTAGACAAACTCAGTGTCCACAGCTAGCTCCTCTCCATCAAAAACTTCCTAAACCAAAGCCGTCAGATGGATAGCAATGGACAGCAAAAGAGCATCAAACCGTTTGCTCCATTTCACGGTGCGACCAAAACTGCGGCTCTCTGCTGCATCCTCTAAGTCGCTGAATTAGGTGGGGGAGATGCCGGAGTGCTATATTTGACAAGAAAGGAAAACAGCCGGTCCGAAAAAAAGCTACTTCACAGAACAGGTTTATACAATAGAGTCGCGGCTGAAGAAGTTCAAGTCGTGATGGTAGACGTTGAGCTGCTTCGCCCAGGAATGAGCCGCGTCATGGAGCTGGGTGAACTTGAGATGCTCGAATGTGTCCGGTTTCACCCAGAGGTCACCTCGCATCTTGTATGCAGCCAACCCAAATGGACTTAGCCGAATCTTGTCAGAACCGACCCCCTTCGGTTTACTGTCCATGTAAAGAGGATGGCATTGGTCGTCCTCATAAAAATCATCAGCACTATCTGTGAAATTGCAGAAGAAACAGCACGACATCAGTGGCGGACATCACACGCAGAAGCATTCAAAGAAATAAAAAAGAAAAACCATTTTTTGTCAGTAAAAATGCAAACATGAACATTCATATTGATTCGAAATGTTTACTATAGCAAAAAATCGATACAGTCATCAATCAAAATTTTGTAAGGATGCTGCTAGTTAAGTGGCCAATGCATTAGTCTTGGAGGAAAAACCTGCTATTGTTTTCTTGATATGATAAATAACGATGGAGATTGACCGAAATAGTCCATCACATCTTATGCATACTTTTCAGCAAATGAATATCGTTATAACTTTGTCCATCAGGCAAAGCTGCAGTGAATCACGTACCTAGGAATGATGAGGACAATGTGTGATAAGTCAGGAAGCAAGTCAGCAAGTCCTTATCGTTGCTGCTGTTTGGAATATGGTAAATTGGATACCTGTTGAGACAAATAAGTAACTTAAATTCCATAATGGAAACAACAGAAACGACTTGAATGACTAAACATAATTATGAAAAGAACATTGGTGACGTTGAACATTCCTTAGTTAATGTAGCAATGATGAATTTGCCTAAACTACCTATGATTGGCCAAGAATATGAAAAGAAATGCCATGAAACTTACCAAGCTACAGCCATCCAGCTGGCTGGAGATATATCCATGCTTCTAAGAGTTGTCAGTGCCTGATGATCTTTTGTTAATTCGGTCATCTGAGTCAGACAGAACCACAGTTTCATTCAATGAACAAGATCTTGCACTGCTAAATTATAATTAACAACTCTTCTATTCATCGACGAGGCAATGGAGGAAGCTGATATAAGAACGTGTCTTCATCAATGTGACCAGTCGAAGAGGATCACCTTATTCGACAGAGGAATTCTCCAGTTAGGAGAACATGCCTCAAAGTACTCCAAGTAAATGGAGCCAAGCTTATTCCTCATTGACCATGAAACTGGCTGGTCTGAGCTCGAATCTTCCGAGATGCTATCCCAAGCCTTGCTCGAATCGTTGCTTAAGGACCTTGATAGCTTATCGCTCCCGGTATCATCACTCCAAGAGTCACTTTCGAATTCCACTGCAACATTTCCCTCCACTTTGTTCCTACGCCCAAATAAAGGAAATCCCAATAAATTAAATATTATATGTGACCGACATGTTTATATGCCGCGGATAAAACAATATAACTGGATGAAACAGGACCAAAAAAAAAAAAAAGAGAAAAGAAGGTCGAAAGAATGAATGAAATAAGTAAAAAGGCAATCGGAAGTACCTGTTAGAAACAATGGTCTGATTAGTGTAGATTTGGATTGCCGATAGATAGGGCACATAATATTGCTTAACCGTCTCTCCATCACTTAACATGACTTTAGTACTGACACCAAATGCACTCCATTCTTCATAGCTATGCCAAAGATCTTTCAGTTCAAAGTATTTGATCATTTCCTTACCAGCAGGTTGCCATAGATGGTTGATATCATGAATGTGGCTCTGCAGGTAATGGTGAGGCAATAGTTGATGTCAATCATTCATCTCTCTAGTTTTTCGCGATAACAACATTCAGATAAATATGGACAATTAGCCAGACACTTTCAGGATCCCATGTTAACGAATACGAGTTACCAAGATGACTTTTTGGGTCCACAGTGTGACACCGAGAAAATAATAGCAGCCCCAATACTCTAAGCCTGTTGAACTGAGGTTTTCTTTTAAGTCCTATAATTCAGGAAAGTTGGAGGGCGAAAATGGAAAGGTAATTCCTCGAAACAGATTACCAAAGGCAGATGTTTCCGTTTTCCATGGGTAGTAGGATTACATAACGGCAACATTTGGGCTAAGCAAACGGTGATATGGTAAGAGGTAATTTCCCCATGCAGCCAACTGGATCATAGTTAACAGTTATAACGGGAGCTACATCTGCCCAACGATGGCATGCAAATTAGCCTAAAACTATAAAAGACACTGAGAAGTTGTAAGATTTTCATATTGTGTCCTTGCACTTAAGAAATGCATTCCTTTCCATCTAGCAAGGATCGTCACCTAATTGTAATGATTGACATATTCTATTTCTAGAAATGAAATAATTGTATCTCTTAAATGTAAATTCAGCATCTGAAGAAGTCGAACATAAAAAGGAGCACTGAGACAGAGAGCACCATGAGTCTATATGCCATGTGTGTCTAATGTGCATTCACCATATGCGCTCCACGTGCACATGTATGCTGCACGTAGAACCCACATCATTGTCATCATTCAAGAAGTTGATTCTTACAAAACTTTCTTGCATGAAAATGTTGAAAATCAATCGGTCACGCATGTAAGACTCGACTCGTTGGTTGACCTAAAAGCATGAGATGATCATACAGATTGTAGCTTTCTCGAGGGTTGGATATGCCGATCTAGCACGTTCCACCCTGGCTGAGAGAAAGGTCAGTGATAAATCAGCAATTTAGGTTTACCGCAAGTGTAACAGAAAACTAATACATTCATGTCGGATGAGTGACATGTGTGTTTGAGCTTAATTGTTTCACCAAATTCTTACCCATGTCAATAATCTAATGGTCAGTGCCTAAGTTATTTATACCAGCAATGGATCTAATATAAGTCCTCTATAAAATTAAAGCATCTTAAGCCGAAACCAATTTAGACCGAATCACAGTAGTTAAATTTCACATAACCAGTGCCAAACCAGTGTAACACTAGTCAAGATCAATTCAAGGTGCTAAAAATGATCGGGCTATATGAGGTTAAATTACACATAATCAGTGTCAAACCAGTGTAGCACTAGTCAAGGTCAATTCAAGGTGCTAAAAATTATCAGGCTATATCAGGTATTTCGCCACCTTTAATTAGGATAAGAGATGGATCTTGAAAGTTTTCTCCTATCATCCACAATATATGCACTCATTACAGGCATGATGTAAACAGTCAATGGGAATCCTGGCCCTCCTCGAGTGGGGTATCCATTGGTATGACTACGAAATGCAGGAGAGAGCACATAAAAAAACACAGAGAGGGTAATGTAAAAGGAATATCCTGGGCACCTAAAGAATATTACCAACTACAATACAAGAAATTCAAGGGGCTTCCAAGGCCCAAGGGTCGACGGCTAGTGATCATGCAAGGCCCACTCTTGACCTGAGTTGTATCTATCCCTTCTGAGGTTGACACTTTGGATGTCCACATCATGATCACATAATAATCTAATTCTATAATCTCAAGAGACCACCGTGATTGGATCCAGATTTGCAGATATAACAGTTTTATCTAATCACGCAATAATATAAGCAAACGTGTCTTAATCGCTAGAAGAACTGGATTCACAAGATTCACCAAGCTAAAATCCCAACACCCTTCTGCAATCGAAGTAAAACCCAAGAGAGCTCATCATCTTGTTGCACCCAGAACATAAAACAGAGATGCAGACAAAATTTGAGGAGAAGAAGATCTGATTTCCTCCAAAATTCAGCAGCGAGAGGATTCGAAAGGAACACAAAGGAAGAGAAAAGAACGGTCCTTTCAGAGTGATACCCACATTAAGAAGAGAAAAATTCAAGCTAAAGATTCAGAAAAAAGGGGAAAAACAGAGACTTTTCTCGTCAGAACCATAATTAAACACAGGCAAAGAAAGGGGGGAAAAGATGGAAAAGAAAAAGCACCTTAGAAGCAGTTCTTGAAGGAACGACTGGAGTGACGGAGTCGAGAAAGCATTGCAGATTAGGTGGGTTACGAAATCTTGAAAACGCCATCGCAGCCGCTTCCGAAATCGACGTACCTCTCGAACGCTCCCAGGGCGATCACTCCGACGGAATGCAAGAAGGGCGAAAGCAGGTGGGGAGAGAATCAGCGGAACTGGCGACTTCGGCGGAAACCCACATGACGACCTCTTTCACCAACCGCGCTCGTCCCCCTCGAAAAGGGCAGGGCGCCTCAAGAAGCAAGAAATTAAAGCCGAAGGATAATTTCCATATTTGCAGAAGCGTGGAAAGTCATGCAGATTTCCAAAACAGGGGAAGGCGACGAGAAAAAAGGAAACCCGAGAGAGGGACGATATCGGAAATCAAGAAGACCGAGAGGATCAGCGAGGGGCGCTCGTCATGTGTAAACAGAATGTCGAAAGCCAGGCAGGAAGAAGAGGGAAACCCACGAATCCTATAAATACAGAGCCTCCGCAAGAAGAAGCAGCAGCCAGAAGCAGCAGCAGCAACGAGGCGTCACGTAATGGGGAGAGTAACAACAGGTGTGCGCGAATTCCTCAAACGCCCGGATCAGTTAATGGGTGCGGAAGCAGGGCAAAGGAACGAGGCGAAGTGAGAAACGCTCGATGCTGACTAAGCACAGAGAGAGAGAGAGAGAGAGAGAGAGAGATGAATTAAGGGGAATCTAGGAGAAACGGATGAGGGGAAGAAAGGTGGGGACTTTTCGGGACTGTTTGGATTATTAAAAATCGGATCTTTCGGTGTCTTACGTTCTGCGCGCGCCCTGCATATTTATGCAGCGAATTGAGGGAGAAACAGAGACCAAGACAGACGCGGGGAGAGAGAGAGAGAGAGAGAGAAGACGAGGTGGGAAATGGTGTCGGAGCCGTGAGAGTTCGCTTCGCCGCGTGTTCAGGGAAGGCAGCAGCGCCAGCCAGGAGCAGAGTCGTTTTTTTCTCCCGTCGTGTCTTTCTTTTTTTTTTCCTTTTTGTTTCTTGGCTCTTTGCTCTTCTGTCCTTGGCGTCGCGTCGCGTCGCTTCGGCTCGATATCAATAGCGTGAACTTGCGAAGTGAAGGGACGGTTTTCAGGCAAAAACCGGGAGCGCTATAACTTTGTATGCGATGACAAATTTGGTCCCATCCAGTGACACCGAGAACGAACCGTATCGAGGACACTGTCGATCTTGACTTTCGGGTTTCGCTTGGAAAGGCACCAACTTTTATGCTATAACGATCCGGTCCGTCGAGAATGGAGTGATCGTCGGTGCTCTAGAGTTTTGATAAAGTATGGCTCTAATTCTAAGATGACGAATGCGATGAGGTGAAGTGTTATATATGGGAGATTTTTTTCTAGGCAAAGCCGAAAAAACAAAACTGTACGAGTGACGCGGAGATAATGTCGTTGTGAATGAGGCCGGGGTCTCACATATCCAATAAGGTGGCAAAATGGCATAAATGGTAAGTGAATTGGGGCTTTAGGATTTTATACAAAGTCGAAACACGTTTGCTAAATTTCACTCAAATTTTTGCATGCATCTATCTCTCTTGCTAGAGACCTCGACTATCGGCTGAAGAATGACATCCTTGTGCTTGTTTATTGGTACCGGTGTTGTGTAATGCGACTTTTGGCTGTCATCGGTTCAATTGGGCAAGACGGTGCGTTTCGATACATGTAAAAAACGAAAAAGCCACTTCTGCTCACACAGGCCGTGTTGGGGTCCATTTCCTAGTTAGATACCACATGCACACGTTATATTTCGGGTAAGATTTGGTATATTTTCTTATGCGACACATGAAAGTGAAAGCTGAAATTGTCATCCAAATGAAAGTCAATTTGCATGTTGCGGTGAAACAAATAGTGGGTGAAAGTCAATGCCTTTCTTTGTGAAAATGAAACATAACAACTCCATTAGCAACCGCGGACTTCTTTAAATCAATACTATATAATTTATTCGATACAAAACATCTTCTTGTTATTGGATATAGTTCGATAGAGGTTTCTTAAATATTATTATCTTTCCATGTTCATATGAAATAACATCGCAACAAAAGTTTTGACCGACTCAGGTCATGTATACCGGTTACGGTGACAAAATTAAACTTGATAGACGAGTCGACTTGTACGGTAATCAAGTGATTCGAGATTCAGTAACTGAATCAAGCCAGTCAATAATTTTATATGAAAAAGTATTGGGTTCAACCACCTGTCGCTGTTACTTTACAAGATCAAAGAAGAAAGATTCAAAATAATTAGGAGTGGAAAAGTCCATGTAAGTATTTCCATATCTTGATTTTTCAAGACCGGACAATCTCGATAAAACAAGATCGCACGCATACTTTCGTAAAACCGACCTCAATAGAACGAATAGTACGTGGATATCCGAGGAAATTTCATCCCGTCGAATTTTCGCAAAACGAAATTTCTCAATTAGGATATTCCCCGTTTCGCCGTGCTTGGAAGGGTAATTTCGTCAATTCGCATCACCCCGTAACCCGTATCTATCTCCGCTGCGCTGAGGAGGGAGCGAAACTGCGCTGATTTGGCCGCATCCGGGGGTCGGGGACGAGGCCCACGTGTCGGATTCAGGTAGCCCCACTTCGATCTTGATCTCCCATCGCGAAGCCACGTGGCCTCTTCGCTCGCGGTTCGCGCTCCCGATTTTCTCAATTTTTCTCTTCTCTTCTCTTCTGTCTTCTTTTTTCCTCGTTTTATCTTTTTCGAATTTCCTTTGACAGCGACCACGCGAGGGATGTCGGCCCGAACCATCGAGAGAACTGGGGACGGACCACAGTCGGAGTTCGTTTCGTGGCATGATTTGACACACCCCCTGCGGTCTTATTTACGTCTTTGATCATACCTTGAAATAAATTTCTAATGTCAATGTCGCCCCAAAAAAGGATTCCACACCTCCTAATTTAGATTTGGTTCATTAAATGGGGCAATTCTGATGTCGGTTTAACATGTAGATTTCTCAACTCGTTCCGTGGCTTTTGATGTATTTTATTGTGGAGAGAGAAAAATCGATTTGAAAAAGTATGGTGAGTGATCTGCTGTTCCGATCGATTGTTTTGTTAATTTTTAAAACTCATGAAATTTGGTACGAAACGTGAATAATTGCAATAGACTTTATGGTTTAATTAAGACACGTAATCTTTCTATCTCTATCTTTTATGGTTCCATCAATTGGACGTATACGTTATTTCCGTATCCAATACGACTCAATGAATGGCAATTGCTGAATAGAAATTCAAAACCGACAAAAAAAAAAATAATTTTACAAAAAGGCCCTTCCTTTTTATTCGAATAGAAAGTTTTTCTCTCTTTTTTTCTTTTGGCACGTGGAGAGGGGATAAGCTATAACAGTCATTGAGAGATCCACTTGCGTGACATCACATCAACACTCTTAGGACAAGGAACGCGAAGACCTTTCAACTTCAATTGCGGGTATAACAATAGTATCTCAAACATTTCGCTAAGTCACCTTTTCACAAGTTACATGAATTATCAATTGATGGAATTAAATTATCGACGAAAGTAGAAATTCTGTTTGGCAAGATAATTTTATAAGATAGAAAAGATTCATATTTTACAGCGAGAGATACTTTTAGAAGTGAGGGTAGGATAGTAATTATATCGACAATACATCCATGGCATAATAGGCCCAAGTAGCCTGTTCAAACTGCTGAGTGCTGGCCCAAGCTGTTGACAAAGGAAAGGATCGAGCCAGATCAACGGTCGGAATGGGAACACGTGTGCGGATCAGAGGGATCCCTCGTCCCGTATTGGGCTTTGATTTGGGCCGTACTCGCTCTGGAGTCCGGACCTCTTTTCCATGGGCTTTTGATACGGGCCTGGGCCATTTTGTCTTGCGGTGTGCAAATCAAACAAAAGCACAAGCAACCATGGAAAAATATGACTTTCGAATTTTGATGTCCACCCCGAATTTATCATCGGAGCCTCGTACATTTCGATAATTTGATTTCACTTAGTGAAGGAGTTGATGCTTGATCTTGACTTCATCCAAATTGCGGTTACGCTACCGCCGCTCTGTTAGACGACTAATCCGAGGCACTAGCAAAAAGGTGATATTGAGAAAAATGAACAATTCATGCTACGAGAGAATGAAAGAATATTATGACTCCGTTTGTCTCGTGATAAATGAATATTTTGAAGATTATTTTTCTTAAAATGATCATTTATATCACTTGAAATAAGTAGTTGATTGAAAATGTTTTCATTATCGACAGTAATTTATGTCTAAACATTTTCATAATTGATAAAAAAAAATCATTTATTCATATTAATAAGCATAGAAATTGTCGTTTTTAGAAGTGTTTTTCAAATAATCTATGTTCGGCAAAAGTAGCGGAGCTTATGTTTCGAATTATAATTGCACCGCTTTAATGTTCCCACCTTATAGTATTTAACAACAGCTTCATATACTTTGTTTTGTAATTTTCCCCTTTTTATAAACATGACAATCTCAAGTCAGCACAATGCTATTAGCAGTGATGCATCTTTTTTTTTTTTTTTTTTTTTGTGGCAAAATGGCAAGAGATCATGAGTGTCGCGTGCAAAGGAAATAGTAAGGAAAGGTAAGAGAATAAGGATTTCATGTATTTCACGAAATATAATTGCTCTGAAAAACAATTCCCTAAAAAAATTACTTATATCACTTTATTTGATAAATTAATGAAAAATATTTCATCATCAACAATTTTTATGTTAAATATTTTTGTGAATAATAGAAATATTTTTCTTTCATTCATTTTTGTAAGTAATCGTTTTTTTTAAAGTAATATAAGTAACTATTTTTTCAGAAAATACTTTTTATTTTTTATTTTTTTGGCAAGACAATTGGAGTATAAGATCGAAAATGGAATAGCTCTTCACTATTGATCATGCGTTCAGCTATCTATTTAGAGATTTCTATTTGTCTTGGTCTTTGGCCTATCATAGTCATGGATCATTGCATATTGATGAGGATTCATTAATAAGGGTCATGGCATACACGTTTTGAATTTGAGGGTCATTCCAAAAATCAAATGCATTTCATGATACCAGCCAAAAAAACGTGAATAAACCGTTCTAACACGACCGAAATCGGATTACATTGACGAAACTGACAAAAAGAGAACCATATAGACCTGACTTCGCGGCGGATCTAGGGCTATATCCTTCCAGGCCGATCATATGGACCTAAGCCCTCAAGTGAATAGCCTAGATAGGCCTATTCGGGATAGACAATCTCATTTATGAGTCACCAAACAAGGCATTCCCAATCTGTTGTGGCACTTATGGTATCACAAACTTCTTCCGCCCCAGGCATTGGGCGTGTTGCTTACGTTTTTAGGATGGCTAGGAACAACATCTTGTCTGGGCCCTCTTACATCATAGACCGCTTTCAACCTCCTTAAATCAGGGTTCGGTATAAGTTTTGTCAAAGCCTTAAATCATTCATTACTACTAAAGAGATTCCTGTTTTGATACCATTCACTAATCGATTGGCTTGACCCACACGGGCCAGTCTCTCATAAAGAGCATCATAAGGTCGTGATAATTTTGGAGAGCGATATTATATATTGACAACTCGATAAAATCTCTCCAATTCGATACGAGACTTAAGACGTTAGGGGTGAACGGCTTCAAGTTCTGTATAAGTTCTGCAACCTAGAATTTATCTGTTAAAAGAGGTTCCTCATATTTTGGAATCTAGAACCCACTCTACATATCCTAAAACTTAGAACTTACGCAATCATATATTCCAAGGTATACCCATGTTTTACTTGTATTATTAATTGAATGATTATAATGAATTATCACATTTGATTATCACCACTTGCTATAATAATTCACTGACTATAACTTATGTTTAGACACACGAAAAATATGAAACATTAATAAAGTAAAAGTCAATCATAAAATGGAAGCTTAAACTAGTGGTTATAGATTATATATTCATCATCAAACATTATAAATACTGTAGGATTGTGCGAAAATATTAAAAAAAAAAAAAAAATATAGATAAAAAAAACACACAACACTTGTTTCAAGTTCTAGGTTATAGGTTTCAAGTTCCAAGTTTCACTAACATAGAATTCAGATTCTACCCATTGAAACAAATTTCCCAATTTTGAAACTTAAAATTTATTCAACATGTCTTGGAACTTAAAACCAGATAGATTATCATGGATTCTATTTTCAAGTTTCAGATTTTACCATTAAACCATGCTCACACCTGCACAACGTTATAGGTACGATCATTGAGAAACTAATATAAAATGTCTTCTCTCCATTTTTTTTCTCATTTTTTTTTAGCTTTTGATGAGGATTTTGGACCAGGTGGCTCCTCTTAATTAGGACGGACGATGGTGAGCCAAGATCGGGGGCGCACGTCCGCATGTTACCACGACACGATAGTGACAATTGATAAAGAACCATGCATAAATGAGGTTCCTGTACCATCCGAAGAGCGACGACGTGGCAAGATCGCGGGCGGCCCGGTCGGGACACGGGAGAATCTGCGCCGTCGAAGCGTCCACGTGGCATAGAATTAGCTGCCGAGGTTTCGCCATCCATCTAAACATCGAACCCCCCGAGTTCATGGTCGACCACCAAACTAAAAACTACGTGACACTATGGCGCGACGACATATATGACGCAGGAATCGCTCGTGAACCCGCCATCCGTCTACTTTGTATTAATCGACGGCTAGTGTCAAAATTCTAATCAACTCTTTATCATGATCTCTCTCTCTCTCTCTCTCTCTCTCTCTCTCTCTGAATCGGATTGTATTTTGGGATATTTAGGAGATGGTCTTAAGGTATCAATTGCAATCTCATTCGGGTTCATCGGCTACTAACGAGATCGAATCAAAATAAAACTATCTATATGTCCCGCCCGGGCAATACGAAATGGTTCTAACCGGACCAGCATCACATCACATGCGTATAATTTTACCGAGTAAAATAAAACTCTAGCAAATACCATGTATTAGCAAGTATCCAGAAGTAGAGAGTAAGGTTCAATGGCCTGAACGGACGACAATTAGGCATCCACGATGTAATAAGCGACTCGTGGCTCATCCAATCCAACGTTCGAAATGGGCATGTGAAGCGATGTGCACGATTGCAAGACGGCATTCTAAATGGACCCGATTCAAGCCCCAATAGTAGTATGTCGTATCACCTGCTATATTGATCTCGCAAGCCCCACCTCTCTCTATCTCTCGCTCTACAATTTGAGAATGGACATTACTAGGGTTGCCATTTGAATTGCACTGGATCGTCATATTAGGTACCCTCTTCAATTCCCTTAGCACCAAAAGAGCTCGAAAGCCTCTGAGCTCTTCTGTCGCCTTCGCGGGACAAACTGGTTCTTCTAGGGTTTAATAATAATTTCATTAGGGTTTCTCACGGTGGGTCGGTTAAGTCGCATTGAATGGCCCTACCCAACACCCACCAGCATCCATCAATGTTACCATGCGAGTCCAATTCCAAGTTCAAGAAAGAGGAAGAAAGAAGGAACACGTTCCTGAGTTTTAACCTGAAGAGAGAGAGAGAGAGAGACTAGTTGAAAAGAAAATTTTCCAGATAGAAGAAGTTGCTCTTGCTCATCGAGAGTCGTATGCTGCTCTTTTTTTCTCCTTGACAAAAAGGAGAGAGAGAGAGAGAGAGACTAGTTGAAAAGAAAATTTTCAAGATAGAAGGAGTTGCTCTTGCTCATCGAGAGTCGTATGCTGGTCTTTTCCTCTCCTTGACAAAAAGGCATCAAGAGCTTCTGGCCATTTGCGTGGCCGACGGTTCGTCCATTTTGGTCATGAACCTTTTCAGTTGCAGGCTCCTATTGCATGAAAATACATGTTGAAATAGCGTCACAAACTCTTCATTTCTTTCTTCCCTCTCTCTCTCTCTTCACTGCATTCATTCACATCCTACGCTCTCTTCACTTTCATCTCTCTCACCCTCTCACACCATCCTCTCTCTCTCTCTCTCTCTTCTCTCTCTAAATTAGATGGAGATTGAAGCGAGTTGGCATGAAGCCAGCAACGCGAACGACGGTAACAGTCACGACGACAATGGTGCTACTAGTTGTACTAACGGAGGGTTCGTGATCGGGCTGAGCCCGCTAAGCCAAACGCTGTGGAGGGGCAGGAGCCACGACGTGGAGCACGGTGGCGGCGAAGTTTTGGCGCGGCTGGCGTGGCGGGACCTGACTGTGACGGTGACACTTGGGCATGGGGAGGCCCTGAAGGTGCTCGACGGGCTCACGGGGTATGCCGAGCCGGGGACGCTCACGGCGCTCATGGGGCCATCCGGTTCCGGCAAGTCGACGCTCCTCGACGCCCTCGCGAGCCGGCTCGCCGCCAACACCTTCCTCTCCGGCACCATCCTGCTCAACGGCCGCAAGGCCAAGCTGTCCTTTGGAAGTGCTGTGAGTAATCTGGTTACTCTTACCATCCTTTTCTTTTTTCCCCTTCAAACAGTGACGATTCTATGAATATTAAAGACAGCGGTTAAGATATTATAATAAGACCAACCAGACGATGGGTGTTTCGACCGTGTAGGTTAATCAGCTCCGTTTCATTTGGAACTTGGCTGTCTGAGGCTATTTGTAATTAAGCCAAGAATGGTACTTGATCAGACGTGGTCAATTAAATGATCATCGTCCTTAAAGAACTGAACCGAAGTGAAGTCAGGACAAAGTATTTAGGTCAGGCACAGTTAAAGAAAGTTGGACAGTCTTCGTCGGATTCAGATGTGGCGTTTTAGGTGTCCGGTTCATTTGGTGGATTGAATGAGGAGTTAGATGGTACCCCTTGGTTGGGAACTTATATTGCACAGTTGATTGTTCTTAAGGAAAGCCTGCCGGACAATTTCCTCTTTATGCGTATGCTGTCCATCATAGTTAATGAGTCTCCAGCAAGTGTAGGATCCATATTTCTGTACATGAGGAAAGTGGGAGTACGCGCTGAAAGTACCGTAAAGACCTGTCATTTCATATGAGCACTGTGCTCCGCATCTTGGGGGCACAATAGAAATTGACTTCTTGAAGTGTTCACATCTTAATATTTTAGAAAGCAGATGCAAATTTTGACCATGACGTAGTCGTGTTGCGTGAGGTTTCGATTCTGTATGCGAGTGTACGATTGATAATTTTTTTGTTATTTTGCTTGATGTAGGCGTACGTGACGCAAGACGACACGCTGATCGGGACGCTGACGGTGAGGGAGACGATAATGTACTCGGCGAGGCTGCGGCTGCCGGACAAAATGCTGTGGGAGGAGAAGCGGGCGCTGGTCGAGGGCACCATCATCGAGATGGGCCTCCAGGACTGTGCTGACACAGTGATCGGGAACTGGCACCTGCGCGGGATCAGCGGTGGGGAGAAGCGGCGCGTCAGCATTGCCCTCGAGATCCTCATGCGCCCTCGGTTGCTCTTCCTCGACGAGCCCACCAGCGGCCTCGACAGGTGCTGATTTAATCATAATTATAGGCAAACTCAACTGTAATGTAGTAAACATGGAAATCAGCGTGAAAGTATATAGTAGATTGAACTTGAACTTACTCCTAGTAAGTCAAATTTTATGGCAGTGCTTCAGCTTTCTTCGTGACCCAGACACTCCGCAGCCTATCAAGGGATGGCAGGACAGTGATTGCATCCGTACATCAGCCGAGCAGCGAAGTCTTCGAGCTGTTCGATAGGTTGTGCCTTCTTTCCGGCGGAAAGAATGTTTATTTTGGTCCTGCTTCAGAAGCGTACGAGGTGATCGATTCTCGTTCTCAAGACACGGAATTGTTCTGATGTTTCAAAACTGCTCTCGAGCCTTACATGAAGCTTGGTAATGCTGCAGTTCTTTGCTCGAGCTGGATTCCCATGCCCTGCTCTGAGGAATCCATCTGATCATTTCCTCAGATGCATCAACTCTGACTTTGATAAAGTCAAAGCCACTCTCAAGGGGTCTATGAAACATAAGGTACAAAAATTTATTTTCTTCAAATCTCTTGAGTTATATGTGTGCATTGTATGCACATCAGAGCTTCTCAGAACTTAGTGTTGCAATCAACGAATCATGTTATTCTAAACTGGGATGAGGTAATTCCATGATTTACGCAGGTTTTGGCAAGTGATGATCCTTTAGATAGGACTACCACAGCTAAAGCTACCCAAGTTCTCATTGATTTTTATCGGTCTTCCCAACACTACTATTCGACTAGAGAAAAGGTTGAGGACATGTCCAGAGTTGTAAGTCAGCTTCCGTTTCTTGTATATGCTACTCAACTTCTTTCCCGTCATGACCGTTTCTTGTGGAGTTCTTCTGGTTTAATGTATCCTCCGTACCATGTTGTTGCAGAAAGGAACGATACTCGATTCAGGAGGCAGTCAGGCTAGTTTCTTCATGCAAGCTTTTGCCTTGACCAGGCGTTCCTTCACTAACATGTCGAGGGACTTTGGGTATTACTGGCTGAGGCTCGTGATCTATGTTCTGGTCACAATCTGCATCGGCACGATCTATCTGAATGTAGGGACCGGCTATAGTTCAATCTTGGTATGTTAAAATTCGCATTCTCGGCTCTGTTTACAGTTCACGACTGGTGGACAATTAATCGGTTTTTTCCCCGTTTTACCTTATCGAAGGAAGTATCACCTATGGCTAATGCCTTTTGATCTCTCGATTTCGTTTGTCATACAGGCAAGAGGTGCCTGTGCGTCTTTCGTCTTTGGCTTTGTCACGTTTATGTCAATTGGAGGATTTCCATCTTTTGTAGAAGATATGAAGGTGATGTTCACTTCCTTACGCCTCACAGACCATCGGTGGCTATGAGACCAAACTGTACATAACGGTCCAAACATCTTCAGGTTTTCCAAAGGGAGAGAATGAACGGCCACTACGGTGTCACCGCATTCGTCGTCAGCAACACATTCTCTGCAATGCCGTTCCTCATATTGATCACGTTCCTCTCGGGGACCATCTGTTACTTCATGGTTCACCTCCACCCTGGGTTCATACACTACCTGTTCTTTGTCCTGTCCCTTTACGCGAGCGTCACTGTTGTCGAGAGCTTGATGATGGCGATCGCCAGCGTGGTCCCCAACTTCCTCATGGGCATCATCATAGGGGCTGGAATTCAGGTTTATTATTCATTGCTGTCAATTTTATTTTCGACACAGATGAATGAGTCTGCAATACATTGCATATATAAGTTTTGAATCATTATCCAGTTATTTGACATAGGAAAACTAGCCCTTCCTTTCAGAAATCTACAATAGTCTTCAAAGTAACTTGTTTCTGCATCGATTGTTCTTGAGAGTTGAATTTGCTGAAACTGGCATAAAATGCAGCCTAGTGATTTGAGCTGAACTCCTTCACCAACCAATCATGTATCTCTTTTCAATTTCAAGTCCACCTTATACTTGCTCCTTATTCCAGGGCATATTCATGCTAGTTTCCGGCTACTTCAGGCTCCCGAAGGACATCCCGAAGCCCGTGTGGCGGTATCCAATGTCCTATATCAGTTTCCACTTCTGGGCTCTTCAGGTAAAGGATGAAAATTTCATCAATCTCATTACTCGAAAGTAAAAGATTCTTAAGATAATTAAAATCAGTCGGACAATTGTTCCAGGGGCAATACCAGAACGACCTGAAGGGCTTGCTGTTCGACAACCAGTCGCCAGACCTCCCCAAGATCCCAGGAGAGTATATTCTGGTAAACGTGTTTCAGATAGACGCGAGCCGATCGAAATGGGTAGACCTCACGGTGCTCTTCAGCATGATCGTGATATACCGCATTGTCTTCTTCATCATGATCAAGATTAATGAGGATGTGACTCCTTGGGTCAGGGGTTACATAGCCAGGAAGAGGATGATGCTGAAGAATGGGACTCAGAACACCACAGTCACTCCTGATGTCCTGACCCAGTCGCCTTCTCTGAGGGCCTATGTGACTAACCATGAAAACAGGACTGGTAAAAATTAGCTATAGAATCAGTAACATTGTAATGACAAGCAGAACGTTCCAAGAGAGTTTGAAGGTGGAGTGTAGGAAGACTGCTGTTAGATAGGATTTGGTGTGGTCTTGTCCTCGATCTTTATGTTAATGCGAGCTATAATTCGAATCTATGACTTAATCAACCTTGATTATGATCAGGGAACTAATATAACTGAAAACATGAATTGAAGTTCTTTTTCTTCACTAGGGCCAAATTAGATGGATGGGTAATTCAATGCTCATAACATGCAAGACATCTGCTTGGTCTATTTCTGCAATTCTCTATTCTGGAAAGGTATTCTCTGTTTATGCAGCTACTCTTGCCGAAGGACTTACTGGAATCCCTCTATGTAATTGGTTCTCAAGACGTCGGTAGCCATTCCATCAAACAAGAAAATCTCCCACTTTGATCGCAAATTTTTATGTGTTACGGCACTTTGTATAAGAATTGTTAGAAACCATGTGGTTACAACGGCTTATGACCGAGGAATTGATCCCCCCCGGGTGGATCTATAGAAACCCCATTTCGGCAAAACAGCCTTCACCCTGCCCATCTGAAATTGGCTTCTCCGACATCAGTAGGTTCTCTGAGCACCATTATTACGCAGGACAGCCTCTTTGATGAACAGTCATTTTCTTTGGTGAAATATTCAATAAATGGAACACAAAAGAAGATCATAATTTAAATTTTCTTTGGTGAAATATTCAATAAATGGAACACAAAAGAAGATCATAATTTAAATCCTTTCATGATCATGAACCATTCTCCGCACATTCATCTACTATTCTACTCCCTTCTATGGTCACAACGATATGATCAAATGGCTGAGACCTTTTCTAAAGAAGTCGAGGCATAACAACCATAGAGCATCAGATCTTGACACTTTGACAGGCATTTGGTTGAATTTACCTCCCATAACATCTTTAGAAGGGAGTAGCATCTAGCAGCAACAATGATAGTCCAAGAGACTGGTCAAAATTTAAGGATGATATGCCTCTAATTCTACTTCTTAGATATGATGATGGGAGTCACAATAAGAGATAATCCAGTTAACCAATCTTAGCAAGGACATGACCTTATGTGCCTCTACATGAAAGTTTGTGGGAGCCAACACAAATCAATGAACTAATTCTATGACATAAATAAATTCTACACGAAAGAAAAATCTTGTCCTCAAAAATTTAAAGAGAAACATTTTAGCAAGAAAAGAAGCTATACGACAACCTCAAATGTTTGACAGCCAGAGCAGACTAGATACAGAGCTGTGAGATCAATAATTGTCTCAACACTGAAGTTGGGTTTTAATCTGCAACCTCGATCAAGATGTTCCGAATGAGCTTCTGCAAGCCGAAACCTCAACAAATCCAAGTTAATCTGAAACACAATGATTTCTGGAGTCATCAACTATTGAAGCATATTTAGTGGGATCAATGAATTGGTAGTAGATGGTCATTAGATAAGTTAGGGTTTTAGGAATTAAGTGCGATCGTCTCTCCATACTCTGTAGTACAGCTCCTAAGTAATTGTGAATTGAGTTTACCTGAGTAGAGATATCAGCAACCACCCCATCGCTCGACACATTAGGCAATTGTATACTTGACATGAACAGGCACACAAATGATCTTTCATCATGATTGAAGGAGCAGGTTTAAACATAACATTCAGACATTTGTCCATGATCATCCACTAATCATACCCCAGTCGGCTAGTATATTTCAACACCATCGGCCATTAGAGAATGATACGAGCTACTTGCATTATAACATATTCAAATACCAAGATCAGGGGAGAAGACCAGGACCTCAGTGCCTTTGTTGAGCTTCAGATTGCAGAGGGTGCAATAAATCAGACTATGGTTCTCTTGCAACTCTCCTTGCTTACAAATTGGGCACCAAACCCTCTTGCTTACCTAGCACCAGCGATTGTTATGTGGATTAGGAACACATATCTCCAAATTAAGGCCAAAAAACATAACAAAGAAGACTTCAGAATAGAACTAAGTCATAACTAGTGTAGAAGTCTGCAAATTTCGTGAATTCAATGATGATATTGCCACATCATAAGTAAAGTGCCATGCCACACTGACTAAAATGCAAAGATATTAACAGCTCTTCGAGCAGTTCTTTTTTAAAAAGGAAAGTTGAGTTTTACATTAGTATACTTAAAGAAGAAAAAGAGAGCACAATCCAAAAATTTAAAATAAACAATAATGACGTCATTTGATCCAGCAGCCTTCCGTAGATAGGAACAGATTTGATAAATACTTATGACTCTTGGATGGAGCATTAGAACAGAAAAATCCATTAGATAATAAACTATTGGTTCTAAGCCATCTCTAGAGATGAATCAACAATTCTAAGTGCTTTCTTTTCACACAAACGCATAATTGTATCTGCATTTAGCTTGCATAAAATTGATAACTAAATCAACTCAGGAATATATGACAGACTTTCTACAAGAAGCTTCTTTCCCTTTTCCATGTAAGCTAGATTAGTTAATGAATCTCGTCACAACCGTTGAGCACACTAATTATACCTCATCCTCATTCAACTGCATGTGTTCAAAAACCGCACATGCCAAAAGCTCATCTTCTTCATCTTCCCAATTGTCAACACAGCTTTCACTCTCTGCACAATGAACGAAATACTTAAGTTCAGCAATCAAATTGCAGGGTCAAGCACCCATATATTGGGCAACAGATGAAGCCAATCGAGGGAGTAGAACTACTTGACCTAAGAGGATAATGTCTGACATGATTAACAGAGGAAAGAACTGTGCAAAAGAGTCAAGCTCATTAAACTGTGGAGTGCATCTAAAAAGACAAAATTCTTTACCTCTTAGTTTGTGTTGTTCTCAAATTATAATCTAAATGATCAGACAGCGCTCTGAAGAAACTTCATTTTGCTAAAGAGCATTACCTTTTCTGTTTCGCTCTGAATCAAGATCCTCGTAAAATATCCTTTGCATTTCCAACAATATCTCTTCGCAATCACCTTGATAAGCATTATGAAGCCCATCATATTCCCAAAGCATATCAGCTTGTTCATGGGCGCCATGCACAGTTTTTAGACTGTCAGCAACTGAGGTACTTTTTATTTTCTTCAATTCATCAGAGACAATGTCCCTAAAAGCAGATTTTATATAGTCCTGCAAGAACAACCTCTGGATAAACAACATTCTTTTCCCCCTTATTATAAAGGCATGAACATTGTTTTCAATTTGATAGTTAGCTTCCCATCGAGTGAAAACGAGTTAGCTGCAACTGGTACAAGGGAAATTAAGCAGGCTTCCTTTGGTTGTTATGGCAGGGAACTACTGCAATATGCATATAAGACTTTACTGGAAGTTCCTTCACTTTCAAGTTAGGAAAATCAACCCCTCAACCTGGGGCAAACAATCTGATGAAGGTTACTGGACATCCTTTATTAGGACCCATAGCATATGCACGATCCTTGGTTCACTGCTTGACAAGGAAATTCTGACCCAGAAATATTTAACTCATTGGACATGATTACTGGAGTTCTGGTTGGCAAGGCAAGAACCTAGACTCTCCACTCCTCATATTTAGCAATATTCCAAACACTAGTCCGCACATAATTTGCAGTAGTCCATCAACGCATAAATTCCAGAATCTGGTAAACCCCTAAATTCCTCCACATAATTGACCAAGCCGTCTGGACTTATATTTGCCAATCATTTGAATCTGCAATTACCACCCTATAAAAATCTCTACACGTTGCGTCCTATTTGATCAGTTCAACTTCAGGACTTTAAGAAAAAGAGAACATTACACTTAGCTACGAATCAAGTCGAAACGCATGGAGAACCACGGACAACGCAGTTTACTCAATAACGAGTCCGTCAAAAGTGGAAAAAGATACCCAAAAGAAGGATCATTTGAGCGGACTCCCTCGTCAAAAAAACAACTCAAACGACACAAACGAGTTCGAATTCATTCGAAAAGAGGAGGAGAAAATCACCGAACCTGGCTAGTGCAGGGCTCGGAATCGGGCAATCTCATCTTCCACAGCAGCCGGCCGCGATCCTCCCGGACCCTCCGGTAGCAATTCTCCCTGAGCTACACATGACACGAACCACGGCATTAACGGCCAATTTCTCAACGACCCATTCACTCAAACATCCGCATCGGAACAATCGTGGAGACAAAATGCGCGTCGACGACGCAACCGACCGCGAATCCGACGAATACCCAGGAGCATAAACGCGACCGGGACTACTGCGGATTAAGAAGAATCTCAACCTTGTGCTTCCAACCGGAGCGATCGTTGAAGCCGGAGCGGGATTTCAGAGGCGTCCGCCGCCTCGCGCTCGCCGTCTCGGCGGCGGCGGCGGCGGCGGCGGCTCGATCGAGATCCTCCTCCGCCATGTTCTGCATCGCTCGGCGGTCTTCCGTTTCCGGTTCGCGGAGGTTCGGCTTCGATTTTGCAGAGAGGATTTTGGCGGTGTTTTCGTCTGGGATTTATTTATATCGCCTCTTGGAATATATGCATTTTAACTTAAATTATTGTATGACCCCAAAAAAAAAAATTAAATTATTGATTAGATTGTATAGTATTTTATATAAATGCATTTTTTAAATAAGATGAAAGGTAAAGTTCTTAGTTAATAGTATTTTTTTTACAAAGAGATAGAGAATGATCGATCTCTTGCAATTTAAAATCCGATGTGTTCCCCTTACATTGTTATATATGTGATGGCTAAAGGAGTCAATTCTTTTTGCAATAAATTATTCTTTTTTGTATTTTACAAAGTAATAAATAGTTTAATCGTTATCATTCATTTTCTTATTTGATCCGATCTAATAATATAAAGTCATGAAAATTTACGCATGCTCATTTCCACGTCTATCTATCTATTTGTATATCTACATATTTAAGTCAATATTCAATTTTGTCTTGCTTTTTGCCTTTTCATTTAACTGTTGTCTGATTTTTGGAATGCAACCACACTTCTATTTAGAAAAAAAAAAAAAAAAAGTTTAAAAAGGAATACCACCTACTACCCAGTAAAAGGTGCAGTTGCAAAAATTCTTTAATCTTCCATTCAGTACAATAACCAACTTCATTCTTCTTTCAATTATTTTCCTGCTAAGTTTTGGATAAAATGTTATGTTTTTAATTAAAGCACGAGTAGAAAAATGTTTTTCTTTCCTAAAAAGGTATAAAAGAAGAAGAAGGAAAAGATAGGACCTTATACATGTCATTTCTCCATCAATTTTAGCAATCGACTTATAGCTAATATATGTGTTGTGATGATCTTGTAGGCTTTTAGAGAACAAAAGAGAAGAAAAACATCAACTCATTTCCCTGATTACACCAACAACAACAAAAAAAAAAAAAAAGGCCCATAGGACACAGGAAAACTCTGTCTTTTTCTCAAATTTTCCCAAAAACGCCTCGTCGTATCAACTGCTGTTCCCTTTTCACTTTTTAGTTTTACGAAAGGGAAAGAAAACGAAAAGACTCGAGCAGGATTTGTTGACTTATCCGAAGACGAGAAGCGAAGCGACGCTGTCGACGGATTCAGTCGGGTCCATCCATCCGATCGGAGCTCCGACTTCTCCATCGCCGGCGGCCGCTGCTGCTGCTGCTGCTCCTCCGTCGAAGGCAGCGAGAAAGATGCCTGAGAACCCTTCTCCAGCAGCTCCGGCTGCCGATCCCTCCCCCGCCGCCTTCAAGCGCTACGCTCCTCCGAATCAGAGGTTTTTTTTACCTTTTCCCGATCCTCGAGCTCCTCGCGGTTCGCATTCCGCCTCGTGGCTTTTTGATCGGCTTTCTTATTAACTGCCTCTAGCGGTGGCACTCGCAGGAATCGCTCCCTCAACCGGCGCAAATCCGGAGGTCCGAACTGTTTTTTTGCTTCTAAGTTATCTTGTCATCTGTTTCCATCAGATTCGTGCGATGGGTTTTTGCTTGGGATCTTTTATTATTGCTTCACCTAAGCGGCGACGCTAATCGTTGGTTTCTGTAGAGACGTCTCGCCTCTTATGGTTCTTGGGTCATTTCAAAGGGTGAAAGGTGGCTATTGTGAGAGTTGTAGTGATGATTAATCGATTAGGATGGAAATTGGGGACAAGTGATGGTCTTATGCTATCTTACTAGTCAATTGAGGGGCGCTTCTTGTCTCGTAAATAGAAAGGTTGCACTTTGACAACTCACTGATCACTTTGCTGCTACTCCTGCTACTCATTCTGTGGTTGGTGTAGCCGTAGAGAGAGAGAGAGAGGTGGGATTAGGTTCAGGTTTCAATCGGTAGGTCTGCAATCTGTAAGAAATTGCGAATAAATATCTTTTAGGCACATGATAAAGTAGTTGGCTTGGGATTTTGCTGGCATGCTCCTCCTATTTTTAGTGTGTTCTGTACATTACCAATCTTACTGGGGTGTGCTAAAATGTGCTTTCATTTGCTCTCATAGAGCAACTTGATCGACCAAACAATTTTTATGTAAGTGATGGAGAGAAGAATCACACGGCTGCTTTAAGGAACCCCATCAATGATCAGAGGGATGCAGTGGGTAGCAACCTTCCCAAGGAAAACCGCCGTTCGCCATTGATTCCCTTAGAAGGGTGCTCTACCAGCGAAGCTTCTCGGGTTCTAAATAAACGTATGGCGTTCTCATACAGTTTTTTTTTTTTTTTTTATAATAGTTTATAGATCATTCTTTTTATCCCGTGATTTTTTAAATATTAATTGGTGTCCTCATGGACATGGTCATTCTTACCTGTTGTTGCATGACAATGTTGCTTTTCTAGGGGTGTGTGTGTATGAAAGGGGAATCTGCCTGGATTTAATTTGCCTTGTTTGTTAGAGATATGTTTAAAAAGGAATGTCCTAAAAATATTGATCGTCAAAGAAGCATTGTTGATGTGAAGACTCGTTTTCTCTTTTGGGGTTACACAGTCAGCTTTTGAAATGAGATGTCCTGATCTTAAATTATTTTGAGTTTATAAAGGTTTCTTCTTTTGCAAATTCAAATTATTTCGGATTTATAAATACTGTTAAGTAGATAATTAGATAATTTTAATTTGGAGAACTCAAAGTCCTTGTATGCTTGTTAGGATTTGGACGGTTATTTTCTGTGCCTGTGTGAAATGTGGACTTTTCATGTTAGAGTCTGGTCAACTAGCATGTGAAAGCTATACAGCTTATAATCCACTGGAATATCAGCATTCGTACATTGAATTGTTCAGAAGAAAATCATGGTTGGAAACATTATATGTAAATAAATAAATAAGTAAATAAATAAAATTACTGCATTATTTTAAGAGATCCACAAGGTTGCACTGACTTGAGTTAAGTAGATGGTTCAGTCTTTTGTCTAGGTCTTCTCCTCATTCTCCATGGTAATGCATGCATTCGAGTTCTAGAAGAAGAAAAAGTTATGCACTTGAGTACTGTTCACATTTAGCATATTTATTTGGCATTTAATAGTCAAATTGGCATGTGTAGGAGAAGATTTTGCTTCTATGTTGTAAGTCATTGCTTCCTAACCTGTTAAGTTTGATCTCAGGCTGGGAAGATACAATTCACAAATGCAATGATTTATCTATAGATTCATCTGGTACGTAAAATGTTCTTTACTTTTCACTCAAGCATTTCATATGAGTGTTGATGGATGGAAGACGTCACCATCTTCATCAAAATTGCATGTTTTCAACTGTAAAATTGTGTGGGGACAACTCGTATATCAAAAGAGATATTAAGCAATGCAGGCTATATTTCAGCTCCATTGAGCAGATTTAGTCTCCTTTGCTATCGAATGTGACTGTGGGCATCTTATTTCTAATTTGTTGATTAACTAATTTACTTCTCCTGCGAAATCAGATTGCAAGCTGTCAACAGTAATTGGGCATGAACTTTTTCTTTTTGGCTTGATATGAAAAGAATCTTGCAGCAAGAAATATGCCTAGCCTTTAATATTGTCTTATTCTTTTGAGAACTGATGATTGCATTTTTGATTGCCCATGGAAGAGTGATGGTGACCTTTGGGCTGCTGCATCAATGAGATCTTTTATGATTTGTTTTCTGCATATATAAGTTGTGCTCCCTTTTGAGCATTGATGCCAAAGAGAGAATCACATGAAGGAATAATTTTGAATAAAGATCCTTCATGTCTCACCTCTTATATCTCTGGTCAATATAACTTTTGGATCGTTATGGCGTAGAGAAAGAATTTGAAGGACTTAATTGGGATGTCGAGTCACAGTCCTATATTTAGGAACTTATGCTTTACTTCTTTAATTCGGTATCCTGAACTAAACAGTCATAAGTTTGTAGTGATATTTTGTTGGATCTTCCATGTTTCTCTTCGTTTCATGCTTAAGATGCATCATTGTTTTCCTGCTGAGAATTGAACTGTGGTTCTTTTTGAGTGTGTAGTCAAACAGCGTTGCAGCTCTTTGAGGATGTCCTGCTTGTAAGTTTATCATCCTCAACTAACCTGGTTTTCCATTTTGTGTTCTGTGGTTTCAGAAAGACCTGTTATGTACTCTGGAAGCACCAAACTTCCTCATCAGGTTTCCATTTCTGAATTCCCTTTCCTAGATGAAAAAAGAACAAAAGAACCTTCTCTCTCTCTCTCTCTCTCTCATCATGCTTCTGGTTTTGTTTGTCCAGTTAATAGCCCCATCAGGTGTTGGATCTCCTGGTTCCCAGATGGACTTCTTGGGTGAACTTCGCCAGGCAATGCGCAATGCAAATGCAGGTCCCTAGGTGTAGCGATTTTGCATCTGTACTAAAGATGAAGTTAGTGGTTTTGGATGTGGACATAATCGATCACAGCCTTCACTTCCAAGAGACTGGCGAATTGTGGCAAACGCTGTGTAGACCAGTTGGCTAACCTCCACTTGTAAAACAAAATTAGGATGCATTGCTTGAACACGCGCATATGAATATGCTTTCCACTACCACTATTGTCTTCCCTGATAGCATTAGTGCTAACCGTTTTGAGTAGCTCATTGTGGCCTCCTCATGCTTGGACAACTGCCTTTGTGCAAGTGGTATGCATGCACGAGCAGAGAGTAGAAGTCGGTCCTTGTGTCTGTTGTTGTGTGTGCGCAATCATTTTGAATTGAGTTTCTTTAACATGGTGATTGGAAACTGTTTTAAGATATCTTTTGTCCAATATAAGAGCTGGTTTTCACTTGTCCTTCTCGGTCTGTTTCTGTCTGAACCTGTTTTGATGCAATCGATTGACAGACACCAAAAGTCCATCTTCTTGCATCTTTTCTGTGAGCTTCAAAGAATGATGATTAAATATGCATTAATCAGATCATTCTACCGGATAAGTGATCACATGTTGTAGAACTGTCAAAATGGGTTATGACCCATTTGTGACTCAATATGTAATTGGCCGAGTCTTTAAGTTGGTCAGTAAAATTTGAAAAGTAGGTCGTATGTGGGTTTGGAGTAATATAATCTACACAAGTGTGGGTGTTAATGGAATTAGGCTTTATTTAGACCCAACCCACTTGCAAAGGCCTGTCACTCTTTCAGCTCTCTTAGCCTTCTTTCTCTCTTTTGCTTTAACTCGATCCCTCGGAACGCTGTGCCAAGCAGATTGTAATGAATTTCGGAAGCCAGTTTGGCCTCGCTCCAGCTTTGAGAGGGGGAAAACAAGATCCAGATAAAGCAACTGAATTTCTTTTTCCTGTAACTGAATTTCTCTCTCTCTCTCCCTCTCCCTCCGCACAATTTGTGTGATCTGTGGCTCAGTATATGTTTACGTTGGAATTGCATTCTATTTAGTCGATCTTTCTAGCACTCTTCATCATTTTTAACTTAATTTACTTAGTGTCACCTACCTAAGCTCCATTCTTTGGCCTTGCCATCTCTAATTTTCAATGTAGGTGTTTGCATTGGCTCTATCTAACTGCATTGGCTGTGGCTGTCGTTTGTGTCTTTCTATTTTCTTTTGCTCCTCTGGAATGATTATGGGTTTAGGTCAAAATCTGGTTTGATACACATTGATTGCTTAGAATTTGAGGCTTCTGGGCATTATACAGTGATACTCCAATCTTCTCTGTAAAGTAGACTGAAATGAACTTAGGTTTAAATTCGTATCACATATAGATGGGCAAAATAAATTAAATGAGCCAATTTGGAGTGAAATTGGACCATTTTCAATCTTACCCAACTCCACTCACTAATTCCATAAAACTTCAAACTTTGTCCAGAGTAACAAATTTATCTCGAATTTTTTTTATTACACAAAAAATCTCAAACTTTACTAAACGCTACATATATATCCCAAACTTTATGGTCAAGGGCATTGTCGTCTTATTCTTTTTTCTCTTTATGTTTTTAAAAAAGTAGAAGACAAAATGCTATATCACGTGAATATAAGTTTATGATTTTTATGTCATGAAAAAAAGTTTGAGGTAAATGTATTATAATTATGTCAGGTTTAAGATTTTTTATGTCATAAAAAAAATTCAGATAAATTTATCAGTTTGGAAAAAGTTTGAGATTTATGGTGATATTTTTCCTTTTGTTTTATGAAGTCCAAAAAAGGAGAGGGCGAATTTGTCGTCTCGGTCAGTGATACCGTTGATGACGTGACGCGACGAATCAGTTGCGAGGACCGTAGCGGCCACGGTATGGGAGGGGCTCTTTCGTCATTTGAGTGGGGGCCTGAAGAGCGACGTGGAGGAGTGCTATTGGACGGGCCCGAATCTCCCAACAGCGAGCGGAGCTCCAGGACAGTCGGAGAAAAAAACAGCAAGGCAAAAACCTAATCCTCGTGTTCGAGCGCCACGTGGATCGATCTGATCTGTTCATTAAAAGCCCCAGGTTGCACCATCCAGATGATGACAATGATAATCGTACCAAACGTTTTATTTTTGTAGATTTAACCCGATTAAGTCTAAGTTTTTAAATCTGTAAGGATAACTTTAAGCCCTGCAAATTTCATGTAATTAGCATAATTTGAATGAATAACCCTCCAATTCTTGAATTAGAAATGTGTCGATAATCTAATCGAGCTCCATCGACAGTAAAAACATCATAAGAAGGAAGAATCTTGTGATGCTACTTTTTCTTAATGCCCTTATACGCATAAGACAAATTGATTCTATTTCGCACGTCACATCGAGAAGGAAATCACAAACGATCTGTTTGCTCTGGGTCAAGTTAAAAACTGCCATATTTCACGTTGCACTGTTTCTTGATAGGTTCAAAATCAATTCTTTATCTCTAACGTGGGTGTTAATTGAGGATAGGGCTGAGTTGGTCGGGACAAGGATAGTTTTGTCTTAGAATTCGATCCCCAGAAAAATACATTTTGTTTTTAAGTTTATAATGCTCTGAGGTGGGGAAGTGGGAATAAAAGCAATGCTCGTGGGCATGGTGCTGCAGGCGTAGTCTCAGATTTCAAGAACTTCGTTTCTTGGTTCATCAGCAGCAGCATCCACAGAGAGAGAGAGAGAGAGAGAGAGAGAGGGAGAGAGGGAAGATGGAAGTTGGGTTCTTGGGATTGGGGATAATGGGGAAGGCCATGGCGATGAATCTGCTCAAGCACGGCTTCAAGGTCACTGTTTGGAACAGGACCCTCTCTAAGGTACTCTCTCTCATGTGTTCTTGCACGTCTCTTCATCGTGATTTCGCTTTTTGGGTGGATGGTGTTTGTGATTCTTTCGTTGATGTGGAGCTCGTTTTGTTGCGATTGTGTTTTTGGGTGATGTTTTATCGTCCTCTTTATTGTATCTCCAGACTTCTGACGATATCGTCTGGCTGATAAATGGCCACTGTCCTCTTCACTGAGTGTTTGATCGTGTATTCTGGTGAATAAAAGAAAGAAGGATAAAAAGGAATCGAATTTACCAAATGGTCGAATAGAAGAGAGATGAGGCTTAATTAATTGCTTCTAAAAATCGATTTTTTCGCCAAAAATTTACCAAGTATTTGATTTTGTGCTGATTATCCGTCGGAATGGATTCACATAATTTAATTGGTTCGCAGATGTGTGTAAACATTTGTAAATTGCAATCACGGGTGAGGATAGAACAGTGGGACGAAGGAAAGCGGCGACAGATGATGTGTATAAATGATCATCTTATTTTTGCACTTACCCCGCTGAAGTCTCTTGCTCTAGTTCTTTATCTAGTAAGTGGATGGGGAAACTTGAAAGATGAGGGTGCTTATGTGAGGATCATTGTCGAAAGTAAAACTGATGAAAGTTGGTTCTACCGGACTTGATTGGATCTGCCCTTGTCATATTGATTTATGATGTCTGGATGATGCATCCCGCATCATCTGCCTTTACATTTCCCATATCTCATCAAATTAATTTACTGGGGAGTTGCATTCTCATGCAGTCCTTGTTTCGCTTCTGATGCATTTCTGTTTCAGTGCGATGAACTAGTGGAGCATGGTGCTATAGTTGGAGATACGCCAGCCGCAGTAGTCAAGAAGTGCAAGTATACTATCGCAATGTTATCTGACCCTGCAGCTGCTCTTTCGGTTGGTAATTAATACTTTGGTTTTGCCTGCCGCTTGTCTTTCTGTATCCTAATTGCGATTGTCTGTCTGGTAACTGCTAGGTGGTTTTTGACAAGGACGGCGTTCTTGAGGAGGTCTGTGCCGGAAAAGGTTACGTAGACATGTCAACGGTTGATGCCGAAACTTCAATTAAGATAAGCGAGGTCTGAATTGATGATTTGACTTATTAACAAATATCAGGTGGCTCAGTGTTTTTATTGGAAAATAGCAAAAAAAATGTCCGTTCACTGGTAACCCAGCTGTATGACTCTTGGTGTCAATGATATCTCTCCTTTTTCAACATATCATCTTTGTCAAGATTTCCTAGTAGTTTTCCACGTGAAGTATGCTTTGAAGAGAATGAGTGTTGGCCATGAGTGGCTTAGCTTCTTTGCTGATAATTTCCAGGCCATTCAATCAAAGGGCGGTCACTTCCTTGAAGCCCCTGTCTCGGGTAGTAAAAAGCCTGCTGAAGATGGACAATTAGTTATACTTGCAGCTGGAGAAAAGGCATGTGCTATGATGATTTTTCTGTCTCTGTACCTTTTTGGCTTTCTTTGGCACTGCTTTGCATCTGATGGACAATAGAAACAGGTCGATGAAGACAAATTGAACTTAGGTCTACACGGAGGTTAATATTTTCTGTTAGCCAGTTCATCAATTGTGTTCATGTGGCCACTCCGAGACTAATTTCTGCTGCACATACAACAAAAATGTTTTCTGCTGAACTGCTAGCTGGGAAAGGAGTATCACATTGGCTGATTCCCCATAAAGTCCTAGTTGAATCTTGAAGGCAATGGTTTTGATAAAGATGAAAGCACTATATTTGGTCCAAGACTTATTATGGTCCTGTCTATAAGTTACATCCACTTCTGCACAATCTCAAGGTCACAACTTTTCTAAATGATCATATCTATGACAAAAGCTTCCTGGTCAAAGAGACAACAATGCATGTGAACCTCCAAGGAGGATGAGTCTATTCCTTGAGTTATAGATTGCTCGATGTCTCGTCAAGGCTTATTTCTTTTCGGTAGGTTATCCAGTGTCCTTTGCTGAGACTTTACACCAGCACTGCATTTTGTCAGTCAGGACTCCTTCGTTCAAAGGGTTTTGGCCATTTTCCTGAATCCGTAGTCTATATTGCAAAGATAACTGTAAGATAAGAGAATGTGTCAAGAAGATATTTCTGGAGAAAAATAATTATTACTTATTTCAGGCCCTAACAGTGGCGATGTGTCTTTGTCCTTGGCAAATATCATGTCATTAGATGGACTACTACACTGTGAGAACATCGGGATGAAAATGCAAGAATCCCTCTTCATTCAATCTCTAACGTTTGTTTATCATTTGACCTTGTATTTGCAGGCATTGTTTGATCAAGCAGTTCCAGCTTTCGATGTCATGGGGAAGAAGTCTTTCTTCCTGGGTCCAGTTGGCAATGGAGCTAAAATGAAGCTTGTAGTGAACATGATAATGGGCTGGTACTTGTTTCTGTCTATCTGCAATTGGTGAATCCCCATAGCTTTTTGATTCTTTGAGACTAGAAGAGGTGCGGCCTACCTAAAAGTTCAACGTAGATAGTCTGGTGAAGCTCATTGTAATTTTTATTAGGTGAAAGACAAAACTGAATACTGAAACAGGAACTTCCATGGAAGTTCTCGTGGCCCAGGTCCATGCTAGATAATCTTGACTGCAATATCCTGTAATGTTAGAATTAGCATAAACCTGAATCTTAATGTATACTTAATAACTCATTGCACTGTAAGCCACTTGCATGGATCTTGAGGCTTAGGCAGCCAATACACTGCAACCGCATTTTGATCTGCAAATCTCAAAGAAACCATTCTTTGTGCAATGGGAATAAAAAAACCATCAGTTTGACAATCAAGAAGAAGGGTGTCATTGTCTGCATCAGCAAATTATGATGGTATAGCAATTAGGAAGTCAACTTGAGTTGCTATTACTATCTAGATATCCGGGTGCGGGAAGTCCTAGCAGCTCTTGGTAATGGCAAGTAAATGATCTCTGTGGCTCTGATATGAGAGCATTGTGATTGCAGCGGAAGCCACTGCAGGCCCTGCTGTCATGTCTGCACCTAATCTAAATCTCGCGTGCTATCGTTATAAACTCATCAGACATTAAATTCTGTACTTGTTCTGGTCCCACAGAACTGAATCAGTTTCATTCAAGATTTACCAAATGAAATTTACGTTCTTTAAATTTGGTTATGGTACATTGGCATTTTTATGGCTCACAGAGTATTTTTATTGTCGCAGCATGATGAACGCATTTTCGGAGGGACTTGAACTGGCCAGCCGAAGTGGATTGGACCCTCATACTCTTCTTGACGTGCTGGTATGACAATGATCAACCTGTTCGGATTTACTTGAGTTAAATCATGGATGGCTGATAAAAATCTTTTCTTGGCAGGATCTTGGTGCAATTGCTAACCCAATGTTCAAACTTAAAGGACCCACTATGATAAATAGCAATTACGCCCCAGCCTTTCCTCTGAAACATCAGCAGAAGGACATGAGGCTGGCTCTTGCTCTTGGGGATGAAAATGCCCTTTCAATGCCAATCGCAGCTGCTTCCAATGAGGTTGTTTTCTTATATTAATGTCTTATACTCTACTCTGATTAGAAGTTACCGAATTATTGCTAGGAAAAGGATCAAAACCACTGTGGGGTGGTGCTTGCTATTCCCAATCCAAATGACACTGACTTTCAAGTACACAATGAATTGAAAAGTCATAGTCATGAACTGCAAAGACATTATTCTCCACAGAGAAAGAAATCCTTATAAAACAAATGAAACTTGAGGATTTTGTTACTTCCATTTTATGTCCGTGTACTGCATTTCTTAGGGCGATGACTTTCTGGCTAATGCTAACAGGGTAGGGATTAAAGAGATAAATAAATGGTTCCATAGTGATTAGATTTTTTTTTTTTTTTTTGAACAGCCATAGTGATTAGATTGAACGTACTTTAATTCTGTATGAATAGCCCTTCACTTCTTCAGGCAATGTTGAGACATATATTAAGCTTTGATATTCTGTTACCCTTTCGTTTTCTTTTACTTGAATATACATTGCACCGTGTCCAAAGTGATCTTAGATAAATTCACATTGTCATCTCCACTGCTTGTAGGCTTTCAAAAAGGCCAGGAGCCTGGGACTGGGTGATTCAGACTTTTCTGCTGTTTTTGAGGCTGTGAAGTTGCTCAAACATTCATGATGATGCAAAAGGACATGGTGAGACATCTTGGGGCTTTAAACTGATCACTGGAAGATGCATCTTCATTGTTGTTGGGTCACGGAGAATGATTTTCTGTGCCAAAAAGATGAAAGTTACTGCTTGAGAAGCGGGTGTTTCTTGTTCTCAAGTTGTTAAGAGGTTTCGCCCTAGACATGTAACCGTATTTCCCTTTGAGACAGAATGCTAAACTGATGTTTGAGATGCCATCAAATACTAGTGGTTGTTCCAAGACTCTCTCTGTCTCTCTGTCTCTGTCTCTCTCTCTCTCTCTCTCTCTCTCTCTTTCTCTCATACTCAGACATTAACATACCCAAGCATGACTTCAAGCGCATGCGCTCATGCAAATGCGCGTGCATGCAGAAAATTTATAGTTAAAAAAATGGAACAACATAGTCCTTGTAAGTGTCTGGACACTGATTTTTTCTTTCCATGATTGTTGTTAATCTCAATCGCCAACGAATATTCAAGCAGAAAAATTACTAGCAGTATATGCACAAAATAATGTAAGACTATTACACACGCATCACCAAAATCCAATCAGAATAATTTCAACCTACTAAGTGAGAGGACCACTATCAAACTCAATATTGAGCTCACCCCGCTCGACATACTTCAATCTCAAAAGTTATGGAGGTCTTTGCAGCGAAGATGGTCTTCGAAGCGGCAGTTTTCTAGGTGAAAATGGAGGTTGTCAAAGCGCGGTGATCAAGTGACAAAATGGATTGTTAAAAATTGAGCTCCTTTTGAGGATGTTTTCTCTGAAACTAGACATGATCGTAAAGGATGGTTGAAGAGAGATGACGTTGTTGCAGGTGTTTAAATTTTTCCAAAATTAATGGTCCCTTGTCAGAAAATGCCACATGTCAAGTCGCAAATGGATCTGACTGTATAAATGAGTGCCACATTAGTCACTTACATGGCGCTTTAATACTACCAAATATTTTCTTTGATGTGAACCGAATTAGCCTAGATTAGTAGGGTTCAAGAAGAAGAGAAGGTTACACTCACTTGTCAAAGCAGCTAATTATTGAGAAAATTGTCCAAAAAGTCCTAAATTTATTGCACTTTTACCAATTCAGTCTCTTTGCCGATTCAGTCCTAAACATTTTCACTTCTTGTCGATTTAATCCATCCAACTAATTTTGGCTAGAAAATACTGACATGGACGCCAGCAATGCCACATAGGACCGTTGGTGCTGACGTGGACAATGTTTAATAATACTTTAATATTTTTTTGAAATTTTTTGAATTATTGTTTTTTTTTTTTTTTTTTTCTGTTTTTTCCTTCTTCTTCTTTTATTTTCTTTCTTTTCTTTTTGGCTTTCTTGACCTTTTCCAATGGCCGGCCACCAGCCACAAGCGACGGCCAGTCATCAGCCACAACCAACCAACTGGCCTCGCCCGCCACAGGCGAGGCCTGGCCGGGTGAGGAGCCCCGTCAAGGGGAGCCCTCGCCAGGGCTCACCCTCACCCAGGTGAGTGTCGGCCTCACCCAGATCTGGCAAGGCCGGCCCTCACCCCTGGCCGGCTGATGCCGACCGCCCTAGCCTAGGCAAGGGCTGACCTCGCTAGATCTAGTTTAGGCAAGTCCAACACTCACCTAGGCAAGGGCGAGCCTCGGCGAGGGCTTCCCTTCTGGCGAGGCCGACCCTCGCCCTAACTTGGTCGTAGGTCGACCTTGCCCAAGCGACCCTTGCCAAGCGGCGCCTAGGCGAGGGCTCCCCTCGCCGAGTCTCCTCCTCGCCGGCCGGGCCTCGCCGTGGCGAGCGAGGCCAGCCCGGCTGGCTGTGGCCGACCATCGAAAAGGCATAGAAACCCAAAAAGAAGAAAAGAAAAAAAAAACAGAAAAAAATAATAATAATTCAAAAAATATTAAAATATTGTTAAAAATTATCCACATCAGCGCTGACGGTCCTATGTGGCACCGCCGACATCCACGTCGGCATTTTCCAACCAAAATTAGCCGGATAGACTGAATCGACAAGAAGTAAAAATATTTATGACTAAATTAGCAAAGTTAAAAGGTCCAAGACTAAATTGGCAAAAGTACAATAGGTTTAAAACTTTTTGGACAATTTTCCCGCTAATCATTGATGCACTGGATTGACAAATACAGATCCAGATTACTAATGCAAGTGAATTTTCAGGCACATATATGCTCTTTGCGTGTCATTAAACATTCTCAGAACGATCAACGACTCCTCTTCCGACATGGTCGGATTGTGCGACAAGTGCTAAGATAATTGAAATCTAGGAAAAGAAAAAGAAAAGGAAAGCAGAATTTCGTTGGGCATTTCACATTCAAGAACCAGGTCAAAGATATGAACAATTGTTGAAAGCATCCACATCTTCAGCGACGGCAATTACAGATGACATTACACATGATGTGATATGAACACATTCTCCTACCAACATAAGCAACAAATGATGCTATTTGGCAAGGTGGTGTGAAAGAAAGCACTTAAAACTACAAAAGATGCTAATGAAAACCAAAAGCCTAGGCACATACACTCAATACAAGTGATAGTACAACAATTTCAAAGCTCCGAGAGGATGGCGGGGATATAATGAGATAACTCTGCGGTGAGAGATTGAAACCCGTTCACAAGCTGCGTGTGGAATTCTTGATCTTCCTCCCCGATCAATCTGAAGTGAACCCGTATCGCACGCTTACAAACAGCCATGAATTCAAGAAGTGCAGCGATGAGTTGCTGTAGTTCTTGGGACCGCAACCTCGTGGCAGGCTCACCCGACAGGAAAGCCGTGCAAACACTAAGAACCCCACTATTCACCTACAACATGAGATTAAATGTCAAAAGGTTATCATGAAGAAAGAGGTGCATGGATCTAGACAAGTTATTTGGTCAAGCATAAGCCAGTTATTTGCCAAAGGCCATTAATATGCACTCACTTGGACTGCCACGCTGCCTTGGAGGATTCTCTGCAGACTTTGCAAGCGTGGGAGTTGATCTCCTTCAGAACTGCGAGGCTCTTCAAGTTCATTGCGCAGTGCAGCTGTACGGGTTTCAATCATGCCAATTGCATTTTCTACTGGCGAAAACTCAAGAGACTCAGATTTAATCACCAAGAGCCTGTTCACAAGGGCAGGGAATGAGCCCTCAGTCTGAAGGACCGTCCGCCTCTTCCATTGGTCTTCTAACCCACCTTGAGTCTTGCCATTTTTAGTAAATGGGGTATCAAACAAAAAGCGATCAAAAACACGTGCACGGACCCCACCAGTAGATAGTGAAAAGATCCTCTCCCTTCTGCTCCCCAAATCTTCATCTTCCATCACAGGATCAACAGCAGTTATCTGTAGATAGCAAACTCCTGGCTGCAACTCTTCGGCTTTTACTTGTCTAGAATCCGGGATAATGTGCAGTGTATGGTTTCCATCCATCCGGGACTCATAAATATGACTAAGCTTCTCCATAATATCACCAAGGCGCACATCACGGGGCTCCCGATAAACGTATTCCTTCCTATCCAGCTTCCCAAATTTTTCACCGTAGAATCCCACCCTGTAATATGTAGCATCTGTAAAAGGAATTGGGCTCGATTCCTGCTCAAGGATTGACTCATAGATATTGGTGAGCAAGGTGTGACATTTTGCCAGCTGTCCATATGCTCTCCTGCTTTTGTAAACTGGAATCACGAGTTCCAGAATGCTTGCGCAGAAATGATGAAGCTCAGCTTGAGAAAAAAGCTTGTTTGCAAGCTGCAGATATTTCACAGCAGAGTCTACTGTGAGTTTTGAAGCACCATACCCCTCAACCTCTGCAGCAGATGCCTCACAGCTGATCTCACTGCTGACCATTGGGCAAATTTTACGTAGTGCCGTCACATGGTCTTTACTCCAGACACCATCATTTCTAGCTACTAGGGCCTGCAATAAGAAAAGTAAGATATAGATGGACTGCATGAGTATCTGATAGAATATATTCTTCCAATCAATCAGCAATAACTAGTTGTGATAAGTTTCCAGTATAAATAGATCTCAGACAACAAACAGTTTGAGCAGTCTTCGCAGAGAAGTATAGAGCCGTAAACTCTAGATACCTCACAAATCAGAAAAGAACTCACTTTGGTTGAGGAAAATGATGTCCTACCAACAGTATCCCTTGTCCATCAAGAGTAGAAATTATTTGTACCCTGTGTCTTTGTTTCTATTACGGATACAAGTATTTGGCTGTAAATTAAAGCATAACTTAGGTCCTTGCTAACTTACAATAGGCAGAGTACATTGGATCTTCTATTTATAAATGACAATTCTTCCTTGGAGAGCCAGCAAAATGTGATTGTATAGAGGAACATTTTTTGTGACAGCATACAGAATCCAACCATCAAGCTTGAAAGAGTACATTTGCTTAAAAAAAGCTGTATGTGACTATATTTGATAATTTAAATGTATGTACCTGCATTACAACACCAGCAACAGCCACAGCACATTGTGCAGCTTCAGCCCAAGACTGCATCTCCTGGTGTGCATCACACAAGTGCAACAACCACATAATGTGAAGATCCGGGACAGGGGCAAAAGCCATAGCAAGTTTGTGATAACTCTCTGCAGCAGCATATCTATCCATATTCATCAAAGATCCCTGAATGACAAAAAATCAGAGAAAGGCTAACTTAACACAAGCCCAAAACTTATTAACATGTAATTAATGATAAAGCCAAGATGTCTATGGTCAGCAAGCTCGCTGGATCAGATGCAGTACAGCCAACAACTTTTAACTATAACACGACCCACTCTTCTCAACCAGAATGGTGACTCAGATGACAGAACTACTCCAACTATTTGTAATTGATCCAATCTGATGAATGGTCGCTGATACATCACCGATATATATGAGGTTCACCTCACCCATAAGTCATTAAAAAAATATGCTACCACACATGCGATCATAACTTACCAAAAGAGAATGCTCAAGGCTTGCATCTAGTGCCAAAAGAAGGCAATCAGAGAGATATTTGACCTCCGACCAGGACCACCGATTTTCTGTCATTCTTTCTGGAATTGAGACTAGAGAATTTTCTGCAAGACCACATTCTTTCAATATGCTAGGGCTCTTGCCTTCATTTGCCATTTCCTCCAAAGAATTTCTAAGTCGCCGTGCCTCACCACTCTCCTCTAGAGTACCATCAGATTTCATCTGAGTGACTTGCACCTCAGACATCAACTCTGATATTGTAATGGTCAGCATGACCCTTAACCTTGCAGATTGCATTAAGTGATAGAAAGAACTCTGCAAATTGATTATGAAATGCATACCATCAATAATCTGGTTGTACTAGCTGGCAGAGAAGAGTATGATGTTAAGTCTAGAGAGCTTACCTTAACAAGTATCTGAAGCCCAACAACAGCCCGTTTCCGAACACTGTCATTTCTGAAAACTCCAAGCCGCAGCAGATGAAAAGCAACTTGTTTTAAGAATCGATCATTCTCCCTGGATATAAGGGTAGCTCCATGAAGATCAAAGACACTGCTGAAGACAGGTGATAAAGCTTTCCAAAACTCCAGTGGTTGATTTCGGGAGAAGAAATTCATAAAAATAGCGGTCATGCAATCGAGTTTCCCATAGTCTGTTGTGATGCTATGAGTTGATGCCATTGTGGAAAATTTCTCGGTTATTTCCAGAACTTGAAGACTGACAGCAGCGCTTAAATTCTCTTCCCAAAGCTCCTGTAGTAATTGCCACGATTATAAGCTGTCTTCATTAAGTGAAAATCAAATGATTCAAACTTCTTCAAACAAGAAAAACAAGAGCAGCAGCATGGTGAATACTGTAAACACCATACCAGTTTTTGCCTCAAAATTGGGTGCAAGGATTCTCTCAGAGCTTGAGCTGAAGCTCCAATCCTTGAAGATTGAGCCTGAGCTAAGGCTTCTCTCAAAGAATATGGCTGACTTGGGGAGCTCAACTGGGAGTTCACTCTTTGCCATAAATAACCATTCTCAGGTGTTCCCTGAGGCTGCATAAAGATATTGCAGCAGAAATTTAGAGACTCTGAGTGGAAACCAATATTCACAAGGATGGCTTCCAGTATTAAAAAGAACATTCACCAGGATGGCCTCTGAGATCAGGAATTACTACAGCAGACAAAACATATTTACCTTACTCTCAATTTAAATGCTTTACAAGAGTTCACTTACTCTAACTTCTTGTCTTGATGCCTCTGAAAGATACGTGTTAATTGCAGGAGAAAGTCTCTCAGAGTACTTTGGGGAGACAGGTCCATCCCCAGCGGGGCTGCGAGAACTGGAGCCAAGGAGCATGCCATCAGAAGGTTTTCTATGCTGCAAAATCATGTAAAATGCAATTACTATTCTGAGCAAGGAGGATAGCACTGAGACTACTCAGTCATCCTAGTAAATCTGACTTCCATGCTGCAAGGACAAACAGATAATTTATGGTGATTGAAATAGAAAAATCCTAACAGCAAAGGAGAAAAAAGGCATGAATCAAGAGCATTTTCATCAGTCAACTGTAAGGAAGATTCATGACAAGTGATAATTCCACAAAGAATTGACAAACCAAAAGGAAAAATCTCATCAAGCACCAAGCTGATAATGAACCATTATAATTACTATCTCGTAAAGCACCTCTATACTCTAAGGAATTTAACTTGCCATCTATTGATCCACTAAACGAACTAAATGCCTCCAACGAATTTACTCATAAACAAAAAAGAAGGAAGGAATTAAGCAAATTTCTCAGTCACTGATCAGCATTAAACCAAACAATTCTTAAGAATTCCAATTCAAAGAACAACTTAATCTATAACTGATATTCCAGTAGCAAATATGAGCTAACCAGAAGTCAAGCCAGAAAGAAATCGAAATATTGGAAATGGACTCGAACCTCAAAGAGAGTAAGGCACTCTTCCATGAGTTTGAAAAATAGTCGGGTTCGAGCAACGCTTTGCTGCCACGCCTTGACAAGTGACGTGTCATCTAGGTTGCGCACAATTTGCAAAATAACAATCAGAACTTCACGCTTCTCCACAGCATTCAGATTGTAAAAGACAGGCATCTCATCTAGGATCTGCAATAAATTCAAATTTGAAATTTTCAGAACTTAGAGAAAAGGATAAAGGATGATACTGCAATTCAAGACCATGAAAATGCTAGGAACTTCCAAGCGAGAAACTAGGTTACCCCCCAAGTTGCTTTTACTATGCTAGATTTGTTCATTTAATATGAATATTTTCCCCACATATCATGAAAGCAAACTAAATTGGAGAGAACAAAAAGATCTGAAGAAGTGAAAATTGCTTTCACTAGACAAATTTAAGTCTATCATCTATATAGCTGTCACACCGGGGACATTAAGTAGCTTCAATTTGCACGCAATTGTCAGTACATTTATTACGGATAGAGACAATAAAATGATGGGGAAAATGGCACAACAATAGAGGTGGTATTGCAACTAACCCCCAGGATCAGGGTCGCAGTGGCAACTATCAATTTCATTTTAAGCCCTGAAAGGTACAATAACAAAACATCCACAATGATTGCCTAATTTTAACGCAATGACTGGGCGAAAAGTAATTTCTTGGTAGCAAAGATGAACCCTAAACATAGGCCTTGCTGTTACAAAAATCAAACATCACGGCATAAGGTTAATTAAGTTTAAGCTTCTAGTTTCTTTTTTAACATCTTCCAGGATCAGAGATGTTATAATCAAGGTAGTACTTTCAACCTGATGCATCAAGTTTAAGCAATTATGTAATTGTCCTGTTCAGATGCATCAACAGAATGTCAAAATACTATGTAGCCACCTCAGTAACTAACATAAATCTGCTTAAGATGGTGAACATAAAACCCTGTACCTTTAGTTTTACCACCTACAGCTTACTCAGTGAACATAAAACTCTACACTCTCCAAACCCAGTGAAGTACAGCTTACACAGCAAATTATTACATAGACAGTTCTCTCATATTTTGATTTCTTAAAAATTAATATTATAAACTATCTGGATCAAAAGAAGGCATGACCTACTTGTTCATTTTCACAAGACAATCAGAAAAGCAGAAATTTCACTTATGAAAGAACAGATGAAAATTAATCTTTCAACTGGCCCGCGTTTGACATTTATGCATTCTAACTAGGGACAAATGCAGGAAAGGATACTTGATATGATACTTAAAGGAATAAAAGAAGAATCCCTAAAAGCTGGGCATCATAACAAATTTTTCTTGTAATCTGTTCTGAAAGAAACAATTGAAATTGAAAACTGAATAAAAATTCAGTGGAAAGCACAAAATAATAGACGGTCTGGGATCTTGGTAGGGAAATGTACCTGTCCGATGAGTGGAAAATATAGCTGTGCAATGTAGAGTTTATCTTCAGGCTTCTGGTATCGAGCATCAAACTCATGCTTGCATAGGAGGATGACTAATATTCTAGCTGCCTGCACAAATTGTATGATAAAGGTCAACATACAGAACAAACAAACATGTTTGCCAACTTTGCAGACTATAATGGCAAATAGAGGAAAATATATTCAGAAACCAACTTAAATTTAAGCATATGTTAGTACAAATTATTAGCACAGTAACCAACCTTTGCACGCTGAGACAAATCATCATGATCCCAGCTGAGGAAAATTTCTTGTATTAGGACAGATGAAAGGTAGTTCCTGCAGCATGTACGCATAGATAAGATCTTCCACATCCAGCATATTTTGAAGAATGCAAGGAGACTAAGACCAGCTGTGTGCGCAGTGTAAGTTATAATATGTTGAGGCCAGGAAAGAAAGTGTGAAGCAGTTATGAGGACTAGTTTTTCAAGAAAAACTTGTAAAACTTCATAGAGCAAGAGTGGGAATTGATGATTGCTCAAGGGCATACAAGAGACCTCCCAAAGTCTATGTAATCGAAAGGCTATCAAGTAGTACCAGATTGTAAACTGCTCCACCACATTTTCCAATAAACTGGATTACCCATGTAAAGGACACAAAGTGGTGGGTGCAAGTTGATGCACAATTTATGTTGCACTTGCAGAGTTAGATGAGGCAAATCTCATTTCTGAAACTCATACAGTTACCTATCCGAAGGGTCTCTTCCAGGCATTTCCACGAAAAGATCATGGTCACATATAATCTGTAAGAATGTGAGCTTGCAATCATGAAGAACCGATGGACATACTCCAGAAAATTTGTCCAGGTACAAGGACACCTGTAGCAGATGAATGAGAAGTAAGACAACCGAACACGGAACTGTAATTGACATGAAAAACATATTTAAATTACACCAAGCCATATGTGAAATTCTCACTAAGTTAATCACATCAGGATAAGCTATCCATTCTTAAGATGTAGAAATCCAGTTTAATATGAATAAAGCAGTTAACTTCGCTGCAAGTCGGGAACCCCTCCAACAAAAAGAGTCAAATCCGAATCACTAAATTCCATTAGAGATAATCATACATTAAATGGAAGGAAAAGCGTACTAGTTCAAAAACTTGGCGAGGTTCAATCACTGATAAGAGATCATAACAGAAGAAGGCCAAGCTACTATTCAACCGCTTTGCTAAGCTTAATCCCTTCTTACAACGCTCGTGGACTTCTGTTAGAAGGCAATCATACAACTGCAATATGCATTTAAATACACCTTCTTTCAGCTGCATAGGTGGAATATCTTCACCTGCAAAATAAAGGATGATGAGACCACTTAAGGATCATACAATGATTCAGAATGCAAATTGAATGGTGAAATGACTGCATCATTTGAATAAGAGCACATGTTTACAGACCTAAAATTAACTATTGCAATTGTTGCAAAAGTAGAAGCAGAGAAAGAGAATAGACCTTTTCTTTTCAGAGATACTAATATTTAATTAAGATGCGAAGAGGATGTTTTGATGCTTTAAAACATACCTAGTGAAAGAACGTGATAGAATAGTCGAGTCTGCTCCAAGGCCATTGACTTGACAATTAGTTCGAGGAAAAACCAAGCCATAGCCAATACGTCATCATAGACCGGTCCGACACGGTAGCCCTTAGCCTGAACAAAGGGATAAGGTAAATATGGCAGTAGCACAGTATAGCTGTACATTAATGTCCTGCAGCAAGGGTGCAGCATCCATGCAGCATGTTTTTCCACTTGCAAAAAGTATTGTCTACTAACTAGCAAACAGTTTCTCTCTCATTGATATTGCTGTTTTATACCCAATTGACTAAACCAGGGGAGCTGAATTGACTGTTATTAGTCTGCTAATCATTGACAATCCATAACAAGGAGATTAATCTCAACAAAAAAAGCAAAGACTACTTTATGAGAATATAACCAGGAACAGCAGCTCTTTAAATGAAATGAAGCGCAAGAAAATCCTAGTATGAAGATGGTTCCAGAAAGAAAACAAAAGCATGAAATTATGAACTAAGGCACTTCATTGTAACTAGGAAATGGTGTCTTGCGTCAGTAAGCAATCACTGAAATAGTGGGTGAATTGGAGAGATAACTTAATCAGCACCTCATACACACACACACACACACACACACACACACACACACACACACACATGGTACCCAAGAACTGGTATAATCCATTACACTGTGCTCATAGTTTAACAGCCAAAACAGATGACCAGTAAGCTTTTACCTTACTTCGAGCTAAGCTCCCCCAAACAGCAGAGAGACCAGGATAAACTGGTGGTTGACGTCCCCCAAAGTCATCAAATGCATAATCAACATAGTTAACAAGAAAACGATTTCTTTCATTGTCATCCACAGACTCCTGTTGCGCCCTATGGTACAAAATTGCACATGTTATCAAATGCCAAGGGGCCAGATGTGACCACAACAGTTTAAAAGGCATATACTACGTTCCAAGAGAATGAATTAATTGTAAAGCTGAAAGGGCAGTTTGATGTAGAAAAGGGTTGGTTTTTGGCATATGCATCCATTTCTTAATTCCTTTTTCACAGGGCAATGAATCCACATGCAGAATTTATCCAAACTCCATTTAGACATAAGCATGTCATCATCCACAATTTTCAGACATAGAAGGCTTAAAATTCATGTTCAGCATGAACAAAACATGCATGTACTATTCAATACATTAAGCATCAAAAGTGAAGAGCAAACCTAGTCAGAATATTCACCACAGCCCTGAAAGCCGCGACCTGAACATGACAAGTAAAATGTGAGGTTGCAAACCATAAGAACTGAGTGAAAGTAGAATGAACATCAAACTATATGCATTATGCACTAATCAATTAAGATACTGCTTGTCATAAAAGGATAGAGAACAAAAGAAAAAAAAACCCAAGGCTGGCCCATTAAAAAATAAAATAAAATAAAATAAAAACAATAAGCCCATTTGAGCAGTTCCCTTGCAGTGACTCATTTCTACAGCTCCTCATTATATTTCTTTTGCTTCAAATGGTCCATTTGATTTTAAAAGATCTGTCATTCTACGATGTATCTACGGTTTTATCAGTGAATGTCTTCCTTGAAAGAACAAAGAGAAAAATCAGAGAGTGGATTTATTTAAAGACCTGAAGGGTTTCTCCACCATTGCCTATAAGATGTAGTAGCATATTCAAGATTGGGTGAAGGAACTGGAGTAAAGCAGTAGAATCAACATTCTTTAGACTGTTAATAGCCTGCAAAAGAACATTTGCAATGAAATTAAAACAGGAAAAGTCATAACAAACCATCATCCACAACAACTTAGAAGAAAATCCACAGAGATATATTGAAATTTCTTTCTGAAGGAAAACAGGACTAAATAATGCTGAAGTCAAGGGCCCATTTAACATCGTGCAGCAGACATATTAGGCATGAAGAAGAAGCCAAATGCTCATCAAAAGATAGCATCTACTAAAGTAGTACCTCCAGAAGTTCAGAACCCCAGGGTGGGCTTGTCCGCAGTGTGTGTCTATCATATTCAAGAAAAAAATCCCTAACTCGCTCATTAATAGGGTACAAAGATGAGCAGAGTCTCAAGCGCAATCTAAACACATTTTTCCCATCTTCCAAGTAGTCCAACCTCTCCTGCAAAAGAGAGGCACATTTCTTTATTTACAAATTTAATGCAAGGACAAGAGCCAAACATGCTATTTGCCAAATCACATCTGTTCTTCTATGAGAAATCCAACAATAAATTTCAAAAAAACTACTTAGCAGTAAACCTTGTGCTCTATAGACTCATAAACCTACTGGTTTTCAAAGAAGCCTCTCAGTTTCAGGATACCCCAGGATAGAAACCTGGCAGCATATACATGTGTGTGCATGCATCTGCACATGCATATGCACATATACCCTCCTTCTCATTTGGTATGAGTGGTTGAAGTTCACCAAGAACTTCATCGCCAGACATATATCTGCTTGCAAGTGCCATCAGTCAAGGCATCTGACTTGCTCCAGTTCAACCCAAAGGAGAAAAATAAACATTAAACAATGCAGGAAACCCAAAAGCAAGTAGGATGGAACAGCATAGACCAGCGAGATTTGAAAGAGTAGTTTAGCTTAGTCAAAGTTAAAGTATGTAAAAGACTCCCGTCAAACAAGAGATATCCTGGATCAAGAACATCTCTAAAGTCACTCATATTGTTAGATAATGATATAAAGGCATTATTGACATGGAAAACAAGAAATAGTACACATGTTATTCTGCTGATTAACACAACTCGTACCTTTCCAGCATCCTGAAGATAATGCGGAACTAGCTCTCTCATGATAGGCAAAGAAATTTCAGATCGCAACCTGAACAAAACCACACCTGTTAGAGGTCTAGGGTAACCATTTATATATAGAAAAGGACTGCAAATTAAGACAGCAAGATTCAACTACACAGAAAATAAAGGTAAACAGATGTAAACAAGCTCCCGTGCCATTTTATCATGTTTCAGGTAAAGAACGTTTTGTTAATACTCAACCATAACATAAGGCATTGACACCGGTTTTTACACATGCATCATGCTGAACTCAGCAAAGGTTGAAGACAGGGTCAAATACATGTAAAATGGTTGAACCATTATTTCCATTTGTCAGCATAAGGAACAGAACACAGGGTCCAATGCATGTACTTACTGAGCATGTGTAGATAGTGGAAGTGCTGCATAACCAATCACCACCTGGAAAATCAATTAAATGGGAAAAGAAAGATTACATTAATGCAATTACATTAATGCAATGAACATGAGAAAATGGAAGTAGCCAGGTAATATTAGGTATGGAGCATAAAAAAGTTAAGAAACCAAAATCAACAATAGGCACAATAAGAGATCATTCAGCAAAAGGGATATACAACTAAAAGGAAACATTACCGGCTTTGGAGCTTCCAGCTTTGTTTGAAGGTCAATGTGGAAGAAAGTGAATAATAGGTGATGAAGCGGGGTCCAAATGGCAGGAAGAAGAAGTTTAAGTTCGTCATGATAGCAAGCTGCCCTAGCTCCAACGGCAACTTGCGTATGGACCCACTTCTGTGGTGATGCACCTGGCTCCCTTGGATACAGTGCCTATGAGATAATTCATAAAATTGAGAAAATATATTCATAGAGAAATAGATAATTCCAACCATAGGCACTAAGGGGGTGCCAGCCTGTATAAATCATTCACAAGAAAGAGTATTATCAACACGAATTCTACCTCCAGAGGCTGTCTACGCACATCAGCATCATCCTTTCTAAGTTCAACCCGTATAAACAAGTTCCTCTTCCGACTCAAAGCCACTGTTAGGGGATATACATAGAGAGAATGAAAAAGCTGCAGGAAAGGCTCATTCCTTGTGGTGGTCCGGAAGTCAAAGGCTTGGAACTGAAAAATAATCAACAATTTCATGAAGCGCATACAAAAGTAAGTGCTCGAACATCAGTGATTATATCTTCAACATGAAAATGCTAGTAGGCACTTTGTATGGGCACATAATCATCTACAATCAGCAGGATAGCAAAAGTGCAATAACTCACCAAAAACAAAAGTGTAGACCAAACCCACAAAACAAAAGTACTACTTAGATTAGGTCTGACCAACTTCCTTTGTACCTATTGAAAAATCACCCCCCCCCCTTTTTCTCCACTTTTCCCAACCCTCTCAAGCCTCCAAACATTTCTCATTTCTTCTTGCTTTAAATATTTTCTCTACTACAGGTGAAAGAAGTTCAACACAAACATTACGAAGTTGCGAGCATGGTACAAAAAACCTTTACTACATAAGCAGTTCAAGAGATTTAATCCAGCTGAAATCTTTATTATACGTCAACCATCCCACCAATACTAGGAAGCATTCAATTCTGCTGCTGCATACAAACAACAGTTCATCTGAGCACAATGAAAGGGGATCATGGAGAATACACAAGACAATGCAAACCACAAGTCAATAACCCTCGAACAAGCACACAATGTGGCCCTGGAAATGTTAGTGGGCGCCAAATGGCAGAGTGAGCTCTAACACTGAGCCCATTGAAGTTATGCAATCAAATCAATTAAGTCAGAGAAATATAGATACTCAATTAATACTTCCTCCAACCCAACTATTAATTGGTCCATGGTGTCATAGCAAATCCAATTTTTCATACAAACTCCAACATTTAGGTACATACAAAAGAATCACTTCAGAGTTTAATTCCTAAAACTAAATAGCAGCTATTTTCATTTCCTTCCCTAGCCATAATTATGTCCTCATCGAAAGAATGACGGCTACATTACTTACATCATCAGCATTGAAGTCTGAATTTCCTTGGATGTTCAATCTATTGTCTGAGGCTTCTTTTCCATCAAAGGAATGCTGTTTGATATTGCTACTTTGGGTCCCATCCGAACCATTACTGGGACATTTTGAAAAAGTAGAAGCAGTAATAGTATCACCAGGATCAACAGAATCATTGGTCATGCTACCATTTTCTGATACATTCTCCAAATCAACATGACCAGTCTGGTGTTTTTCAATTTCAAGTCTCAAAACACCTCTCACAGGTTTATGAACCTTGCGCTTTGGATCCTACAAAATAAAGGAAACACAGACAAACAACAATTAAGAGGAATAATTACTTTGTACTGATAAAAATAATTCACTCGGTATCTTATATGCTATCTTATGCTGGAATTAGATTTTAAAGAAAATCCAAATAAGACCTGCCCCTTCCTCCTACATCTTAAAATCAATGACAGATGACTGTAACACCTCGAAAGCTTCCAAACTGCAATGGAATTAATTTACTGGGAAAGTCATAAAATTCAAACCCTGCCCCCAACTCCGCCCACACAGAATAAAATGAGAGCTGGATTTGTAAATTTCTTCTTCATCAGGCAATACCTTCTATAGAATTAATTTGAAATTGCACAGAGAGCCTGTTATCTGAACGAAGCAACTCTAACAAAACTTTCAGATAGAAAGTAAACACACAAAATTGACTAAATCCTCCTCGTATAATGAAAAAATAACAAGGCCATCCGTCTTGCCAAGAGAGGCTGGATATTAAGATGATAAAAGTCATACTTAATTTTCAACTGAATTAATCTCAATTTATTGGATCATTCCCCAAAAATTCAGGCAACACAACCTCGGATATATCAATCTAAAACACCATATCCTTCACAATCATTCAAGTTGGAGTTTTTTAACTGCATCAATACTTCAACAGTTCGCCGAGTTTGAACAAGAAAAGAGAATTGTAGTATCTACTAGTTTTTTATGGTGGTGATAGTTAATAGAAGAGACATCAAATGCCTAATCAAAAGCATATCATTTTCATAACCTATAATAAAAGGAGTTGACAGAAAGATGACACAAGTTAAATTAACAAAGCAAATAATAAAACTCGAAAGATCAAAGTTCCTAATAATTATGAAAGGCTGACAGGTTGCTCATTTTGGAGAATGACATTCTTTTCTTTGTTGTCGTAGCATGGAGAAATAATATATGAACCATCCAAGGGATATCCATGTGTGTGTGTGTGTGTGTGTGTGTGTGTGTGTGTGTGGAGATATAAAATAAGCCCATGGTTCCAATAGAAATATAAGCAAACACAAAGGGAAAATGATTGATCTAACAAACACGCTCATGCTGTACCTGAAGTGAATCCTCAGTGTAGCTTTCTTTAACTTTGTTTAAGTTTGATAGTTCAACTACAACTGAGCTTCCACTTGAATAACCCAGCTTCCCATGTAATGTGATCTTAGAAACAGGTTCCACTCCACCATCATGGGAGATGGACCCAGAAATGCTAGGAGCAAGAGGGCTACTTGGAGAAGCAGAACCACCAGAAGCTGCACCAATGGTGTTATCAAATAATGGAACAATAGCCCAGGCGAAGGACTCTCTGTATGGCATGATTCGGGACCACACCTGCAATTTCTGCCTCTCTCTCTCAGTCAAGTGCACCTGCAAATATAGTTGAGATAGCACAACACCTGATTCAAAGGATTCTGTTTAACAACTAACTAAAATTTTACTTAAAACACCAACAAGTGCAACCTCCCTCTAGAACTATTTATGAGGGATCAAAGGAAGCCTTTCAATCAGGTCATTGAGGAGATTTACAGGTATGGTTGAGAATACAATCTAGTGAACAGTAGAGTTTGGAATTGGCCTTTTCTAACCTCCAATTCCTGTCCACAGAGATCAACCAACATACTGTTTCCCCACTAGCCAGCCATTTAATGTGTCCAATACAGGCAGCTTCATGGTTTTGACGGATGAGATAGTAGAATGCAACATTTTGTTTCTGCTTTTTCATTTTCTGTACTCCCATAAAACTCACCATATTAACAACAAAAGAATTAAGAGACCTTTTTTATCACCTAAAGGAAATTAGCAAAAGACCAGCAAGGATGTGGACCCAATTACACGACTATCTAGAGGGGTGGATCATTCAAAAACAAGTAGCTCCCAAGAACTACAAGGAATTAATCAAGTTAAGTTGAGTTTGAGTGAATTTACTTCAGTCTCTCAAATTTCAAATTCCTTCAACATCAGAAAAGAAAATAGAAATAGATAATCTGCTTGGTGTGATCTATTTTTCCCCTTAAAAGTTCATGTTTGAGGAGAATTCTTGCTGCAAGGATAAGGAGGTTCATTGCATTATAGAGGTCAGTCTTCAGTCACTGGAAACAGCATATCTCAGCTTGTGAATGAAGGCTAGCAGAAGGTTGGTGCAAGTGTGGTTTAATTCGCAACTAATCAAATTCAATCTAGTATAACTCAGTCAACAAGTTTTCATAATTACAAGATTTATAAAATAAATAAATAAATAAAGTACTAGGACCCTGTCTTCATTTCTACCCGTGTAATAGTATAGGGAAATGCTGGGGTAATTCTAGCCGCTAGCCGGGACACGAAGCAAAGGTGTTCATGGAGTTTGTATCAACTAATTCCTAAGGTTGACAATCTAAAAAGGGAGTCCTTGACGGAATCCTAAAATTACATTTGCCTAGAAGAAGAAATTATACATAAACATGCAAGTGAGAAACCAAACAATCAGATTATAGTTCTAAATAAGCATAACGCCATTTGGATCTATTTTTAATAACAAAAGGAGGTTGTTAGGTAGTAAGAGGCTACCACACTATTCAAATTCTTTAAAAGAATATAAATCACAAGCATGAAAAGTTTGTTCATCCATCACTGTTGGAGTGTTGAATCATAGAAGAAATATCAAGGTGCACAAACACATACAGGCTCCTTGCGTGAATAAACGGATGAAGTAACTCCGCCTTCTTCAGTGGCAGGTTTCTCCAGCTGGATTAACAGACAAACTGATGCTGATGGTGCATCCAGATAGAAGATTCCACGTGGCTCATTTGACATTTTGTTCTGATGATGATATCCAAACATGAGTTCATTAGTGGAAGGATGTTAATCATCGAACTTAGCTAGATAATAGAAAAACTAAAGGAAAACTTATTCACTTACATCCTGTGTCTCAGTTGGTAGCACTCGAAAATAAAAATCTTCTGACAACTTTTCTCTCCTCTCCCTATTGTACAGGCATATCGTACCATGAAATGGCTCTATTGAAAATGGAAATTGCGGGAAAAGATTCCCAGACAAGAAGGTCATTACTCATTAGGAAAACACTTAGGTGCATCAAGAATTTAGAAAGCAGCTATTATACGTAAAGCCAAACTGCAGTCTGACACATACCGACTAATCCTGCTTGAAATGAGAGAGATAACACTTTCACCGAGATCTTCAATCCACTGAAAAACCAAAGGAAAAGGATATGGATGAGAGATAGAACAAAATATTGGCAAATTAAATTGAAAACTGAAAAGTGAAATATGAAAGGATGGTGAAAATCTTCAATGCTTGAAGATAACCTGCCATGCTGCGAGATATGAGAATCCGGAATCCTCTGCCCATATATCATTGACCTCTCATTTTGCCAATCGAATGCTGGTTCGTAAGTAGGCAGTGGAGATAGACCAAAATGCTGTATTCACATACATAATACAACTAAACCTCGTCACTTACTAAGGTAAGTAAAAAATTTGAACCGTATGGTAGTGTGCTACTAAAACCAAGAACTCTAAAACGTTTAATCGAAACACAAAGTAGATCAAAGGGAAATATAAGAACAATCAAATTCATTGTGACTAAGAAGTAAACAGACCAGTCTACAGCAGCTTCGCAGTCTAAAAAATACCTCTCGTATCGTATATGGTAATCATTATTACTATATGAGAGGAAAAATAACTTGCTTATAGATAGATGAAAGTATAAACTCAGGAAGCAAGCCTACAAAAGTGCAACCTTAGAGTCAGAAGATGTAGCCTCTGTAAATTGCCTTCCCGAAGTGCTAGGGACGTCATCATCAGTAGTGTCATCTGCCTTTGCTTGCCTGGCACAGGCAAGACGCATCTCTGTAGATCAATCAAAAGGAAATTCATAAATAAACCAATGATGTTAAGTGGCAGGAAGAAAACCATTGGTAAGAAAGTATTTCTCCATTAAAAAAGGATAAACATCTACATTATCATGACATATATAATGCCACTATCTAACAACAAACTAATAGGAGGAACTCAGAGAATCAGAGTGCTAAGTTTTATCGCCACAACAAGCCACTTAACACAGGCCAGAAGTGTAGGAGGCCACACAACCTTAGCAAGTTGATTAATACATTCCTACATTGCACGTACCAAACAGACCCACCAAAACCAGATTGATCTTTAAGATGTAACCATATGTTAGACCACTTTTCTTTCCTTTCCACAAAATTTACTTTTGGTTTTCCAAAATGCGAGCCATACATCTATTACCTGTCTCAATATCAGTGTCGGGTCCTTCAAATATTTGATTTTGAAGATGAACTGGACTGACACTTTCATAATGCCCATACTTGCTATCATCTTTTACCCAGTCAGTTCTATAGCAATGGACAAGTTCATTTAAATGCGGCCATTGCTCCGGATTTTCATCAAGCTGAGATAAACGAGAAGAATTTGTTAGAAAGCCCTCAAATTCTCCGGATCAAGCATTTACCATTCAGCACCAATTATTCCATGTAAGCAAATTTTAAATACTTCTGATGGCAGAAAGAAAACGGACACCGTGTTCACTCAGGCAGTAGAGATGATCAGAAAAGACACTTTAGACGATCTTTGCAAAAGAAAATGACATCTTTGATAGGCCTTCAGACAGCCAAAATGCTGTCAGTTCCATCAAACAACTTAGACCAGTACAGTGCCAATCTATCAGCTAATCATCTCCTTCTGAAATTGAGATGGACGAAACCAGCAAAAACTCACTGCACATGAATGGTTTATTGATGAGAAAATAAAAATTTGATGTGAACCTTCAACAATCAAAATAAATGTTTTCTGCCAAATGTAGGCAGTAAGGAAGCCTGAAAGACTCTAAGAGGTGTGAACTCCAAACAATTCTTAAGGAAAGTGATAGGCATCCATAAATGATAAGAAAAGGACAAGATAAGTGGTTCATTCATCATGGGTTATAAAAGAGAGACATCAATTACAAATTTACAAGATATTCGAAAGATAATTCCAACAAAGAGCTGATTATACTTCAGGGGCCATGCACCACACATGCAGGAGAAAAATTACTAAGTAGGAAATGAAAGAATGAGATTCAAGATATCCAAACAATTGAAAAGTTTAATGGCATCTAGCCATATTCATAGAGGTTGTTTTCGCATAACCAAACGACGATTCATGGATCAAAGCGACTAAGTGAATACTTGCATGCTTCCTCCATAGTCCAAATCATGCACATGACCTTTTACCCGTTTAGATAAGCAGACCAATTTAAAGAAAGACTATTCGTCCTAATGTCCTTCAATTCACCACGTCATCCTAGAGAACCTCCGTTCATACTTCCAAGTCATGACAATTTTGTGTGAAACCCTTTCGTGAGAACCCTTTGCAAAAGGGTTCTCAGGAAGAGCAAGCTGCCAGCCAATCAAAATACTTTTGGCAGTATCCAGTGATATGACACCTTGCAATAGAACATCTTGAGATACCTTTCAATAGGATATCGCAATATGAGTTCGGCAAACTACATTTCACAAGCGAATAAGAATAGTTCACGTTAGCAGAACTGGCTTCCCATTAAAACTGCAAAGGGGCAAGAACTATGTCGAAACCAGCAAGTCATGGGCGACATCTCTTAACCACGACCATCTGCCTGGACTACTCTTTCCCTTTTCTCCGAGTTCTTTCTTAGGCATGCCATTGAAGTTGCAAGGCGAACACGCAAACTTCTGGCACTCAACACTTCAATATGCACAATGATCAAGAAACGGGAAAAACTAACCAATGGGTCCAACTTAAGATGAGAGGAGGTGGCGCAGTTGGTGGACTGGCGCGGAATTCTCCGAAAACGATTCGACGACTGCGAGCTCTCCATTGCAGAAACAGCCCCGAACCCACCTCTCTATCCAACCCTGGAATCCAAAACCCAACAATGCCGAGTCAATGCACGCCTCTTTACCCAAGAAATCAGCGTTCTTGGGACCCAAATCTCGCCGTACGGACCACTCGTGCTCGCAATGCGGGTACGAAAAAGTAAAACACGTAAAGGCAACGCCTTGTACCGTAGATCTAGACCCAGACTCACCGGAGCATCGCCGGGGAGGGAGCGGAGGAGGAAAAATGCGATTCAAGATGAGATTTTGAGGAGAGGAGAAGGAACCCTTTTCGATTCTTTATGCGATTTGGATCATTGATGTGATTTCACGGGTGGGATTTGAAGAAAAAGGGCATGGGGGGATGACTTTCTCGGCGGGGCCAAAAACTACCTCACCACTACCAACCCTAACTGCACACAGAGAGAGAGAGAGCAGTTGCTACAGTGATGGCACTGTGCAAGAGTCAAAGTTAAGTCTAAAGTCATGAAGAGAGAGAGAGTCTCGTTTTTTTTTTTGAAAGGTCATATGAGGGACAACCTCATAGTGGCTGTCCTTTTTGGGGATAATAAAGAAAAGAAATTACTTTCCAGTTGTTTTTCTTTGGCTTCTAAGAAAAGCAAATTTCTTTTATATTATCCCCCCCTCCCTCTTTAATAACTAATTTAACTTCCCCAGACTAATGACCAAAAAAAAAAAAAAATGGAATAAACATATATACATATAGCTTATAGGTTTTGGTGCCATTATATGGCATGCAACTGAGAAGATTAAGCCAAGCAATTAATGATCAGAGTCTTGGTTAATTATAGTATTTGTCCCACTAAGGTACTGACTCAGCAAAAGTTTCTTGGAATGGGACCTCCTGCTGTTCTTGTCCATTGTTGGAAGATAATCATATTCCTTTTGGGTTTGAAAGTGCTCTGAATAGCTCTCTGACTGCTAATAAATCTCCAACACCTAATCCAGCCATCGGTGCGAATTGTTGCCAAAATTAGGTTTCCAGTCCATTCCGAATGGTAGAGTAATCTCGCTGCACTAGGTAGAATTTTACTGGTGTTGGGCCAATTCAACTTCTTCTTTCCCTTCTACGATTCAATTAGCTTTGTCCTGCCCATCATAATGGATACTGAGTGTGACTCAAAGTCGTCCTTAGCAAGAATAAAAGAAAAAGAGAGCGAGAAAAGCTAAGTTTATCTCTCCACGGATCAATCATAGTCCAGCATATACTTTGTAAGGTCGATCAGATTAGTGAACCTCGATTTAAGTACTAATAGGCTTTGCTTATAAGCTTGTGTGTTTCGAACTCTTGCTCACAGTACCCAAGCGACGGAATCAGTCTCATTCATTCTCCTACCAGATAAGCGTTGATGGCTAATGGCGAAACGGATGCTATGATTAGCATCCAGTTATAACAATGACGATGTAATGGGGGTAGTTGACAATGTTAAATAATGAATATGTCAAGTTTGCATCAAGAAGATAACTAATCCAGGTTAGTTTGCGTCTGGGGAATTGCTAGGTTGGTCATCCGACGATGACAATGAGAATTTAACGCATGTTGACGCTGTCCTGCGTCAGAATTCCATCACCGAACCTACTGCATTTCATTTAGGATATCCATTACATTAGGTGGAATGTGCGTGCCCAGAAATTTGTTATCGCCGAAATATTTGAAATTTCTTACGAATATATATCAGCGGCACGCAATGAAAACTTGCCGGATAAACTCCACATCAAGGGTTATTTTATTACGTATCTACTCTTGATGTATGTCTTCGTGTGATTTGAAAATTTGCAAATAGCCAATTAGTCTTGATTATCCGCGAGAACACAGAAGGCCAGTGATTGTAGAAATATTTCGCCGCAATAAGCTTACCATATCTCTTACTAGTTAACAAGAAAAATTGGAAAAGTAAAACGTTCATATTGATAAATGGCTCAAAACTCAATTTTGAAGGGAAAAACAAACAACCAAAGGAGATAGGATATATTTGGCCCATGCATGTCTCGAACCTGCGACCTTCGCGGCGTTATTAGCACGACGCTCTAACCAACTGAGCTAATAGGCCACCACGCCAGTGGGGGCCCCTAACACAGAAATATTTCATGCTGATTATCTAAAATGTTAATGGCTTATTGAATTGCACAGCGCATGATGGTTGACGTCAGAGCAACCAGGACCTCCGACCAGCAACTCCATTAATGAGATGGACAACAGCCCAACAAAACCAGCCACAATTGGTTTCTTTTCCTTTCTTCGGACACAAGCAAAAGATCTTCAATCCCAAACGCTGAAGTGCTTAGAAATCACTTCTGAGAGTTCACCAAATCCTAGGCAGTTGCTGCTGCGGGGAACTAGTTCGAGTTCAGTGCCATTTCCAGATTGGCACCATACTATTTTTTGCAAGATCCTGAAGAAAACACCAAACCATCATGCTGGTTGGTACGCCCAAGTTAAACTAGTTGACCCTCTTTGCGAGTTGCGACAGAAGAGTTGCCTGAATTAAGGAGAAGCAGCATAAAAAAAATGTAGCACCAAAAACCATACTAAAGCAGTGCGAGGGGAAAATCTCAAGCATTAGAATGAGTATATTGAGCAAGACAGACATCAAGAAATGACTGCTTTTACAATAAACATAAATTATTGAATTACAGCGATAGTGTCTCTCACAAAAGCACTGTGAACGCTATGCATTCCATTTTATTTATTAATTCGAGCTCTCTAATCTTATGACCTAACAAGCCTCAAAGTTGACGACTAGCTTCAGTTAGAACCACACAAAGTGTTTCTCCAAATTGCAACAAGCTCGGCAAATTTAGTGAAGTTTTGGAAACCTCCAATGTGAAAAGCAGTCGCATCCATGAGATAGCTGAAATAGCTGGCGAATCCAGAACCATTCTAGTGAAGGAAATCTCATGCCACCGTCCACCATTACTAACGTTGCAGCCGTAGAACAATTGCTGAAAACAGATAACCAGCGGCTAGTGGAAATACATAGTTCTCAAGCAACAGTCGGCACAGAGAATTTACGCATTTGCACCTTTGGTTGCAACTGGCATATTCCTTCCAGTCAGATATAGGAAATAAAAGGACTCTACAGAGATGGGTAAGCAACAAAATGATTTGAAGAACTAATCATGAGAATTAAGAACGTTCTAAAACAAACGACACTTTCAAAGGACAAGGGGAAGAAATCGAGTTGTTAGGATGAATAGTCAGTATACTTGTACAAAGCCACCGATGCGATTTCAACTCCACAACCAAATAAAGTATGGCTATATGGGTAAAGCAATCATCTGCAACTTGCTCAATGAAGGTTAAGACTTTCTAAAGCTTCTATTGTCAAAGAATTAGCAGTTCCCTGAAGGCTGCATAGCTAGAATCTTCACGGTGAACTTACTGTAAGAAGATCTAGATGAACTGGCCGAGTGAAAACCACAAAGAACTGGCGACTCCCTATAACCATACCCAATGTGTGCGCCACACTTACGGCAGAGAAGTTTTGTCTTTAAGTGGTTACGACCCCAATAAACCGGAAAACATGTAACTTCATCCACCTGGGTGAATCTGCTGAGATCAATCGTAAGAAAGGTACCCAAACCTTTCTTCAAGTCTTTATCATATTCGGAACCCACTCCAGCGGTAATCTGATTGGAAGATGCCAAGTTCAGAGGATATCCACAGGAACCACAGCTGCAAGGCAAAGGAACAACATGAATTTTACCCAAGAATGGGCATCAAAATACTTTAACACTCGACCGGAATGCTGCATCAATAGAATTATAATTATAACAAAATACAAAAGATATACATGCATTTAGATATACAGAGTGATCAAATCGATGCTAATGAGTTGTACAGCTTAAGACCATTTCGACACTCTAGCCTCTAGCAACTCCTTGTATTGGTATTTTGCCACTGCATCAGTTCTGTACTAGTCCAGAAAAGAGAAACCATGCAACTAGAAGCACGAGTTGGAAAATGTAAATGCTTTACCAGCAAAGAAGATCTTAAGTATATGAGCTATGAGGAACTGTGATTTTGACCACACGGAAAATGAAGTTGCGGTATATAGCAAATGTCGACATATGCACATGTTTAAGTAATTGAAACGTGCAGGATTTGAAAGAAGAGCTGGATAGAAGCACAGTTTAGTCAAGAAATAGGGACATGTAAGAGCTATAAGATGAGAATCTAACAGAATTTGGGTGCCTAAAACAACCACTATCAAAAACAGCGAAGAAACTAGAGGGAACTTGGATTTAGTCAGGAACCTCGAGATTCCAAAACTAAGGATGCAAAAACTTGGACCCATAATCAAGGATGTTGCAGCAAACGAAACTGGAGCTAGTCACTGCTAAGCTTGTGAGGGATTGTTTTGCTTTGCTGTGACATCGTCCCTCAACTTTGAGCATCCACATTTTCACGGTTGAATGAGATGTAGGTTAACGGACGTTTAAAATCACCATGAACTACAGTAATCAGTTAATCTTATAACATCGCCATAAATCAGAGTAATCATACACATGGCCAACTGAACTGAACTTACCGGAGCTCAAAAATATCTTTTTCTTCAATAAGCACCATCCGACAAATCTATAATTTCACTAGTAAAATAGCACTTTCTTTCCTTTTTCTTTCCCTTAAAGGAGGACGAGGAAATGGGTCAATTAGAGGCCATTGAAAGAACAATGCATGAGCACCATTCCATAATCCTCCATTCCCCAACTCCAAAGACCCAAAATATAGAATCTTTTATAAAAACCAAAATCAGTCATACAAACTTGGCCTAGGAAGATCGATCAACAAGAGAAAGCCCAGCCTTTTTAGCCTTAGCGAGTTAGCTTTGACTCTGTTGCATTAGACTGGACCAAATAACCACACATCTCTGAAAAGGGAACGACAACATAGAAAGGGGACAACAAAAGAACCATGTAATCCTATCACGAAGTTCTTGTCCCAAACTCGCGCGACAAATACAGCAACCATCCAAAATCCTATCATCGTCCTCGACATCGAAGCCGCCATCAGAAGCAACATTACCACGAAATCAATCATCAAGAAAACCACGACCCAGATAAGAAAGGGACCGTATCAACTAGACAAACCAATTATCGAGACCACATTCATTTCTGCATCGAAACCCAGCACCGGGCCAAACCATCCAAGAGCCTACTAACGCACTGCAACCACACAGAGAGAGACAGGGATAGAGAGAGAGAGAGAGACAGGGATAGAGAGAGAGAGAGGGAGTACCAGTAAGGGACGTCGCTTTCCGACATGCTTGTGAGTCGCTGATCAGAGAAAGACGGCAGATTCCGCTGCAAATAATTATATCTTGGCGGAACCGGAATGATCAGAGGCCAATGAGATGCGAAGGCTTACGGTTCTGGTCGGTGTTTGGGAGCTTTCTTGTCCGTTCCGCGAGTTGAACTTTGGAAATTCTACCCGGCACAGAGAGAGAGAGAGAGAGAGAGATATCAAATAGTGGAGAGAAAAGACAACAGGACTTTATAGTAAAGCAGTTGTTGAGTCGTTGACCTCGGACGGCGAGTTGCGGTAGCAGCAGGGTGCTGGGCTTCACGTCTCCGCTCCCTTCGCCTTGCCTCTCTCTCTCTCTCTCTCTCTCTCTCTTCCAGTGGTGTCTTGTCCTTTTCTGAGATGATTTGGACTTCGGATGCGGGAAGCGTGGTTGACTTTTGAAAGGGACAAAAGGACAATCTATGCCGGGGGCCCTGGTCCAACCAATGATCGATTTCTCAGCAGCGATCTAACCCGTGCATAGTCGCACGTTGGAAAAGCACACCGCATCCATGATTCTTGACTGCGGAAGCTGAACAGCCGTGGAATTTGAAAAATTATCACGCACAATAATCGTGATGTCACACCATTTATGTAATAGTTCACTCACCGGATGATATGTGTCAATGCAAGTCTACTCATTTAAAAGTGCCGCTCTTCACACTCTTCACTCTTTAGGCTCTAGTTTTGCTCTTTCTTACACGACGAATCGGCGCCTCCGCCTTGTCCATCTATGTCGATTAGGCTCAATTGACGATCGATGATGAGGGGGACGATGACTATGACTTCCATTGCTTTGCACATCTTCGAAGAGAAGCAAGCATATGCACTTTGTGATCCCCACCTATTTCCCTTCGAAATCCTCTGAGAAAAGCAGGAGGTCGAGTCTCTTGCCGCCGCCACTAGGGCTCTTTTGGTCCTTGTAAGACTTTCTCCAATCTCATTAATCCACAGACAAGTACAATTACAGTCACCTCTCTTCGGGTGTTCTGATATGCACAACCATGCTTTTGTTTCATTTTAGTGTATGCGTAGTTGATTTAGGTTGCCAATTTAGTTGTGAAATTTATGTTGGGTGGAGTTCGTGAAAGGCTATGTTAAGTGCTGTGGGAGGATGGGCGCATCGATGGTGCTTAGTAATCTGCTGATAGTTTTCGCTTTGACGGCAAATAAGGTGAAAGCATCAAGCGGATTTGCAATTTTTGTCTGATGAAGGGTGCGTTTGGATGGGCATTTAGAAAGCCCATCCAGCCCCCAAAGCCCCTTCAGCCAAAATGAGGGTGTTTGGCAACCCTTTGAAGGAGCTTTCAAATGAAAGCAAAGTCCTTGGAAATGCTGAAAGCCCAAGGCTGGTAGAGACCAGCCTTGGGCTTTCAGCATTTGGTAGGATGCTGAAACAACTTTTTTCTTCCTAAACTACCCTCGTTAATTTATCATATTTCCGTTATTACCCTTATATATATATTTATTTTTAAACGAAAAAGGAGAGCCTTCGCCGGTCCGGCGAAGGGCGACGGCCGCCGGCGAGCGGATCGCGCGGCGGGCCATCGGCTGAGGTCGCCCGAGGTCGGGCGACCTCCGCGAGGGTCGCGCGACCCGCCCGAGGGCCGCCGGAGGTCGCCCGACCTCGGGCGACCCTCGGCGAGGGTCGCGCGACCCGCCCGAGGGCCGCCGGAGGTCGCTCGACCCGGGGCCGCGAGACCCGGGCGGCGGTCGCCCGGGTCGCGCGGCCCCGGGTCGAGCAACCCCTGGGTCGCCCGACCTCGGGCGACCTCCGGCGGCCCTACTGGGTCGTGCGACCCTCGCCGGAGGTCGCCCGACCTCGGGCGACCTCGGCCGACGCCGCCGCGCCAGATCGGCTCGCTCGCCGGCGCCGCAGCCTTCGCCGGTCCGGCGAAGGGTTTGCTGAATTTAAAAAAATAAAATAATACCCATCAAAGCCCCTTCAAAGCCCCTTGTGAAAGTTTTTTTAACCAAACACACATTCAACTCAAAGTTCATTTGCAAAATTTTTTTACCAAACACAACTGCATTTTCTCCAAGTAGCTTTGGGCTTTCAGCATTTGCATTGGACTCAAAGCCCATTGCAAATGCTGAACCAAACGCAGCCGAAGTTGACTGTAAGGTAGGAGGACATCCTACGCGTACGGATATAATCAGCACAAACCTACTCTCCGGTCTAAAAAATTAAACGATCAAACATGACCTAAGAGCCCTAATAATACATAAATTATATAAATTATATTTTACTCATGAAATCACACGCCTGCCTCTATTGATGGGTCGCAGGCGATACCAAGCAACAATATCTTCGTAGGCTTAAATTGAAATACTCCGAAGTGAGTGTAAAATCCTCGAAATAAGTAGTCGTGATCACAAATCAAGAGAAGAAGTAGTTGATATCATTTGCTCCATTTTTTTTTTATTCTTTCCCTTTTTTACTTGGCAACAAATGCATCTGGTAGCTCATGTAGCAAGGTAGCATATTTCCTATCCTATTTTGACGGTTGACTCGACGCCGGATTAATTGAGATATTCTTGAACAAAATTTGATTTTATCGTATTCGGTCCCGGGAGATGCAATGAGCCTAATTTGGAAATAATGATTACTTCAACAGTGATGTCTTGACAATGACCGAAACAATAGAAAAAGTTACAACAACAAATTATGGCTAAGTAAGACAAACACAAGCTTCTTCTCATTAGGGAAAATTACAAAAAGAAGTACTAAAGACTTAAACTTTTTTGTTAGTAATTACGTCTTAAACCTTTAATATTTATATTAATTCAATCCATTCGGCCAATTTTGACTAGTTGACGCTAACATAAATATTAGTTGTCCTATCTAATATAATTATAGTTGATGTGGATAATTTTTAATAATATATTAAAAAATTGAATTTATTTATTCAATCGTTTTCTCTTTCTTTCTTTTTTTTCCTTCCCTTACTTCTTCCTCTTGCTTGGTGACCGGCCAAAGATGAGGCTTGTGATACCTCATTGGCCTTAAGCAAGCCTCACCATAGCTAGGCGATCTCAATCTTGTTAGATCCAACCTAAGTGAGGCTGCCTACATGGCCTCTAGCCAGGGTTAGAGCCTCACTAGCCCTCACGGCCTTGGGCAAGGCTCCCTACATGGCATCTAGACAGGGTTGGAGCCTTGCTAGCCCGAGGGCTCGAGCCTCGGTAGAGGTTGGGCAAGACATGACCTACTCAAATCTAGTGGGTCGAGTCTCACCTAGCCATGGTGAGGCCTATCTAATGCTGGCGAGGCCCTTCCTTAGCGACTAGGAAAAAGGAAGAGAAGGGAAAAAAATGAAAAAATATAATAAAAAGTTTTAAAAATATTAAAATATTATTAAATATCGTTTACATCAGCATTAGTAGAGCCATGTAGAATGACCAATGTCCATGTCAGCATTTGCCTATCAAAATTAATTGGATAGACTGAATTGACATGAATACAATAGATTTATGACTCAATTGGTTAAGATAAAAATTTATGATTGAATTAGCATAATTATAGTTGATTTATGATATTCTTGGTAATTTTTTATACTCTTCGAGATGCAAATGGACTGCAATCTCACTTCAATTTGGCAATAATAATCCACTTTCCCTAATTGAAGACACTGCACATACAATCGGAAAAGACGAACACCTTCAATGATTTACTCTTCGTGACTCATTTTCTCATGATAAACAAGACAACCCGATTCTTCGAGGTACGATTCTCCGACCACAGCACATCATTCCCACGGTCATGTGGCTATGACAAGATGCTAGCCATCTCCGGCCAGCCACCGCAAAGTGGCCAACAGCGGTGGTTAGAAGACCAAAGAGAGCTTCTAATTGATATAAGAAAGTTTCTTTTCTTTTTCATTTAACATAATTGAGCTAATCATGTTTTGGTGTGCTGTCGAGACCGTTAATCAAGTTATCGAAGGCATACTCTTATTTGGTCTGTATCTCACTTGATCACGGATTTGAATTTCTCACAACCTTTTCGATCTGTAGTGTTGACTGAATCTATGTCTAGTATAGAAATTACCTCGATCTTACTTCGACTTGCATCTTGAGGCGCAATCATGACGAGCACTCTCAACGTGAGTAATGATTATGGCTTCAACTGGAAGTTTCTTTTTTTCGCCGACGGTTGCCGATGGAAAAATGAAAATGAAAATAATATTCATAGTCCATAAAATTTAATCTAACATATAATGTCGCTTTTAAATTTTTAATATTTTCAATGTGGTATTTAAATTATTCATAATAACTCAATCTAGTCTATAAACTTCGCTCAATATTATCATTTGGTACTATTTACGAGTTTTTATAACAACGCTATTTCTCATATATTAAAATGTATTTTCATTTCAATTCATTATCTAAATCAATGAAAGAATATGTGATAATTTAATTTCTTTTATTTCTACGATAGTTCCATTTAAAAATATTGTAATTTATGAATTTTATGATGGTTAGAACCTCATCTAGAATAATATGGGGTTGATATTCTTGTTATTTTAATTTTTTAATTTATAGATTGACTAAATTTAATTAAGAAATCACGAAACACAAGAATTTAAAATTTCCATCTATCTATAAAAGTAGGGACTCAATAAAGGTTATTTTAATTACAATGATATATATATATTATTCCTCCATATCCTTGTGAAAACATTTATTCTTAAAATAACGATAATATAACGGTTCTAAATGAGGAATGAGATTATAAAAGAGTAAGAACATCAACCCGATATATCTTTAAAGATTAATATCATTTAAAGGATAAGTGTTCTCATAAGAATATCTATAGATGATATTAATCTATATATTGATAATGACTAATGAGAACACAAGCTCCACACATCTGATATACTTAAATAAAAGGGTAAAAGCCATAAAAAAAAAAAAAAAACTCTGAATTGTACCTTTTATGACACATTTACACTAAGTTTTTTTTTTCGGTAACACAAAAAATCCCAAGTTTGTACCCATATGACATATTCACCCTTCATCAAAATTTGGTCAATAAGAGCCGTTAAAAATCTACTCACATGGATGCTAGAAAAAGCAAATAGTGTTGACATTAAGTGAAATAAAAAAGACATTTGTTTTTGCTAAAAAATCATTTAAAGGACCTTGATAAAGGGTAATTGTGTCATGTGGGCACAAATTTGGGGTTTTTATGTTACAATAAAAAGTATAGATAAATGTGTCGTGATGCACATAATTTGAGGTATTTTATGACTTTTTTTTCCCTAAAAAAACTATCATAACATTATAAAGATGAAAAAAGTAATAAAGTAATAAAAAGATCACATGCTTTTTGCTAATTCAGATAATGGATTGAAATGAAAAATATATTATAGAACACGAACAAAGATGTAATTATGAAAATTTCTAAATCGTTTAAAAGATGACATCGAATATATGGAGATAATTGGGGATTATATTGAATAAATTGAAAGTTTAGAAATTGAATTTAGGAATAGTTTTGATGGAATTTTTTTTTTAATGAAAGTTTTGATGGATTAAGCTTCTTTTGGTTCAGTTTTCTCAAAAGGTTTATACAAGATGTTTGGCAAGTGTTTTTAGGACCCCATTGTGCTAGCGTTGGGAAAATTGAAAGCCTAAGGCAAGTCTTATGTACTTTGGTTTTTAGTACTTTTGGAATGCAAGTCTTGGCATTATCCATGTTCACTATTCATATTCCCCAGTTTGCACTAAAGCGCTAGACGAAGGTTGACGATTGCCACCTGGGGAGTCATGTGTTCCTAGCGATTATCGCCTAGGGGATTGTTGCCTAGGGTCATGGACCCAAGGTGTTGCCTAAGCTCATCCTACGTCAAGCGGTGTTGCTTGCATTTTCATGACACAAGCCGAATTGCCTCAAGCAAGGTACCTAGTGGCTAGATTTGGCCGGCATTAGTTGTTTTGATTCGTCAATAACCGTGCTTCACTGGAAATAGTTTGAGACTTTTAGCAAAATTATTTATAAATGTAATTTTTACCAAACAATATTTAAGTCAAAATTATTTTCTAATACAAATATTATTGCATTTAAAAAAATCTCCTTAGGCCAAAGGTATTTATATTTAGCCAAAGAAATTTTCATAAACCGAACCGAACCAAAGAGGGGATTGTTTTGGTGCGAACCGAGCGAGGCGACCGTCCAAAGTGGACAAACTCGAGGAGGCGGCCCAGTCCGCCAATTAACCCGGCGACACGAAAGAAAACTCTGGAACTCATCCCCCCATCCGTCGCCGGACTCCGCCGTCCGCTCTCCGCTCCGCCGAATCCTGTACCCTTCTTCTTCTTCTTCTTCTATGCTTTTGCGCCCATCCTTAGAGCTATAGTTCGTCTCCGTCGCTGCATCTCTTCGGGCCGATGTCCGCTGCTGAATTCCGATAAATCACTACGCATCTCGGCTTCGGGCTATGCTTCCAAGGGCGCATTTCCTCCATTCATCGCGTTCCCCGAGTAGTCTCTAGCTGCCACGCGCCGACGTCGGTGAGCCGGAGCGCGCTTAATTAGGGCTCTTCTTCGATTCGCGCCTCTATTGCGTTATCGAGCTTCTTCGTTCGAACTGCATCGCTTCGCCAAACACGGCAGTACTTCTTAGCCCTCGCTCGCTGTCTCGAAGCAGGAGGCGTGTCGATAAGAGCACCTCGAGTTTTCGAGCGCCGGGGGAGGTTCGAGAAGCTTGGGATGCCATCATGATCCGTCTGTTTCTCTCGAGACCTGATGCCGATGATAGAGGAGATGGTGCCTCTGCCGAGGCGATTATCGCTCTCTTGCATCGGTTGGGAACTGTCATCTGGTCGATCATCTTGGCTTCCGGAGCTAAATCGGAGGCTCGGCTATGGCTTTGCAAGAGCGTATCGATGATGACGTCGCTGTCTCCCCGCCATCAGCGAGATCTGTTCAGGAACATGCTGAGATCTAAGCCGGTAAATCTGGAGTTGGCATCGCAGCTCTTGCAAATGGTGTTCGAGACGAGACCGCGCTTGGCAGGCTCAATCCTAGCCAAGAGAAGCCACATGCTGGAGAAATTTTTTCAAGGTAAATATTGATGAGCGGCTCTGCGCTCTGTACTGTGGGAAAAGAGCTGTCTTATGTAATTCCAGAATGAAAAGGTCAATACTTTTTGGAAATATGAAAAAACGAATACACTTGAAGCTCTCTGGCTGATAATTAACCAGGCTTTTCATTATCGCAATTTTCTGATGAGCTGAATGCTTGTCGTGTGGCATACCAGTCTGTAACTTGGCAATATGTAAAGGTAGATCTTATATTTAATGGTGCTTGGTTGTATATGATTTTCACATGTATGACGGACGATGCAGGAAATCCAAGGCGTATATTAAGGTGGTTTTCTAACTTCGATTCTGGTGGTGGGTCAGATCATAAAAAAGGAGCAAAGGCCTTGTCTCAGTTTGCTTTCATTAATCGTGATATTTGTTGGGAGGAACTTGAGTGGAAGGGAAAGCATGGTCAGTCACCTGCAATGGTCGCCACCAAGCCACATTACTTTCTTGATTTGGATGTTTTGAGGACAGTTGAGAATTTTGTTGAATACGTGCCTGAGTTTTGGTCTTCTAGTGAGTTTGCCGAGTCGCTGAAAGATGGTGAGATCTTGTCTCTAGACACAAAATATTTTGTCGAACTTTTCATTGATTTGATGTATAAAGATGAGTCGAGAGACGTATGGGAAGCTGTAGATGATTTTCTCATGGACGCGCTGTTCTCCTCTCTATGTAACCGTCTCCTCATTTCTCTCCAAGAGAGTGAACTCCTCATTTTCCTGAAATCGCTTAGCAAATCTTTCAGCTTGCCTGTAGAAAATATGGATCTTGGCAACTCGTCCTGCTGGTTAGAAATTGTCCTCTCCAAGTGCAAAGATTTTGCATCTATTGATCAGTTACTCCTGTTAAATATGGTTGTTAATCAAGGGCGCCAGCTTCTGCGCCTCATGCAAGATGAAGAGTGTCAGGAGGAAAAGGAAAAAGTGCAGGATATAGTGTCGGAGATTTTCAAAACCTCAAGTGGTTCCAGTGGCTTTGCTGCAATCCTGGAGGGGTGCCTTGGCATGCGGACCCTTGATGTGGTGAAACTGTTGGGACTTTACTCTTGGGTCATTCATTATGTACTTTCCAAAGAATGTCAGACCTTGGAGTCGTGGGAGTCTTTGTTTATAATTAATGGGATTACTTTTAGGAAATCTGGTACATATACAATCCTGGATCATGACGGAATAAAACAGGAGGAAAACCGGTCTAAGTTGGACATTAAATCGCCATATGCTATTCATTCAAAGAAGAAGGAGAAAAGGAGAAAGAAAAGGAGGAGGACTGTTGGCTTCAATGATGATGGCAGTGATGATGATGATCTTTTTGTGCGGGATGATGGGCAGGATGTGCAATCTCGGACCAGAAGTTGGCTGCTTTCCTCAGATGGTTTTTCCACTCCATGGACCATGGTGAGCACGATAGCATATAAATTCTGGCACTTCTTTTTCTGTATTTGGTATCTTTGCTTACCGTTTTGCTATGCACATTCTGGGTGTGGGCAGCCAGTTGGGTCCACCTGAAAAGCCATTGGCCGTCTCAGCATCATGAGCTGGACTCCTAATTTCAAACAATTTGGAACGGACTTTTTTGTTAAGTTTTGATTCGAGGTTTTCTTTTAGCTTTAGAGCTAAATCTGCAAAACTGATTTAAGAAGAGAAGTTAGAAAATTTTGTCAGCCTCATCATCATATGGTCAATGATTTATTGTGAGGTTGCTTTGCATTTGAGATTTCACCTTTTGAACTTTTTTTTTGGGCCAGATTGCCTTTGAACATCGACTTCATAAAAGTCATAATCAGCATTACATTGATTTTCACATGTTTGGGTGTCAATGCCCTTTCAGAATGGACAAAGACACTGGTTCTGCTATCTTTTTTTTGGACCTAGATGCTTTTTGTATTTTGGAACATCTGATTGCTAAGTGATATGTGAGCTGCAATATTGCGCTCTTTTTAGGGGATTATGCTATTTTTGCTTTACCACTAGAAGCTGCAGGACTTTTTTACTGCAGACAGATGAGATGGTCACTAATTGAATTTGTATGTTCTGATCTGTGATGGTCTTAGCCAGACTTGCCAGAGCACCTTGCTAAGCACTGCTTCTCTGTGTGGATGAAGTCGGTTTTCACAAAACAAACTGATGTAGCCTAACATGTTTGCTCCAACATCAATGGCTCTGTCACAGGTAATTTACGTACTCTTTTGTGTGAAAAAGTTCTTCTGGTGGACTGAAAAAGTTGCTATTAATTGAACTGCCAAGAAGAGAAAGTAGATATGCATGTTTAGTTTTGCAATTAAAATTTAATCAATCTGAGTCCTCGGGTAGGTTGATTAAATTTGCTAAGAAGAGAAAGTAGACATTCAGGTTTCCGATGCATGTCAAGCAGTCATACATGTGCAGGAAGGGCAATTATGAATAAAATCGGAGGAAGTAACTCGAGATTGATCTGAACATGCAGGTTGCTCCAGAACTATGGTTCTATCCTTATTGAATATACCGAGTTCCTATTCTTCTGATGAGCAGGTAGCAGATTATACATTCCATTGATCATTTATCTTATTAATTTCACGCGTCATTATGTGTATTCTGATGTTTCTTTGGTTTATGGCCCTGTGGCTGCCAGGTGCACCAGCAGGCGGTTAACAAAAGTTATTTTCTTCAAAAAACCTTGCCCTGCATCCCTTGGAGCCTAATAGCTTGGATTGAGGGTTCCATCAAAGCACAATCGGATTGCTGCTCTACTCAGAATGGTGCTGTCACTGAGCTTGGTCATATTTTATGGAATATATGATGTAGTTTACTCTTGCGTGATTGGCCCAACAACATGCTGTTTGAAGTAGTCCATTGGAATGTATTTGGGAGGTGGACATGGTGCCGATTTTTTGAGGTCCATGATGTGTAGATTCTTGTAGCCTACAGTAAAGAACGAGGTAAGATGGTCAAGGTATAGTTGAGTTGTTTGTCACTTGTGAAGTAGCTGCGGCGGATGATCATGGATATTAGTCAATGACCCATTTGAGCCGGTGATTAAATGCGGTCCACTTGTCCTTTCTTTGTTTAATTTCTTCCTAAGCTGGCCCTTTTTCATTTGTTGCGGTTTTCTTCAGTGGATATGAATTTGAAATTTGACTTCCGAGCGTCCATGTGTAGTTTACCACTTTTGAGTTTTGGATCACGACCATTAATAGCCAAGGATGCTGGTACGAAGCTGTCCGGAGGTTGTGAAGAACTGCACCGCACTGGGATCGGGATCTTTGGATGAGGTTTAATCTAGGTCGCGTGGCATTTATGGACTGGTTGTCGAAATCTGCCCAATTCCACCCAAGACTTGATGTCGTCAAGAAATTCTCAAGAAGGGCTGTTGGAAAAAAGCAGGGCGAGCGGCCATGTGCCTACTTTTGTCGCGCAGTATTCCTAGCTTGGAGAAGTGATAATTCAGAGACTGTCCACGAGTTCTGGGACTTTTAAACTACTTCTATCAGTATGTAGAATCGAAAGAGCATAGTTAGTGTAGAATATACACATCTTTTGTTCTCGCTTGGGAGCATGTAGAATTTATTGGTCTGCGATTGTCCTGGGTTTAATTCGTTCCCGGTCAATTATCTGAAACTTTTGTTGATATGCTAGCTGCACGACTACACTTTGCGATAGCCTTCTTAACAAGTATGACATGGTCAGGAATGACACATCACCATGGCTGTCGATGCTAGTCAACTCCTCCCGGTGGTAACAGCCATTTAGCTACGAGCTTTGGTGAACACTAGGGGTGTGCATGGTTTGGATGGGCGGTTCCTGATCTAGAACCAAGAATCGCCCGTTAAGAATCGGTTTCAAATAATTGGAACCGGGAACTGCCCGCTAATTGCATGGATTCACCTGGGAATCAGACCACCGGTTTGGTCCGGTTCCCGAGTGGATCCATAGAATCAGTCCAACCGCTGCGCCTTCCTCTTTTCGCCCTCCCTACATTTGCTTATTCTGGCTCTTTCGACTATGGTAGCTTTATTCTCCTCAAGTACTAGTGTTGCGGCGATGGCGGTTACGACCCTCGCTTCGCTTCCGTCCCAGCCACTACCACCATCTTCACTGTCGCCGCCTCCGCCATCTCCCACTCCTCCCTCGAGACCGATAATGAAGAGGACAACAGGGACGATAAACTATTCTTAGACCTAGTTTGCCCGTCCGTGAAGATGAGGATGATATGAAGCCTGAGGAGGGGGAGGTAGAAGCAGGACGAGCCCAATAATGAAGAGGACAATAGTGACAGTGAATGCAGAGGTGGCGACGAGGTGGAGAGAGAGTTCAAGTTCGAGGGAGGAAAAAAGAATCAACCCACTGTTTCGCCAAGTTCGGACTAGGACTCAAAGGGAGATGAATAGATCCGGAGGTGAATCGGAAAGAAAAAGGGAGCTAGAGGAGATTTTGAATTGAGAGAGACGAGATGGAGTAGGAGAGTAGTGAATTGAGGTAAGATGGTGATTTGAATAATAAATTTTAGATTTGCTAATTTCGAATTTCTTAATATTAAAAGTTAATATATTATTATAATATAACCGGTCCGGTCCAGGTGGGCGGGTGGGCGGATCGGATCGGCTCATGGAACTGAGAATCGGACCGGTATTACCGGTTCCTTAAAAACTACCGGTTTTGGGCGGTTTCGGATGATTCGAGTGGGTTCTGATTTTTTTGCACATCCCTAATGAACACCATCTAATGTGAATAGTCGGCCTCTCGGACGATGTCAATCGCTTAAAGCAAAGCACCTCAAGAATTTTTTATTATCAAGATCTGCTCAAGAAAATCATAAGCTTGTCAACTCTGGATGAATAACTACTATTTACATTGGTACGGAAGCTTACTGTAGCCGCCAAAATCGACAAATGTCCAAAATCGTTTTTCTTTCGGGGATCCTGGAACGAAATCCACCAATGTAACGGGAAAAATCGAGGGCAAGTTTGTCAAAAAGCAACGGGGAGAACAATCATATATTATTTTGACCAGGACAAGGTCCTAGATCACAAAGCCGAGTGACGAGGTCATCGTACGCGAGAGGGAGCGAGAGGAGAAATACTAACGTTTGAAACCCTAATAATTTCCCCCGCTCTCTCAACGAAACGAAATCTTGCATCGCCCAATTCATTCGCCCCCGTCTGAACTCCGGCCCCATCTCGCGCACGAACTTTGATCGGAACCGCCTCGTGACATCTCAATTCCCCGTCGTTTGCCCAGCCGCGCGAAGCTCTCTTTGCTCACTCGGCCACAGCCAAATGGAGCATCCGGAATTCGTCCTTCCGTCTGCGCGTCAATTCGTTCGGCGGAGCTGAATTCGAGAAGTCGTCTGCGTTTTCTTTTCGCTTACCGTTGCTGATTTCAAGTCCGAGCCATACTTGAGGAGGGATTCGGATCAGTGTAGAAGCTTTTCAGCAGTTTGAGAGACTTTGTTTGGGTAGAGAGAGAGAGAGAGAGAGAGAGAGAGAGAGAGAGACGTTTTGAATTCTTCCTGTCACCGTGATCTGTAGAAGAATAAGCGGCGTACCGGATTGTTGCTAAAGGTACGGACTTTCTAAACTTTACTGGAATCGAATTCTTGGGTTTTGATTTCTTAAAGTTTCTCCTTGCGTATCCATATTCTTTTTCGAGTCTTTGTCCTTATGGAATTACGGACTGGCTTCAGGCTCTAGATGTGAGGGTTTTCTTGGGCAAAAAGGGTATGTTGGGTAGTTAATGGTCTTCTATGTCATTGCTAATTGGAGTTCAAGAATGCTCGTTGGAGTTTCTATGCAAAAAGATACTCCTTTGCGGTATCCATATTCCTTTTCGAGTCTCTGTCCTTATGGAATTACAGACTTGCTTCAGGCTTTAGATATGAGGGTTTTCTTGGCCAAAAAGGGTCTGTTGGGTAGTTAATGGCGTTCAATGCCTTTGCTGATTGGAGTTCGAGAATGCTCGTTGGATATCCTTTCCTTATACTTGAATGCACGTGAGGTTTGAATTCCGATTCTGTGTAATCTTTGCCTTGAAACTTGTAACAGAGTGGACATGTCAAGAGTGTCATGTTCATGTAGATCTGTAGTTGCAGTTTCAACTTAGTTGTGATTTTCCAGAGAGTTATTGATAGATTGGTGAGTTTATTGGTGAATACGTGCTTTTCTTCATTCTGATAGTGTGCCATTTTCGTATGAGAAGGAAACTCATAAATGCTATTGTAAGGGTTGTTTGCTAGTCGCTACACATTATTGCAACATGGTTGACACCGTACATCGAGTAATTCTTCTTCAGTACTCATAGACTTTGCTCGTAACTCTCTCTAAAATGTTCAAAGATTGCATAGATAGCAATACTAGTGATTTCTGCTGGTCTAATCACCACTTTATCGAGTGTTCATGATTGACTGGACTTTGCTCCTTGAAATGCATATACAGTGCATTGTGGTTGTTGCCTACCGAGAGCATTAATGCAATGCTCAAATCAGTTTTAGGGCCCAAGTATGTGATGTCATCAATAAATTGGATCTTCAAGCATGTTCTTACATTGTTTTCATCTAGATTTACTTGTAGGCATATTGCTTAGATCTGGCTTCGAGACTCTCTTGAGCCAAAAGTATAAAAGAGAAATATAATAATTGCTTCTAAAAAGGTGACTTGTCTCTTATATATGCAAATCTATTCAGTTGGGTGTTTTTTCAAACATCCATAACATCTTTATTAATGCGCAAATTTGTCCTGGGGCTCATCTTCAAAATAAGACTTGGATCTTGAGTTTGAATTAATCTAGAGTTAATTCCTTTGGTTGTTCATCACTTAGTAGGCCTTGAGTCTGCCTCCTAATCTAGTTAGCCAAGCTAAAAGGAGAAATCAAAGGTAGAAATGTATCTATTACAGTGTGTGGCCACCCTAATAAGCAAATTGGATGCAGCAGGGTGTTACTTAGAAGGGCTAAGCATGAGGCTTAATTATACAACTCTCAATTGAACTTTCATTTATAACTAGTTAATCTAGGGTTCATTGATGAGGCTTGAACCTGTTTTTTCAGTCCAGCTCGAACATTGCAATTGGATGAAGTTGAAAAAAGGTGAAATACAAATAGGGAAATGTCGATATGATGCTATGTTGGCTCATAGTGATGAAACTAATTGACTCGTGATGTCACTATATGAGAATGCGGAATCATTGCCAATGAGCCAATGTAGCAATTCAACACCTTAGAAAGAGACCAGCTAGTAAGTGAGTTGGCAACAGTTATATCTTACCTTCTTGTGGGTTTGTGTATCTTAGTTGTTAATGATGTGCTTGTTGTTCCTCACTAATAACCTTATATTGGTAAGAGAACTGCATCCTAAAATTGATAAAGTATGAAGTTCTTGCAATGAATTGGATGGAAGATCATATGCTTACACTATATCCCTCAATCCCCCCAAAGAGAGGGGCTTTAGCAATTTTACATACACTTGGGAATTAAGGAGTCAAATCATTCTTTATATCTGAACTCATAAATAACAAAAGTATCCTAAGATGAGAAAAGCATCCTAAAATTGATAAAGTCATTGTACTTCACACAATAAGCAGATATTCTACCCTTGTTATTTATTATTTTGTATCTTTCAGGTGATATCCACGTCATCAGAAGAGCTCCGCTAGTCATACATAATGGTTTTATACTGTCGATGCTATTATTCTAAATTGTCATAGTCCTTCCCATTCGATAAATTTCCCCAGCATTTCTCAAATTCTTAGATTGCTGGAACTTTGTGTAGTTAATTTATCCAGTTTAAGTATAACCTCTTGCTAAAAGACCAAAGAGCATGTTCATATGGAACCTTGAGCATTTAGAAAAGAATATTTTTACTACGTATTATGCCTGTTCCTGTTTCGTGTGTTTATTCTATACCATGCCAGTTATTTTTCAGAATCTATTCCAGTACTACTTTTCGTATGAGAAATCTCTTCAGACTTCTACCATTTTTCCCAGTTCCATTAGCGGTGTAACTCTCATGAGGGCTTTTGAAGGGGTATGTCTGTGAAGCATAGCATTTGATGTATCGTATCTCTGTCTTCAGTGCTGTTGCTATTACCAGATAGGAGCTGCTTGTGTAATTATATGGAATTTGTTGTTGATAATATCCTCCATATCTACTTATGTTGATCTATAATTTCAGAATTCAAGATCAACTTATAAATATTTCATGTTTGATTTTATAATTTGAGATCAACTCAGGAATTTATTTTAAAAGAATTTCTGAAATCTTCAAGCATGGTTTGATACAGCAACATATGAACAACTGGAAGCTCTTTAATTTTCCAATGTTGCTAAATCATCTCAGTTTGTTTGTATTTCTTTTAATTAAACAATACATTAATTGATCTAGGCATCTGTCCGTAGTTTATGGTTTTGCTCTGCTTCATATGATGGGATCACGATCTGTTTGAATATTTGATTTCTGTATAAAATCTGTGGTTCTGCCAGTTGTACTAAATCATTTACGTAGTGCTTAAATTAGTCCAAATTTTTTACAGTCAAATTTCTTGTTGGATCATTATCGCAATGAAGAGAAACAAAAACAATGCATCCCTTGGTTTTCATTTCCTGCATATTTCAATTAAAGTGGCGCCCTTTAACTTTTGGTTTTCCATACCTCCCACTTGTTGTAGTTTTGCTTGATGAATATGTGATCTGTGCAGAGTGAAATTATAAACTTTTTCCTCGTGAATATCTCACCTTTTAGGGAAAGTAAAAGAGAGATGTGAAAAAGGTGATGGTTTTTTAACTCATAATTAATGTGCAGATTTGGTCTGTGTTTGGCTTAAATTTAGAAGTCTGCTTGAGGTTAATGGGGTCGATGATGAACCCCAAACTACCCAACTAAGGTGATGCTTGAACAGCAGCTCCACGGACACCACTTTGTCACTTGCTTTATGATGTCCATTGATATTGTATCATGGCCAAGTATTGTCTATTGTGGTTTGGAACTTCCATCTTTTTATGTATAGTGTACTTTTGAACCTGTCCTTCAAAGTTAAGTTAAAAAAAAAAAAACTGAACTTTATTTCCTTAAGGAGTGCTAACAATTAAATTCAACTTTTCAGTATGTTGATTGGCTATCTTAGGAAGGAAAGCTAATGAAAAGAAGCTTTTCAAGAGGACTTGGACAAAGGCTTTCTTTGGAGGAATCGATTTCTCTTTTTTCTTTTCCTTTTTTTTGGGGGGGGGTGTGGTATAAAATGAGGGAAGTGACGAAAGCAGTTATTTTGTATGCCTGATGTAGTTGGTATCCCTTCCTAAAACTAGGATTATGAAAAATCATGTCAAAATTGACACAAAACATTTTTAATCTGCCTTTCCAAGATTTTGCATTCTTATCATTTGATATTGTTATTTGAGCTTTTTTAGGAGATTGCTGAAACTCTACTATCATTGGAGCAGTTATAAGTTAACTTGCTCTATCCCAGTTTACCAGCCCCTGCTCCTGAAATTCATTTTTTTGCTGTTATGGAAATCTGTTGGATGGTCTCTTGATGGATATTCTATATCTGCCATTTTATGCTTTGAAAAGATAGTGTCCCGAGGCTAATAGATAGCAAAAATGCACAGTTTTGTAGAAGATTGCCTATTTGTTAAGGGTCTTATTAATGGATGTTAGAGCTTCACATACTTTTGGTGCTAGAGGACTGAAATATCTGAATTTTTTATTTCCTACAAAGGAATGGTTCCTGGATGGTCAATGTATCTGTTTGTTGCAGTGAAGGCTGTTTTATTGACTTAATTGATGCCAATAGTAGATGTTATCATCAGGCTCACTTGAATTGATGTTTTCTTGCAGCCTTTGTGCTGTCCATAGAATGAAACAATGTGTTTTGCATCTCTTTATGCCTTGATTTTTATGAATTCCTCTTTTTCTTAAGCCATCTATGTCATGATATTTCCTGTTTGAAATTGCAGTCGTATTTGTGGTTAGCTGCACCATGAAAGATTGATATGGATCCTGAAAGCAAGAATTTTGGAAAAGGTATTATGTTATTATGGGATTATATCTTTGTTAAGAAGCATTTTGTTTGTCTGTTCATTTTTTTCAATACATGTCATGATCATAGGACAAAACATACTGAGCAGCACTACTTTCAATTAACAAATAAAAGTCTTAGGATCCATCTGAATTGACTTTTGCTTCTTACTTTTTGCTTAATCTAGTGGTTCATATACAATTTTTTTTTTTTTAAAAATCCGAAACTGTTGAAACTTCAGATTACAATAATATTAACACAGGTTGACATATAATTCACTATAATTTTTCAAATTTAAGTAATATACTAAGTCTTGGAGGGAAAGCTGAAAAATACTATTTGCTTTTGCTAAATCTTAATTAAACAAGCCCTCATTTAATTTTCTTCCTTCATCATTTGCATCTGATGTTGATAGGATCTGAGGGTGAACTTATGCTTCATGTGTGCTTTTCTTCACTTCAGGAGATGGTATAATGATGTACTCAACACTTCATGTGAGAGGAGAGTGTCCCTATTGATTATCCTCATCTGAAAAAAAAAAAAAAAAAAAACCCATATGGTGATCAGATGCTTTATGTTAAGGGTAATAATGATTTATAAATCTGCTTTGCATGCACATTTTACTGAAATTGGTGAAAATGTTGGTGTTAGTATGAGTGTTATATTTAGATGGGATGAGAGCAGGAAGAGGTAACTTTTAATTGCACTTTCATTCTTGTAAAATATTTTGCACAAGTAGCACAATTTGTGTTTCTTTTCTGAATTTCTGATCTATGCTTATATATTAGTCATCTGGTCTTGTAATTAATGACGAATGTGCACATCTCCTTTTTTCACAGGGAAATTCCTGCTTTTTGCTTGCACTTATTTGTATTGACTGTATGTTCACTTTGTGCATGTTCGATTGCTGCAGTGATGTTTCTATGTTCCCATTAAAGCTTAATTTTTAGGTTGGCTTACATTTCTTCCTGCTGTATGTTTCTTTTTGATCTTTTAGGATCGAGAGAATTGACTGGTGCTGTAGATCTCATAAATCACTTTAAGCTGTCACCCCATCATGATTTTTTCTGCAAGAAGTCCCTACCACTGTCACTTTCTGACACCCACTATCTTCATAATTTGGTGGGAGATACTGAAATTCGGAAAGGAGAGGGGATGCAGTTGGATCAGCTTATTCAGAGTACATCAAATGGGAGAGATTCTCACTTCCGCATACAACCTTTTGACCTAGATTCTCTTCGAGATGCATTCCATCTGAGGGAAACCACCCGTGTTGACTTACCTGCAGTAAGATTTATGCCATGCCTGTTGTGAAGTTTTCTCTGGTTTTCCTTTCTGTTCCTTTTCTGTAGCTATTTGCTGACTTTGTGTGTCGTAATTGCTGGCTTGCTCATCATACATTTGCTTTTTTAGACAGAGAAGGGGATTCCGACCATTTCAGGAAAATCAAGAAGTGAATCGAAGGATAAGGAGAAAAAGCATAAAAAGCATAAAGATAGAGATAAGGAGAAAGATAGAGAGCATAAGAAGCACAAGCATCGTCATAAAGATCGGAGCAAAGACAAAGACAAGGAAAGGAAAAAGGACAAAGTTGGGCAACATGATTCAGGAGTTGACAACTCCAAAAAACATCATGAAAAGGTTTGACTTTTGAATATCAAATTAGTCTGCCCTTGTCCTGCTCTTACTTAAACCTAAAGTCGGTTATGGGGAACTGGATAATTGCCATTTTTCTTATACTGATATACGCTAAGATATTTTTTGAATGACAATTGATGTACATCTTTGTGAGCCAAAAAGTAAAATTATGTGAACTTTTGATCGGATGGAATTTTAAAATAAGAGACCTTTATCCTTGATTTTGTCAATCATTTATCTTTTTTTATCAAGGGGATGACAAGGCCAGAAATCAGGAGCCTGTTTGGATGGGCTTATCTTATTTGACAAGCCACCAATAAGTCACAGTTGGATTTTTTAGCTGAAAAACCAAAGAGCGAGAAGCAGCCATTCTTTAAATATTTGAAAAGAAACAAAATAGTCAGTTAATAGTATTTTGGTGGATTTTGCTTTGACTGTACATTGTGTGTCAACAGAAAAGGAAGCATGATGGAGATGAAGATCTTAATGAGCACAAACACAAGAAAAGTAAGGTATTACATTCTGTGCTAAAACTTGGGACTATTTTCTTGTTCTTTGATTCTGAATCTTCAAAATGCTATGGTATTTCTTTGATTGCATGATAGTTTCCTCCAGATATTCCTTCAGTCCTTTATCTATTTGTGCTTATCAAGCTGGCCACCATATTGTTTGATGTTTTACAGCATAAGAGCACGAAACTTGACGAGGTGGGAGTCATAAGGGTCGCGGGATGATGTGGTGGCATATTATAATAGTTCATGTGCTTTCTTCACGTTTTGTCAGTAAAGGCTCTGGGGATTTCTCTTACTGTTACTTAAGGTACATATGCGTACATTCTTGATGCTCCATAAACCTAAAATTTATGCTTTTACTTTGATGGAACTTTGACCAGTTGGTTTCTTTTACACCACAGAGCTCTTGCTTGTAGTGAGAGCATCAAAAGATTGAAATCTTAATTATTCTTTGCAGCAGTCTGCAATCAACCGGCAATTTTTGATACTGTAATTTGCGTTTTGAGAACTATAGTTGATGATAGTGATTCTCTGTTTAGCATTTGAATATGTTTTTGCAGTCAACTGTCAAATTCCTATCTGCCTACCAAATTTGATCAGAAAAATTTAATTGGTTTGGATAGTGATTCTCTGTTTAGCAGCTGGTGGTCCAGCTAAACCTGGTGGTACAAACATAGTCAAACTTTTCGCACAAGGGACTGGTTTAAGTTTGGACCAAATATATTGAGTTTTAGTTTGCTAGTATGATGCTTTGCTAATTGCTACCTAAGTTATATTTTCGGCATCGAATCTGTGATGCCGCTCAGATCCCCTAGTGAACATGGTTCACCTCACACGGAGAGGGTCCCCAGGAGAGGAAAAAAAGAAAAAGGGGGGGGGGTGTCAGGGCTGCTTAAGTAACTACAGAACTCTGACATTCTTTTTTTCTGTTCATGCAGAGTGACCGAAGATTGACTGAAGATTTGAAGGTGAATTCACCTTTGAAGAATATTCAGATGTGAGGTATAATTGCTGAATTTGATTTCTTTGTATTACAAATGGGGGGATTTCATATAGTTGAAACTAATTTTTTTTTCCATCAGCTTAATGGCAGAATTGGATGTCCAGCTCTTTAACATTGTTAATTATTTCTTTAATTTGGAAGCATAGTTCTATACTTAGTCTGAACGGAGTTTCCAGTTTTGATTCCCAAGGAAAATTGATTTTGGAGGGGATGTGTATATTGATATTTTCCCCCCTTCATCACAGTAGCAAATTATTTATGTCTGATATGCCTAATTTAGTAAGAGGTTGCGAGCGTTGAGGAATATGTCATGCAATATGACACCTCAGGACATAATGTTCAGTGTATTGTTCTGTCAACTGAGAGCAATTGCCTAAATTTAATTACTGATGGTGCTTCAAGGGGAAAAAGATGGCGCTAGTTAGTGTACATGGAAAGTGTAACAGTGCTTCCTTGTTTTGTCCGGAAGGTTTGCTTTGATCATCTATCTTGTGCCTGCAAACCATGATCTGCTTTCATCTATTGAAACCACAATATTTGGGAAACCTACAGCTATATGCCTTTTGGCCAGAAATCCTATTAACTGAATAATTTGCAGTTACTGCATAAGATAGTCACACCCAACTTGTGGTTAACCGATCATGTTTCATGTTTGCTGTTACAGACTATTCTTTTCTTGCTGATCTTTTGCTTGCCAAGATGGATACTAGTCTTGATTTTCTATTTTCGTTCCGTTAAATAGAAAACCTTTTGTTTTTGTTTTTGTTTTAGTGGTTTTAATGTTCAAACTTTGAATGTCAAATGAAGCTTATCATACACTTGTATATATGGATATCTTTTCAGTGTTATGAATCGGGTCCTAATTTGTTTATACATGATGACAATGTTGATGCTAGACCTATGTAACGACGGGATCCAACACGTTATGATTTTCAGTGGGGGCTGAAAATCAGGTTGGGATGATATGGCCTTTTGTAGTGGTTCCATGATGCTCTCTCTTCAACTTGTACCTCGATTCCATTTGTTTTCTACCAGGGTTGAATGGTTGTTTTCTACCAGGGTTGAATGGTTGGTTTTGTTATCTCCTTTTTGTGAGGATTCTGGTCACAATTTTACTCTCATGATTACCTCTTGGACATTTTTTTTTTCCTTTCACATTCTTTGCCCGATATTTGTATATTGGCCAAATTTTGTTCACCCCCCTCCCTTTGAAAGAACAAGATGCTAATCTTTATTTACTGTTGGACCAGCAAATTTCGACACCAAGATGTTCCGACATATGAATGACTTAAATTATTTCATTGTGGTGACACTTTAGATGTATTGTTGGATGTATATAGTTGAAAACTCAAAAAGTGGCAAATTCTACGTGCGATCTGCTGTTGTAAGCGATTTGCTGTTATCATTTCACTATTTTTCTCAGGAAAAATTATCGTTTGCCTTGAAAATGTGCGGACTCTGTAGTAGGTGTTCTGATGTCTGAGCTTTCAAATCATGGCAAGTAGACAAAATGCTATGGGATTTAAGTACTTCGTTCAAACTAACAATGAGTTGTCTCGACGAGAGAAGTTGCTGTCAAGAGTTAATGGTACATTTGTTTCATTGATGACTTTATTCTAGAGTAAAATATATTTTTTGGAAATTATTTTTCTTGAAAATATTTAGTTTTCAGTTTTTTGATGGTTTAAGAAAAGTGATTTCTTTTTTAATTAGAAGGATTTTTCCTAATCCAAGCTTATCATATTTAGTTCATGGAAAATGTTTTTGATAGATAAATTAACTTTTTGTCATCAGAACACTCGAAAGTTTAAAAACAAAAACAGTTTTTCCTCAAATGGATTTTAAATCTGCCCTTCACAAATGTCGTGTATATATGATGCATATTCATATTTATCTAAAGAAGGATTCTTGTGCATCACAATACAATTAGCATTTTTTGAGTCAAAAATTGCACTGCATGTAATCGTCTATGATATCGATTCTCCTTATTACTTTTCTCATCTTGGACATCGATTCTCATTATTACTTTTCTCATCTTGGACGTGCCTATTAGAAACCTTCCAATGCTATGTTAGTCCGAAACTAAATCTTGTCAGAACTTCAACTTTGCACCTTTTCATTCAAATATGCTTATTTGTTTCTTTTATTTGAAATTTTTTCCTTTCTTTATGTTGATATTTTAGGGAAAATTCTATTTATGATATAGGTCTATCGAGCAACGTGAGTCACCTAGGTGTTGTTTGGTCACGTAGGTGTTGTTTGGTCAGGTTTCGGGGAACACCTGATTTTTTTTTTGTTCCTTAGAACATAAATAGAATATAAACGCGTTTAGTAATTTTTTTGTTCCCGGGAATAGATTTAGAACAGAAATAAGAAACAAAAAAGAAGTTGTTTGTTGTTCCCGGGAACAACTCAAGAAAGAAGTTTTTGTTTCTCTTCTTTTATTTCTTTTTCTCTTCCTTTCTTCTTACCTAGCTGGTCACCGACCTGGCGATGGTTGGCGACCAGCCAGATGAGATTGCCCCGAGCTCACCGAGCCTTGCTTGGCCATCGTGAGGCCTGGCGTCACTTGCCTCGCTCGACCTATGCAAGGCCGACCTCGTGGCAAGGCCGAGCCACGGCAAGGCTCGGAGGGACCTCGTCGGTGACCAGCGAGGCTGGCGACCTCGTCTGGCCGGTCGCTGGCTGGCCATGGTCAAGTTGGCGACCGGCTAAGAGGAAGGAGAAGGAAAAAAAAAGGAAAAAAAAAGTAATAAAATTGTTAATGTATTAAAAGAAGTTTTAAGTCACAAAATTTTTTGGGTCGTACCAAAAATGTTTTTGTTCTTGAAATAGAAATTTTTTATAGTTATCAAACACCTTAAAATATTCAGAAATTATTCTCAAGAATAGAAATAGAAAAAAAAAAAACGTTGACATACGCATCTCTACTCATCAAACTGCGAGTCTCCCACCCAATGGAAGCACCGGATCATACTGTCGCGAGTCACCTACTCGTCAAACTGCGATTGACGTGACCGTGTAACCTGTTTTTGCCTCATGGGCTCCTTATCCCCAACAATCTTCCAAGAAACGCAGAAAGGTGGGAATTTTTCTTGGCCACTCATTGGAACCATCAAACCATGGCTTGAAGTACTGTAAAAAAAAAAAACCATGGCTTGAAATGCCGACCGACAACTTTCTTTTTCCCTCGCGTGCCAAGAAGGATCAATCGTGCACTTCCTAATGTCGTCACATTGCATATAATCCCACTAAGTGACACTTCGCTGAAATGCAAAAGAACCACAGAAAATGGAGGATTCAAGGAAATCCCACAAGCCAAACTGTTTAGTGCTATCATTCCCAGCACAAGGCCATATCAACCCCATGCTCCAATTCTCCAAGCGCCTAATCCACAAAGGCGCCGGAGTCACTTTTGTCACCACCAGATTCATGTCCAAGACCCTTCATGGATTGTCCTCTAACCCCTCGATTCCACTTGAGAGTATCTCTGATGGCTTCGATGATGGCGGCATGAAGGCCGCCAGCAGCCCCGAAGCGTACCTCGAGCGCTTCTGGAAGGTCGGTCCAGAGACACTGAGCGAATTGGTCGAGAGGCTGATCTCTAGTGGCCGGCCACCGAGTTGCATTGTCTACAACTCGTTCTTGCCTTGGGCTCTTGATGTGGCCCAGAAGTACGGGCTGGTTGGGGCTATTTTCTTCACCATGTCCTGTGCTGTAAGCAGTGTGTTTTACCACTGCCAAAAGGGACTGCTTGAGGTCCCCGTTCGTAAGCAGGTTTTGCTTCCTGGGATGCCTCCTCTTGAGCCTCAGGATATGCCAAGTTATGTGTCTGATCCGGAGTCATACCCAGCTTACCTTGGCATGCTTGTAGGTCAGTTCTCCAATCTCGACAAAGTGGACTGGGTGCTTTGCAACACAGTTTATGAGCTGGAACAAGAAGTAAGTACCCTAAAACTCCTTCGGAACTAAACCATTTGTGAATGAAGAAGCTTTATTTTAATCTTCTTCTCAGTCTTATCTAATTCCTTTGAGAGGGTAAAATGGGTTCTGATCAATGTACGAGGATTCATGGACTATACACACCTTTCACGGCATGTATATTACTGTATATCTCGCATGTGTCAAATTGAACAATTGTTTGAAGATATGGTCGTTGATAGTGAGCATGACCTAGGACCACACGAGAAGATAAGACGAGAACATGAGTGGTACACGACTCGGAGTTGTCAAGCAGGAATGGGCAGCGAATTTGACTTGGCATGTTAGCACACATGTACTTGGAGTTGTCTAGCTGGAATGGACAGCTAATATGACTTTACATGTTAGTGAAGATTGAAATTTCATGAATGAACATGCGATGCTCAAATATTTCCCTATCATCAATCACCTAATTAGGACAAGAGTTAAGTCCCATGCTCTGCCTCTCAGCTATCATCTTTCTGATCCATGAGTCATCCAACTTTTTCTTACGAGCATTTAGCAAATATTTCGTGACATTGGCTTTGCCTGGCAGCTAGTGGACTGGTTCATGAAGGTCATGCCATTTAGGACCATTGGGCCAACAGTGCCTTCCTTCTATTTGGACAACAGGCTTGAACAAGACAGAGAATATGGTCTCAGCATCTTCCAACCAGAACACGACACCACCATGAAATGGCTGAGCACAAAGCCAAAAGGGTCGGTTGTGTATGTCTCTTTTGGGAGTGTAGCGGAGCTAAAGATTGATCAAATGCAAGAACTTGCAATGGGACTAAAGAGAAGCAACCGTTATTTTCTCTGGGTGGTGAGGTCATCTGAAGAAGACAAACTCCCGCAAGACTATGCAAAAGAGACAGCCCAAAAGGGTCTAATCGTAACATGGTGTCCTCAACTGGAAGTCCTAGCGCATGAAGCACTAGGGGTTTTTCTGACACATTGCGGTTGGAACTCAACTTTGGAAGCGCTCACTTTGGGTGTGCCGATGATGGCGATCCCGCAATGGACCGACCAGCCCATGAATGCCAAGCACATAATGGATGTGTGGAAGATGGGGCTGAGGCCACCTGTTGATGAGAGAGGTGTTGTGAGGAGTGAAGATATAGAGAATTGCATCAGGGAGATAATGGAAGGGGAAAGAGGGAAGGAGACGAGAGAAAATGCAGGAAAGTGGAGGAAAATAACCAAAGAAGCAGTCAGTGAAGGTGGAAGCTCTGATAGAAACATCGAGGAGTTTGTTGCTAAATTGATTGATAAGTTGTAAGAGAAGTTACCTGTGGCAGCATGGAGAAAATTCAAGTAACCAATTCTTGCTTACCACAGGGTAAGGATGATAAATGATGTTGCATAATAGTGACGATATTATTCATGGTCATGAGATTAATTAGGTAACATCTTGGTACATCAATGATTCATTAACCTAAACCGAAACAGATCATTTTGAATACAATACCAACCTCAAAATAATTGAAAAACCACTAAGCTTCTGTTTTCCACTCTTAATTATTCCAATAACAAAATCATCCCTAATCTTCTCAAAGCAATCGCTCCTGCCAACACCATAAATGAGTAGGCCTCAAAGCGAGTAAGCCGGCGAGCAGCACAGTATGCAATCTAACATCTAAATGAGGAATTGTCCACGCTATCCCAATAAAATCGTGGCTGAGGCTAATGCTATCCGATGCATACCCACAAATTATATCGAAGTTGCACTGATAAACCAATAGTGGGCTTCTGTGTCTAGGAGTTTATGGTCTGGCAAAACCTCTATTTTTTTCTTTCCAGCATTCAAACTTTGATCTGAAGTGACAAAGCTTATGGTAAACAGCTGTGTCGTCGACGTTAAGGACCAGATCATAATCTGTATCTACACACTGACAAGGTTCATCCTAGAACAATGTAATTGATAGGATTATCTGATACATGATGATCCTGCGTGTCAGGGGGTTTGAAAATGAGGTTGGAATGTGATCTCTGACGGTGATTTGACGAACCTCTCTATCTCTCCTCATCGTGGGACTCTCCCTTTGTTTTCTGGTGCTCGTACTCCACCGGGTTTGAATGCATGGTTAGTTTGTTCATCTTCTTCATGTTGAGTTGAGAGTATTCTGATTAACACGTGTCTCCTTGAATTGTTTGTCTATTTCCTTTTTTCCCTTTTGTTGGATACTCAATATCAACCAAACTTGTTCATCCTTTCCAGCGAAAGGGAAAAAGCCAATCCTGATCCGATCTCGGACCAGCAAATATTAAAAATGACAATTTTCAACGAAGGAAACACTTAATTCATCTCATCATGCAATTGCAAGTTAAGAATGTTGATACATCTGATGAATTTTACACGCAATCTGCTAGAGTTCGGAGTATGTACCCTTATTCCTTGCAAAAAAAGAAAAAAAAAGAAAAAGAAAGGGTGTTTCTTTTCTATTCTAGTAGATTTCTGAAAGAGTTTTTTTTTTTGATTGAGAGAAAACTGTATTCATTACTCAACAGGATATATAAAAAGTATATAGACTTTCATGACAAAGCAAATCAAAGTAGAGAAAAAGTCAGAATACTACAAAAAAAGAAGACAAATCCAGAAAATAAAGAGAATCAATAGAGTACTAGTAGGGTTAAAGATGTTTGAAAGAGTTGGGAAGTGTAAAAAACTATTGGTATGGCTCACTTGATTTTTCAATGATTTGTTGGCAACATACTTGACACTTCATGGAAACGCTAACTTAGTTTTTGTTCAAATTGCTAATTTTGTATATCTTTCACAACTTTTAATTGTCTTCGTTACTGATGCTTGAAATTCACCAATTCTTATATTAATTTACTAATCATTATTTGAGTGACTAACCGGCTTTTTTCCTATATCTTTGACTAGAATTTATTAATCTTTCTTACTAACACATTAAATTGATCTACTATTTTGTGAAATGACTTACATTTATTAGAATAACTGACCAACTTTTTTCCCAAGTAATCCAATTAAAGAGTTGGTATTTAAAGAAAAAAGATACATAAGGTTGATAACTTACTCAAATGAGAGTTGATATTTTAGAACTAATTGATAACTTAAGACTGTGTTTAACGGTCAAGATAAAATTCATGATGGGATAAAATTTCTTATATCTTGTGTTTGGTGTCTACTCAAGATAAAATAAAGTCGGATATAAGAGAGATAAATCACAAATAAAATTATCCCATAAGGGAGGTGTGTGGATAAGATTTCTAATATTTAGAATTGAAAATTTATTTTTCCCAAATTTATTTTGTTAATAAAGTTGAAATTATGTTTCAATATAAACAATATTTCAATTGTAATATAATAAATTCAAAATAGCAAAAAAAAAAAAAAAAAAACAACAATTCAGTTTTTTAATTTAATATTGTTTATATTTATATATTTGAATTCAATCTATCTTATAACATAAATTCAATAGATATATATATATATCATTTTTACATATTTTAGGCATTTTAAGTAAATTAGTACAATTTATTGTTTATTAAAATTTTATTAGAGAATGATGGAAGGGGAAAAAAGAAATAATTAATAAAATAATTAATAATTTTTTTAAAAAATGCAAATAAGAATGAAGTAGGTAACAATGTGGCAAGAAATTTTTACCATTGTCATTTCAACAACTTTTAGGTTCATTTACATTAATATGCATTTTATATCAAATAATGTACATGATATCATGTTAATAATATTTATTATTATGCTTCACCAAATAATAGATAAGATATAACAAAGTCTCTAAATTTCAAATCATATCCTATCTAGTCTTATCGTAATTAAAAATCTAGATGGCCAAATGCAACCTAATAGGACAAAAGTAAATAAATCAATTATATGAAAATTAATTTTTTCAAATAAGAGTTGATGAACTTAGTCCATAATAAGAAAGCTAAATAAAAATTGATAATTAAAAGAAAGGCAAACTTGATAAGTAACTCAAATGACAATTGGTAATCCAAAGCTATTAGATCACTTAATCTTCAAAAAGTTAATAAGAAACCCTAACTAAGATTGGTTGTTCTAAAAATATTTAGTAAACTTAAATCATTGTTAAGAAATGCTAATAAAGAACCTCAAGGGTTGGTGCAGTTGGCACTCGAGGGCTTTTCAGCTCAAGAACTAGATTTCACTCAATCGAATCTCCTCAACTATATACAAAATTGTTATGGGGTAGGGCCATCTATATAGACAAAATGAATAGACTTAATTGGTTCAGGATTCTTGCATGGTGTTTTATAAGCCTCCAGGTAGCAAACTCTCCATGACACGCTCCTATTTTGTACAAAGAAAAGCAAATGAATTTAAAGTTATTAATCCAAAACTAGTCAGCAATCTAATCTGACAAAAGCATATAATTTAGTTGGTAATTTTTTAAAAGAGGGATTTTTAATAAGTTATGGAAAAAAAGTTGGTAAGTTCATAGAAAAATTTCTACTTTGCAAAGTGTTGGTAAGTCACCAACAAATTGACTAAAAAAGATACACGGTTTGTTTTTTTTTATCAATAATTTAGACATTGACCGATACTTACTGGATTTTATGAGTATGGAAAGAATGCGCACTTTTTGGCATGGAATATGTTGTGCATTACATTAGTATCATTCTACTCTTTTTCTAAAAAAAGGGTAAAAGAAAACGACAAATATTTTAGTCGTGAGTGAGAAAAATTTCAAATAAGGACATAAAATACTTTAATTTTCTCAAATAAAGATAGAAATTATTTCAAATAATGACTCGAAGTGCCTTCATTTTTTCAAATAATGGTCAGTAGTGGATCTTATTTGAAATAAGAGTTTAAAGTGTCCATATCAATCTCAAAGAAATGCCTAAACTCATCGGTTATGAAGGGCAATTTTGTCTTTTAAAATTTCTATTTTTTCTTTCTTTTTCCTTTTTTCTTTTCATAAAAAAAAGGAAAACACGGGCGAGAGGGAGTGCCCTCTTGCCCATGTTTATTTTATTTATTTTAGTTTTTTTCTTAATTTTTTAATATAATTTACTTTAAATTTAATTTGTGTTTTGATGAAAATATCCCTAATTGGTCGGAATATTTTGCCAACAAATGAGATTAGGCCATTTTTTGAAATAATTATAACCATTTCAGGCTTTTTTTTTTTTGGGGATTAATATAAACACTTCTTGCCCTTATTTGGAACTTTCCTAATGACTGACCTAAAAATTGCTGAGATGAGATCCAAGAAGATATTCTTCTTTTCGGATCATTGGACCATGGACGTCAATGCCAATAATGGCGAGTGGATAAATAGCTTTGAGAGCGGACGTATTGATGTGATACGTTACAAATAATGATTAATCCCTCTTTGGTGCAACTCATTGGAGCGTCAGAGAAATTTCGTGGTTACGATTTTCTAAACAGCTTAAATCAATTTACAGGGTCTATTGAATTTTTCATGCACATCTAAATAGTTAGTTTTTTCATACTCATGTCAACAACATAACCGAAAATAAAAATTCTCCACAATGATATTCATATGCATAAAATTTATGTGCACTATTGAGTTCTATTTTTATTGAATTACTCTGGGTATCCAACCCCTTATGATATAATCGCCATCGTCATCGTTATTTGCTTCTTTTAATCTTGGAGGTGACCAATTGGGCGCTTAGGATACTTCATTTGATAGCCGTCCTCGTTAGTGGGATTATGGCTCCGTTCGGAATCAGCTTTGGAAAGGGCTTTGGCCATCAAAAGCCCCTTGGGCCAAAATAAAGCGTTTGGGAAAAAACTTTGCAAGTCTCTTAATGGCAATCACTGGGATTCGCCCCAGTGGCCACCCTTCCAACATGGAAGGGGGAGGTGAGGGGTTCAAATTCCCACATTCTCAGGGGGGGATGAGGTGGGGACGCGTAATTTTTAGGAATGGGTTTCGACTTCCACGCCCTGCAAGAGGCAGGGCAAAAGTCTGAGAGTGAGTATAGAGTAGGAATAGAGTAGGACTGACTAAAAAACAAAAAAAAAGTCTCTTAATGGCAAAGCTGGCATTTTGTAAGCTGAAAGCCCAAGGTAGGTCCTAGGCTACCTTGGGCTTTCAGCATTTTCGGAAGGCCCGATGTACTGTTCATCGTCTTCTTCGTCAAGTTCTCGGATGGTCACCGGCGAGGTTGCAATGGGTCGGCGACGGGCTGGAGAGAGGCCGGCGTGGTCGCGGCACCCCGGCGACCGTCGCCGACCAGTCGCACGACCCAGATCTGGGTCGCGTCGGTCGCCTAGGTTGCGGCGAGGTCAGTCGCTGCGACCTCCAATGACCCACGACCTCGCCGGGACCCAGATCTGGGTCGCGGAGGTTGTCGGAGGTCACCGGAGGTAGCGGAGGTCACCTGGGTCGCGACGAGGTCTATCGCCGCGACCTCCAGCGACCAACAACCTCGCCATGACCCAGATCTGGGTCGCGGAGGTTGCTGGAGGTCGCGGCGACCCGGGCGACCCACGACCTCGCCGCGACCTAGATCCGGGTCGGCGAGGTCGCGGAGGTCGCCTGGGTCGCCGCGACCTCCGTTGCGCCGTGGGTCTCATGACGGCGCAGCAAGGGTGGTGACCCTAGCCGAACGTTGTCCTTCGCCGCGCCGCCTCCCCCTCGCCGGACCATCTATCTTCGCCTGACCATCTACCTTTGCCGGCAACTATTAGCTCTTCGCCGGTGGTATCCGGCGAAGCTCTTGGCCAGTGGTAACCGGCGAAGCCTTTGGCTGGCCAACTCTCCTTTTTTTTTTCCTTTGAAGTCTTTTGCAAATTTAATTTACCCAAACACTATTTTGCACAAAAATACTTCAAAATGGACTTTCACAGATAGATTTACCAAACACAATTTGCATTTTAGAAAACACCTTTCACTCAATGGTCTTTGCATTTCCCCAAAGACTTTTCCCAAAAGTCTCTCTTTCCGCTTCTCTTTTGAAAATCCAATTTGTACGGTAAGAATTACGCATTATAATTCAAAGAATCGTGAGGTTTTTTTTCAAATTGTGATTAATGCGATTAATTGGCCTGTTTTTTCCTGATAAGCTACTTGTCAGTAAACACCCCTCTCACAAGAAGACAAGAAGAAGAAAATTTTCCGGGCCCCGCACTGATATTGGAACTCACCAACATCGCTCAAGTACCCACTAATCACTGCTGCTACATCACAGGTAAGACCATGGACACTTCACTTAATTGCGAGAGAAGCGCAAGAAAATGATGGATTCAAGTAAATCCCCGAAACCACACGGCTTAGTTCTATCATGGCCAGCCCATGGCCAGCCCAAGGCCACATCAACCGCACACATGCTCCAATTCGCCAAGCGTCTACTCCACGAAGGAGTCAAAGACACTCTTGTCACCACCAGATCAATGTCCAAGACCCTTCATGGATCCCCACGTACCTCCATTGCCCCCGAGAGATACTCCGACAGCTTTGACGGCGGTGGCATGAAGGCTGCCGCAAGCATCGAAGCCTACCTCGAGCATTTTTGGAAGGTCGGCCTCGACACCCTGAGTGAGCTGGTCGAGAGGCTAATCTCCGGCGGTCCGCTGCCGAGTTGCGTTGTCTACGACTCGTTCTTGCCTCGGGCTCTTGAAATGGCCCAAAAGTTTGGGTTGCTTGGGGGCTGCTTGCTCCACCAGTTCTTGAGCTGTGATCAGTGTGTTTAACCGCTGCCAAAAGGGACTGCTTGAGGTTTCAGTGAGGAAACAAGTTTTGCTTCCTGAAATGCCTCCTCTCGAGCCACAAGGCATTCCATCTTTTGTGTGATGTGGGGGTCATACCCACAATTCTTTGGCATGGTTGGAACCAGTTCTCCAATTTAGAGAGAGTGGGTTGGGTGCTCTGCAATGCAGTGTATGAGCTGGAACAAGAAGTACACAACTGTATGGGAGCTCCCAAATTGCAGATTAATTGGACGTACAAGGTAAAATGGACTGTATAGGACCTTCTCGACGTATATGCTTTGGTGTATTTTGCATACATAGGTCGAGTATTTAATTGACAATCATTTAAAGATATCATTGTCCATGTTTGACACGACTTTGTTATCAAGAAAAAGAAAAGGACTAGTTATCACTCAAATTGTCTAGCTCAAAAGGGACATTAGTTTTAAGGTTTGTTATGAAGTGCTACTTGATGAAATTATAAATTGTAGTGAATATATAGAGTGTGATTATTTGAAAGAGGCAAAGAGGGATTTAATATGAAATATTAAGTGCCAATTTGCACGAGTTGATTAACAATCGAGAAATATTTCGAGAGAGAACGACTGTATTTAAACGAGGTTAATTTCAGAAAATGATAAGTTATGACATGCACATTAATTTTTTTTTTACATCAATTGATATATTTAGGTTATTTAGGTAATTATTAATACGAATGGATTATAGATGATTTTGTGAAATTTAGATTAGGTCACGAAATTTGTGATGCACAGAAAGTTTGAACGTACTTACCTTGTCTGTAATCTTTGAGGGAGTGATTGGACATGTCTAGTAATTTTTAATTGGTTTAAAATTCGTAAAATGCAAAATTTTATGGAGTAATTATGTAATTATAGAAATATGGAATTATATGAAAATATTTTTAATTTTTATGATTTAGGTAAATTTAATCAAGGCGCGGTCTTAGAAACAAAAATTATATGAGTTACTTAAGTTATTGAAAAAGTAATGTTCTAAGGCTTAATTCATCTAAATGATTTATAACAATTCAAAATTTCTCAATTAAATGATGATGGCATGGTGTTTAGCGGATGAAGTTTTGTATATTGAAAAACATGAAACCAATTGATTGGCACTTTACACGAGAAACGCCAAGAAATTATACTATTTGCACTATAATTACATGGCGATTGTTATGTGATAATGATTTGCACTTGATGGTAATGACTGTTTCATGAATAAGAGTTTTTTTTTTTTTTTTTTTTTTTTTTTTTTAGAAATGATGATAAATGGATATTTAATTTCTATCAATAATATGGAAAATGCCTAGAGATTAGTGTGAAAAAAATTTACATATTATTATTAATTGTGCATGGTAATTGTTATGTTATCATGATCTGTATATAAAAAATGCCATGGAATGAATACTTCTGCCACGGCCTATTCATCATAGAGCGAATTGCCCTACATGAGTACGTCTATAAGACTCCGGCAAAATAAAAATGTTTTATAATCCACGATAGTTTTCTATTACTACAAGGTTGAGAGAATAAGAAATCTTATGGTTCATACAAGAAATGATATAACTTGTGTAGCCTAATGAGGCTTGAGCAGCATGATATGAGAATGAGTATAGAATAGCATTATCATGTAGTTGTACAATTGTGTATTTATTCTTGCTAATGTAGAGGGCACCATGATCGATAGGTTAAAGTGCGGCAAAGATGCGTTTATGATTCCATCCTCATAAGTTGGTGATAACGATGGATACTAGTGATGGATGGATTAATGCGTAGCAAAGTTGTGTTTATGATGCTATCCCCATGAGTTGATGATGACGAGACATAATTAATCGAGATGAATTCTGGCGAGCGATGAGTAGAGAATAGATATACACCTGTGTTACTACGCGGCTTGCAATGCACAATAGGTCGGCCAAAAGACAGATTGATCCTGTGGAAAATGCCTGGTCCTCCTACTTGCTGTGCGTGAAATTTAATTTCGAAGAATAAGAGCCACTTGTTTTTCGGTTGTCCTTTCTCTGTTCAAGCCCAGTGTACGATACTGCAGCTTCATCAAGTGCCGAGAGGGGTTGCCGACTGGTAGCTTGAGGTTGATTGGGTTGTGGCCAGCTAGGAATGGTTGTTTGCCCTCTCCTACCGCTACTTCTATTAGAACTGCTTCCAATGGTTCTCAGATAAGAAGACCAGTGCAGAGTAGGTCGGCTAGATGTGCTCTAGTTAGTAGCTCCGCCGGTTTCATCCGAAAGTACAACGATATAGATATAGTCTAAGAAAGCGTACAGATAAACCGATAGCGCTTCTCTATTCAACAGCATATGATCCAGCTAAACCCCTAAATATCCAAATATTCACATCAATAAGGGTCCTAAATATCTAAATATTCACATCAATCAGGGTTTAATGTTTTACTTTTCTACTCATATATATGCTTGTGATGGAGAATTTTTCACTTTGAATATCTATTTTTATACTTACTAAGGTCCGATTGAGCGCATCTGTAATTTATGAATAGCTATATTGGTTTAGAGAAAGTAGATCTAATAAATAAGGCATTGTTAATTACATGCAATTAGTTGGAAACTATCGCTTTTAGCTCTATCTTATATGGATGCTCAACAGTCTCGTATAGCGTTTGTTGTGCCGGACGAGATAATTTAGAGGATCCGAAATTAATTTTTTTCCATAGTTCTAGAATTTCAAAATCCTATATAATTATCTTAGGGATTTGGATCGCCTCATTTCCTTTTTATTAGATATTTAATTAGATTTCAGATAGCATTTTAAGAGATTTTCTTTACTTGTTTGAATATTTCCAATAAAGTTTGGCCTAGGATTTCTTTAGGATTTTTAATATTTATATTGCTATTATGTCTTTTATAAAGCAACTTATCTGAGATCAATGAAAGAACTACGAGAGACCTCTCTCCGAATATGCGCCTATAAGTGTATTTGAGCCTAGGTGCGTGTATTATGAGTTTTCATGGCTGGACAAAGATATATTTGTTAGAAATCAATAAAGTAATGATCTTTATATTATGAAATTACACGAGCGTTCCTTTAACGTGTCTGTTCCTACATTTACGTGCATGCTGACAATCTTCATCCAAGACCCATGTAATGATAAGATCCTAGGCATGATGATCTTCAACGGGGCTGAACTAAAAATTAGGTGGGGATAAGAATCTCTCAAGACAGGATCCAACACGTTATGATTTTCAGTGGGGGCTGAAAATCAGGTTGGGATGACATGGCCTTTTGTAGTGGTTCCATGAAGCTCTCTCTTCAACTTGTAACTCGTTTCCATTCGTTTTCTACCAGGGTTGAATGGTTGGTTTTGTTATCTCCTTTTTGTGAGGATTCTGGTAACAATTTTACCTTCATGATTACCTCTTGGACATTTTTTTTTCCTTTCACATTCTTTGCCCGATATTTGTATATTGGCCAAATTTTGTTCACCCTCTCCCTTTGAAAGAATAAGATGCTAATCCTTATTCACTGTCGGACCAGCAAATCTCGACACCAAGGTGTTCCAACATATGAATGACTTAAATTATTTCATTGCGGTGACACTTTAGATGTATTGTTGGATGTATATAGCTAAAAACTCAAAAAGTGGCAAATTCTACGTGCAATCTGTTGTTGTAAGCGATTTGCTGTTATCATTTCACTATTTTTCTCGGGAAAAATTATTGTTGGCCTTGAAAATTTGCGGACTCTGTAGTAGGTGTTCTGGTGTTTGAGCTTTCAAATCTTGGCAAGTAGACAAAATGCGTTGGGATTCAAGTACTTTGTTCAAACTAACAACGAGTTGTCTCCACCAGAGAAGTTGCTGCCGAGAGTTATTGGCACATTTGTTTCATTGAAAACTTCATTCTAGAGTAAAATATATTTTGTAGAAATTACTTTTCTTGAAAATATTTAGTTTTTGGTTTTTTGATTATTTAAGAAAATTGATTTCTTTTTTAATCAGAAGGATTTTTCCTAATTCAAGCTTATCATATTTAGTTCATGGAAAATGTTTTTGATAGATTGATTAACTTTTCATCATCAGAACAATGAAAATTTGAAAAACAAAAGCAATTTTCCCTCAAATGGATTTTAAATCTGCCCTTCACAAATGTCATGTATATATGATGCATATTCATATTTATCTAAATAAGGATTCTTGAGCGTTGCAATACAATTAGCATTGTTTGAGTAAAAAATCGCACTGCATGTATTCTCCTATGATATTGATTATCATTATTACTTTTCTCATCTTGGACGTGCCTATTAGAAAGCTTCCAATGCTATGTTCGTGTGAAACTAAATCTTCGTAGAACTTCAACTTCGCACGTTTCTTTTATTTGAAAAATTTTCCCTTCTTTATGTTGATATTTTAGCGAAAATTCTATTTATGATACGATATCGAGCAACGCGAGTCACCTAATCATCAAACTGCGAGTCTCCCACCCAAGGGAAGCACCGGATCATACCGTCGCGAGTCACCTATTCGTCAAACTGCGATTGACGTGACCACGTAGCCTGTTTTTGCCTCATAGGCTCCTTGTCCCCAACAATCTTCAAAGAAACCCAGAAAGGAGGGAATTTTTCTTGGCCCCTCATTGGAACCCATCAAACCATGACTTAAAAGTGCCCACCGACAACTTTCTTTTTCCCTCTGTGTGCCAAGAAGGGTCAACCATGCACTTCCTAATGTCGTCACATTGCATATAAACCCACGAAGAGACACTTCACTGAAATGCAAAAAAACCACAGAAAATGGAGGATTCAAGAAAATCCCACAAGCCACATTGTTTAGTGCTATCATTCCCAGTACAAGGCCATATCAACCCCATGCTCCAATTCTCCAAGCGCCTAATCCACAAAGGCGCCGGAGTCACTTTTGTCACCACCAGATTCATGTCCAAGACCCTTCATGGATTGTCCTCTAACCCCTCGATTTCACTTGAGTGTATCTCTGATGGCTTCGATGATGGTGGCATGAAGGCCGCCAGTAGCCGCGAAGCCTACCTCGAGCGCTTCTGGAAGGTCGGTCCAGAGACACTGAGCGAATTGGTCGAGAGGCTGATCTCTAGTGGCCGGCCACCGAGTTGCATTGTCTACAACTCGTTCTTGCCTTGGGCTCTTGATGTGGCCCAGAAGTACGGGCTGGTTGGGGCTGTTTTCTTCACCATGTCCTGTGCTGTAAGCAGTGTGTTTTACCACTGCCAAAAGGGACTGCTTGAGGTCCCCGTTCGTAAGCAGGTTTTGCTTCCTGGGATGCCTCCTCTTGAGCCTCAGGATATGCCAAGTTATGTGTCTGATCCGGAGTCATACCCAGCTAACCTTGGCGTGCTTGTGGGTCAGTTCTCCAATCTTGACAAAGTGGACTGGGTGCTTTGCAACACGGTGTATGAGCTGGAACAAGAAGTGAGTACCCTAAAACTCCTTCGGAACTAAAACCATTTGTGAATGAAAAAGCTTTATTTTAATCTTCTTCTCAGTCTTATCTAATTCCTTTGAGAGGGTAAAATGGGGTCTGATCAATGTACGAGGATTCATGGACTATACACACCTTTCACGGCATGTTTATTACCGTATATCTTGCATGTGTCAAATTGAACAATTGTTTGAAGATATGGTCATTGATAGTGAACATGACCTAGGACCACACGAGAAGATAAGACGAGAACATGAGTGGTACACGACTTAGAGTTGTTAAGCAGGAATGGGCAGCGAATATGACTTGGCATGTTAGCAAACATGTACTTGGAGTTGTCTAGCTGGAATGGACAGCAAATATGAATTTACATGTTAGTGAAGATTGAAATTTCATGAATGAACATGCGATGCTCAAATATTTCCCTATCATCAATCACCTAAATAGGACAAGAGTTAAGTCCCATGCTCTGCCTCTCAGCTATCATCTTTCTGATCCACGAGTCATCCAACTTTTTCTTACGAGCATTTAGCAAATATTTCGTGACATTGGCTTTGCCTGGCAGCTAGTGGACTGGTTCATGAAGGTCATGCCATTTAGGACCATAGGGCCAACAGTGCCTTCCTTCTATTTGGACAACAGGCTTGAACGAGACAGAGAATATGGTCTCAGCATCTTCCAACCAGAACACGACACCACCATGAAATGGCTGAGCACAAAGCCAAAAGGGTCGGTTGTGTATGTCTCTTTTGGGAGTGTAGCAGAGCTAAAGATTGACCAAATGCAAGAACTCGCAATGGGACTAAAGAGAAGCAACCGTTATTTTCTCTGGGTGGTGAGGTCATCTGAAGAAGACAAACTCCCGCAAGACTATGCAAAAGAGACAGCCCAAAAGGGTCTAATCGTAACATGGTGTCCTCAACTGGAAGTCCTCGCGCATGAAGCACTAGGGGTTTTTCTGACACATTGCGGCTGGAACTCAACTTTGGAAGCGCTCACTTTGGGTGTGCCGATGATGGCGATCCCGCAATGGACCGACCAGCCCATGAATGCCAAGCACATAATGGATGTGTGGAAGATGGGGCTGAGGCCACCTGTTGATGAGAGAGGTGTTGTGAGGAGTGAAGATATAGAGAATTGCATCAGGGAGATAATGGAAGGGGAAAGAGGGAAGGAGATGAGAGAAAATGCAGGAAAGTGGAGGAAAATAACCAAAGAAGCAGTCAGTGAAGGTGGAAGCTCTGATAGAAACATCGAGGAGTTTGTTGCTAAATTGATTGATAAGTTGTAAGAGAAGTTAAGTGTGGCAGTATGGAGAAAATTCAAGTAACCAATTCTTGCTTACCACAGGGTAAGGATGAAAAATGATGTTGCATAATAGTGACGATATTATTCATGGTCATGAGATTCATCAGGTAACATCTTGGTACATCAATGAATCTAATCTCGAATGACACAGGATCATATATCAATTAACCTAAACCGAAACAAATCATTTTGAATACAATAGCAACCTCAAAATAATTGAAAAACGACTAAGCTTCTGTTTCCCACTCTTAATTATACCAATAACAAAATCATCCCTAATCTTCTCAAAGCAATCGCTCCTGCCAACACCATAAATGAGTAGGCCTCAAAGCTGAGTAAGCCGGCCAGCAGCACAGTATGCAATCTAACATCTAAATGAGGAATTGTCCACGCTATTCCAGTAAAATCGTGGCTGAGGCTAATGCTATCCGATGCATACCCACAAATTATATCGAAGTTGCACTGATAAACCAATAGTGGGCTTCTGTGTTCAGGAGTTTATGGTCTGGCAAAACCTCTATTTTTTTCTTTCCAGCATTCAAACTTTGATCTGAAGTGACAAGGCTTATGGTAAACAGCTGACGTTAAGGACCGGATCATAATCTATATCTACACACTGACAAGGTTCATCCCAGAACAATGTAATTGATAGGATTATCTGATACATGATGATCCTGCGCGTCAGGGGTTTGAAAATGAGGTTGAGATGTGATCTCTGACGGTGATTTGACGAACCTCTCTATCTCTCCTTATCGTGGGACTCTCCCTTTGTTTTCTGTTGCTCGTACTCTACCAGGTTTGAATGCATGGTTAGTTTGTTCATCTTCTTCATGTTGAGTTGAGAGTATTCTGATCAACACGTGTCTCCTTGAATTGTTTGTTTATTTCCTTTTTTCCCTTTGGTTGGATACTCAATATCAACCAAACTTGTTCATCCTTTCCAGCGAAAGCGAAAAAGCCAATCCTGATCTGATCTCGTACCAGCAAATATTGAAAATGACAATTTTCAACGAAGGAAACACTTAATTCATCTCATCATGCAATTGCAAGTTAGGAATGTTGATGCATCTGATGAATTTTACACGCACTCTGCTAGAGTTCAGAGTATGGACTCTTATTCCCTATATATATATATATATTATTTTTTTTCCTATTCCAGTAGATATCTGAAAGAGTTTTTTTAGTTTTTTGGTTGAGAGAAAACTATATTCATTACTCAAAAGGATACATAAGAGGTATATAGAATTTCATGACAAAGCAAATCAAAGTAGAGAAAAAGCCAGAATACTACAAAACAAAGGCAAATCCGGAAAATAAAGAGAATCAACAGAGTACCGATAGGGTTAAAGATTTTTGAAAGAGTTGGGAAGTGTATAAAACTATCGGTATGGGTCACTTGATTTTCCAATGATTTTTTGGCAACAAAGACGTCATGGAAACGGTAACTTATTTTTTTGTTCTAATTGCTAATTTTGTATATCTTTCACAACTTTTAATTGTCTTCATTACTAATGCTTGAAATTACCAATTCTTATATAAATTTGCTAATCATTATTTGAGTGACTAATCGGCTTTTTCCCGATATCTTTGACTAGAATTCATTCATCTTTCTTACTAATGCATTAAATTGATCTACTATTCTGTGAAATGACTTACATTTATTAGAATAATTGACCAACTTTTTTCCCAAGTAATCCAATAAAAGAATTGATATTTAAAGAAAAAAGATACATAAGGTTGATAACTTACTCAATGAGAGTTGATAATTTAGAACTAATTGATAACTTAAGACTACGTTTGACAGTAAGATAAAATTCATGATGGGAAAAAAATTATCATATCTTGCGTTTGGTGTCTACTTAAAATAAAACAAAGTCGAATATAACAAAAATATAGTTAAAATAAAATTATCTTGTAAGGGAGGTGTCGGGATAAGATTTCTAATATTCATAATAAAAAAATTATTTTTCCAAATAGTTTTTATATTAATAAAATTAAAATGATATTTCAATATAAATAATATTTGAATTGTAATATAATAAATTCAAAATAACAAAAAAAACAACAATTCAATTTTTTAATTTAATAGTATTTATATTTATATATTTGAATTTAATCTATCTTATAACATAATTCAATATATGAATATAAATATATATTTATCATTATTACATATTTTAGGCATTTTAGTATTTTAAGTAAATTAGTACAATTTATTATTTATTAAAATTTTATTAGAGAATGAAGGAAGGGGAAAAAAAGAAAGAAAAAAAAAAAAATATTAAGAATTGTTTTTAAAAATGCAAATAAAAATGACGTAGGTAACAATGCGGCAATAGATTTTTACCATTGTCGTTTATGCAACTTTTAGGTTTATTTACATTAATATGCAATTTATATCAACTAATGTACATGATATGATGTTAATATTATTTATTATTATGTTTTACCAAACAATAGATAAGATATAGCAAAATCTCTAGATTTTATATCATATCCTATCTAATCCTATCTTAATTAAAAATCTAGATGACCAAATGCAACCTAATAGGACAAAAGTAAATAAATCAATTATATTTAAATTATTGTTTTTACATAAGAGTTGATGAACTTAGTCCGTAAGAAAAAAGCGATAAAATAAATAAAAAAATCGATAATTAAAAGAAAGACGAACTTGATAAGTAACTCAAATGACAGTTGGTAATCCAAAACTATTGGATCACTTAGGCCTTGTTTGGTTTAGCATTCCCAAAGGGCTTTCAGCCTTGAAAGTTCATTGGGAAAACATTTAGGTATTTGGTTCAGCATTTTGAGGTGTCTTTGGCCAAATGTTAGCCTTTGAAATGCTGAAAGCCTAAAGCAGGTTCCCACCTGCTTTAAGCTTTCAGCATTTCGGAAATGTAAGTCCACCTTTACTATTCATCCATTGACTTCTTTTTTTTTTTTTAGAAAAAAAAAAAACTGATCATCTTCCTTACACCAACTGCCGTTGATCGGCGACGGAGTTTCATCGGATTTTATTTTTATATTTTAAAAAAATAATAAAAACTCTTTGCAGTTGGCACTCGAGGGCTTTTCAACTCAAGAACTAGATTTCACTCAATCGAATCTCCTCAACTATATACAAAATTGTTATGGGGGTAGGGCCATCTATATAGACAAAATGAATAGACTTAATTGGTTCATGGTTCTTGCATGGTGTTTTATAAGCCTCCAGGTAGCAAACTCTCCATGACACGCTCCTATTTTGTACAAAGAAAAGTAAATGAATTTAAAGTTATTAATCCAAAACTAGTTAGCAATCTAATTTGACAAAAGCATATAATTTAGTTGGTAATTTTTTTAAAAGAGGTATTTTTAATAAGTTATGGAAATAAAGTTGGTAAGTTCATAGAAAAATTTCTAGTTTGCAAAGTGTTGGTAAGTTACCAACAAATTGACTAAAAAAGATACACGGTTTGTTTTTTTTTATCAATAATTTAGACATTGACCGATACTTACTGGATTTTATGAGTATGGAAAGAATGCGCACTTTTTGGCATGGAATATATTGTGCATTACATTAGTATCATTCTACTCTTTTTCTAAAAAAGGGTAAAAGAAAACGACAAATATTTTAGTCGTGAGTGAGGAAAAATTCAAATAAGGACATAAAATACTTTCATTTTCTCAAGTAAAGGTAGAAATTATTTCAAATAATGACCCGAAGTGCATTCATTTTTTCAAATAATGGTTAGAAGTGGATCTTATTTGAAATAAGGGTTTAAAGTGTCCATATCAGTCTCAAAGAAATGCCTAAACTCATCATTTGTGAAGAGCAATTTTGTCTTTTAAAATTTCTATTTTTTATTTCTTTTTCCTTTTTTTCTTTTCATAAAAAAAAGGAAAACATAGGCGAGAGGGAGTGCCCTCCTGCCCATGTTTTTTTTTTATAAAGTTTTTCTTAATTTTTTAATATAATTTAATTTAAGTTTAATTTGTGTTTTGATGAAAATATCCCTAATCGGTTGGAATATTTTGCCAACAAGTGAGATTAGGCCATTTTTTAAATAATTATAATCATTTCAGGCTTTTTTTTTTTTTTTTTTTTTGGGATTAATATGCGCACTTCTTACCCCTATTTGGAACTTTCCTAATGACTGACCTAAAAATTGGTGAGATGAGATCCAAGAAGATATTCTTCTTTTAGGATCATTGGACCATGGACGTCAATGCCAATAATGGCGAGTGGATAAATAGCTTTGAGAGTGGACGTATTGATGTGATACGTTACAAATAATGATTAATCCCTGTTTGGTGCAACTCATTGGAGCGTCAGAGGAATTTCATGGTTGCGATTTCCTAAACAGATTAAATCAATTTACAGGTCTATTGAATTTTTCATGCACATCTAAATAGTTAGTTTTTTCATACTCATATCCACAACATAACTGAAAATAAAAATTCTCCACAATGATTTTCATATGCATAAAATTTATATGCATAATTGAGTTCTATATATATTGAATTACTCTGGGTATCCAACCCCTTATGATATAATCACCATCGTCATCGTTATTTGCTTCTTTTAATCTTGGAGGTGACCAACCGGGCGGTTAGGATTCTTCATTTGATAGCCGTCCTCTCTGGTGGGATTATGTCTTTTTCTGCTTCTCTTTTGAAAATCCAATTTGTATGGTAAGAATTACGCAATAAAATTCAACGAATGGTAAGGTTTTTTCAAATCGTGATTAATGCGATTAATTGGCCTGTTTTTGCCTGATAAGCTACTTGTCAGTAAACACACCTCACAAGAAGACAAGAAGAAAATTTTCCGGGCCCCGCACTGATATTGGAACACACCAACATCGCTCAAGTACCCACTAATCACTGCTGCCACATCACATGCAAGACCATGGACACTTCACTTAATTGCTAGAGAAACGCAAGAAAATGAAGGATTCAAGTAAATCCCCGAAACCACATGGCTTAGTTCTATCATGGCCAGCCCAAGGCCACATCAACCGCGCACATGCTCCAATTCGCCAAGCTTCTACTCCACGAAGGAGTCAAAGACACTCTTGTCACCACCAGATCAATGTCCAAGACCCTGCATGGATCCCCATGTACCTGCATTGCCCCCGAGAGATACTCCGACAGCTTCGACGGCAGCGGCATGAAGGCTGCTGCAAGCATCGAAGCCTACCTCGAGTATTTTTGGAAGGTCGGCCTCAACACCCTGAGTGAGCTGGTCGAGAGGCTAACCTCCGGCGGTCCACTGCCGAGTTGCGTTGTCTACGACTCGTTCTTGCCTGCTTGGGGGCTGCTTTCTCCACCAGTTCTTGAGCTGCGATCAGTGTGTTTAACCACTGCCAAAAGGGACTGCTTGAGGTTTCAGCGCGGAAGCAAGTTTTGCTTCCTGAAATGCCTCCTCTTGAGCCACAAGGCATTCCATCTTTTGTGTGATGTGGGGGTCATACCCACAATTCTTTGGCATGGTTGGAACCAGTTCTCCAATTTAGATAGACTGGTTGGGTCCTCTGCAATGCAGCGTATGAGCTGGAACAAGAAGTACAGAACTGTATGGGAGCTCCCAATTTGCAGATTAATTGGACGTACAAGGTAACATGGACTGTATAGGACCTTCTCGACGTATATGCCTTGGCGTATTTTCCATACATAGGTCGAGTATTTAACTGACAATCATTTCAAGATATCATTGTCGATGTTTGACACGACTTTGTTATCAAGAAAAAGAAAAGGACCAGTTATCATTCAAATTGTCTGGCTCAAAAGGGACATTAGTTTTAAGGTTTTTTTATGAAGTGCTACTTGATGAAATTATAAATTGGAGTGAATATATAGAGTGTGATTATTTGAAAGAGGCAAAGAGGGATTTAATATGAAATATTAAGTGCCAATTTGCATGAGTTGATTAACAATCGAGAAATATTTCAAGAGAGAACAATTGTATTTGAACGAGGTTAATTTCAGAAAATGATAAGTTATGACATGCAGATTTTTTTTTTTTTTACATCAATTGATATATTTAGGTTATTTAGGTAATTATTAATATGAATAAATTATAGATGATTTTGTGAAATTTATATTAGGTCACGAAATTTGTGATGCACAGAAAGTTTGAACGTACTTTCCTTTGTTTGTAATCTTCGAGAGAGTGATTGGACATGTCTAGTTATTTTTAACTAGTTTAAAATTTGTAAAATGCAAAGTTTTATGGAGTAATTATGTAATTATAGAAATATGGAATTATATGAAAATAATTTTTTATTTTTATGATTCAGCTAAATTTAATCAAGTCGCGGTCTTAGAAACAAAAATTATATGAGTTACTTAAGTTATTGAAAAATTAATGTTCTAAGGCTTAATTCATCTAAATGATTTATAAAAATTCAAAATTTCTCAATTAAATGATGATGGCATGGTGTTTAGCGGATGAAGTTTTGTATATTGAAAAACATGAAACCAATTGATTGGCACTATTTACACGAGAAACGCCAAGAAATTATACTATTTGCACTATAATTACATGGCGATTGTTATGTGATAATGATTTGCACTTGATGGTAATGACTGTTTCATGAATAAGAGTTTTTTTTTTTTTTTAGAAATGATGATAAATGGATATTTAATTTCTATCAATAATATGGAAAATGCCTAGAGATTAGTGTGAAAAAAATTTACATATTATTATTAATTGTGCATGGTAATTGTTATGTTATCATGATCTGTATATCAAAAATGCCATGGAATGAATACTTCTGCCACGGCCTATTCATCATAGAGCGAATTGCCCTACATGAGTACGTCTATAAGACTCCGGAAAAATAAAAATGTTTTATAATCCATGATAGTTTCCTATTACTACAAGGTTGAGAGAATAAGAAATCTTATGGTTCATACAAGAAATGATATAACTTGTGTAGCCTAATGAGGCTTGAGCAGCATGATATGAGAATGAGTATAGAATAGCATTATCATGTAGTTGTACAATTGTGTATTTATTCTTGCTAATGTAAAGGGCACCATGATGGATAGGTTAAAGTGCGGCAAAGATGTGTTTATGATTCCATCCTCATAAGTTGGTGATAATGATGGATACTAGTGATGGATGGATTAAGGCGTAGCAAAGCTGTGTTTATGATGCTATCCCCATGAGTTGATGATGACGAGACATAATTAATCGAGATGAATTCTGGCGAGCGATGAGTAGAGAATAGATATACACCTGTGTTACTACGCGGCTTGCAATGCACAATAGGTCGGCCAAAAGACAGATTGATCCTGTGGAAAATGCGTGGTCCTCCTACTTGCTGTGCGTGAAATTTAGTTTCGAAGAATAAGAGCCACTTGTTTTTCGGTTGTCCTTTCTCTGTTCAAGCCCAGTGTACGATACTGCAGCTTCATCAAGTGCGGAGAGGGGTTGCCGACTGGTAGCTTGAGGTTGATTGGGTTGTGCCTAACTTCGAAGGCAAAGCTCTCCCTCGTCTACTGTTCAAACTCTCTTGGAACGCTTTCATCTATTATATTTGGCCAGCTAGGAATGGTTGTTTGCCCTCGCCTACCGCTACTTCTATTAGAATTGCTTCCACTGGTTCTCAGATAAGAAGACCAGTGCGGAGTAGGTTGGCTAGATGTGCTCTAGTGGCTCCGCCGGTTTCATCCGTAAGTACAACGATATAGATATAGTCTATGAAAGCGTACAGATAAACAGATAGCGCTTCTCTCTTCAACAGCATATGATCCAGCTAAACCCATAAATATCCAAATATTCACATCAATAAGGGTCCTAAATATCTAAATATTCACATCAATCAGGGTTTAATGTTTTACTTTTCTACTCATATGTATGCTTGTGATGGAGAATTTTTCACTTTGAATATCTATCTTTATACTTACTAAGGTCCGATTGAGCGCATCTGTAATTTCTGAATAGCTATATTGGTATAGAGAAAGTAGATCTAATAAATAAGGCATTGTTAATGACGTGCAATTAGTTGGAAACTATCGCTCTCAGCTCTATCTTATATGGATGCTCAATAGTCTCGTATAGCGGTTGTTGTGCCAGACGGAATAATTTAGAGGATCCGAAATTAATTTTTTTCCATAGTTCTAGAATTTCAAAATCCTATATAATTATCTTAGGGATTTGGATCGCCTCATTTCCTTTTTATTAGATATTTGATTAGATTTTAGATAGTATTTTAAGAGATTTTCTTTACTTGTTTGAATATTTCCAATAAAGTTTGGCCTAGGATTTCTTTAGGATTTTTAATATTTATATTTGCTATTATGTGTTTTATAAAGCAACTTATCTTAAATCAATGAAAGAACTACGAGAGACTTCTCTCTGAATATGTGCCTGTAAGTGTACTTGAGCCTGGGTGCGTGTATTATGAGTTTTTATGGCTTGACAAAGATATGTTTGTTAGAAATCAATAAAGTAATGATCTTTATATGATGAAATTACACGAGCATTCCTTTAACGTGTCTGTTTCTATACTTACGTGCATGTTGACAATCTTCATCCAAGACCCATGTAATGATAAGATCTAAGGCATGATGATCTTCAATGGGGCTGAACTAAAAATTAATTAGGTGGGGATAAGAATCTCTCATGGCGATTTCCTCCCGTCCCCCAACCCCACCACCCCCGCGGGCACAAACGTGTGATTCTTTTCCCTTTTATTTTCTACTGCTTGTTCTCCACTGGGTTTGACCAATGGTTGGTTAAGTCATCTTCTTTTTATTGCGTTGAGACTTTCTAGGTGACCCTTGGGTCCAGATGCTTTTTCAGGATCGCTGTACCCCGCAAAATTAATACCGCAGGTAGACAACAACTTCCCACCGCAAAAATTGTCCATAAAGTCATCCTTGATGTGACGAGACCATGACCTAGTGTTGAAGAAGCTGTCATGGATAATGAGGTAAAAGTTCGAGATCGCAGTGTCTAAAACTAGGAGTACTAATTAGACACGTTGATTCTAGACACTGTACAAAGCACATACCCAATCGGTAGAAAACAAGCTTCCGACAAGGGCTTTTAGCTGTAATACGATAACTCGATACCCAGCTTAAATGCGTTCATTATTTTTAATGTGTCAGTATTCGCATGTCCCATACCCCAATTTTAAAGAGTTTTTCTTCCCTCACCTCTGAAATATCCCCAAATTTTATGTTTTGAAATTCAAATGAAATAGTTTTAGAACATACTCAATATTAAACTTGCTTTCTATGTCTTTTAATCTTGGAATTAGCTAAAAAGGCAGCCCGTCTAGTAATGTCATTTCCTTTTGTTGAATCTCTTCCGAAAACTAGCGTACAAGATTTCATTTTCCTGCCGTATCATCTTTATTGTATATTGACAAATCCTAATGTTATAAATTGCGTGATAAACATACTCGATCAATTGTCCAGTTTTTGCCCAATAAACCCCTTGTCCTTCAACAATCTCTACAAAAAAACTAAGGCTCTATTTGTTTTAAGGAAAATTAATTATTTGGAAAACATTTTCTTCAAAATAATTACCTGTAATTATCCGGTTTGCAAAAATGAACAAATGAAAAAAGTTTTCAACATTCACTAAAATGTTAAGACATAAATGGTTGTCGATAATGAATAGTTTTTCTATTCACTAATTATTTCAAGAGGTACAAGTAATCGTTCCTATGAAAATGTTTTCTAAATCACTTATTGTCCAAAAAATAAATAGAGTGAAAAGATGATATTTTTCCTGGCCCCTCACTGATATTGGACCACAAGAAACCATTGCCTGGACAAGAAGTAAGCACCAACTGGGTCAATCAAGCACTTCCTAATGTTATGACGGTATGTATATAAGACCATAAAGAGACGCTTCACTTTCCTATTTTAGACCAAAGGAATATATTGACTCCTCATCTTAGGAAATTGTGATATCACCTTCTAATTATCTCCAAATAATTAAAATCCTCCGGATACTATGTTTGTTTCCTTCAAATTTAATTAGATAATGCAATCTTTCCTAGTTTGGCATGCCCATGTGCAAAGCACATGTAATTTTCAGCCATGAGGGGTATTCAATGGGCTTGACCGAATTTCATGCTTATGGTGAGCTTAGTCTAGATAATTTAATTAAACTTGAAGCCTTCCTACTTAAACCCATAGAGTACCGGTCTTATTTAAATGCAATTTATATAGGCTTTAATGAATGATCTTAATATGCAAATGCAATTGATGACACTTTTCCTTAGGGGTTGGACAAAATCCCTAATTTTCTATAGCCAATTTGGTCATTTCTCGATTAAATTGGATCTGCCACACAAAGCATTGTCAACTACGGGTGAGTATGATCCAAGTTGGGCCGGTTCACCCTCAACCCTAGGATCAACTCGCATAATGCTGGTCTTCAATTTTTGGGACCCAAGACTGACCCTATTGAGCTTGGGACCGAGGACCGAACTGACTCAATGAGTTAAGTTCGGTTTTAGGATCAATCTAAGACCAATCGATAAATTTTTTTATTTCATTTTTTGTACTCCTTGAAAACGTGACCGAGGACAGGACTAACCCAATGGCTTCGGTTCGGTTCCAAGGTTAACCAGGACAAACCGATAATTTTATATTTCATTTTTTTGTACTTCTTGAAAATGTGACCAAGGACTGGACCAACCTAATGGGTTCAATGACGAGTGAGGTTAGCTAAGAGAGGTGAGTAGCAAGCGTCGAGTGGGGTGATTGTCGAGCATCGAGCAATAAGTTAGGCGAGTATCGAGCGGTGAGCGACACAAGTGACCCAAAGCAAGTAAGACGAATGTCAAATGGCGAGCGAAGAAGTTATTTATTTCGATTTTGGCAAATTGAAGACTAAAAAGACAAATAAGACAGAAGAGAACAAGTATTATAGGAGGATGCCGTGATGAGCTGCTTATGCCTTTTTAGACGCCGTGAGGACTTCTCACAAAAATATTTTCCTCATTTATAAATTATGGTTGTTGACGCTGTAAAAGACATTAAAAATATAAGTTATTAAAGAACAGTGTAAAATTACTTGAATTTCTCACTAATGAGCTGTTTAATATTGTTAACGTCATTTATTTTAGGGTTTTCTCTATATATCAAAATTATAAATAATATATTAGATATATAATACATATAGAGTCAGGGTTGGTCTGGATTAGATTGACTCTGAACTCCTAGGACAGAAAACCAACCCGTATAGTGCTAGTCTAGGAATCCCATGACTAAGGACCAACCTGCTCTCTCTGGGAACCAGACCAAGACTAACAAGATTAGGCTAGTCCATGATTGATCTAGGATTGACTCTAGACCGATACTCACTCCCATTGTCAACCGCTGGTGCAACGTATTCCTACTCACCAAAACGTTCATTAACTTTCTTGGCCAGAATATCTTGGTTTTTTAGTTTTGGCTCTTTTGTTAAAGGAGCCAAAGTAGGCTTGGATATTACTTGCTTGCCTAGAAAAGTAGGTGGACTTGAACTCAAAAGGATTGAGTGGTGGAATAATGTTTGTATTTTCCTAGGCATGATCTAGTTGGGCTGCTTAGGCCCTGTTTGGTAACCATCTAAACATGGCCAAATTCTGATTCTTTGTTTCCGAAATCAGTTTGGAAATAGAATCGCGTTTAGTAAAATTTTTACTTCCGGGAACGGATTGGGAGTAAAATCAAGAATAATAAAAAAATATATGATTCTTGTTCCAGAATCAGAAAAAAGAATTAAACTTAACAATTCTTCTCTTTTCTTCTTCTTCTTCAATCGCGCGCCACCATCCGCCCCCATCCACCACCGTTCGCCGTCGTCGCCGCCGTCTGCCGTTGCCAGCAACTAGTCCGACGAGCTTGCCGGAGGCTCGCCAGGCCAGGGCGAGGTACGACGAGGCTTGCCCAGCCTCGGTGAGGCCCACGTGGCCACCTGCGAGGCTCGGCCTCGCTGGGGCTTAGCAAGCCTCTCGATGCCCGGCCCCCACCGGTGGCCGGGCGAGCCTCGCCCGGCCCGACGAGGCTCGCCCAACCCCGCCGGTGGCCAGGCGGGCCTCGCCCGGCCCGGTGAGGCCGAGCCTCGCCCGGCTACCGGCAAGGCTCGGCCGACGAGGGCCGGCGATGCTCTGGGGAGGTCACCGGCCCGAAGAAGAAGAAGAAGAAGAATAGAAGAAAAAAGTATAAAAATTATTTAAAAATTAAAAGAAATTAATTTGGAACATAATCAATGAGCACGTTACCAAACACAATTCTATTCCAGAATTAGAAATTTTGGACAGAATCTATTCCCGGGAACAGAATCATTACCAAACGCGCCCTTATAGGCAGGAGGCAGGTCTTTTCGAACTCTTCTGATCCTAGTTAATTCCTCATTCATTTGGGAGGAAGATTTTGAAGCTTAGAACTGATGCCAAGCCTTATAACTAGCATGTCACCCAGGCTCCCTGCTCATCCATTTCACCAGCAGAATTATCTATGATTTCTGCTCTACATTCTCAGTCGAATGTAGCTGACGTTACATGTGATGACGTGAGCCACGCTGGTTTTATCCTCCTGCAATATCAAAGTCTTCAGTGCAAATTCCAGCTGGCATCCGTTGATCTTTTTGCAGCCAAAATCTTCTGTCCTTAATACTTAATAGGGTCTTCCAGAAGTTGACCACTTCTGGATGTTTCACGTGGCCAGTGCATAGAACGGTTTTTGAGTTATAGGTTTAATCCATGTATTCCCAAGCATTTTCTCTACCCACGATGTACGCTAATGATCAATTTTATTTATTTGACTTGATCGAGGCCTCCCGATTAGATTTTGACTTTGGGTTCAGACTCTATTCTTTCCCCAGGTCGATTTTTGAGCATACAACCTTTTATAATAACAGCAAATTCCACAGATAAATCAAAACTATCTATTGTGACACAAACACTCCAAAAAAAAAAGAAAAAATTATCATGAAAAAAACCCAAATTTACACTTATATGATATATATACCCTCTATATTAATTTTATCCATGGTTTATTTGCCTTACTCATCTAATTTCGAGATTTTTTATGATGTATTTATGTCATAATTAACAAGTTTAGGGTTTTTAATTATACAAAAAAATGTAAAAGATATTTGTATCACAATAAGTATAATTTGAGAACCATTTCATCAGCAGAATTATCTATGATTTCTGCTCTGCATTCTCAGTCGAATGTAGCTGACGTTACATGTGATCCACCCTGGTTTTATCCTCCTGCAACATCGAAGTCTTTCAGTGCATATTCCAGCTGGCATCTGTTGATTTTTTTGCAGCCAAAATTATCTGTCCTCGATAGCGTCTTCCGGAAGTTGACCACTTCTGGACGTTTCAGGCGGTGAGTGAACGGAACGCTTTCCGAGTTAAAGGTTTAAGAGTGTATTGGTGTAAACTTGTTTGGTTTAGTCCATGTATTCCAAAGTATTTTCTCTGCCCACGACGTGCGCTAATGATCAATTTTATTCATTTGACTTGATCGAGGTCTCTCGATTAGAATTTGACTATGAGCCCCGGACTTTGTCCCCTCCGCCAGGTCAATCTTTAAGCATATAACCTTTTTAATAAGGGCATACACCACAAAAAATCTAAAAATAAGCTCATTGTGACGCAAATACCCCATATTTATAAATATGTGATATGTATATCCTCTATTCCAGTTTTATTTGGTGTATATCAGCCATACTAGACAAATTTAGGATTTTTATTTATACAAAAAAATGCTCAAGATGTTTGTATCTGGTGGACATAGTTTGAGATATTTCATGACGATAACCCTTTTAATAATTAAGCATAACAAGTTGTTATGTTATGATAATCTAAATTAAGTTGATTAACACCTACAGACCTCAAAATACAAATAAATGAGTGCTGCTTTTTGGGTCAACTATAACCTTCACCAGTGCATGTCACAGTAAGCATACCCATCCATCCATTCCTTTACGTCAGAGGAAGTCTCGTCTAGGATGACGTAATGAACGCAAGTAGACCTTCTCTCTCGCATTGGTTAAGGCCTCCAACTTCATCGATTTCTTCAGGAAAAATCTAGCATCCTTACAGTGATCAATCGGCCAGCTTTTGCCTCATATATTAAAAGAAGAAACATTTCGTAGCAAGTCATTGACATTGGAACTTATCAAACCATTGGCAGAACTAGAAGTACCCACCAAGGCACCAACCACTCATTAATAAGGGCCAACGTAGCACGTGGTCACATTATATATGATACCATAAAGAGACACTTCTCTCGAATTGCAAGAGAAACACGAGAGGATGGAGAATTCGAGCGAGCCCCTGCAACCACATTGCCTGGTTCTATCATACCCAACCCAGGGCCACATGAACCCCATGCTCCAATTCTCCAAGCGTCTGCCCCGCAAAGGAGTCAAAGTCACTCTTGTCACCGCTAAATCCATGTCCAAGACCCTGCATGGATCCTCCTCATGCACCTCAATCGCGCTCGAGGTGATCTCCGATGGCTTCGACGATGGTGGCATCGGGGCTGCAGGTAGCCCCGAAGCCTACATCGAGCGCTTCTGGAAGGTCGGCCCTGAGACCCTCAGCGAGCTGGTCAAGAGGCTAATCTCCAGCGGTCCACCACCAACTTGCATCGTCTACGACTCGTTCTTGCCTTGGGCTCTTGATGTGGCCCGAAATTTTGGACTTGTAGCGGCTGCTTTCTTCACCATGTCTTGTGCTGTGAACAGCGTGTTTTACCACTGCCAAAAGGGATGGCTTGAAGTTCCTGTTAAGAAGCAGGTTTTGCTCCCCGGAGTGCCTCCTCTTGAGCCTCAAGATATGCCATCTCTTGTGTGTGATGTGGGGACATATCCAGCTTTCACTGGCATGCTTTTGAACCAGTTCTCCAATCTTGACAAAGTGGACTGGGTGCTTTGCAACACAGTGTATGAACTTGATCCGGAAGTAAGTACTGTAGAACCTTTGAAACTGAACATTTCTGAGTACACTATTACTATTGTCTCGATTACTTCTTCGTTTTTTTTACTTTTGGGAGGGGCTGCGGGGGTGAGGGGTTGTGAATTGGGTTATAATTGGATGTACAAGGGTACTGACTGTATATAACTCTTGACTGATGTACTATACCATATATGATTCGATCGTCAAGTACTCATCAAATTGTTTGTCGATGGGATTGTCAATGTCGAAGACACAAGGACATGACTTGGCAGGTTGTCGTATAAAAGTTAGGTTACTCGAAACATCACAATGAAATGAAAGATGCTAGCCTATTGATCACAAACTTGTGATACTTGATTATCTTCCAATCTAATCAGAGATATAGAATGAGATTGTAACCCCATTTCTCTCTTTTAGCTGTCGCGTCGCCTTTTTGATCCATGAGTTGTCCAACTTGATCTATCAAGCATTTAACAAGTACAGTAGAACCTTTGGAACCGAACCATCTGTGAGAACACTAATACTCGTCTCAATTACCTCTTCTTCGCTGTTTTTTTTTTTTTTTTTTTTTGGGAGGGGGAGTGGGGGAGGGGTTGTGAATCGGATTCTAATTGGATGTACAAGGGTACTCACTATATAGAACTCTTTTTTTTGGACTATATATATATCCTACTCTTTTGATATCCACTATACCCTATATCATTAGTATGTTAAATACTCATTAAATTGTTTGACGATGGGATCGTCGATGTCGACGCCACAAGGACATGACTTGGGAAGTTGTTATATTAAATTTAGGTCATTCAAAACGTCATAATGAAATGAAAGATGCTAGTCTATTGATCACAAACATGTGATGCTTAATTATCTTCCAATCTTCAGTTAATTGCATAGAATGAGATTGTATCCCCAAATCTCGCTTTCAGTTCTCATGTCGCCTATTTGATCCATGGGTCGTCCAACTTCATCCATCAAGCTTTTAATAAGTTCTTCTTTGCAGGTTGCGGACTGGTTCATGAAGATCTTGCCATTCAGGACCATAGGACCGACAGTACCATCAGCCTATTTAGACAACAGGCTTGAACAAGATCAAGAATATGGCTTCAGCATCTTCCAACCAGACCACGACACCACCATGAGATGGCTTGGCACAAAGCCAAAAGGGTCAGTCGTGTATGTCTCCTTTGGGAGCATGGCCGAGCTAAAGATTGACCAAATGCACGAACTGGCAATGGGACTAAAGAGAAGCAACTGCTATTTTCTGTGGGTGGTCAGATCATCAGAAGCAGAGAAACTCCCACAAGACTTTGCAAATGGTAGTGAGACATCCCAAAACGGTCTAATTGTGACATGGTGTCCCCAGCTCAAAGTCCTTGCACACGAGGCACTAGGGCTTTTTGTGACACACTGCGGTTGGAACTCAACTTTGGAAGCGCTCAGTTTGGGCGTGCCAATGCTGGCAATACCGCAGTGGACCGACCAGGCCACGAACGCCAAGTACATCATGGATGTGTGGAAGATGGGGCTGAGGCCACAAGTTGATGAGGAGAGGGGTGTTGTGACGAGTGATGAGATAGAGCATTGCATTAGGAAGGTAATGGAAGGGGAAACATGGAAGAAAATGAAGGAACATGCGGGAAAATGGAGGAAAATCACCAAAGACGCAGTTGGTGAGGGTGGGAGTTCCGATAGGAACATTGAGGAGTTTGCTGCTAAAATGGGTGTTAAGAAGGGATAAAGGAAAAGAGCAATGATGGATATATGATAAACGATTATAGTAGCAATCCATCTACTTATGCTAGTGAAAGGATATACACAGTAACAAGCGTAGCATGCATATTTGTTGGGAAAGTATGTACTCAACCGTGTATCGGTGGGTCTCATTTGTTAGGAATGTGAATTTTAGACTCGATCGCATCATTTTCTGAACAAATCTCAATTCCGTGCTTCCATTCTAAATGAAATGTGTGATATATGTTGAATTTTGTCTCAATTAATTGGCTGTTGAAGAATTTCATCAGGTGTACCAAAAGAACGTGATTGCACAGAAAAAAGCTTCAAAAATGATGAAATCACAAAAAAAAAAAAATTGTTAGGAGATTAAAGTTTGACTTAATTTAGCATTCTTTTAACATAATAATTTTTACTTCCATGTAAATATTGACAATGATCATCATAAATTTGTGCAATGATAAGACCTTCACCGAACCGTTCACTTTGTAGCTAAGGATCTATGAACAACGTACCAAAATGTCAGCCAATTCCAACAAAGTTTAATCGTCAAATCTTCGCCGGAAGTTGATGCCTCTTCTCCATCGGAGAACCTACACATCTCTCCCTCTTTTTCTTTTTCTTGTTCTGCCTTGCTCTCCCTTGCCCGTTCAGCTCTCTCCCTCTCTCCTCTCTTTTTCTTCTTTCTTTTTTATGATGATGGTGAGCTGGGCCCACGAGGCAACCCAGGTCCCAGTCCAACGGGTTTCCCTTTTCAAGTACTCCGTTCAGACGAGCCTAATAAGAGGTCGTGATCAACAGGTGTTGTCATTGACGAATGACGCTTCACGTGAGAGGGTCTGCACGGCTGACACTGAAAAGGTTTTGTTCGACCTAAGTCGCAACCCAGTCCAACAGGTTCCCTGTTTCATTTACTCCGTTCAGACGAGCCGACGAGAGGTCGTGATCAATAGGTGTTGTCATTGACGAATGATGTTTCACGTGAAAAGGGTCCGCTCGTCCGACCTAGTCATGCTGCGACATCCCACCCTTTTTCATATCATTCTCATTTAGCCTCGGACACCTGATTCATAGAGCCATGTTTTAACGAACCTGGAGCTCAAATTGGCATTTTTATATATTTCATTCTAACGAGTTATTCTATTTTTTTTTTCATGTTTTCCTTTCTTATGTTGAGATTTGAGGAAAGATTCAACTCACGAAATGACCCCTCTAGCACTATCATGGTTATTTTTTTTCTTGTTGATTTTCCACCAAAAAATTAGCAGACGGGCCTTCATTTTCCCACCGGTATCATTTATGTTGTAAATTAATGAATCCTAGTGATGTAAAATTGCATCATATAGAAATTCTAATTAACATGATCGATCGGTCACTTTTTGCACAATACGCCCCATGTCCTTTGACAATCTTTGCATGTAATCTAAAACATGGAATTATTCGTAGCTGGCCATTGATATTGTAACACAGTAAACCATTGCCAGAACAAGAAGTACTCGAAAAACCACTTTTTTGCCCTTGTGCTAACAAGGTCAATCAAGCACTTCCTCATGTTGTGACATTACATAAAAGACCATAAGGAGATACTTCACTTGAATTGCAAGAGAAACGCGAGATATGGAGGATTTAAGAAAACCCCTGAAGCCACTTAGTTCTATCTTACCCAGCCGAAGGCCACATCAACCCTTTTCTCCAATCCTCCAAGCCTTTGCTCCACAAAGGACTCAAAGTCACTCTTCTCATTACCAAATCCATGGACTAGACCCTGCATGGATCCTCTTCATGCACTTCAATTGCCCTTGACGTGATATCCTACGGCTTTGGCAATGGCAGCACTAGGGCCGCCGGTAGACCCAATCCTAAGTGGAGCAATTCCGAAATGTTGGCCTGGAGACTCTCAGGGAAAAATTGTCCAAAAAATCATAAACCTATTGCACTTTTGCCAATTCAGTCTTAAACCTTTTAACTTTGTTAATTCAGTCCTAAACATTTTTACTTCTTCCCAATTGAGTCTATCGGGTTAATTTTGGCAGAAAAATGCTAACATGGACATCAGCGGTGCTACGTAAAATCTCCGACATTGACGTGGATAATTTTCAATAATATTTTATTTTTAAAAAAAATTATTATTTTTTCTGTTTTTTCCCTTTTATTCTTTCTTTTCTTTTCTTCTCTACCTTTTCCGGTGGCCGGCCGGTCACAGCCAGCCAGTTGGCCTCACCTGCCATAGGCGAGGCCTAGCTTGGTGAAGGCGAGCCTCAACGAGGGGAGCCCTTGCCCAAGCATGGCCCGACAAGAGTTGCCTGGGCGAGGCCGACGTGCACCCAGGCCAAGGCAGCCTTGTTGGGTGTCGACTAGGTGACAGTGATGTGGATGCTGGGCAAGGCCGCCCTAGCCTAAGCGAGGCCAACACTCGCCTGCACAAGGGCGAGCCCCGGTGAGGGCTCTCCTCACCAGATCTAGCGAGGCTGACCATCTCCTTGGCCTAGGCGTAGGTCGACCTTGCCCAAGCGACCCTTTCCGGGCTGCACCTACTAGTTGGGCCTCACCTATGGTGAGCAAAGCCAGTCGGCTGGCTATGGCTAGTGGCCAACCAGAGAAGGCAAAGAAGAAAGCCAAAAAGAAAAGAAAGAAATAAAAAAGGGGAAAAAAACAGAAAAAATAATTCAGAAAAATATTAAAATATTATTAAAAATTATCTATGTTAGCACCGACGGTCCTACATGGTACTACTAGCGTCCACGTCAGCATTTTCTAGCTAAAATTGGCCGGATGAACTCAATTATCAAAAAATGAAAATGTTTAAGACTGAATTGACAAAGTTAAAAGGTTTATGTAAAAGTGTAATAGATTTAGAACTTTTTGGATAATTTTCCCGACTCTTAGCGAGCTGGTCAAGAGGCTAATCTCTAGCGGCCACCACCAACTTGCATCGTCTATAACTCGTTCTTTCCTTGGGCTCTTAGCAAATTTGATTTATTTATCTCGGGTTCAGGGTTACAGAAATTAAAATAATTACCTTCGAGACTTAGGTTGCTTTTAGCCGGTAATGCAAGAGATTTTCTTTACTGGATTAATCATTTCCAATCAAGTTTGGTGTACGATCTCTTTAGGATTTTTTTGTTAAATTTATGCTGCTTATTATGTCCTTTTGTAAAACAATCTATGGGAGACTCTTCTATCAACCTACATTTCTGAGCGTGTTTGCGCCTGTGTGCATAGATGGTGAGCTTTGCTTAGGCTTATCTATCATTTACGTCGTATCAGTTTATTTATGAAATCACGTGATAATTGTTATGGTTGGAAGGTTAAATGTAGTTATAACTAAAGATGAAAATTGGGAATCGAGTGTAGAAACACGGTATGTCAAATGGGAATTGTTGCATTTTATATTTTCCTTGAGGTGAAATCCTATGGGTTAAGCGGGTTCGAAAATTGATTTCTTATAAATTCGGGTATACTTGGTACTCAGCAAAATAATATAGATTGTGCAGAAACTTTTTCATCACCATGAGGCTTACACTGCTGGATGAAGATATGTTAACTAGAAATCCACGAGTTATGACGTATTAATAGCTGGTAACAATTACACGACCGTTCCTTTAGCATTTCATAATACTACTTCAATGTAAATGTTGACAATGACCATCCTAGCCCCACACAACGATAAGGTCTGAGACGTGATCTTCAGTGGCGGACATAATAATCAGGTAGGGATATGATCTCTCATGGCGATTTAAAGAAGCTCTTTCTCTCTCTACAACGTGTGTCACATTTCATTTTGTTTTTCTTTGGGAAAATGACACATAATCTTAAGACTTTCACCCAATGTGCAAATTGATCCTTAAACTTTGATTTTTCAAATATGATCCGTAAACTTTACCCTAATGTGCAATATCATTCTTAAATTATTACATTATATAATGCAATCCACGAACTTTCAATATATATACAATTTAGTCCTTAAACTATATGTAATGTTTAATATTATCATTAAACTTGAAATAATGGAATGACAGTATTGAATATTATCATATAATCTAATATTACATTGAACAAATTAAAAATTCAGAGATCACAAATTTGAGAATTACATCGAATAAATTGAAAGTTCACGAATCATATTACATATTAAGCCAGAGTTCACGAATTATACATATCATCTATTTTTCTTTTGCTCGTACTCCACTGGGTTTGAATGGTTGGTTTAATCATCTTGTTCTGGTTGATTGGGAAGGATCGGACCGCACTTTTAGCCTCATGATCCCATTGTCGAGCTTTTTTTCGCTCTTTCATTTTATTCTCTCTCCAGAACGTGATCCATCGGTCAACTTTTACCTGATAAGACCCTTGTTCTTCAACAACTTTCACAAAAAAAAATTGAAAAGATGGGACTTTTCCCGGCCACTCATCGAAATGGGAACACAGCAAAACCTTTTGCCAGAACTGAGTGCCGACCGCCCGCTTTTTCGTTTATGCCGACGAGGGCCAATCGAGCCACTGCATAAGGTTGGAGACATTCAATATAAGACCATAAGGAGACGCTTCCGCCTGAATTGCTAGAGAAACACGAGAGGATGGAGGAATCGAGCATGCCCCTGAAACCACATTGCTTGATTCTATCATACCCAACCCAAGGCCACATCAACCCCATGCTCCAATTCGCCAAGCGTCTCCTCCACAAGGGAGTCAAAGTCACCCTTGTCACCACCAAATCCATCTCCAAGACCCTGCATGGATCCTCCACATGCACCTCGATCCCGCTTGAGGTGATCTCCGATGGCTTCGACAGCGGTGGCATTGGGGCCGCGGGTAGCCCCGAAGCCTACCTCGAGCGCTTCTGGAAGGTCGGACCTGAGACCCTGAGCGAGCTGGTCGAGAGGCTAATCTCCAGAGGCCCACCGCCGACTTGCATCGTCTACGACTCTTTCTTGCCTTGGGCTCTTGACGTGGCCCGAAAATTTAAACTCGTCGGGGCCGCTTTCTTCACCATGTCTTGTGCTGTGAACAGTGTGTTTTACCACTGCCAAAAGGGATGGCTTGAAGTTCCTGTTAAGAAGCAGGTTTTGCTTCCTGGAATGCCTCCTCTTGAGCCTCAGGACATGCCATCTTTGGTGTGTGATTTGACGACATATCCATGTTTCACCGGCATGCTTGTGAACCAGTTCTCCAATCTTGACAAAGTGGATTGGGTGCTTTGCAATACAGTGTATGAACTTGATCCTGAAGTAAGTACCGATTATGTATGACTTTTTGTGGCATTTGCTGTATCGTATGCCATGCATAAGTCAAGCACTCATTAAATTATTTGACGATGGGATTGTCAATGTCGACACCCCCACGACATAACTTGGTAGGTTCTTATATTAATGAAAGTCAGGTTACTCAAATTTCTAAATGAAATGAAAATTACCAGCGTATTAATCGCAAACGTGTGATGAAAAGTTTTCCTCCAATCCTCAATCAAATAATTAAAATGAGACTGTATCCTCATTTCTCTCTTCCGGTTGTCATGTCACCTTTTTTATTAAGGAGTCATCCAACTAGATCTTTCAAGCATTCAAAGAGAACTTCTTCTTCTGCTTCTTCTTCTTTGTAGGTTGCGGACTGGTTCATGAAGATCTTGCCATTCAGGACCATAGGACCAACAGTACCATCAACCTATTTAGACAGCAGGCTTGAACAAGACAAAGAATATGGCTTCAGCATCTTTGAACCAGACCACGACACCACCATGAGGTGGCTCAGCACAAAGCCAAAAGGCTCGGTCGTGTATGTCTCCTTTGGGAGCATGGCCGAGCTAAAGACCGACCAAATGCACGAGCTAGCAATGGGACTGAAGAGAAGCAACTGCTATTTCCTCTGGGTGGTCAGATCATCAGAAGCAGAGAAACTCCCACAGGGCTTTGCAAATTGTACCGAGACATCCCAAAAGGGTCTAATCGTGACATGGTGTCCCCAGCTCGAAGTTCTTGCTCACGAGGCGCTAGGGCTTTTCGTGACGCACTGCGGCTGGAACTCGACCCTGGAAGCGCTCAGCTTGGGCGTGCCAATGCTGGCGATCCCGCAATGGACTGACCAGGCCACGAACGCCAAGTACATCACGGATGTCTGGAAGATGGGGCTAAGGCCACTAGTTGATGAGGAGAGAGGTGTTGTGACGAGTGAAGAGATAGAGCATTGCTTAAGGAAGGTAATGGAAGGAGAAACAAGGAAGAAAATGAAGGAAAATGCAGGAAAGTGGAGGAAAATTACCAAAGATGCGGTTGGCGAGGGCGGGAGTTCCGATAGGAACATTGAGGAATTTGTTGCTAAATTGGGCGCTAGGACTTAAAGAAAGGCAAAAGAGGAATGTTCGATATACGAAGAACATTGTGGTAGTGACGGATCTACTTATACTATTTCTCGTGTGTTAGGAATGAAATATCTATTGACGTAAAGTGTCATTTTCCTTTATATGTGCATCACTTAAGTTGTGTAAGATTTATGTGAATCCATCGATTTTTGTATCTGCTAATTTGTTATGAAAGAACTTTGTGAACCGCGCCAAGCAAAACGAATTTGGAAAAAGCTTGAAATCACCCAAGAAAGAAGTGTAGAATTGATTTGATGAGGAGAATCGGATGCGCCTTCCAACTTAGGACGAAATCATTATTTGATAGTGTTGTCCACTCTATCAGCGATCCATCTCACGTGCATTTGATTTGATGTCCATTGTTTTCTTTTTCTTTCAAATGTTATTTCAGCTGATCCGAACTAACAAAAGGCTGGTGAATAATTAAATAGGGAAAAAGTACAATATTCTATCAAACACTAGTAATTATTATGTTTCAAGTCAATGGTGGCGTTTTCCCATAATTAAAATTTTAAATTTTGTTTTATCTAAACTAATAGAACGCCGGTGAATAATTAAATGGGGGAAAAAGTACAATATTTTATCAAATACTAATAATCATTATGGTTCAGGTCAATGTCGGCATTCTCCCGTAATTAAAATTTTAAATTTTGTTTTGTTACTCTAAATTCAGTTGAGTTACATTCTAATTCTAAAAATTAGGAAAATTGCCTAATCAGTCATAAATCTATTATATACATGTTAATTCAATTCTAAAATTTTCAGTTTGCTAATTTAATTCTAAATTTTTGCACGAAATTCTAATATAGTCCTTCTAGTCAAATTTTTATTAGATATCGCTAACGGGACGATGTGGCACGTAAAATTACCGACGATGATTGAATAACTACGTTAGCGATTTATGATAAAAATTAACAGAAATTGCTACATTGGAATTTCACACAAAATTTAGGGCCAGATGGTTAAAATTGAAAAGTTGCCTAAACTACATTAATGTAATAAAATCAGAACTTGAGTGGGTTATTTTTTCTTAGTAGTCATCGATTGACACAATTCCTATTTCCCTTGTCATGAAAGAAAGCAACACCCACTGACCAGAAAATACAAAGACGTGGAGTAATTTTGGCCAAATATCGCCTCCGCCAGTACATGTCAAAATAAGCATAATTATCCATCCATTCCCTCTTTTCGAGAAAAATCTTTTCTGGTGTGACATAAAAAAGGGAAAAGTATCAAAAAAGTCATAAACCTCTTTGTATCAATTCGGTCCTAAACTTTTCAATTGGGCCAATTCAATCCTAAACCTTTTAATATTGCATTTACCAAATTCGATCTATCCTGCCAATTTTGGCCGGCTGGCGCTGACGTGAACGTCGGCTGGTGGCGGACCGGCGACGACGCAATTTTTATGATTTTTATGATTTTTTCGAATTTTTTTATTAATTTTTATTAATTTTTTTTTCTTTTTTTTTTTCTGCTTTCTTCTTCGCGGTTGCCGGCGAGCCTCCGGTGAGGCTCGCCGGCCACTGGGCGAGGGCCGCGAAGCCCTCGCCTGCCGCCGGCGAGGGTCGCGGCCCTCGCCCGGCCTCTCCCGAGCCGCCAGCGAGGCGGCTTCGCCCGGATCTGGGCGAGGCCATAGCGGCCATCGCCAGGGCGGAGGCGAGGGCCGCGAAGCCCTCGCCAGCTGCCGGCAAGGGTCGCGACCCTCGCTCGGCCTCGCCCAGGGCCGCGGGCGAGGCCAGCCTCGGAAGAAGGAGAGGAGGGTGTTGGGGCGGCGGGCTAGGGTTTCGGAGGCGAAGATCGGGCGGAGGAGCGGCGGCATGAGTCGCGGGAGGTGGGGGACCAGGGCCTCGAATTGGGATCTCGTGGAGGTGAGGGCGGCGATGACGAGGTCGAGAAGCTCCGGGGTCGACAGTAGAGGAGGCGCCGGGGACTTAGCGGCAAGGCCAGGGCGAGGCCGAGCGAGGGTCGCGCGGCGGCTGTGGAGGGCTTCGCGGCCCTCGCCTCCGCCCTGGCGATGGCCGCCATGGCCTCGCCAGCCGCGGGCGAGGCTGGCCTCGCCTAGATCCGGGCGAAGCCGCCTCGCCGGCGGCTCTAGGAGAGGCCGGGCGAGGGCCGCGGCCCTCGCTGGCGGCAGGCGAGGGCTTCGCGGCCCTCGCCCAGTGGCCGGCGAGCCTCCGGTGAGGCTCGCCGGCAACCACGAAGAAGAAAGCAGGAAAGAAAAGGAAAAAGAAAAAAAAAAAGGAAAAAAAATTAATAAAAATTAATTTAAAAAATCATTAAAAATCATTAAAAAAATTCGAAAAATTCATAAAAATTGCCACGTCGGCGTCCGGCCTACCGGCCGGCCAAAGTGGCCGGATGGACTGAATTGGCACTAATATTAAAAGGTTTAGGATCGAATTGGCCCAATGAAAAGTTTAGATCGAATTAGTATAACGTCAAAGAGATTTATGACTTTTTTGGTACTTTTCCCCATAAAAAATGCAATACAATTGGACCCTTTTCCGACATGTTTTTTGTTTTTTTTCGCCCTTTTTCTACTTCGGGACGCTCGTTAAATATAGTTATATACAATTGTTGCATTTTTTTACAAGCACCACCAAAAATACATTGCATTGGAATCAATAAACATCTCTTGTTTGACTGCTGAGAATATGCAAGATCGTTTCTTTTTCACCATGAAATAGCAGCTATCTGGAAGATAAGTGCCAACCGATATTGGTATAGAGATAAGCAACTTCCACCGAATCGTCTTACCATGCACAGTCTAGAGTCAGTGATGGAGGAGGAGAAGCTGAAGAGACCCTGCAAAGCTCATGTTCTGGTCCTCCCTTATCCTGCACAAGGACACATCAGCCCGATGCTCCAGTTCGCCAAGCGCTTAGTCTCCAAGGGTGTCCGAGTGACTCTCGCCACCACTGTCTTCGTCGCCAAATCCATGCACGCCGCACTGAACGACTCCATCGGCATCGAGACTATCTCAGACGGATTCGACGAAGGTGAGAGAGTATTAGCCAGTTGCCTAGAGCGAGCTCCGGATTGTGCTATTCTTGGGGTTTCGTGGCAATCTGTGGATTATGATTAGTAGAGTCGATCATATGAACAGACACGGTGAAGAACTAATTTGTCCAATCAACAACTTTCATGTCATGACGAAGCTTCATTGGTTTGATTTATCTCGTCATATTTTTCCGAACAAGAATCATGTCGAGCTCACATTAGAGTTCATGACCATTTGTAATGAGCCTAACTTACATATTTTTTTTCTTCTCTAAAGTTGGATCTGCACAGGCAGAGAGCATTGAGGCATACTTGACGAGCCTCCAAGCTGTTGGATCGAGAACCCTGGTGGCGCTAGTCAAGAAGCTCGACGGTTCGGGTGACGCCATCGATGCCATCATCTACGATGGCTTCCTTTCTTGGGCACTCGATGTGGCAAAGCAGTTTGGGAAGTCAGGAGTGGCGTTTTATACCCAAGCTTGTGCCGTGAACAACGTGTATTACCACGCATACCAAGGTCTCCTTCCTCTTCCGCTGTCAGGGACAACAATTTCGCTTCCCGGGTTGCCGCCTCTCGAGCCGGCGGAGACACCATCGTTCTTGTATGTCCTGGGGTCGTACCCAGCTTTCTTCAACTTGATCGCGAATCAATTCTCGAACATCGATGGAGCGGATCTTGTGCTGTATAACTCATTCTATGAGTTGGAGAAGGAGGTAATTTATGTTTGCTGTCTCTGCTAAAATCATATCACCTTGTGCTTGTATTGATGGTCTAGTCTAGAAATCTAGCAGTTGAAGCAATCGAGTGAACTTCGATAGCATTAATCAGAAGGAAGTGAGGTGGAAGATCAGCGTGTTTACTCTTAGACATGGCCATCTCCTTTATTTTGCAATTCTAACCCATTATTTGATCTTTAATCTTGGGAAAGTTTAGGTTCTACTTGTCCAATTGTTGATAAGGTGGTAGACTATATGGCCAAGCTCTGGCCACTGAAGACGGTTGGCCCAGCAATTCCATCGATCTACTTGGACAAGAGACTGCAAGACGACAAGGACTACGGCATCAACCTCTTCAGGCCCGACACCGAGAGTTGCCTGAGCTGGCTCAATGACAAGCCCATCAATTCCGTCATCTACGTATCGTTCGGAAGCATGGCTGAGCTAGAAACATCCCAAATGGAGGAGCTCGCATGGGGCTTGAGAAACTCCAACAGACACTTCCTGTGGGTGGTCCGGGAGTCGGAGACGGCGAAGCTCCCTCCCGGGTTTGCGGAGCAGACCCGCTCTGGGATGGGGCTCCTTGTGCCCTGGGGGCCGCAGCTGGAGATCCTGGCCCACAGGTCGACCCGATGCTTCGTGACGCACTGTGGATGGAACTCGACCCTCGAGGCTCTGAGCCTTGGGGTGCCCATGGTGGCGATGCCGCAATGGACGGACCAGGGCACGAATGCGAAGTTCATGGAGGATGTTTGGAGAGTGGGGGTTAGGGCTTCCAAGGACGACGGGATCATCGCGAGAGGGGAGATAGAAAGATGCATAAGCGAAGTGATGGAGGGAGGAAAGGGTAAAGAGATCAAGAGAAACGCAGAGAAATGGAGGGAGTTGGCCAAAGAAACAGTTGACGAAGGTGGGAGCTCGGACAGGAACATCGATGACTTTGTGCGTAAATTAGTTAGCTTGACCTAAGGTTCTATCTTATATTACACTTGACTAGTTCTCAGGAGAACAAGTTCTGCTGATATTCAAAATCATCGAATGATCCGATTTCTGAATTCCAAGAGAAAACAATTCTGCGCATGAGTCCGGCAGCAGATGTCAGCTGCTTAAACTTAAACATCGTTCGACACTTACACTTGATCTAGGCCAGTCTCAAGAGCAATTCAAAACGACAAACTAATACAAAATTGATGCAACAATGCCTACTGATGTCATGGGTATGGAGCTCGAAAGAGCACAAAGCGAATAAAATAGGTTGCTGATGAGCATACCAATCCAGCCAAACCTTCTGTCAAACCGAAAAAATACCACCAGTGCTCCAAAACAGGAAAGGCAGGCAACATACTGCGAACTTCCGAAGTACATACAACGAAAGCTTCAGTGCATAGAAGCAAGATAATCACTATTGTCATTTACTGCTAACGCACATCCACACGCCTTGTCGCGAGTCAGGTTTTCAGAAGTAATGGCTCAAATCGGGAGAAAATAGGTATTGCTATCTATAGTAATATGGAGAGGATATCCACCTCTTCGAACAGCATGACAAGAAGCAGTGTGCCTAGACATACAAAGCTACGGGGTAATATCTATTTAAACATTTACCACACATACTAGTTACATCTAGCATAGGAGGCATGTAGAGTCGACTGTCACTCACCCAAAGGAGCTCGACTGTGCTATTCTGTTGATGCTTCTCGAGCAACAATAAGTTCTTCCAAGCAATCCGAGTCGCCGCTGTCTATGGGCATCATAAGTTCATTTTCGGTCGAGAAATGGTACCGATCCCCAATGGCCCTTAGGAACTGATAGACTTCGAACATCGTGGGCCTCTCCTTCGGAGCTGGCAACACACAACTGCATGCCACCTTAAGGACTTTAAAGACTTCATCATCAAAACCCTTTCCAACCAAAAGTCTGTCTATTGCATCATGGAGTTTCGAGCTGCTTGAGAGCTCCGAGATCCACTCCACCAGATTTCCCTTAAAAGTTTCAGGTGCTTTATAAACTTGAGTGGGCCTCTCACCAGTTACCAGTTCAAGAAGCACGACTCCAAAGCTGTACACATCTCCCTTTGGGGTGGCCATGAGGGTCCGTGCGTACTCAGGTGCCACATATCCCAGATCACCGAATTCCCCGTTCACAAAAGTACTCAAATGCGTGTCGATTGGGTTCATGAGCCTAGCCAGACCAAAATCAGATATCTGAGGCTCAAAGTCCGCATCAAGAAGGATGCACTTGGAGCTTATGTTGCGGTGGATAATACGAGGAGTGCAGTTATGGTGAAGCCATGCCAGTCCTCGTGCTGCTCCAATCCCAATTTTGAGCCTCAAAGTCCACTCCAAAGCTTTGCTGGGATCATCCAGAGGATGATGATGTAGTTGATCATGGAGTATACCATTGGGCATGTACTTGTAGACCAGAAGCCTTTCCTTTTTGGCCATGCAAAAACCCAAAAGTGGAACCAAGTTGCGGTGCTTAACCCTTCCTAGTGTAGCCATCTCAGACATCACTTCTTTCTCGGAGTGTTGAGAATCCTGTAACCTCTTGACCATGAGTAAAGTATTATCCTCGAGCACGGCCTTATATGTCGTCCCTGTCCTTCCTGATCCAATTATACAGTGTTTGCTGAAATTGTTTGTAGCCTTCATCAGGTCACTTAGTTTCATCTTGGAAACTGACTTCTCAAACATGGAAACCTAGAGAGCATTAACAATACTCAGTCCTGCTCAAAAACAGTTCTGTAGATGCATACAAATTCGTTCGCAGTCAAAGTGGACATGCACACGTGTACACGGGAAGGGAGAGAGGGAGGGAGATGGTATTTATGATGCAGGCAAAATAAATTCTTGCAACAAATTCAAAAGCAGTGCATTCAGTAATCTTACCTTGACACCTTTGCTTTTCTTTAAGGCTTTCGCCCACTTATTGCCTAAAGGATCCTCATCTTTCTTCTTCTTCACAGACATTCTACGCATATAAAAGAACATGCCGACTGCAATACCTATGGCTGTGAGAGTTACGCTACCGGCCGCTGCTCCAACAATTATTTTAGCGTTGGAGGTCTTCTTTATCATGCACGGAGAGAGAGGAGCACCACAAAGTCCTGGATTATTTGCATAATCATCTTTAGTGATTGTAGCGTTCCCGCTAAATACGGGGACTGGCCCCGTCAGAAGGTTGTTGGCCACGCTAAAGGATTTGAGTCGACCGAGTAGTCTGAGTTCAGCAGGAATCTGACCGGAAAACTGGTTGTGGTCGAGCCTAAGGGAATTTAAGTACTTACATTCTGAAAGGTTGGCCGGGATTTGTCCGGAAAAACTATTGGACGACAGATCGAGAGATGTCGCGTACTGAATTATACCCGATATATTTTCTGGGATTGGTCCAGAGAACTCATTGCTCGAGAGATCCAACCCTGTCAAGCTTTTGCATTGCTCGATGCCACGAGGAAACTGGCCCTTGAGTCCCATATCAGAAAGCTTAAGATTAAGAACCCGGTTCTCATCAGGATGCCAGCACTCCACTCCGGTGAATCGACAAATGAAGCCTTCAGTGGAGTTGTCGAAATTCCAAGTATAGTTCAAGTAATTCAGAGGATCTTGAACCGACGCTTTTATGGTCTTCAGGCAGTTAATATCGGTCTCGAGGCAGTCGATCACACAACAGCTGAGCAAGGCCCAGAGAAATCCGGCGGCTCCAAGTCTCGAAACCCAATTCCACAACTCCATCCCACGCGAAGAAGCCTTTCGAATTCCACAGACAGACACCACCACCCTCCTCAA